>OZ012737.1:350975069-352294241 GCA_963859935.3 Lathyrus sativus
ATACAAAGACTGGCACGAGATGTTGCCTTTCGCCTTGCACAGTTATCGTATGATGGTACGCACATCAACTGGGCAACTCCTGTCTCGCTAGTGTACGGTATGGAAGCTGTCCTACCGCTAGAAGTTGAGATTCCTTCTTTGAGAGTTTTGGTCGACGTGAAACTGGATGAGGCAGAATGGATTAAGAATCGTTTGAATCAGCTTAGCCTAATGGATGAAAAGAGTCTGGCATCCATTTCATATGGTCGTTTGTACCAGAGCCGAATGAAGAAAGCTTACGACAAGAAGATGCACCCTCAAAGCTTTCAGACGGACGATCTTGTGCTGAAAAAGATTCTCCCACCATAATCAGATCACAGGGGCAAATGGACTCCCAACTATGAAGGTCCATATATCGTTCGAAAGGTCTTCTCTGGAGGAGCCTTATTGTTGTCCACCATGGATGGCGAGGATTTTACATCCCCTGTGAACTCGGACGCAGTTAAAAAATAATTTGCTTAAAGAGATCCGCTGGACAGAAAAAAGAAAGTCCAGGCAAGAATAGGGCATCCCGGCGTACCAAGAAAAAATAGAAAAGGGTTCGGGCAAAAATTAGGGATAAAAATTAAAAGGATGTACACCCGCGAAGTCGAAAACTTGAAAAGGCGACTTCGGCAAGAAAGGGTATCCCGGTGAATTGAAAACCCGAAAGGGCAATTCAGGAAAAAATTAGGGATTGAAAAAGCAAATGACTATGGTCCGAGTTTGATACTGCATCACTCAGTGGTTTGGGAGTACCTGAGGGTCGATTATCCAAGTCAATCTCTTTCGAAGCCGGGGCATCGGGAAAGCGTCGGGGTTAGGCGAGTCATAGGAGGATCAGCTCATGGTGTTTGTCTGTACCACGTTGCCGACATGTATACAAATTTCCTTGTACCTCTGTGCATATTTGTATTTGCTTTTGTGTAACTTCCTCTTTTCAGGAGTTGCATCCATTGTAAAAACTTTGCCAATTTACAGGCCCGTTATCAATAAACGCATACTATTCAGTACTTGATGTTTGTTTCTTGTTTTAACTTTTACTATTTTGTTTGTGGAAAACGCCGATATTTTTGACGAACTTGCACGTGCATAAACTTGCAGGCCTCGACAAATAATTGTTAAAACTTTGAATTAACTGAACCATTGTCACGGATATTGACTAAGATAGTTCCTTTTGTGTAGAATTGTCTTGTTTCGTTCATATTTTGCATGGTCGTTACCTTCGAAGCAAACAGCCAAGGGATCATGTTTCCCCAGCCGGAGTCCCTTAACGTAGGAGCAGGCTCTAGATGATCTTATTTCTCCCTAGTAGATGGAAGTCTCATTTTATCCCCAGAAGAGTTGGATGCGAGTTAGCAAGCGGTCAGGCAGTGATGTGCGTTCCCAGCAGTTGGTCGTGTGTACATTTAATCCCCAGTGATCCTCACAGGGTACAACCAGGTTGTTGTTGTTTTAAGATTATCCCCACGCAGGACTGTTCCCCAACAGGTTGTCTTTCCTCCAATAGGTTACTCATCCTCTGCAGAGTTCGTAACTCCGGATTTGTAAAGCTATTCCCTAGTAGGGTGGTTGTTTCTTCCCCTAGCGGAAGTTTGGTTTCGTTCCTCCAGCATTTATTTTGCTGGAGCGCCTCTTTGCATTCGCATCATGCATAACATCTACCCCAAATGCGTAGCATTTCCATGTCGTATGGAGCATTACACCATTTTCAAACATGTGCATTTTGAAACATAAGTCAGGTCGGTTACCTCTCTGTTTTCAGGTGTTTTTCCTTGCAGGTAATTGGAAGTCTTGTTCAGGATGGTTTTCGAATATTCAAATTTTTGGCATGAGATATGTGATGATAACGTTTGTCCTATCATGTGTTCCCTCATCAGAGTTGTTTGGTTAAGTTTCTCTTCTTCCCCAGCGGAGTTTTCCTCAGATTGCTGTTACGTCTGCATTTTAAAAGGAAAGATTTCATAATTACACCTTCGAAGTTGTTACCCATTTTTATTCAAGATGGATGTCTGGCAGCTGACGTTAGAAATTCCCTGCAGAGTTGCTTGTTCAAGTCCTCGGATGCTCGGTTCGCACTTTTATTTAGTGTATGCCCGTTTCTGTGGAAATGGAAGGTCAGAGATAATGACAGTTCACACTTTAATTTGGTGTATGCCCGTTTCCATGGAAATGGAAGGTCAGTACCGTAATATTGACGATTCGCGCTTTTATTTAGCGTAGGCCCGTTTCTGCGGAAATGGAAGGTCAATACCGTAATATTGACGATTCGGGCTTTTATTTAGTGCATGCCTGTTTCTGCGGAAATGGAAGGTCAGAGATATTAACAGTTCGCACTTTTATTTAGTGTATGCCTGTTTCTGCAGAAATGGAAGGTCAGAGATATTGACAGTTCGCACTCTTATTTAGTGTATGCCCGTTTCTGCGGAAATGGAAGGTCAGAGATATTGACAATTCGCACTTTTATTTTGTGTATGCCCGTTTCTACGAAAATGGAAGGTCAGAGATATTGACAATTCACACTTTTATTTAGTGTATGCCCGTTTCTGCGGAAATGGAAGGTCAGAAATATTGACAGTTCGCACTTTTATTTAGTGTATGCCCGTTTCTGCGGAAATGGAAGGTCAGAGATATTGACAGTTCGCACTTTTATTTGGTGTATGCCCGTTTCCGCGGAAATGGAAGGTCAGTACCGTAATATTGACGATTCGCGCTTTTATTTAGCGTAGGACCGTTTCTGCGAAAATGGAAGGTCAATACCGTAATATTGACGATTCGCGCTTTTATTTAGTGCATGCCCGTTTATGCGGAAATGGAAGGTCAGAGATATTGACAGTTCGCACTTTTATTTAGTGTATGCTCGTTTCTGCGGAAATGGAAGGTCAGAGATATTGACAGTTCGCACTTTTATTTGGTGTATGCCCGTTTCTACGAAAATGGAAGGTCAGAGATATTGACAGTTCGCACTTTTATTTAGTGTATGCCCGTTTCGGCGGAAATGGAAGGTCAGAGATATTGACAATTCACACTTTTATTTAGTGTATGCCCGTTTCTGCTGAAATGGAAGGTTTGAGATATTGACAGTTCGTACTTTTATTTGGTGTATGCCTGTTTCCGCGGAAATGGAAGGTCAGTACCATAATATTGACGATTCGCGCTTTTATTTAGCGTAGGCCCATTTCTGCGGAAATGGAAGGTCAATACCGTAATATTGACGATTCACGCTTTTATTTAGTGCATGCCCGTCTCTGCGGAAATGGAAGGTCAAAGATACTGACGGTTCACGCTTTTATTTAGTGTATGCCCGTTTATGCGGAAATGGAAGGTCATAGATATTGACAGTTTGCACTTTTATTTACTGTATGCCCGTTTCGGCGGAAATGGAAGGTCAGAGATATTGACAGTTCGCACTTTTATTTAGTGTATGCCTGTTTCTGCAGAAATGGAAGGTCAGAGATATTGACAGTTCGCACTTTTATTTTGTGTATGCCCGTTTCCGCGGAAATGGAAGGTCAGTACCGTAATATTGACGATTCGCGCTTTTATTTAGCGTAGGCCCGTTTCTGCGGAAATGGAAGGTCAATACCGTAATATTGACGATTCACGCTTTTATTTAGTGCATGCCCGTTTCTGCGGAAATGGAAGGTCAAAGATACTGACGGTTCGCGCTTTTATTTAGTGTATCCCCGTTTCTACGGAAATGGGAGGTCAAAGATACTAACGATTCACACCTTTACGCAGTGCTTGCCCGTTTCTACGGAAATGGAAGATCAAGGATATTGATGTCGTGCTTTACGTAGTGCCTGCTCGTTTCTTCGGAAATGGAAGGTCAAGGATGATATGTTGATATAGTCCTATGACATGGTGCCCGCTTATTGTAGCATATATTCGAAGAGTGATTGTCGATTGATCTAGTATGTGGATTCAACGCCTGTGGCGTCACGTAGGTGGTTGATGTTGAAATCAGGTTCTTTATCAGATGATTGATCAGTTGTTGCCGTGACAACCGGATTCAATTGTCTGGATTTTTGTTCCCCAAGCAGTTTTTGCATATTATTTCTTCAGTTAGCAAATTTCAGGGTTCTTTGGTATTCAACCATCTTTTACCTTGATTGTCTGAAAGCCGTTCGCTTTTCATCCAGTTAGGTCCAAGCCGCTTGAATAGGGGCAGCTGTTGCACCCCAAAATTTGCCTAACCTTTTTCTTACTTGGTTTATGTTTCATTGCATTAGCATATCATTGGTTTAGCATGTGCATAGCATAGAATTATTCATTTAGCAGGGGATCGAGTGTGGTTTATATCAAGAGGAGCCTATCTAGAGGTCTTATTCAAGCTTGAGAGGTCACCAAAGTCATCAGAAAGTGGGTTGTGTCTTGAGAAGTTTGGATGCTGGTATGTGGTTCATCTCCTAACTTGGGGGAAAATTGAAGACCATCAGGGGGTTGTGAAGCACTGATCATGGATAGGGTATATGGATAGAGCACATGGAGTGCCTTGAGGGTCATGGTAGAGTTCACTCAAGTGTTCATGCCAAGTGTGGAAAGCCACAGTTGAAGGTGTTGTAATTAGGGTTTTCATCTGAGTAACCTTGAGTCAACTGTGCAATTGAAGAGATCAAAACCTATTTCTAAGTTATGGTGTTCATGGAATGTTATGTTAAGGCATTTAAGGTGATATTCTAAGATCAATTCAAGAAGGATTCAAAGTGTGAGGAGTTGCTAAGTACTGTTCTCAGGGTAAAATCCCCTATTTAGTGCCTAGCTTCAAGACCACTTATCTCAAGATACAAGTTTCATCTCAACTTTTGGCCAACATGGAACTTGTAGAGCATGTTCTTAGCTTTAATTTTAGTACTATAAGTCCTTGATTGGATTTATAGAACTCAAGTTATGATCCAGACAAGTTACAGGTCATTAGATGAATATGAAATTTGTCTGCAAAAGTCAACTAACTTCCAAGGAACTTTTGACCTAGAAGGGTGTTTCTCCTCAACTTTTGGCTAACATGAAAGTTGTAGGTCTTGATCATAGCTTTCCAAAAAGTTATTGAAGTCCTCATTCTGATTTGTGGAACTCCGGTTATGAGCTTTGCAAGACAGGGACATTTTGGGAAAGTAAGATTATAGGTCATTTGGAATTATAGGTCATTTTCACTATCTTGCACACTTCAAATGAAGTTTTTTCCAACACAAAACTTGCTCAAAATTGGATTTTGAGGTCAACCATGTATCCATGAGGCACTGATTTAGCTTAGGGCAAGACTTGGTTTGAAGAAATTTGGCAAAGGGGAAATTAAAAGGCATTTAAGTTGAAAAATTCAAATTTAATAATGAGAGGTCAAGAAAATGCATATGGGTACTCATTTTGACTAGAAAAAACATTTGGAACACTTTGGCATTAATGGAATTTCATTTTGAGGCTTGCATCATGGCATTTCAACTTGTTACTTCATGGGTAAGTAACACATTCAACCTTGGCCCTTGGATGGAATTAAGCATTCAATCCTTTCCATACACTCTCAACAGGCCACAAGCAAGTCATGTGGAGCTTCTTAGAGCTAGGAGCAGAGCTAATTCGTGTACACCATGATTGAGTTTTTGAAGAAAATGTGAAAATTGGATATCTCAGTTTGGGCTTTCTTTGGGCCTCCAAATCACTCAATCCAATTCTATTTAAGTTCAGAAAGAGATTCAAATCAATTTTGGTGATCATTTGGTGCAAGAATCAGTTATGGCACTTTGAGTTTTCAAGAGCAAAACTGAAAATCGTGTTTCCATTTCAAGAGAATTTCAGAGCAAATCTTGGATTCTATCATCTTCAGCATAGATCATTGACGAGATCTGCACAAGATTGGAGCAGGAGTCACACCATAACTGCCTCAATTTCAAGCTACAACTCAGGTTGGTAACTTTCACAATTGCACTAGTTCTAGGTTGATCTAGTGGAAATTGAAATGAGGTTAAGCATTAGGAAGATGCCTAGAACATTTTAGGATAGGAATTGTAGAGTTTGATGATAATTCAAGAGGATGCACCATTTCTGTTGGAGTTCCTATAGGCCTGATCCTTGAGAGATATTTAGATTTGCATAGTACATGATGATCCTTGAAAAATGAGGAAGAGATCTGTGGCTTTATTTTGAGGTTTGGTGATGATTGATGATTTGGCATATTTTCTGTTCTTGATCGTATTTGAGAATCCAGTGAGAATTAGGAGAAAATAATGTTGGATTTGGATTCAAGAGGAAAAAACAAGAAGATTGGTACAAGTTTCATTCAGTTTGGTTGAGGTTTGAGATTTTTCACTGTTTGCCTCGCCGGAGAAGACGATCAGAGGTCTTCTCCGGCCACCGCTGGTAATTCCCCCCCTTATCAGAATTCAAATGGAGACGATGAGTGAGGACCGTTAGATTAGGTCTGGGACTTGACTTTGTAAGCTGATCCAATGATCCACATTTAATCTCAAAACGGTGTAGTTTCATTAATGCATTGGCATCCTTAGAGCGCGTTGGATTGTTTGACAAGTAGCATGATCTTGTGGTCCTGGTTATTTCCTGCGTTTTAATTGATTTTTAATTCATTTCTATTTTTCTTTTATTCCATTTAACTTGCAAAATTCATATTAATTTCATTTTTTATCAGAAAATTATGGAAAAAATATGGTTGTGATCCTCTGGTGATTCTTGATTTTTTGATGCTTTTATATTTCATTTTGGTTGATTTTTCCATTTATTTTGCATTTTTCTATTTTTGTTATTTATTTAATTTTGGCATAATTCCCCATGTTTTTGCTGATTTTTGTATGATTAATTGGTATAGGATTTAGAATTGAGATTTGGCTGGCTATTAGTATAGATGTGCATGATCCCCTAGGATTTATTTCATAATTTTTAGAAAACAATAGGAATGTTTTTGAGTTAGGTTCCCATGACCTTCCATTTTAAGGTTCCCCTTTGATAACTTTAGGTTTAGAAATTCTTAGGTGACTTTCCTTTTAGATTCAATCCCTGGATTTTATACCATAAGTCCCTAACCCTCTTAGGATACCTTATAAAATTCCCTAGAATTTTAGGACTTGATTTCATATTTTTCTTAGAATTAACAATTAGACTAGTTTTATGGTGCTTCTAACATGACCTTTCCTTTAGAATGACCTCAATAATGACCATTAGATGATTCTAGGTCTCATATCCTTTCTGGATAGAATGGTGATTAGATAGAGGCCTCTTTAGTGATTTGAACCCTTAGTGTAGGTGATCCTTAGGAGGTAATCTTTGAGGTTCTTTAGAAGTTCAAGTAGGTGGATGATTCTTCCTGTAGGGTTAGGTTCCCTTTCAACTTTCCTTGCTTGATTGGAATCCTCCTTGTGAGCATGTTTCCTCCTATGGAGGAATTCATTGCAATATCATAAAGGAGTAGAGTCTATGAAAGCTCTCTCTAAGGAAGTGGAGTTGGTTGAGTGCCTGTGGTAAGTTCCTGTGGCCCTTACCTTGCTTCCCATCTTCATTCCCCTAATCCTCTCCAATCCTTTTTTAGGAACCTTCTTGGGGTAGCACAGTCCCTCCTGTGGTGGTAATTTTGCACATCTCTTGAAGGAGCCAAACCTCTAGGGTTCTCCCAAATCTCTTTTAGTTGGTTGAGTGCCTGGGGTAAGTTCCTGTGGACCTTACCCTTGCCTCCCAACATTCAATTTCTTTCCTTAACATAGAAGCCTTGTATGATTACTTGTGGATTGAATTCCTTATTTTCCATAAGTCCTTTTCCTCATTCATGATTGAGTGGTGTGTTGCATTAGGATAGTTCATGTTTAGAATAGCCTAAGTGTAGGTGCATGATTGCATTAAGAGGTTGAGTGGGTCTCCCTATGCTTGTTTGCCTTAAGGGTTGAGTTGGTCCTCCCCTTCCTTGTGTGTTGTTTTTCTTTTTCTAATTGACGTATTTCCATATAGAGGTTGAGTCTGTCTCCCTCTGCTTGTCTGATTTGACTGTTTTCTTTTTGCTTGATAAGAAGTTGAGCTTGTCTCCTTCTGCTTGTATTGCTGCATTGCATGCATTTTACTTACAGTTATTTCTTTCAGTTATTGCTTTTGCTGTTGCTTGCCATTGCCATGTTCCCTTAGGAACTCTGACTTCTCTTGTTCAAGAGAAGTTATGACAGATATTAGGGTTCTAACCATGCATGATAACATTGGGTAGCTCCCTCCTAACCTCAATCATAGGATCAACTTTGCATGACAACACTAAGACTTGACAGTTTCCCCATAGAGTTCCTTTCTCTTCTTATCTCAAAATACCAGTAAAAAACGTAATAAAGGCAAGTTAGTACAAGCGCGTTACGAGCCTTAAGCTACTTGGGAAGTGATAATTGAGCGGTTTCCTCTCAATCATCTAGAGTGTTTAGTATATATCCTTTGGACGATATGCGACGCATTCGCTCCTAAGTCATAGTCTCTAGTGCTGTACAAACTACAGACAACCGTAAAAAACACTTCTTCCGTAAAAGACAGAAAACTGTTAGAACACAGATTGGTTCTTAATAATATCTCTATGTTTTGATGATAACTAATATGAAATTTTGTATTTAAGAATTATATACTCTAAAATTTGCTTGAGAGTTTTTACTGCAGATAGTAAAGGAATTAACACTCTAGAAGCAAATCAGAATTGAACACAAGAAATTAGCTAGACTCTGTAGCGCCAGATGCATACATTAGAAGATTCTGATTGCTGCCAACAGAAGATCCTGAGTGTAACCTCCAGAAGATTCTGAAGCAGAAGCTCCAGAAGGATCTGAAGCAGAAGCTCCAGAAGGATCTGAAGCAGAAGCTCCAGAAGAATTTGAAGCAAGTCAGAAGCATCTGAAGCAAAGAAGAAGTTTGTATGAAGAGTTTTTCAAAGCATAGTTTCTACAGAAGATTCTGAAAGTACTAAAGCTTCCAGTACTGAAGATCTGTCTCAAATATGCTCTGATCTTAAACACGCTGAAAGCACACCTGCTACAGAAGACTCTGATTCAGCAAAACTCTGATCATCATCAGAAGACTCTGACCCAATTAGACTCTGATGAATTTGCTGAAAACTGAAGAAGAAATATTCAAAGTTTATATCCGTTGGAGTGAACCAAACGTTTCTTTCCTTATTTATGCTAGACACAAGAACACAGACAAAAAGGATTTTTCTGTGCTTTCTTCTTCTAGGAAAGGTCACTTGATGTGAAGACAAAAAGGCTCAGACCTTTTGGACACTCTTCTCAACGTGAAGCTCACATTGGACCAGCTTCCTATAAAAGCAAGACTTCACCAATTTCTTCAGTTGACGTTATTATTGAAAAGAAATCAAACATTCAAGCTCTCATACTATTCATATTCATTCTTAGAATTTATTTCTTTGTTCTTAATAGTTAAGCGAAAAATCACAGTTGTGATAAAGCTTTATAGAAGCAATCTTAAACACTTGTATTGATTTTACATTTGATTGTAATCCTTAAGAAGGTCCAGTTAGGATCAGTAGTTCTTGAGAAGACTTTGAACAGTTGTTCTAAGTGCTTACTATTGTAATCAGTTGATTAAATAGTGGATTAAGTCCTTGATTGAGAAAGGCAAATCACTCTAGGAAGGGTGGACTGGAGTAGTTGAGTTCAACGAACCAGGATAAAAATACTTGAGTTTTTATTTCTAAGTTTTAATCTTCATACTTATTCAACTCCCCCTTCTAAGTATTTCTCACCTTCAGTTGGCATCAGAGCTCCGGTTCTGTGTGTGCTACCACTTAACAGTGACAGTAAAGATCCAGAGAGAAATACTTTGATATATATATTTGGTTGTTACTATGGTTGATAATACAATGTCTAACATTAACAACAAATATGAAGAAAGGGACAGAATCAGCACCAAACCCCCTATGTTTGATGGGGATAAATTTGATTATTGGAAAGACAGAATTGAAAGTTTTTTCCTTGGATATGATGCTGATTTATGGGATCTGATCATAGATGGATATGTTCATCCCACTGATGGGAATGGCAAGAAGATAGACAGAAAATCTATGACAGATGCTCAGAAGAAAGAATTTAGAAATCATCACAAGGCCAGAACAATATTGTTGAATGCAATATCTCATACTGAGTATGAAAAAATTACAAACAGGGAAACTGCATTTCACATGTTTGAATCCTTAAAGATGACTCATGAGGGAAACTCTCAAGTCAAGGAAACAAAGGCTCTGGCTCTGATCCAGAAGTATGAAGCCTTCAAGATGGAAGACTCTGAATCTGTTGAAGCTATGTTCTCCAGATTTCAAATACTTACAGCTGGACTAAAGGTTCTGGACAAAGGATACTCTACTGCTGATCATGTGAAAAAGATCATCAGAAGTTTACCCACCAGATGGAGACCTATGGTGACAGCGCTGAAGATGGCTAAAGATCTGAACAAGATCTCCTTGGAGGAACTGATCAGTTCACTAAGAAGTCATGAAATAGAAGCTGAGCTAAATGAAAAGAACTTAAAATTGAAAACTAATTCTGAATTAGCTCAACAAAACTCTGATTCTGAAACTGAATCTGAATGCAAAAATATTTTGGAAAAATATGATTATAGCTTTCAAAAGTTTCTTGCTAAAAGCATAGACAAAAGCAAAATGGCTTCTATGATCTATGGAGTTAGCAGAAATAACAGAAAAGGTATTGGATATGAATCCCCCTCTGGAAAGGATTTAAATCCAAAACCTGTTGATAAAATTATCATCAAGAAAACTCCTTTATATTCACACTTTAAATTTGGTCACTTGAATGATATTGAACAAACACGCTCTGAAAAGAATATTCATGTGTTTAAATCAAAGGCTAGTCCGAATAAACCTTATGTTGAAAAACAGAAGTTTAGACAAACCTTCAGAACAACTAACCCTAAAGGACCCAAGAAGATCTGGGTACCTAAAAGTAAAATAATTCCTATTGCAGATGTTCTTAGCAGCAAGGTCAGGACGCCAATCATGGTACCTGGACTCTGGATGCTCACGACACATGACAGGAGAAAGGTCTATGTTCCAAAGTCTGGAGCTTAGATCTGGAGGTGATGTGAAATTTGGAGGGAACCAGAAGGGCAAGATCATTGGATCTGGCACCATTGGAAATGGTAAACTTCCCTCTATTACTAATGTTTTACTTGTTGAAGGGTTAAAGCATAACTTATTGTCCATAAGTCAATTAAGTGACAATGGTTATGATATTACCTTTAATCAAAAATGTTGTAAAGCTATTAGTCAAAAGGATGGCTCTATCCTATTTAGTGGTAAGAGGAAAAACAACATTTATAAAATAAATCTTTCAGAACTTAAAGTTCAGAATGTTAAATGCCTCTTGTCTGTTAATGAAGAGCAATGGGTCTGACACAGAAGATTGGGGCATATTAATATGAGACGTATATCTCAGATTAATAAACTTAATCTTGTCAGAGGACTTCCTAATCTGAAGTTCACCTCAGATGCTCTTTGTGAAGCATGCCAAAAAGGGAGGTTTTCAAAATCATCTTTTAAATCAAAAAATGTTGTTTCTACTTCCAGACCACTAGAATTACTTCATATTGATCTGTTTGGACCAGTGAAAATTGCATCCATCAGAGGCAAGAAGTATGGATTAGTCATTGTTGATGACTATAGTAGATGGACATGGGTAAAGTTCTTAAAACACAAGGATGAGTCACATTCTGTCTTCTTTGACTTCTGCAAGCAAGTCAAGAATGAAAAAGATTTCAAAATTATAAAAGTCAGAAGTGATCATGGTGATGAATTTGAAAATAAATATTTTGAAAAATATTTTAATGAAAATGGCATTGCTCATGATTTTTCCTGTCCTAGAACTCCACAACAAAATGGGGTTGTAGAGAGGAAAAACAGAACTCTGCAAGAAATGGCCAGAACCATGATCAATGAGACAAATCTGGCAAAACACTTTTGGGCAGAAGCAATCAACACAGCCTGTTACATTCAGAACAGAGTGTCTGTAAGACCTCTTCTAGAAAAGACTCCATATGAACTGTGGAAGAACAGAAAGCCCAACATTTCATATTTTCATCCTTTTGGATGTATTTGTTATATGTTAAATACTAAAGAAAATCTGAACAAGTTTGATTCCAAAGCACAGAAGTGTTTCATGCTTGGATATTCTGAATGCTCTAAAGGCTACAGAGTATACAACACTGAGACACAGATTGTGGAAGAATCTATTCATGTTAGATTTAATGATAAGCTTGGCAATAAAAAGCCAAAGCAGTCTGAAAATTCTGCAAATAGAGAAGTAGTCTTCACAGACTCTGAAGTCCCAGAGGCAGACAAAGCTCAAGTGAAGGAACCAGAAGCAACGCCAGATGCTATTCCTTTAACTTCTCATATGAACAATCTAAACATTTATGAAGAATCAACTGTTAGAGGATCATCATCCAGAATTAAAGCTTCTCATCCAGAGAATGTCATTATTGGAAAGAAGGATGATCCCATCAGAACAAGATCCTTTTTAAGATCATCTGAAGCATCATTATTTGGACTGGTGTCAGAAATTGAACCATCTTCTGTAGATGAAGCTCTGTAAGACAATGATTGGATTATTGTCATGCAAGAAGAGTTAAATCAATTCACCAGAAATGATGTGTGGGATTTAGTTCAAAGACCACAAGGATTCAATATAATTGGAACAAAATGGGTCTTCAGAAATAAGCTAAATGAGAAAGGAGAAGTTGAAAGAAATAAGGCAAGGCTTGTTGCTCAAGGGTACAGTCAACAAGAAGGTATTGATTACACTGAAACTTATGCTCCGGTGGCAAGGTTAGAATCTATACGCCTTCTTATTTCATTTGCTGCACAAAATAACATCACTCTGTATCAGATGGATGTTAAAAGTGCCTTTCTAAATGGTATTATAGAAGAAGAAGTTTATGTCCACCAACCTCTTGGTTTTGAAAATGAAAAATTTCCAGATCATGTTTTCAAATTAAAGAAATCTCTGTATGGTTTAAAACAAGCTCCCAGAGCTTGGTATGAGAGATTGAACAACTTTCTTCTGGAGAAAAATTTCATCAGAGGCAAGGTGGACACAACACTCTTTTGTATATGAATTAAGAAAGATCTTCTAATTTTTCAAATTTATGTGGATGATATAATATTTGGATCTACCAATACTATGCTGGGAAAGGAGTTTGCTACATGTATGCAGGCAGAATTTGAAATGAGCATGATGGGAGAACTCAGATTCTTTATAGGAATCCAAGTCAATCAAACTACAGAGTGCACTTACATACATCAGACCAAATATGTTAAAGAACTTCTGAAGAAATTTAACATGACTGATAGTAAGCTGGCAAAGACTCTCATGCATCCAACTAGCTCACTTGGCAAGGAAGAGGTAAGTAAGAAATTAGATAAGAAGCTCTACAGAGGTATGATAGGATCTCTTCTTTATTTAACTGCTTCTAGACCTGACATATTGTTCAGTGTATGCTTGTATGCTAGATTCCAATCAGATCATAGAGAATCACACTTGACAGCTGTTAAGAGGATTCTAAGGTATCTGAAAGGTACTTCTAATGTGGGTTTGTGTTACAGAAAATCTGATGATTTTAAATTAGTTGGATTCTGTGATGCTGACTACGCTGGAGACAGAGTGGAAAGGAAAAGTACTTCTGGAAGTTGTCAATTTCTAGGAAGAAATCTAATCTCTTGGTACAACAAGAAGCAACCCACAATTGCACTTTCAACCACAGAGGCAGAATATATTGCTGCAGCTGGATGTAGCACGCAGATGCTCTGGATGAAAAGTCAGCTAGAAGATTATCAAATATTTGAAAGTAACATTTCTATCTTCTGTGATAATACTTCTGTTATATGTTTGTCTAAAAACCCCATTTTACATTCTAAGGCAAAACATATAGAAATTAAGCATCATTTCATCAGAGACTATGTTCAGAAGGGAATCATAAATTTAGCCTTTGTTGATACAGATCATCAATGGGCAGATATTTTTACAAAACCCCTTGTTGAAGATAGATTCAAATTTATTCTGAAAAATATTGGTATGGATTTTTGTCCAGAATGATATTTATCCGAAGCAAATTTTTACAGATGCAAAAATGCCTAATGCTCTGAAGTATTTCTTCTGATTGATTATTTATTTTCTTAAATTATTTTTGTGAAACTCTGAACTAACAATCCTTAGAGGATCTGCACGTTGGTTAACGTTTCATTTCTCAAGAGAATTCAGAACACATTCAAGCAAACACGTGTCACTCCAAATCTGCAAAGGTGGCGTGTACACTACTGAAGAGACGTTTGAGGTGAAGTTTGAATAGTGAAAATCTTGATTTTCCCCCCAATTTGTCAGAAGCAAATAATGCTTGAAATGATTTTTATTCTTTTCATTTAATGCTTTGTTCAAACGTGCCAAATTCTGACTGTTTGTATGCCTATATGTTTTAGTATAAGTACATCTCTTCTCTTCACAATCACACTTTCCACACTTCAAACATTTTATGCATTTCCATTTTCTCTTCTCTCTGCATAAAAACCCTAAGCGTGTGACAAAACCATCTTCAATGGCAACTTCATCATCAACTGCTGCACAATTTCAATCTACAATGGCTGCAGTTACCTCTGCTAACATGGGCGTAACTCCTTATTATCCACCTAAAAGAATATTGCTCACCCTGTTGAAAAGCTGGAAGTTCTATGTGAATCAATGGTGGAATTTGATTCACTTGCTGAGAATGGATTTAAGTTTCGCTCCATTATAGGTGCTCAAGGATGGGTGAAGTATTTTGATAGACTTTTTGGACCAGTTTACCCCCTTCTTGTGAAAGAGTTCTGGATCCATGCTTCAGTTTACCCTAAGTTTATCTTATCTTCTGTTCTGGGCAAAGAGATAATTATAACAGAAGATCTGATAAGAAAACTCATTGGCTATGAGGAAACAGATGGAGTATCACACTTGCCAGCTAGGCGTGTGGATATGGATGAAGTGTATGAAGAAGTGATGACTGTTGGACAAGCTTCTAATAAGTTCAAGGATCTGAAGCCTGACTACAAGATCTGGGCTAAGATCTTCATGGGATGCATTCATCACAAGAAGTCAACAAACTCTCCAGACTATGTCAATAATGAACAGCTTTACTTTATGTATTGCCTCAGTCAGAGCACCAAGGTAGATCTTCCATATATTCTTTTTATGCATCTATGGAATCATATAAATGCCTCTAGAGAATATGTGAAAGAAAAAGGTCAGAAGATCAGAACCTGGATTCCTTTTGGAAGGTTAATCTCAGATTTTCTAACTGAGAATGGACTTGTAACTGCTCTGTACGCTGCTGGAGTCACAGAGGAATTGAAATTTATTTTGGGAAAGCCTCTGAATGCCAAAAGTCTTCAGCGACTTAAAATAGTGGATGAACTCACAACAACTCCCAAGAAGCTGAACATTTCTGAACTTAGTCAGAAGAGAACTCCTGTAGATGATTACCCTCTGTTCTATGCTGAAGAACCTAGGGAAATTGTTGTAATGTATATTGATGAGTGTAAGAAAGAAGGAAAGCCTATTCCTGCAGACATTATAAAGAGAGCAAGATAACCATTGCCTGTTGTAGAAGAAGAAGAACCACCAAGAAAGAGGACTCAACCAGAAGCAGAAGCTGCACCTGTTCAGAAGAAGCCCAAGATTGCTGAAAATCCTCAGAAGCTGTTAAAGAGGAAAGAATCTGGAGCCACTCCTTCTGTACCAGCTAAAAGAATCAAGATCAAAGGTACTAAAACTTTTGTATCTTCTGCAAATCCTATTGTTATAAATGATTCTAATGTTAAGTCTATTCCTAAACCACCCTCTACACAAAATACATCTGTTACTGCTCCACCTCATGTTTCTACCCCATCACCACAAAAATCTTCTAATCCAATTTCCATTTCACCTGAAAAACAATCATCTGCTCCAACACCAATAACAACAAAAACAATTCAAACTCCAAAAGTCTCTGTACCACAAACAATTCAACCAAAAGTTCCAACCAAACAATCTGTACCACAAAAACAACCATCAGAAAAACAACCCACAGAACAACAACAAACACCAAAACCATCTGCACAACAAAAGCCATATGAACAACAAAAGCACCCACAAGAAAAACAACCAGAAAAATCATCTGAATCTCTACCAGAAAAAAACTCTAAACATCAACCACAAAAATCATCTGAACCTCAAATACCTCAACAAAAGACACAACCACAATCAGAAAATCCACCATCCAAAACATCTAAACCCACTGAATCTGTTCCAGTTTCATCTGAACCAATACAAACTTCATCTGATCCACCCACTTCAGAACCCCCATCAAAACCCTCTGAAATTCCTTTAGAATCAACCAATCCTTCTGAACCCAACATTCCTGAGACAGAAGTTCTTGATGTCACACCACTAAAAACTGTGTTTCAAGTGTCTTCTACTTCTTGCACACCAACCACCTAATCAAACTCCTCAGAATATGACATTCACCCAGATTTTCTAATCGCTCCTTCTCACAGAGATTCTGAAGTAAACCAACCAGAACCTTCTGTATCATCCAAAGTTCCTATTTCAGATCCTACTCCCATACCTGCACCATCATCTGAAATCCTCATTCCAAACTCTAACCCAACATCTAACCCAAGAACATCTATCTCATGTGCACAAGTTTCATCCCTGTTTCACAATCTTGCCTATGGTTTCAAACTAAAAGATTTTTATGACAGAGTTGAACCATCTGACCCTATCACTCCCTTGAAACCCAAACTTACAATCACCCTTCCATCTGTGCTTCTCACATATATTCAATCCATGTCAGATGCAGGTTCATTAGCAACAATATCGTATTCTGCTAAATCTGCAAAAGCTGTTGCTTCAGCTATACTAGTTTCATCTGATAAAACTGCTGCTTCTGATGAACCTCCAAAATCTGCCTTCCAACCTTACTCAAATAAACCCTTTGATGTGGTTTCCTATCACACCAAAGCAAAACCAAATATGTTAAATGCTTTAAACAGGTCCAAACCTGTTAAACCTGAAATTCCTTTCATTCCATACTACCCTCCTCCTCTGATCTCCATTCAGAAATCCATTTTTCCACCTACTCCACAACCAAAACCAATAACACTGGAGACTCTGTTACATCCCAAACCTAGACTTAATGTTAATCATTTGTTTCAATCTTTTTTGCAAGAAATACAGTTGTATTTAGGTACTGTACAGAGGAAGTGTTCAACAACAATGGATGCACAAGAATCTGATATCATCTGGAATGGATTCATCAACAGATTCAACACTGTAGCATCAAATCTGAAGAACATATGTTCTGATGATGTGAAGCTCAGATTTGCTGAAGCTGCAAGAAATTTGTTCTGGTCTGTCAAGAGATCTGGACCACTGCTTCTCACAGATGCTCCTCCATCATCAGAAGAAACTACAGAAGCTGCATCTAAAGATAATCCTTTGGCCATGACTCTGGTAGAACTCCCTTCTGGCTCTAATGCTCCAGACTCTACAGACCCTATGGAAATTGACTCTGTTCAAGCTCCAGAAAATGTTCAACCTTCATCATCTGAGATAAAGAAAGAACATCCAGATTTTGAGGATAAAATTGTTGCTCTGGAAGCTGGTCAATCAAAGATCAAGTCTTGGATGGCCAAACAGGATAAAAAATCTGAAGACATGACTGAGTGGATGTCAAAACAGGATCAGAAGAATGAAACAATGGCTAAGTGGATGTCAAAGCAAGAGCAGTCCTCCTCTGAGATCACGGATCTGTTGAAGATGCTTTTGTCAAAACACTCTTAGATTTTCATTTTTTTTCATTCTGATGTTTTTGCATCTGATGTTTGCTTATGTACATTTTGATATATCTTCTGATGCATGTACTCTTGATCTGAACTCATTGAATGAATCAAAGTTTTCTCCACTGAATTATCTCATTTACTATTTCCTTTTATTTGTCTTTTTTAAGTTTTTACTTTTTGCTTATGACATAAAAGGGGGAGAAAATATAGATCTGAACTGTTTAATTAAACTTCACCAGAATGAAACTTCAGACATATCTATTCTATCTAACATTAAATCTGAGAATTTCAGAACATTTGATAATTACACTCTGTAAAAGAAACTCTGAGACTCTCAGATCATTTAACAATTATCAAACTCTGACTCTGAAATTTGCAAGACACTCTGACTCTCAAATGTTAAAAGAACAATCAAGATCTAGCTCTGAAAATTACTCAAGACAAAAGGGAAGTTTCTATTCCTTATTTGTATTTAATTTAGGGGGAGATTCATCATCTCAGGGGGAGTTATAATTATTATATTTTCAATTAAACAAAATTTCTGATGTTTTTGTCATCATCAAAAAGGGGGAGATTGTTAGAACACATATTGGTTCTTAATAATATCTCTATGTTTTGATGATAACTAATATGAAATTTTGTATTTAAGAATTATATACTCTAAAATTTGCTTGAGAGTTTTTACTGCAGATAGTAAAGGAATTAACACTCCAGAAGCAAATCAGAATTGAACACAAGAAATTAGCTAGACTCTGTAGCGCCAGATGCATACATTAGAAGATTCTGATTGCTGCCAACAGAAGATCCTGAGCGTAGCCTCCAGAAGATTCTGAAGCAGAAGCTCTAGAAGGATCTAAAGCAGAAGCTCCAGAAGGATCTGAAGCAGAAGCTCCAGAAGAATCTGAAGCAAGTCAGAAGCATCTGAAGCAAAGAAGAAGTCTGTATGAAGAGTTTTTCAAAGCATAGTTTCTACAGAAGATTTTGAAAGTACTAAAGCTGCTAGTACTGAAGATCTGTCTCAAATATGCTCTGATCTTAAACACGCTGAAAGCACACCTGCTACAGAAGACTCTGATTCAGCAAAACTCTGATCATCATCAGAAGACTCTGACCCAATTAGACTCTGATGAATTTGCTGAAAACTGAAGAAGAAATATTCAAAGTTTATATCCGTTGGAGTGAACCAAACGTCTCTTTCCTTATTTATGCTAGACACAAGAACACTGACAAAAAGGATTTTTCTGTGCTTTCTTCTTCTACGAAAGGTCACTTGATGTGAAGACAAAAAGGCTCAGACCTTTTGGACACTCTTCTCAACGTGAAGCTCACCTTGGATCAGCTGCCTATAAAAGTAAGACTTCACCAATTTCTTCAGTTGACGTTATTATTGAAAAGAAATCAAACATTTAAGCTCTCATACTATTCATATTCATTCTTAGAATTTATTTCTTTGTTCTTAATAGTTAAGCGAAAAATCACAGTTGTGATAAAGCTTTATAGAAGCAATCTTAAACACTTGTATTGATTTTACATTTGATTGTAATCCTTAAGAAGATCCAGTTAGGATCAGTAGTTCTTGAGAAGACTTTGAACAGTTGTTCTAAGTGCTTACTATTGTAATCAGTTGATTAAATAGTGGATTAAGTCCTTGATTGAGAAAGGCAAATCACTCTAGGAAGGGTGGACTGGAGTAGTTGAGTTCAACGAACCAGGATAAAAATACTTGAGTTTTTATTTCTAAGTTTTAATCTTCATACTTATTCAACCCCCCTTCTATGCATTATCTCACCTTAAAAAAAAGATCAAACTCTTTTTGTCCTCTGGGACCTTTAATCCTTGGAAACCATTTTCATAAGGAGAGTTTCGTTAACCCTCGGTTCTACCGCAAACGGTAAACGCCTAAGTCTCCGACGAGCAAGCTACATACACCAACTGCTGGAACCGTCTGTTAACCCTACTCGGAAAAACAGAGGAATTTGACCCCTCCCGTAATCCGTAGTATCCCGAACTACGTTTTCTCTGATCTTTCACGCCGTGTGAAAGTACGTAGGCATGAGATGCGATATCTCGGCGAGCAACCTTCCCCTGTCACCGGTAGTTAGGTGAACTACGTTGACTCTGATTTCTCGTTCCAGACGGGAATACGTAGGCATAGAACTGTTGTGTTCTTCCGAGTCATTTTATTTTCTTTTCAGACCAGACCTTTAGCGTAGATAGATATAACCAACCCGTCAGATAAACACAACAAGCGTGGATCCCATCGAGTACGATGGACGTGAGGGGTGCTAATACCTTCCCCTTGCGTAACCGACTCCCGAATCCAGACATGGTTGCGATGACCTTGTCTTATACCTTTTCGTCAGGTTTTTTCCGATCGTTTCCTTTTCCGTTCTGAGGGATAAAAAACAAAAGGTGGCGACTCTTCTGTTTTGCCGGCACCTTATTTTCGCGGTAGCGACACACATAAACATACACAATATGTTTATATCTTAACCAATTCACATAAACATCCACATACATGTTTATTTCACCAATGCATCATATAAAGATGATAATGCAACTCATAGAGACCGACTCACGACTCTATGCATATGCAAATGCGGTACCGACTCAATTCAGCAGGTTTAATTGAAGAACCAAAATGGAACCATCGCTCGTTACCGAAGTAACTCCCCGTCGGGCCTACGATGTTCACCCATCGCTCACACCCCACATGGGCACACGATGTTTCAGGATTGCTCACACCCCACATGGGCACACAATCCGATTGCTCACACCCACACGGGCACACAATCGTTCTGCAGATTCTACGCGGAATCAAATATAACCATCGCATCATACGAGGTTCTGCAGATCCTACACGGGATCAAAAGTAACCATCGCTCTCACGAGGTTCTGTATATCCTACACAGGATCAATTAACACAAATGCATATCATGATGCTTCACATGGTAACATGACTCAATCACTGTAAACCATCGCTCACACGAGGTTCTGCAGATCCTACACGGGATCAATTAACACAAAATGCATACATATTCACAAATATATTATCATACATTCTTCACATTCATCGCAATTACCATGCATTTTTATTCAATTCAGACAATGCATACATTTGCCCAAAGGCCACGATTCACACTCAATTCATAAACTAGGATTCACGCCATACGGCTACCCACAACATAACATATCACAACAGCATACAAATCGTCCATTCAGTTAAGATTAACGTAACCGAAACAAGAAATCAACATTGGAAAAGAAAACACAGGTACAGGAAAAATGTTGTCACATTCGCTGACCTTCTCCTGGCGAAGCCTCTGGAGAATACTCGCTACCTCCTTCGCCTGGCGAACTCGCTAGCGAAGGCAATCAGAAGCTACTGGAAGTATTCGCTACCACTCGCTGGATTCATTCGCCTGGCGAACCCTTGCCACTTAGCCTTCGCTTGGGGAACTTGCCAGTGAAGACTGAATTTGGCTACTGACTTAGCTCACTGACCACTCGCTAGGCTTCGCCTGGCGAAGCTTTACTTCCACTCGCCTGGCGAACCTGCGAACTCAGAAATCCCTAACTGTCCAGAAATTCTGAAACTCACCGAATCCAACCGATTCTATTCCAACTCGTCTCAGCAATACTACCCAACATCCCTCGACTAAAACTTCACCACTTATTCTCATTTTCAACCATTAAAAACTCGATTCTACCGATTAAATCAAATTCAACCTAGAAATGAAAAGTGTAGAAAACTACCAAACAATCCACATAGCACATACATGATCATATATAGGGATAAAATAATAAAGTTTCATACCCTTACCCGATTAATCGAAAGCTTAGATGTTGGTTCTTGATGATTCAAGGTTTTTCCCTTCTCCTTCCTCTTTCTCTTCTCTTTCTCTCTAACTCTCTTTTCTTTCCTTTCTTTCTATTTCCTCTCTATTTCCTCTTATACTTTTCCCTCAATTATATTTCTACCAAAAGACCAAAATACCCTCCAATCTAAATTTTACCCGAAATTCTCCGAAACGGTAAAATATTAAAACATACCAAATTAACACATCAAATTCACAATTAAAACAATTATTACTCAATTTAAATAGCACACTCAATAAAATGAAATAATCGAAATCGGGGCGTTACAACTCTCCCCCACTTTGGAGATTTTCGTCCTCGAAAATGTTACCTGATTCAAACAAGTCCGGATACGACTCTCGCGTCCCTCTTTCCAATTCCCAAGTCATATTGCCTTCAGAAGCGCCTCCCCACGCTACCTTCACAAGCGTAATATCCTTGCCTCTAAGTTTCTTAACTTCTCGATCCAAAATTCTCACTGGTATAACTTCTACCGTAAGGTTATCTCTCACCTCAACCTCGTCCATAGGAACAACATGTGACGGATCCAGAACATGCTTCCGAAGTTGTGAAACATGGAACACATCATGAAAATTCGAAAGATTCGGAGGCAACGCCACACGATAAGCCATAGCACCCACTCGTGCAGTAATTTGATAAGGACCAATAAAACGAGAAGTCAACTTATTCGACTTCAAAGCAGGACCCACACCCGTAACTGGTGTAACTCTCAAAAACACATGGTCGCCTTCTTGAAATTCAAGATCTTTCCTTCTCTTGTCATGATAACTCTTTTGTCTAGTCTGAGAAGCTTTCATCTTCTCTCGAATAAACTTCACCTTCTCCGTAGTTTGTTGTACCAAATCCGGACCAACTACCGACCTCTCACCGGTTTCATTCCAACACAAAGGTGTTCGACATCTCCGACCATACAAAGCCTCACATCGTGCCATACCAATAATTGCATGAAAACTATTATTATAGGTGAACTCAATCAATGCCAAATAACTATCCCATGCACCACCCTGTTCTAGCATGCAAGCACGCAGCAAGTCTTCCAATGATTGAATTGTTCTCTCGGTTTGACCATCCATCTGAGGATGATACGCCGAGCTCAATCTCAACTTAGAACCCAAAGTACTTTGCAAACTTTCCCAAAATCTTGACGTAAATCTAGGATCTCTATCCGACACAATACTCTTAGGAACCCCATGCAACTTCACAATCACGTGAACATAAATCTCGGCTAACTTTTCCAAAGGATAACTAATATAAATCGGAACAAAGTGAGCAGATATAGTAAGCCTATCAACAATTACCCAAATAGAATTATGACCTCCTTGCGTATTCGTCAATCCCGTAACAAAATCCATGGATATACTATCCCATTTCCATTCCGGAATGTCTAACGGTTGCATCAATCCACTAGGCTTCTGATGCTCCACCTTAGACTTCTGACAAGTCAAGCACGAATACACAAAACGAGCAACATCCCGCTTTAACCCAGACCACCAAAAGATCTTCTTCAAATCTTGATACATCTTGTTCGCACACGAATGAATACTTAAGTTGCTTTGGTGTCCTTCTTCCAATATCATCTTTTTCAATTCCGAATCATCGGGAATACAAATACGACCCCGAAATCTCAAAAATCCAAAATCATCAACCTTGTTATCCTCACTCTCATTCATCATCAAATCAACAAACTTCAAATCTAACTTTTTCTTTTCACAAACGGTCGCAATAAAATCATTCGTAACATGTAGCATACCAAGTTTCACGCTTACCGGCGTCATTTCACAAACCAAACTCAAGTCTCTAAAATCTTCCAAAAGTTCCCATTCTTTCATCATCAACGCGGACATATGTAACAACTTCCTACTTAAGGCATCGACCACCACATTCGCCTTACCCGGATGGTAATTCAAACCAAAGTCATAATCTTTCAAATGTTCTAACCATCTTCTTTGCCTCATGTTCAATTCTTTTTGATCAAATAAATACTTCAAGCTCTTGTGATCACTAAAGACTTCAAATCTAGCACCATAAAGATAATGTCTCCAAATTTTCAAAACAAACATCACTGCCGCTAATTCCAAGTCATGGGTAGGGTAATTCTTTTCATGCACTCTCAATTTCCTCGAAGCATAAGCCACAACTTTCCCATCTTACATCAAAACACCACCTAAACCAGTCAATGACGCATCACAATACACCACAAAAGGATCCGTAGGATTCGGCAAAATCAAAATCGGCGTCGTCGTCAACCGTCTCTTAAGTTCCGTGAAACTCTCTTCACAATGAATATCCCAAACAAAAGCTTTTCCTTTACAAGTAAACTACGTCAAAGGAAGTGCCAACTTCGAAAATCCCTCAATGAACCTCCGATAGTAACCCGCCAATCCTAAAAAGCTTCGGATTTCCGTAACCGACTTAGGAGTCTCCCATTGTCTCACTGCATCAATCTTGGATGGATCAACAAAAATTCCACTACCGGAAATAACATGCCCAAGAAAACTTACTTCCGACAACCAAAACTCACACTTAGACAACTTAGCATGCTGTTGCACCCCAAAATTTGCTAAACCTTGTCTTACCTGGTTTATGTTTCATTGCATTAGCATTTGCATAGTTATATCATTTGAATATCATGATATCATTCATATAGCAGGGGATCAAGTGTGATTCTTCTCAAGAGAAGCCTAGCAAGAGGTCTCATTCAAGATTAAGGAATGGTCAAAGTCATCAGAAGGTGGTTTGAGTGCCTAAGGGTTTAGATGTTTGAGTGTGAATCTTCTCCTAACTTGAGGATCAACTGAAGACCATCAGAGGGTTGTGAAGTGTTGAATGTGAGAAGAGGATGTGTATGGAGCTCATAGAATGCCTAGAGGGACCTGGGAGAGTTTAATCAAATCATTGTGTCAAGTGCAAGAGCCACAGTTGAGGTGCAAGCAATTAGGGTTTCATCTGGATCAATTCTAGGTCAACTGGACAATTGAAGAGTATCAAGGCCTACTTTTAGGTTATGGAGTTCATGAAATGATGTGATAAGACATTTGTGGTGTTGTGCCAAGATCAAATCAAGAAGAATCAAGAGTGTGCGAAGTAGCTAAGTTAGGGTTTCAGTGCAAAATTCCCTATTTAGTGCCTAACTTCAAGACCACATAAGTCAAGATACAAGTTTCAAATGGATTTTTGGCCAACATGAAACTTGTAGAGAATCTCAATACCTTTAATTTGAGCACTAGAAGTCCTCCATTGGATTTATAGAACTCAATTTATGGTCCAGACAAGTTATAAGTCCTCAGAGGTCACTAAAATTTGTCTATGAAAATCATAGGACTTCAAAGTTATTTTTAACCTAGAAGGAGGTTTCACCTGAACTTTTGGCCAACATGGAAGTTGTTCCTCGTGATCTTAGCTTTCTAAATTGTACTAGAAGTCTTCCATATGATTTGTAGAACTCAAGTTATGAGGTTTACAAGTCAAAGGAATTTTGGGAAAATGAGATTATAGGTCATTTTCAATCATAGGTCAAAATCTCTAACTTGCACTTGTCAAATGGATTTTTGTTCAACATGAAAGTTGTTCAAAATGGGTTTTTAGGCTAGCCAAGTGGTCATGTGGGATTGGTTTGGCTTGTAGAAAAAAGTCACTTAAAATGGCCTAAAAAAGGGAATTTTTCAAATGGATTAAGGAGGGAAAATTGACTTTTTGAGTTAGAGGACCAAAACATGGCATATGAGTACATTTTTTGAATGGAAATCACATTCTAAACACATTGGCATTGGCACAAGTTTGAGCATAGGCCAAGTTTTGGGAGTTGTCATTTAGATTACTTCACCATGAAGTTACATAATCAACAATAGCCATTGGATCAAATACAAGGATCAAATCCCAGCCATTCACACTCCACATGCTGTTATTAGTTGAATTGAATCATTTTGGAGCAAAAACATTGCCATTTTCGTGTACACTCAAGAGCAAAAAGTGGTGAAAATTTGAAAATTCATTTTGGGCCTAGAGGCAAGGATTGGGCTTTCTCTTGATCAATATCCATTGTATATAACATTTCTAACCTTCACAAATCATCAGTTTTGGAAATTGGAGCAGAATTGATCAAGAACAAGCTTGAAAAAGTGAAGAAAACTCAAAAAGTGAATTCTAAGATCTAGATCGTTTCAAGCCAAATTGTGAATTGAGAAAGCTTTATTGAAGATCATTGAACGATTCTGGAGAGTTTTGAGAAGCTTCATCAAGGATTAAAGGCTCAGTGGAAGTTCTCCACTAGGTACTTGAATTTCAACATATCTCTCTTAATACTTGATGATTCTTTGCCATTTTTTTTTCTTTGCACTCCTTGAAGCATGTAGATCATTTCTGGATTATAATTGTTGATGTTTATGACGTTCGAAATTTGGAGCTCCAAACTTGTGAGATTTTGTATGGACTGTTTTGGCATGATTTTGCTTAGTTTTTGCTTGATCTATAACCTCCATGACATAAGGTTGAGTTTAAAATTAATTTGGAGAGGTTTTGATGAATTTGAGTTTTTGGTGTCAAACTTTGTTTGCTTCGTTTCTCTTTGATCTTGCATTATTAATAATTTTGGATGAGATATTTGGAATCCTCGCGAGAAGTAGATGAATTTTGATATAAAAAACTCTAAAAACGGTTGAGTTTTGCATTTTATGTGTGTTGTTTCATACTACAATGGTGGCCGGATTTTTGAGGAAGATGACCAGAGCTGTTCCGGTGTTGGTGGTGAGGCTTTTCAGCAGCCGTTGGATCGTGAGGAGAGGGAGACAAAGTCTCCCGATCGGAGGGACGAGAAGACGCCATGCGTCCCAGAGCCCAAACGACGTGGTTTGGCTTGTGGTAGGCGCGCGGGTTCGATCCCGCTGGTGCGCGTTTGTTTATTTTTCTTTCATTTTCATTTGCTAATTTTTTATTTTTGTTTTGTGGGCCTAGCGTTTTACTGTCTGCACCTCCATATGTGGCCCAATCCGTTTTGCACTGCATTTAGTTGCTGTTTACACCATTTATTTTCTGTTTTAATTTTAGTTGGTTTTATTTTCTGTTTTGTTGCTGTTCCAATTTAAATCATTTAAAATAGTTCCAATAGTCATAAAAATACACAAAAATAATTTTCAGAAGCCTTAAGATGTCTAGTTTTTTATGGATATTTTATTTTATTTTTTTCGTTTAATTTTCTATTTTAAAACAAATTAAATGTTCGAGCTGTTTTATTTGATTTAAATTGCAGTTCTGTTCTTTCTTGATTTTATTTCCATGTTTAAACTTCTTATTTTTGCATGAGTTTTTTTGAGAATTGTATTAACATGTTAATTGATCTTTGAATATTTTTTTCATAATTTTTAAGTGCTGTTTTCTTGTGATTTGAATTGCCTTTTGTTCCCTCTCCATTGCTGCCTTTGTTTGGGACACTCTTGGTGTTTTCCCTCTATTGGAGAACTTACCTTTTGATTCTTAATCTCCACTTTTGAGCCCTAGTCCCTGATACCTTAGGGGTCCTTTGAGATTTTATTTGGCATTTTTAGATGCATTTTCATATTTTTCATGTATTTTGCAAGTTGCGTGTGTTTGTGTTGTTCTCTCTTGAGTGCCTTTGCTTGTTTGGCTTGGTTGGTAACTTTGGATCTTGCTTGGCTTGAAATCCTTATTGGGAGGTCTTCTGTACTTGATATAGATGCTAAGGCTTGAAGATTGGAGCTTGGAGTTGGAGTTTTCTTTTCTTTTAGGAGTTGTTTTAGGAGCTTAGGAAATTAGGGTTTTAGAAAGAGCCATTAGAGCTAGTTTTGATTTCTTCATCAAACATAGAATGCATTGTGTGCTTCTATTCCATCCAATGACATGAAGTCCTCCTAGGGAAACTCCATCTCACCTTTGGAGGGATGTGTGGTATGCCCATAGTTGAGTAGAACTTTGAGGATACCTTTCCATTTCAATGTTGGTACTTGATGATTTCCTTTGGTTTTCATTAAGTTTTCAACATTTCAACCTTGATCTTGGTGATTTTTCCTCTGCTTGGAGTGTGCTTGCTAGAGCTTGAAGATGAAGTTTGATAGAGCTTGAAGATAGAAGCTAGCTTGAAGATGAAGTCTTGCTGTCAACTTTGTTGTCTTTTCAACTGTGCTGTTTAGAGCTTGCTGTTGCTGTCTGCTGTAAGAGTTTGTTGCTGCTGCTTGGGTTGCCTCCTCTGTATCTTTTGTTTTTCTCTCTATTGTCTGTTTGCTTGTGTTGATTACCTCTAGGTTTGAGGTGGAGCTTGTCTCCTCTTGCCTGTTGTTGTCTCCCTTGCCTCTCTGGTACTGTTGCATAGCATGATGTTTACTGTTTACTGCTTGCTTTCTTTTGCTGTTTCCCCTAGGATCTCTGATTTCCTCTGCGCAAGAGGGAATTATGACAGACATTAGGTTTTGACCCATGCATGATAACTGTAGGTAGATCTCTTTTTCAACCATAGTTTTAGGGTGTCTTTCTCTTCTCATCTCAAAACAATTCAAAAATACAGTAATAAGGTTAATTGAAGTCGTACGTTACGAGCCTTAAGCTATCTGGGAAAAGGTTGGTGGAGGGTCTCTCTCCAGTAATCTGGATGTTAGTGTGGTACCCTTTGGGTGACATACGAAGCGTTCACTCCTGGGTCATAGTTTCTAGTGCGACTGAGATTGCAAACATCCTAAAAAACAGTTCTTTCGTAAAAAACTCAAACAAACATTCAAACTCTGTTTTTGTCCTCTTGGACCTTTAATCAGGAAACCCTTTTCAGAAGAAGATAAAAAACTGTCAGACAAACTTGTGTCTTCCGTAGCCCGAACTACGTTTGCTCTGATCTTTCATGCCGTATGAAAGTACGTAGGCACGAGATGCGATATTTCGGCGAGCAACCTTCCCCCCTTCTCCAGTAGTTAGGCGAACTACGTTGACTCTGATTTCTCAATCCAGAAGGGAATACGTAGGCATAAAGTGAGATACTTTGCCGAGTCATTTTCTTTTCTTTTTTAACCCAGACCTTTAGAGTAGATAAATAAACATACCCTTAGATAGAAAACAAGCGTGGATCCTGTCGAGTACGACGGACGTGAGGAGTGCTTACACCTTCCCCTTGCGTAACCGAATCTTGAATCCAGGATTTGGTTGCGATGACCATTCCTTTCCCTCTTTGCGTTAGGTTTACTCTGAGCGTTTCCTTTCCCTCTTGTGGGATAAATAACACACGGTGGCGACTCTTCTGTCATAGACGGCGCCGATTTTCGCAGTAGCGACACATACAATTGCTTTTCCTTCAAAATTTGCAACACAATCCTTAAATGTTCTTCATGCTCCTCTTGAGACTTAGAATAAATCAAAATATCGTCGATGAACACAACCACGAAACGATCCAACTGGTCATGAAAAATACGATTCATGTATTCCATAAACACGCCCGGCGCATTAGAAACTTTGAATGGCATCACGAAATATTCGTAATGACCATACCGTGTCCTAAAGGCTGTCTTCTGAATATCTTCCCTTTTCACCCGAATCTGGTGATAACCTGATCTCAAATCGATCTTGCTAAAAACACGTGCACCAAACAATTGGTCCATTAAATCATCGATCCTAGGAAGCGGATACTTATTCTTAATTGTCACCTTGTTCAATTATCTATAATCAATACACAAACGCATGCTTCCATCCTTTTTCTTCACCAACAATACCGGAGCACCCCAAGGAGAAGCACTAGGCCTTACAAATTTCTTGTCCAACAAGTCATTCAATTGTTTCTTCAATTCTACCAACTCCGATGCCGACATACGATACGGTGCCATCGAAACTGGTCTAGTACCCGAAACTAGATCAATGGAAAATTCAACTTCTCTTTCCGGCGGTACATTCGTAATATCCTTTGGAAACACTTCTGGAAAGTCACACACCAGTGGAAAAACATTAAGTTCCGTCTCACTTTCCACGGACGAAGATGTAAACAAACCGAACAATTGGGCTTCATCCGCTAAAAGTTTCTTCAACTCTTTAGTGGATAGAAAACTCACCTCCTCATCGTCTTCCAAAGAAGGAAACCTTACTAACTTGTGATAGCAATCTATGTGAACTCGATTAAACTGCAACCAGTTCATACCCAAGATCACGTCCAAACCCTCCAAAGGTAAACACACCAAATCCATAACAAAGTCTCTACCATACATGGTCAGAGGACAACTTACACACACCGAGGACGTAGTCACCGACCCTGAAGCAGGAGTCTCAATAACCATCTCGCCATCCCAAGAAGTCACAAACAAGTCCAAACGCTTAGCGCACTCATGAGAAATGAACGAATGAGTCGCTCCCGTATCAATAATAGCAATTAAAGGTGTACTATTAATAAAACATATACCTTTAATCAGACGGTCTGCACTGGTAGTATCCTTTCCAGCTAAAGCAAACACTTTACCACCTGCCTGAGCTTGCTTCGGCTTAGTACACTTAGTACCAATATGCCCCACTTCTCCACAATTAAAACATTTCACCGCATTCCTTCTACAATCAGTTGTAGCATGACCAATACCTCCGCAATTAGAACACTTTGCCACGGTCTTTGCGTAATCAAAAGACTTATGCCCCATCTCACCACACTTGAAGCACTTAATCATACCGGAATCACCACCTCTGGATCTCCTATCGAAGTTTCCCCTATGTTTGCCCTTATCAACAGGCGTCACATACGGTCCACTCCTTACTTGCTGTTTCCCTTTCCTCTCATTCACACTCTTATAATGTATGGAACGAGCTTTGCTATCATCTTCAAAAATCCTACAACATTCGACCAAATCCGAAAACCTCCGAATTCTTTGATACCACACCACTTGCTTAATCTAAGGGCGTAAGCCATTCTCATACTTAATACATTTAGAAAATTCCGCCGTCACTGCCGCATAATGAGGATGAAATTGAACTAATTCCACAAACTTCTCTGTGTAGTCTACCACAGACATATTACTTTGCTTTAGTTCAAGAAATTCCATTTCTTTCTTCCCCTTCACACTTTCGGGATAATACTTCCTTAAGAATTCCGTACGAAACAAATCCCAAATGATTGTTTCCTCATTCACCTCAATAACTTGTCGCATACCGACCCACCAGTCGTCGGCTTCTTCCCTCAGCATGTGAGTCCCAAGTCTCACCTTGTTTCCTTCAGCACAATTCGTAACTCTGAAAACTCTTTCGATCTCTTTCAGCCAAATCTGAGCACCGTCAGGATCGAATCTCCCTTTAAAGACCGGCGGCTGATTCTTCCTGAACTCATCATTCTCATTCGCATTCGGCGCACCCTGCACCGCTCTAGCCATCGCTTCCATGGCAGCAACCATCGCAGCATGATTCCTACCAGCCATATTCTGAGCAACCCAGAAACAACAACAAGGTTAAACCACAGCATAACCGTCAACAACTATAAGACAGATGCAACAGACTCAACATTGGCTCTGATACCACTTAATGTAACACCCCCTTTCTATACCCCCAAATAAACAAACAAATTATTTAGGCACGAATTCGAAAACCTCATCAGAGTATTATTTAAATACGGTATAAAAGGAACATGTCACATTATTCTTGAATTAAAACACATACGACACCTGCTCATAATAGATATGCAACAATGGGCAACAAACACTTCAAAGGATATTAGCCCTTATACCCACATCTTAAATATTTAGAATAAAAGCGGAAAATCTAAACATTTGAATCACAACCGACATGTATTCACATATATACATATTCAAATCATTCCATGTAATTCATCAACAACATTCATGTTTACAAAACATGCAACACCAATAATACATATACAAATGTATTCATCAAAAATAGCCCAAGGCTTCCTATGCTACCCGGTGTTACATATCAGAGCCAATTGACCAAAACTAATGAAGACGCGCTTCACAAAAAGGGATCACCAACACCTAATCTGCAATGCCTCGTAGAGCATCATAAAACAGCAGATGGGTGAGAAACAATATCATAATATTCAATGTATAACTCATATATATACATATCATTAGTTTGCGCATCTTCCGCATTCACACCGCAACTCACCTCAATCACTCTATACATCGCAATGTATCCATATAAGTATCTATATATAAATAGAACATCAAGCATATACAATATGCAATCACCAATGTTTATACCAATCCATATAAACCTACATATATACATATATTCACACATATCTAGATATATATATATATATATATATATATATATATATATATATATATATATATATATATATATATATATATATATATATATATATATATATATATATATATATATATATATATATATATATATATATATATATATATATATATATATATATATATATATATATATATATATATATATATATATATATATATATATATATATATATATATATATATATATATATATATATATTTTCAAGCATACTTACTCATGCCATTATCACAATTCGCATTAGTTCACATAAACATACACAATACGTTTATATCATCACCAATTCACATAAACATCCACATACATGTTTATTTCACCAATGCATCATATAAAGATGATAATGCAACTCATAAAGACCGACTCACGACTCTATGCAGATGCAAATGCGGTACCGACTCAATTCAACAGGTTCAATTGAAGAACCAAAATGGAACCATCGCTCGTTACCGAAGTAACTCCCCGTCGGGCCTACGATGTTCACCCATCGCTCACACCCCATATGGGCACACGATGTTTCATGATTGCTCACACCCCACATGGGCACACAATCCGATTGCTCACACCCCACATGGGCACACAATCATTCTGCAGATTCTACGCGGAATCAAATATAACCATCGCATCATACGAGGTTCTGCAGATCCTACACGCGATCAAATGTAACCATCGCTCTCACGAGGTTCTGCAGATCCTACACGGGATCAATTAACACAAATGCATATCATGATGCTTCACATGCTAACATGACTCAATCACTGTAAACCATCGCTCACACGAGGTTCTGCAGATCCTACGCGGGATCAATTAACACAAAATGCATACATATTCGAAAATATATTATCATGCATTCTTCACATTCATTGCAATCACCATGCATTTTTATTCAATTCAGACAATGCATACATTTTCCCAAAGGCCACGATTCACACTCGATTCATACACTAGGATTCACGCCATACGGCTACCCACAACATAACATATCACAACAGCAAACAAATCGTCCATTCAGATAAGGATTAACGTAACGGAAACAAGAAATCAACATTGGAAAAGAAAACACAGGAACATGAAAAATACTGTCACATTCGCTGACCTTCGCCTGGCGAAGCCTCTGGCGAATACTCGTTACCTCCTTCGCCTGGCGAACTCGCTAGCGAAGGCAGTCAGAAGCTACTAGAAGTATTCGCTACCACTCGCTGGATTCATTCGCCTGGCAAACCCTCGCCACTTAGCCTTCGCCCGACGAATTTGCCAGTGAAGACTGAATTTGGCTACTGACTTGGCTCGCTGACCACTCGCTAGGCTTCGCCTGGCGAAGCTTCGCTGTCACTCGCCTGGCAAACCTGCGAACTCAGAAATGCCTAACTGTCCAGAAATTGAAACTCACCGAATCCAACCGATTCTATTCCAACTCGTCTCAGCAACACTACCCAACATCCCTCGACTAAAACTTCACCACTTATTCTCATTTTCAACCATTAAAAACTCGATTCTACCGATTAAATCAAATTCAACCTAGAAATGAAAAGTGTAGAAAACTACCAAACAATCCACACAGCACATACATGGTCATACATAGGGATAGAATAATAAAGTTTCACACCCTTACCCGATTAATCGAAAGCTTAGATGTTGGTTCTTGATGATTCAAGGTTTTTCCCTTCTCCTTCCTCTTTCTCTTCTATTTCTCTCTAACTTTCTTTTCTTTCCTTTCTTTCTATTTCCTCTCTATTTCCTCTTATACTTTTCCCTCAATTCTATTTCTACCAAAAGACCAAAATACCCTCCAATCTAAATTTTACCCGAAATTCTCCGAAACGGTAAAATATTAAAACATACCAAATTAACACATCAAATTCACAATTAAAACAATTATTACTCAATTTAAATAGCACACTCAATAAAATGAAATAATCAAAATCGGGGCGTTACAACTCTTCCTTGCGAAGCTCATGAGTTTTTGATGAAGCTTCATGTTGAGGAGGTGCTTCCTTGTAAAGTTCATGAGTTTTATGATGAATATCCGTGTATTTTCTGATGAATCCTCGTGTCGAGGGGGATTTTTCTCGTGATTTTGGATGGGTCGACTGAGTCCTCTATCATGGAGAGGATCCATGTGACTTTCTCGCTCGCCGTTGAGTAAGGGCTTTGGTTGAGGGCAGCGTTTACGTGCCTTTGTTCGCCCTTTCACTTGATTTACAGTGGAAGGGTGAATTTTATTTGATCGTCGAATTCACTATTGTCCTCTACATTTTAGGTTTCTATGGCTCGCAACGCTGAGGGTCTCCACCTGGTTGATACTATCACCCATCCTAACTTGGCTTGGGTCGGAGTGGAACCCCGGGGGACAACCTTGTGTTTTGCAGATTCCCGAGAAACATCATTTACAATTGTCAAGGAAGGGTTTTCGGGAGCTCCAGAGAATTGGGGAGTTTATAACACTGACCAGGAGGAACTGAAGGTGTGAGAAAACACAAGAAAGGGGGGTTTGAATTGGGTTTTCAATAAACGAAAGTTTTTTGCGAAACTCAAACAAAAATCACAAATAAACTAACAAGAGAGAAAGATGCACGATATATCCTGGTTCACTTGAAAACTATCAAGCTAATCTAGTCCACCCGTCAAGGTGATTTTGCCTTATACACAAGGACTTAATCCACTATAATCAACTAATTACACTGCACTAGCAACCGCTGGTGACTAACAACATATACTAACTGTCTCTTCTTAAGGATTCTGACCTAACTGGTCCCTTAAGGAATCTCAATTTTCACTAGCAACCACTGGTGACTAACAACATAGACTAACTGTCTCTTCTTAAGGATTCTTATCCAACTGGTCCCTTAAGAAGTTACAAACAACTGTTCGAACAAAGATATTTACAATGAATTACTTCTACACAAGCAAATATAAACACTATTAATAGCTCAAATGACTTAAAGAAACTTTACAGTATGAACAATGTTCTTTCTTTGTATTGTGCTGCTTCAATACTGTTGCTTCAGTTCTTCATAGTGTTGCACCCCAAAATTTGCCTAACCTTTTTTTACTTGGTTTATGTTTCACTGCATTAGCATTGCATTAATCTAACATTTGCATAGCATAGCATTGTTCATTTAACAGGGGATTAAGTGAGAAGCCTAGCCAGAGGGTTATGCAAGCTTAAGAAGTCACCATAATCATCAGTCAGTGGGTTGGGTTCTTAAGAAGTTCATTTGCTTGTATGGGGTTTAGTCTCCTACTTTGAGGACCAGTTGAAGATCAGCAGTGGATTGTAAGGCCTTTATCAAGGAGATAATGTGTGGGTGGAGCTCGTTGAAGTACCTTGAAGGTCATGTGGGAGCTCAATCAAGTCATTTTATCAAGTGCAAGAGCCACAGTTGAAGTGGATGTCACTAGGGTTTCATCTGGTTAACCCTAGGTCAAGGAGAGTAATTGAAGAAGATCAAAGCCTACTTCTAGGTTACTGAGATCACGAAATGATATGTTGAGGCATATGAGAGATTGTTTCAAGATCAAGTTGAGAAGAATCAAGAGTGGTTGGAGTTGCTAAGTCAGGGTTCCTAGGGTAAAATCCCCTGTTTAGTGCCAAACTTCAATGCCATGTAAGTCACGATGCAAGTTTCATCTCCATTTTTGGCCAACATAAAACTTGTAGATCATTCTCTTAGCTTTAATTTGAGTACTATAAGTCCTCCATTGGATTTATATAACTCAAGTTATGGTCTATACAAGTTACAGGTCCTCAGATGCCTCTGAAATTTGTCTGTGAAAATCATCTGACTTCCAAGCTATTTTTGTCCTAGAAGAATGTTTCACCTGAACTTTTGGCCAACATGAAAGTTGTTCCTCATGATCTTAGATTTCCAAATTGTATTAGAAGTCTTACATCTGATTTGTAAAACTCAAGTTATGAGGTTTACAAGTTAGGGGTATTTTGGGAAAGTGAGATTATAGGCCATTTTCAATCATAGGTCCAAATCTCCAACTTGCACATGTCAAATGGATTTTTGTTCAACATGGAACTTGTTTAAAATGTGGTTTTTAGGTTAACCAAGAGCTCATGGTGAATTGGTTTGGCTCATATCAAAGATTGGCTTGAAGTGGTTTTGAAAGAAGAGAAATTCTAAGGCATTTTTGGTGGGAAACTCAGATAATTGATTATGGGTCCAAAACAAGTCAAATGACCACTCATTTTAATCAGAAATCATGTTTTAGAGACATTGGAAATTGTGGATTTTTCATTTGAAGTATGCTTCATGGCCTTTCATAAGGTTTCTTCATTTATAAGTTACATCACACAAATCATTCACCAAGGCAAATTGAAGGCTCTTCGTGGTCTGATTTCACTCAAGGATAGTTCATCAAGATGACCAAAGCTTCCCAAGCAAGTTTTAGTAGGAAAATTATGCATTGCCATGTCAAACTTTTTGAAGGAAGTTGGAATTGGATTTTCTGATTTTGGGCCTGGGCTGAGCTCTAGAAGGTTCCAAATCATTCTATAAAGGTTAAGAAACTCATCAGAAGCAGGGTCGGTGATTCATTGGGGCTGAGATCAAAGATTGCCATTGAAGCTTGAAGAAGAAAAGTGAAAGATCGAATTTCTAATTGAGGCCATTTCAAGTGCAATTGAAGCTTCAATCTTCTTCTAACATCATCACTGATTGGATCTGGAACGTTTTGGAGCAAGATTCAAGCTAGAAACGCCTCAAATCGAAGCTTGAAACCAGGTTTTTACTTCTTGAAATTGCACTCAATTCATGCGTTTTTAATGCCCTAGATTCATGTGGTTAGGTTCCCCTTAGGTCATAGATGATTTCTGGGCAGTTAATTTGAGGATTAGTGACAATTTAAGAATGGATCCATTTTCGGTTAGGATGTAGAATTCTTAATTCTTGGAGTTTTAGATCATTTAGTTAGTATATTTGTAATCCTCGTAAAATTTTGTGCAAGTTTCGTTCAAAAATCATTGCGTTTGGTTGAGTATTGATGGAGATAGCAATGTTCAAAGTTGGCCGGAAAAAGTTGTGTTCCGTCCAGCCATGGTCCTGCGCGCGAGCTCCTTTGTTCTGGCCAGAATTTGAATCGAGGAAGACATAATCCTGGCCCTTCATTTGTTTGGAAAATTGGACTTGGTCATGATATCCAAGGGCAGCGAGCGCGCCACGTAATCCCCTCCCTAAACGCGTCGTTTCGTTAAGTGTAATACTAAGCCTCTTTGCTGCGCGCTGTATTGACCTAAGGGACGCGAGGTCGATTCCCTGCGTGACCATTTTTCATTTAATTTTGAGAGAACTGAGTGATTTACTGTTGTTTTGGGCCTTGGTTTCCCCTGCTATGTGCACCTCCCCCTTTCAGGCCCAGCATGATTAACACTTGGAATAACTGTTTTTTGAACCCCCTTGGGCATGTTTTCGTGAGAGTGAGAGTTGGCTGAACTAGATACTCAATTGGGCCCAGCGCCCTTATGCTTTTTGCACCCCCTCGCATGGGCCCAGACGAGAATAGCCTTGGATTAGCTGCTAGTTGCACCCTTCCCCTGTTAATTGTTTTTAATTTCTTTTATTTTATTTTTTAGTTTAATTGCTTGTTGAAATTAATTCATAAAAAATAGTAAATTTCATAAATAAATCCTGAAAAAAATTGTGATTATAGATTTGGATGTTCATAATTTTATCATTCTTTGTATTTCAATTTTCCATGCATTTTCCATTTTATTTCATATTTTTGTTTTTAGTGCACTTTTAATAATGAAATAATGTTGTTCTGAATTTGTTCATTTTATTTCTCTCTCATATTTTAGAGTTTGATCTTGGAATTTTTTGTGCTGGCTTTATACATGTTAATATTGCTATGTGATTTTTGTTGGATTTTTTAGATCATTTTAAATAGGAGTTTAGGGTAGTTGTTTAGGAGTGTTCTTTAGTGAATTCCTTTAGTACACCCTTGAAGCTTTGGATTTAATTTAGGCATTTTGATTTAGATTTGACTTCTGATTTTTCTACCATGGAATGATGTAGTATGATGTAGTATTTTCCTTAGAATTTTTAGGATTGATTTTCCTTTAGTTCCCTATTTTACAAATTGGCCTTAGAATAGGTAGTTATTAGGGGATAACATTTGATGTTCTTTAGAGATTCAAGTAAGTGATGATCTTCCCCTAGGATTAGTTCCCTTTCAAATACTCTTTGCTTAATTAGGATCCTTCATTGTGGGTATAATTCCTCCTGTGGAGGAATTCCCTACCTTTCACATTGAAGTTGAGCCTAAGCAAGCTCTCTAAAGGAAATGAATTTGGTTGAGTGTCTGTGGTAGGTTCCTGTGGAATCTACCTTGCTTCTCATTTCCATTCTCCTAAAATTTATTTATTCTTTCCTCTTTAGGAACCTTCTTGAGGTAGCACAGTCCCTCCTGTGGGGGGAATATGGCACACCTCTTGAAGGAGCCAAACCCTTAGGTTTCTCCAAAGATCTTTTTGTTTGTTGAGTGCCTGGGATAAGCTCCTGTGGACCTTACCCTAGCCTCCCAACATCTAATTTCCTTCCATAGGATAGAAGCTTGTTTGATTGCTTGTCATGGATTTCTTTACTTCTCTTGAAGATGGTGGACTTGAAGAACAGTTACAGACTTTGGATTGGATTGCTTCCAGATGATTGCTCTGCTGTGGAGATTCCTGGCTTGTTTTCTCTGTCTGTTTTTCTTCTTGTTTAACTGTATTGATGTGTATTGACGTGACTTGCTTGGAGTGTTGCATTAGTAGTAGGCTTCATGTAGACGATCATAGGCCTAAGAGCATCCTATGGGTTGAGTTTCTCCCCTTGCTTGTATTGCATTAGAGGTTGAGTTTCTCCCTCTGCTTGTATTTTTACTGTATGGCTTTGCTTGCTGGTATTTGGTAGAGCTCAACTCCCTTGCCTGTGTGGTTTGTGGTCTGTTTGATTGCATTTACTTTCTTCTATTATTTTTGCAGTTATTCATATCTGGCTTGAGGTTGAGATGAGCTTGGGGAGGCTTATGCCCCACACCTATTTCCTCCCTCATTTGCATTGCATGCATCTTTACAGTAATTTCAGTACAGTTTTTCTGTTTACTGTTTGCTTTCCATTGCCATGTTCCCTTAGGAACTCTGACTTCTCTTGTTCAAGAGAAGTTATGACAGACATTAGGATTCTAACCATGCATGATAACATTAGTTAGTTTCCCCTTTAACCTCAACCGTAGGACGAATATTGCATGATAACTGTAGGATCGAGTTAGCTCCCCCATAGAGAGTCTGTTTCTCTTCTTATCTCAAACAACAGTAAAAAACATAATAAAGGCAAGTTAGTACAAGTGCGTTACGAGCCTTAAGCTACATGGGAAATGATGTTTGAGCGGTATCCTCTCAATCGTCTAGAGTGTTTAGTATATGTCCTTTGGACGATATGCGATGCATTCGCTCCTAAGTCATAGTCTTTAGTGCTGTACAAACTACAGACAACTAAAAAACACTTCTTCCTTAAAAAAACAGAAAACAAACATTCAAATCCTTTTTTGTCCTCTTGGACCCTTAATCAGGAAAACTCTTTGCGTAAAGAGAGTTCTGTTAACTTTCAGTTCTACCGCAAACGGTAATGCCTAAGTCTCTAAGGATCGAGCTGCAAACACCAACTGCCGGAACTGATTGTTAACTTTACTTGGATAAAAGATGCTGAACAAACCTGTGTTCTCCGTAGCCCGAACTACGTTTGCTATGATCTTTCACGCTGTGTGAAAGTACGTAGGCACAAGATGCGATATCTTAGCGAGCAACCTTCCCCCATTACCCGTAGTTAGGCGAACTACGTTGACTCTGATTTCTCGTTCCAGACGGGAATACGTAGGCATAAAGTGCGATACTTTGCTGAGTCATTTTCTTTTCTTTTTAGGCCAGACCTTTAGCGTAGATAGATGTAACAAACCCGTCAGATAAACACAACAAGCGTGGATCCCATCGAGTACGATGGACGTGAGGGGTGCTAATACCTTCCCCTTGCGTAACCGACTCCCGAATCCAGACATTGGTTGTGATGACCTTGTGTTATACCTTTTTCGTCAGGTTTTTTCGATCGTTTCCTTTCCCGATCTGAGGGATAAATAACGAAAGGTGGCGAATCTCCTGTTTTGCCGGCACCTTATTTTCGCAGTAGCGACAGCTGGCGACTCTGCTGGGGAATCCAACGGTTCCCTGTGCGAGTCATTCCTAGCGCTTGTGTGTTTACCTGTTGGGTTATGTTTATTTATCGTTTTTTACTTTCCGCATTTTATTTTCAGTATGATATTGTTATTATTGTGCTGTTGTGGGAAGGGGCTTTGATGAGTGATAAGCCAGACCCAGGCTTGAGTTTGTACATAGCTTTAGAAGCAGATTTGTGGTGAACCTGTATGTTAGGCATGCATAGTTCCCACGAAATCTGCACTTAGACGAGGTTCTTTGAGATGATTTCCATTTCCAGCCCAGTGGGCCGTTGAAAGGATTTCAGACCTTAGGATTGTCGACTCTGGGGACCGATCATTTGTGATTCAGCTAAGTGAGGCCACTTCAAGAGATGATGATGCCACACCTTCTGGGTATCGTATCATTATTTCTTGAAAGTCTGTGATGCTGATGAACGCATAGGATGTCGTACCTTTGTCAGTGATTAGGTCCATACCTGTGAGCGGGGTCAGGTTTATTGCAGGAAACTGTAACCTTCAGACAACCTGGTTTTCTTGTCAGTGAATCAGTGTTGTGGGTTTCAGTAGGCCTTTATCATCAGAGTGTGGTATTTTCTTGCTGAAGCTAAATTATGATCTGCCACTTCACAGCACGACACAACACAACACGACACTTGATCCCCTGCTGCATTTTACATCTGCATTTACATTTTCATATTGCATTGCATCTAACACGTATCTGTGTTGCAGGTGTGTAGTTCCCCCTTCGATTCTAGAAATCTTGTCCTTTCTATGTTCATCATGGAGCCCAGTGTGAGAAGAACTTTGGCCTACAAGTTTCCTACTCCGGATATTACTACTCTGAGGGGTTTGATTTCCTTTCCTGGTAAAGAAGTGATGGGAGATTTCAGAAGAACCTACGGGAAGCTGCTCAGTGTTGTGTGCAAACCGTCGGTGTATGAATTGAACGGACTTCAGACTCTACTTCAGTTTTATTATCCCCCGCTGTGTTGCTTCACATTTCCGAGCTATGTGCTAGCCCCCACTTTAGAAGAGTTCTCTGTCCTATTAGAGATACCTATTCTTGCTCAGGTACCCTTCTGGCCTATCGATCAGGAGCCAGATCTGACTAAGATTGCTCCAGCTCTGCATATTGATGTTTCTGAGTTAGAGGGAAAGACCGTCAAGAGAAATGGAGCCTGGGGATTCCACAGTCTTTTCTAGCTGAGAGAGCCCGGCACTATGCCAAGAAGGAATGTTGGGTAGCATTCAAGGCTATTTTGGCCCTGTGCATATATGGTATCATGCTGTTCCCCAATATTCCAGATTTTGTGTATGTGGATGCCCTTCGGATCTTCGTCTCAAAGAATCCAATCCCATCCTTGCTCGGAGACGTGTACCATTCGGTGCACTACAAGAACGAAAATAGAAGAGGCAAGGGGGTGTCCTGTTGTGCGTCATTGTTCTACAGATGGTTTGTCACTCATCTACCGAAGGATGGTCCTTTTATAAAGACGGCAGAGACGAAGGAATGGTCAGAGCGACTGATGAGCTTGTCTATCGAAGACATCGATTGGTTTGATAGAGATCGTCTGGGGAGTGAGATTATTTACAACTGTGGGAGCTTTCCTAATGTCCCTCTTGTGGGTAGGAAGGGCTGTATCAACTACAATCCATCAGTTGCTATCAGACAATTCGGGTATGCTTTGAGGGGCCCTCCTAAAGACGAAGAGGTACATGAATCTTTGTACCTCACTGGTGCATTGGAAGGGGATGACCTGACTAGGTTTGAACACGATTGGAACAACGTTCATCGAAAGGGAAAGACCTCATTAGGAAAAAGCAATAATCAGGCTTACCCTCCTTATGTGGACTGGATTCGTAACAGAGCAGCGAAAGTATTGATGCCTTTTCCTCCTGTCAAACAGGACGAACCTTCAGAGCCTACCATGATCGAAATCCAGAAGTACGAACAACTTCAAGCCAAGAATGCAGAGCTAGTCAAAGCCAATGAAGAACTGGAAAATGAGATCGCTCAGCTCCGAAGAGAAAAGAGTGAAGCCGTCTACACCTACAAGAGGCAGACAGAGATGATCAATCACCTGGGTGCCAAATTGACCAAAGAGACCGATGCTAGAGAGCGTCTTGGGTTGGACCTAAAGGCAGTGCATGGGGTATTGACCACCAAGAAGCAGGATCTAGATAGGGTATACCGGAAGTTGACCCAGTCCGAGAAGCTGTGGAATAGTACCTTGGCTAGCCACAAAGAGAGGGAAGAAAAGCTGAAGCAGCAGATAATCCAGCTGGAAGCACAGGTTGAGGACAAAAACAAGAAGATAGAGGCTGAAGCCTCACTCTGACGAGATGTCCAATATAAGATGATTGAGGTCAAAGCAAACTTACTGGATTATCAACTCCGGGCTGACGCTAAAAGGAGTAGGGTGGAGAACCATTCTGAGGAAGGTGTGTGTGGGAGCATTGTTGAGAACCTCTCAGATGCCGTCAGGCAAAGGGATCTGTTGATTCAGGGCCTGCTCACTCATCCTGACCATCCTGATACGATGAAGCTACTAGAGGATTTCCGTGCCCGTGGCCGCACCTGATTTTCTTTGTATTTCTTTGTACCTTTTATATTAATATGCTGATCACCACCAGGCTTATTGGTTGGGGTCATGCTGCTGCTTCAGTTGTACTTTGCTTTTGTTGTACGCTACCCACGCGGGCTTTTCATAAATATATGAGGATTTCTTTTCCATGATTGGACAGTAGACTTCATTTGTCTTGGAGCTAGAATCGAGGGGGACTTCCTCCTAATGCATGGATACGTGTTTGCATTTGCATAAAACATTTGCATGACCGGGACTTTGTACTGTGTTCCTTAACCCTCTGTTGATGCAGGTTCCAGGATTGCCGAACACCGAACTCACTGTTACTCAACCAGAGGCAACTGTAAGAAAGTCATGGACCAGATGCAGTCAGAGATGCAGGAGATGCGTGAGCGCATGGCTCAGTTTATGCAGGTGATGGAGACCGTGGCTAAAGGCCAAGAACAGCTCCAAACTCTCGTGCAGCCCCTGATTACACGAGTTGATAACAACGGTGTGCTACATAGGGGTACAGATGCTAATCGTCCTCATGGTGAAACTCCTCAGGCTGGTGATGTTATACCAGTGGTCGGTCTTGACGCTGGTGAGAACGTTCTCGTGGCTGGTAATGGGAATGCTGGTAATAGGAACGGTAACTTGGAAACCAATGGGAACGTTGTTGGCAATGGTAATACTGGTTTCAACGTTGGTGCTGGGAATACCGGTGTGAATATAGTCAACGGCAACACAGGCTTTGCTGGTGTGAATATGGGTTTTGGCAATGCTGGTGGTGCCAATGCTGTATTTGGTAATCAGGGTTTTGGAACTATGAGTAACAATGGTTACGGAATGGGTGCCTACAATACTGGCTTTGGGACAACGACTGCTAATCAAGAGCTCGGTAATCTGAGGTATGACCCCAGGTTCTTTCAGAATGGTCATGGTCGCAACGCTGCGTATGCTGGGTACGACAATGGGGGTCCTTATAGGGGTGAAGACCGCCAAGAAGATGCTTTTTCTGGCCAAGGCGTGGGTTATGAGAGGCCTACTGAAAATGATCGCAGGATCAAGATGCTAGAAGAGCAGATAAAAGGGATAGCCAACCAGAATTCTGTAGGATTGGATATGGCGAACATGGGATTGGTTCCTGGGCTGAGGGTGCCACTCAAGTTTAAGGCTCCTGCGTTTGACAAATACAAGGGAGACATATGTCCCAGAGTGCACGTGCCATCTTATTACAAAAGAATGTCTGCTTACTCCAACGATGAAAAGATGTTAATGCACTTCTTTTAGGATAGTCTGTCTGGGCCGTCATTGGAATGGTACATGGGACTGGAACCTACTCAAGTTGGAAGCTGGAAAGAACTGGCAGAAGCTTTTGTGAGACATTACCAATATAACAGTGATCTTGCTCCGAATCGGGTTCAATTGCAGAATCTCTCTCAGAAGACTGGTGAAAGTTTCAAAGAATACGCCCAGAGATGGCGCGAGTTAGCTGCAAGGGTACAACCACCCATGGTGGAGAGAGAGTTGATAGATATCTTCGTGGGTACGTTTTTAGGGTTGTATTACGATAAACTTCTCAACTGTTCAATGAGCAATTTCTCTGACTTGATTCTGATGGGTGAGCAAATTGAGAATGGAATTAAGATTGGTAAGATTCAGACTGGTGAATCGACCTCAGATGGAGGTGGCAAGAAGGCCTTTGGAGGTAAAAAGCAGGGAGATGCCAATTTGGTATGTAGCTCTCGAGGGAGAAATAGGGGATGGAGGCAATACCAACAGCAACAAGTTGCAAGTGTGACAATCCCCGCACAACAACAGCAACAGCCGCAGCAGCAGCAGAGGCAACAACATCCTGCTCAGTGAAGAATTCAGAATCAAAGGCCGAAGAGGATATTTGATGTACCTCCGGTGTCATACGTTGAACTTCTTCAGACTCTGTTACGGTTACAGCTGGTTGAGAAAAGGACGATGGCTCCGCCGACGGGCACACCTCCTTTTGGTTACGACGCTAATGAGCATTGTGAATTCCACTCCGGGGCACCCGGTCATAACATTGAGAATTGCCACGCCTTCAAGCATAAGGTGCAGAATTTAATTGATAGTACGACCATTAATTTTGGTATAGAAGGACCCAACATTGTGCAATAACCAATGCCAAACCACAGATAAGCTGGAGTCTGATTGACAAAGAGAGGTTCTATTGTTTGGTTGGGCCGCTGAGAGCAGATCAGGACAACATCAGGCTGCCTCTAACAATTGATTCTGAAGATGGCTGGTCCAGCAGCAAGTCAGAGACAAGAAGCCCAATTCCGAGAAGCTAGCAATTTTCATTTCATCCTGTTATTTCTTTGCATTTGTAGTTTCTCTCCTGTCTATATGCAAATTTTCGCTTGTAAAACTTGTTGTTTTTCAATTGATATTGATAATGAGATAAATATGCATGTTTTGAACTAATCCAGTCGTGTTCACTTTATTGCTTTCTTTTATTTCAAACGCTTGTTTGAGTGGAATCCGGGGAGGATGATGAAAATTGAAAGATGCAGAGCTTCTGAATGTATGCTTTTGAAATAAAACCTGTTGATGATGTACAGGCATTGTTTCAAATCCCTAAACACCGGAGATATAAGGAAGATAATCCCTTGTCAACCCCTTTGAGCCCAGTAGTAGGAGTTCTTTCTGAAGACGAAAAACCCTCAATCTTAACCTGGGGCAGGGTAGGTGTTAGCTAATTTGACCGAGCGTCCAAATTGCAAAAAAGGGAGTATCCGTTCGAGGATCAATCACACCTCTAGAGGTCGTGCCTAAAAAACCACAATGGTTAAACGTCAAGAGTGAGACAGTCGCATTATTCCTCAAAGAGTCAGACAACCAGTGTCACCCGACTTGTTCGAAAAAGAAAAAAAAAGAGAAAGAAAACCTGCTAAGTTAAATTCTGAAAACAAGTGACTTAAGCAAAAAATGAGGGTATCCCGCTGGACTTTAAAATTGAAAATTCAGAGGAATTAGTCCAGGCAAAAGTTAGGGAAAAACGAAAAGAACCGAAAAGCAAAAGGATTACCAAAATACTCAAACAAGAACGAAGTCGTGTGACTCAGACGTCCAAAGATGAGAAGTGAATGACGGTCACTCCGAAAACGTGTGGTGTTCAGAACTACTCCTATACAACCGTTGAAAGGTGAACGATAAGGCCGAATTAGCCGAACGTAGGATCAGAGAACATCACGAAGAATGGGTGGGTTAAATTAAACTTTGAGCCTTTTTCCTTTCTTTCTTAAACCGTGAACCTGACCACGTTACAACCTGAAAAAGTCCTAATTGAAGCAGGTTTATTTCGAGAGCATACTTCGGTAAAGACTGCATCGAAACTGACTCCTAAAAGGATTCCTCTTGCAGCGTTGTATTAGTTTTGACATTTTGATAGTTGATTCGTTTATATCATAAAGTTTTTCTCCAGTGAACAAAATTGGATTTCAAAACTGTCATATGCATTGCATTTAATATCGTTTATGCAGAACAATTTATTTTACTCGCGAGTAAGCGCTTGACAGCAGGAAAGTTTCCGCAGTGGAAAGTTTGATCGGGATAGAATGTAGAAGGCCTGAATACTCCGTTAAGTTGTGGCCAGCTATATCAAATGATCCCCAGTAAGAGCAGCCATCCAAGAATGGTTAATCTGGGGCAATCAGGTCGAGATTCAGCAAATCTCTCGTAGTTAGAGGCACTGCTCCATGAATCAGCTAATCAGGGGCAAAGTCGTTACAAGACTGGGGCAGGCCACCCTGAGAGCACAAAGGCTATTGTTGATCAGAAGGCGATTAATCTGAAACACCTCTTCAAGGTTCGAAACGCGAAAGTAGCGATGCCCTTTTAGGGGAAGATTTTACGAAGATCCCATGAGCTGGGAGCAAAAGTAGAAGCGAAGGAAATGATCCTCTCTGTTTTATCAGAGTTTATCAGAGGTTGTCACAGTTTTAGGGGCAAGCCATCTCGAAGTCGGTTCGTGGCAAGTTTTGCCTTTTCAAGTTGAAATATTTGGACTGGGGCATTGTCGTTACCTTTGCAGCAGATATCCAAGGGAGGGTGTTCCCCAGCCAGAGCAGGCTTTATGTGAAACCTTTTCCCCCTAGTAGATGGAGTTTGTTTTTCCTCCCCGACAGACGAAAGTCGAAGTTTCTATCCCTAGGAGAGTTGGGATTGTGTCGGAGCAGGATCAGATTATCCTCACCAATTCAAGATTGACTTATTCGGTAGGATGAATTCATCCCCAGCGAGGCAAGATTGATATACCCAGCGGGGCATGCATTGCCGGTGGTTGGTTATGAATACATTTACTCCCAGAGAGAGTCCTCACAGAGTACAATCAGAGTATGCAAATCGATTCCCAACTGAGTATCCCCAGCATGGTTAATCCCCACAGAGCATGATCATGTGGTCATTGGTTTGAAAGGAGTATCCCCGCGCAGGACCTTCCTTTCTGTCTTCCAGCAGGTTGTTTTTCCTTCGATAGGATGATCATCCTCAGCAGAGTTTGCAACTCAGAGCTTGTGAGCCATTCCCCCGCAGGATGGTTATCCCCTACAGAGTTGGTTTCACCTTTCCAGCATTTATTTTACTGGAATATGTCTGTGATACCCGGTTATCCCTAGCGGATTTGGCTTTGTCTTCAGCATTTATTTTGCTGGAGCGTCTCCTTGCATTTGCATATATCATCATATTTGCATCTACTCGAATGCGTAGCATTTCCATGCTGTATGGAGCATTACGCCATTGTCAAACATATGCATTTTGAAACATAAGTCAGGTGGGTTACCTCCTTATTTCAGGTGATTCTTCCCTGCAGGTAATTGAAATTATTGCTCAGGAAGGTGTCCAGATATTAAGATTTGTGGCGCGAGATATGCGATGATAGTGTTCGCCCTGTCATGTGCCCCCTAGCAGAGTTTCTTGGTTAAGTTTCTCTTCTCTCTCCCAGCGGAATTCTTCTTAGGTTGCTGTTACGTCAGCATTAAAAGATTTCATGGTTTAAACTTTCGGAGTTGTTACTCGTGACTTCCCTAGTAGAGTTTTTTCCCATTAGAGTTGCTTGGTTAGGTTTCTCTTATTCCCCAGCAAAGTATTCTTCAGACTGCCGTACAACAGTTTTGAAAATCTTGAGATTGTTACCCGTGATGGACGGAGAAGTTACCCGTGATTGACGGAGCTGTTACCTATGTTGACAGAGATAGTTACCCGTGATTGACGGAGATGTTACCTGTGTTGACAGAGATTGTTACCCGTGATGGACAGAGAAGTTACCTGTGATTGACAAAGATTGTTACCCGTGATGGACGGAGAAGTTACCTGTGATTGATAGAGATTGTTACCCGTGATGGACGGAGAAGTTACCTGTGATTGACAGAGATTGTTACCCGTGATGCATGGAGAACTTACCTGTGTTGCAGAGAAGGTACCCGTGTGGATGGAGAAGTCACCTGTGATTGACAGAGATTGTTACCCATGTTGACGGAGATCCTTACCTGTGTTGGCGGAGATTTTACCTATTTTGACCCGTGTTGACGGAGATCCTTACCCGTGTTGACGGGGATTTTACCTATTTTGACCCGTGTTGACGGAGATCCTTACCCGTGTTGACGGGGATTTTACCTATGTTCTTACCCGTGTTGACGGAGATCCTTACCCGTGTTGACAGAGATTTTACGTGTTTTGACTCGTGTTGACGGAGAAGTTACCCGTGATTGACGAAGATGTTACCCGTGTTGACAGAGAAGTTACCCGTGATTGACGGAGATGTTACCTGTGTTGACAGAGATTGTTACCCGTGATGGATGGAGAAGTTACCTGTGATTGACAGAGATTGTTACCCGTGATGGACGGAGAAGTTACCCGTGATTGACGAAGATGTTACCCGTGTTGACGGAGAAGTTACCCGTGATTGACGAAGATGTTACCTGTGTTGACAGAGATTGTTACCCGTGATGGACAGAGAAGTTACCTGTGATTGACAGAGATTGTTACCCGTGATGGATGGAGAAGTTACATGTGATTGACAGAGATTTTTACCCGTGTTGAGGGAAAGTTTTACCCGTGTTGGCGGAGTTGTTACCCAAGTTCGCGCTTTACGTAATGCAAATGCCGGTAGCGTTAGAATTTCCCCGCAGAAGTTGTTTGTTCAAGTCTTCGGGTTTGCAATTTTATGTAGTGCTTTTCCCACTTCTTAGGAATCGAAAGGTTGACGTGATGGTTCAACGGTCGACGTGATGGTTCGACAACTATCGCTTTTATTTAGCTTATGCTAGCTTCCTTGTGAACGAAAGGTTGACGTGATGGTTCAACGGTCGACGTGATGGTTCGACAGCTCTCGCTTTTATTTAGCGTATGCTCGCTTCCTTGTAAACGAAAGGTTGACGTGATGGTTTAATGGTCGATATGATGGTTCGACATTTCTCGCTTTATTTAGCGTTTGCCCATTTCCGAGGAAATGGAAGGTCAGAGACATTGTCGAGATTCGATTTTATGTACCGTATGCCTGTTTCTGCGGAAACTGAGGATCAAGGATATTGATGTCATGCTGTATGTAGTTCCCTTTTATCGTAGCGTTTGTCGTTGACTCGACACCTGCGGCGCCACACAGGTGTTTGATATTGAAATCAGGTTTTGTATCGGATGATTGATCAGTTGTTGCTGTGACAATCAAATTCAGTTTTCTGGATATTGTTCCCAAGAAGTTTGGGAGTTTCTCTCTTCGGTTAGCAAATTTCCGGGTTCTCTGGTATTCAACCGTCTTCTACCTCGATTGTTCGAAAGCCGTTCTTTTTTCATCCAGTCGGGTCCAAGCCGCTTGAATAGGGGCAGCTGTTGCACCCCAAAATTTGCCTATCCTTTTCTTACTTGGTTTATGTTTCATTGCATTAACATTGCATTAATCTAACATTTTCATAGCATAGCATTATTCATTTAACAGGGGATCAAGTGATAAGCCTAGCCAGAGGGTTATGCAAGCTTAAGAAGTCACCATAATCATCAGTCAGTGGGTTGGGTTCTTAAGAAGTTCATTTGCTTGTATAGGGTTTAGTCTCCTACTTTGAGGACCAGTTGAAGATCAGCAGTGGATTATAAGGCCTTGATCAAGGAGAGAATGTGTGGGTGGAGCTCGTTGAAGTACCTTGAAGGTCATGTGGGAGCTCAATCAAGTCATTTTATCAAGTGCAAGAGCCACAGTTGAAGTGGATGTCACTAGGGTTTCATCTGGTTAACCCTAGGTCAAGGAGAGTAATTGAAGAAGATCAAAGCCTACTTCTTGGTTATTAAGATCACGAAATGATATCTTGAGGCATATGAGAGATTGTTTCAAGATCAAGTTGAGAAGAATCAAGAGTGGTTGGAGTTGCTAAGTCAGGGTTCCTAGGGTAAAATCCCCTGTTTAGTGCCAAACTTCAATGCCATGTAAGTCAAGATGCAAGTTTCATCTCCATTTTTTGCCAACATGAATATTTTAGATCATGCTCTTAGATTTAATTTGAGTACTAGACGTCCTCCATTGGATTTATAGAACTCAAGTTATGGTCCAGACAAGTTACAGGTCCTCAGATGCCTCTGAAATTTGTCTGTGAAAATCATATGACTTCCAAGCTATTTTTGACCGAGAAGGAAGTTTCACCTGATCTTTTGGCCAACATGAAAGTTGTTCCTAATGATCTTAGCTTTCCAAATTGTATTAGAAGTCTTCCATATGATTTGTATAACTCAAGTTATGAGGTTTACAAGTTAGGGGTATTTTGGGAAAGTGAGATTATAGGCCATTTTCAATCATAGGTCCAAATCTCCAACTTGCACATGTCAAATGGATTTTTGTTCAACATGGAACTTGTTTAAAATGTGGTTTTTAGGTTAACCAAGAGCTCATGGTGAATTGGTTTGGCTCATATAAAATATTGGCTTGAAGTGGTTTTGAAAGAATAGAAATTCAAAGGCATTTTTGGTGGGAAACTCAAATAATTGATTATGGGTCCAAAACAAGTCAAATGACCACTCATTTTAATTAGAAATCATGTTTTAGAGACATTGGCAATTGTGGATTTTTCATTTGAAGTATGCTTCATGGCCTTTCGTAAGGTTTCTTCATTTATAAGTTACATCACACAAATCATTCACCAAGGCAAATTGAAGGCTCTTCGTGGTCTGATTTCACTCAAGGATAGTTCATCAAGCTGACCAAAGCTTCCCAAGCAAGTTTTAGTAGGAAAATTGTGCATTTCCATGTCAAACTTTTTGAAGGAAGTTGGAATTGGATTTTCTGATTTTGGGCCTGGGCTGAGCTCTAGAAGGTTCCAAATCATTCTATAAAGGTTAAGAAACTCATCAGAAGCAGGGTTGGTGATTAATTGGGGCTGAGATCAAAGATTGCCATTGAAGCTTGAAGAAGAAAAGTGAAAGATCGAATTTCTGATTGAGGCCATTTCAAGTGCAATTGAGGCTTCAATCTTCTTCTAACATCATCACTGATTGGATCTGGAATGTTTTGGAGCAAAATTCAAGCTAGAAACGCCTCAAATCGAAGCTTGAAACCAGGTTTTTACTTCTTGAAATTGCACTCAATTCATGCGTTTTTAATGCCCTAGATTCATGTGGTTAGGTTCCCCTTAGGTCATAGATGATTTCTGGGCAGTTATTTTGAGGATTAGTGACAATTTAAGAATGGATCCATTTTCGGTTAGGATGTAGAATTATTGATTATTGGAGTTTTAGATCATTTAGTTAGTATATCTGTAATCCTCGTAAAATTTTGTGCAAGTTTCGTTCAAAAATCATTGCGTTTGGTTGAGTATTGATGGAGATAGCATTGTTCAAAGTTGGCCGGAAAAAGCTGTGTTCCGTCCGGCCATGGTCCTGCGCGCGAGCTTCTTTGTTCTGGCCAGAATTTGAATCGAGGAAGACATAATCCTGGCCCTTCATTTGTTTGGAAAATTGGACTTGGTCATGATATCCAAGGGCAACGAGCGCGCCACGTAATCCCCTCCCTAAACGTGTCGTTTCGTTAAGTGTAATACTAAGCCTCTTTGTTGCGCGCTGTATTGACCTAAGGGACACGAGGTTGATTCCCTGCATGACCATTTTTCTTTTAATTTTGTGAGAACTAAGTGATTTACTGTTGTTTTGGGCCTTGGTTTCCCCTGCTATGCGCACCTCCCCCTTTCAGGCCCAACATGATTAACACTTGGAACAACTGTTTTTTGAACCCCCCTGGGCATGTTTTTGGTGAGAGTGAGAGTTGGGTGAACTAGATACTCAATTGGGCCCAGCGCCCTTATGCTTTTTGCACCCCCTCGCATGGGCCCAGGCGAGAATAGCCTTGGATTAGCTGCTAGTTGCACCCCTCCCCTGTTAATTGTTTTTAATTTCTTTTCTTTTATTTTTTAGTTTAATTGCTTGTTGAAATTAATTCATAAAAAATAGTAAATATCATAAATAAATCTTGAAAAAAATTGTGATTATAGATTTGGATGTTCATGATTTTATCATGCTTTGTATTTCAATTTTCCATGCATTTTCCATTTTATTTCATATTTTTCTTTTTAGTGCACTTTTAATAATGAAATAATGTTGTTCTGAATTTGTTCATTTTATTTCTCTCTCATATTTTAGAGTTTAATCTTGGAATTTTTTGTTCTGGCTGTATACATGTTAATGTTGCTATGTGATTTTTGTTGGATTTTTTAGATCATTTTAAATAGGACTTTAGGGTAGTTGTTTAGGAGTGTTCTTTAGTGAATTCCTTTAGTAAACCCTTGAAGCTTTGGATTTAATTTAGGCATTTTGATTTAGATTTGACTTCTGATTTTTCTACCATGGAATGATGTAGTATGATGTAGTATTTTCCTTAGAATTTTTAGGATTGATTTTCCTTTAGTTCCCTATTTTACAAATTGGCCTTAGAATAGGTAGTTATTAGGGGATAACATTTGATGTTCTTTAGAGATTCAAGTAAGTGATGATCTTCCCCTAGGATTAGTTCCCTTTCAAATACTCTTTGCTTAATTAGGATCCTTCATTGTGGGTATAATTCCCCCTGTGGAGGAATTCCCTGCCTTTCACATTGAAGTTGAGCCTAAGCAAGCTCTCTAAAGGAAATGGATTTGGTTGAGTGTCTGTGGTAGGTTCCTTTGGAATCTACCTTGCTTCTCATTTCCATTCTCTTAAAATTTTCTCATTCTTTCCTCTTTAAGAACCTTCTTGAGGTAGCACAGTCCCTCCTGTTGGGGGAATATGGCACACCTCTTGAAGGAGCCAAACCCTTAGGTTTCCCCAAAGATCTTTTTGTTGGTTGAGTGCCTGGGATAAGCTCCTGTGGACCTTACCCTAGCCTCCCAACACCTAATTTCCTTCCATAGGATAGAAGCTTGTTTGATTTCTTGTCATGGATTCTTTTACTTCTCTTGAAGATGGTGGACTTGAAGAACAGTTACAGACTTTGGATTGGATTGCTTCTAGAAGATTGCTCTGCTGTGGAGATTGCTGGCTTGTTTTCCCTGTCTGTTTTTCTTCTTGTTTAACTGTATTGATGTGTATTAATGTGACTTGCTTGGAGTGTTGCATTAGTAGTAGGCTTCATGTAGACGATCATAGGCCTAAGAGCATCCTAAGGGTTGAGTTTCTCCCCTTGCTTGTATTGCATTAGAAGTTGAGTTTCTCCCTCTGCTTGTATTTTTACTCGATGGCTTTGCTTGCTGGTGTTTGGTAGAGCTCAACTCCCTTGCCTGTGTGGTTTGTGGTCTGTTTGATTGCATTTACTTTCTTCTATTATTTTTGCAGTTATTCATATCTGGATTGAGGTTGAGATGAGCTTGTGGAGGCTTATGCCCCACAACTATTTCCTCCCTCATTTGCATTGCATGCATCTTTACAGTAATTTCAGTACAGTTTTTCTGTTTACTGTTTGCTTTCCATTGCCATGTTCCCTTAGGAACTCTGACTTCTCTTGTTCAAGAGAAGTTATGACAGACATTAGGATTCTAACCATGCATGATAACATAAGTTAGTTTCCCCTTTAACCTCAACCGTAGGACGAATATTGCATGATAACTGTAGGATCGAGTCAGTTCCCCCGTAGAGAGTCTGTTTCTCTTCTTATCTCAAACAACAGTAAAAAAACATAATAAAGGCAAGTTAGTACAAGTGCGTTACGAGCCTTAAGCTACTTGGGAAATGATGTTTGAGTGGTATCCTCTCAATCGTCTAGAGTGTTTAGTATATGTCCTTTGGACGATATGCGACGCATTCGCTCCTAAGTCATAGTCTCTAGTGATGTACAAACTACAGACAACTAAAAAACACCTCTTCCATAAAAAAACAGAAAACAAACATTCAAATCCTTTTTTGTCCTCTTGGACCCTTAATCAGGAAAACTCTTTGCGTAAAGAGAGTTATGTTAACTTTCAGTTCTACCGCAAACGGTAATGCCTAAGTCTCTAAGGATCGGGCTGCAAACACCAACTGCTGGAACTGATTGTTAACTTTACTTGGATAAAAGATGCTGAACAAACCTGTGTTCTCCGTAGCCCGAACTACGTTTGCTCTGATCTTTCGCGATGTGTGAAAGTACGTAGGCACAAGATGCGATATCTTGGCGAGCAACCTTCCCCCATTACCCGTAGTTAGGCGAACTACGTTGACTCTGATTTCTCGTTCCAGACGGGAATACGTAGGCATAAAGTGCGATACTTTGCCGAGTCATTTTCTTTTCTTTTTAGGCCAGACCTTTAGCGTAGATAGATGTAACAAACCCGTCAGATAAACACAACAAGCATGGATCCCATCGAGTACGATGGATGTGAGGGGTGCTAATACCTTCCCCTTGCGTAACCGACTCCCGAATCCAGACATTGGTTGTGATGACCTTGTCTTATACCTTTTTCGTCAGGTTTTTCCGATCGTTTCCTTTCCCGCTCTGAGGGATAAATAACGAAAGGTGGCGACTCTTCTGTTTTGCCGATACCTTATTTTCGCAGTAGCGACACATAGATCATTCAATTCTTGTCATTCATTCTTCTCTTTTAATCATTATATATGCCTTGTAATCGTTGTGATCATTATTATTTTATTCAAGTAATCAAGTCCTTATATAGCCAGAAAAAGATCTGTTGGAGGGCAGAGTAGGAATATCCTTTAGATAGCTGGAAACTTGAAATAATTTTGTTACACATAGATGAAAATCATACAAAAAAGTTGTCCTTTGTACCACCAAATCATGGTAGAGGAATGGTAGTGGAATGGAACGTTGAAATGTACTATGTACTATTTTCCCTCGTAAACGTTTAATCTTATCTTCTGTACATCAGAGGCTTCTGAATAGAGATGATTGAAGCATGATTAAAAGAGTTGATCACCAGGTATTCAGAGCTTCAGAACTTGTTCACCAAAACCTTGTCTTCAGAACTTTAAGCACTCAGTCTTCAGAACCTTTGATCTCTAGTAACTTAAGTCTCCAGAGTCTTTACAACATTGTTCAGCAGAACTTTGTCTTCAGAGTCTTCAACATTTAATATTTAGAACCCTTGATCTTTAGTAACCTAAGTCTTCAGAGTCTTCAGAACGTTGTTCAATAGAACTTTGTCTTTAGAGTCTTCTGCGTCTTCAGAACTTTGTTCAGCAGAACCTTGTCTTCAGATTCTTCAGCACTTAGTCTTCAGAAGATAATGACTTCATAAGCTAGAAAGCCTTCAGAAGTAAAACATCAGAGTCACGCTCATAATCAGAATCTAAGAGAGCATTGCAGCAACAATAAATTGTCTTCTTAGAATCTTTCTGAATGTGAGTAGATCAGAAGCATACTTGCTTCTTTGGCGCAGAAGCAACTTTGGTCAGATCAGAGTGATGCTGTACATGATCTCTATCAGAGTCAAAGCTTTCTCTATCAGAGTTAGAACATGTTTGTTAATTCTTCAAAAAAAACAAACGTTAGAGTACCGAAATTGTTCTCACACAAATACTATTTTGTTATTATCAAAACTTAGAGATATCCAGCAGAACCAAATCTTTCTCTAACAGGAACCAATATGCTCCCCTTTCTTAGGGACTCATTTTTCCATGTATGAATATGCCTTTAAAAAGCAGGGGCTTCAATTTCCGTTCAGCGGCCTTCAAGTGGGAATTTTTGATCGACTGGAGCTAGCACCCTCACAACTTCACCCGAACTCGATCGCATTTATTTGGACCTTTGAGATCATCTGCCAGTATCTTGAGATCGATGATAACGCAAAATTATATCATATATTTGACTTGACTTACATGAATTTTATCTGCGATTATTGTTACTTTATCTGATTTATGTTTTATTATACAACTATTTTCTTGTGTTTTGTAGGTTGTTGAAAATTTGGATTAAAGAAATAAAAGAAGAAAGAAAAGAAAGAAATGGAAAGAAAAGTAGAAGAAATGAAAGGAAAGAAAATGGGAAGAAAGAAATAGAAAAGAAAAGAAAAAAAATAATAAGGTGGGGGCCACCACACACTAGTGGCACTTGCCACATAGGTGTGGCGCCTGCCACCTTTGATGAAGAAGGAGAGTGGCGAGTGCCACTCCTAAAAGAGAGGGAGAGTGGTGAGTGCCACTCCTAAAATAGAGGGAAGGTGGCGTGTGCCACCTGAGGGAAACCTCTCCTAAAACTTCTCCACTCCTTCCTAAAATTTCTCCGGCATTCTGTCCATGTTTGGCCCTGAGTTTTTGGGTAACGGACATGAGCAACAAGTATAAAAGAAATAGACGGTTTTTGAAATGGGGGCGGCCATTACTCCTCTTTTCAACACTTTTCTTCTGGCATTTTTATGATTCTTAGTTTTAAGAAGTTTTTCTACGAATTTTGTAAAAGGAAATAGTTTTCCACATTGAGAAACGATTGCAACTTAGTATTAGGATTTACGTGCTATTTGTGATTTTGTACCGAACTCCAAGCCTGCCTCCATAATTCAAGTGTTTTTCAGTTCTTCGTAATTTCCAGGTTTCATTTATTTACTTTCACTGTTATGCATTCCATTTATATTCCGTATAACATTAGGATTAATTTTCATAATAGCATGCAAGCCATGTCTGGCTAAACTATTTAATATCAGTATGTGATTACGATCGGTCGGAAGGGGTTTAGTAACTCATGGCGTGAACTTAATGAATTTATTCTTCTGGTCTCGGATTCTTTTTATTTAACTTAATAACTTTTGTTACGAGAGTAAAAAGTTAACGAAGGTTAGGATCAATAAAGTGAGAATTAGAGGTCTTAACCGGATAGCTGAAACTGAACATTAATCCTAAATACAACAAGAGCGCTTTAGAGTTAATTAGCATCTACTTATTTTCAAAAAAGTGTTTTTAAATACAAATGCAAGAGCGAGAGCCTTTATTCTAATTTGAGAGTATAGTCTGAGTCAATAAACACGAAATTATGAGATAAAATCTTTTAAATGAGTATTTTCTACAGAATAACATTTTTACCTTTTAATCAAACACCCATGAATTATTGAATCCCCGATGATTGATAGAATTACATACCGATATTCCATCATATCTTGATTTAAATCATATTTCAATTTACATTTATTTTCTTACTTGCATCCTGTAGTGTTGTAACCCGGAATTCGACCTCCTTTTTCCCTTTTGCATAAGCATGTGCATTCGCATCATTGACAAACGCATTCACATGTTTTCTCTGTGATTTTTGTTGCAGGAATATTCAGGTTTTGCAAGCCCGATTTATCACATCCTCTCAAAGATATCACATCATCAAAGCAAGCATAAAATGAAGGTTTCTATGCCTATTCATCAGAGAAAAAGGTCGAAAATCGGAACTGCGGCCACAATACCATTTTTCAAGCAAATATGCAAATTTTGCCTGAAGTAACCGGTTACCCAGTTTCTACGCAAAATAGAGTAACCGATTACTCTGTGTAAAAATGAATATTTTGCTGCATTTTTGGGACAACCACTTTTCTCTCTACATTTTGGGGGTCCATATGGTTCTAGCATTATGTGGAATATTCTAGAGATTTCTAGATAATTCAAGACCTTTCAAGATACTTCAAGGCATTTGCTCGAATACATCATTTCCAATCAAGACCACCATGCACCTTTGTTTCCAAGCATGTGAACCATTAGATTTGCAACTTGCATTGGGATGGTTACCGAATCAACTACCTAACTAACTCCAAGGCTAGTTCTGAGGCTACATCCAAAGCTCACTCCGACCCTAGCAACTCCGAAGCAAAACTCTATATAAGCAAATCACCACCATTTCACAAGGGGGGATCCATCATTTTTCAAGGCTCAATCATTTTTTCTAAATTCTCCATTGATCACTCTCAATTCTCTCACACTCTCTCTAAATTTTCTGCAACATTTTCACATTCATCTCCATCATCTTCCCAAAACCTCACTAAAACTCAAATCCTCTATTAAATAGTAGCAACGTCTTCATTGGAAGTGCTTTCTCTTGAGCTTATCCATTATTATCTTGTGATTTTACCCTATTTTCAGGAATTTTATTGGCTTTTGATCCATCTCAAGTGATTACTTCAAGCTTATTTGGTGCAATTTCGCATTTGGAGATTTCGTCGCAATTTGCTCGGTTTCACTACGGTTCGGTTGAAAATTATGAATTCTATGATTTTCTTTGCTTCTTCTCACCATATATCAATAGCAACAACATCTAAGGCAAATCTCAGCCTTTTAGGTTGGTTATCTTTCACTTGATTTACCGTTTCAATCTATTTTGCGTGTTTACGATGTAGTTCGATCGTTTTTTCGGTTTTGCTTAATCATGTAATTTCTTGATCTTTGATCTCCATGTTTAATGCTTTCCATTGATGATTAATTGATGTTTAAGTTCTTTTGAACTTCATTTTTCATGCACAAATGTCAAGCATAGCATGTGGATGATTGAGGAAATCTTTTGGGTGTAAAAACTGATTTTTCAAAAAGCTATTTTTGCCACTATTATAGTGGTAACCGGTTACTCTATATAGGGTAACCGGTTACTCTGCACAACTTTAGCCCATTTTCTCCATTTTTGAGCAAGTAACCGGTTACTCAAAGGTAGAATGTCAATTTTTGCCCATTTTCAAGCTCGTTTGCTATTCTTTTCCCATATAACTTCCATGGCTTGATATGCTTGATATTTGTGAATGTTTTATGAGATATTCACCTATTCTTTGAAGAATCTATGCAACATGTCAATATGTCATTTGACAATTCTCAATTATGTGCATTATCGACACTTTGATCATGATCATTCTTGCATATTTCTTTGATCACTTGCTACATGGTTTGTGATGCATGCTAATTGCTTTGGTACGATTTTTCACTTTTATTCATATTTTCATTGAATTTGTTCCTCTTTGGAACAAACTCAATCTTGTATAATCAATAAATCACCCTTTTGCTTTAATGGTTTTTCATCCCTTTGAAAAATTGTCGGCATCATCCCCCTTTTGATTGATAAATCGAAACTTCGTTTTGATTAGTCAATCCTTCTTTCTTTCTTCTCCTTTGGATCTTCTAGATCTTTGACATTCCCTCTTCCCCGGTGGAGTTGAAGATTCGCAACGCATTGGAGCGTTGTACAAATTTGGCACTGTTGTGCTATCCGTTTCAATTCTTGCACCGCACTTTGGTGTTAGAGAAGGAATGAGAGTGGAGAATTCCTACACTCATTCTGACCATTTTGGGTAGGGGACGAATGACCCTGTGTCTAGAGTAGTCGTCTCTACCTCCTTACTATGGTATCCCTCTTTCTTCAGTTGAGTCAATCCTTGATCACTTGCACCCTTATCTCCTCTTTGGAAGTAGCTTCTTCCTTTCAAACCAACACTCTTTTCTCTCTCGGCCAATCACCATTCTTGGTTTCCCCAGAGATTTGTAGTCACTCTTTTCCTTGGTTGATCAACTTTCCTTCAGTTTAAGCCTAATTCCCTTCTTCCTCAGCTAAGTCAATCTTTCTCCTCTGGTTTACACAGTCATCCTGTTAAAACCTAACTTATTCCCACCAGAGTTTGCAACCTTCTCCTGGTTCTTTCTCCGTCTTGTTTGTGTCATCACTGTTTAACAGTTGAACACCAATTTCCTCTTTTCTCCAGTTAATCACAGTCTGTCTATTAATACTAAGTTTTTCTCTGGGATTAATCGCCTTCTTCCGGCTAATCACCCTATCCTTGGTTAACCACGGCCTTCCCGTTAAAACCAGCTTTTTCTTTGGGTTAATCGCCTTCTCCCGGCTAATCACCCGATCTTTGGTTGATCACGATCTGCCCGTTAAAACTATCTTTTTCTTTGGGTTAATCATCTTCTCTTGGTTAATCACCCGCCTTTTGGTCAATCACAGGCCGCCTGTTTGAACCAATAACCCTTTTCCTCAGTTAACCGCAGTCCGTCTGTTAAGATACTGAGTTTCTTTTAAGTTAATCATCTTCTCTTGGTTAATCACTCATTCTTTTCGGTTAATCACAGTCCGTCTGTTAAACACCGAACCCCCGCAGTTAGTAACCTTTATTTGGTTCAAATACTGTTAGATTTGGGTTAGTAACCTTCATCTGGTTCGAATAACCTTTCCTTCGGTCAAGTACTGCTTGTTCAGTTAGTGTACCATTCTTTGGGTCACAACCTTCGCTTGGTTCTACACCTGTCTCTTGGGTCACAACCTTTGCTTGGTTCCACACTCGTCTTTTGGTTGATCATCGTTTATCGGTTAAAACCATCTCCTTTATCCTTTCGGTTAACCACTGTTTATTAGTTAATATACTAATTGCCCCTCCGAGTCTAACACCTCCCTTTGGTTCAGTACTCTCTTTCTTTTGTTTCGTCGCTGTCCGTCTGCCGACACCTAACCTTTTACTCTCCCCATAAAGCTTCTCAAGTTTCTCTGGTTAATCACTGCTTGTAGTTAATACACCGAGTCCCCCATGAATCTTACCTTTATTTTGATTCTAGTCTTGTACTCCCTTTTCCCCCGGCTCCGTCGCCATTTTCTTGTTTTAACCCCTATAGAGTCATTTCTTTTCTTCTGCATGTCCCCGCAGAGTTCTTGTCTTGCTTCTCTATTTCTCAGCAGTGTTGTCTTGGTTTTGACGCTGTTCCTTTTGCATTCCTCAGTTGTGTCTTGCTTTCTCTTTTTGTTCTTGCCTTTGACGCCGTCTCTTTCCTTTTTTCCAAGCAGTAGTTCCCCGAACTACGTAGGCTCTGATTTCCTCATTGCATTATGAGGGTACGTCGACACGAGATTGTGAAATCTTGGCGAGCCACCTTCTTCTATTTTCTCCCATTCTTCTATCTCTCTGGTACGTTCAAACCCTTTTCTTTTCCTTGGTTCCTTGAACTACAGAGCTCTGACTTCCTCATTGCATTATGAGGGTACGTAGGCATGAAAGCCCCAATCCTCCTCGAGCACTTTCCTTTCTTTCTTTTCTTTCTCTATTTTCTTTCCTGCTTTTTAGTTAGAACCTTTTATATAGATAGCCCATCCAAGCCTAGAAGCAAGTGAAATGGTTCTCGTCCGGTACGAAGGATGCTTAAGGTGTTAGCACCTTCATTTCACATGACCGACCCCCTTTCCCGTTTCTCTTTCCCCTGGGTTTTATCGATATTTTCCCTGTCCTTCGGGATTAAATAAAGTTCGGTGGTGACTCTGTTATATCTTTGAGTGTACGATTCGCTCAGGTATAATCCTGCTAGCTTCACCTGGCAACTCTGTTGGGGAGTCCTTGCGCTTGCATGTTGGGGTCTCGCCTAGTTTTGCTTGCTTTTCTTTCTTGCTTGGGTGTTTATCTTTATACTTTATTTGCTTTATCTTTATGCTTTACTCGCTTTATTTTATTTACTGCCTTAAATATCCATATGTTGCATATTCTAGATATCTGATATATTCTGCTGTTGTTGGGATGGGTAGATATTATTGGAGAGATAAGTCCTAACACCGAGCTTGAGTATACATATAGGCTAGAACGTGGATAGTCGTGATGCCTGCGTTTTGCGCGTTGGATAGTCACGAGAGCCACATCCCAGATCGTGATTCGCTTGAGAATACTTTCGTCCTGCGAGAATTCGCTACGGCGGGGGGTTTTCATTTGAGTCCTATGGTTTGGGTGACCTTTCTAGGAACCACCTTGTTGTGTCTAGATCATACCTGCGAGTGGGATATGGGTTTTTTGCAGGAAACTAAGACTCTTCATACCTTTTGTTCTCTCACGCACGTCTGATATTTGTACCGACGCAGAATTATGCAGATATTCAGTTTGTGAAGATTTGGATATTCAGGTTTTACAAATTTGATTGTTCGAATTTGTGCTTGGCTCCGTGATTTGTGTGTTGCATGTCATTTCATCATAACCATTAACATTTTGGCATGTGCATTTTCCAGGTTATTTGAGAGCTTATTCTTTGTTGACATAGTCATAGACGATGAGTACTGGTTGCAGGGGTATCTTTAGTTACAAGTTTGTGGAGCCTAAGTTGAAGATTTTGAGAGGTTTGACATCTTATCTGGTTGAAGATAACATGGATTTTTTTTCCAGATATTATTATGGGAATCTTGTCGCCATTCTCAACATTGAAGTCAACATTACCACCATTCATACACTTGTTTAGTTCTACGATCCTCCGCTAAGGTGTTTCACATTCCAGGATTATCAGCTAGCACCTACACTTGAGGAGTACTCTCATATCTTGGGGGTTCAGATCAAGAGTCAGATTCCGTTTTCCTACACCAACAGTTGTCCGAAGTCTCCTCTTATTGCTGAAGCTTTTGGCCTTAGTAAGAAGGATGTGGAAGACAATATCAAGACTAAAGGAAAGGATATTCGAGGATTTGCTTCAAAGTTTCTAGTAGATAAGGCCGTTTCTTTTGTTGAAGCGGAAAACTGGAAGGCTTTCATCATCGTGTTTGCTTTACTAATATATGGGATCGTCTTGTTTCCGAACATGGAGGATCTTGTTGATCAGGCTGCCATCAGTATCTTTTTGTCCAGGAATCCTATTCCTACACTTCTTGCTGATACCTATTATTCTATTCATTCAAGGAATGAACAGAATAAAGGAATTATCATATGTTGTGCTCCTATGCTGAATTGATGGTTCATGTCTCACCTTCCGCAGAAGGGTCCTTTTGTGGAGAATAGCGGGAAGCTCAAGTGGTTTCAAAGGATCATGTCTCTCACTGCTAATCACATCTCTTGGTATTCTCGGGCCTATGATGGTACCAAGATCATTCTTTGTTGTGGTAAATTCCCTAATGTACCTCTTTTGGGTACAAAAGGTGGAATTAACTATAATCCGAGGCTTGCCTTTCGTCAGTTGGGATATCCGATGCTTGACAAACCAGATCCTAAGGTAGTGGAAGAGTTCATCTTTCATGAAGGATTTGATGTCATGGGTTTGTTGAAGAGATTCAGTGCTGCATGGGTACAGATTCACCGCGAGGGTAGAAATGGGTTAGGTAAGAAGAATTGTATTGCGAAAGAAGCCTACACACAATGGGTCAAGGAACAAGTTCAAGAAACTTTACTACCATTTCCTTTCGAGTCTTCTGTGCATGTCAAGTCTCCTGAACCTATCATTGTTCTCCCTTCCGAAGTTGATCAGCTCAAGCAGGTTATTGAGAAGTTGAAGAAGGATAATATTAATCTTCATCTCAACCTCGATAAAGTCACACTCGAGAAGGAGAGCTTACAGATGGATCTTTTCCAGAAGAGAGAGCTCATGAGCAAAGAGGTAGAGTTTGAGCAAAACAAGCGCCGGAAAGTAGGTGATGCTTTGAAGAGTACTTACGACGGACTTGCCTCAAAGAAGAGACAACATGCCGATACTCAGTATCAAGCCAGTAAGGATGAGTTGAGATACAAGAAGCAACTTGCAGATCTTTGAGTAGAGTTATCAGAGTACAAGACAAAGCTACAGAGTGAGCAGGATCGTGCTGACTGATTGATGAAAGGCCTTTCTCAACGTTAAACCGAGCTTGAAAAAGTCTTCAGTGATGTCCAGAAGCTTCAGGATCAGATACATCAGGGCCGAGAGGAGATCAACCAATCTCACTTGGAGAGTACTCATTGGGAACGTCAGAGCCGTCATTTGCAAGTCCTCTTGGATCAGAAAGAGGCATTTTTGCAAGATCTTCTTTAGGGACCTAATCATTCTTTATTATGAAACCTCATGAAGGATGCAAAGTATTGGAGTGAGAGGCATGTCCGTCTATCCAGATTTGTCAAGCATGCATTGGAGGACTTACCAGGGTTGTTAAGGGATGCATATGCTGATGTGTTACCACACCAGACTCGTTGGGCTGTTTTCCATTTCTTGTTTGTTTGTAGGGTTGTATTTAATAGGATTCATGCTGATCTTGTTAAAGGTCAAAAGGCAGATGTTTAAGTTGTATTGAAGTTTGTACTTCTTTATCTCGTTGATCAAATAAATATTTTTCTTGCCTTTACTTATATGCTTTATGATTATTGCTAACAAAGATAATGCTCACGAATTACTGGAATATAAAACTTTATTTTTTCGTACATTGCATTCAATCATATTCATGTGCATGTCCTTCACTTGGAAACCGCGTGCTTACACTATCCATCATGCCTTGTAGCAAGACAACGACTCGGCATCGCTATTTCACTCATTCAAACAAGACCAGGATCATGGCTAACATTGAACAAGAGAATGCTGCCTACAAAGAGACTTTGGCTCAGTTTCAAGGTCGGATGAATCAGTTCCAGACTAACATGGACGTTATCATGGACTTCCTTCGTGCTCAGAAGGACGTTATTGCTACTTATGTTGTTGCAATTGTTACTGATGCTACTGTTGTCACTCCTGTGATGATCCCTACTCATGTCGTTGCTTCGTCTCCAGCAATTGTCGAAGTGCTGGTTGAGACTGTTGTTCAGCCTTCCGTCAATCTAACTTATGTTCATCCTGGTTTGAATAGAATGCCTAATGCCTTCTCATGGGGAATGCCTCCGAATTTCACACCTCAGATCGTCGGTGGCAGTGCTTTTGTTCCGTATCAACCTTTTGTTGCACCTATTCCCAATGTAACCCTGCTGCTTATCCTTGGGGCATGCCTACTCCAATTCCACCTCATATGGTGAATCATGATGATCACAAAATTTCTCAGACACAGGTTTGCGAGACTCCTGTGTCTACTGATGTTGAGATTCTTGACGAGGATGGGCATGCGTATAGGGGTCCTCCTATTCATGTTCCGGTTTTGTCTCAGCCTGCTCAAACTATGGTTCATAATGTTCATTCTATGCCTCACCCTGGGGCATCTTCTGTTGTTGCGGTACTTCCTACCGGTTATTCATATGCTTTTCAAAGGGGTCAGAATGCTGGTGAGATGGTAAATTCTAGGTTGGTGTATCCGTCTCAGTTTGCTTCCCCACAGATACCTGCTCCAGCCGCATCACAACTTCTAAATCCTCAGGCTCTTGCCAGACCTGCTGATCATAATAGACTTGCTGATTATAGGTTGTTGGATGAGAGAATCTGTGTGATTGAAGGATATTCTGCCTTTGGTATGGAAGCCAAAGACTTATGCTTGGTTCCCAATATCGTACTACCGTAGAAATTTAAAGTTCCTGAGTTGCCAAAGTACAAGGGTCTAAGTTGTCCTCGCATAGAGTTTGGAAATGGTGAGTTGGTAGCTCTGTTATGAGGGTTGAAGTTGTACGACGATGAAGAACATGGTTGGGGTCTTTGTGAAGATGAACACAGATGATGATGATTGAAGGTTGGATATGGTGTTGGTAGGAGGAGGACTAAGGTTAGGTTTTTTTGGAGCGGCTAGGGTTTCAGTCTCCAACGAAGGAGACAATGAATAGTGGTTTTATACCACTAGGAACTGACACGTGGCACTGTACCCCTTTTTTTTTATTTTGATTAATTAATGAAATAATAAGGCTATTAATAAAAAGAAACCTAATTAAACTATTAAAAGCTAATCTAAAACTCAGTTAACGCTAACTTAATATAAACTAAACTAAAAAAATCTATTGACTAATTCCAATAATATTATAAAATAACTAACTTAAATATGAATTAAAAAAATTTAAATTAACTCTAAATAACTAAAATCTTAATTAATAAAAAAAAAACTAATCTAAACTTAATAACTAAATCCTAGTTTAATACTAAAAACAAAATCCTAATAATATCTAAATAAATCTATTAATAAACAAAATTGACAATAATAAAAATGATTAATGTTAATTAACAACCTACTTCTACCAATATTAGAAAAAACAGTTAATAAAAACATTCTATAAACTAATAATTAAAAACAAACCTATTTTAAACTCTATTTTCTAAATAATCAAACAAGACAAAAATAGAAATAAAAATGCAAAAATGCCATGGAAAACGGGCGGGCACAGAAATGCGCCGATATTATCAACACGGAGTGAATCATCAAAAAGAGAGCGACTTTCGCTCGATTTCGACACTCTGTTGCACCGCAAAATTTGCCTAACCTTTTTCTTTGGTTGGCTTATGTTTCATTTCATTGTTCTAGCATATTGCATTGCATAGCATTTTGCATTTACAGGGGATCAAGAGATGTGTGTATAACAAGAGGAATTTGCTAAGGGTTCTAAGCCTAATTGTTGCACCCCAAAATTTGCTCAACATCTTTTACCTGGTTTATGTTTCATTGCATTATCATTTGCATAGTTCTATAATTTGCATATCATGGCATATCATTCATCCAATAGGAGATCAAGTGTGATTATTATCAAGAGAAGCCTAGCAAGCAATCTTACCCAAGCTTGAGAAGTCATCCAAGTTATCAGGAGGTGGTGGGAAATCTTGATCAGTTGAAGACCATCAATGGGATGCGAAGCATGAGGTGTGAGTATGAGATGTGTATAGAGTTCATAGAGTGCCTAGAGGGCCACGTTGGAGCTGAATCAAGTCATCAAGTCAAATGCAAGAGCCACAGTTGAAGTGCAGACAATTAGGGTTTCATCTGGATCAACCCTAGGTCAATTATGCAATTGAAAAACATTCAAGCCTACTTTGAGGTCATGGAGTTCATGGAATGATGTGATAAGACATTTTTGGTGTTGTGCCAAGATCAAATCAAGAAGAATTAAGAATGTGGGAAGTTGCTAAATTAGGGTTTCAGTGCAAATTACCTTGTTTAGTGCCTAACTTCAAGGCCACATAAGTCAAGATAAAAGTTTCAAATGGATCTTTGGCCAACATGAAACTTGTAGAGCAACTCAATACCTTTAATTTGAGTACTAGAAGTCCTCCATTGGATTTGTAGAACTCAAGTTATGGCCCAGACAAGTTACAGGTCACCAGATGAATGTGAAATTTATCTGTGAAAGTCACTTGACTTCCAAGCAAATTTTAACCTAGAAATAGGTTTCATATGAACTTTTTGCCAACAGGAGTGTTGTTCCTCATGATCTTATCTTTCTAAATTGTACGAGAAGTCTTCCATCTGATTTGTAGAACTCAAGTTATGAGGTTTACAAGTCAGGGGTATTTTGGGAGAGTGAGATTATAGGTCATTTTCAAGCATGGGCCAAAATCTCCAACTTGCAAGCTTCAAATGGAAAATTGTTAAACATGAAAGTTTCTTGGAATGATGTTTTGAGTGCAAACAAGTGGTCATGATAGCTTGTTTTGGCTCATATCAAAAAGACATTTGAAATGGCTTGAAAATGAAGAATTTTCAAATATGAAAAGGAGGGAAAAATGGGATTTTGTGTTACAAAACCAAAACCAAGCAAGTAAGTGCATTTTTTGATTGGATATGGCATTCTAAGATCATTGGAAATACCAGAATTTGGAGTTTAGTTCAAGTTTTGAGAGATAGCATATGGTTACTTCACTTGTAAGTTACATATGCAAAATCAAGGTACAAAGCAATTCATGCCAACTTCTCCATCCAAACTCATTCTAAATGACATATGCAAGGTGTTAGAAACTTCTAAAACCAATGCCAAGCTTGCAATGCATGACTGTCATATTGAATTTTGAAGGAAAAATCAGAAAATGCAAATCACTGTTTTGGGCTTCAACTTGGATCCAAAGGCCCATGAAACTCTTCTATGTATTCATTAGAGCGAGTTCAGATCAATTTTGAGCTTCATTTCGCGCCAGAGAAAGCAAGAGCAAGAAAATTTTCTCAACTGCAAGTTGAAATCGAATTCTCAGATTCAGACCAATTCAAGCCAAATTGAGGTGTGCAATCTCTTCCTTGTGGATCATTGAAGCTATCTGGAGCATTTGGAAGCAAGCCACGAGCTCTAAGTACCTCTGTTTCAAGATCTATACCACGTTTGCATCTCTTAAAATTCAGCATGATTTAGCATGATTCAGTTAGATTTGAACTTGTGGTTAGGATCTAGGCATGACATAGATCGTTTTAGGCTTGATTTGAACTCAATTAGTGATGATTGAAGATGACATAGCTGATCGGTTTGGACTTGAATCTCTTGATTCATAAGGTTTTAATGTTAGATGTTTAGATCAGGTTGATGTACGCAACAAGATGAAGAGATCTATACCATTAGTTTTGAGTTTAGTGAAAGTTGTTGAGGATGCTATTTCTGAACTTTGCTTCGTGTTTGATTATGTGTTGAGAATTAGATGATTTTGATGATGGATTTGGAATGTACGTGAAAAACTGAGTTGATTTGGTGTATAGTTTGTTATTTTTGGTTGCCTGAACCTGGACTCTCGCCGGAGAAGACGACCAGAGTCTTCTCCGGCCACCACCAACCACCACCCCTGATCTCCACTCTGATGACCTGAGATTTGGAGAAGATGACTTCATCATCATTGGATCGTTGCTTGACCTTTGACTATAGCCTAGATCCAACGCACACGACTTAAAGTTGGATTTGAATCTCTGAAGCCAAAACGCAGCGCATCACTTAATGTGCTGGCAAGCTGTGGCGCGTCCAGATACTTGACTGGTTGACTGATCCAATGGCTTGTGTTTTATCTCAGCTTTAATTCATTTTTATTTTATTTTGCTTTATTTTAATTGCCTTGTTATTCCAAAAATCATATAAATTCCAATTTTGATCAGAAAATTATTTGAAAAATATCCTCATGATCCTTATGGAATTTGTGATTTTCGGGGATTAACAAAATACCATTTCATGCATTTTTCAATTTAATGTGATTTTTCTTATTTTTGTTATTTCTTTTAATTTGGCATAATTAACCATCTGTTTTGTGGAACTTAGTTCTCTCATTTGGTTTAGAGTTTGGCTTTGATTTTTTAATATGTGTTAGGGTAGACATGTATGTTCCCTTAGAATTTTTCTTGGATTTTTTGAACAATATTAGGATCTGTTTTAGGGATTGAGATTAGGACCCTCCCAAATTTGTGGATTCCTTTGACCTATCTCAATGTAGGAATTGTTTAGATAACTTAGAAGTTGATTTAGGCTTCAATCTTTTTACATTAGGTTGTTCAAATATTCATGTTCCCCTAGGAATTTTATTAGATTTTTGAAAATTTATTTTCTATTTTAGTTGTATTTTGCAAGTGGCTTGTGGTTGTGAATTCCTCTCTTGAGTGTTTTGGTTTGTTTGGCTTGGTTGGTTGCCTTGGAGTTGGTTTGAGCTTGAGTTATTTTTGTTGGAGCTTCTCGATTCATTGAAGATGCTTGGGATTGAAGATTGAAGCTTGGAGTTGAAGGCTTTTCCTCTTGTGGAGCTTTTGTTCAGGAGCTTAGGAAATTAGGGTTTTAGGAAAGTCCTTAGACCTAGTTTTGATTTTTTCTTCTAACATAGAGTGCATTGTTCGCCTCTATTCTATCCAATGACACAAAGTCCTTCTTTGGAAGCTCCATTTCTCCTTAGGAGGGATGAGTGGTATGCCCAAGTGAGTAGAACTTTGAGGATACCTTTCATTTGCAATGTGGAGTTCTTAATGATTTCCTTTGGTTGTCATTAAGTTCTTTAACATTATAACTTGAACTTGATGATTAATCCTCCTATTGGAGTGTGCTTTTGGGAGCTTGAAGCTTGAAGATATAATCTTGCTTGAGGATGAGGCCTTTGCTGTCAACTTTGTTGTTTAGAGCTACTGTTGCTGTAGGAGTCTAGTACTGCTGCCTGAGCTGCCTCCCTTGAGTCTTTTGTTTTTCTCTGTATTGTCTGTTTAATTGTGTTGATTACCTCTAGGTTTGAGGTGGAGCTTGTCTCCTCTTGCCTATTGTTTTCTTTCTTGCCTCAATGGTATTGCTGCATTGCATGCATGTTTACTGTTTATTGTATTTGCTTGCTCTCTTTTGTTGTTTATCCCCTAGGATCTCTGATTTCCTCTGTGCAAGAGGAAATTATGACAGACATTAGGTTTGTAAACCATGCATGACAACATTAGGTTAGTTCCCCTTTCAAACATAGTTTTAGGGTCTTTCTCATCTCATCTCAAAGCACTTCAAAAAACACAGTAATAAGGATAACGCGTGCTGTACGCTACGAGCCTTAAGCTATTTGAGAAAAGGTTGTTGGAGGGTCACTCTTCAGTAATCTGGCTGCTTAGTATGGTACCCTTAGGGTGACATGCGACGTAGTCACTTTCAGATCACAAGTCTTTAGTGCAGTACAAGTTGCAAACAGACTAAAAACATTTCTCTCGTAAAAAAAAACTCAAACAAACATTCAAACTCTGTTTTGTCCTCTTGGACCCTTAATCAGGAAAAACCATTTTAGAAGGAGATAAAAAACTGTCAGACAAGCTTGTGTCTTCCGTAGCCCGAACTACGTTTGCTCTGATCTTTCATGCTGTATGAAAGTACGTAGGCACGAGATGCGATAACTTGGCGAGCAACCTTCCCCTCCTTTCCCGTAGGTAGGCGAACTACGTTGACTCTGATTTCTCGTTCCAGACGGGAATAATTAGGCATAAAGTGTGATACTTTGCCGAGTCATTTTCTTTTCTTTTTAACCCAGACCTTTAGAGTAGATAGAATAAGACACCCTTAGACAGAAAACAAGCGTGGATCCCTTCGAGTACAACGGACGTGAGGGGTGCTAATACCTTCCCCTTGCGTAACCAACTCCCGAATCCAGGATTTGGTTGCGATGACCATTCCTTTCCCTCTTTGCGTTAGGTTTACTCTGAGCGTTTCCTTTCCCTCTTGTGGGATAAATAACGCACGGTGGCGACTCTCCTATTTTGTCGGCGCCGATTTTCGCGGTAGCGACAGCTGGGGACTCTGCTGGGGACTCCGGTTCCCTATGCGAGTCAATCCTAGCGCTTGTTTTCCTGTCTAGGGTGTTGTATGTATTTACCTTTTTGCCTTTACTTTCAGTATTATATTATTGTTGTTGTGCTGGGAAGAGGGTTAGATTGAGAAATGAGTCGGACCTGGGCTTGAGTTTGCACATAGACTTAGAAGTAGTGAGTAGTGGTTAGCCTGCTTGCTTAGTTCGCACCAGCTAGCCACGAAATCTGCACTCGGATGAGATTCTCCTTGATGCTTCTTGCCTGGCCCTTAGGGCTCGACAAGTTGTCTGACCCGAGGATTGTCGACTCTGGGGACCTATCAATTGGGATTCGACTAAGTGAGGCCGCTTCAAGGGATGATGATGCCACACCTTCTGGGTATCGTATCATCGCTCTTGAAAGTCTGTGACGTTGAACCCGCATAGGATGCCGTACCTCGTCTGCGAATTAAGTACATACTTGTAAGGGGTAGGTAGGTCTGTTTGCAGGAAACCTTTGACCTCAGAGTACCTGGTTTATCTCTGTCAGTGAGATGGGGTTACAGAGTTCTTTTGAGTGGTTGGTTTGGTTTGAGGCGAAGATTTGATGGTTCTCAGGCTTCAGTACAAAGCAACACAGTTCATCAGCATTGCACTTGATCTCCTATTTGCATATGCATGTGCATTTTCATGTTTGCATTTCATTAACGTGTATTTATGTTGCAGGTGTGATCATTCCCCTCTGATTCTAGTGTATCTTTTGGCCAGATATAGAGTCCATGAAGAGGACAGTTGCTTACCGGTTGCATTCGCCAGATATCAGTTCCTTGCTGGGGTTAGTTGCTCTAGCAGATGAGAGAGTGAGGGCTGAGTTCAGAGTATCTTATGGGAGATTGCTTAGTTTGTTGCATAGACCTTCAGCATTTGAGACGACTGGGGTGTATACTTTGATGCAGTTTTATGAGCCTCAGTTGAGATGCTTCTTGTTCCCCGATTATATTCTGGCACCCACTTTAGAGGAGTATTCTGCTATGTTGGGAGTTCATGTGTTAGACCAGATGCCCTTTATACATGTTGATGTTGAGCCCGAGTTGGCTACACCTGCTAAGATTATCAGTGTGGACGCTTCTGAGTTCCCTGGAGGTCTAGTCAAGTTGAACGGAGCTTATGGTTTTCACCTGTCTGTCCTGGTTGAGAAGGCTACACAGTGCGTGAAAAGTGGATGTTGGGTTGCCTTCAGTGCCATTCTAGCTATCTGCATCTATGGGATTGTCTTGTTTCCCAATGTGCCAGATTTTGTTGACTCATATGCCTTCTTGATTCTTGCCTCGAAGAATCCTGTTCCTACTCTCTTGGGCGATGTTTATCATTATACTCACTATAAGAATGAGAAACATCGTGGCAAGAATGTTTCCTGCTGTCTTCCTCTTTTGTACAGGTGGTTCCAGGGACATCTTCCGAAGACAAGGCCTTTTGTTGATACTGTTGATACTTTGGATTGGTCTTCCCAGTTGATGGGGCTGTCTGCTGAGAACATCATTTGGTTTGATCGGAGCATGCTTGGCACTGATATTGTATATAGTTGCAGTGGCTTTCCGAATGTCCCTTTGATTGGACGGAAAGGCTGTATCAACTATAACCCTTCTTTGCTGGTGAGACAGTTTGGGTATGCCTTGAGAAATGCTCCTATTGAGGTTGAGATACAAGAATCTTTGTATCTCACGGGCTTATTAGACGAGGCTGTTTTGATCAGGTTGAGACATGCATGGGCTAACATCCATAGGAGAGGGAAAGCTTTTCTTGGTAAGAGCAATAGCAAAGCTTATGATCCTTATTTGGCTTGGATCCACGAGAGAGCTAGTATTTCCTTGATGCCATATCCTGCTGTGGAACCTTTGTATCTATCAGTGGTTGAGGTACCTACTTTGGTAGAGATTGAGAAGTATAACAAATTGTTGGCTGAGAATGAAGAATTGAAGAAAGCCAATGATGAGTTAGAGAAAGAGATCTTCCGGTTGCGTCATGAGAAGAATGAAGCTACCTTCACTGTGAAGGAACAAACAGAGTTGATTAATAGGTTAGGTTCAGAGTTGACTGAGGAAACCAACAAGAGGGAAAAAGTGGGAGTAGCCTTGAATGGTGTTAGCAAGGTGCTTGCTTCCAAGAAAGAACTCTTAAACAAAGCTTATTCTCGACTCGGCAAGTGGGAAACATTGTGGAATACCATGCTTACCAAGCGGAAGGAGCGTGAAGATGGGTTGAAGCTACAAATTGCCACGCTAGAGGCGCAGATTAGAGCCCAGGATGTGAAGATTGCTGAAGAGACATCACTTAGGAGCGTTGTTGAGCTTAGAGTAAGTGACCTTGGCAAGGAGCTGAGAGGTTGTGAATTGAAAGCCGGTTCCAAGAGATGCAGACTCGACGAGTGTTTTGGCGAAGGAACCTGCAAGGACGATGCCAAAAAGTTGAGATCCACGGCTGAGCGACATGCATTACTGATACAAGAGCTGATCTCCAGACTAGGTCATTCGGAGACATTGAGGATATTGGAAGATGTCAGAGCGTGCCATTTGGCCTGATTTATCTTTGCTCTGCTTTTGTTATCTGTACTTGTATTTTGACTATCGCCAGGCTTGTTGGCCGAGGTCTCTTCAGTTGTATTCAGTTGTATTCTTGTACTTTGCCTCTTGGCATTTGTCTATGTATGAGGTTTTTCTGATTCCTTGCTTGCTTGATTGGGACTCCATTGTCGTGATGACCTTCTCTCTAAAACTAGAATCGGGGGGGAATATAACCTGTAGCATATTTATACATTTGCATCTGCATACTCATATTGCATGACTGGTTTTTTGAATCTGTATCTTATTTCCTGCATCTCACAGGTTTCAGGATTGACAACCCGAGAACGCACCGTTATTCTACCAGGAACAACTGCAAGAGAATCACGGATCAAGTTCAAGTCGAGATGCAGGAAATTCGTGAGAAGTTGGCACTTTTCATGCAAGCAATGGAAACTGTGGTCAAGGGCCAGGAGAATCTTCAGACTCTGGTGCAACCGCTGCTGGTGCGGGCGAATGGAAATATTGATTATCACTCTGTTGGAACTCCTCACAGAGAAGACGGGATACCTACAGTGGTCGTTCCCACAAGTGGTGAAGTTGGTGTCGGTGATGGTAATGGAAATGGAAATACTGGTGCTGGTGTTGGTAATGGTAACACTGGTAATGGTAACATTGGTACCGGAAACGCTGGAAATGGTGATGGGAATGTTGTTAACAATACAGGAAACACTGGAGATGCTGATCAAGGGTTAGGTGACAACACTGGTTTTGGGAACAATAACCAAGGGTTTGGCAATGGTAATCGTGATGGTAATTTTGGTTTCAACAATCAAGGCTTTGGCTATGATGGCTATGGTAACAACAATCAAGGGTATGGAAATGGTGATGTTGGCTTTGGTAACATGAACAACAACGGTGCTGGGATGGTGCCTTTCAACATTGGGTATGGACTAGGTGGGGTCAACCAAGGATTCGGTAACAGAGGACGGGGTCCTATTTTCAATCAACAGGGATACGGTCGTAACGCTGGTTACGAGGGATATGGCAATGAGAATCTGAATTGGGGCGAGGATCGCCAGGAAGACGCTTTCTCCGGACAAGGCGTGGGATTTGAAAGGCCTAATGATAATGATAGGAGGTTCAAAATGCTGGAAGAGCAGATCAAAGGGATAGCCAATCAGAACTTTGTTGGGTTAGATATGACCACCATGGGACTAGTGCCTGGGCTGAGGTTGCCTTTGAAATTCAAAGCTCCAACATTTGACAAGTATAAGGGGGATACATGCCCTAGAGTTCATGTACGTTCTTATTACAGAAGAATGTCTGCATACTCTGACGACGAGAAAATGCTTATGCATTTCTTTCAAGACAGTTTATCGGGACCATCGCTGGAATGGTACATGGGACTGGAGCCCACCCAAATTAGAAGCTAGAAAGAATTGGCTGATGCTTTTGTTAAACATTACCAATTTAACAGTGACTTGGCACCAAACAAAGTCCAGCTGCAGAGTTTGTCTCAGAAGAATGGCGAGAGCTTCAAGGAGTACACGCAGCGTTGGCGTGATATTGCGGCTAGGGTTCATCCCCCTTTGGTTGAAAGAGAGTTGATTGATATGTTTATTGGAACGTTTTCTAGAATGTATTACGACAAATTGCTTAATGTCTCGATGGGCAGTTTCTCTGACATGATTCTCATGGGAGAACGGATTGAAAACGGAATCAAGATTGGGAAGATTCAGGTAGGTGAATCCACCTCAGCTGGAGGTGCAAGGAAAGCCTTTGGTGGAAGGAGACAAGGCGACGCCAGTGCGGTATATGGTGGTCGAGGTCGTGGAAGAGGTAGGAATCAGTATCAGCCACAACAAGTTGCTAGTGTTACTATCCCGATACCTCAGCAAAAACAACAATAGCAACAACAGCAACGGCCGCAACAGCCGCAGCAACAGAGAATGCACCCTGCTCAGCGTAGAATTCAAGAGGGTAGGCCAAAGAGAGTATTTGAAGCACCTCCTTCGACTTATGCTGAACTTCTTCAAACGCTGTTGGGTTTGAATTTGGTTGAAAAAAGAACGATGGCCCCGTTGACGGACACTCCTCCATTTGGTTTTGACGCTGGTAAACATTGTGGTTTTCATTCTGGTGCGCCCGGACATGATATTGAAGGTTGCCATGCTTTCAAACATAAGGTTCAAGATTTGCTTGATAGTAAGGCCATTAACTTTGGTCAGGATGGTCCCAATATTGTACAACAACCCATGCCGAATCATGGAGTGAATGCTATCATAACGGAAGAGAATTTGAACTTGGTTATGGATGTGAATGAATTGAAGACACCGTTAAGTTGTGTTAAAAGCAGATTGTTGAAAGGGGGTGTATTCCCCGGATGTGATGAATATTGTCTGGATTGCTGAACCCAACCAGAGGGTTGCGCTGGTTTGAAAAGAGGTATCCAAGCCATGATGGATGAAGGGATTTTGCAATTTGATCGGACTACTGTTGAGAAGTCTATTGAGGCATTGTTTGAAAAGCAGGATGAGATTGCAACTGTTACGATCCCAAGGAAGACTATTACGATATCGGCGCCCGCCAAGCGGCCGATTATCACAATAACAAAAGCAGGACCTGTTCCTTTTGAGAGTACAAAAGTTGTTCCATGGACATATGGGTTAGAAGTGTACTGTAATGGAGAAAAGATTGAGGTGAATAGTCGGCTGGCAGGGGCAGTTGACAATGTTGTTGGAACGGGAGGCATGACCCGTAGTGGAAGAATCTTCACCGCACCTGAAGTTGAAGCAGAGAGAATTGCTAAAGGCAAGGCCAAAGTGAATGAAAGTGGACCATCCCAGTTAAAGGAGAAAGACACATCGCTCAAGGACGTAAAAGAGTTCATGAGGCTAATTCGCAAGAGCGATTATAAGATTGTTGAGCACTTACAACAGACGCCCTCAAAAATTTCAATCCTATCTTTGTTGCTGTGTTCTGAGGCTCACCGAAATGCTTTGTTGAAGATATTGGACACGTCATTTGTACCTCAGGAAGTTTCTGTCAACCAATTAGAGGGGGTACTGGCGCATGTCAATGTTGGACATAGTTTGGGTTTTACTGATTTTGATCTAACACCCAGAGGCCGAGAGCATAATATGGCTTTGCACATATCGGTGGAATGCCGGGGCACCGTAATGTCGCATGTTCTTGTGGATACCGGATCATCTCTGAATGTATTGCCTAAGAAGGCTATGATGAAGTTGGATATCCGAGGAATTATTTGCACGCCAAGTGACTTGGTTGTGAGGGTGTTTGATGGAGCGAGAAGGTCGGTGTTTGGATCGATAACGTTGCCGCTGCAGGTCAGGCCGGAAATATTCGACACTGAATTTTATATCATGGATATTCATCCAGCTTACAGCTGTTTGCTAGGGCGTCCATGGATACACTCTGCAGGGGCTGTGACGTCCACGCTGCATCAGAAGCTTAAGTTTGAAGCCGGTGGTGGCATCGTTACTATTTGTGGGGAAGAGGACATCTTGGTCAGTCATCTCTCATCATTCAAGTACGTTGAAGTGGATGGAGAAATCCACGAAACGCCCTGCCAAGGCTTCAAAGGGTTGCAAATCAAAGACAAGTCCAGTGTTCCCAGCAAAGTGCCGGAGGTTGCTGTGGCTTCGTACAAAGACGCTCAAGCGTTGGTTCAGATTGGTGAGACCAAGGGTTGGGGTTAAGTGCTGGAAATTCCTGTCAAGATGGACAAGTTTGGACTAGGGTATCGCCCAACATCAGCATCTTCCACATCAGGCGCGCCCAAGTTCAAAGGACCGGTGGTGATTACTCTAAAGGGAGTCTGCTTTGAGACGATTAATGTTGTTTCCGACTCTGAAGACGGAGATAGTGATTGCAACATGGACGCGTGGATCAAGCCTAGCGTGCCAGGACAAAGTCTCTGCAACTGGTCCATCCGAGAAATTGTCCCAGTGACTACAAAACATTAATGATTTGTTTTCTTGATTATTGTATAATCCTGTGTCCTACCCGGGGCATAGTGATTTTGTTTAGGGCCACCTGCTTATGTGTTTGCACTGTTTAATTATTGAATAAAGGCGTTTTTCTCATACAAATTTTGTGTTCCCTGTTTTTCCTGTTTTTATTTTAAGAATAAATGGCAACGTGGTTATGAGCTTTGTTTGCACTCATTTGAAGCATTTAACCATTTCCTTTGCAGGATTCATATTTCAGATGACACCGAACACAAACTTCCTATGACTCGCTTTGACTTTGAGCACCCGGTATTTCAAGCTGAGGAAGAGATTGTGGAAGATAGCGACTTGCCAGAAGAGCTGACTCGACTGTTGAAACAGGAAGAAAGAATCATTCTGCCTCATCAGGAAGAGATTGAGATTATTAACGTGGGGTTCGAGGGAGTTGTCAGGAATATCCGGATAGGGGCTGCGCTGCAAAGCGACATCAAGCAAGGTCTGATTGAGATGTTGCAAGAGTACAGTGATATTTTTGCTTGGTCGTATGAGGATATGCTAGGATTGGATACTGACATGGTTGTTCATCGTCTGCCATTGCGAGAAGAATGTCCGCCTGTTAAACAGAAACTCAGAAGAACCAGACCAGATATGTCTGTGAAGATTAAGGAGGAAGTTCAAAAACAGTGGGATGCTGGGTTCCTTGCTGTTACAACTTATCCATCATGGGTCGCCAATATAGTACCGGTACCAAAGAAAGATGGTAAGGTGCGGATGTGCGTAGACTATCGTGATTTGGATAAGGCGAGCCCAAAGGACGACTTTCCGCTTCCTCATATCGATGTGCTGGTCGATAACACTGCTCAATTCTCCGTATTTTCCTTCATGGATGGCTTATCGGGTTACAATCAGATAAAAATGGCCCCAGAAGACATGGAGAAAACAACCTTCATTACTCCATGGGGAACATTTTGCTACAAAGTGATGCCCTTTGGTTTGAAGAACGCTGGGGCAACATATCAACGCGCTATGACGACACTCTTTCATGACATGATGCATAAAGAGATCGAGGTTTATGTTGATGATATGATTGCCAAATCCCAGACGGAGGAAAAACATTTGGTTAATATGCTGAAATTGTTTAAGAGGCTTAGGAAATTCAGGCTGAGGCTGAATCCTAACAAGTGCACCTTCGGGGTGAGATCCGGTAAACTATTGGGGTTTATTGTGAGCGAAAAAGGAATTGAGGTTGATCCTGCTAAGATAAAAGCAATACAAGAAATGCCAACGCCTAAAACAGAAAAAGAAGTGCGTGGGTTTTTAGGGAGGTTGAACTACATTGCTCGGTTCATATCTCACCTAACCGCTACATGCGAGCCATTATTCAAATTGTTGAAAAAGAATCAGGCTGTGACCTGGAATGAAGATTGTCAAAGGGCGTTTGAAAAGATAAAAGAATATTTGCAGGAACCTCCAATATTGATACCCCTAGTAGCCGGGAGACCATTGATTATGTATTTAACGGTTCTTGAGGAGAGTATGGGTTGTGTTCTCGGTCAACATGACGAGACTGGACGTAAAGAGCATGCGATTTACTACTTGAGTAAAAAGTTCACAGACTGTGAGTCTCGTTACTCAATGCTCGAAAAAACGTGTTGTGCGCTAGCTTGGGCTGCCAAACGTTTGAGACAGTACATGTTAAACCATACAACCATGCTAATTTCAAAGATGGATCCGATCAAATACGTATTTGAAAAGCAAGCACTCTCTGGGAGGATTGCTCGATGGCAGATGGTGCTGACAGGATATGATATTCAATATGTTTCTCAAAAGGCTATCAAAGGCAGTGTTCTGTCAGAGTACCTAGCGGAGCATCCGATTGAAGATTACCAACCAATGAGGTTTGATTTTCCTAACGAGGATATCATGTACTTGAAAATGAAAGATTGTGATGAGCCGTTGCCGGATGAAGGTCCAGAGTTGGGTTCCAAATGGCAGTTGATATTTGATGGCGCTGTTAACTCCTACGCTAGTGGAATAGGGGCAATTATCACTACTCCTCAAGGGACGCACATTCCCTTTACTGCCAGATTGACCTTTCTAGTTACCAATAATGAGGCTGAATATGAGGCGTGCATTATGGGTCTCGAGGAGGCTATTGATTTGAGAATCAAATATCTTGATGTATACGGGGACTCTGCTCTAGTGGTCAACCAAATTAAAGGAGAATGGGAGACGTGTCAGCCCAATCTGATACCCTATATGAATTATGCAAGGAGATTGTTGCCTTTCTTTGACAAAGTAGAATTGCATCACGTGCCACGAGCAGAAAATCAGATGGCCGACGCTCTTGCGACGCTGTCTTCAATGTATAAAGTTAACTTCTGGAATGAGGCTCCCAGGATTGTTATCTCTCGCCTTGATAGGCCCGCCTTCATATTCTCCATTGAGGAAGCATCCGATGGCAAACCGTGGTATTTTGATATCCAGCATTTCCTGAAGACCAAAGAGTATCCGACTGGGGCATCCAGTCGAGATCAGAAGACTCTTAGGAGATTGGCTGGCAATTTTTATTTAAATCCGGATGGCGTCCTGTACAAGAGAAACCACGACTTGGTGTTGTTGCGATGTGTGGACGAGAAAGAGGCTAAATTGCTCATGGAAGAGATCCATGAAGGTACATTTGGTACGCATGCTGGGGGACATGCAATGACGAGAAAACTGTTGCGGGCAGGTTACTATTGGCTAGTGATGGAAACAGATTGTTTCAAATTTGTGAAGCGGTGCCATAAATGTCAAATTTATGCGGACAAAATTCATGTGCCTCCGAGCCCTTTGAGTGTTATGTCATCACTGTGGCCTTTCTCGATGTGGGGAATTTATATGATTGGCAAGATTGAGCCTACGACATCAAATGGACACCGGTTCATTTTGGTCGCTATTGATTACTTCACTAAATGGGTGGAAGCAGCGTCATATGCTAATGTCACCAAACAAGTGGTAGCCATATTTATCAAAAGAGATATTATCTGCAGATATGGAATCCCAAAGCGGATTATCACCGACAACGGTTCAAACTTGAATAACAAGATGATGAAAGAGCTGTGTCAGAATTTCAAGATCGAGCATCACAACTCTTCTCCTTATCGGCCCAAGATGAATGGCGCTGTCGAAGCGACCAATAAGAACATAAAGAAGATTGTTCAGAAGATGGTGGTGACTTACAAGGACTGGCATGAGATATTGCCTTTCGCTTTGCACGGTTATCGTACGACGGTACGCACGTCAACCGGGGCAACCCCTTTCTCATTGGTGTATGGCATAAAGGCAGTGTTACCGTTGGAGGTTGAGATTCCTTCTTTGATGGTTTTACGCGATGTCTAACTTGATGAGGAAGAATGGGTAAAAGATAGACTGAACCAGCTCAGTTTAATGGATGAAAAGAGATTGGCTTCTCTCGCATATGGTCGATTGTATCAGAGCCGGATGAAGAAAGCTTACGATAAGAAGGTATGCCCTCGAAGCTTTCAGACGGGCGATCTTGTGTTGAAAAAGATTCTCCCACCACAATCGGATCACAGGGGCAAATGGACTCCCAACTATGAGGGTCCATATGTCGTCAGAAAGGTTTTCTCTGGAGAAGCCTTGTTGTTATCCACCATGGATGGTGCGGACTTTACGTCTCCTGTGAACTCGGACGCAGTTAAAAAATACTTTGCTTAAAGTGATCCGCTGGACAGAAAAAAGAGAGTCCAGGAAAGAATGGGGCATCCCGGCGAACCATAAAAAAGGAATAAAAGGTTCGGGCAAAAGTTAGGGATAAAATTGAAAAGATGTACACCCGCGAAGTCGAAAACCTGAAAAGGGCGACTTCGACAAAAAAGGGTATCCCGGTGAATTGAAAACCCGCAAAGGGCGATTCACGCAAAAGTTAGGGATTGAAAAAAGCAAATGACTGCGGTCCGAGTTTGATACTGCATTGCTTAGTGGTGATTTGGGAGTGCTTGAGGATCGTATATCCGAAACAATCTCTTCTGAAGATCGAGTACCGGGAAAGCGCCAGAGTCGGGCGAGTCATAGGAGAATCAGCTCATGGTGTTTGTCTTTACCACGTTGCCAACATGTATATCAAATTTGTTTTGCATCTTTCTTTGTGCTTCTTATGCATATATTGTATTTTGCTTATGCGTAACTTCCTCTTTTCAGGAGTTACTTCCAGTGTACAAAGCTTTGCCTATTTACAGGCCCATTCAATAAAGCATGTTATTCAGTACTTGATGCTTGTTCTTTACTGTTTTGTTTGTGAAAAACGCCGATGTTTTTGATGAACTGACACTTGTATAAACTTGCTAGCCCTTGCCAATAATTGCTAAAACTTCGAATTGACTGAATGAGCGTCACGGATATTAACTCGGATAGATTTTGTTGTGTAGATTTGTTTCGTCTCGTTTGTGTTTTACAGGGTCCTTACCTTTGAAGCAAACAGTCAGGAATTGTATTCCCCAGCCAAAGTCTCTTGACGTAGGGCCTGACTTCAGTTGATGTCGTTCTTTAGCAAGTCGTATCTTATCCCCAGAAAGTGGAGACGTTGCTTATTCCTACCAGATGTGGAATTGTCCTCCCCGAGAGAGTATTACCAGGAATGTCGCCTGAAGAGTATCCTCATGGAAGTTGTCCATAGGATATTCCCAGTAGGTCAAAATCAATATCCCCTGCAGAGGACGTCTCCCCAGAGGATGGTTATTCCCTTCCCCGCAGGTCGTCATTCTTTCGTCAGGATGTTTGTCCTAAGTAGAGTTTGTAGCTCTGAGTTTGTAGACTGTGTCTCGACAGTGTAGTTCTTCCCCCCAGAAGGGTCGCATCTTTCCCCAGCAGGGTTTGTGTTTTCTTCCCAAATGTCTGATCTCTCCCTAGCAGAGTTGGTTGTTGTTTCCGGCATTTATTTTGCCGGAATACTTTGTGATACTCGTTTATCCCCAGCGGAGTTGGTTTTTGTTCTTAGCCATTTCATACCAGAGTGTTTCTCAGCAATTTGAGCCTGCATTAGCATTTCCATATATCATCATATTCACATCTACCCAAACGCGTAGCATTTCCATGCCGTATGGAGCACTACGCCATTGTCAAACATACGCATTTTGAAACATAAGCCAGGTTGGTTAACCTTCTGTTTTCAAGTGTTGTTTTCCCTGCAGGTGGAGGGAGCTCTTGCTCAAATTAATTACCAGATAAGCAAGGTCTCGGTGTGAGACGTGTAATGATAATGTTCGTTTGGTCATTATATCCCACAGAGTTGCTTGGATTAGTTTCTCTTACCCTTCCAGCGGAGTATTTCTTCAAAATTGTTGGAATGTCAGATCAAAAGATTTCGTGAATCATTTTTTGGAAGTTGCCATCTATGTCGAAGTAGGTGTATAGCAGTTTGGATTCAGAAAATCCCCAGTAGAGTCTTTCTCAGATTTGTTGCCATGTCCACGCTAAAAGTTTGAAGATTGGACCTGTATTTTGTTACCCATTTGATTGATGGAGTTAGCTACTGCAAAGATAGGCAGAGAAGCGGTATCCAGAGATTATTTCCCGTAGTGGTGACGGAGTTATTTTCCTGTTGTTGGACAGAGTTATTTTCCCGTAGTGTTGGCGGAGTTATTTTCCTGTTGTTGGACAGAGTTATTTTCCCGTAGTGTTGGCGGAGTTATTTTCCTGTATTTGACAGATTTATTTTCCCGTAGTGGTGACGGAGTTATTTTTCTGTATCGGACAGAGTTATTTCCCGTAGTGGTGACGGAGTTATTTTCCTGTATTGGGCAGAGTTATTTCCCGTAGTGGTGACAGAGTTATTTTCCTGTTGTTGGACAGAGTTATTTCCCGTAGTGGTGACGGAGTTATTTTCCTGTATTTGGCAGAGTTATTTTCTTGTATCGTTGGCAGAGTTATTTCCCGTAGTGGTGACGGAGTTAGTTCCTGTGTTGTTGGCAGAGTTATTTCTTATTTGTTGATAAAACTATTTCCTCATTGGAAGTCGCCAAAGTTATTTCCCTGTGTTGTTGGCAGAGTTATTTCCCCAGTAAAAGCGTCAGAAAAGATTGTTACCTGTAATGGACAGAGATCGCGCCTGTATTGACAGAGATTGTTACCTGTGATTGACAGTGATTTGCACCTGTGTTGACAGTGATTGCTACCCGTGTGGACGGAGTTATTATCCGTAATCGATGGATTATCCCCAGTGGAGTTGTTACCTGTGACTGATAGAGATCGTTATTCCAATTATAGACGGAATTGTACCCATGTTGATGGAGTCCTTCCTCGTGTTGACGAAGTTTAGTCCCGTTGTGGACGGAATTGTTTCTCGTAAAGTTAATTCGATGCCTGTGGCGTCACACAGGGAGTTAATGCTGAAATCAAAAGTTTTATTAGAAGATTGATCAGTGGTTGCCGTAACAATTGGGTTCAACACAACGAATGTTGTTCGCTAAGCAGTTTTTGCAGTTCATGTCTGCAGTTGGCAAATTTCTGGGTTTCTTGGTATTCAACCGTCTTTTACCTCGACTGTTTGAAGGCCGTTCGCTCTTCACCCAGTCGGGTCCAAGCCGTTTGAATAGGGGCAGCTGTTGCACCCCAAAATTTGCTCAACATCTTTTACCTGGTTTATGTTTCATTGCATTATCATTTGCATAGTTCTATCATTTGCATATCATGGCATATCATGCATCCAATAGGAGATCAAGTGTGATTATTATCAAGAGAAGCCTAGCAAGCAATCTTACCCAAGCTTGAGAAGTCATCCAAGTTATCAGGAGGTGGTGGGAGATCTTGATCAGTTGAAGACCATCATTGGGATGTGAAGCATGAGGTGTGAGTATGAGATGTGTATAGAGTTCATAGAGTGCCTAGAGGGCCATGTTGGAGCTGAATCAAGTCATCAAGTCAAATGCAAGAGCCACAGTTGAAGTGCAGACAATTAGGGTTTCATCTGGATCAACCTTAGGTCAATTATGCAATTGAAAAGCATTTAAGCCTACTTTGAGGTCATGGAGTTCATGGAATGATGTGATAAGACATTTGTGGTGTTGTGCCAAGATCAAATCAAGAAGAATTAAGAATGTGGGAAGTTGCTAAATTAGGGTTTCAGTGCAAATTACCCTGTTTAGTTCCTAACTTCAAGGCCACATAAGTCAAGATACAAGTTTCAAATAGATCTTTGGCCAACATGAAACTTGTAGAGCATCTCGATACCTTTAATTTGAGTACTAGAAGTCCTCCATTGGATTTGTAGAACTCAAGTTATGGCCCAGACAAGTTACAAGTCACCAGATGAATGTGAAATTTATCTGTGAAAGTCACTTGACTTCCAAGAAACGTTTGACCTAGAAAGAGGTTTCACATGAACTTTTGGACAATAGGAAAGTTGTTCCTCATGATCTTAGCTTTCTAAATTGTACTAGAAGTCATCCATCTAATTTGTAGAACTCAAGTTATAAGGTTTACAAGTCAGGGGTATTTTGGGAAAGTGAGGTTATAGGTCATTTTCAAGCATGGGCCAAAATCTCCAACTTGCAAGCTTCAAATGGAAAATTGTTCAACATAAAAGTTGCTTGAAATGATGTTTTGAGTACAAAAAAGTGGTCATGATATCTTGTTTTGGCTCATATCAAAAAGACATTTGAAATGGCTTGAAAATGAAGAATTTTCAAATATGAAAAGGAGGGGAAAATGGGATTTTGTGTTACAAAACCAAAACCAAGCAAGTAAGTGCATTTTTTGATTGGAAATTGCATTCTAAGATCATTGGCAATACCAGAATTTGGAGTTTAGTTCATGTTTTGAGAGATAGCATATGGTTACTTCACTTAAAAGTTACATATGCAAAATCAAGGTACAAAGCAATTCAGGCCAACTTCTCCATGCAAACTCATTCTAAATGACATATGCAAGGTGTTAGAAACTTCTAGAACCAATGCCAAGCTTGCAATAAATGACTGTCATATTGAATTTTGAAGGAAAAATCAGAAAATGCAAATCACTGTTTTGGGATTCAACTTGGATCCAAAGGCCCATGAAACTCTTCTATATATTCATTAGAGTGAGTTCAGATCAATTTTGAGCTTCATTTCGCGCCAGAGCAAGCAAGACAAGAAAATTTTCTCAACTGCAAGTTGAAATCGAATTCTCAGATTCAGACCAATTCAAGCCAAATTGAGGTGTGCAATCTCTTCCTTGTGGATCATTGAAGCTATCTGGAGCATTTGGAAGCAAGCCACGAGCTCTAAGTACCTCTGTTTCAAGATCTATACCACGTTTGCATCTCTTAAAATTCAACATGATTTAGCATGATTCAGTTAGATTTGAACTTGTGGTTAGGATCTAGACATGACATAGATCGTTTTAGGCTTGATTTGAACTCAATTAGTGATGATTGAAGATGACATAGCTGATCTGTTTGGACTTGAATCTCTTGATTCATAAGGTTTTAATGTTAGATGTTTAGATCAAGTTGATGTACGCAACAAGATGAAGAGATATATACCATTAGTTTTGAGTTTAGTGAAAGTTGTTGAGGATGCTATTTCTGAACTTTGCTTCGTGTTTGGTTATGTGTTGAGAATTAGATGATTTTGATGACGGATTTGGAATGTACGTAAAAAACTGAGTTGATTTGGTGTATAGTTTGTTATTTTTGGTTGCCTGAACCTGGACTCTCGCCGGAGAAGACGACCGGAGTCTTCTCCGGCCACCACCAACCACCACCCCTGATCTCCACTCTGATGACCTGAGATTTGGAGAAGATGACTTCATCATCGTTGGATCATTGCTTGACCTTTGACTATAGCCTAGATCCAACGCACACGACTTAAAGTTGGATTTGAATCTCTGAAGACAAAACGCAGCGCATCACTTAATGCGCTGGCAAGCTGTGGCGCGTCCAGATACTTAACTGGTTGACTGATCCAATGGCTTGTGTTTTATCTTAGCTTTAATTCATTTTTATTTTATTTTGCTTTATTTTAATTGCCTTGTTATTCCAAAAATCATATAAATTCCAATTTTGATCAGAAAATTATTTTAAAAATATCCTCATGATACTTATGGAATTTGTGATTTTTTGGGATTAACAAAATACCATTTCATGAATTTTTCAATTTAATGTGATTTTTCTTATTTTTGTTATTTCTTTTAATTTGGCATAATTAACCATCTGTTTTGTGGAATTTAGTTCTCTCATTTGGTTTAGAGTTTGGCTTTGATTTTTTAATATGTGTTAGGGTAGACATGTATGTTCCCATAGAATGTTTCTTGGATTTTTAGAACAATATTAGGATCTGTTTTAGGGATTGAGATTAGGACCCTCCAAAATTTGTGGATTCCTTTGACCTATCTCAATGTAGGAATTGTTTAGATAACTTAGAAGTTGTTTTAGGCTTCGATCTTTTTACATTAGGTTGTTCAAATATTCATGTTCCCCTAGGAATTTTATTATATTTTTGCAAATTCATTTTCTATTTTAGTTGTATTTTGCAAGTGGCTTGTGTTTGTGAATTCCTCTCTTGAGTGTTTTGGTTTGTTTGGCTTGGTTGGTTGCCTTGGAATTGGTTTGAGCTTGAGTTCTTTTTGTTGGAGCTTCTGGATTTATTGAAGATGCTTGGGATTGAATATTGAAGCTTGGAGTTGAAGGCTTTTCCTCTTGTGGAGCTTTTGTTCAGGAGCTTAGGAAATTAGGGTTTTAGGAAAGGCCTCAGACCTAGTTTTGATTTTTTCTTCAAACATAGAGTGCATCGTTTGCCTCTATTCTATCCAATGACACAAAGTCCTTCTTGGGAAGCTCCATCTCTACTTAGGAGGGATGAGTGGTATGCCCAAGTGAGTAGAACTTTGAGGATACCTTTCATTTGCAATGTGGAGTTCTTAGTGATTTCCTTTGATTGTCATTAAGTTCTTTAACATTATAACTTGATCTTGATGATTAATCCTCCTCTTGGAGTGTGCTTGTGGGAGCTTGAAGCTTGAAGATAGAAGCTTGCTTGAAGATGAGGCCTTTGCTGTCAACTTTGCGGTTTAGAGCTACTGTTGCTGTAGGAGTCTTGTACTGCTGCCTGAGCTGCCTCCCTTGAGTCTTTTGTTTTTCTCTGTATTGTCTGTTTAATTGTGTTGATTACCTCTAGGTTTAAGGTGGAGCTTGTCTCCTCTTGCCTGTTGTTTTCTCTCTTGCCTCAATGGTATTGCTGCATTGCATGCATGTTTACTGTTTATTGTATTTGCTTGCTGTCTTTTGCTGTTTATCCCCTAGGATCTCTGATTTCCTCTGTGCAAGAGGAAATTATGACATACATTAGGTTTGTAAACCATGCATGACAACATTAGGTTATTTCCCCTTTCAACCATAGTTTTAGGGTCTTTCTCTTCTCATCTCAAAGCACTTCAAAAAACACAGTAATAAGGATAACGCGTGTTGTACGCTACGATCCTTAAGCTATTTGAGAAAAGGTTGTTGGAGGGTCACTCTTCAGCAATATGGCTACTTAGTATGGTACCCTTAGGGTGACATGCAACGTAGTCACTTTCAGATCACAAGTCTTTAGTGCAGTACAAGTTGCAAACAGACTAAAAACATTTCTCTCGTAAAAAAAACTCAAATAAACATTCAAACTTTTTTTTGTCCTCTTGGACCCTTAATCAGGAAATCCTTTTTAGAAGGAGATAAAAAACTGTCAGACAAGATTGTGTCTTCCGTAGCCCGAACTACGTTTGCTCTGATTTCTCGTTCCAGACGGGAATACGTCGGCATAAAGTGCGATACTTTGCCGAGTCATTTTCTTTTCTTTTTAACCCAGACCTTTAGAGTAGATAGAATAACACACCCTTAGACAGAAAACAAGCATGGATCCCGTCGAGTACGACGGACGTGAGGGGTGCTAATATCTTCCCCTTGCGTAACCGAATCCCGAATCCAGTATTTGGTTGCGATGACCATTCCTTTCCCTCTTTGCGTTAGGTTTACTCTGAGCGTTTCCTTTCCCTCTTGTGGGATAAATAATGCACGGTGGCGACTCTCCTATTTTGCCGGCGCCGATTTTCGCGGTAGCGACACTAATCAAGAGTTTGTATTCAAGTTGTCAAGTGGTTATCATCATCAGAAGAAGGACAAAGCCCTTTGGACAGACAAATAAGTGTATGTGGTTCACCTCCTGTCTAGGAGGCCATTTGAAGGTCATCTGAGGATCACAAGCCCATCGTTATGGAGGGAGATGATCATTTAAGCTCATTTGAGGCCTTGAGGGTCATTGTGGAGTTCATTCAAGTGGTTATACCAAGTGTGAAGGGTTACATTTGAAGGTGGTGCAATTAGGGTTTTCATCTGGTCAACCCTGAGTCAACTGTGAAATTGAAGGAGATTAAGACTCAATTCCAAGTCTTTATGGTCATGGAATATTGTGTTAAGGTACATGGGATATCATTTCAAGATCAATTCATCAAAAAGCAAGAGTGTGAGGAGTTACTGAATTAGGGTTCTCAATGTAAAATCCCCTGTTCAGTGCCTAACTTCAAGACCACCTATCTCAAGATACAAGTCTCACCTCAACTTTTGACCAACATGAAACTTGTAGAGAATTTTCTTAGATTTCTTTTTAGTACTAGAAGTCATTGATTGGATTTATAGAACTTAAGTTATGAAGCAGACAAGTTACAGGTCTTCAGATGAATGTGATTTTGGTCAACAAACGTCAACCAACTTCCAATCCATTTTTGACCTAGAAGGATGTTTCTCCTAAACTTTTGATGAACATGAATGTTGTTCCTCATGATCTTATCTTTCCAAAGATTACTAGAAGTCCTTCATCTTATTTGTAGAAATCAAGTTATGAGGCTTGCAAGCCAGGGGTATTTTGGGAAAGCAGGATTACAGGTCATTTTCATTATGGATCTATTTCAGCACTTTGCACACTTCAAATGGAAATCTTTCCAACATCAAACTTGCTCCAAATGGGGTCATTTGTTCAACCAAACATCAAGGCATAAAAGGTTTGACTTGGATTGAAGAATCCCTAATGCAATTTCCATGAAAAAGGCCTTAAAAGGGAAAAATCCAATTTAATTCATTTGAAAACATTTTGTACCAACCTTGTGCATACTTTGAGTGCCAAATCATATTTGAAACACAATTACATCTTTGGATTTGGGATTTGAGTGCATTTTGGTGGCCATTTTCATGGTTTCTTCAAGTTTAAGCAACACATCAAAAACATGCCATAAGACCAAACCAAGGAGCCATTCTCAGCCCTTGAATCAGCCTACACCTCATGTAAGCTAACTGAGCACATTTTACAGCCTGGCATGTCCATTTTCGTGTACCTTTTAGAAGCTTCCATAGTGAAAACTTTGAAATTCAATTGGGCTTAAGGAGCATTCATTTGGGCTTTCTTTCGATCTGAATCCAACATATTTAAGCTCAGCTTCATTCACATGCCTTCAGAAGTGATTTGGGTGGAGGATTGAGCAAGAACATAGTGGTAAAAAAGTCAAAACTCGTTTTTGCATTTCAGTGAGTTTCAATCCACACCAAAGATTTCAAAACCTTCCTTGAGCTTCCTAGAACGTTTCTGGATAGTTTCATTCAAGCTTTGCTTAAGAACTGCGCCTTGTGGAAGCTTACATTTATGTTTCTTTCCTTTCAAAATATCTCACTGTTTATGCATCTTTAATACGCCATTTTTATATACTTTTAATCCTTGCATATTGTAGATCATTTCTGGATTCATTTGCTGGCTGTTTGCAAACTTTTCTCATTTTGAGTTTTTTCCTGTTGCTTGCATTTTATATTATTTAAGCATCCTTTCTGAAAACTAATGGTGTATTCTTGATCCTCTTGATGAGTAGATCACTTTTGGCTTTTATTTCATTGTTTTTGGTGTTGTTTTGCCATGGTGGCGTTTTGCATGGTGGCCGGATCCAAGGAAGAAGACGACCGGAGTTGATTCCGGCCACCGTCTGGCTTTGTCCTTGTCTTTTGAGAGATGATGATGCGTTGGCTCACTCATGCGCGTTGGATCCTTTTAATTATTCATCTCACGATTTACATTAAGATGCACCATACACCTTATTTTATTGCACACACGGAATCTATTTTGAAACTCATTAAATGAAGTGTGTGAATATGAGTCCTCTGATCTGGTTTCCTTGTGATCCAACGTGTCAGACTAATTTCTACCATGTGCCTGTTTTGCCATGTACCATAGAATCTCCACGTTTTTGTTTTATTTGGTTTTTCTGATGGGCTGGGTGTGCTATTGGCACCCCCCTCTTGTGGGCCTTTGCATTTCAAGCGCTTATGGGCTACTTCTTGCACCCCCTAACCCTTTATTTTCTTTTTATTTTCTTTTTGTCTTTTATTTCTGTTTAGTTTTAATTTATTTTAAAATACTTCCAAGTATGATAAAATCCCAAAAAAATATGTTTTAGAATCTTTGAGATGTCCTCTTATTTTTATAATTTTTTATTTTATGTTATGAATCATTTTTCAATTAAAAAAGGGATTTAACATTGGAAGTGTTTTATATAACATAAATCTTGACATGTTATGTTCTTGATTTTATTTCTCTCGTTTCCTTTTGATACAATGAATAAGATTCAATCCTCACATCAATGATGAGTTGAAGAATTTTTTAGGACCATTTTGCCCCTGATTGGTTGACTTTTGAGTTGACTTTTGATGCCTTTCAGTTGACCCTAAACAATACTCCTTCACAATGGAGCACCCTTGTGAATCAATTTCTATGGTGATGTTGTGAAGTGATCTTGATTTCAATCTTTTGGCCTTTAGTTGCCAACTCATTTATGAGCTTCTTGCATTTTATTTGATAATTTTTGAATCATTTTCCTATTTTTAGAGTAACTTGCAAGTCAAGTTACCCTAAAGGAAGGTTCATACATACATCTTGACCTAGTTTGACTTGGATATGACATTTTTGGATCCTTTGAGCTCTCAATGCCTATTGTTTCATGTTGTTAACATGTTAAGGATGATGCTTACTCATTTTTAGGTCATTATATTATATTTTGCTTGTTCAATTGATTGCTTGCTTTTGAGTTTCCATTTAGGGTTTCATTGTGAAACAAGCTTGCATCCCTTTGGAAATTTGCTTGCCTTTCCTTGTGGTTTACTTTCTTTTTCTTTTGAGAACATTTATTTCATTCCCCTTGCTGTCCAAGGACTTTGGAACACCATTTAGGTTTGTATAAGTTCCCTCCTTTGGAGGTATTTGAAACATGGATTGAATGGTGAACCATGAGGACACTTTTGTTGTATCTTTTGCACAAATCATGATGATGCCTTGGTTGAATGATGTTTGGGGAATACCTTGTTGTTTTCTTCTCTTTTTCTAATCCCTCTTTGAGTTAGGGTTTCTTTTCCTTTCTCTTTTCATGTTGTTTTGCTTTGTGGCATTGTGGTTGATGTTGTTTGGTTTAGGCCATTTCATCCCACTTTTGATGCTCTTGTGTGTTTCTATTGATGTATTTCTTGTTCCTTTTATCTATTGCATTTATCATATTTTTGTTTGAGGTTAAGATGGGCTTGTGGTGGTCTTTACCCCACACAATTACCTCCCTCATTTGCATTCCATGTTTGTATCCTTGCATGTTTATGTTTTTTCCTGTTGTTTCTTTGTCTCCTTTCCCTTAGGACCTCTAATCTCCCAAGGGAGATTATGTTAGACATTAGGATCTTGAACATGTATGATAACATTAGGTAGCATTTTCTTTATCTCAATCTTAGGATCGCCATTGCATGACAACCTTAGGTTTGGATCTAGTCCCCCCTTTTAGTGTCCCTTCTCTTCTCATCTCAAAACAATCATAAAACACTTAATAAAGATAATGTATGTTGTGCCATGAGCCTTATACTTGGGAAATGGTGATTGAAGGGCCACATCTCAATTACCTAGAGTGTTTAGTATACGTCCTTAGGGCGATATGCAACGCATTCGATCCTAGGTTTTAGACTTTGGTACAACATGCATTATAAACACTCCAATTCAAAACACTTCTTCTCTAAAAAACACAAAAACAGTTCAAACCTTTTTTCATCCTTCGGGATCTTAATCAGGAAAATCTTTTTAGAAAAAAGAGTGTTGTTAACTCTTAGTTCTATCGCAAACGGTAACACCTAAGTCTCCCATACTCGAGCTGCATACACCAACTGCTAGAACTACTTGTTAACCCTACTCGGGCCTAAAAAACAATTGAACAAACCTGTGTTCCCCTTTTAGCCCGAACTACGTTTGCTCTGATCTTTCATACTAGATGAAAGTACGTAGGCACAAGACGCGATGTCTTGGCGAGCAACCTTCCCCCTTTCACCCGTAGTTAGCCGAACTACACTGACTCTGACTTCTCACTTCAGATGAGATACGTAGGCACAAAGTGTCGTTGCTTTGCCGAGTCACTTCTTTTTCTTTTGTCCTCAAGCCTGTAGTTAGTTAGTTTCAATCACCCTTTTTAGATCACAACAAGCGTGGATCCCGTTGAGTACGACGGACGTGAGGGGTGCTAACACCTTACCCTTTGCGTAACCGACTCCCGAACCCGAGATTTGGTTACGATGACCAGTCTTATCCCTCTTTTCGTTAGGTTTTCAATGAGCGTTTCCTTTCCCTCTCCTGGGATAAATAACACACGGTGGCGACTCTTTTGTCATTGCCGACCTCGATTTTCGTAGTAGCGACACACTGAACTTCTCATTTAAATTGATTTGAATCACCTGAAACGCGAACAAAGCGGCTAAAATCCTGATAAATTCAATCTGGATGATAATATGGGCAAAATGCGACCTAAATGATATGCAGATGAAAATGAAGTAAATGCCAGTCAAAGTTAGAAAACTGGTGGGCAAATTTTAGGGTTCAAAAGCTGCCCCTATTCAACCGACTTGGACCTGAAGGGATGAAAAGCAACCGCTTTCAGACATTCAAGGTAAAAGGTGATTGAATACAAAAGAACCCGAAAATTTGCAGTCTGTTTAGGATGTAAACTGTAGAATCTGTCAATCAAGCTCGCTTGAGAAATGTATCTGAAAGTTGCAGGAAAATGAACTAACTCATCACCAATACAGAAAGCATCGACACGCAGTCGGAAGAGACATCTGCTAATCCAAGCAGGCATTCGCTAAATAAAAGCGAGCATCGAACCCGAAGGCCGGTTCAACACGAAGTTAAGAAGAACATCTGACTTCGCCATCAGGCATCTGTTAAATAAAAACAGACATCGAACCCGAGGGCCGGCTCAACCCGAAGTTGAGAAGATCTTATCCAAAACTCGCATCGTCTAAGAATAGGCGAAGAGAAAACCAAATCCAAATCTTGCATCGTCTAAGGATAGACGGAGAGAAAACCATATCCAAAACGCTCACATAGTCTAAGAGTAGACGGGAAGGAACCGTATCAAAAATCACATCGTCTAAGAGTAGACGGGAAGGAACCGTATCCAAAATCACTCACATCGTCTAAGAGTAGACGGAGAGAAAATCATATCCAACATCACATCGTCTAAGAGTAGACGGGAAGGAACCGTATCCAAAATCACATCGTCTAAGAGTAGACGGAGAGGAACCATATCCAAATCACTCACATCGTCTAAGATTAGACGGAGAGAAAACCATATCCAACATCACATCGTCTAAGAGTAGACGGGAAGGAACCGTATCCAAAATCACATCGTCTAAGAGTATACGGAGAGGAACCATATCCAAATCACTCAAATCGTCTAAGAGTAGACGGAGAGAAAACCATATCCAAAGAACCACCTTGTCTAAGGGTAGACGGGAAGAAATATCCATATCTAAAGAACCACCTCGTCTAAGGGTAGACGGGAAAGAAAACCTGTCCGAAATCACATAGTCTAAGAGTAGACGGAGAGAAAAATATCTGCTAGGGATGTCATCATCAGAGGGCTGACAGACAAAAACTGCTTGGTGATGTCATCATCAGAGGGCTGATGGACAAAGCATGATCGACGCAAGATCTGAAACCCAAAAGAAAGCAAGCAGATGAGCTGACAGAACCAGGCTGCAGATATATCACTGTATTGATTGAAGAGTTTATCCAGGTTGCCACGGAAGGCTAACAAAAACTGGCTTATGCTTCGCATGCACATGTTTGAAAATTTTTTTATGGTGTAATGCTCCATATGAAATGGAAATGCTACGCATTTGAGGATGAAATTCAAAGATGATGCAAATATGATAACTATATGCAAAAATGCAGATGTAGGCTCGGGCTACTGAGGGAAGGCTGGATGTGAAAGAACCACTCCAGCAAAATAAATGCTGAAGAGGTGAAGCCAACTCCGCGGGGAATAACCGGATGTGACAAGTATGATTGGACTTTTGCTGGGGAAGACCAGATGAAATTTTCCTGGGTACCAATGGGAATTGGATTTTGGAATGATGTGCCAATAGGGATTGGGCTTTGTGGTGGTTGCCAATAGGGATTGGACTTTGGGTTTTCTGTGAAGGGTCAGGTACGGCTGACATTGAGAAATGTCATGTCTGGATACAGGGTTGGAAAACGGCTTGTCTGAATACAAGGTTTATCGTTGAAGGGTCAGGAGATGGTTAACATGACTTTCTGACATTCGTCTTGAACTTGGAGACAAACTGATCCTGCTTGAATAACTTTGAGTAGCTCTGAAGATATGGAGAGGAAAAGTTCCTTTGTTTCCAAACTTTCCCCAGCATGTGGGTTCTTTGTATAAATCTTCCTTGAAAGGAGATATGAAAGCTAGATACCTTGCTGGTTTGATATGAACTACCTCAACATCATGAACCTCAGAGACGTGCTTCGGATTAACTGCCTTCTGGGTAAGGATAATATATGTGCTCTTGGGGTGACCTGCCCCATCCTTGAAGTGATTTTCCCCTGATTGGCTGATTTGTAGAGAAATGCCCCTGGCTTACTTCGAGAGATTTATCGAATCTCGACCGGATTGCCCCAGATTAACTGCATCTTTGGGTGGCTGACTCCCTTTAAGTGATCATCTGATATGGCTTGCCCCTGCTCAACAGAGTACTCAGGTGCTCTGCATCTTATCTCGATCAAACTTTCCACTGTAGGAAATCTTCTGACGTCAAGTGCTTACTCGCGAGTAAAACAATTCGTTTTGCAAAATATAATATTAATGCAATGCACATGATAGTTTTGAAATCCAAGTCTGTTCACTGGAAGAAAGTTGTGACATTTATCAGAATTGTTTCGCATTATTTATCAGAATGTCAATATCAATACCCATAGTGAACACGAAAGGATTTAATCAAAACATGCATATTCATTTCATTATCATTTCCAATTGAAAACAAACACGTCTTACAAATGAAATTTGCAAGAAAGTTCGCACTTTAACAGAAAAGAAACTACAAATGCAAAGAAATAACATGATAAAAAGATTTCCAGCTTCAAGGAACTTGGCTTTCAAGTCTTGACTTGCTGCTGAATCAACCATCTTTAGAATTGCTAGTCGAAGTCAGTTTGATAATCTTCTGAACATCTTTTCTCAGTGCATTCCCCCTTAACATTAACAGCTGAACCCATATGGCTGGACGAAGGAGGATCGTTGATCTGGATACCTTGAGGTGTGACAGAGAACATGGAGTCATGCAGAGTTTGGATCTTGCTTCTAAGCACCTTACAGTCTTCAGTTGAATGCCCCTGTGCCCCAACATAGTACTCACAGCGGGCGTTGACATTAAAACCTGATGGATACGGAGGAATCTCTGGATTAATCTTCTTTGGCACTATCAACCCACCCCTGATCAAATCCGGCAACATCTGACTGTACGACATTGGCAACTGAGGAAAATGCCTCTCTGGCTTCCTTGGTCTTTGTCGGGCGTGCTGATGCGGCTAATGACGGTATGAATGTTGACTCTGTAAGGGAGCAGATATCTGATACACAGACCTAACAGGTTCCTGACTCTGAATACTCGAAACATCTGAAAACTGAATCTGAGGTAATGGAGACTCCGGGATAGCATCACTTTCTTTCTCTCATTCCTCTTTAGAACTGACAACTGATTTTCTTTCATAAGCTGAGCTATCTGAGATGTCTCGAATCTTTCCACTCTTGATTCCACTCTCAATACGTTCTCCCGCTATCACCAAGTCAGAAAAGTTCACTACCTTACTACCAATCATCTTATCAAAGTAATGGCCTTGCAAGGTATCCACGAACAGGTCAACCAATTCTCTGTCCAAAAGTGGTGGTTGAACATGAGTAGCTAACTCTCTCCATCTCTGTACGTACGCTCTGAAAGATTCATTGTCTGCCTGAGATATTTCCTGCAACTGCATGCGGCTGGGAGTCATGTCGAGATTGTAATCGTACTGCTTCACAAAGGCATTAGGTAAATCTGACCATGAATGGATGCAACCACTCTCCAACTGCATGTACCAATTCAACGATGCCCCACTTAGACTGTCTTGAAAACAGTGAATCATAAGCTTGTCATTATGGACATGTGAGGTCATTCCTCTACAGAACATCACCAAATGCTGCTTCGAACAACTATCTCCCTTGTACTTAAAATTTGGCGTCTTGTACTTCGGAGGCATCACAAGACTGGGCACCAAACACATGCTCGAAGCATTCAGATTAAGAGTGTCCTGATTCATCATGGCATCAAGCTTTTCATCCAACAGACGATACCTTCTCATGAATTCAACAGTCTGTGGGTCCTTAGCATTAACCTTCTGAACAACCCTCTGAGAATCTGGCACAGGGAAAGTGAAATTCTTATAATCTGAGTCATGAAGAGAAGATGAATCCACATATCTGACAATAACATGCTCTCCAATAGGAATCTGCGCAGGCTGAGCTTGAGCAACATTGTTCACTGGAGTCCTCTGAATATTGGTCTCCCCTCTAGTCATAACTGTCATGGCTTCCATGAGCTGATCCAACTGATTCTTCATCAATTCAAACTCTGCCCTTGTAATAACCTGATTCTGCTCTCCTGAGTTCATGATTCTTCTAGAAGCTAATTCAAGTTCGATGCGAATGTCGGGATATCAACTGCGGGATGGACAAAATACGGGTAAGCTCCCTGTTCAGGCCGAGGATGGACATGCAAACATGAGATGCAAATGCAATGCAATGCAAGATGCTAATGCAGTAAACAAAGGATAAAAGATCCCATAAAGCTCTGAAATAACTGTTGCACTGCTGACTGGATAAGTTCGCTCTGAAGAGAAAACCAAAATACCGGGTTTGCTGAAAGTCAAGTTTCCTGCAAAAACCCTCCCACTCACAGATATGGACCTATCCACTGATAAGGTTCGACATCCTATGCGGTTGTCAGCGTCACAGACTTTCGAGAAATGATAATATGTTCATCATTTCTGGTTTGGCATCATAGTCTAACGAAGCGGCCTCACCTAGCTGACTCCCAAGTGATCGGTCTCCAGAGTCGACAGTTTTCAGATCCAACATCCCCGTCCTAACCAGCAGGATGAGATGTCTTCAACAGAAAACCTCGTCTGAACGTGAATTTCATGGGGACTAATGCATGCTAAAACATACAGGTTCGTCACTACTTTCCACTTCTAATGCTATGTGTATCCTCAAGCCTGGGTTTTGACTTATCTCAATAGATCAACCACCTAACAGCACAACAGCAACAGATAATAATAAAGGTGCGAAAGATATAAATACAACAATATACAAAATACTACACACGAAATATACACACCCAAAGAGAAGTAAACAAACGCTAGGATTGACTCGCACAGGGGATGGGAAGATTTCCCCAGCAGAGTCGCCAGTTGTCGCATCGCTGTGAAGAGGGAGCCGGCGGAAGACAGAAGAGTCGCCACCGTTCGTTATTTATCCCAAAAGAGAGGGAAAGGAAACGATCAGGGAAAACCTACGGAAAAGGGATAAGACTGGTCATCGCAACCAAATCTCGGGTTCGGGAGTCGGTTACGCAAGGGGGAGGTATTAGCACCCCTCACGTCCGTCGTACTCCAAGGGATCCATGCTTGTTGTCTAATCTATGGGTGAAAAACAAACTATCTACGACTGCTAATGCTAAACAGAAAGAACTGACTCGATAGAGCATCGTCGCTCTATGCCTACGTATTCCCTCGTGCAATGGGAAAGTCAGAGTCAACGTAGTTCGGGAAACTACGGGGGGAATTGCTCGCTAATACATCGCATATTGTGCCTACGTATTCTCGTCTGGTACGAGAAATCAGGGCAAAACGTAGTTCAGGCTAACTACGGGTAAACAGGGTGTTGTCGATCATACGCGGACGAGAGAAAAGGTAGACGATACTAACGTACGCATTCTAGCAGTTAGGTGTATTGCTGCTCGACCATTGGAGACTTAGGCGTTACCTGTTTGCGGTAGAACGGATGTAGTATGTCATTGGTTTAAAGGTACGGGTTACCTAAAGGGGGGAAAAGGAAAATTGCTTGCTAGGATTATCGCAATCCTATGCCTACGTACTCTCAACAGATATGAGAGATCAGAGCAGCCGTAGTTCGGCCAACTACGGAAAACGGTCTCGATCGCACGGAGGCGAGAGAAAAGGGAGTCTCGATTGCACTGGGGCAAGAGAGGGGATCTCAATCGCCAGGATGCGAGAGAAAGGAGTCTCGATCGCACGGGGGTGAGAGAAAAGAGTTTCGATCGCACGGGGGCGAGAGAAAAGAGGAACTAGGCCTAACACGCCTAAACGGGAAGGAACTCGCGACACACACGCTAGAACCTAAGGCGTAGGAGCGAATGCGTCGCATATTGCCCAAAGGGTATACACTAAACACTCTAGACGAATGAGAGGAGGCCTCCCACTCATCATTTCTCACGTATCTATTGTTAGAACTCACAACGCTCGACGGTTGATTAAAAGACTTGAATTGGAAAGATGTTACCGAACGGAGTGGTTCCGTTGCCCCTTGACATTGTGCGTAGGCTCCATTCCAATCTTCTCCTCTTTTGATCCTTGAGGATGCTTCGAATCGGGACCAATGTGACGCTAAACCGTCATAGCTCGACTTATAAGGGAAGTCAAACTTTAAGAGGTCGCGTATTGATTTCCGTGGTATGGACAAGATATAGAAACAATATTGAGGATCGTTCTCCAATTGAATCGTGTCGCACGGACCAAAAACAGAAGTGGAATCTCGTCTTACGGATACAAGACTTCATCGATCCAAAAGAGTCAAAATAAAATCGAAAGAAGAAGAAAATGAGGAGAGAAAAGAGGTGGTCTCAGATCCAACATTATTCATCAATAATTTGACTGGTAATGGATTACGGAGGTCTCGTCATCGACCAAAACAGATAGAAGTGAAATAAAGTCGGAAATGAGAAAGAAGAGAAAAAGTCGGTCTCGGATCCTTCATTTTTCATCAATAATTTAACGGAGAATCGAAGGAAATCTCTTCATCGACCAAAACAGATGAAAATGGGACGAAATGCCCAATATAACAAATACAAAATGAAATCTAACTTCTAATAATAAAAAAGTATTCTAAAATAAAAGTAATATACAAAATATAAACTCTAAAGGAAATATAATAAAATTCTAAATATAAAATATAATAGAACGAATATATAAACTATGAACAATATAATATATAATAAGATAATAGTATATTTACATACTAATAAACTAAACCAATATATACATAACAAATAAAAATTGTTTTAGAAAATTAATATAGAAATTATATACAATCAGAATAATAAATAAAATAAAATAAACTGAAATAAATAAAAAGTATTTACAATTTTCTAATAAATTAAAAGAAGAACAGAGGGTGTATTTGTGTGAATCAGGTGGGTGTGGACAGTACTCGAATGGGCTTACAAGAACGGCCCCCAGGCCCACGCCATGGTTGCCAACAACTTGAACCAATCAGTATATTAAGAAAAACATGTCGTGTTAAAACAAAATCCAGTTTTATTAATTTAATATGAAAAGTTAAAACAAATGCGGGTGGTGTACTGGGTGATCTTTGGGCCATGAAGCCCAATACCAACAACAACACATGACCCGTCTTCCTTAAGAAACCAGCCAAAACAAACACTAGAACAAAGTTGAAAAGGCGACAAAACATAAGCCATAGCTTCATCAGCAACACGGCTAAACAATGGAACACCGACGACAAAATTATCGCTTGTCAACAGGATCAACAACAAAGAAGAAGAGCATATTCACATGCACGTTCCACCCAACCTTCGACTTCGTTACATGTTGCCGGTGATTTAGTTGTGGGTTTTGATAGAATGGATATGGGTTACCGGCGATGATTGAAATGGTGACGATGATGTTGGTTTTTCTGCTGTTGTTGGAAGAAGGAGGATTTACGGGTTGTGTTCGGTTCGGAGAAATCTGAGAAGCTCTGTTGTTGGATGCGTGTTGTGATACGCTGCGGAGGGTTTGAGAGATTGAAGAGTGGGAGTTGTTTCGCATCTGAGTTTGTTGGGAGATGGAAGAAGTGGAAGAAAAATGTTTAATGGAGGTAAGATCGAAGGAGTTATGGGTCGGTGTTGGTGATGGCGGCGCCAATTTCTGAAGGAGATGAAGTCGAAAATATTGAAGGTGAAATGGGTTGAGCTTGAAGGGAGTTTTACGGTTGAAGTGAGTTTCTGGGCGTGTATGTAGATTGAAGTTCTGGGTTGAAACTTCGAAGGTTGAAGAACGGAGGTGAAGTTTGGTGGTTAATGGAGGAGTTGGTGGTTGCGAAATTGGTTGAAAGAAGGAGCTGAAGTTTGATGTTTGTCATCAAAGATGATGAAGTGCGGGTGAAACAGATTGAAGGTGAAGCTGGTTCGATTATAGATTTTGGAAATGGTGAGTTGGTAGCTCTGTTATGAGGGTTGAAGTTGTTCGACGGTGAAGAACATGGTTAGGGTCTTTGTGAAGATGAACACAGATGATGATGATTGAAGGTTGGATATGGTGTTGGTAGGAGGCGGGCTAGGGTTAAGTTTTTTTGGAGCGGCTAGGGTTTCAGTCTTCAATGAAGGAGACAATGAATAGTGGTTTTATACCACTAGGAACTGACACGTGGCACTGTACCCCCCTTTTCTTGATTTTGATTAATTAATGAAATAATAAGGCTGTTAATAAAAAGAAACCTAATTAAACTATTAAAAGCTAATCTAAAACTCAGTTAACTCTAACTTAATCTAAACTAAACTAAAAAAATCTATTGACTAATTCCAATAATATTATAAAATAACTAATTTAAATATGAACTAAACTAATTTAAATTAACTCTAAATAACTAAAATCTTAATTAATAAAAAAAACTAATCTAAACTTAATAACTAAATCCTAGTTTAATACTAAAGACAAAATCCTAATAATATCTAAATATATCTCTTAATAAACGAAATTGACAATAATAAAAATGATTAATGTTAATTAAAAACCTACTTCTACCAATATTAGAAAAAACAGTTAATAAAAACATTCTATAAACTAATAATTAAAAACAAACCTATTTTAAACTCTATTTTCTAAATAATTAAACAAGACAAAAATAGCAATAAAAATGCAAAAATGTCATGGAAAACGGGCGGGCACCGAAATGTGCCGATATTATCGACACGGATTGAATCATAAAAAAGAGAGCGACTTTCGCTCGATTTCGACACTGAACTTCTCATTTAAATTGATTTGAATCGCTTGAAACGCGAACAAAGCGGCTAAAATCCTGATAAATTCAATCCGGCTAATAATACGGGTAAAATGCGACCTAAATGATATGCAGATGATAACGAAGCAAAAGTCAGTAAAAGTTAGAAAACTGGTGGGCAAATTTTAGGGTGCAACACCTATATTGACAATGATGAACTGTTGGTGCATTGTTTCCAAGATAGCTAGTCTAGATTGGTATATAGGTTTAAAACGTAGCAAGATTCGCTCGTGGAGAGACCTATCAGAGGCATTCTTGAAATAGTACAAATATAATCTTGATCTGGCTCCTACCAGATTGCAGTTATAAAATCAGTCACAACGCTCAACCGAGACATTCAAAGAATATGCACAAACGTGGCGAGAGATGGCTTCTCGAGTAAGACCTGCTCTCTCTGACAATGAATTAGTCGACATTTTCATGGGCACTTTGCAAGGATTGTATTATGATAAGATGGTGGGTAGTTCTTCGACAAGTTTTGTTGATATTGTGACTATTGGTGAAAGGATTGAGAACGGGTTGATGATTCGTAGGATTGCTGGTTCCGTTGTTCAACAACCAACCAAGAAACCTCAGAGCAGTCATTCAAATAAAAAGGAAGGTGAAACGAATGCTGTGATGGCGAAGGCCTCTCCTCAGTATTAGATTCCCATGACGCTTATGTCGTATTATCCTTATCCTTATGTTGCTGCTGCTCAATATCAACAACCGCCGTATCAGTATCATCCGTAATGACAAGTTCAGAATTCTTAGAACCAGAATCAGCCTCAACAACAACAGTCTCAGCAGAACAAATAGAACAACAATCAGAACAACTGCAAGCGGATGAATTTTGACATAATTGTTTCCTTATTTGATTCTTCAAGGGGAAATAGTCCCCAAAGAGATTGCACATGCAGTTCCTCCTTTTGGTCCGAAGCATAATCCGAATGCATCATGTGCTTACCATGCTGGGTACATAGGACATGCTACCGAAGATTGTATTGTTCTCAAGGCCAAAGTTCAAGAGCTTATTAATCGGAAAATACTGACATTTTCTGAGGAGTGTCCCAATATACAGACTAATCCGTTGCCTACTAATGGTGGACCTGTGGTTAATATGATTGAGGACGATCGAAAGGCTGAGTTGATTAGAGATGTCGACAAAGTAAAAACTCTGATGACTGTTGTGATAAAGAAGTTGAAGGAATAAGGGTTATTGAAAGGTCTTCATGGGAAATTCCATATCTATGATGATAATTCTAATCAGTGTCGAAAGTTGAAAGGTTGCATTCAGATCTTGATGAACCAAGGTGTAGTACAGTTTTCTAGAGCCAAGTCTGTGGAAGAGGTGGCAACTATCGAGCCGTTCACAATCGTATATAGGAAGGTTCCTGTGGAAGCTCCTAATAAGAAGATCCATCCTATCACTCTCTGTGTTCCTAAGCCATCCCATATCAGAATTTGAAGGAAGTTCCTTAGAAGTATGGTCCAACCGTGTTCTCTGGGGGTCGAGAAATCTAATTTTCAGAATTTGAAATCGTGAATGTAATCGCCACTAGAGGGATAACTCGTAGCGGAAGAGTGTTTTCTCCGAAGGTCGTATCTAAGCCAGTGCAAATTCCAATTGTCGTTCCTCCTAAGAAGAAATCTACTTCAGCAACCCCTGTGGTACAACTAGGGGCATCAATTGCAACATCAATTCCAGTCACTCCATCTACGGATGTCACCAAAAGCAAAGAAGTCATGGATGATCAAGAGTTCCTCATGTTGATCAAGAAGAGAGACTTTAGGATTATGGATCAGCTATGGCAAACTCCTTCAAGGATTTATATCTTATCTTTGCTCATGAGCTCACCAGTGGACAGATCAGCTTTGTTGAAAGTTTTGAACACCGCTCATGTGATGCACGACATTCCAGTAGACAAATTTGATGACGTCATTGCAAACATAACTGCTAGTCGGTACCTGGGTTTCAACGAGTCAGAGTTGCCTTCCGAAGGTACTGCCCATAATAGAGCCTTTCACATCTCAGTGACATGTATGGACTCTTTGATATCTCATGTTCTTGTGGATACCGGTTCTTCTCTCAATGTGATGCCTAAGGGTGCATTGTGTCAATTATTGGTAGAGGGGAGCGAGATGAGACCAAACGCTTTGATCGTTAGAGCTTTTGACGGTTCTCGAAGGCAAGTCATTGGCGAAGTGGATTTACCCATTAAAGTCGGGCCGCATTTGTTTACCATTACTTTCAAAGTGATGGATATCAATCCTGCACACAGTTGTTTATTGGGTAGACCCTAGATCCATGCTGCAAAGGAAGTGACATCCATGTTACATCAGAAGCTAAAATTCATGTTTGAAGATCAGATGGTCATCGTCTGTGGCGAAGAAGATTTGCTAGTAAGTAAGTTATCATCCTTCCGATATATCGATACTGATGAAGGCATAACTAAAGTGCCGTTGCAATGTCTCGAATTTGAAGATGTCAGCTCCGCTTTTGTCAATTCTGGTAGACTGCCAAAAATGGTCGTGTCATCTTTTAGGAGTGCTAAAGAGACCATTGAGAAAGGTGCCTTGCCTGGCTGGGGGTAAATCCTGGATGTGGTTGAAAAGCATGATTGCTTTGGACTAGGTTATCATCCTAATCAGCAAGCTAGTTCATGCAATCATCAGAAGAGCAATTTGATCAAGTTCACAAGAGCTGGATTTCAAGAGAGGGATATTGTGTCAGCCATTGATGATGCAGGTACTAGCAGCCGAAGTACAAGTTTTGTACACAAATTCCCGTCGGGCTTCAAGCTCAACAACTGGACATCTACAGTGATTCTCGTGGTTTTTCCTACAGACATGTAATGCATTTTGTTTTCCTGTTCCCCCGTCCTTGCTCGAGACGAGTGGATAGCTTGTAAAGGCCTCGCAGTTTTGAAACATTATGTGATCAATAAATAAAAGTTTTTTTTTGCATTCAAATCATGCTCCTATTTCTTTCTTTATTTTATTTTTCATAAATAAATAAATGGCAAAGTTTCTTTTATTTTTCACCTTTTCAAATAGCTTCATTCTAAACATAATTCATAAACATGCAGAACAAATAGTTGCATTGATAACAACTTGGCAAACATCTGTTGTAATTCTGGGATTCCAATTAACCAAGCCAAAGAAGATCGTGAGGAAGATTGTGAATTACCGGCTGAACTAGCAAGGCTCCTTGAGCACGAGCAAAAAGATATTCAGCCTCACAAAGAGCCAGTGGAAGTTGTCAATCTTGGTATTGATGATGTCAGAAAGAAAGTCAAGATTGGGGCATCCCTCACTAAGCATGTACACTCTGGGTTGGTCAAGTTATTGAAAGAGTATGTTGATATTTTCGCTCGGTCTTATCAAGATATGCCTGGGTTGGATACCAACTTCTTTGAACATCACTTGCCGCTCAAGCCTGATTGTCCTCCTGTCAAGCAGAAGCTCATAAGGACTAGACTCGACATGGAACTTAAAATCCGAGAAGAGGTTAAGAAGCAGTTTGACGCTGGGTTCCTAGCCACTTCAGAATATCCTGAATGGATTGCCAACATCGTCCCAGTTCCAAAGAAAGATGGAAAGGTTCGAATGTGTGTAGACTATCGAGATCTCAACAAGGTGAGCCCGAAAGACGATTTTCCTCTGCCTTATATTGATGTTTTGATACAACACAACGCAGTTCTCTATCTTTTCTTTCATGGATGGTTTCTCAGGATATATTCAGATCAAGATGTCCCAATCCGATATGGAAAATACTACTTTCATCACTCCTTGGGGTACATATTGCTACAAGGTCATGCCATTTGGTTTGAAAAATTCAGGGGAAACATACCAATGTGTCATGACAACCCTCTTTCACGATATGATCCATAAAGAGATTGAGGTTTACGTGGACGATATGATTGCCAAATCCAGAACTGAAGATGATCATCTGGAGTATCTGAAGAAGCTATTTGACAGACTCCGCAAGTTCAGACTACGGTTGAATCCGGCAAAGTGCACCTTTGGAGTTTGATCTAGAAAACTGTTAGGCTTTATTGTTAGTCAAAAGGGCATTGAAGTTGATCATGACAAGGTTCGGGCAATTCAGAACATGCCGCCTCCCAAAACAGAAAAAGAAGTTTGTGGCTTTCTAGGCTGACTTAATTACATTTCCAGATTCATTTCTTATCTGACGGCTACCTGCGATACAATTTTCAAATTACTAATAAAAAATCAATCGGTTAAATGGAACAATGATTATTAATAAGCTTTTGACAAGATAAAAAATATTTACAAGAACCACCGATCTTAGTACCTCCGGTTTCTGGTAGGCCTTTAACCATGTATCTTATTATTCTCGATGAATCAATGGGATGTATCTTAGGTCAGCATGACGACACTGGCAGAAAAGAACATGCAATTTACTATCTGAGCAAGAAGTTCAATGATTGTGAGATCAGATACTCACTATTGGAGAAAACTTGTTGTGCTCTGACTTGGGCCGCTCGACGCTTGAGACAATATATGATTTGCCATACCACTTTATTGATATCCCAGATGGATCCGATAAAGTACATTTTCGAAAAGCCTGCAATCTCTGGACGAATTGCTCGGTGGAAAATGCTGTTGACTGAGTATGACATCTAACATGTTACCCAGAAAGCGATAAAAGGGAACGTCTTGTCTGACTACCTTGCTCATCAGTTTGTGGAAGGATATCAACAAATGAAGTTTGACTTTCTCGATGAGGATGTTCTGTTCATTAGAGATTATGAGACTTCAGACCCTGATATAGTACAAGAACCAGGGGCGCGATGGACGCTCGTGTTCGATGGTGCTGCCAATGCTAAAGGTCGTGGAATTGGTGTTGTCCTCATCTCTCCGACTGATTTTCATCTTCCCTTCACCGCCAGATTATACTTTGAATATACAAACAATATAGCTGAGTACAAAGCATGCATCTATGGTATAGAAGCTGCAATTGACATGAGAATCAAGATTCTTGAGGTCTACGGAGATTCCGCCCTGGTGATCAACCAAGTCAGAGGGAACTTTGTAACTCGGGGTTCCAAGCTGGTTCCGTACCAAAAGTGTAACACCCCACTTTCCAAGATTCAAATAAAATATAATTATTTCAAAATAACATCATAGTTTCCCCCCAAAAGTGGGATATCACATCAAATAGTTCAACATAACTCTTCATTATATGATTATCAAAATAAAGCAGCGGAAAATTATTATTATCCATCATTCACGGCCATCCACCAAAATACACCAAAGTATTCATTAACAAGGTTCTCCACAATGATACGTCACATGAATGAAACAAAATTAAAATAAAACAAATAAAACACCCAAGTCCCGTGCTACGTATCAGAGCATCCTAAGACTCGACTCGCACACCACTATCCAAGCTAGCTGAGTACTTGGATAATTTGTACTTTCGAAGAAGCACAAACCACAACAACAACAAAGGGGTGAGAAAACATGATCAAAATTATCGGTAATAAGATACATGAATAAAAGGCAGTAAATATAAAAATTATCACCCCGCCAACATCAATCACGACTTACTGTCTAATCATCAAATACAACACCCAATAATGCAAGTATGCAACTCAACACCATGCATGCCATACCGACTCCTTTGTTCATTCAATCGAACCCCGGATAGATCACATACACCTCTCCTTGGCAATGATCTATCCCCACCATTCTCCACAAAGGAGTACGGATGATCGCATATACTCCTCCTGAGCAACGATTCATCCCACCAAAACACCATGATATGCACGACACCAAATACACAATAAATAACTCAAGTACGCTACGTGCATACGATCCTACTGATTACATCACCATACACAACCAATAAATTCAAGCACACTAAGTGCACACGATCCTCCTGATCACATCACCATACATCATATATATTATGTATTATACACCAATCAATCATGTACTCAAATTAACGTCCCTACTACATAATTTCACCTCTTTAACCTCGGGTATCCACTCCTCACCATTAAACACCATATCAATACTCTTCACGACCAAAAGGGGTCATACGAAACAACAGAATGAACCACACAGTACAAAAATCACAATTCGCTGTCATGCACGCTGGCTCATTCGCTTAGCGAAGCCCTAGCGAACGCTCGCTAGCTGCTCGCCTAGAGAACCCCCTAGCGAAGGCAGACAGTGGCTACTGGACATGTTCGCTACCCAGCTCGCCTAGCGAGTATTCAATACCTGCTCGCCTAGAGAACCTGCTAGCGAGCGTCTGCGATACTCAAAACCCTCACTGTCCAAAATGTCACTCTGACTAATTCAAGCCTACCATTCTTCATCCATCTTCTACCTATTATTACTACAACTATTATACACAACTCTAATCAATTGTTCCTCCAATTTCTCTCCAGAACCAAACTCATGGTCATTACCAAAATCACAACTCTGCTACGTTACGCAGAAACTCACCAAAATCACAACAATATATGCACAAATTCATCAATAGCGGTAACAATCATAAACATAACAATATACTCATCTTGTTCATCAAATCCCTATGGGGTTAAGGAATCCCCTCTACCCAATTCATGTAAAATACGAATCCCAATCAGTTTCTCCCCCTTACCTCGATTAGATGCTCAGATTGACAAAGAACTCTGAAGAATTTGACAGCCCTAGCCTTGCCTCTCTTCCTTCCTTGTTCTTCCTTCTCTCCTTCCTCTAAACTGGTTTATCGTGTTCTAACGCTCTTCTTCCACAAACCTTCTTATATCTCTAATTCTTTATTTTACTTATTCCAATAATAATAATAATGATAATATGAATAATAATAATAATAATAATAATAATAATAATACTATTAATCATTAAAGTATCACCACCATTAATAATATTATATTAATATTAAACTCCATAGTTATTAAATAATCCCCCCCTAACTTAACGGTACTAACCAACACTCTCAGACACACTCCTACATAAGGACACACCAAAATAAAATAACACCAAAAAGACTAAATAATTAAAATGGGTGTTACAACTCTCCCCCACTTTAATTATTTTCGTCCTCGAAAATTACTTGATGGAAACAATTCCGGATACGCTTCCCGCATCTTGCTTTCCAATTCCCAGGTCACACTGCCTCCTGCAGCACCTTCCCAAACCACTTTCGCCAAAGATATCTCCTTCCCTCGGAGTTGTTTCATCTTACGGTCTTCGATCCTCAACGACATCGTCTCAACGGTAAGATTCTCCCGGACATGAATTTCATCTCTCTGAATCACATGAGATGGATCCGAGACATACTTTCGAAGTTGCGACATATGAAACACGTCATGCAAATTCGACAATTCAAGCGGTAACGCCACTCTATAAGCTACAACACCAATTCTCTGCAAAATATGATACGGTCCAATAAACTTAGGATCCAGCTTCTTGGACTTCAACGCACGACCCACACCAGTTACTGGGTTAACTCTTAGGAACACGTGATCACCTTCACTGAATTCCAGTTCTTTTCTTCGATTATCATGATAACTTTTCTGCCTACTCTGAGACGTTTTCATCTTTTCGCGAATCATCTGAATTATCTCAGTAGTTTGCTGCATAATTTCTGGTCCCAATACCACATTCTCACCTGTTTCATACTAACACAGAAGAGTTCTGCATCTCCTACCATATAAAGATTCAAACGGCGCCATTCCGATACTAGAATGGTAACTGTTATTGTACGTGAACTCGATCAATGGTAAATGAGTATCCCACGCACCACCCTTTTCCAACACACAAGCTCTTAGCAAATCCTCCAGCGAATGAATAGTCCTCTCTGACTGACCATCAGTTTGTGGATGGTAAGCTGAACTCAGCTTCAACTTAGTACCCAAAGCTTCATGTAAACTCCTCCAAAATTCTGAAGTAAACCTCGGATCTCTATCCGACACGATACTCGACGGAACACCATGTAGTTTCACAATTACCCGAATATAAATCTCTGCCGGCTTCACCAACGGAAAACTAACATTAATCGGTACAAAATGTGCAGACTTCGTAAGTCGATCCACAATTACCCAAATAGCATCAAACCCTCTCGCCGTATTCGACAAACCCGTAACAAAATCCATGGTTATACAATCCCATTTCCAAACCGGAACTTCCAACGGTTGCATAAATCCAGAAGGTCTCTGATGTTCCACTTTTGACTTCTGACATATCAAACAGGCGTAAACAAATTGGGCTATATCTCTTTTCATACCGGACCACCAAAATAACTTCTTTAAATTGTGGTACATCTTCGTAGCTCCCGGATGGATACTCGAACTACTACAATGTCCTTCACTCAGAATTGACTTTTTCAATTTCTCATTATCCGACACACAAATCCTGCCTCTGAATCTCAACACACCTGTACTATCCAACTCAAAATCACTATCGGAGTCACATCCTACTCCAGGCATCAAATCCACTAACTTTACATCTAGCTTTTGGTTTTCGCTAATTATATCCAAGAAATCATTGTTCACTTGCAACTTGCCCAACATCACACCATCTGCCGTTGTCTCACAAACCATGCTCAAATCTCTGAACTGCTCAATTAGTTCCATTTCCTTCACCATCAAAGCCGACATATAAATCGTTTTTCTGCTCAAAGCATCCGCTACTACATTCTCCTTTCCTGGAAGATAACTCAAACTGAAATCGTAATCCTTCAAGAATTCCAACCATCTTCTCTGTCTCATATTTAGCTCTTTCTGATCAATCAGATACTTCAAACTTTTATGGTCACTGAATACCTCAAATCTAGAACCATACAGATAGTGCCTCCAGATCTTTAACACGAAAACTATCGCAGCCAATTCAAGGTCATGCGTAGGGTAATTCCTTTCATGCACCCTCAACTACCGCGAAACATATGCCCCCACCCTACTATTCTGCATAAGAACTCCGCCTAATCCCATCTTAGACGCATCACAGTACACCACAAAAGGTTCACTCGGAGTCGGCAACACTAACACCGGTGCCGTAGTCAACTTCTTTTTCAGTTTTTCAAAGCTTTCTTCACAAGCAGCATCCTACACAAAAACTTGATCCTTTCTTGTCAACTGAGTCAATGGTAACGCCAAATTAGAAAACCCCTAAATAAACCTTCGGTAATATCCTGCCAAGCCCAAAAAGCTTCTAATCTATGTCGCAGTCTTCGACAGTTCCCACTACAACACTGCACTCACTTTTGATGGGTCCACCGCTACACCATCACCGGATATTACATGCCCCAAGAAACTCACTGTCTTCAACCAGAACTCATACTTCGATAATTTAGCAACATCTTATTATCTTTCAACACCTGCAAAGCAATTCTCAAATGTCCTGCATGCTCTTCATCAGACTTAGAATAAATCAGTATATCGTCAATAAACACAACAATAAACTGATCCAAATAAAAATGGAAGATTCAGTTCATATACTCCATAAATACTCCCGGCGCATTAGTCACTCCAAAAGGCATTACAACATATTCATAATGTCCATATCTGGTTCTAAATGCCGTCTTCTGAATATCACCTTCTTTCACTCTAATATGATGGTAACCCAACCTCAAGTCAATTTTGCTGAACACACGAGCTCCCACTAACTGATCCATCAAATCATCTATCCTTGGAAGAGGATATTTATTCTTAATGGTCACTTTATTCAACTGACGATAATCGATGCACAAACGCATACTACCATCCTTCTTCTTTACCAACAACACTGGAACTCCCCACGACGACACACTCGGTCTCTCCAATCTGAGATTTCAATTCGGCCAATTCCACTGCCGACATCCTGTACGGCGCCATAGATATAGGTCTCGTACCAGGAACAAGATCAATGCTAAATTCAACTTCTCTCATCGGAGGTAATTCCATAATATCATCAGGGAACACTCCGGGAAATTCCTTCACCACCGCCAACTCTTTCATTGACGTCTTGCTGTCAACCAATAATGATGCAAATAAAGACAACATATTAGCCTCGTCCTCCAACAAGGTCCTCAATTCCTTATTAGACAAGGAATCCGCCAATGCTTCCTCTTCTGGAGTAAGGAACAACAACACCTTTCGAAAATAATCGATGTAGACTCGGTTGAACTCCAACCAGGTCATACCCAGAATAACATCCAAGTTACCAAGTGGCAGACAAATTAGATCTACCCCAATGTCTCTACCGAAAATAGTCAGTGGAAACTTCAAACACACCAAAGAAGTAGTCATTGAACCAATAGAGGGAGTTTCAATAGTCATCCGTCGTTCAAGAGTAGACGACACCGATCCTACTCTCTTCACACACTCAACAGAAATGAACGAGTGGGTTGCACCCGTGTTAATCATAGTAGTCAAAGGAATATTATTAATAAAACAAGTACCATTGATAGAACTCTCCTCGCTGGCCAATTGAGTTCCTACCACAGCAAACACTTTACCGCTGGCCTGAGATGCCTGAGACTTCTTCGGCTTCTCGCAATGCATACTAATATGACCTTTTTCACCACAGTTATAACAAGTAGGTATAGCGGCCCGACAATTAGCTATCACATGGCCCGGCTTACCACACTTGAAACACTTCTTCACCTCATGAGAACAATCATTGGCACGATGACCCGTGCCACCGCACCGGTAACACTTCCCACCAGCAGACACTCTCCATTCTCTAGACTTCTTATCAGCAGCAGCCTTAAACTTCCCCTTATCAGCAGGAACACTGTAAGGAGTACCACCAAACCTCTTCTTACCCTTATGGTCATTTGCAGCCTTGTAATGTGCAATCCTAGCCCGTTTATCATTATCATAAATCCTGCTCCTGCTTATCAGCTCAGGATAATCCATGATCTTCTGACAAGCGATCCCCATCTTAACTTCTGGACGCAGCCCATTCTCAAACTTCAAACACTTGGAGGTCATCGCCCCGTCAGTATTGTAATGAGGACAATACTGCACCAGCTCTTCAAACATAGCAGCATACTCAGCCACCGTCATATTGCCCTGCTTCAGCTCCAGAAACTCTATCTCCTTAGCACTTCATATATCCTCCAGAAAATACTTTTCCAGAAAACCAGTTCGAACCACTTCCCAAGTAATCGCAGTCCCCGCAGTCTCCAATCTCTGGCGACTGTTGTCCCACCAAGCTTCCGCTTCACCCTCCAACATGTGGGTACCAAACCTCACTTTCTGCTCATCGCTACAACCCATCATCTTGAAGATCTTCTCAATTGCCTTCAGCCACCTCTGAGCAGCTTCGGGATCCAAAATTCCTCCTTGAAACGTCGGCGGCTTGTTACTCTAAAACTGCGCCAAGTCTCTAAATTGCGCACCCACAACTTGGTTCTGATTGGAAACCACCTGCGCCATCGCTTGCATAGTAGCAGCCAAAGCAACATCATTCCTTCCTGCCATACTGCTTAACAATAACAACACCAGGTTAAAAGGTACACAATCTCTATCCTAAGGACAAACTCAACTACTACACTAGCCGGACGAACCAACCTGCTCTGATACCAATTGTAACACCCCACTTCCCAAGATTCAAATAAAATATAATTATTTCAAAATAACATTAGATTTTTTCCCTAAAACTGGGATATCACATCAAATAGTTCAACATAACTCTTCATTATATGATTTTCAAAATAAAGCAGCGGAAAATTATTATTATCCATCATTCACGGCCATCCGCCAAACTACACCAAAGTATTCATTAACAAGGTTCTCCACAATGATACGTCACATGAATGAAACAAAATTAACATAAAATAAATAAAACACCCAAGTCCCGTGCTACGTATCAGAGCATCCTAAGACTCGACTCGCACACCACTATCTAAGCTAGCTAAGTACCTGGATTGTCTGTACTTCCGAAGAAGCACAGACCACAAACAACAACAAAGGGGTGGGAAAACATGATCAAAATCATCACCCCGCCAACATCAATCATGACCTACTGTCCAATCATCAAATACAACACCCAATAATGCAAATATGCAACACAACACCATGCATGCGGTACCGACTCCTTGGTTCATTCAATCGAACCCCGGATAGATCACATACACCTCTCCTTGGCAATGATCTATCCCCACTATTCTCCATAAAGGAGTACGGATGATCGCATACACTCCTCTTGAGAAACGATTCATCCCACCAAAACACCATTATATGCACGACACCAAATACACAACAAATAACTCAAGTACGCTACGTGCATACGATCCTACTTATCACATCACCATACACAACCAATAAATTCAAGCACACTAAGTGCACACGATCCTTCTGATCACATCACCATACATCATATATATTATGTATTATACACCAATCAATCATGTACTCAAATTAACGCCCCTACTACATAATTTCACCTCTTTAACCTCAGGTATCCACTCTTCACCACTAAACACCATATCTCTACTCGTCACGACCAAAAGGGGTCCTACAAAATGACAGAACGAACCACACAATACAAAAATCACAATCCGCTGTCATGCTCGCTAGCTCATTCGCTTACCGAAGCCCTAGCGAACGCTCGCTAGCTGCTCGCCTAGCGAACCCCCTAGCGAAGGCAGACGGTGGCTACTGGACATGTTCGCTACCCAGCTCGCCTAGCGAGTCCCTAGCGAGTATTCGCTACCTGCTCGCCTAGCAAACCTGCTAGCGAGTGTCTGCGATACTCAAAACCCTCACTGTCCAAAATGTCACTCTGACTAATTCCAAGCCTACCATTCTTCATCCATCTTCTACCTATTGTTACTACAACTATTATACACAATTCTAATCAATTTTTCCTCCAATTTCTCTCTAGAACCAAACTCATGGTCATTACCAAAACCACAGAAGGTACACAGAACCCCACCAAAATCACAACTATGCTACGTTACGCAGAAACTCACCAAAATCACAACAATATATGCACAAATTCATCAATAGCTGTAACAATCATAATCATAACAATATACTCGTCTTGTTCATCAAATCCCAATGGGGTTAAGGAATCCCCTCTACCCAATTCATGTAAAATACATATCCCAATCAGTTTCTCCCCCTTACCTCGATTAGATGCTCAGAGTGATGAAGAACTCTGAAGAATTTGACAGCCCTAGGCTTGTCTCTTTTCCTTCCTTGTTCTTTCTTCTCTCCTTCCTCTAAACTGGTTTATCGTGTTCTAACGCTCTTCTACCCAAAACCTTCTTATATCTCTAATTCTTTATTTTACTTATTCCAATAATAATAATAATGATAATAATAATAATAGTAATAATAATAATAATAATAATAATAATAATAATAATAATAATAATAATAATAATAATAATATTACTATTAATCATTAAATTATCACCACCATTAATCATATTATATTAATATTAAAATCCATAGTTATTAAATAATCCCCCCTAACTTAAGGGTACCCACCAACACTCTCAGACACACCCCCATATAAGGACACACCAAAATAAAATAACACCAAAAAGACTAAATAATTAAAATGGGTGTTACAAAAAGCACATCGCGAAATTGACTTCCTATTTTTATGAAATCTCTTTTCATCATATTCCTAAGGAAGAAAATCAATTAGCTGATGCTCTTGCCACCCTGCATTTTTGTTCAAAGTCAAGTGAAAGAACGAAACTCCTTCTATCCGAATTGATCATTTAAATGAACCAGCACACTATTTAGCAATAAAGGACGAGTTCGATGATAAGCCTTGGTTCTACGACATCAAAAGATATCTTGAAAAACAGGAATATCCCGAGGGTATTACTATCACTGATAAGAAAGCTCTCAGACGGTTTTGCGCAAAGTTCTTCTTATGCGGTGGTGTACTGTACGGGAGGAATTATGATTCTGTGTTACTCAGATGCGTGGATAGACACGAAGCAGGCACAATCATAAGGTCCATACATGAAGGTTGTGAGGGTGTACATGTCAAAGGTCCTGCTATGGCTAAACGGATCCTTCGAGCTGGGTATTATTGGACAACAATGGAGGTAGATTGTTATAACTTTGCCAAAATATGTCATAAGTGCCAAATCTACGGTGACAAGATCCATGTGCCACCAACTCCATTGAATGTTATGACTTCTCCTTGAACCTTCTCTATGTGGGGTATCAATATTATTGAAATGATAGAGCCGAAAGCTTCCAACGGTCATCGCTTCGTTCTAGTTGCTATCGGTTTTTTCACCAAGTGGGTTGGAGCTACTTCTTATGCAAATGTTACACGCTAAGTGGTCGCCAGATTTATCAAGAAAGAGATGATTTATCGCTACGGCATTCCTAGCAACATTATCACTGACAATGCGAGCAATCTGAACAACAAGATGATGCAAGAGTTGTGTCAAGAGTTTAAGATCAAGCACCACAAATCTTCACCATATCGGCCCAAGATGAATGGTTTCGTCGAAGCAGCAAACAAAAACATCAAGAGGATTGTCTAGAAGATAGTCAAGACATATAAGGACTGACGTGAAATGCTTCCGTTTGCACTATAATGCTAAAGAACTTCAGTTCGTACTTCCACTAGGGCAACTACGTATTCACTTGTATATGGTATGGAGGTTGTTCTACCCATTGAAGTCGAAATTCCATCTCTCAGGGTCATCATGGAAGCAGATCTTGATGAAGTTGAATGGGTTCAATCCAGATACAACCAGGTGAATCTCATCGAAGAAAAGCGCCTGACAGCCGTCTGCCATGGTCAGTTGTATCAGAGACGCCTCAAGCGAGCTTTTAACGAGAAAGTTTTTCCTCGAGCGTTCCAAGCAGGAGAACTCGTGCTCAAGAGGTACTCTCCTGTTCATTCGGATCCACGCGGAAAGTGGACTCCCAATTACGAAGGACCTTTCGTTGTCCAGAAAACCTTCTCAGGCGGAGCCTTGATCCTCACCACCATGGATGGGGAGGAGTTGCCACATCCCGTGAACGCCGATTCAATCAAAAAATATTATGCCTGAAAAAAAATGATGATGAAAGCCCGCTAGATTGGCATCCGCAAAGGTAATCTAGGCAAAAATAGGCGTCCCGATGGACCAAAAAAAGAAATGTCCAAGCAATAGTTAGGGACAAAGCAAAAAATAATAATAGCCTGCTAAGTTGAAAGCCCGAAAGGGCGACTTAGGCAAAAATGGGTGTCCCGGTGGACGAAAAAAAATATAATGTCCAGGAAAAAATTAGGGATAAAGACATTTGACTGTGAACACCTGAGTCTATCTTCTTCACAACTAGATCTCAGACGGGAAAAGATCAGTCAAATCATCATCAACGGATGCACAGTGTTGGAACCTGGACTTGCATGGAATGGTAGCCAATGTTGTAATCAATGCAAAGTCAAATTTCCCATTGCCATTTACATTTTTGCAATTTTATAGTAAATTTCCTCATCAAGAATTTTTACATCCTCGTACACATCTTATGTACAAAAGCTTTTTGCATTCAATAAAATTTTCATCCTTCGATTTCACATTTGTCTCTTTTTCAGTATTTTGTTTGCAAATTGAATAATTATTTGTGATCACATAATACTATAAAGCGTTGAGAATAACAAAAAGATAAAACCAACCAGGAAAACATTATGCATTGCATGCTTTACCAGAAATCCTCAAGGGAAGACAGGTAGTGTTCCTTTTTGATCTTGATCTCCGGTGAACAATATCATAATTGGTTAGGAATTAGGATGCATTCCTTTTCCCCAGCGTGTATTAACTTGGTTCCATGGAATGGTTAGTTTACCACTACTCTCCCCAACAGAGCCAAAATTTCACCAACAGACATTAGTATGGTTCTAGGGAAGGGTTTGTTTTTCATTTCCTCAGAAGAACTGTATTTTCCAAGTAGAGACTTGTTTGCTTTTCTCGAGTAGAAGCAGAATTTCTTGCATCACCCCAATAGATTGAGGTTTTCCTTCCCCAGAGGTGATGGTGCTTCGTTTTGATAATCTTGACTTTGTTCCTCCCCATGAGGAATTGGTTAGTGGAAGAGCAACCATGATCTCTTCATTCCCCAGCCAGGGCCAACCATGGTTAGAAAGTTCCTTTCTCTCCAGCAGCAGTATTGACAATAACTTGGAAGTCTGGGATTTCTAAGCTCTTTCCCCAGCAGCATCATCAGGTTCCCCAGGTGAGGATGTCAAGTTCGTTTTACTACAATCTGTCCGCCGGAGAAACTGCATCCCAACCTTTGCCGCTACATAGGATGATATCAAGCATCATGTCGAACACCATATCATATGCATCATGTTGAACCCCTAAATTTGCCCAGCCGATTCTCGTGCTTGGCTTGTGTTTCGTTTTCATTTTTTGCATTTCATATGGATTCAGCATTTTGCATAGCATTGGTTCTCGAGGCAGGTGTCAAGGTTCCCGTGGCTCAAGGTTCATTCCTGTGCAAGCAACTGAGCAGCAAGCCACTGAGCAGCGAGCATCAGAAGAGACGACATTTATTTTGCCCAGCGGTCGAGTGGCCGATTTTATTTTGCAGATTATGCTCAGATCAGGAGACAACATTCAGTCTATATCCAGCATTATCACGGTCACAGTATTCAAGAGCAAGTGTCAAAGTCTTACCAGAGCTCAAAACGGCGAGAAACAGGCAAACAGGCAGGTTTCCTTCCAAAAGGCGCCAAATTCAAAATTTTGAAGGTGTTAATTGGTTAACACATACGGTTAACCTATTAACCATTGGAGAATCAACCCAGAATTGAAGTTTTAACAGTGTTAACCGATTAACGCATATGGTTAACCGGTTAACCATAGCAGATTTTGCCCTGTACGTGGTTTTGCAAGCAATTTGCACTTGGGTTCCAATTTTGATCACATTGAAAGTCATTTCACCAAAAAGAAGGATCTAGAATGTTCTTGAAACTTGGTTATTTCAATTTTCCCTCCAAATTCCCTGCCTAGCTCCAAACCAACTTTCCAATCCAAAGTCCAAATCCCACCCTTGGGATCCAAACCTAGATCATATTTAAATGATCTACTCCAAACCAAAAGAAGCCAATTCACATTTCTCACATTCATTTTTCAGAATTGATCAAGAATTCTCTCAAATTCTCAACTTCTCCATTTCCAAAACCCACACTCAAAGCTCTTTATCATTAGGATTCATTGATTTTTCATTGAAGTCAATGGATTCTTGAGCATAAACCTTCATCCATCCTCATCTTTGGATCAATCTTCATTATCAATTTTCGTGGAAATTGAGATCTGATTTTGGAGCTTGAGTTGGAATTGATTATTCGAAGCATTTCGACTCGAATTTGGTGGATCTTCGTTCGTACAACTACATTTGGCTTGGATATCGAAGTTTTCTGGGTTTATATTGTTTGAACTACTCAATTACAGCAAGATCAACAATTACCGGAGCAAATCTCCGCTTCGAAGGTTGGAGATTCTAGATCCTTAACATTTTTTAGCATATTTGCATTTCCATGATGATTTTCATATTCGATTGAATTTGCTGATTTCGATCCGTGTGAATTGCGATTGTGCTGTATAGACATGTTTGCATGTCTATTGGTTTTCTGTTTGCAGGTGTAATTTCGTGCTTATTTGATAAGTTGGTCTGTTGGATCACTTGATTAAGTGATTTTGTGCATTAAGTGCTTTTTCTGTTGTTGTTTTTCACTTCTGGTACAATGTTAACTGATTAACGTATGTGGTTAACCGGTTAACCAATTCAAACTTTCAAATTTTTCTAGATGTTAACAGTGTTAATCGGTTAACGCATAGGGTTAACCGATTAACCTGTTCAAAACTTCAGATTTTTCAAACATCTTAAGGTGTTAACCGATTAACCCCAGGGGTTAACCGATTAACACTGTACCAGAATGCCATGTTTGCTATTTTGTTTGCATGTTCGTATACCGGTTCGATCCGAATCATCATAGATCAGTGTGATGCATTATGATTGAATTGTTTTGGCTGTTTGCCACTGGTTGTGGTTGATTAATCATGATGTTGTTGATATGTATGATCATTCTTTCAATTGTTTGCATGCTCGTGTATGTGGTTCGATTCGAGTTTCGTTTGCATGTCCGTTTGCTTTTATTTCTCGCTTTCTCCACATGTTTGCATTATTTTCGCATCGCTGTTGAGGTCGAGACGCGCTTGTGGCGGCTGCTGCCCCACACATTTTTCCTCCCTCCCACCATTCTAATTGTGCATTTTCGTGTTTTCATTTCTCTACTTGTGATTGATTCTTCCTTTGTTCTTCTTGTGCTTTCTTTCCATAATCCCCATAGGATTCCTAGTCCCTCCGTTTAGGATGGGAGAAGGAGAGACATTAGGCGTTCAATCCAAGTATGCTAACATTAGGGTAGATGTTTCCCCTTCAATCCAAACTTTAGGATCACTTTGCATGACAATGTTAGGGCCGATTTTCCCTTAGACCTTCAGTGCGTCTTCTCTTCTCATCTTCATACAATCATAATACACTTAATAAAGATAATGGATATTGTGCCATGAGCATTATACTCGGGAAATGGTGATTGAGGGGCTTCTCCTTAACTACCTAGAGTGTTTAGCATATGTCCTTAGGACGATATGCGATGCATTCGATCCTAGGTTTTAGACTTTAGTACAATATGCATTATAAACACTCAAATTCAAAAAACTTCTTCCGATAAAAAGCACAAAAAAATTCAAACCTTTTTCCTGCGGGATTAATCAAACTTCTTTTTCAAAAAAGAGTGTAGTTAAACTTCTGTTCTACCACAAACAGGCTTTGTCCCTAACTGCTAGAACAGATGTTTAACCATACTCGAAAAAAACACTTAATCAACCTGTGGTTTCATGTCCACCCGAACTACGTTCGCTCTGATCTTTCATACCAGATGAAAATACGTAGGCACAAGATACGATATCTTGGCGAGCAACCTTCCCCCTTCTCTCCCGTAGTTAGCCGAACTACGTTGACTCTGACTTTCCCATTGCACAAGGGAATACGTAGGCACGGAGCGTCGATGCTCTGCCGAGTCTCTTTCTTTTTTCTTTTCGTCCCGCAAGCCTTTAGTGTAGATAGATAAACATCCCTTTTAGATAGCAAACAAGCATGGATCCCGTCGAGTACGACGGACGTGAGGGGTGTGTCGCTACTGCGAATATCGGCGCCGGCTATGACAGAAGAGTCGCCACCGTGCGTTATTTATCCCAACGGAGGGAAAGGAAACGCTCAGAGTAAACCTAACGCAAAATGGGAAAGGAATGGTCATCGCAACCAAATTCCTGGATTCGGGAGTCGATTACGAAAGGGGAAGGTATTAGCACCCCTCACGTCCGTCGTACTCGACGGGATCCACGCTTGTTTTCTAGTACGAATTGCTATTCTATCTACTCTATAGGTCTGGGTTAAAAAGAAAAGAAAATGAAAATGACTCGGCAAAGTATCGCACTTTATGCCTACGTATTCCCGTCTGGAACGAGAAATCAGAGTCAACGTAGTTCGCCTACCTACGGGAAAGGTGGGGAAGGTTGCTCGCTAGGATACGACATCCTATGCCTACGTACTTTCATACAGCATGAAAGATCAGAGCAAACGTAGTTCGGGCTACGGAAGACACAAGCTTTTCTGAATGTTTTTTGTTACCTTATGAAAGGGTTTTTCTTGATTAAGAGTCCAAGCGGACAAAAATGACACTTTGATGTTTGTTTTGAATCTTTTATGAAAGAAGTGTTTTTTGTTTGTTTGCAATCTCTGACGCACTAGAGACTATGATTTGAGAGTGACTACGTCGCGTGTCACCCAAAGGGTGCCACACTAAGCAGCCAGACTACTGGAAAGAAGCTCTCCAGCAACCCTTTCTCAAATAGCTTAAGGCTCGTAACGTACGACTTCGATTAACCTTATTATTGTATTTTTGAGTTGTTTTGAGATAAGAAGAGAAAGAAGCTCTAAAAAGCCTAGGGTTGAAAAGGGAATAAACACTAACCTAATGTTGTCATGCATGGATAAGAATCCTAATGTCTGTCATAATTCCCTCCTGCACAGAGGAAATCAGAGATCCTAGGGGATAAACATAAAAGAAAGCAAGCAGATATAGTAAAATGCATGCAATGCAGCAATACAAGCGAGGCAAGGGAGTCCCGCTCAACCTCGAACCTGGGAAAACAACAGGCAAAGTGAATCAACATTCACTTCAAACCTAGGGGCAAGCTATACAATCCAACAAACAATACAGAGAAACAAAAACCACAGCAGAGGAGGCAGCCCCAACAGCAACACCAAACTCCTACAGTTGACAGCCCAAGCAGCAGCTCTGACAGCAACAGCTTTCATCTTCAAACTTCAATAAACTTCAAACAGTAAACCCTAGCTTCAATCCTCCAGCAAACTCCTGACAACAAAGTTGACAGTAACATAACTCCATCTTCAAGCAGACCTCATGAAAGGCATCTTCAACATCATAGATCTTCATATCCTAGCTCCAGCCAGCTCCACCAAGAAAGATTGATTATTAAGATCAAGTTATAATGAATGAGAACCAGTGAAAACCAAAGGAAATCACTAGAAACCATCATCTGCAAAGAAAGGTATCCTCAAAAGTTCTACTCTTTAAGGCATGCCAATCATCCCTCCAAGAGAGAGATGGGCTTCCTTAAGAGGACTTTGAATCATAGGATAGGGTAGAGGCACAAGAAGCTCTCTATGTTTGAAAGAAGAAATAAGACTAATCTATTGCTCTTCCTATATGCCCTAATCCCTAAGCTCCTGACAAGCACTCCAACAGATGAGAAGTCTTCAACTCCAAGCTTCTTCGAGCCATCCAAAGCAACTTCATTTGATCTTCAAGTCATCCAAGCAAATCCCAAGCCAAAAGCACACCCAAAATAGCTCCACACAAAATAAACAAACCAAGCATCCAAGGGAGAACCCCACAATCACCACACCAATTGCAAAAATCAAATAAAATGCTAAAACTCATCAAAAAATCCTAAGTAAATTTCTAAGGGAACCTAACCCTATACCCAATACCCCATATAAATCCCAGAACCTAAATCAAACCCTAAGTCCCTAAACTATGTTCTAAACTACAACTAGTTGTTTTAAAACCCTAATTCTAACATCTCTCCTATTCACCTCTCAAACTAACCTAAATTTTATTCAAAAAATTATGACAAAATTCTTAAGGGTACATGCTTCCCTAATCTAATCAACCTCACAAGAATCACTCAAAAATTCCTCACCAAACTCTTATACTAAATTCAGAAAAATGAAGTATCAAACAAATGTAAAATAAAAGCATTAAAATTGTAAAATATGCCAAAAAATGTAAAATGCATGAAATTAATATTTTTTAATCCTATAAAATTCTAGAGACCCTAAGGAAACCAGGAAAAAAAGTCTCACTAAAAAAGGATCATTTTTCAATTTATTATGAATTATAAACTATCCTAAATGAAAACATAGAAATAAAAGAAAATAAAAGCAAAATGACAAACATGCGTGATGAATAGCAAAATTTACAAGAACATTCCCCAGACTGGGTCCAAGAAGGGGTATGAATAACAAGCGCGCATCAAGCCCAGACCAACCAGAAAATAGTGTGAAAAATGCAAAGGAAAATCAATAAAACTCTGTGTCAAATAGCAACTAAACCATGTGTAAATCTTAAATGGGCTTCAAAAGGGTGTGTGATTAGCAAAGTTTATCTTAAGCCCAAAGCCACCAGTTTAATGAAACGGGGAATTTTGTCCATGTTCAGACTCCTTCACAAACTCAAATTCAATCGTGGCCCTTGGATGGATGGTTCAGTCAATGGTCTTCCTAGATCTAATGGTTATTTCATCATCTTCTCCATTTCAAATTCTGGGAGGGAAAGTGAACCAGACGGTGACCGGAGGTGGCGCCACCGTCGTCCCCAAACGCAAACTCCATAAAAACTCCTCAAAACTCAAACCTAAGCATCCTAATCAACTCGTTTTTTTCACTGAATTCAATGGTAACCTCCATTCTCCTTGAATCTTAACACAACTCAAAACACGACTCCAAGCTCAGAATATGCTCCAAATTCAATCATCACCATTCTTAAAATTGATCAGCCTATCATCATCTACACACTTCACTGAGTAATTATCACCATCTAAACATGTTTAAACCTCCAAGAACTAAGAGAAACGACCTTCAACAGAAATGGTGTCACCTTAGGTTTTGTCTCTAATCACCAATTTTTCCTACCAGAATCCACCCTAGCCATGTCTACAATGCATCTACACATCTAAATCCTATCAATTCTACCTAAATTGAGCTATGAGATGAAATTTACAAACCTGTGAAAATTTGATGAACCGAGATAGAATTCCTTCCAATTACACTCCAATCTTCTCCAGACACGATCAATGAAGTCTTGTGGAGCTTCTGTATGCACTGAATTGCCTTGAGTCCCTCCCAATCACCAAATCTGATTTTGATTTGCAATGAAGAAACTCACTTTTCTCTCTTTCAATTCTTCAAAGTTCTTGGCTAAAAAAGCAACTGAATCAGTTATGATCCTTACATAGAACATGTTAGAAAGCTCTAGAATGATCTGGAATGATCCATGTGAGAATTTCAATTTCTCTTGCACTTGATAATCTGATGAGAAGCTTGCACATGACAGTTGGGTTTAGCTTGCTTCAGCAGCTTGGTTTTGATCCAATTTCTCTCCAAATGACATTTTGAATTGATTGGTATTGGTTAGAGCCTTGTAGCTGATCTTGTGAATGATTTTACATATGTTGCTTCAACCATAAGCCACCAAATGCAATCCTTTGAAATATGCCTCAATTGCCAAAAGTAACATTGCCATCATCTTTAAAACATCCTTTCTGATCAATTTGATATGTCACATGCCTCATTTTGACCCCAAAACACAAAATCACATTTTTGGCTTTTTAAATGACTTTCATTTCTTCCTTTTTAAGCCATTTTTGGTAACTTTGTGATACAATCCCATTCAAATCCTCATAACTTCTTACCTGGCCTAAAAACATCATTCTAAACACATTTCATGTTGAACATTTTTCCATTGGAGGAGTGGAAGATAGAGATTTTGACACATGTTGAAAAATGACCTATAATTCAACTTTCCCAAAATACCCCTGGATTGTCAAGATCATAACTTGAGTTCCACAAATCTTCTTGAGGACTTCTAGTACTAAAATTAAAGGTAAGATTAAGACCTACAACTCTTATGTTGGACAAGAATCCATTTGAAAACCCCTTGAGGGGCAAAAGTTGCTTGGAAGTCAAGTGACTTTCATAGATAAATTTCAGTGTCCTCTGATGACCTGTAACTTGCAAGAACCATATCTTGAGTTATACAAATCTTCTTGAAGACTTCTAGTACTAAAATTAAAGCTATTGAGAAGCTCTACAAGTTTCATGTTGGCCAAGAATCCATTTGAAACTTTTATTTTGACTTATGTGGCTTGGAAGTCCAGTGCTATGCAGGGGAATTTACCCTAGGAACCCTGTCTCAAACACCTCCAACCACTCTTGATTCTCTTGAACTTGATCTTGGCTCATCCACACACATGCTTCAACATATCAATCCATGACTTTCATGACCTAGAGCTAGGTCTTGATGCCCTTTCTTTACTCCCCTTGACCTAGGGTTACCCAGATGAAACCCTACTTGTACACACCTCAACCATGGCTCTTGAACTTGATACAATGACTTGTCTAAGCTTCAATAGGGCCATCTAGGCATCCCATGAGATCCATACACACCTCAAATTCACAATTCCATGTTGATGATCTTCAATACACCTCAAGTTAGGAGAGAAATCCACCTGTGGGCACTCAAACTTCTCATGACTTCAACCCTTCTCTAATGACTTGGATGGTCTCTCAGGCTCAGAAAATACCTCTAGATAGGATTCTTTTGACATAAATAGCACTTTATCCCTTGTTGGGTGACTTGATATGCTAGGATATGCAAATGATTGAACTATGTACATGATGTAACTATGCAAATGGCAATGCAATGAAACATGAATCAGGCAAGAAAAGGTTAAGCAAATTTTGGGGTGCAACAGCTGCCCCTATTCAAACGGCTTGGACCCGACTGGGTGAAGAGCGAACGGCCTTCAAACAATCGAGGTACGAGACGGTTGAATACCAAGAAACCCGAAAATTTGCTAACCGCAGAAATAAACTGCACAACCGCTTGGGGAACGACATCCACCAACTGAACCTGGTTGTTACGGCAACAACTGATTCAACGTCTGATAATAACTCTGATTCCAACACCAACCACCTGTGTAACGCCACAAGTACTGAATGCCTCCATCCACAACTGGACTAATCTTGTCAACACAAGAAGATAAACAAATTTTCAAAATCACAACTAAACACCAATCGGTCCACGTCAGGACTCACATTTCGTCAACCCGAAGAGATATTGTCCACGTCAGGACTCCACATTCCGTCAACACGGAGAAATCCCGGCTACTCTGCGGGGGATGAGTTGGTCGTCTCCCACCAACACGAGGAGGTCCTATCAATCATAGGCAATAAAATTCGTCGACTTCACTGGGGAAACATTTCTGTCTAATCACAGGAAACTCATCTGCCTATCCATACAGGAAAATCATCTGTCTAAACACAGGAAACTCCATCCGTCTACTTCATACGGGAAAAGTCATCTGCCTGATTACAGGAAAATTCATCCGCCTGCTTCATACGGGAAAAGTCATCTGCCTGATTACAGGAAAGTTCATCTGCCTGCTTCATACGGGAAAAGTCATCTGCCTGATTACAGGAAAGTTCATCCGCCTACTTCATACGGGAAAAGTCATCTGCCTGATTACAGGAAAGTTCATCGGCCTGCTTCATACGGGAAAAGTCATCTGCCTGATTACAAGAAAGTTCATCCGCCTGCTTCATACGGGAAAAGTCATCATCTGCCTAATTTCAGGAAAGTTCATCCGCCTACTTCATACGGGAAAAGTCATCTGCCTGATTACAGGAAAGTTCATCCGCCTACTTCATACGGGAAAAGTCATCTGCCTGATTACAGGAAAGTTCATCCGCCTACTTCATACGGGAAAAGTCATCTGCCTGATTACAAGAAAGTTCATCCGCCTGCTTCATACGGGAAAAGTCATCATCTGCCTGATTACAGGAAAGTTCATCTGTCTGCTTCATACGGGAAAAGTCATCTGCCTGATTACAGGAAAGTTCATTCGCCTGCTTCATATGGGAAAAGTCATCTTCCTGATTACAGGAAAGTCAACTAGGATATAGCTTCTTTGCCTATTCTTTGCAGTAGCTAACTCCACTGGGGATATTCTGAAAATAACTGCCTGACACCCGTTTCGACAACAAGTGACCACTTCTGAAATCTTGATCCATGAAACCCTGAAATGCTGCCGTGACAGCAAACCTGGAAGAACGCTCTGCTGACCGGATAAGAGAAACTTCAACCAGTAACTCTGTGGGGGATAATAAGATGAACTGTATCGTCACATGTCTCACGGCGAGACCTCGATCGTCTGGTAATAGATCTGAGCTGTAATTTCATACTCCTGCTGAGAAACACACCTAAATGCAAAAGGTTAACCAACCTGATTTATGTTTCAAAATGCGTATGTTTGACAATGGCGTAATGCTCCATACGGCATGGAAATGATACGCGTTTTTGGGTAGATGCAAACATGATAATATATGCAAATGCAAATGCAGGTTCAGGCTGCTGGGGGAGGCTCTGACAATCTTGCTTCATCAACACGGCTGGTGAGGACAAATACCACCCTGTTGGGGATGAACGGGTATCACAAAGTATTCCAGCAAAATAACTGTCGGAAATACCGCCAACTCTGCCGAGGAGAGATTAAACACCAATTTCCATTGGGAGGAAAGAACAACACCTGATGGGAAGAGTACCTCAGCTGGGGAAGAAGCGACCCTTCTGGGGGACAGTTGTCTGGGTACAGTTTACAAACTCGGAGCTAACACTCCGCTGGTGATAATCATCCTGACAAAGGCCTGACAACCTGTGAGGAGAAAGAAAACCATCTTCTGTGGGGATAGTCCTTCTGAACAAACTGAGGCTTGGTTAAACACTGCGGGAATCCCCGAACCGGGGATTGATCATGCACGTACTCGACTCTCTGGGAATGAGGTGCGACCTAATCAGGCATTGCGTCACACAAAGTCAGGTCCTTCATCAAGGGCCTCTGGCTGGGGGATAAGGTCTTATGACCGTTCGCTTCTAAGGCGAGAACCTTGCAAAACACAAACGAGACAAAACAAATCTATACAACCAAACCTATTCGGGTTAGGATCCGTGATGTTCCTTCAGTCAATTCGAGGTTTTATCAATTATTGGCAAGGGCCAGCAAGATTATGCAAATGCAAGTTTATCGAAAACATCGGCGTCTTTCATAAACAAAACAGTAAAGAACAAGCATCGAGTACTGAATATCATGTTTTATTGATAACGGGCCTCTGAATAGGCAAAGTTTTGTACACTGGATGCAACTCCTGAAAAGAGGAAGTTACGCATAAACACACATACATATATGCACAAGCAGCATAAATAAAAATACAAAACAATATTTGTATACATGTCGGCGACATGGTACAGACAAACACCATGAGCTGATACTCCTATGACTCGCCTGACTCTGCGCTTTACCGGTACTCGATCTTCGGAAGAGATTGTTTTTGGACAGACGGCCCCCAGGTACTCCCAAACCACTAAGCAATGCTGTATCAAATCCGGACCGCAGTCATTTGCTTTTTCAATCCCTAACTTTTGCGTGAATCGCCCTTTGCGGGTTTTCAATTCACCGGGATACCCTTTTTTGCCGAAGTCGCCCCTTTCAGGTTTTCGACTTCGCGGGTGTACATTTTTTCAATTTTATCCCTAACTTTTGCCCGAACCTTTTATTCCCTTTTTTATGGTTCGCCGGGATGCCCCATTTTTGCTTGGACTCTCTTTTTACTGTCCAGCGGGTCACTTTCAAGCAAAGTATTTTTTAACTGCGTCCGAATTCACAGGAGACGTAAAGTCTTCACCATCCATGGTGGATAGTAGCAAGGCTCCTCCAGAGAAGACTTTTCTGACAACGTAGGGACCTTCGTAATTAGGAGTCCACTTGCCCCTGTGATCTGTTTGTGGTGGGAGAATCTTTTTCAAAACAAGATCGCCCGTCTGAAAGCTTCGAGGGTGCACCTTCTTGTCGTAAGCTTTCTTCATCCGGCTCTGATATAACCGACCGTATGCTAAAGAAGCCAGTCTCTTCTCATCCATTAAACTGAGCTGATTCAGTCTATCTTTAACCCATTCTGCCTCGTCAAGTTGGACATCACGTAAAAACCTTAGGGAAGGAATCTCAACCTCTAACGGTAACACTGCCTCCATCCCGTATACCAATGATAAAGGGGTTGCCCCGGTTGATGTGCGTACCGTCGTACGATAACCGTGAAAAGCGAAAGGTAGCATCTCGTGCCAGTCCTTATATGTCACAACCATCTTCTGGACAATCTTCTTTATGTTCTTATTGGCCGCTTCAACAGCGCCATTCATCTTGGGCCAGTAAGGAGAAGAGTTATGATGTTCAATCTTAAAATTCTGGCACAACTCTTTCATCATTTTGTTAATCAAATTCGAACCGTTGTCGGTGATAATCCGCTCAGGGATTCCATATCTGCAGATAATATCTCGTTTGATAAATCTGGCGACCACTTGTTTGGTGACATTGGCATATGATGCTGCCTCCACCCATTTGGTGAAGTAATCAATTGCCACCAAGATGAAACGGTGTCCATTGGATGCCGTAGGCTCAATCTTGCCAATCATATCAATTCCCCGCATCGAGAAAGGCCACGACGATGACATCACATTTAGCGGACTTGGAGGCACATGGATTTTGTCCGCATAAATCTGGCATTTATGACACCTCTTTGCAAACTTGAAACAGTCTGTTTCCATAGTTAGCCAATAATAACCTGCCCGCATCAGTTTTCTCGTCATAGCATGCCCACCAACATGTGTACCAAATGTACCCTCATGTATCTCTTCCATGAGCAATTTCGCCTCTTTCTCATCTACACAACGTAGCAACACCAAGTCGTGGTTTCTTTTGTACAGGACACCGTCCGGGTTCAAATAGAAATTTCCAGCCAATCTCCTGAGAGTCTTCTGATCTTGACTGGATGCCCCAGCCGGATACCCCTTGTTCTTCAGGAAATTCTGGATGTCAAAGTACCAGGGTTGACCATCGGGAGCCTCGTCAATGGCAAATATGAATGCGGGCCTATCAAGCCGAGAGATAACAATCCGGGGAGCCTCGTTCCAAAAGTTAACTTTATACATTGAAGACAATGTCGCCAGGGCGTCAGCCATTTGATTTTCTGCTCGCAGCACATGATACAATTCCAGCTTGTCAAAGAAAGGCAACAATCTCCTTGCATAATTCATATATGGTATCAAATTGGGCTGGCGTGTCTCCCATTCTCCTTTAATCTGATTCACCACTAGAGCTGAGTCTCCGTATACATCCAGATGTTTGATTCGCAAATCAATGGCTTCTTCCAGACCCATGATGCAAGCCTCGTATTCAGCCTCATTATTGGTAACGGGAAAAGTCAATCAGGCAGTAGAGGTGATGTGCGACCCCTGAGGAGTGGTGATAATTGCACCTATTCCGCTACCATAAGAATTTACAGCTCCGTCAAATATCAACTGCCATTTGGAATCCAATTCTGGTCCTTCGTCCGGCAAAGGTTCTTCACAATCCTTCATTTTCAGGTACATGATATCCTCGTCAAGAAAATCAAACCTCATCGATTGGTAGTCCTCCACCGGCTGCTCTGCAAGGTACTATGACAGAATGCTACCTTTAATAGCCTTTTGCGAGACATATTGTATATCTTATTCGGTTAACACCATCTGCCATCGGGAAATTCTTCCGGAGAGTGCTTGCTTTTCAAACACGTATTTGATTGGATCCATCTTTGAAATTAGCATGGTTGTATGATTCAACATGTATTGCCTCAAACGTTTGGCGGCCCAGGCTAGCGCGCAACACATTTTCTCGAGCATTGAGTATCTGGACTCACAGTCAGTAAACTTCTTACTCAAATAGTAGATCGCATGCTCTTTACGTCCGGTCTCGTCGTGTTGACCGAGAACACAACCCATACTTTCCTCAAGAACCGTCAGATACATAATCAAAGGTCTTCCGGCCACTGAGGGTATCAAAACAGGAGGTTCCTGCAAGTATTCTTTTATCTTGTCGAACGCCTTTTGACAATTTTCATTCCAGGTCAACACCTGATCCTTTTTCAACAACTTGAATAACGGCTCGCATGTCGCAGTTAGGTGAGATATGAACCGGGCGATATAGTTCAACCTCCCTAAAAACCCACGCACTTCTTTTTCTGTTTTAGGCGTCGCCATTTCTTGTATTGCTTTTATTTTCGCAGGATCAACCTCTATTCCTTTTTCACTCACGATAAACCCCAGCAGTTTACCCGATCTCACCCCGAAGGTGCACTTATTAGGGTTCAGTCTCAACCTGAACTTCCTAAGCCTCTTGAATAGTTTCAGCAGATTAACCAAATTCTCCTCCTCCTTCTGGGATTTGGCAATCATATCATCAACATAAACCTCGATCTCTTTGTGCATCATGTCATGAAAGAGAGTCGTCATAGCACGTTGATATGTTGCCCCAACGTTCTTCAATCCGAAGGGCATCACTTTGTAGCATAATGTTCCCCAGGGAGTAATGAAGGTAGTCTTCTCCATGTCTTCTGGCGCCATTTTGATCTGATTATAGCCCGAGAAGCCGTCCATGAAGGAGAATACGGAGAACTGAGCAGTGTTATCAACCAGTACATCAATGTGAGGAAGTGGAAAGTCGTCTTTCGGGCTCGCCCTATTCAAATCACGGTTGTCTACACACATTCGCACTTTACCGTCTTTCTTCGGCACTAGTACTATATTAGCGACCCATGACGGATAAGTTGTAACAGCTAAGAAACCAGCATCCCACTGTTTTTGAACTTCCTCCTTGATTTTCACAGCCATGTCCGGTATGGTTCTTCTGAGTTTTTGTTTAACAGGCGGACATTTCTCTCGCAATGGCAGACGGTGCACAACCATGTCCGTATCTAACCCAGACATATCCTCGTACGACCAAGCAAATATATCACTATACTCTCGCAGTATCTCAATCAGCCGTTGCTTGATGTCGCTTTGCAGTGCAGCCCCTATACGGATATTTCTTACAACTTCTTCCGACCCCAGGTTGATAATCTCAATTTCCTCCTGATGAGGCAAAATGATTCTCTCTTCCTGTTTCAACAAACGAGTCAGCTCCTCTGGCAGGTCGCTATCTTCAACAATCTCTTCCTCTGCTTGGAATACCGGGTGCTCGAAGTCGAGACGAGTCATAGGCGGTTCGTATGAGATGTCATCTGAAATATTAGTCCTGCAAAGGAAATGGTTAAACGCTTCAACACGCCAACAAAGCAAATAACCACGTTGCCATTTATTGTTAAAGTAAAAAACAAGAAAAACAGGGATCACAATATTTGAATATGAAAAACGCCTTTATTTCATGATTAAAACAGTGCAATACACATAATCAAGTAGCCCTAATGTAAAATCACAATGCCCCGGGTAGGACATAGGATTGTTCAACAATTGATAAAACAAATCATTACTGTTTAAAAGTCACTGGGACAGTTTCCCGGATGGACCAGTTGCAGAGACTTTGTCCTGGCACGCTTGGCTTGATCCACGCGTCCATATCGCAGTCGCTATCTCCGTCTTCAGCATCGGAAATAGCGTTGATAGTCTCGAAGCACACTCCGCTTGGCGTAATCGTGACCGGTCCCTTGAACCTGGGCGCTCCTGAAGATGACGCTGACGACGTCGGTCGATACCCTAGCCCAAACTTATCATTCTTCACGGGAATCTCCAGCACCTGCCCCCAGCCTTTAGTCTCACCAGTCTACACTAAAGCCTGAGCCTCTTTGTAGGATGACACTGCCACATATGATATTTTGCTGGAACCCTGAGCTTTGTCTTTAATTCGCAACCCCTCAAAGGCTTGACAATGTGTCTTGTGTATTTCTCCGTCGACCTCCACATATCTGAATGATGACAAGTGACTGACCAAAATATCCTCCTCCCCGCAAACGGTAACGACACTATCACCCACCATGTATTTCAACTTCTGATGCAATGTGGACGTTACGGCCCCTGCAGCGTGGATCCATGGGCGCCCGAGAAGACAGCTATAAGCTGGATGGATATCCATGATGTAGAATTCGGTATCAAAAATTTCTGGCCCCACCTAAAGCGGTAGTGTTATTGACCCAAACACTGATCTTTTCGTTCCGTCAAACGCCCTTACCACCAAATCGCTGGGCGTGCAAATAACTCCTCGTATGTCCAATTTCATCATGGCTTTCTTTGGCAATAGGTTCAGCGACGACCCAGTATCCACCAATACGTGCGACATTACGGTGCCCCGGCACTCCACCGATATATGCAAGGCCATGTTGTGCTCTCGACCCTTAGGTGTTAGGTCAAAACATGTGAAGCCCAGGCTATGTCCAGCATTGACATGTGCCATTACCCCCTCTAACTGATTTACAGAAACTTCTTGGGGTACGAACGACGTATCCAGAATCTTTAGCAAGGCGTTCCGGTGCGCCTCGGAACATAACAACAGCGACAAGATAGAGATCTTCGACGGCGTCTGCTGTAGGTGTTCAACAATTTTGTAGTCACTCTTGCGAATCAGTCTCATGAACTCCTCTACGTATTTAAGCGACCTGTCCCTTTCTTTCGACTGAGAAAGCCCGCTTTCATTTACTTTGGCTTTACCTTTGGCCAACCTCTCCGCTTCTATTTCAGGTGAGGTAAAGATCCTTCCGCTACGGGTCATGCCCCCCGTACCAACAACATTATCACCAGTCCCTGCTGGCTGGCTATTCATCACAATCTTTTCACAGTTGCAATATGCTTCTAATCCGTATGTCCACGGGACAACTTTCGTACTTTCAAAGGGAACAGGCCCTGCTTTGGTAATCGTAATAGTTGGCCGCTGGGCGGGCGCTACTATCGTTATAGTCTTCCTCGGGATCGTCACCGTTGCAATATCCTTCTGCTTATCACATAATGCCTCCACAGGCTTCTCAACCGCAGTTCTATCAAATTGCAAGGTCCCTTCGTCGATCATGGCCTGAATTCCCCCCTTCAAATTAGTACAACCCTCTGGCTGGGTCCAACACTCTAAACAGTATTCATTACAACCGGGAAATACTCCCCCTCTGAGCAGCCTGCTTTTCACTTCACTCAATGGTGTCTTCAACTCATTAACATCCAACACCAAGTTCAAATTTTCTTCTGTTAAGATAGCATTTGCCCCATGATTAGGCATGGGCTATTGTACAATATTGGGCCCCACTTGGCCAAAGTTGATGGCTTTACTGTCCAACAAATCCTGAACTTTATGTTTAAATGCCTGACAAGCTTCTACATCATGCCCGGGCGCCCCGGAATGGAATTCGCACTGCTTGTTAGCATCATATCCATAAGGAAGTGCCGACCCTGTAGGCGGTGCCAAAGTCCTCTTTACAACCAAGTTCAACCCTAGCAGGGTCTGAAGGAGTTCTGCATACGTGGAAGGAGGTGCGTCGAACACTCTTTTCGGTCTCGTATTCTGTATCCTTCTCTGACCAGGATTCTTCCCTTGCTGCTGCTGTGGTTGTTGTTGCTGTTGTGGCTGCCTCTGTTGAGGAAACGGGATAGTAACACTAGCTATCTGTTGAGGCTGAACATACTGATTCCTTCCTCTTCCCCTGCCCCTACCACCAAACACGGCACTAGTATCACCCTATCGTCTACCACCGAATGCTTTTCTTGTACCTCCTACTGAGGTAGACTCACCTGCTTGGAATCTTCCAACTTTAATCCCGTTCTCGATCATCTCCCCCATAAGAATCAAATCTGAGAAACTGCCCAACGACACACTAAACAATTTTTCGTAGAACATCCCCGTAAATGTCCCAATGAACATGTCGTTCATCTCCCTTTCAATTAAAGGAGGATGCACCCTCGCTGCCATATCGCGCCACCTTTGCGCATACTCTTTAAAACTTTCACCATTTTTCTATGACAAACCTTGTAATTGGACCCTGTTTGGCGCCAGATCGCTGTTATATTTGTAATGCGTCACGAAAGCATCAGCCAACTGCTTCTAGCTTTTAATCTGAGTGGGCTCCATCCCCATATACCATTCAAGTGACGGTCCTGACAAGCTATCCTGAAAGAAATGCATGAGCATCCTTTCATCATCCGAATATGCGGATATCCTCCTGTAATAAGAGCGGACGTGGACCTTAGGGCAGGTATCCCCTTTTTATTTGTCAAATGTTGGAGCCTTGAATTTCAACGACACCCTCAGCCCTGGTACCAACCCCATAGTAGTCATATCTAATCCAGCGGAGTTCTGATCAACCACACCTTTCATCTGCTCTTTTAGCATTTTGATCCTCTGAACCGGGTCAATAGGGCCTTCATGTCCCATACCTCTTCCTGAAAAAGCGTCATCCTGTTGATCCACATTCCAGGCATTGCCATACCCATCGTAACCCATGTTACGGCCAAATCCTTGTTGATTGAACACAGGACCCTGTCCTCGGCTGCCGAACCCTAGATTGACCCCAGCCGGTCCAAAGCCATTGTTAAAAGGAAGTGCCCCAGCACCGTTCACATTCACATTACCGAATCCACCATTACCGTAGCCGTACCCCTGGTGGTTGCCGTAACCGTCATTACCGAAGCCCTGATTGTTGAACCCGAAGTTCCCGTCCTGATTGACATTGCCATACCCATTGTTTCCGAAGCCAACATTGTCAGCGAATCCTTGATCAGCATCCACAGTGTTGCCTTTGTTGTTGACAACATGCCCATCACCACCATTCCCAATATTGCCGTTACCAACGCCAGCACCTGCACCAGTACCAGTGTTTCCATTGATAGTCACGACAGGTGGAGTAACAATTGCCGGTATCTCATTCTCCCGGCGAGGAGTTTCAACAGAAATGTGGTCAGTGTTGCCATTTCCGTTTGCCCGCGTCAGCAGCGGCTGCACCAAGGTCTGAAGATTCTCCTGGCCCTTGGCCATGTTCTCCATAGCTTACATGAACAAATTCAACTTCTCACGGATTTCCTGCATCTCGACCTAAACTTGATCCATTACTTTCTTGCAGTTGTTTCGGGTTGAGTAGCGGTGGACTCTTTGTTCGTCAATCCTAAAAAACCTGTGAGATGCAGGAAATGAGATACAAATTCAACAAATAACTGGTGATGCAAAAATGAATATGCAGATGCAATATGTGTCTGTGCGTTAGGGAGATCAACCCCCGATTCTAGTGCCAAAGTGCCAGTGTAGTGACAGTGATAGTAATAAGAAGCTCGAAATCCAATCATGGAAAACATCTCATATATTGCTGGAAAGCCCATCAAGTCAAAAATACAATATCACTGAGTGTATAATAGGAAGGCATGACCTCAACCAACAATCCTGGTGATGGCCAGCACAATACAAATAAAGCATACACATCAATACATAAGATAATCAAGTGCGACCATATGCCTGGTACTCCTCTAACAATCTCTTAGTCTTGGGATGGTTTGGCTGAGAAAGCAACCCTTCGACGAGTGAGTCTCTTTGCCGGATAACACGCTGGAGATCACCAATGGATTCCTCCCAAACACCTTCTCCAAAGCAATCTTCTAGCTTCCGCTTCTGGGACGCAGACTCTTTCTTGCGCTTGATAACTTTGTTCAAGGCATTCTGGACATCATATCTCCGCATAACCTCTTCTTCAAACTTCTTCTGGCTAGCTTTCAACTGACCTTCCAGCTCAGAGATCTGCAGCTTCAGTTTGTCTTCTCTTTCCTTATTGCCGGTCAGCGTGGCATTACAGGTTTTGTTGAATGCAGAGATTTCCCGGTAGGCTATATCAAGTGCTTTCTTCTTAGACTCCAGCATATCATGGGAGCTCTTGAAATCTATCCTCAAGCGTTCACGCTTCTTTCGTTTTTCAGTCAGTTCTGCACCTAACTGGTTCACCAGCTTCGTTTGCTGCTCGAAGGAATATACGGCTTTATTTCTTTCGCTCCTGAGTTGCACTAGCTCTTCTTCCAACTTCTCGTTGGCTTTCATCAGCTCTTTTTTCTCCTTCACAACCTGCTCGTATCTCTCAATAGACACAGTAGTTGGCTCCTCAACCACGAGGGGAGCAGGAGGTAATACTGCAGGAAACGGCATCAGCGCCTGCTTTGCCCTATCTTGGATCCAGACTTTGTACGGAGGATAGGCTTGACAATCATTCTTACCCAACAATGGCTTACCCCTTTTGTTGATATTATTCCAAGCATGCTGAAGCTTGGACAATAACTCTCCCTTCAAATCACCTATGAAGTACAGAGATTCCTGCACTTCCTCCTCTTTTGGCGGGCTTCTCAAAGCATAACCGAATTGCCTGATCAATAATGATGGATTGTAGTTAATGCACCCTTTCCTCTCGATCAGAGGAACGTTAGGATATCCGGCACAACTGTAGATAATCTCAGATCCCAGTAAATCTCTGTCAAACCAGACAACATCTTCTACAGAAAGTCCCATCAGATGCTCAGACCAATCCACCGTATCTGCAGACTCAGCGAAGATACCCTTCTTGGGCAGATGACTCTCAAACCACATATACAGCAAAGGCACACAACAAGAGACGTTCTTTCCCCTCCTGTTCTCGTTCTTATAATGCAGTGAGTGATAGAAAACTCCAATCAGAGTAGGCACCGGATTGCCTGAAGCAAATATATAGAATGCATCCAAATCAACAAAGTCAGGCATGTTCGGGAACAATACAATGCCATAGATACACAAAGCAAGGATGGCATTAAACACAACCCAACAACCACTCTTGGCGTACTCTTGTGCTTTCCCAACTAAGAACTTGAGAGAAAAACCAGACACTCCATTCCACGCGGTTAACAGCAATTCTGAAGGGTCTAAGTGCAAAGTAGCAGCCAGATCCTCCAGCTTGGGCTCAACACCCATATGAATGAAGGGTACCCTGTTCTGAATGGTCAACTCTAAGATCTTAGCATATTCCACCATAGTCGGAGCCAGAATGAAGTCAGGGAAAGTAAAACACCTCAGCGGGGGATCATAGAACTGCATCAGCCCATACAATCTGTTTCGCTCACACATGGATGGTTTATAAACCAACCTAAGTAATTTCCCATAACTCTTCCTGAAGCTTCTCTTCACATCATCATCAACTAGAGATATCAAACCAAGCAAAGAAGAAACATCTGGAGTAGGCAACTTGTATGCTACAGTCTTCTTCAAAGTATTCATAATAGCAGACAAAAAGAAATCCGGGCAACTAGAATCAGAAGTATGAAAATGTACCTGCAGCACAGACACACGTTAATGGTATGCAAAATGAGTATGCAACAATGCAATATGCAAACATGCAACAGGGATCAAGTGATATATTGCTGAAGAGATCCATCCACAATATCTGTCTCAACAGACCCGCAGTACTGCTCAAACCTGGTCTCAACAGACCCATAACAAAGCTCCAACCTGGTCTCAACAGACCTATAACACTGTCCTGATGAAGAACCCCAAGTAACCACACATACTGATCCAATATCAAGAAAACCGGGTAATCTGGAGTTTAAGTTTCCTGCATGCCCCAACCTCTCTCACAGGTAGGTGTCCTATCAACTGACACAAGGTACGGCATCCTATGCAGTCGTCGGCGTCACAGACTTTCAAGACTGATGATACGATACCCAGAAGGTGTGGCATCATCATGTCCTGAAGAGGCCTCACTTAGCCAACTTCCAAATGATCGGTCCCCGGAGTCGACAATCCAACTAACCAACAACCCCCTCAACCCAAAGGGTTGAAAAAGAAGTCAACCAGAAGAACCTCGTCCGAGCGTGGATTTTGCGGGACACTAGTACATGTAAAGCATGCACGCGCCCACTACTTTCCACAACTAATTCTAGGTGCACTCAAGCCCAGGTCCGGCTTATCTCTCAATAGATCACCCCATTCCCACAACAGCAATAACAATATAAAGCTGACAATAAAACGCGGAAAGTAAAGACAGAAATGTAAATCCATACAAAACCCACGACGGGAAAACAAGCGCTAGGACTAACTCGCGTAGGGAACCGTTGGACTCCCCAGTAGAGTCGCCAGTTGTCGCTACTGTTGCACCCCAAAATTTGCCCAACATTTCTCCACCTAGCTTGTGTTTCATTTCATTCACATTAGCATTATCATTTGCATTTCATTGACATGTATGTAGGAGATCAAGAGGTATGATTATCAATCAAGAGCTATACATGACTTTGAAGCTATCTAAGAAGGTTATTCAAGTGTTCAAGGGTTGATATCCTTGTCAGAGAAGTTAAAAGATCCTCAGAGAGAGGGGTTGAAACCAAGAGTGGGTGCCTCCTAACTCGAGAGTTGTGGGAAGACCTCAGATGATTCTGAAGCCATGAATAAAGACTCGAGGTCTTTAGAGAGCTCATGAGAAGGTTTGAAGATCACTTTGAAGCCTAGACAGGTCATGGTGCAAGATTGAGAAGCCTCAGCCATGAGTGGTGTAATTAGGGTTTGACTGGGTCAACCCTAGGTCAACTGATGATTTGAACAAGGTTGAGACTTAATTCAAGAGCCATGTGATCATGGATTGATGCATTGAGATGCTATAAGGATGATTCCAAAGTCAACTCATCATGATTGAAGAGTTTGAGAAGTTTCAAGCTAGGGTTTCTAAGGCTTCACAGTGTAAAATCCCCTAGTTTGACCCCTATTTTCAAGGCAGTTTAGCTCAAGATGTGATTGTCATATCATCTTTCCCTCAACATGAATGTTTTAGAGCTTGTTCTTAGATTTAATTTGAGTACTATAAGTCCTTGATAGGATTTGTAGAACTCAAGTTATGACTTTGACAAGTTACAGGTCATCTGAGGTATGTGGATCTGGGAGCTTGAAAGTTACCCAACTTGCATCAAACGTTTTCCATAGAAGGATGATTCCTATGAACTTTTGGTAAATATGAATGTTGTTCCTTATCCTCTTAGCTTTCTAGAGAGTACTAGAAGTCCTTGATAGGATTTGTAGAACTCAAGTTATGGCTTTGACAAGTCAAGGGCATTTTGGTCATTTGGAGATTACAGGTCATTTCAAGCATAAGGCCATAACTCCTATTTCCAAGCTTCAAATGGAAAAATGTTCAACATCAAACTTGTTCAAAATGATGTTTTAAGGCTAGTAAGGAGGTCATGATATGTTTGGAATGCTTTTAGCTCAAAGTTGCAAAAATGACCTAAAATAAGGGTATAAGTTAAATGAATCAAAGTTGGAAATTGATATTTTCAACCTACACATCCAAACCATGGCATGTAATATATCATTTTGACTCTAGAAAACATTTTAAGAACATTGGTTTAGCCACATTTTTTATTTGAGGTCTAATTTGGGGACTTGCTTTGAAAAGTGATTACTTGCATATTAAGTAACATGTGCAAAACCTAGAATCAAGGCATGAGCAAGGTCCTTTGCAAGCTAAACACCTTCAAAATGTCACTAGGGGAGAAATTGGAAGTGAATGAGGTTGGTTTCAAGCTGCAAACTGAGCTATGCATATCATGATATGTGATTGAAAATCTCATGACATGAGAGATTGAAACTCTCATTAGAAGGGTCTAGAGGGTTCTAGATCACTCATACATCATCTATATATTGAGTAGAGGTGATCCAATGAAAAGGTTGGTGATGATTGAAGAAGAGAGCATATATTGAGATTGAGATTTCTTGGCTTGCAATTGAATTCGGTTTCACCAAATTCTTCACTTTCCATCCATTTTCTTGGTTGAAACTTCTTCCATGGATGCAAGGGAGTGATTCCAGATCATAATCCAAGGGAATTCGTGGTTGAATCGTGTATGAGCAATTGAATTTTTCCACCTGCAACTCACCATCGGATTTCAAGATTCAGGAGCTTTCAACCGGTTCTTTTGCATACAGAAGCAAGGAGAGGATCCATTGATCGTGTCTGGAAGGTTGGAGAGCTTGAATTGTAGGTTTAGTGCATCTGTTCATCCAAGATTTCCAGGTTAGTAACTTTCTTCCTCTAGCATGAATTAGGTAGAATCAAGATGAATTAAGGTGTTAGATGCATTGTAGAACGGTGTAGGATCGATTTCAGATAGTTAATTTGAGGATTAGTGACCAATTTAGGGTATTACCATTTTCGGTTGAGAATTGGTTATGGCGAATCTTAAGGTTTCAGAGAGAATTAAAGGCATGAATGAGTTCGTGAGGGAATTTGGGACATGTTTCATTAAGGGATCGTGGCCTATGGTGGACTCTATGATGAACTAGGGTTGTGGAATGGTGACCGGAGCACCACCGGTGGTGGCCGGAGCTGGGCGCGAAGTTCAGAGGTTCAAAAGGTAGAAGATGACCCTAGAGCCATTGGATGGGGGTTGGACTTTAACTGAGTGAGTGATCCAACGACCACGTTTTGATTTCAATTTGTGAAGGAGTTCTGATTATGAAACGCACCGTTTCATTTAATCAGTGGTTCTGGGCTTAGTGGAAAGATTGTTATCCCCACCCCCTGAAGGCCCAATCCATTATTTGAACTGTGTATCATTGCTATCTGCACCGTGTGCTTGTTTATTTTTGTTTGATTTCCATTATTTTTTCATTTTATTCATGGTTCTTGGAAAAATCATATAAAATTGAAAATTAATCCAATTAATCCCATTCTTTTTGAATTTTACTCATGATTGAGTCTAGTATTTTTTAGATAAAAAATATTTTCATTTCATGTAATTTCTGATTTTATGGGAATTTTATATTTTAATTGATATTAAAATGGTTATGTTTGATACATAATTTTGTGGAATTTTGTGTGGTCATGTGGTGATGACTTTGATCCTGATTTTTTGTGTGTGATTAGTTTAGACATTTATGCTCCCATAGAATTTTTCTCACATTTTTGTGATGAAAATAGGTGTGCTTTCTAGATTGATATTTAGGTGCTTCCTTTTAGGGTTTAGGTTTAGTACCTTGTGATGTATAATTTATTTCTAGGTCTTATTTGATGATTTGATCTCTGAAATTAATGTGGTAGAGTCATGATTGACCTAGGTTCCCATAGTTATTTTTGTAGGATTTTACAATTGGTTTTAGTATTTTAGTTAGGACTAACTTTAGTACTAGGTTTTAGGTGATCCTAACTTACTAGTTCAACTAGCTTAACTGCTTTAGTCCCCTTAGATTAGGGTTTTTGCTTTGTTTGCCTTTGGTTGAGATTGAATACAAGTTGAAGACAAGGTGAGGATGCTTGAAGTTGCTTGGAGCTAGGAGTTGTCTGTGCCTGAAGGTGTCTGATGAAGATTTAGGAGGTAGGAGACATAGAGAGAGCCTCATAATTAGAATGATTTCTTTCACAAATATGGAAAGCATCTTGTGCTTCCATTCCTCCCAATGACTAAAAGTCCTTCTAAGATATTCACATCCCTCCTTTGGAGGGATGAGTGGCTTTATCTGGGAAGTAGAACTTTGAGGGAACCAGTCTCTCCTAATGATGAAGCCTTACAGGCTTCCTTTGGTTGGCAGTAAGCTGTTTATCATTTCCACTCATTCTGTTAAATCAATTGTCTTCTGGTTTGAGTATCTTAAAAGATGTTGGACTTGAGTTTGAAGATGAGGACTTCATTGAAGAGTGTGGAAGAGGATGATTCCTTGAGCATTGCCATTGCAGCTGAAGCTTGAAGAGCAAGAAGAGCAGGTTGATACTTATGATAAAGATTCAATTGAGATTGAGTGAAGAGCTGAGGCTTGAAAAAAAATTGAAGGATGGGGTTGACACTTCCATGTGATTGAAGATTACTCTGAGAAGCTGAAGCTTATAGATGAGGAAGACCCAGTTGATACTGGCAAAGCAAAGAGAGCTGAAGCTTGAACACCAAGTTGATACTTATGAGGAGGATTCAATTGAGATTGAGTGTAGAGCTGAGGCTTGAGGAATAAAGGATAAGTTGACACTTACATTGATGCTTTGAGAGCCTGAAGGAATCAAGTTGGTACTTGTAGTTGAGAGTGGAGCCTGAGGGTGGAATGGACTGAGGAGCTGAAGCTTGGAGAAGAGAGATTAAGTTGATACTTATGTTTGATGGATTGAAACCTTGGGGAAGCAAGTTGATACTTGTCATGAAAGATGATAGCCCTGAAGGGTGATTGAAGTCTGAAGACTGGGTTGCTGTAGAAGAGCTGAAGCTTGGGATTGAAAGAGGGGTTGATCTGCTTTCTTGTCTGTTTTCTTTTCTGTGCTGATGTGCCTTGTTTGACTTGCTTGATGCATTAGAATAAGTCCATGATTAGACTGACTGTAAGCTAGGAGCATGATTGCACTAGAGGTTGAGTTGCTCCCTCTGCTTGTATTGTTATTGTATGGCTTTGCTTGCGGGTATTCGGTAGAGCCCAGCTCCCTTGCCCATGTGGTTTGTGTTTGCTTGATAGCATGTTATTTTTGCTGTATGATTGCAGTTCATTGTATTTTGCTTGATAGCATGTTCGTTCCTCTATATGATTATAGTTATTCATATCTGGCTTGAGGTTGAGATGAGCTTGTGGAGGCTGCTGCCCCACGCACATTTCCTCCCTCACTTGCATTGCATGCATCTTACAGTCGTTTACTATTTACTGTTTACTGTTTAAGCTGAGGCTTTATCTGTTTCTGTGTATCATTGACATGATCCCTTAGGACTCTCACTTCCTTTGATAAGGAAGTGATGATAGTACTTTAGGTTGAAACCTATGCATGATAACTTCTAGGAGTTCCCTGTTTCAAACTTCAACTATAGGATGAATCCTTGGCATGACAACAATAGGACTTGATAGTCTCCCCGTAGTTGAGCCTGTTCTCTTCTCATCTCAAAACAGCTTAAGATATAGTAATCATGAATGATTTCTTTCGTACGTTACAAGCCTTAAGCTATCGGAGAAAAGATTGTTGGAGAGCTTCTTTCCAACAGTCTGGATGTTTAGTATGGCACCCTTTGGGTGACATGCGACGCGTCCACTCTCAGGTCATAGTCTTTAGTGCGATTGAAATTGCAAACATCCATAAAAAACACTTCTTTCATAAAAGACAGAAAACAAACTTCAATCCTTTTTTCCCCGTGGGCCCATAATTCAAAGGAAAGCTTTTCTGAAGAAAAGAGTGTAGTTAAACTTCAGTGCCACCGCAAACAGGCTTTGTCCCTAACTGCTGGAACTGTTGTTTAACCCTACTCGATAAAACAGATGAATCTGAATCCCCGTAACCCGTATTATCCTGAACTACGTAAGCTCTGATCTCTCATACCTGTTGAGAGTACGTAGGCACAATACTGATGTATTGGCGAGCCACCTTCCCCGTAACCCGTAGTTAGGCCAACTACGTCGACTCTGATTTCTCATTCTCTGATGAGAATACGTAGGCATAAAGCGCGACGCTTTGCCGAGTCATTTTTCTTTTTCTTTTAAGCCAGCCTTGATAGGTAGATAGATAAAACCAACTCGTCCAGTAAACACAAACAAGCGTGGATCCCATCGAGTACGATGGACGTGAGGGGTGCTAATACCTTCCCCTTGCATAACCGACTCCCGAACCCAGACAACGGTTGCGATGACCTTGTCTTATACCTTTTCGTCAGGTTTTTCCGATCGTTTCCTTTCCCGTTCTGAGGGATAAATAACGAAAGGTGGCGACTCTTCTGTTTTGCCGGCACCTTATTTTTGCGGAAGCAACAGCTGGCGACTCTCCTGGGGACTGCGATGGTTCCCTATGCGAGTCTCGCCTTGGATTTTCTTCCTAGCTGTATGGGTCATCCCCAGCAGCTGGCGACTCTGCTGGGGACTTGATAGTTTCCTGGGATCCAACATCCCTTATGCGAGTCAGTTTAGGGATCCAACGTCCCCTGCAAGAGTCAATCCTAGCGCTTGTATGATTACTTGTTGGGTTGTGTTTATTTATCGCATTTTTATTTCCCGCACTTTATTGTCAGTATGATATGATTATCTGTGCTGTTGTGGGAGGGGCATTCTGATGAGTGAGAAGCAAGACACAGGCTTGAGTGAACCTAGCATTAGTTGTGGAAATTAGTGGGCACGTGCTTGCTTGGCAGGCACTAGTGTCTCATGAAATCCACGCTCAGACGAGGTTCTCCCGGTTGACTTCTTTTTCAACCCTTTGGGTTGAGGGGGTTATTGGTTTGGAGGATTGTCGAATCTGGGGACTGATCATTTGGGATTCAGCCGAGTAAGGCCGCTTCAGGAGACGGTGATGCCACACCTTCTGGGTATCGTATCACCCCTCTTGAATGTCTGTGACGCTGATGATCGCATAGGATGCCAAACCTGTGTCAGTTTAGGTCCATACCTGTGAGCAGAGTTGGGTTTGCTGCAGGAAACCTTAACCTTCAGACTACCTGGTTTTCTTGATAGTGAATCAGTTTTGTTGGTATCGGAGGTTTTCATCATCAGAGGATTGTTCTTGACAGAGCAGAGTTATGGTCCTGTATCATAGGACCTTATCTTCAGAGATGTTTGTTCTTGACAGAGCAGAGTTATGGTCCTGTATCAGAGGATCTCATCTTCAGAGATGTATGTTCTTGACAGAGCAGATTGATGGTCCTGTATCAGAGGTCCTTATTATCAGATATGCGTTTGTTCTTGACAGAGCAGATTGATGGTCCTGTATCAGAGGTCCTTGTTATCAGATGTTTGTTCTTGACAGAGCAGATTTATGGTCCTATGTGTGTGTTCTTGACAGAGCAGATTTGTGGTCCGATACCCGGGTTTTCTTCTTATCAGATATATTGGTTGTTCTTGACAGAGAAGCATCATGGTTTTGTTGATACAGAATCTCCACAGCACATTCGTCTTGATCTCCTGCTGCATGATTTCATTTTACATTGCTTTGCATACTCATTTGCATTCCATTAACGTGTGTCTGTGTTGCAGGTATCGTTTCCCCGATCCAGGATTTCTTGCCTCCTATTGTATTGTTATGGGTTCTCTAAGGAAGACCGTGGCTTACAAGCTCCCGGCCCCTGATGTGGTTCAGCTGACTGGTTTGATTGCTTTAGCAGATGATTCTGTGAGAGATGAATTCAGAAAGTCTTACGGTAAGTTGCTCAGTTTGGTTCGTAAACCTTCTGCGTTCGAGTTGAATGGATTGCACGCCTTGCTGCAGTTCTACGACCCTCCTTTGAGATGCTTTACTTTCCAGGATTTTGTTCTCGCGCCCACACTAGAGGAATATGCTGATTTGTTAGGTGTGCCTATCAAGAGGCAGATGCCCTTTGTTCATATGGATGCTGAGCCTAATCTGGCTAGCATAGCTCCGTCACTTCATCTGGATGCCTCCGAGTTGGTGTTGTCTAGTTGGAACAAGGTTCCCGGTTTCTCCTTGCAGTTCTTAGTAGGAAAGGCTCAGCAGTGCGCCAAAGACGGATGTTGGGTCGTGTTCAACGCCATTCTCGCTCTGTGCATATATGGCATCATTTTGTTCCCCAATATGCCCGATTTTGTAGACTTCGACGCCTTTCGCATCTTTGCTTCAGGGAATCCAGTCCCTACCTTGATAGGAGATGTCTACCATTCCATCCACTACAAAAACGAGAACAGAAGGGGCAAGAATGTCTCGTGCTGTGTGCCCTTGCTTTATAGATGGCTTGATAATCATCTACCTAAGAGGGGTCCCTTTGCTTCGTCTGCAGCCACAGCTGAGTGGTCCGAGCGTTTGATGAGTCTATCTGTAGAGGATATTGACTGGTTTGACAGAGATAGGTTGGGTACCAAGATTATCTTCAGCTGCAGCGGGTTTCCGAACGTGCCTTCGATAGACAGGAAGGGCTGTATAAACTATAATCCGTCTTTGCTGGTCCGACAGTTTGCTTACGCTTTGAGAGCTCCACCGAAGGATGAAGAGGTGCAGGAATCTCTGTACCTCACTGGTCTTCTAGAGGGGGATCTGTTATCTAAGCTTCAGCGCGCCTGGAATGGCATCAGTAAGAGGGGAAAACCATTGCTGGGGAGAAGCAATAGCCAAGCCTACCCTCCATACATGACTTGGATCAGAGCCAGAGCAGATGCTATAGGGATGTCGTTTCTTCCTGCCAAGCTAGAAAGACCTCCAGTGATTGAAGAGCCTACTACCATGCCCATTCAGCAACATAATCGGGTGTTAGCTGAGAGAGATAAATTAAAGAGGGCAAATGAAGAATTGGAGAAAGAATTGGCTCAGCTCAGAAGCGAGAGAAACAAATCCGTTCATTCCTTCAAGAGGCACACAGAACTGGTGAACCAGTTGGGGACAGATTTGACTAAGCAGATAGCCGAGCGTGAACGCATGGGTCGAGACTTCAAAACTGTCAATGATGTACTGGCCACAAAAAAGCAGCACTTGGACGAAGCGTATTGGAGGATATCCAAGTTTAACCAACATTGGAAGGCCACCCTAGCCAATAGGAAAGAGCGGGAGGATAAGCTGATGCAACAGATCTCCAAGCTGAAAGCCCAGGTAAAGGCTAATGAGAAGAGGTTTGATGAAGAAACCGCTCGTAGATACGCCGCTGAAGGCCAGCTCAACAGGGCTCTCACTAACCTGAAGGAGCGCAAATTGACGTTTGAATCCAAGAAGCGGAAGTTAGAAGATTGTTTCAGCGAAGGAGCATGGGAAGACTCGGTCGAAGGTCTTCAATATACCATTATGCAGAGGGAGTTACTCGTCGAAGGGTTACTCACTCGGCCTGATCATCCAGAAACGAGGAAGCTGTTAGAAGAGTTTTGTGCCCGTGGCCGTGCTTGACTATTTGTATTCCTTTTGTTTGATCATCGTTGTATGCTGACTATCACCAGGCTTGTTGGTTGAGGTCATGCTATTGATTCATCTTGTATTCACTGACGTTGTGTACTGCCTTGATGGGCTTTCTTCATATATATGAGATGTTATTTCCATGATTGGACTTGGACTTCTTATTATCAGCACTGGCACTCAGGCACTAGGATCAGGGGAAATCTCCCTAACGCACAGACACACGTTTGCGTTTGCATGAAGCATCTGCATAACGGGCACTTTGTCGTTTTTTCTAACCCTTTTTGTGTTTTCAGGTTGTTTCAGGTTTTTCCAGGATTGATCAGAGACCTATCCACCGCTATCCGACCAGAGCAAATCAAACCAGAATCATGGAGCAAGTGCAAACTGATGTTCAGGAACTCCGCGAAAGAATGGATCGCTTCATGGAGCTCATGCAAGCGGTCGCCAATGGCCAAGATCAGCTCAGAACTTTGGTTCAGCCTCTGATTTCAAGGGTCGATAGCAATGGCGTACTCCATGGTGGGACTGTGCCTACTCCTCCACCAGTTGAAACTCCTCAGAATGGCGTCCCCGTGACCGGGGGGAATGGCAGTGCCAATGGCAATGTGATAGCTAACATGGGACTCAATGGTAATACGACGGGCGTCGGTAATGGGAGTCTTGAAGCTAACGTCAATGTTGGACTGGGCAACGGCAATGCAGGTGTCGAGAATCTGCTTGGGCCTCAGCTGTGGTTAGAAGACCGTCAGGACGATGTGTTCTCTCAGAGAGGTGCTGAAGGGGAGCTGACTGTTGAAGCACGACTTAGGTTCAAGGCACTCGAGGACAAGATGAGGAGTATCGAGAACCAGAACACTTTGGGTGTTGATATGTCCAAGTTGGGACTGATAGCTGATTTCAAGGTACCTCCCAAGTTCAAGGTACCTGACTTTGAAAAGTACAAGGGCACCACTTGCCCTCGCATCCACCTGAGATCGTATTACAGGAAAATGTCCGCTCATTCTGAGGACGAGAAGTTGCTGATGCACTTCTTTCAGGACAGTCTGTCCGGATCCTTCCTCGAATGGTACATGAGTCTGGAACCTACCAATGTGCGCACGTGGAAGGACCTTGCTGAAGCATTTGTGTACCACTACCAATATAACAGTGACTTGGCTCCAAACCGAGTCCAACTGTAGAATCTGTCACAAAGGAACAATGAAGGGTTCAAGGAATACGCCCAGCGATGGCGTGAGTTGGCAGCCAGGGTTCAGCCGCCGATGGTTGAATGTGAGCTTGTGCAGATGTTCGTAGCCACCCTCCCAGGGGTTTACTATGAGAAATTGGTCAGCGGCATGTCTGGAACCTTCTCAGATCTCATTATCACGGGTGAGCACATTGAAAATGGGATCAAACTGGGGGAAATTCAAGGTGATTCATCCTCAGCCGGAGGAGGCGGAAAGAAACCTTATGGTGGCAAAAGACGGGAAGGAGAAACGAGCGCTGTGACCAACGCTCGAAGGAAGGGTAAAGGCCCTCACCAGCAGGTGGCCAGCATAACTATCCTGGCAGTTCAACAGCAACAGCAGCAGCAACCGAATCAGCAAGGGTACAGAAAGTATCAGAATCGGGCACCTCTGTCGAGCCGTCACCTCGAGACACCGCCCATGTCGTACGCGCAGCTGTTACAGACTTTGCTTCAGCTACAGTTGATCCAGAAGAGAACTTTTGCTCCCTTAACAGGGGCACCTCCGCCAGGTTATGACGCGAATGCAACATGTGAGTTTCACTCAGGGGCACCAGGCCACACAATAGAGAATTGCAAAGCCTTCAAGCACAAGGTGCAGGACATGGTGGACGCTAAGATCATCAACTTCTCCGATAATGTGCCAAATGTCACGAAGAACCCTATGCCGAATCATAGGGGAGGTGGAGTGAACGCCATTATTGAAGACGAGAGTTTGGATTTGTTGACTGACGTCAGAGGTCTGAAGACACCGCTTAGCTTCGTTAAAGCTAAGTTGATGAAAAGAGGTTTCTTTCCAGGTTGTGGGGAGCTGTGTATGGGTTGTGCGACAAGTCCTGATGGATTTGAGCAGTTGATAGAGGGGATTCAAAGTCTGATGACTGAGGGAATCCTGCAATTTAGCCGGAGGGCCGAAAGTGGATTAGGTGAGGTAATGCGGAAGCAAGATGATGAGGTTACCACCATCACCATCCCTCTCCAGACGATAACTATTTCGGCACCCAGGCCGCCCACAATCACCATCACCAAAGCTGGGCCGATACCATTCGAAAGCACTAATGTTGTCCCATGGCATTATGGGGCTGAAGTCTATTGCAACGGACAGAAGTTGGAACTAGAACCGTTTGGGTCGTCTGTGGAGAACCTGGCGGGCATTAGCGGAATCACTCGCAGCGGGAGAGTATTTGCACCACCTGAGATCGTGGCGGACAAAGCAGACAAAGCTGATGCAACTGATAAAAGGAAAGGTAAAGTCATTGAAGAGATCCCTCGAGGGGTAGAAAAAGACTTGCTTGTTAAAGACGCCGAGGAATTTATGAGGTTGATTAAAAAGAGTGACTACAAGATCGTGGATCATCTCCATCAGACACCCTCGAAGATTTCCATCCTGAATTTATTGCTGTGTTCTGAAGCACACCGCAACGCGCTGCTGAAGGTGTTGAATGCCGCATATGTACCGCAGGAAATATTGGTAAACCAGCTGGAAGAGGTCGTAGCCCACGTGAATGCTGGAAATGGGTTAGGGTTCACTGACCTAGAGCTGACGCCGAAGGGGAGGAACCACAATAGTGCCCTGCACATCTCGATAGAGTGTAGGGGAACGATTATGTCCCACGTGTTGGTGGACATGGGTTCGTCACTCAATGTTCTTCCGAAGAAGGCATTAATGAAGTTAGATACTCGCGGAGTGATTTGCACACCCAGTGATCTGGTTGTGAAAGCATTGGATGGAACCAAATGCCATGTTTTCGGGGAGGTAACCCTGCCAATCCAAGTCGGGCCGGAAACATTCGACGCGATCTTTTACATTATGGACATCATGCCTGCTTACAGCTGTCTCTTGGGCCGGCCATGGATCCATTCGGCGGGTGCCGTGACCTCCACGTTGCACCAGAAACTCAAGTACGCCGTCGGAGGTAGCATCGTGACCGTATGTGGCGAGGAAGACATAATGGTGAGCCATTTGTCGTCCTTCAAGTATGTCGAGATGGATGGGGAAATCCACGAAACCCTATGCCCAGCGTTCGAAGCTGTTAAAGTCAAGACGTAGCGCCTGTAGTCACTGAAAAGCCAGAGATGACTCTCTCTTCCTTCAAGGAAGCCCGAGCCGTTGTTCAAGCCGGGTCTACCCCAGGCTAGGGGCGAATTTTGGAGATACCTAACAAGCAAGACAAGTTTGGGTTGGGATACTCTCCTGGAGATGAAGCCTCCTCTTCTAGCAGTGCATCGCGAGGTAAAGGGCCGATCCAGTTTACCAGTGGCGGGGTGATATTTGAAAGCGTCAACGCGGTGTCTGAAGACAGCGGAGATAGCGACTGTGACTTGGACTCTTGGATCCAGCCAAGCAAGCCAGGCGAGGGCCTTACCAACTGGTCCGTCAAGGATATCATCCAGATGACAAGCGAAGAGTAATGATTTACTTTTTCCAATCATTGTACAACCCTATGTCCTACCCGGGGCATAGTGGTTTTATTGTCAGGGCCTCGTTTGATTATGTACTTGCATTTTATCAATAAATCAAAAGGCGTTTTTCTTCGTATTCAAATATTCTGATCTCTGTTATTCCTGTTTTATATTTGTTTTGAAAAACAATAAAATGGCAATGAGGTTTGTGCTAGCCTGCACATCCTCGTTTTAAGCTTAACCCTTGTTATTGCAGGATCCGCATAGCAGATGACATCGACTCTGGACCTTCTACGACTCACTTCGACTTCGATTGCCTGATCTATCAAGCCGAAGAAGAGATTAATGAAGACGAAGACCTTCCCGAAGAGTTGGCCCGCTTGTTGAAACAAGAGGAGAAAGTATTCTGCCTCATGAAGAGGAGATCGAGATTGTGAATCTGGGTTCTGAAGAACTTGTCAGGAACGTCAGGATAGGGGCTGCATTGCAGAGTGATGTCGAGCAGAGATTGGTCGAGATGCTAAGAGAGTATAGTGACGTCTTTGCTTGGTCATACGAAGATATGCCCGGACTTGATACTAACATCGTGGTCCACCACTTGCCGCTGCGAGAAGATTGTCCTCCCGTTAAGCAGAAGCTTAGGAGGACACGACCAGATATGGCCGTTAAGATCAAAGAGGAAGTGCAAAAGCAGCTTGATGCTGGCTTCTTAGCAGTCACTACTTACCCTCCGTGGGTCTCCAACATAGTGCATGTACCGAAGAAGGACGGTAAGGTACGAATGTGCGTCGATTATCGGGATTTGAATAGGGCGAGCCCTAAAGATGATTTCCCGCTGCCTCATATTGATGTGTTGGTCGACAATACAGCTCAGTTCTCCGTGTTTTCGTTCATGGATGGCTTCTACGGTTACAATCAGATCAAGATGGCGCCAGAGGACATGGAGAAAACTATGTTTATCACTCCCTGGGGAACATTTTGCTACAAGGTAATGCCTTTCGGTCTGAAGAACGCAGGGGCCACTTACCAACGAGCAATGGTTACTTTGTTTCATGACATGATTCATCATGAGATTGAAGTCTATGTTGATGACATGATTGCGAAGTCCCAAACGGAGGAGGGGCATCTGGTCAATTTGCTGAAGCTTTTTGAGAGGCTTAGGAAGTTCAGGTTGAGGCTGAATCCTAACAAGTGTACTTTCGGAGTACGATCCGGAAAGTTACTGGGGTTTATCGTGAGCGAAAGAGGCATCAAGGTTGATCCTGCGAAGATAAAAGAGATACAAGAAATGCCAGTGCCAAAAACAGAAAAAGAAGTTCGTGGTTTCCTGGGCAGAATAAACTACATTGCAAGGTTTATTTCTCAGCTCACGGCCACGTGTGAACCGATGTTCAAACTGTTAAAGAAAGATCAGGCGATTATCTGGAACGAGGATTGCCAGAAGGCATTCGACAAGATAAAACAGTATCTGCAGGAACCTCCGACCTTGATACCCCCAGTGGCTGGACGACCCCTAATCATGTACTTGACAGTTCTTGAGAATAGTATGGGGTGTGTTCTCGGTCAGCACGACGAGACGGGCAAAAAGGAGCATGCCATTTACTATTTGAGTAAAAAGTTCACAGACTGTGAATCTCGCTACTCAATACTGGAGAAAAAGTGTTGTGCACTAGCCTCGGCTGCCAAACGTTTACGACAGTACATGCTCAATCACACGACCATGCTAATTTCGAAGATGGATCCGATCAAGTACGTCTTCGAGAAGCAAGCGTTTTCGGGCAGGATTGCCAGATGGCAAATGGTGTTAACGGAATATGACATTCAGTACGTTTCCCAGAAGGCCATCAAGGGAAGCGTATTGTCTGATTACCTTGCCGAACAGCCGATCGAAGATTATCAGCCGATGAAATTTTAATTCCATGATGAGGATATCATGTTTCTCAAAGCGAAGGATTGCGATGAACCGTTGCCCGACGAGGGTCCAGACAGGAAATCCCAGTAGAAATTGATATTTGACGGGGCGGTTAATTCATATAGAAGTGGCATTGGGGCAATCATCACGACTCCCTACGGATCCCACATCCCGTTCACTGCGAGACTGACATTTCCAGTCACCAATAACGAAGCGGAGTACGAAGCATGCATCATGGGTCTAGAAGAAGCAATTGATTTGAGAATCAAGAACCTAGACGTATATGGTGACTCAGCGCTTGTGATTAACTAGATTAAAGGGGAGTGGGAGACTCGTCAATCAAATTTGGTGCCGTACATGAACTATGCCAGAAGGCTACTTCCGTTCTTTGATCGAGTGGAACTCCATCATGTGCCCAGGGCCGAGAATCAAATGGATGATGCCTTAGCCACGTTGGCTTCGATGTATAAATCAATTTCTGGAATGAAGCTCCAAGAATTGTCCTTTCTCGTCTTGATAGACTTGCATTCGTCTTTTCGATCGAGGAAGTCGCCGACGGCAAGCCATGGTTCCATGACATCCAGACTTTCCTTATGACTAAGGAGTATCCTACGGGAGCGTCAACCCAGGATAAGAAGACTCTGAGGAGGCTGTCTGGAAATTTTTATCTCAATCCTGATGGAGTTTTGTATAAAAGAAACCACGATCTCGTGCTACTCAGATGTGTAGATGAGAAAGAGGCGAGCATGCTCATGGAAGAAGTCCATGAAGGCACATTTGGTACGCACGCCGACGGACATGCTATGACGAGAAAGATCCTGAGAGTAGGATATTACTGGCTGACGATGGAATCGGATTGCTTTAAATTCGCGAAGAGATGTCATAAATGCCAGATTTATGCTGATAAAGTTCATGTGCCGCCGTGCCCGTTGAATGTCATGTCCTCCCCGTGGCCGTTCTCCATGTGGGGCATCGACATGATAGGCAAGATCGAGCCCACCGCATCCAACGGTCATCGCTTCATTCTAGTAGCTATCGACTACTTCACCAAGTGGGTGGAGGCAGCCTCGTACGCTAATGTGACCAAGCAGGTGGTGGCTAAATTCATAAAGAGGGATATCATCTGTCATTACGGAATTCTCGAGCGGATCATTATTGATAATGGTTCGAATCTGAATAACAAGATGATGAAGGAGCTGTGCCAGAGTTTCAAGATTGAACACCACAACTCATCTCCTTACCGGCTGAAGATGAATGGCGCCGTTGAAGCGGCCAATAAGAACATTAAGAAGATTGTTCAGAAGATGGCTGTGACCTACAAGGATTGGCACGAGATGCTGCCATTTGCATTGCACGGTTATCGTACAACGGTACGTACATCAATCGGGGCAACTCCTTTCTCCTTAGTGTACGGTATGGAAGTTGTCCTACCGTTAGAAGTAGAGATCCCTTCTTTGCGAGTTTTGGTTGATGTGAAACTCGACGAGGCAGAATGGATTACGAACCGAATAAACAAACTCATCCTGATGGACGAGAAGAGGTTAGCATCGATTGCGCATGGTCGTCTGTACCAAAGCCGAATGAAGAAAGCTTATGATAAGAAGGTGCGTCCTAGAAGCTTTCAGACGGGTGATCTCGTCCTGAAGAAGATTTTTCCTCCACACTCCGATCACCGGGGCAAGTGGACTCCCAATTACGAAGGTCCCTACGTCATCAGCAAGGTCTTCTCGGGAGGAGCTTTGTTGTTATCCACGATGGATGGCGAAGATTTTGCATCCTCGGTGAACGCGGACGCAGTTAAAAAATACTTTGTTTAAAAATGACCCGCTGGAAAGAAAAAGAGTATCCAGGCAAAATGGGGCATCCCGGCGAACCACAAAAAAGGAAAAAGGTTCGGGAAAAAATTAGGGATATAAATTGAAAAGAATGTACACCCACAAAGTCGAAAACCCGAAAGGGCGACTTTGGCAAAAAAGGGTATCCCGGTGAATCGAAAATCTGGAAGGGCGATTCAGGCAAAAGTTAGGGATTTGAAAAAGCAAATGACTGCGTTCCGCGTATGGACTGTATTTGTTTAGTGGTTTGGAGGACCTGAGGGTCGTTTATCTGAATCAATCTCTTCTGAAGCTGAAGCGTCGGAGAAGCATCGAAGTCGAGTGGGTCATAGAGGGATCAACTCATGGTGTTCGTCTACGCCTCGTTGCCGACATTTGTATATACTGATGTATATTTATGTTTTTATATTTGCGCGGCTTCCTCATTCCAGGAGCTTGCATCTATTGTAAAACATTTTTTCCCATTCAGGGGTTCGTTATCAATAAAATGTATACTATTCAATAATTATGTTTGTTTGTTTAGCATTTATCTGTTTTGTTTGCGAAAAAGAACGCCGATGTTTTTGATAAAATGCGCATACATAAACTTGCGGGCCTAGGCCAGTGATTATTGAAACAATGAATTACTTGAACCGTGTCACAAGATGATAACCTTGATAAGTCCCTTTGAGAAGGGCATCTTGTCTGTTTGTTTGTGTTGTTGCAGGTGTAGCATATACCAGACAGTGCGCCGTGCGCATCCCCAAGCAGGATGATTTCTCCTTCTCCGGCAAAGTTCGGCAGCCTCTCCCCGCAGAGTCTGAATGTGAGATCGTGAGCATTGATATGTCTCCCCAGGCATAGAAGATTCTCTCCCCAATCAAATACATCCTGAAGGAATGTCGGCTCCCCAGCTGAGTCACTGAAGTGTGCAGCAATTGATAGTTCCAGACTGAAGTCTCCGGCAGAATTGGAATTCACCACAGAGTCGTACTCTCCCCAGCAAGCAGGGTTATTCCTTCTTTCCCAGTCGAGTTTGCAGTTCCCCAAGAGAGCCGAGTCCTTGGAAAGCAGTTCGGGCTGTGATTGGTCGTCCCCAGTAGAATGTTGAACAGCTGATGATGTATTTCCCCGCCGGAGTCGTTATCTCCAGGGAAGTAGTCGCGAAGGCCACGCAGTTTATTTCCGCGATTGACAGCGCTTTCCTTAGCAGGTCCGGGTTCTCGTAGAGCTTTATTCCCCTGCAGCAGTCAACTGAAGTTTGCTTCCCTATGCGGAGTTCGATTGAGATTGGTGTGGTCTTTCTCCTCGGCAGGATGATTCCTCCCCTCCACCAGAGTGGTTCTTTCTCCTTGATAGGAGGATTCTCCCTTCGGCATTTATTTGGCTGACGGGATCGCAGCATTTTGCATGATTGCATAGCATTTATTCTAAACGCGTAGCATTTCCACTGTGTGGAGCATTGCGCCATTGCCGAAGCATATGCATATGAAACATGAGCTAGGTCGTTACCGTTCTTGTTTTGCAGGTGTTCCTCCGCAGAGTGTTTTGCCCAAGATGATTCTTGAATTCCCTAGCAAAGTCGTTGCTCAAGATGATTCTTGAAATCCCCAGTGAAGTCGCCAGAGCTGGTTGCTCAAGTTGATGCTTGAAATCCCCGGCAGAGTGTTTGCTCAGGATGGTTCCTGAAATCTCCAGCAGAGTCATGGGTTCAGGATGATTCTTGAAGTCCCCCCGGAGTTATTTGTTCAAGATGATTCTTGATTTCCTCAGCAGAGTTGACTCACCCAGAATGATTCCTGGACCCCGAAGCAGAGTTACTTGATAGTTCTCCAGAATCCCCAGCGGAGATGCGTCGTCCCCAGCAGGTTTCTGAACAGCGAAGTTGAAACTTCCCTTGAAGACTTGATGATTGAAGTCCAACCGTATTAACGAAGCGGTTCTCCCAGCTGATGCGGAGTGCCTGAGGGCAGAAGTTTGGATATCCCCAATTGGTTCATGATCGACTGAGAATTCTATTCCCGACTTACTGATGAAGTCCGGCGGATGCCCGAGAAGTTTCTTTGAATGCCCGGCGGCATGATTAACTTGATCGTTGACCTGATGAGTCTCGAGGAATCTTGATGCCTGACGGCATGATCGACCATGTATCACCGGTTACCGTGTGACCAATTCCCCAGCTAGTTGTCGTGCAGCTAGTATTTCAGTTTTCGAAGATTTGTTCCCATCAGAGTACCGTGTACTTGTGCAGTTGGCAAATTTCCGGGTTTGTCGGTATTCAACCGTCTCGCACCTTGATTGGTTGAGAGCCGTTCGCTTGTCACTCAGTCAGGTTAAAGCCGTTTGAATAGGGGCAGCTGTTGCACCCCAAAATTTGCCCAACATTTCTCTACCTAGCTTATGTTTCATTTCATTCACATTAGCATTATCATTTGTATTTCATTGACATGTATGCAGGAGATCAAGAGGTATGATTATCAATCAAGAGCTACACAAGACTTTGAATCTAGCTAAGAAGGTTATTCAAGTGTTCAAGGGTTGATATCCTTGTCAGAGAAGTTAAAAGATCCTCTGAGAGAGGGGTTGAAACCAAGAGTGGGTGCCTCCTAACTTGAGAGTTGTGGGAAGACCTCAGATGATTCTGAAGCCATGAAGAAAGACTTGAGGTCTTGAGAGAGCTCATGAGAAGGTTTGAAGATCACTTTGAAGCCTAGACATGTCATGGTGCAAGATTGAGAAGCCTGAGCCATGAGTGGTGTAATTAGGGTTTGACTGGGTCAACCCTAGGTCAACTGATGATTTGAACAAGGTTGAGACTTAATTCAAGAGCCATGTGATCATGGATTGATTAATTAAGATGCTATAAGGATGATTCCAAAGTAAAATCATCATGATTGAAGAGTTTGAGAAGTTTCAAGCTAGGGTTTCTAAGGCTTGACAGTGTAAAATCCCCTAGTTTGACCCCTACCTTCAAGGCAGTTTAGCTCAAGATGTGATTGTCATATCATCTTTCCCTCAACATGAATGTTGTAGAGCTTGTTCTTATATTTAATTTGAGTACTAGAAGTCCTTGATAGGATTTGTAGAACTCAAGTTATGACTTTGACAAGTTACAGGTCATCTGAGGTATGTGGATCTGGGAGCTTGAAAGTTACCCAACTTGCATCAAACCTTTGCCATAGAAGGATGATTCCTATGAACTTTTGGTCAACATGAATGTTGTTCCTTATCCTCTTAGCTTTCTAGAGAGTACTTGAAGTCCTTGATAGGATTTGTAGAACTCAAGTTATGGCTTTGACAAGTCAAGGGCATTTTGGTCATTTGGAGATTACAGGTCATTTCAAGCATAAGGCCATAACTCCTATTTCCATGCTTCAAATGGAAAAATGTTCAACATCAAACTTGTTCAAAATGATGTTTTAAGGCTAGTAAGGAGTTCATGAGATGTTGGGAATGCTTGTAGCTCAAAGTTGCAAAAATGACCTAAAATAAGGGTATAAGTTAAATGAATCAAAGTTGGAAATTGATATTTTCAACCTACACATCCAAACCATGGCATGTAATATATCATTTTGACTCTAGAAAACATTTTAAGAACATTGGTTTAGCCACATTTTTTATTTGAGGTCTAATTTGGAGACTTGCTTCGAAAAGTGATTACTTGCATATTAAGTAACATGTGCAAAACCTAGAATCAAGGCATGAGCAAGGTCCTTTGCAAGCTAAACACCTTCAAAATGTCACTAGGGGATAAATTGGAAGTGAATGAGGTTGGTTTCAAGCTGCAAAGAGAGCTATGCATATCATGATATGTGATTGAAAATCTCATGACATGAGAGATTGAAACTCTCATTAGAAGGGTCTAGAGGGTTCTAGATCACTCATACATCATCTATATATTGAGTAGAGGTGATTCAATGCAAAGGTTGGTGATGATTGAAGAAGAGAGCATAGATTGAGATTGAGATTTCTTGGCTTGCAATTGAATTCGGTTTCACCAAATTCTTCACTTTCCATCCATTTTCTTGATTGAAACTTCTTCCATGGATGCAAGGGAGTGATTCCAGATCATAATCCAAGGGAATTCGTGGCTGAATCGTGTATGAGCAATTGAATTTTTCCACCTGCAACTCACCATCGGATTTCAAGATTCAGGAGCTTTCAACCGGTTCTTTTGCATACAGAAGCAAGGAGAGGATCCATTGATCGTGTCTGGAAGGTTGAAGAGCTTGAATTGAAGGTTTAGTGCATCTGTTCATCCAAGATTTCCAGGTTAGTAACTTTCTTCCTCTAGCATGAATTAGGTAGAATCAAGATGAATTAAGGTGTTAGATGCATTGTAGAACGGTGTAGGATCGATTTCAGATAGTTAATTTGAGGATTAGTGACCAATTTAGGGTATTACCATTTTCGGTTGAGAATTGGATATGGCGAATCTTGAGCTTTCAGAGAGAATTAAAGGCATGAATGAGTTCGTGAGGGAATTTGGGACATGTTTCATTAAGGGATCGTGGCCTATGGTGGACTCTATGATGAACTAGGGTTGTGGAATGGTGACCGGAGCACCACCGGTGGTGGCCGGAGCTGGGGGCGAAGTTCAGAGGTTCAAAAGGTAGAAGATGACCCTAGAGCCATTGGATGGGGGTTGGACTTTGACTGAGTGAGTGATCCAACGGCCACGTTTTGATTTCAATTTGTGAAGGAGTTCTGATTATGAAACGCACCGTTTCATTTAATCAGTGGTTCTGGGCTTAGTGGAAAGATTGTTATCCCCACCCCCTGAAGGCCCAATCCATTATTTGAACTGTGTATCATTGCTATCTGCACCGTGTGCTTGTCTATTTTTGTTTGATTTCCATTATTTTTTCATTTTATTCATGGTTCTTGGAAAAATCATATAAAATTGAAAATTAATCCAATTAATCCCATTCTTTTTGAGTTTTTACTCATGATTGAGTCTAGTATTTTTTAGATAAAAAATATTTTCATTTAATGTAATTTCTGATTTTATGGGAATTTAATATTTTAATTGATATTAAAATGGTTATGTTTGATACATAATTTTGTGGAATTTTTTGTGGTCATGTGGTGATGACTTTGATCCTGATTTTTTGTGTGTGATTAGTTTAGACATGTATGCTCCCATATCATTTTTCTCACATTTTTGTAATGAAAATAGGTGTGCTTTCTAGATTGATATTTAGGCGCTTCCTTTTAGGGTTTAGGTTTAGTACCTTGTGATGTAGAATTTATTTCTAGGTCTTATTTGATGATTTGATCTCTGAAATTAATGTGGTAGAGTCATGATTGACCTAGGTTCCCATAGTTATTTTTGTAGGATTTTACAATTGGTTTTAGTATTTTAGTTAGGACTAACTTTAGTACTAGGTTTTAGGTGATCCTAACTTACTAGTTCAACTAGCTTAACTGCTTTAGTCCCCTTAGATTAGGGTTTTTGCTTTGTTTGCCTTTGGTTGAGATTGAAGACAAGTTGAAGACAAGGTGAGGATGCTTGAAGTTGCTTGAAGTTGCTTGGAGCTAGGAGTTGTCTGTGCCTGAAGGTGTCTGATGAAGATTTAGGAGGTAGGAGACATATGGAGAGCCTTATAATTAGAATGATTTCTTTCACAAATATGGAAAGCATCTTGTGCTTCCATTCCTCCCAATGACTAAAAGTCCTTCTAAGATATTCACATCCCTCCTTTGGAGGGATGAGTGGCTTTATCTGGGAAGTAGAACTTTGAGGGAACCAGTCTCTCCTAATGATGAACCCTTACAGGCTTCCTTTGGTTGGCAGTAAGCTATTTATCATTTCCACTCATTCTATTAAATCAATTGTATTCTGGTTTGAGTATCTTGAAAGATGTTGGACTTGAGTTTGAAGATGAGGACTTCATTGAAGAGCGTGGAAGAGGATGATTCCTTGAGCATTGCCATTGCAGCTGAAGCTTGAAGAGCAAGAAGAACAGGTTGATACTTATGATAAAGATTCAATTGAGATTGAGTGAAGAGTTGAGGCTTGAAAAAGAATTGAAGGATGGGGTTCACACTTCCATGTGATTGAAGATTACTCTGAGAAGCTGAAGCTTGTAGATGAGGAAGACCCAGTTGATACTGGCAAAGCAAAGAGAGCTGAAGCTTGAAGACCAAGTTGATACTTACGAGGAGGATTCAATTGAGATTGAGTGTAGAGCTGAGGCTTGAGGAATAAAGGATAAGTTGACACTTACATTGATGCTTTGAGAGCCTGAAGGAATCAAGTTGGTACTTGTAGTTGAGAGTGGAGCCTGAGGGTGGAATGGACTGAGGAGCTGAAGCTTGGAGAAGAGATATTAATTTGATACTTATGTTTGATGGATTGAAACCTTGGGGAAGCAAGTTGATACTTGTCATGAAAGATGATAGCCCTGAAGGGTGATTGAAGTCTGAAGACTGGGTTGCTGTAGAAGAGCTGAAGCTTGGGATTGAAAGAGGGGTTGATCTGCTTTCTTGTCTGTTTTCTTTTCTGTGCTGATGTGCCTTGTTTGACTTGCTTGATGCATTAGAATAAGTCCATGATTAGACTGACTGTAAGCTAGGAGCATGATTGCACTAGAGGTTGAGTTGCTCCCTCTTCTTGTATTGTTATTGTATGGCTTTGCTTGCGGGTATTCGGTAGAGCCCAGCTCCCTTGCCCATGTGGTTTGTGTGTGCTTGATAGCATGTTATTTTTACTGTATGATTGCAGTTTATTGTATTTTGCTTGATAGCATGTTGGTTCCTCTATATGATTACAATTATTCATATCTGGCTTGAGGTTGAGATTAGCTTGTGGAGGCTGCTGCCCCACACACATTTCCTCCCTCACTTGCATTGCATGCATCTTACAGTCATTTACTGTTTACTGTTTACTGTTTAAGCTGAGGCTTTATCTGTTTCTGTGTATCATTGACATGATCCCTTAGGACTCTGACTTCCTTTGATAAGGAAGTGATGATAGAACTTTAGGTTGAAACCTATGCATGATAACTTCTAGGAGTTCCCTGTTTCAAACTTCAACTATAGGATGAATCCTTGGCATGACAACAGTAGGACTTGATAGTCTCCCCGTAGTTGAGCCTGTTCTCTTCTCATCTTAAAACAGCTTAAGATACAGTAATCATGAATGATTTCTTTCGTACGTTATGAGCCTTAAGCTATCGGAGAAAGGATTGTTGGAGAGCTTCTTTCCAACAGTCTGTATGTTTAGTATGGCACCCTTTGGGTGACATGCGACGTGTTCACTCTCAGGTCATAGTCTTTAGTGCGATTGAAATTGCAAACATCCATAAAAAACACTTCTTTCGTAAAAGACAGAAAACAAACTTCAAACCTTTTTGCCCCGTGGGCCCATAATTCAAAGGAAAGCTTTTCTGAAGAAAAGAGTGTCGTTAAACTTCAGCGCCACCGCAAACAGGCTTTGTCCCTAACTGCTGGAACTGTTGTTTAACCCTACTCGATAAAACAGATGAATCTGAATCCCTGTAACCCGTATTATCCCGAACTACGTAAGCTCTGATCTCTCATACCTGTTGAGAGTACGTAGGCATAATACTGATGTATTGGCGAGCCACCTTCCCCGTAACCCGTAGTTAGGCGAACTACGTCAACTCTGATTTCTCATTCTCTGATGAGAATACGTAGGCATAAAGCGCGACGCTTTGCCGAGTCATTTTTCTTTTTCTTTTAAGCCAAACTTGATAGATTAGATAGATAAAACCAACTCGTCCAGTAAACACAAACAAGCATGGATCCCATCGAGTACGATGGACGTGAGGGGTGCTAATACCTTCCCCTTGCGTAACCGACTCCCGAACCCAGACAACGGTTGCGATGACCTTGTCTTATACCTTTTCGTCAGGTTTTTCTAATCGTTTCCTTTCCCGTTCTGAGGGATAAATAACGAAAGGTGGCGACTCTTCTGTTTTGCCGGCACCTTATTTTCGCGGAAGCGACAGCTACTGCGAAAATCGGCGCCGGCTATGACAGAAGAGTCGCCACCGTGCGTTATTTATCCCAACGGAGGGAAAGGAAACGCTCAGAGTAAACCTAACGCAAAACGGGAAAGGAATGGTCATCGCAACCAAATTCCTGGATTCGGGAGTCGATTACGCAAGGGGAAGGTATTAACACCCCTCACGTCCGTCGTTCTCGACGGGATCCACACTTGTTTTCTAGTACGGATTGCTATTCTATCTACTCTATAGGTCTGGGTTAAAAAGAAAAGAAAATGAAAATGACTCGGCAAAGTATCGCACTTTATGCCTACGTATTCCCGTCTGGAACGAGAAATCAGAGTCAACGTAGTTCGCCTACCTACGGGAAAGGTGGGGAAGGTTACTCGCTAGGATTTGGCATCCTATGCATACGTACTTTCATACAGCATGAAAGATCAGAGCAAACGTAGTTCGGGCTACGGAAGACACAAGCTTGTCTGAATGTTTTTTGTTACCTTATGAAAGGGTTTTTCTTGATTAAGAGTCCAAGCGGACAAAAATGACACTTTGATGTTTGTTTTGAATCTTTTACGAAAGAAGTGTTTTTTGTTTGTTTGCAATCTCTGACGCACTAGAGACTATGATTTGAGAGTGACTACGTCGCGTGTCATCCAAAGGGTGCCACACTAAGCAGCCAGACTACTGGAAAGAAGCTCTCCAGCAACCCTTTCTCAAATAGCTTAAGGCTCGTAACGTACGACTTCGATTAACCTTATTACTGTATTTTTGAGTTGTTTTGAGATAAGAAGAGAAAGAAGCTATAAAAAGCCTAGGGTTGAAAAGGGAATAAAAACTAACCTAATGTTGTCATGCATGGATAAGAATCCTAATGTCTGTCATAATTCCCTCCTGCACAGAGGAAATCAGAGATCCTAGGGGATAAACAGAAAAGAAAGCAAGCAGATACAGTAAAATGCATGCAATGCAGCAATACAAGCGAGGCAAGGGAGTCCCGCTCAACCTCGAACCTGGGAAAACAACAGGAAAAGTGAATCAACATTCACTTCAAACCTAGGGGCAAGCTATAAAAGCCAACAAACAATACAGAGAAACAAAAACCACAGCAGAGGAGGCAGCCCCAACAGCAGCACCAAACTCTTACAGTTGACAGCCCAAGCAGCAGCTCTGACAGCAACAGCTTTCATCTTCAAACTTCAATAAGCTTCAATCTCCAAATTCCAGGGAAGAGAAAGCACACTTCAAATAAGGCTCCTCAACACCTAAACAGTTAAGCTCCACAGCTACAGCAAACACCAGCTCAAAAGCAACAGTAAACCCTAGCTTCAATCCTCCAGCAAACTCCTGACAACAAAGTTGACAGTAACATAACTCCATCTTCAAGCAGACCTCATGAAAGGCATCTTCAACATCATAGATCTTCATATCCCAACTCCAGCCAGCTCCACCAAGAAAGATTGATTATTAAGATCAAGTTATAATGAATGAGAACCAGTGAAAACCAAAGGAAATCACTAGAAACCATCATCTGCAAAGAAAGGTATCCTCAAAAGTTCTACTCTTTAAGGCATGCCAATAATCCCTCCAAGGGAGAGATGGGCTTCCTTAAGAGGACTTTGAATCATAGGATAGGGTAGAGGCACAAGAAGCTCTCTATGTTTGAAAGAAGAAATAAGACTAATCTACTGCTCTTCCTATATGCCCTAATCCCTAAGCTCCTGACAAGCACTCCAACAGATGAGAAGTCTTCAACTCCAAGCTTCTTCAAGCCATCCAAAGCAACTTCATTTGATCTTCAAGTCATCCAAGCAAAGCCCAAGCCAAAAGCACACCCAAAATAGCTCCACACAAAATAAACAAACAAAGCATCAAAGGGAGAACCCCACAATCACCACACCAATTGCAAAAATCAAATAAAATGCTAAAACTCATCATAAAATCCTAAGTAAATTTCTAAGGGAACCTAACCCTATACCTAATACCCCATATAAATCCCAGAACCTAAATCAAACCCTAAGTCCCCAAACTATGTTCTAAATTACAACTAGTTGTTTTAAAACACTAATTCTAACACCTCTCCTATTCACCTCTAAAACTAACCTAAATTTTATTCAAAAAATTATTACAAAATTCCTAAGGTTACATGCTTCCCTAATCTAATCAACCTCACAAGAATCACTCAAAAATTCCTCACCAAACTCTCATACTAAATTCAGAAAAATGAAGTATCAAACAAATGTAAAATAAAAGCATTAAAATTGTAAAATATGCCAGAAAATGTAAAATGCTTGAAATTAATATTTTTTAATCCTATAAAATTCTAGAGACCCTAAGGAAACCAGGAAAAAAAGTCTCACTAAAAAAGGATCATTTTTCAATTTATAATGAATTATAAACTATCCTAAATGAAAACATAGAAATAAAAGAAAATAAAAGCAAAATGACAAACATGCGTGATGAATAGCAAAATTTACAAATACATTCCCCAGACTGGGCCCAAGAAGGGGTGTGAATAACAAGCGCGCATCAAGCCCAGACCAACCAGAAAATAGTGTGAAAAATGCAAAGGAAAATCAATAAAAGTCTATGTCAAATAGCAACTAAACCATGTTTAAATCTTAAACGAGCTTCAAAAGGGTGTGTGATTAGCAAAGTTTATCTTAAGCCCAAAGCCACCAGTTTAATGAAACGGGGCGTTTTGTCCATGTTCAGACTCCTTCACAAACTCAAATTCAATCGTGGCCCTTGGATGGATGGTTCAGTCAATGGTCTTCCTAGATCTAATGGTTATTTCATCATCTTCTCCATTTCAAATTCTGGGAGGGAAAGTGAACCAGACGGTGGCCGGAGGTGGCGCCACCGTCGTCCCCAAATGCAAACTCCATAAAAACTCATCAAAACTCAAACCTAAGCACCCTAATCAACTCGTTTTTTTCACTGAATCCAATGGTAACCTCCATTCTCCTTGAATCTTAACACAACTCAAAACACGACTCCAAGCTCAGAATATGCTCCAAATTCAATCATCACCATTCTTAAAATTGATCAGCCTATCATCATCTACACACTTCACTGAGTAATTATCACCATCTAAACATGTTTAAACCTCCAAGAACTAAGAGAAACGACCTTCAACAGAAATGGTGTCACCCTAGGTTTTGTCTCTAATCACCAATTTTTCCTACCAGAATCCACCCTAGCCATGTCTACAATGCATCTACACATCTAAATCCTATCAATTCTACCTAAATTGAGCTATGAGATGAAATTTACAAACCTGTGAAAATTTGATGAACCGAGATAGAATTCCTTCCAATTACACTCCAATCTTCTCCAGACACGATCAATGAAGTCTTGTGGAGCTTCTGTATGCACTGAATTGCCTTGAGTCCCTCCCAATCACCAAATCTGATTTTGATTTGCAATGAAGAAACTCACTTTTCTCTCTCTCAATTATTCAAAGTTCTTGGCTAAAAAAGCAACTGAATCAGTTATGATCCTTACATAGAACATGTTAGAAAGCTCTAGAATGATCTGGAATGATCCATGTGAGAATTTCAATTTCTCTTGCACTTGATAATCTGATGAGAAGCTTGCATATGACAGTTGGGTTTAGCTTGCTTCAGCAGCTTGGTTTTGATCCAATTTCTCTCCAAATGACATTTTGAATTGATTGGTATTGGTTAGAGCCTTGTAGCTGATCTTGTGAATGATTTTGCATATGTTGCTTCAACCATAAGCCACCAAATGCAATCCTTTGAAATATGCCTCAATTGCCAAAAGTAACATTGCCATCATCTTTAAAACATCCTTTCTGATCAATTTGATATGTCACATGCCTCATTTTGACCCCAAAACACAAAATCACATTTTTGGCTTTTTAAATGACTTTCATTTCTTCCTTTTTAAGCCATTTTTGGTAACTTTGTGATACAATCCCATTCAAATCCTCATAACTTCTTACCTGGCCTAAAAACATCATTCTAAACACATTTCATGTTGAACATTTTTCCATTGGAGGAGTGGAAGATAGAGATTTTGACACATGTTGAAAAATGACCTATAATTCAACTTTCCCAAAATACCCCTGGATTGTCAAGATCATAACTTGAGTTCCACAAATCTTCTTGAGGACTTCTAGTACTAAAATTAAAGGTAAGATTAAGACCTACAACTCTTATGTTGGACAAGAATCCATTTGAAAAGCCCTTGAGGGGCAAAAGTTGCTTGGAAGTCAAGTGACTTTCATAGATAAATTTCAGTGTCCTCTGATGACCTGTAACTTGCAAGAACCATATCTTGAGTTATACAAATCTTCTTGAAGACTTCTAGTACTAAAATTAAAGCTATTGAGAAGCTCTACAAGTTTCATGTTGGCCAAGAATCCATTTGAAACTTTTATTTTGACTTATGTGGCTTGGAAGTCCAGTGCTATGCAGGGGATTTTACCCTAGGAACCCTGTCTCAAACACCTCCAACCACTCTTGATTCTCTTGAAATTGATCTTGGCTCATCCACACACATGCTTCAACATATCAATCCATGACTTCCATGACCTAGAGCTAGGTCTTGATGCCCTTTCTTTACTCCCCTTGACCTAGGGTTACCCAGATGAAACCCTACTTGTACACACCTCAACCATGGCTCTTGAACTTGATACAATGACTTGTCTAAGCTTTAATAAGGCCCTCTAGGCATCCCATGAGATCCATACACACCTCAAATTCACAATTCCATGTTGATGATCTTCAATACACCTCAAGTTAGGAGAGAAATCCACCTGTGGGCACTCAAACTTGTCATGACTTCAACCCTTCTCTGATGACTTGGATGGTCTCTCAGGCTCAGAGAATACCTCTAGATAGGATTCTTTTGATATAAATAGCACTTGATCCCTTGTTGGGTGACTTGATATGCTAGGATATGCAAATGATTGAACTATGTACATGATGTAACTATGCAAATGGCAATGCAATGAAACATGAATCAAGAAAGAAAAGGTTAAGCAAATTTTGGGGTGCAACAGGGTGCTAATACCTTCCTCTTGCGTAACCGACTCCCGAACCCAGGACTTGGTTGCGATGACCTCGTCTTTCCCTTTTCGCTAGGTTTTTCCGATCGTTTCCTTTCCCTCTCTTTGGGATAAATAACGAAAGGTGGCGACTCTTCTGTTTTCCGCCGGTTGTTTTTCACAGTTGTGACAGCTAACGACTCTGCTGGGGACCCTGGTTCCCTATGCGAGTCAATCCTAGTGCTTGTTAGGTTTATCTTTCTGGGTTTTAGACATGCGTGTTGTACTTTATTTACTACCGCACTTTACTTTCCCGCATTTTATTTTCAGCATTATTATTATTGTGTTGTTGTGCGGGAGGGAAGTTCTGATGAGTGAAAAGCCAAACCCAGGCTTGATAGCAAAGATAGTATTAGACTGGAGATTAGTGGAGGACCTGTTTGCTTAGAAAAAACCAGTTCCCATGAAATTCACACTCAGACAAGATCTTATTTGATGATTTCTTTTCTGGTGCTTAGGATTGGAATTGATCTTGGATATGAGGATTGTCGACTATGGGGACCGATCATTTGTGACTCAGCTAAGTGAGGCCTCTTCAGGGGGTGATGATGCCAAACTAGAAATGGTGAACGTATCATCATTTCTTGAAAGTCTGTGACGCTGAGGAACGCATAGGATGTCGTACCTTTGTTAGTGGATTAGGTCCATACCTGTGAGTGGGACTGAGGTCATGTGTTGCACCCCAAATTTTGACCCCTTAGATCTTCATAATCATTTTAGGATCATATTCATTTAATGATCTAACCTTAACCTATTTCAAGTTGTCTTTGTTAAGATACAGATGAATTAGGGTCCCGTACAGTCGATAATCGAGATTTCGAGAGTTTAAACAGTCAACGTATTGGATTGGTTCTCCATGAAATAAGTCTCCACATCATCAAATATACTCCATTGGATCAAGTATGAATCCAATTTGAGGTTGTCACCCAAGGATCAAGAACAATGCAGTTCAGGATACCCGATTAGGGTTTTCGATCAAGAAAAGTCAACTGTAGTTTGGCTTTTGATTTAAATGGTGTTCCAATGATGGGATCATGGTCCATGAAGTTCATATGGATTATTGAAGTATACTCAATAAGTTTAAAGGCCTCAAAAGATCCGGAACAACAACAGTCGACTCGGTAGTCATCGATCGATCGTTCGGTTGACCGAAAAGTCAACTCTTCAATCCTAAGGAATTTGACCTCAAAGTATGAAGCAAAAATGTTCCTAGTAAGATATTAAACCTATCCATGAAGTTTCATGACCATTGGATCAAGGATTAAGGAGTAATCGAAAAATCGGGAAATTAGGGTTTTGAAAGGGGCAAGATCATAACTCCCTAACCACACATCCAATTGAGTTGGTTCAATGCTCATTGGAAAGCTCTTGGCAAGTCCTACAAAAGTCCCACAGTGGTCCATGAACAGAAAATGCATAGATTTAGGGTTATGACCAAATTCATTACAAGAGGGAAAAATAACATAGAAAAATTCTAAGTTATTGGCCTATTTAGGCATGTTTTTAGCCGACTTTGAGTGGATTTTTGACCTAGTTCCATTGGGAATATGAAGATAATGAAAACATGAACGTTGTAGAGCTACATGATGGATTTCCAAAATCTACTAGAACTCCTCCATAGCCCTTATGAGTTGGGAGTTATGGATCCAACAAGATGAGGTTTCAACACTTGAGTCCAACATTTTCACTTTTTCACAAACCCACCTTTTGATCACTTGAGCTATTCTCAGCCCTTGGATCATGTTTTTATATGATATTTAGGGAGTATGATGAAGGAAAATGCAGAAGAAGTGAAGGATTTGAAAGGTATGGCAAGTTGCAAGGAAGGTTGCAATATTTTATTCAAAGAAAATCAATGAGGAAAGAGAAACTTTCCATGAAATCTGCAGCAGCTGGTTCCCTACCCTCTATGCTCTCTTCAATCACTTCATGTCCCTCATTTTACTTGAGTTTTTTAATGCATTGAATCAAGGGAATGATGTACTCAGCTGCCATACAATCTTGAATGAGATTTCATTTTCAAAACTCCCACCAAAAGTGCCAAAGTACCAATCTGCCCCAAACCTTTCCTTGGCCTATAAATAGAGGTTTCCTCTATGATGAAACACACACCAGAGCTATCCAAAACATCATAAATACACAGCTCTCTTTCTTTCCCTCTTTACTCGAAAGTGAAGAAATCTCACAAAACCACCAATTTCACCACTTTGAATTTTTCACACCAGTTCTTGTTCCTAATCCAAAAACACTTCAAAGACCATATACACACCCTAAAAATTTCCATTTGAAGCTGTTCCCATCATTACTTTCTCCAAAAAAACCTTGAATCAAAAAAGTCAACTGTCCACACACCATGGTTTGACTTTTGTGCATATTTCATACCAAATCACTACATAGACCAGTTTCCATCATAAATACACTTGGAACACCTCATATCCATGTTGTGTTAGCTGTATAAATACTCAAAAAGTAGCTAGAAGTTTATCTACTCAAACTGTTCTCAAGGTTTGCTTATTTCTTCAAAAAGAAGTAAGCTTCTTAGAGCTTGCTCAAAGGAAGGAAGAATCTCTGGTTTTCTTGGTTGCTAGTTAGCTTTTGGAGGTCTACAAGAGGTGTGTTATTTTGAACTCATTCACTAGTATGCATTGCCATATATTGCTTTGTGGTTGAGATTGGTTTGTACATTATGTTAAAGTTATTAAGTATGCTGTCAAATATGTAAGAAACCAATACCATGTGCATTAGTTGTAAGGTTGTCTTTAGAAGTGTGTGTATGTTGTTACTTTTGTGAAAATAGGGATAGGAATATATGGTGAGTTTAGGTTTTGAATTTGTTATGCTAAGTGCATATTCATTAGCACCAAAACTGTTTTAAACTTAAGAATCTGTCAACTATCAATATGAGGAGGTTTAGGCTGTTTTGTTTGTTCTTGGACATTGCCATGTTTGGTAGCTGTCACTTTGAGGCTGTAACTATCATGAGGATTTAGCATTTGGTTGTGTGGATTTGTGATGACCAAGTTGTCACTTTTTATTGTGGGGTTTGTCAAATCATGACTTGGTTGCTGTTAGGGCTGGTTCCACTTTTATTATTGCTCATGTGAATTGATGACTGTCAAGACTCTAGACTGTTGAATGATTTCTTGTACATAGGAATATCCAAGTTTGTTTACAATACAATCATGTTTGATCTATGTAATTTGTTGTTTGAGTCATATTTTTTGAAAGGGAATGACAGTTGGAATTCATCAAAGTGTTTGGTTGAAATACCACAAACTATTTTACTATCTGTTGGTCAATTTTTTTTATAATTAAAAAATGTTTTGATCCTGTTATCTTGAGTCTTGAGTTTGTCAACTCTCATGGGCTGTCAGCTTTGTTGATTGGCCACTCAGTTACGTTACAAGTGTTTGTTGTAGTCTCTGTTGAAATGATTCACTTGGATGCTGTGGAAGCATAAGATGATCAACATTAGTTGTTTGTTTACATGGCTATCAAAAACTCCTCTTCATGCTATTGCTTGTGTTAATTAGACTGTTTTGAGTTTGAGTTAGTTTATTTGAACATTGTTATGTTCTTGAGCTCACAATCATGTTAGAAAGTATGTTGTAAGCTTGCTCAATCCATACCATTCATCATTACTATGAACTGATATTGCACTGTGCTAAATTTGTGTTCATTTTTGAAAGAGTATGGCTGCTGTAGTATGGTAGCAGGTCTTGATAACTGTTTCTGTTCTAAGTATTTCATTTCTGTTTGATTTGTGGCACAATTTTGTTATGTCTAAAAAAGTCATGTTGGATGGAATTCAACATTGTTGAAATACCACTACTATAGGTTTCAGTCCACTTTGGACTTGGCATTTGTGATGCTGTACAAACACGTTGCTTTATTCACTGCTTGTTTATTTTAAGATTGATTATACTCTACCTCTTTCAAATCCTTGAGACTTTTTTGCAATTTGTGTATGTAAGGATGAAACTTTTGGCTTTAGTAACTTGTGTGCTGTCATGGCAAGATCTGTCTTGAACTGCTGGTTAACCTTTTGGTCTTAGCATGATAGCCTGCTTTAGCTTTTAGGTTAATTAATAACTGTCATTTGGAGATTGCATTGTGGAATGTCATTGAAGTTCTTGTTCAAGAGCTGTTGTTGAAGGTTGTGTTAGATCTGTCAAACATATTAATGTTAGGATTGTTAACTCTTCATATTAGTTGGCTTTTCTTTTAGACTTAACATTTGTAATAGCAGTTTTCTTGGTCCTGTTTAATTTCTGGTTTGGTGCCCTCAGTTTGTGAATTTTGGCTGTAAGTTTAGTTTGATGGTTTAGCAATGTAGCTTGGATTCATGACTGTTGCTATCCTGAGTTTGTTATCTCATACCTCACTTTTGCCATGAGTTCATAGCATATTGGAGTTTTTCAACTTCATTGACATAAGGCCTTGGTACTCAGCACACTATCCAGTTTTTGAGGCATGTTTAAACCTCTGTTGACTTGAGAAGCCTCAAGCTTTGGCTGACAGGTAGTTTTAGAGTTTATAGGTCAGGTTTTTGGTTAGACTGCTTAGCAAGGTTTAGTTTATAAGTTTTTGTTCAGTTAGTTGCTATTGTGGAAGCCACTAATAAATGCACCATGTTTTGGTCTGATATCAACACTTAGGGTTTATTTAGCTTCTGTTTGCATTTCACTTCTACAAGTTATGACAATTTGTGTGTGTATACATTGCCATTTGGTTGCATCTGTTTCAGTCTAGGTGGTTGTTTCTGTTTCCAAACCAACTGTTTGATTCTTGATGTTTGGAAATTCCTAGCTATGCTATTTTGAGTATGCTATTGGAATTTGTGAGTGTCAGTTTGGTTTGTGTAAAGATATTGATTTAAGGCATAGCAATTGAAACAAGGTTGCCTCACTGCTGAACCTTTTTCCTTGGTTTGAAATTTGGTTTTGCAACTGTTTTGAGTTTGCCATGATGGTTATGTTGAGGTGATCCTCTTAACTGTTGGAGTATTTAGTAATCAACAGTGTTATGTGGATATTTTTCATTGAGAAGCATAACTGTTCTTGTTCTTTCAACATCAATTTCATCAACTTGCAACTCTTGGGCCATTTTCTCATTCTATCTTTTTTTGATCAAACTTGCTGTTGGAACTCATCCCATACTACATTTCAAACTTGTGCAGACCCTTACTTGCTTTTAAATTCACTTGTTTTAATCCATGGATTTCCAAATGCATCTCAAACTTCATTTTTGCAGTTGCTACCATTTTTTAGTTAGGGGCACAATTTGAGAAAACTAAATGCACCATCTTTTTCCTTGTCAAAAATCACACAAGTTAGACTTTGAGTTTGTTAAATTTGATGATGTTTTGATCTATTTTGGGTGTTCACGTTTTTTGCCATAGTTGTCTTAATGCATCTTGCATGTGCCATCGTATTTTCCATTCTGAGTTTTATTTTGAAAAATGGATGACACGTTCCTCTTACTTGTGAAATTTCAAGCATGTTTGACTTTTATTTCCTGAAAATTGGTTATGTCTTGAGAAAGTTTGGATCCAAATCGTTTTGGAATTTCCACTTGAGTTGCCTTGAAGGAATTGCCCAGAATTGTTGCTTTGTTAAGTACATATTTAATTGGGGTGGAAAAATACACGGATGTATCGCCACCCCAATGGTTGTCACCTTGCCTTTAAATACCCTATCATGCGCCTTGTCCTCTGTTCGAGCCTCAGCGAGGCCACTTTTTATTGATTTTGTGATTTTCTTATGGTTTTAATACTTTTACTTCTTTTCCTATTACTTTGTACACGCGCGCATGTAGTTGGTTTGGCATGATTTTAAGTCCATAACTCCAAGGACGTGGGTTCAATCCTTTGTGTGGGCACTTCTTCTTTTTTAGCACTTGGGTTACTTATTTTATTTAATTTCATTCAATTTTCAATTTTACATAACTTCTTCATTTTTAATCCTTTTTAGTTGATTCTTTTTGCTAAATTCTTGTTTTAATGTTTATTTTCATATGATGATCAAAGAATCCTAAAATTCTTATTTTATAAACACTTTCCATTATGGGAAGATCGTAAATCATTTTAGGGTTTTCACCCTCCTATCTTTCATTTTCGAACATTGATTTTATTCCTCTTTGAGTTTAATTTAAAGATGACATGAACTTGACTTGTTGTCTCCCTTGTGCATTTAAGTTTTAATTTCAACTTTGTTTGCGTGCGTTTAAACATATTACCTTTAAAAAATCATTGATTATCCCCTTGAGGTTTTGAGCCCTTCTGTTCACATTGTGTGACATTGTTGGTTTATATTCCCCTTTACCCTTTATCCTAACCTTAGGATTGGAGTCGTCGTGCTCTATTTAGCATCCCTCCGTGGACATTCTCTCCCCTTTGTCCTAACCTTAGGATTTGAGTCGTCGTACTCATGTTTAGCGTCCCGCCATGGACATTCTCTACTACAACAATCTCAACATAGATTCAGGAGTCGCTGCACTCCGTGAAAGTACTTCCCTATGAATTCTTACATCCCCATAGGACCTTGACCATAGTCAAGAGTTCCTCACCCCTAGACAGGGGAACTACGGTTGCTCTGATTTCATTCCCGTCAGGATACGTAGGCACGGGATGCGATGTCTTCGCGAGCATACTTTACCATACCTTGTGTATACTTTATATCTTTACCCTTAGCACATTTCCCTTTAGCAAGAAAACTTTAGCAAACACAAATATTAACAAGAGGTTCCTGTAGAGTACTACAGATGTTTAGGATGTGAAATACCTACCCTAGGCATAACCAACCCCCGAACCTTTAGATCTCTCTTTGCTTAGCTTTAGGCCTTGCCTTTTGCTTTGCATTTTAATAGGTTTTTCTTTCTTTAAACCTTTCCTTTTTTTGAATAAATTAAAGTCAAATTGTGAACTTAAGAATTAAAGATTCAAGTTAATCAATAGCTTGGTATCATGATTCTCACAGCAACATCATGTAGGAAACATTTACCTTCAGACTACCCGGTTTTCTCTACAGTTTGAATCCGAAGTACTGGTAACAGAGGTTCCTATCAGAGCAGTGCTATGTTCTTGTTGAAGCAGATTGGTCCTTCTCACTCAACAGCACAGCGGAATCTTGATCTCCTGCCTGCATCCTTAGCATTTGCATCCTTGCATTTTCATTTTGCATTTCATTAACGTGTGTCTGTGTTGCAGGTGCGTATCTCTCCCCGATTCTAGTGGTCTTGTTCTGTATTTCTGATATGGAGACTTTGAAGAGGACAATAGCATACAGGTTTCCCACTCCAGACATTGGTCCCATACTTAAGTTGATTGCCTTGGCTGATGGTTCAGTAATAGAAGACTTTCGGAAATCATATGGGAGGTTGTTGAAATTTGTTTGCAAGCCTACCGCACATGAGATCAGTGACCTGTATACTCTGATGCAGTTCTATGATGCTCTGTTGAGATGCTTTGTGTTTCCAGATTATGTTCTAGCACCCACTCTAGAAGAATACTCAGACTTGCTAGGCATTCCCATCAAAAATCAAATGCCTTACCATCATGTTGACACTAAGCCTAATCTGGCCAATCTTGTCGCTGCTTTACACTTGGATGAGTCTGAGTTGAAGGGAGGAGTGGCTCAAAGGAATGGGATGTATGGTTTTCCTCTATCTTTCCTAGTGGAGAAGGCTCAGAAGTTTGCCAAGGAAGGTTGTTGGATCGTGTTCTACGCCATTTTAGCTCTTTGCATATATGGTACCATACTATTTCCTAACCTGCCAGACTTCGTGGATGTAGATGCTTTCCATATTCTCGCCTCAGGGAATCCAATACCCACTCTTCTTGGAGATGTTTACCACTTTATCCATTATAAGAACGAGAACCAGAGAGGGAAGATTGTGTCTTGTTGTGTTCCCTTGATATGCAAATGGTTTGCTAACCACATGCCTAAAGCGGGTCCCTTTGTCTCTTCGGTGGGCACTTTAGATTGGTCAGAGCGTCTAATGGGTTTAGCTGCAGAGAATATCACTTGGTTCGACAGGGATATTTTGGGTACAGAACTCGTTTAGAGTTGCAATGGTTTTCCCAATGTTTCGCTTATTGGGAGAAAGGGGTGTGTCAATTACAACCTGTCATTGTTGATCAGGAAATTCAATTATGCATTGAAGGAGGCTCCTAAAGAAGACGAGATACAGGAATCTCTGTATCTCACAGGGAAGTTGGATGGTGATGCATTGTGTCGCGGTGAAATTTGGATACCAAGCTATTGATGAGCTTGAATCTTAATTCATTTGCAACCGAACTTTAATTTGTCCAAAGGAAGGGAAAAATATCGAATTACCCATAATGCAATGCAAATGAAAAAGCTAGGGATTTATAGATTCGGGGGTTTGTTAAGCTTAGGGAAGGTGCTAGCATCCTAAGTTTCTGTAGTACTCTACAGGAACCTCTTGTTTTAATGTTGTTTATTGCTAAGGGTTATCTTCTTAAGGATGAAAAACCTAGGGGTTTATTTCTAAGTATACTCGACAAGATATCGCATCTTGTGCCTACATATCCTGGCGGGAATGGAATTAGAGTATTTGTAGTTCCCCTAAAGGATTTGAGGAGTTCTTCGACTGTGGTCAAAGTTCCTACAGGATAAAGGTAGTTGATTGATTGATTTTAGGAGAAAAGATGAGTTGTCATTTAAAGGGAGATTACTTGATTTAACAACCACAACTTTGTAGGAAAATAGTCTTTGCATCGTCTTAAGAGAAGGGCTCAAGTACTCAGATTGTCAACAAGTACACCTCTATCTCTCCTAAGGCAAAGTCCCTACATGTTGATTGAATTGTTATGGGGTAGAAGTTTTATCTCGCTTAAGATGATTAACATCTTATTCTCTAATATGTTTGAATAGTTTGAATTGAGTTGTTGAATGTGTTTGTCTAAGTTGTAAAGATAAAAAGTCCTCCTTATGGGGTAGGATCTATCTTAGAGATCGACTTGAATGGGATCAAGGCTCAATGGGGATTATGATGCAAATGAGATGCATACGCGCAAGTTTAAGTCATGCGCAGGTTCTTCCTTTGAACGTTTATGCAATACGATAAAATAAATCGCGGATAAAGATAAATAGCGGTAAAGTAAAGGCAGATAAATAAGAGCATACATAAACGCATGAAAGCGCTAAAGTGTGTGAATTGTGAGTGTGCGAACGGAGTCGTAAGCGTGCACGTTTAATTGAATTTGGGGGTATTGATTTTAGTTGAATTGATTGAAAAAAGATTATATTAGATTAATAATTTTTTTAAGAAAAGAAGTTGTTCGATTTAAAAAAAGGTGTTTATTAGATTAATAAAGGTTTGTCATTATAAAACTATCCTAAATATGAAAATGGTTTGTTGGTTAATATTATTAATATTTTTTATTAACTAAAAGTTGGTAATTGTTATTTATTTTAAAAGCATAAAATAGATTTTTATTATTAAATTATTTTAAAGTTAATTAAGTATAAAATAGATATATCATTATTTATTTAGAAAAGAATTATTTAGTTTGTAATAGAGAAAAGATCTAGTTAAATAGTTGATTAATTAATAAAATAAAAAACATTAGTTTAATTTTATAAAGAAAGGGTTGATCTAAGTATAAGTTAATTATAAAAGTTATTAATCTTCTTATAAAAGGTCTAATTAAAATATTAGATTAATAAAAAAAAAAGCCAAATTAAAAAGATTAATGATTTATTAGATAAAAGTTATTATTGAAGGATTAATTTAAGAGGGCATCATTTTAATTTATAAAAAGGTTGATTAAGGTTAATTAACTAAAGGTCAAGTAATTGATATAAGTTAAATAAAAAACTTTAATGAAATGGTTAACTAAGGGTTATTAGTTAATTTTTTTAAAAAAGTTGATTAATATGCTGATTAATTAATTAATAAAACAAAATAAGTGATGATTAGGTTAATTAAAAACGGATTAGAGATTGAGTGGGGCAGACAATTCAATGGGGCGCAGGCTACGAGGGTGCACGGTGGAAACGCAATGTGGATTGTCCGATCTGATCCGTTGGAGATCAGAGGACTGTGTGTGAAGGTGTATAGTAGCTATCATGTGTGCATCATATATGATTATTTTTTACATTTTTTGCAAGATTAACAAAACAAAACCAACTCAGATAAACTCTCATCTCCCTTCGATCCTTCTCGTGGCGCCGTTAACCTACTTCCTCTCTCCTCGATCTTCATTGTCGCGCTTCTTCGATCCATTCTACACTTTTCTTTACCCTAACCTGCAAATCAAACAGATCTCAAACATGCATGAAACTTCGAAAGAGAGAAACCTTTACCCAGAAACACAAGTTGACGGCGGCTGGACGATGGGGGAGGCGACACGAGGACGTGGTCTTCGATTTCCCTCCTCCGGGCGACGATGATGAAACTTGAGGAGGATTCGAGCTTCACGGTGATGACTAGCCTCCTTTGATCTAAGCTTTGAGTGCGTCGGTTCTTTTTGCTGCGATGAGGGTTTTCTCTCTTGTGACGTAACGATTTCTTTGTTTTTTTTCTTTGTGGATGTGCTTCGCGACTTTTATAGAGGAGTAAGATGGGCCTCCATGAAAATCCACTTAAAGACCTTCCTATTTGGGCGATGGCTGTCTGATTCACTTGATTGATTTGGGGAACCGATAGTTAATTCTTTCTAATTCTGTTGAAGAGGTGTCGGTTCCGATTTAGGGAAGTTTAAACCTTCCTCTTTGCGTATCGATTTGTAAAACTTGGGACCGTATCTTTGACGTGTTCGTTGACTTTGAATTAACGCTTTTCTTCTTCTTCTTGCAGGGAAAAAAATTACACTTAGAGTTCAGAAGCTGCCTTATCTTGAGCTCGCTGAGGAAGGCTTCGGACCGGCAATGATGACGCTTAGTCTGAGCTGGGAGAAACTACAGTTGCTGTTTGTTTGATTTTTGTTGCTTAGGTTTCCTCTGTTGCTTGGAATATTCTTGAGCTTGGTAAGAAGTTGGAGACGGTCTCCGTTACCCTTCTGGCTGCTCGAACCTCCTTGCACAATGATGAATTGAGTTGAGGGATGAGTTTCTTCCCGTTCTTAATTCTCAAATTCTTTCGAATTTGTATGTTACTGCAAAATAGTGTTGGCTGGTGTTGCTATTTTTGTCTTGCGCTTGCAGATGATGAGTCGTTGTTGTATCGTTGTTGATGTTGCTTGTAGATGGTGAACTGATATTGTTGATGTTAAAATGATATTGCTATTGTTGCTTGTAGGTGATGGAGGAAACCTATTGTTGCTTGCATCTGAGATGTTGATGCTTGTTGTTGTTCACAACCGATACTATATTTGTCTGCTGTTGTGGAATGTTTACCTGCTGAGGCATTATCTTCTTGCAAACTGGGCTGATGTGTTTCTGTGCTGCAGTGCTATCACTTGCTGATATGGGATTACATTGCTTACAATCGTTCGCAGCCGATGAAATGTTGGTGTTGCTCTCTGCTGTTGTTGCGAATGCTATTATACTTTGTTATTGTTGTTTGTCGAAATACCTATTACCGTTGCCTGCCAATCTTGCCTGATGTTATGCTTGCAAATGTTATTCTGCTGATGATTGCAAAGGATGAAATGCTGTTGTTGAAATGTTGTATTGATGCTTGCACTGTGATGATACTGAAACGCTGATGCACTGCCTCTGGTAAATTGCTTTTGAACACCGCTGATAAATTCTTAAGCATTTGCGACATCCTCGACCGTTGCTTTAATTTTTTGTGACAAATTCTTGGGCTGTGTGTCTTGAATTTAACTGACTTTTTTCTTCTTTCAGGGGCCCAACTTTAAGTTCGGGAGCTGCCGGTTCTACGCTGTCGCCGAGAAAGGTTTGACGGTGATGATGACTTATAAGTCTAAACCGTGGGGAGATTGAAATTGCCGCTGCCTGTAGTTTTGTGCGCTTTGCATTGTATTAAGCCATTGAAGCTTAGTTGTTTTCCATCCAAAATTAAATCTTTCGATGTTCGGTAAGGAGTTGGCGATAGCTTCGGTTGATGCTCTCCCGGCCGCTCGTTCTTCCTCCCGATGATGACTTAAAACTGAGGGCTGAAACTCTTTATCTTCATATGAACTTATTTCTTAATTTACCTCTTTAATTGTATTCTGATTACCGGCAGTGTTTTGCTTTGACAGATTTGGGAACCGTTAGAAATGATTTGCAGCAGTTCTAACGTCATGATCCGGACTCGAAGACGGCGCTCGTGTTCATAAAGAAACTGGTACATTTTGAAATCTATCTTGATTGAGATTGCTCAGAGGTTAATTCCTAACCTCAACTTCCTCTGCTAAAGTGCAGGTCGTGTGGACAAGCTGCCAGTCCCGTCTTTATGAAGAGCAAAGTTCTCGCAATCCTCTTACGTTCGCCGATAGCTTTACATCCACTTGACAGGAAGGCGTCTTCTGTTCGTTGGTAAACTGAACTTGAACTTGTAGACATCTGATGTTTTGCTATTGAGACCTAAGAAACCAAACTGGATTAAAATTATGCAGGGTCTACCGTGGAGTATTTAGGGAACTGCCAAGGCCGGACGGTGCTACCACAAACTCGGCGCAACCTACGTGAGCACTTTCTCATATGTATCGGGTTCGGAAACGCTTGGAGTTATGAAGTGTTGTACATAGGTGTTTTCTTCTGAGGTGAATACCAGCATATCCGCTTTGAGCAGTATTCTAGAGCAAGAATCCAAATGACATTGTATAACTTTAGCAAAAGCTTGTATAGCTTTAACGTGTTGTTTATATGTTTATGGTTTGAGAAATTGTATCCATATGTAAACAAAACATCATCCGTCCTTATAAACATCGAAATTATGTTGTAATACCAGTATAAATATATACTAGAATTTAGGAATTCCAACCTGTATTTGAAGAATGATGAAACCTTACATATTTCCAGACTCTGTTATAAACCATGCTCGAGAGTTCCTGAGTTTGTAATATTATGAATCTTCGACCCCTTTTAAAAAATCAACCCATGATATGCATCACACTTTGTAACTTAGATGGTGATCTTCAATCCTTGGGGTAAATCAATCAAGCGTTAACTAAATCACTTGTCGTAATAGCAACATCACTAACAATACTCCAAATGCAAGATGCGCTTACACAAAGTGTTGAGGTCGCAATTCTGATCTCGCGAATCACAACAGGATCCTGTAATTTTGACTTCAAAATCCCGCTTTGAAATCCGAATTCAATGTGTAGCTTTGACATTGTGTTTGCATGGTGAGGACCTTTAACCATCGGACCTTGGACATGAATCTTGAGTCCAAAATCAAACCTCCATGAATTACAACTCTTGATCTTTACTCTGAAGATTTGATGCTTAAAGTCCCGAGGGATACCACTCAAAACTTCTCTTGCTTTCGAATTTGTGAGAATGAAGGTTGGACTTGGAATTACTGCATCTGCACAAGTTGGTTAGCCATAAAAAGATACACAAAAGTAAAAAAAAAAACGAGAATGAAATAGGCACACGGAGGTGGGATCTTATGGTCAAAAATTAGGGTGCGACAGATGCCCATATTTAAGTTTCTTCTATCCAGAGATATGGAGATTGAAATCTTCGTCTCGACGTGATAGGAGGGACTTAAATACAAACATTGCACGAATTTTTGGCCCTAAGATGCCACCGAATTCATATGATATGAAAATGCAAGAGCAACGGGTCCTGCGGAGTGTTGCGGTGAGAATCGTAATACCAAGCTATTGATTAACTTGAATCTTAATTCTTACTATTCACAACCGGACTTTAATTTATCCAAAAAGGAAAGGTTTAAAGAAAGAAAAACCTATAAAAATGCAAAGCAAAAAGCAAGGCTTAAAGCTAAGCAAATAGAGATCTAAAGGTTCTGGGGTTGGTCATGCCTAGGGTAGGTATTTCACATCCTAAACATCTGTTGTACTCTACAGGAACCTCTTATTAATACATGTGTTTGCTAAAGTTTGCTTGCTAAAGGAAAAGTGCTAAGGTAAAGATCTAAAGTTTATATAAAGTTTGGTAAAGTATGCTCGCAAAGACATCGTATCTCGTGCCTATGTATCCTGACGGGAATGGAATCAGAGCAACCGTAGTTCCCTTGGTGGGGGTGACGAACTCTTGACTGTGGTAAAGGTTCTAGAGGGATGTAAGCACTCATAAGGAAGTACTTACATGGAGTGCGGCGACTCCTGAATCTACGTTGAGATTGTTATGATAAAGAATATCCACGGCGGAACGCTAAACATGAGTACGACGATTCAGATCCTAAGGCTAGGATAACAGATAAAGGATGTCCATGGCAAAACGCTAAATGTGAGCACGTCGACTAAAATCCTAAGGTTAGGATAAAGGGGAAAGATGTCCACGGGCGGGACGCTAAAAGTGAACACGGCGACTCAAATCCTAAGGTTAGGATAAAGGGGAAGGATGTCCACGGCGGGACGCTAAAAGTGAGCATGGCGACTCAAATCCTAAGGTTAGGATAAAGGGGAAGAATGTCCACGGCGGGACGCTAAAAGTGAGTACAATGACTCAAATCCTAAGGTTAGGATAAAGGGGAAGGATGTCCACAGCAGGACGCTAAAAGTGAGCACGGCGACTCAAATCCTAAGGTTAGGATAAAAGGGTAAATGTAACCAACAAGTTATTACATATAAACCAATAATGTCACAATGATGTAAACAAAACGGTTAAAAGTCTCGTGGGGATAGTCAACAGTTTTTAAAGGTGAACCACTTAAATGTGTACAAACAAATGTGAATTTAAATGCCCAAGGAAGATAACAATCCATGTTCATAATCTCAAATTAAAAACTCAAAGAGAATGAAATCCAAATGTTTGAAATAAAGAAGGAAAGATATGAGGGTGAAAACTCTAAAATGGGTTATAACTTGCTCATAATGAAAAGTGTTTCTAAAATAGGATTTTTAGAATTCTTTAAACATTATATGGAAATATGTTACAACAAAAGAATTTTTCAAAAAGAACCACTTAAAAATGATTTAAAATGGAGAAGTTATGTGTTTTTTATGTTTGTGAACAAAACATAAAAATCTAAATGATAAAAAGATTAAAATGCACATGGAAAGACAATGAATCAAACAAATTTTATTATTTAAACATGTATAAACAATACAAGATCAATATCACAAGAAAAATCAAGTTACAAGTTGAAAAAGTTTAAGAACGGCATGGTAAAAACCCTAAAAATAGTCATGGTAGCATGTGAAATGCAAATGGAAAGTTCACATTTATGAGTTTTAGGTTTACCTCTTGAAGAAAGATTAAGCAATAAGAAAACCAGAGATCTTGAAAGCTCTTCCAAGATCTTCAAATTTTCCTAGGATGATGAATAGATGCTCCAAACAACCTCCAAGCAAGCTAGTGGACGAAATGCCTTGTAAATGAAGGAAAATCTCCAAAATCCAAACATTTCAAAGACCAACTCACTAGAACCTTTTTACATAAATAAGTAGGTGACTTGTTGAATTAAAGTTGATGATTTGACAAGGGTAGCCACCTTTTTTCTCTTTCTTCACTATTCACTTTTGCAACTTGCATTAAATAATGATTTCCTTTGATCTTTGTGCCACTTTCGTGGGAATTGATGTACAAATGTTCATTATCAATATTAGCATCATAAATGAGGCTTAATCTTTGATTAACATCGATTTGGAGCGGTTTTGGAATAAAAAAACTCATGCTGACCTAGTTTAGCCAATGCGAGTTTTTGCCAACGTGTGGACCTCGGTTCTCTCTAACCAGGAAGAGTTATGGAACACACTTGTACTTTTTATAAAGCCCCAATTAGGTACTACAATATTTATGTTTGTTTTAGGAACTCATTCCTCTTGAAACTAGGTCAAAAACCCTTGTGTGGTTAAGGAGTTATGGCTTTGCCCTTTTCAAAACCTTAATTCCCTAACTTTTCGATTACTTCTCAATTCTTGATCAATTGGTCACAAAACTTCATGATTAGATATTAAATTATGTTGGGAACATATTTGGCTTCAATTTTGGGTTAAAACCCTGTTGGTCAATGGGTTGACTTTTTAGTCAAACGAACCGAACGATCGAAAACCTCTGAATCAACTATTGGTGTCGTGGGTCTTCTGAGGCCTTGAAACTTCTTTAGTGGAATTCCCTAATCCATATGAGCTTCATGGACCATAACTCCATCATTGGAATACCTTTTAAATCAAAAGTCAAACTACAGTTGACTTTTCCTGAATAGAAACCCTAATCGGGTGTCCTGGGTTGCACTGTTCTTGATCTTTGGGTGACAAACTCAAATTAGACTCATACTTGACCCAATGTAGTATCTTTGATGATGTGGAGAATTGTTTCATGGAGAATAAATCCAATACATTGACTGATTAAACCATCAAAACCTCAATTCCTGTTTGTACGGAACCCTAATTCACCTGTATCTTAACAAAGACAAACTTGAAATAGATTATGGTTAGATAAACAAATGAATATAATCCTAAACTGATGGTGAAGATTTAAGGGGTCAAAATTTGGGGTGCAACAAATGCCCCTATTTAAATATCTTCACCAGATGGCAATGAGAGATGATAATCCTCATAGAATCGTAGTGAAAGGTATTTAAATATAGCAAACCAAACATTTTGTCCCTTAGATCCTATGGTATGCAAAAGGACAAATACTGAAATGCAACGACAACTAAATGATGGTTTATGACACCTGGATGCAAGACAAATGCAGACACACGAGCAAAAATAAAAGAACGGGAATACGACGAGTAATTACTCACAGGGGAAAGACAACAACATCGGGGAAGCAATAAACATCATCCATGAACGGAACTAGATGGAAAAGAGTCACAACATTCAAAATATCAATGAATAAGGTGAGGAGAAACCTGAGAAATATAACAGGGACACAAAAACAAACATCAGACATTCGGAAGAACATCGAATGAACTCTGAAATATACCAGAGATACTCGGAAATACATCGAATAAACTCCGGAACATATCTAAAGAAGCACATTGAAGACATATATTTTGAAGGTTCATCTGAAACATTTTAGAAGGGTATTTGAAGACATGTCTAGGAGAACATCAGGTAAGCAACAAAGGAGTTCTGGAAGAACATCAGAACAAAAGATATATATATCCGAAAAAATATCGGAAAAATTCTGGAAAAACATCAGAATTTAAAGGGAGTATCTGGAAAAACATCAGAACAAAGACTCAAACTGGAAAAACATCAGAGAGAGAAACATATCCGAAAAAACATCGGATAGATTCTGGAAAAACATCAGAATCAAGGTAAATATCTGGAAAACCATTAGATAAGTTCTGGAAAAACATCAGAACAAAGACTCAATCCGGAAAAACATCAGAGAGAGAAACATATCCGAAAAAACATCGGATAGATTCTGGAAAAACATCATAATCAAGGTAATATCTGGAAAACCATCAGATAAGTTCTGGAGAAACATCAGAGCAAAGACTCAATCTGGAAAAACATCAGAGAGAGAAACATATCCGGAAAAACATCGGATAGATTCTGGAAAAACATCAGAATCAAGGTAAATATCTGGAAAACCATCGGATAAGTTCTGGAAAAACATCAGAATAAAGACTCAATCTGGAAAAACATCAGAGAGAGAAACATATCCGGAAAAATATCGGATAGGAAATGTCATATCTGGGAGAACGTCAGATAGACACGACAAAATCTGTTTGGTAGGTGCCAAATGAGTTGGACTTTGACCACAAGGTAAGAGTTTGTTAACGACACGACCTCAGGAGAAATGCAAATGAGGATGAAACACTCATGTTATGCATATGTATATGAATTATGCAGATGATAGATGATCAGAATGTAAATGAAAACGCCGGCGACAAGGCTCGTCTCTTTTGGTGAAATGACAAGACTGGAGAACTGATTCCTCAACACGGATATCACTGTTATTCTGCTTGGGGACTAAAGATGCTACTGCTGGGCACATCCCTGCCACAATGGTAAACTGTGTCAAGTTGATGATCATTGTAGGAAAGATGAAGAGCTGCTTGGGGATTCTTCAAGTAAACTGTCCCAAATTAGCTGTCTGTTGTAGATGAACTGATAATTGCTTCAGCTTGTCTGATGTTGAAAATGAATGATCCACTGTGTGCTTGGAAGGCTTGCCCTAGTCTGAGTCTGGAAATATCTTATGGATAAACCACATCTGAGAAGACCTTGCCTTGAACAAATATTGAACTGATTCTTCGACAGGATGTGAAAAGAACTTGCCCCTGATAGGATCACCGACCAAGTTTCTCAATGTTTGAAAATTCCTTGAGAGGAAAGCCAATTTGCAAACAAAAGTGTTCATACAAACACGGTAATGCAAAGTTCATGCAACTTTTGAAATCAAAATCATTTTTGGAAGAGCAAATTAAAAGAGTCATTGGTTAGAAAACGGTAGTTTAAGACACTCAAAGTTTAAAGCACAGGTGTACTGCCAAAATAATTGATTTACAAAGATCTTTTGGAGTCAGTTTATGTAACCTTATTGTAGTATGCTTTCAAAATAACCTTGTTTCAGTTAGGTCTTTTGAGGGTTGTAGCGTGGCCTGGTTCACGGTTTAAGAAACAAAAGATAAAGGCTCAAAGTTTATTTGTGCCCACCCAATCTACGCGATGATCTTCTGTCCTATGCTCAACTAACTCAGAATATGCACTCAGGTTCCTATAGGAATTGCATTGATTATAGCCATGATGATGGTTTAGAAGTCCAAGGACTCTTGAGACGACAATCACTACTTCTCTACAACATTTGGTTATTTTGACATTGAGGATTTTCATGGTAAAGATTTAAAGATCTCCTCTTCTATTATCCCTAACTTTTGCCTGAACTGTTTCTTACAAATATTACAGTCAGCGGGATGCTCCAGTTTTGCATAAGTCTCCTTCATAGGTTTTGACTTAGCGGGCTTTTCTTTTGATTGATTTTTTTTGAAAGAAAGATAGTGACTGTCTGGGTTTAATGATTACGGTGAACCATCATTGGCTTTTTGGCTTGAAAAACATCTTTGACACTTGTTTGCTGTGTGCGAAGGAAAACTTGTGGTTGCAACCTTTATATGAAAGGTGTCTCACATGAACATGCAACCGAGTTAACTGAGAACTACCCACCCCAAGGTTAAAATTGCGGGTTTTTTTTGTAAAGAAAGAAACTCCTACTTCTAGGCTCGAAGGGGTTAACGAGGGATTATCTTCCTTATTTCTCCAGTGTTTGGGAGTTGAAACAATGCCTTACATCATCAACAAAGTTTGATTGAAAGCATACTGATAGGAGTTATGGGTATAACGTTTTCATCATCCTCCCTCAAATATTTGCATATCAAAAGTTTGAACAAAAGGTGCATATTTTTAAAAGATAAAGCATAAAGATGCAAATACTGGACAAAATGAATTGAATCAAAAGTTGCAATGCTCATTTCATTAATACAAAAGTACAAACATAATTTGAAGGCAAACAACTAGTACAAAATAAGGAAAGTGCAAACAACAAGAGACATGGCTTAGTGATTAATGAGTTGTCCTATCTGATTTCAATTCATCAATCTCCATTCAGATTTCTGCATTATGTACTTCTTACTATGACATCTTGCGTCTATAGTTGGCTCTAGTCCGATATCGGTGTCAAGGAATCAGTTTGACGACTCAAAGGCACACTGGAAGATGGAGACAACTGAAGATGAGTGACTGGACAAACAGAGGTATGCAATGAACCATGCAAAGATGCAAATGCAATGCAATGCTATGCAATACAGAATGCAAAACACACATAACAGGATCAAAGGTTCAAGATCACATCATAAGGTCTGGGTACAGAACCAACCACAGGGTGTGTACTAGGGATAAAGAACCTGTACAACGGGTTCTAACAAAGTTCCCAAAGTCATAGTAAATCCTTAGGATATTTCCAATTAATGCAACTACTTACGTGAGTCAACAATATTCTCAAGATAAGCTCGTCTGAGTGTTGCATCGCGTGACAACTATTGAGGGACTACTCCCTAACAATTTCCGCGCTACGTCCTAAAAGGCCAAGTGGGGTAAAAGTGTTACTAAAGGTCCTCAGCTTCGCAGACTCATGTTGAAACAATTAGTGAATACACGACTACTCATGCATTACTAACCATTTCAAAGAGTCTCCACTGAGCGTGGTTACATCATATGTTAGACATATTGGGACTACTCCTAATAGCCCAACTATTGATCATATCACAATCCTATCTCATGTGTCACTCAAATCGGGGTTAGGATTTATCTCACCACTCAAGGCACCCAAATCAAACAGATATATTAACAAATATACACAAATATACAAGCAAGCAAACATATAGCAAATACAAATATAAACAAGGTGGGCTTAACCATCTTAGAGGAGGTCCCCAGTGAAGTCGCCATTTCTGTTGCGGTGAGAATCGTGATACCAAGCTATTGATTAACTTGAATCTTAATTCTTACAATTCACAACCGGACTTTAATTTATCCAAAAAGGAAATGTTTAAAGAAAGAAAAACCTATAAAAATGCAAAGCAAAAAGCAAGGCTTAAAGCTAAGCAAAGAGAGATCTAAAGTTTTGGGGGTTGGTAATGCCTAGGGTAGGTATTTCACATCCTAAACATTTGTTGTACTCTACAGGAACCTCTTGTTAATATTTGTGTTTGTTAAAGTTTGCTTGCTAAAGGAAAAGTGCTAAGGTAAAGATCTAAAGTTTATATAAATTTTGGTAAAGTATGCTCGCAAAGACATCGCATCTCGTGCCTACGTATCCTGACGGGAATGGAATTAGAGAAACCGTAGTTCCCCTAGTGGGGGTGAGGAACTCTTGACTGTGGTCAAGGTTGTAGAGGAATGTAAGCACTCATAAGGAAGTACTTACATGGAGTGCGGTGACTCCTGAATCTACGTTGAGATTGTTATGATAAAGAATGTCCACAGCGGGACGCTAAACACGAGTACGACGACTCAGATCCTAAGGCTAGGATAACAGATAAAGGATGTCCACGGCGGAACGCTACATGTGAGCACGGCGACTCAAATCCTAAGGTTAGGATAAAGGGGAAGGATGTCCACGGCGGGACGCTAAAAGTAAGCACGGCGACTCAAATCCTAAGGTTAGGATAAAGGGGAAGAATGTCCACGGCGGGACGCTAAAAGTGAGCACGGTGACCCAAATCCTAAGGTTAGGATAAAGGGGAAGGATGTCCACTGCGGGACGCTAAAAGTGAGCACGGAAACTCAAATCCTACGGTTAGGATAAAAGGGTAAATGTAACCAACAAGTTATTACGTATAAACCAGTAATGTCACAACGATGTAAACAAAACGGTTCAAAATATCGTGGGGATAGTCAACAGTTTTTAAAGGTGAACCATTTAAATGCATACAAACAAATGTGAATATAAATGCCCAAGGAAGCTAACAATCCATGTTCATAATCTCAAATTAAAGACTCAAAGAAAATGAAATCTAAACGTTTGAAATAAAGAAGGAAAGATAGGAGGGTGAAAACTCTAAAATGGGTTATAACTTGCTCATAATGCAAAGTGTTTATAAAGTAGGATTTATAGAATTCTTTAAAAATTATATGGAAATATGTTACAACACAATAATTTTGCAAAAAGAACCACTTAAAAATGATTTAAAATGGAGAAGTTATGTAGTTATTAAGTTTGTGAACAAAACATAAATATCTAAATGATAAAAAGAATAAAATGCACATGGTAAGACAATGAATCAAACAAATTTGATTATTTACACATGTTAACAAACATGTATGAACAATACAAGATCAATATCACAAGAATAATCAAGTTACAAGTTGAAAAAGTTTAAGAACATCATGGTAAAAACCCTAAAAACAGTCATGGTAGCATGTGAAATGCAAATGGAAAGTTCACATTTATGAGTTTTAGGTTTACCTCTTGAAGAAAGATTAAGAAATAAGAAAATCAAAGATCTTGAAAGCTCTTCCAAGATCTTCAAATGTTCCTGGGATGATGAATAGATGCTCCAAACAACCTCCAAGCAAGCTAGTGGATAAAATGCCTTGTAAATGAAGGAAAATCTCCAAAATCCAAAGATTTCAAAGACCAACTCACTAGAACCTTGTTACATAAATATGGAAGTGATTTGGATAGCTTTAATACATCATATTTGATGTGTTTGAAGTGTTTCTTGAGTTGGAAGAAGTTTGAAAATGGTTTTGAAAGGCGTTTTGCAAAAGTAGATTTTGAGGGATTTTGGAAACTTAATGAGATTTTGCAAGAGCTTGTGATTGTGTAAGGAATGGAGTTCTAGCTGTTTTCTAGCATGAAACTTGTGTGTTTTTTATGTAGGAAGTGAGTTCTATTTATAGCCAAAAGACTTGGATCAAGGTATAGATAAAAGTGAAGCAAATTGCCAATTTTAACCTTCCATCATGAAAATCTTTGAGTTTTCCAATGCAATTTTCATCTTTGTCTTTAAGCCACTCTAATAAGATATTATCCATGCCCCATAGATTTTTTTCATCATGATTGATAGGATAGAAGGTGACTTGTTGAATTAAAGTTGATGATTTGACAAGGGTAGCCACCTTTTTTCTCTTTCTTCACTATTCATTTTTGCAACTTGCATTAAATAATGATTTCCTTTGATCTTTGTGCCATTTTCGTGGGAATCGATGTACAAATGTTCATTATCAATATAAACATCATAAATGAGGCTTAATCTTTGATTAGCATTAATTTGGAGAGGTTTTGGAATCAAAAAACTCATGCTGACCTGGTTTTGCCAATGCGAGTTTTTGCCAACTTGTGGACCTCGGCTCTCTCTAACCAGGAAGAGTTATGGAACACACTTGTACTTTTTAGAAATTCCTAACTAGGTACTACAATATTTATGTTTATTTTAGGAACTCATTCCTCTTTAAACTAGGTCAAAAACCCTTGTGTGGTTAAGGAGTTATGGCTTTGCCCTTTTCAAAACCTTAATTCCCCAACTTTTCGATTACTTCTCAATTCTTGATCAATTGGTCACAAAACTTCATGATTAGATATTAAATGATGTTGGGAACATATTTGGCTTCAATTTTGGGTTAAAAACTGTCGCTACCGCGAAAATAAGGTGCCGGCAAAACAGAAGAGTCGCCACCTTTCTTTATTTATCCCTCAGAACGGGAAAGGAAACGATCCGAAAAACGTGACGAAAAGGTATAAGACAAGGTCATCACAACCATGCCTGGGTTTGGGAGTCGGTTACGCAAGGGGAAGGTATTAGTACCCCTCACGTCCATCGTACTCGATGGGATCCATGCTTGTTGTGTTTATCTGACGGGTTTGTTTTACTATCTACCTATCAAGGCTGGTATGAAAAGAAAAGAAAAATGAATCGGCAAAGCGTCGCGCTTTATGCCTACGTATTCTCATTAGAGAATGAGAAATCAGAGTCAACGTAGTTTGACTAACTGCGGATAAACGGATGGGGGAAGGTGGCTCTCCAATACGTCAGTATTGTGCCTACGTACTCTCAACGGATATGAGAGATCAAAGCTAACGTAGTTCGGGAAAATACGGATTATGGGGATTCAGGTTCATCAGTTTTTCCGAGTAGGGTTAACAAACAGTTCCAGCAGTTTGGTGTATGCAGCTCGACCCTTGGAGACTTAGGCGTTACCGTTTGCGGTAGAACTAGGAGTTAATGACACTCTTTTCTTCAGAAAAGCTTCCTTTGAATTATGGGCCCACGGGGCAAAAAGGTTTGAAGTTTGTTTTCTGTCTTTTACGACAAAACTGTTTTTTATGGTTATCTATAGTTTGTACAACACTAGAGACTATGGCTTAGGAGCGAATGCGTCACATATCGTCTAAAAGACGTATACTAAACATTATAGACGATTGAGAGGAGGCCGTTCAATTATCATTACCCAAGTAGCTTAAGGCTCGTAACGCGCTTGTACTAACTTGCCTTTATTATGTTTTTTACTGTTGTTTGAGATGAGAAGAGAACGAACTCTACGGGGAAACTGTCAAGTCCTAATGTTGTCATGCCAAGGATTCATCCTATGGTTGAGGTTTGAAACAGGGCACTCCTAGAAGTTATCATGCATAGGTTTCAACCTAAAGTTCTAATTATCACTTCCTTATCAAAGGAAGTGAGACTCCTAGGGGATCATGTCAATGGGATACAGAAACAGACAAAGCATCAGCTTAACAGTAAACAGATATATAGAAGAAAACAGTAAAGATGCACATGCAATGCAGCAATACAAGTAGAGGGAGACTCATTCAACCTCTAGGCAATCAAGCAGAGAAGAAAACAGACAAGCAGGGATAAACAGACTCAACCTCTAAGGCTAACGCACAGATGAAAAGAAAAACAACATACAAGCAAGGGAGGATCACCTCAACCCTTAATGCAAACAAGCAGAGGGAGACTCACTCAACCTCTAAGCAGTCATGCTCCTAGCTTAATAATCTAAATATGATCCTATTCTAATGCATCAAGAATTTCAAACAAGGGAGAGAAACCAAAATGAGGAAGAAGGGAGTCATCCCAGGCTGCATCAGGTTGGAGGTGCATCAACACCAGAGTCCATCATGGGCTCAACCTTTTGAGGAATGCACAGAATCCAACCAAGGGAAGGATTAGGCTCTCCCAAGAGGGATCCTATGTCAATAGGACAGGAAAGACTGGGTATTGGTCCTAGATATCAATCTAAGGGTAACTAATTGTAGTGTATCAACACAGAATGTCCATCTCAGGCTCAACCTGTTGAGGAATGCACAGAATCCAACCAAGGGAAGGATTAGGCTCTCCCAAGAGGGATCCTAAGAAAAGGACTTTGAGATGAATGATAGTATATAAACCAAGGGAATATACCATGCCAAAAATGTTAATCCAAGGCTCAACCTCCTGAGGAATGCACAGAATCCAACCAAGGGAAGGATTAGGCTCTCCCAAGAGGGATCCTAAGAAAAGGACTTTGAGATGAATAATAGTATATAAACCAAGGGAATATACCATGCCAAAAATGTCAATCCAAGGCTCAACCTCCTGAGGAATGCACAGAATCCAACCAAAGGAAGGATTAGGCTCTCCCAAGAGGGATCCTAAGAAAAGGACTTTGAGATGGATGACAGTATATAAACCAATGGAATATACCATGCCAAGAATGTCAATTCAAGGCTCAACCTCCTGAGGAATGCACATAATCCAACCAAAGGAAGGATTAGGCTCTCCCAGGAAGGCTCATCATCATGACTTGAAGGATAAAGATAGTACAAACCAAAGGAATGTACTATACTAGGGAATGCCAATTCAAGGCTCAACCTCCTGAGGAACGCACAAAATCCAACCAAAGGAAGGATTAGGCTCTCCCAGGAGGGTTCCTCTTCAAGACTTAGATAAAGAAGATAGGGCAAAGCCCAAGGAAAACACATAGGGGACAAAAGGCAACACAACACTCCTAAGAAACCCTACAGACTAGCTACAAGGATCACCTAAGCTAGGGGAATCAAAAGCTGTATCAAGACTTTAGCAAAGTTCTAATGAGGTATCTACCTACTTACCAATCTATCAAGAAAGGAATATGGGACCTAGAATCATCTAATGGCCATGTACAAGGTTAATCTATGAAGTTCTCTAAGTTAGGATCACCTAAACTAAAGTTAACATGTAAAATGGGGAACTAATTGAAAATCATTCCTAAAAATTCTAAGGAAAATACTATATTATCCTACATGTGTCAACATTCTATGGTACAAAAATCAGGGGCTAAACCTAAATCAAAAGGCTCAAATTAAATCTAAATCTCAAGGGTACACTAAAGGGATCCAATCATGAATACTCCTAAACCACTATCTCAAAACCCTATTTAGAATCATATAAAAATCTCAACAAAAATCACATAACATCACCAACATGTCTACAACCAGCATACAAAGTTTCAATATCAAACTCAAAAGAATGAATGAGAAATAAAATCATCAAGCTCAACATACAATCATCTAATTTTTAAAAACACACTAAAATGGAAAATATGAGATTAATTGAAAAAGGAATGGGAAATCAAAATAAAAAATATGATAAAATTCTACACATTCCAAACTACATCCACATATTTTTTCATGATTTTGTAAAGTGATTTAATATTTTTCGTGAATTAATATCAAACAGCATCAAAACAATAAAAAATAAAAGAAAAAAGAAATTCAAGAATTAGAGGGAGGTGGTGTAAGCAGCAACTATCCTATGTTTTAAATGCAGTGGGCCTGCGCGAGTAGGGTGTGAATAGAAAACGTACGCTGGGCCCAGAGTTTCAATTAACTCAGCATTTTATATAATGGAAACAGGCCTGGGGGTGCGCGAAGTAACGGAACCATGTGTTATTTGGTTTGGGGCTAACAAGTGAGTTGTGGATAGCACGCTGATCAAAGCCCAGAGTTTCATTTAATGAAACTCTGCGTTTCATTTAATGAAACTCTGCATTTCATTAACATTGGAAAAGCCATGGAAGTGTTGCACGTGAAATGCAATACCAACCACACGATGCGAATACGAAGTCTAAGAATTTTCTCGATCTAACGGTCCGGACATGATCTGGAAATTTAAATGCTAAAACGGAGGTCTCTTGGCGCGGTGGTTGCAGGGGAGGCCGGAGAAGATCCAGTCATCTTCTCCGGCGATAATGAACAGTGAACGCAAATTCAATCTCAACGAAACCTCAATTTCTTTATATCGTTTTGCTCGTCTCACTTCCTAGAGCACCGATGTATGATTTATTTTCATTTTTATCCACTATACAGAGAGATAAGCGAACAACAAGCAACATCGCCATTCCAACAATTGTCATAAAACCTCCCCAAATCAATTTTAAATCAATCTAAGGTTCAATACTAACTTAACTGCATGCTCAAACTAACTTAATTATGCTTAAATAAAGAGGAATTTTGAGGATTAAGAACCTGATCGGAAGCTTCGCGTATGGTGTTCTTGAGGGTGAATTCTTCCTCCAAAAGATGCAGATTCCTTCAATGGATGATGCTTGAGCAATCTCAATACTCAATTGCTCCAAACCCCAAATTCGAATTTCAATTCTTCAAGCTTTTCCTCAACTGACTCCAACTGTTTCTCAAAGGAAAATGGCACTAGAAGCTTCTGAAAATGATCCAAATCTCTTTTATAATCTGTTTTGATCCATTGGGGGCCCATTCATGGCCCAATTTATGATTTCCAACTTTCAATTTTTTCTCAAAAATCCAATTATGGCAGCCACGAATTTGCCTTGTTTTCACCTCAAACTTGCTTCAGATCACTTGCATTGAGTGTGTAGAGTGTAATTGAGTGAGTTCCCTCCTTTGATTTCAACCAAAGATGGATGTTTGAAGTGTTACTTCATCATGAAGCAATCCACCAAAATCCCATGAAATGAGTATCAACTCAAAAATGTAATAATTCCAAAGTGTTTAGAATATCACTTCCAATCAAAATGAGTACCAATTTGGCTTGAAAACGTCCAAATTACAATTGTTTTGAATTTTTCCATTTTAATTCATTAAAATGACCTTTTTGAGAAATTTCTTCAACCAATGCTTGCTTTAATCCATATCAATGGAATATTGTTACTTGGTTGAGCTAAAAACATCATTTTGAGCAACGTTCAAGTTGAACAAAACTCCATTTAAAGCTTGCAAGATAGTGAAAATGACCTATAATTCAAAATGACCTATAATGTCCAAATTCCCAAAATACCCTTGACTTGTCAAAGCCATAACTTGAGCTCTACAAATCCAATCATGGACTTCTAGTACTCTTTAGAAAGCTAAGAGAATAAGGAACAACATTCATGTTAACCAAAAGTTCATAGGAATCATCCTTCTAGGGAAAAAGTGTCATGCTAGTTGGGTGACTTTCAAGCTTCAAATTCACATGCCTCAGATGACTTGTAACTTGTCTGGCTCATAACTTGAGTTCTATAAACCCTATCAAGGACTTCTAGTACTCAAATTAAAGCTAAGATCATGCCCTACAACAATCATGTTGGTGTCAGGATGAGATGAAAATCCCATCTTGAGTTAAGTGGTCTTGAAGTCAGGGGTCAAGCCAGGGGATTTTACACTGTCAAGCCTTAGAAACCCTAGCCTAAAACTTCTCAAACTCTTCAATCATGATGAGTTAACATTGGAATCATCATTAGAACATCTCAATGTATCAATCCATGGTCACATGGCTCTTGAATTAGGTCTCAACCTTCTTCAAATCATCAGTTATCCTAGGGTTAACCAGATGAAACCCTAGTTGCACCAATCTTGAGTATATCTTCCTATCCTTTGCACATTGACCTGCCTAGGCTTCCAAATGAACTTCAACATTTTTCATGAGCTCATTTAAGACCTCAAGTCCAACTTCATGGTCTCAGAATCATCTGATGATCTTCCCCTAACTCTCAAGTTAGGAGACCCACACACTTGGTTTCAACCACTCTTTCTGAGGATCTTAGATTTCTCTGGTGAGGATATCAACCTTTAAACACCTGAATAACCCTCTTAGCTAGCTTCATAGTCTTGTATAGCTCTTCATTGGTAATCATACCTCTTGATCTCTTGCACACGTGTCAATGAAATGCAAATGATAATGCAAATGTGAATGAAATGAAACACAAGCTAGGTAAAGAAAGGTTGGGCAAATTTTGGGGTGCAACAGCTGCCCCTATTCAAACGGCTTGGACCTGACTGGGTGAGATGCGAACGACTCTCAAACAATCAAGGTAAAAGATGGTTGAATACCAACAAACCCAGAAATTTGCCAACTGCACAAGTACACGGTACTCTGATGGGGACAAATCGTCGGAAACTGAAATGATAGCTGCACGACAACTAGCTGGAGAATTGCTGACCTGAATCTCCGTCAGGATGATTCTCTGATTCAATGTAGATCTTCGTCCTCAAATCATTAATGGATCACCGATTATACGGTAACTGGCGATCTGCCAACCGCACAGGTAAACGATACTCTGATTGGTAGGAACATCTTTAAAACTGAACATGACAGTTGCACGACAACTCTGTTGGGGAATCAGTCACACGGTAACCAGAAATTTACCAACCGCACAAGTAAACGATACTATGATTGGTAGGACAAACTTTGAAATCTGAAACGGCAGTTGCACGATAACTGGCCCAAATCTCCATCAGGATGATCATCAGCTTTCACTGCAACTTCTTCCTCAAATCATCAAGAGCTCACTAGTTACACGGTAACCGGTGATACATAGCCAATTCTGTCGTCAAGCATTCTGCGGCACGGCAGCAGGAGAATTCCTCAGGACTCATCAGGTCAGTAGGAAGTTTTGACAATCTTTGTAATTATGCCATCGGGCATTCAAAGAAATTCTCGGGCGTCAGCCGGACTTCAATCATCACGTCTTCAAGGAAGTTTCAACTTCTCTGTTTAAGAACCTCCTAGGGATGACATATCTCCACTGGGGATCTTGGAGAACTATCAAGTAACTCTGCTTCAGGGATCCAGAAATCATTCTGGAGGAATCAACTCTGCTGAGGACTTCAAGAATCATCTTGGACAAATAACTCCGCCAGGGACTTCAAGAATCATCCTGAACCAATAACTCTGCTGGAGATTTCAGGAATCATCCTGAGCAAACACTCTGCTGACTTTCGTGGAGATTTTAAGAATCATCTTAAGCAAACAACTTCGCCGGGGAATTCAAGAATCATCTTGAGCAAACCATTCTGTGGAGGGACACCTGCAAAACAAGAACAGTAACGACCTAGCTCATGTTTCATATGCATATGTTTGAAACTGGCGCAATGCTCCACACGGTGGAAATGCTACGCATTTAGGGTAGATGCTATGTAATCATGCAAAATGATATGACCCCATCAGCAAAATAAATGTTGAAGGGAAGATCCTCCTGTCAAGGAGAAAGAACCACTCTGGCGGGGAGGAGGAACCATCCTGCCGAGGGGAAGTAGTCACGCCAATCTCAATTGGACTCAATCTGGGGATACGAACTCCAGCTGACTGCTGCAGGGGAACAAAGTTCTACGAGAACCTGTAATCGCTCAACTAGGCGTACGAACCACAAACTGTTGAGGGAAACGATGTCAATCACAGAAATAAACTACACGACTTTCGTGGCTAAAACTTTCCTGGAGATAACGACTCTGATAGGGAAATACATCATCAGTTATTCAGTACTCTCTACTAGGGAAAACCAATCATGGCCTGAACGGCTTCCACGGACCCGACTCTCTTGGGGAACTGTAAACTTGGCTGAGGATAGGCCGCCAGACGCTGGAATCACTCCTACCTGCCGGGGAGCAGCAATTCTGTGGGGACTTTCAATTCCGCTGGAGACCTCAGTCTAAACCACCGGAGGCTGAACACTTGCGAATAGTCTTGCACGAAAAACTGCACATTGACTCAGTGCTGGGAATGAACATACGCTTCAGTGCATGACTCAGCTGGGGAGATGATGATCCTGCCTAGGATACATCTGGCCGAGGAGAATCTTTCTCTACTCCGGGAGACATATCAATGCTCGCGGTCCCATGTTCAGACTTCGTGGGGAGACGCTGCTGAATGTGGAGGCAAATCTCCACACATCACACAAGTCTGCAAGACATTGTTCAATACAGGTTTCGATGATGACAAATTACAGCCTTGGATAGATTGGAAATTATAAACTCCATATCTACTAAACAGATGCAACGTATCACCTACCATATCCTTTTATACTTGTCTTAAAACTGTTGTAATAAATATACTATGTGTAGATAAAATGCAATCATGACCAGAGGCATGAAAAACCACAAACTGATGAATTTTTGCAGATTTGCAGGGCATGAGTCGACCATAGGGTCGGCGCATGCATCAGAGCACTTTTCCACTGGTCAGCGCATAAAGGCAATGAGTCGACCATAGGGTCGGCGCATGAAGGAAATATTTTCCAACGGGTCAGCGCATAAAGGCATGAGTCGACCATAGGTCGGCGCATGAAGGAAATTATTTTCAACGGGTCAACACACGCCGACTGTATGGTCGACGCATACCGATGCATTTTCAAGATTTCCAAAAAACACATGCCATGCGTCGACGCACTGACCTGTTGCGGTCGACCGTTTGCACGGAAATCCTGTTTTAAATGATTCCCTCTTCTATTTGAAATACTGTTATGTCTTTAATTGGGTTGGTACTATATATACTTGTTTAACCACTTGTGTCACATTAACATTTTTGATAATATTTAATTCATGTGTTCAAAAACAAGAAAGAGTGAAATAGGTGTCCAAGATTCATCATCTTCATCTTCAACATCTCACAACAAATCAATTAGACACAACCATTTTTGAAGTGCATTGTGAGTGATTAAAGGTGATAAGGTTCGAAGCTTAGATTGGGTAATCAAGTTCGGGTTGAAGCTTGTGACAGGTTCTTTCTTGAATAAAACCGTTAGGGTTTTACCCTCCAAGATTGGTTTGAATTTTGGGGGGGTTTTGGACGAGATTCTTCATCAAGGGTCAACTGAGCGAAGGTGATTGTGAAGAGGTGTTCTTCACAAGTCTAGTAGCGGATTCAGTGATATTGAAGGGAAGATCTCGGGTTTGATTTGTTGCTGTTGAGATCATCCGGAGCCGAAGGTTTGAACAACAACGGGTTATTCAATAAGGTGTCTAGAATCGGAGGTCCATCAACAACAATCGGAGGACTTGATTCATCTTGAATGAAGGGGCAAGGAGTGAAAGCAACTTTCAACACATTGAGATTTCTGTTGTATATTTGTTGCTCAATCCTTGTATAAACTGTTACATTCAACAGGTGATATCTATAAAATCTATCTCAATTCTAGTTTTAGAATTGAGGGCAGACATACCCCGAAGCGAGGACGATGGGGGAACTGCCTCACCAAATACTTGTCTTCTCTATTTTTCAGCATTTACGTTATAGCTCAAAAATAAGTGATTTTTGTATAAGCACTATTGTCAAACTGTGATATCAATTGAGTAAGAGGTTAAAACTCTGTTTTTGACTCCGAAGTACAATAAGACATTGTACTAGGCTAGTTGGTATCACTTACTCAACATAAATATCACTTGGAGTGTTTTGCACACCAAGTGTTTGACAAATTGCTTAAACCAAAATTATCTTACTTGTGTATCTAGTTTTGGTTTGCTCTTTGAATCATTGGAACTAGGAATCCTAACAACTGAATTAGATCATTGATAAGTGTAATTAGTGTTGTGATTCTATTTTTCCATATTGTCATTAATCCAAAGGCTTACGCATATCCGGTTTTCCAATAACCGTTCGTTTTAGACTATATTTTCCTCGGCCGCTTCCGCACTTAAAACAATTTTTCAAAACCAATTTTTAATTGGTAGCGCCGACTCAAATTTTAATTGGGGATCTATTCAGCCCCCCCTTCTAGATCCGTGCCATAGTCTAACAAGTGGTATCTAGTGCTCCGGTTACTCGGTGCTTCAAATACAACGTAGATAGAAAATGGCTAACGAACCAAAAGGGGCGTACAATAGAGCTCCCGTTTTCAACGGTGAAAATTATAGTTATTGGAAAGACTGTATGCGGGTGCATATAAACTCCATAGACAGAAAAATATGGAACATTATCCTCAATGGTCTAATAGAAATTACTATGACCAATGCGGATAACGTAGTTGTGCCAAAGCCCGAAGCACAATGGACCGATGACGATGAGAAAAAATACAATTATGATTGGAAAGCCAAAAATATCTTAATCTCCTCATTAGGTGTAGATGAATACTATCGTGTATCCCATTGTCCTACAACTAAGGCCATGTGGGATTCACTACAAATCGCCCATGAGGGGACGAACGATGTTAAGTTGGCTAGAATCAACACATTAACACAAGAGTTTGATCTCTTTTTCATGGAGCAAGGGGAAACCATTGCGGACATGCAAAAGAGATTTACTCATCTCATCAATCGTTTACATTCATTAGGTAGGCCTATTTCCAATGATGTTGCTACTAATAAGATCTTAAGATGTCTTAACAGGGAATGGCAGCCAAAAGTGACCGCCATCAAAGAACCACATGATCTTACCTTATTAGACTTGACAACATTGTTTGGTAAAATACAAGAGCATGAACAGGTACTCTTGAGCCTAGACCAACGCGAAAAGATGGAAAAGAAAGACAAAACGAAGGTGAGTGAAAAGAAATCGATAGCTCTCAAGACTTCCTCCTCGAAGTCTCAAGGAAAAGAGCAAAGTGATTATTCCTCAAGCGACGAAGAAGAAGAGGACAAGAGCGAAGATATGGGGTTGTTTGTTAAACGGTATAACCGTTACGTGAGAAAGAACGGCATCCAACATTCCGAGAAGAACCTGGTAAACTTCCGGAAACAATCGAGGTACTCCAAGGATGATGACTCAAAAGGTAAAAAGACTAGAGGGACGTGCTACAAGTGTGGAAAGCCCGGTCACTACAAACCGGACTGTCCGATGAACAAAAAGGGAAAGGAAAAGGAATCATCAAAGTCACACAAGAAATCATCAAAGCCTAGGAGAGCGTACATAGCTTGGGAAAGCGACAGCGACTCTTCCTCCTCTGATGAAAGCTCTAGTGATGAAAAAGAGTCTGTGAATCTATGCCTCTCCGCTCATCAGAAAAATAAGAAAAAACAGGTACATCACTCTAAATATGATAAGTCCTCAAATATGTCGCATTCAGAATTACAAACCGCATTTAATGCTTTACACAATGAAGCAATTGAAGCCTTCAAGAAACTTGCCTCTAATAAAAGAATTTTTACGTATTTAGAGCACAAAGTTAAAGAGTCCGAAAAGAAACTAGAGGACCTTAAGGCTTCCATTGTGAAAGGCAATGAATCGGATTCTAAGGACAATAGAAATCCTTTCGACTTTGGGTGTGATACTTGTCATATTTGGCAAGGTGAGGTTAGAAACCTCAAGGCCAAATTAAACAAGGCACTTGAGCCTAAAATTACATTTGCTATTGATAAAAAGGATTTTAGAAAAAGTATGATTAACCCATATTAAAAATATGCATATGTAATTAGGGACCAAGCAAGTAAAAGTGATTCTAAAGTCATTTTGCATGCTTATATTGTTGCAAGAAAGGCCACTCCATTGGTAAATGCCGATTTAGGAGATTTCTTGTTCCTAAAGGCATCTACCAATGGTTGCCCAAACGCAACCGTTTTGTCGCTAACCTATTAGGACCCAATATGCCATTGGGTACCTCCTTGTGCTAATTATGTTTTGATAGGTGAAATATGTTGTGACCACCGAGAGAAGATGAGTTCTCGACAGTGGGTGCTCAAGACACATGTCTGGAGACATATCCTTATTCATAGACTTCGTGGCTAAGAAGAAAAGGGTATGTAACTTATGGTGGTAACAACCGCGGAGCAATACTAGGTAAAGGTAGTGTAGGTAATCCCGCCTCTACTATGATTTCCGACGTGTTGCTTGTCGAAAACCTTAAACATAATCTGCTTAGTGTTGCACCCCAAAATTTGACCAACATTTATTTACCAAGCTTGTGTTCACTAGCATGATCATCTGATATGTGAGCAGTAGATCCAAGAGGTATGATTACCCAGCAAGAGTTATATGATACTTTGAAGCTAGCCAAGAAAGTTGTTCAAGTGTTCAAAGGTTGACATCTTTGTCAGAGAACTCAAGAGATCCTCAGAGAGATTGGTTGAAACCAAGGTTGTGTGCCTCATAACCTGAGAGTTGTGGGAGCTCCTCAGATGATTCTGAGACTATGAGGATAAATTTGAAGCTTTGAGAAAGCTTATGAGATGTCTTGAAAGCCATCATGAAGCCTAGAGAGGTCATTGTACAAGAATTCAGAAGGTTCAGCCATGAATGGTGGAATTAGGGTTTGACTGGGTCAACCCTAGGTCAACTAATGATTTGGAGAGGGTTGAGACCTAATCCAAGAGCCATGTGATCATGGATTGATGCATTGAGATGCTATAAGGATGATTCCTAGACCAACTCATAATGATTAAGGATTTTGAGAAATTTTAAGCTAGGGTTTCTAAGGATTGATAGTGTAAAATCCCCTAGTTTGATCCCTATCTTCAAGGAAGTTTAGCTCAAGATGTGATTGTCATATCATCTTCCCCACAACATGAATGTTGTAGAGCTTGCTCTTAGCTTTAATTTGAGTACTATAAGTCCTTGATAGGACTTGTAGAGCTCAAGTTATGGCTTTGACAAATTACAGGTCATCTGAGGTATGTGAATCTGGGTCCTTGAAAGTCACCCAACTTGCATCCAACTTTTTCCCTAGTAGGATGATTCCTATGAAATCTTGGTCAACATGAATGTTGTAGAGCATCTTCTTATCTTTCTAGAGAGTACTAGAAGTCCTTGATAGGATTTGTAGAACTTAACTTATGGCTTTGGCAAGTCAAGGGCATTTTGGTCATTTGGAGGTTATAGGTCATTTCAAGCATAAGGCCATATCTCCTATTTCCAAGCTTCAAATGGAAAAATCTTCTACATAAAACTTTCTTAGAATGATGTTTTAAGGCTAGTAGGGAGGTCATGAGATGTTGAAAAGGCTTGTATCAAAAAGTGATAAAAATGGCCTAAAATGGAGGCATAAGTTAAATAAGTTAAAATTGAAAATTGGAAATCCCAAGTTACACATCCAAACCATGTCATATAATAGGTCATTTTGACTCTAAAATAAATTCTAAAAACAATGGTTCAGCCACAATTTTGATTTGAGGCGTAGATCATAGGGCTGCTTTGGAAATGGCTTACTTGCATCTTAAGGCACCAAAGCAAAACATGAAGAAACTCAATATACAAGTTAGTTATGCATTGTAACACACCATACATCTCATGTGGGGAGAATTTCAAGTCAGAATTGGTGGTTACAAGAGGCTTGGCATGAGATAGCATATGGTGAGAAGTGAAATCAAAATATCATGAGATGAGAAGTTCAAATACTCATTGGATTGTTCCAGAAAGTTTTGGACAGTTCTAACAAGTTCTATATAATGGTTAGAGCTTGCTCAGATGCAAGGTTGGTGAGAAAAGTGAGAAAAGAGAGAGAGTTCCATCTTGTTGCTTCCATTGCAAGTCAAGTTTCAATTCTACATTCTTCTTCAATTCCATGCCTTTTTTCTATACAAACACACTCCATTGATGATTTTGAAGCTGTGCAGATCAACTTGAGAGCAAATCCCTGGTGAATTGAAGAGTTGGTGATTGAACTTTCAAGGTAGGAAGTCAGAATCAAATTCTGAGATTGAAGCTTCCTCCATCAAATTTGTTGCAAACAGTAGCAAGATTAGCATCCAAGGAAACTTTCTGAAGAGTTTCAATGCTTGAAGTGAAGGATTTCACCATCTGTTGATCAAGAATAACCAGGTTTGCAAATTCTTCACTACACCATGTTTTATGCATAATTAGGTTAGTTTGTTAGTGTAGAAAGGTTAGAGACACATAGGTGATGGATTTTGGAGAGTTAGAGAGCAATTGGTGAAGGTTGAATATTGGACACCATTTCTTTGATGATCAAGAACTCGTGGTATAGTGAGATATAATTCATGTTAGATAGCTAATTTCATTCAGTGTGAGTTGGTGAGTATTCTAATGCAAGAAATTTCAAGAACCATGATAGTTGATGATTGAGCACATTTTTGATCTTGGATCGGGTTCAGTGATTTAGGATGATTCAGTTGATTTTAAGATCATGGTTGGATTCAGCATAAAATTCTAGGCAAGATAGGGTCTTGAATTTCTGTTTTCCATGAAGAATTGATGGAGTTCGTGTTTGAGGAAGAAAGAGCTTGAAGCTCTGCATTTTCATGGATTCTCCAAGAACCCTAGCTGGAGGTTGAAGACGAGTTCATGGCCGTTGGATGGTGAGCTGACCATTGACTATTTCTTGATCCATTGGCCACGATTCAATTTCAGTTTGAGAGGGAATCTGAAACTAGGATGAAACGCCCCGTTTCATTAAAAGGAGTTCTTGGGCTTTAGTGAAGAAACCACTATCCACACCCCCAATCCTGGCCCATTGCAAAAATACACTGTATTTGGTTTCTATTCGCACCGTTCATTTTCTATTTTCTTTTCATTTTTCTAATTGATTTTCTGATAATAATTGGGCTTAGCGCGTTACTATCTGAACCCCTCACTTTTAGCCCATATGAGAAATGAACTGCATCTGGTTACTAGATACACCACCTCCTTTCATATTTTCATTTTATTTTCTCCATTTTATTTCAAACTTTGAAAAATCATAATAAATGAAAAAATAATGATTTTTAAGTGGGAATTTTTTCTCCCATTTCATATTAATGTCTAGAAAATTATCAAATAAAAATATTTTCATTTCATGCATTTTTGATATTTTTTGTGTATTTTTTACTTTTATTGCATTTTTTTCTTCTTTTATGTTGATACATGAATTTGTAGAATTTTGGTTAGCTAGTTCCCTTAGTATTTTTAGGCCATTCTTTTTAGGATAGTTAGATTAGGACTTTAGCTTCCCCCTGGATTTATTCCATAATTTTGTGATGAATGTTAGGTTAGTTTTGATTAGATGACATTAGGTTGTGTAGAATTAGGTTAATCCTTAACATAGGTCCATAATAACATTAGAATTTTGGGTTTCTAAGTCAAGATAGGTATTGGGGCATATAAGGGTATTAAGGGTAGGTATGTAGGATCCCTTAGAAATTATATTAGGTTTTAATATAGTAGAATACTATTTTTAGATGATTTGTGTATTTGATGATTGTTTGTGTTGCCCTTGTGGGCTTGTATTTTTGTTGCTTTGCTTTGTGGGCTTGGAGAGCTTGGTTTTGTTCTAAGGAGAATTGTGGAGCATAGTAGGAGCATTGAGGAGAATTGAGGAGCATTGAGGAGCTTGAGAGCTTGATCTTGCTTGTTTTGTTGATTGTTTTAGGGTTATGGATTAGGAAGAGTTTAGACCTAGTTAACTTCTTTCTTAAACATGGATGGTATCTTTCACCTCCATTCCTACCTATGATTCAAAGTCCTTCCATGGTATACACCTCTCTCCTTTGGAGGGATAAGTGATTGTACCTAGGAAGTATAACTTTTGAGGGAACCATTCCCTTGATGTTGAACCCTTATAGGTCACCTTTGGTGGTCAATAAGCAGTTTGACATCCCAGCTTATCCAGTTAAGTAATTTCCTCTGGTTTGATTTTCTTGAGAGATGTTGAGCTTGAGTGTGAAGATGAAGACTTCATTGAAGAGTGTAGAAGAGGATGAATCCTTGATTATTGTCATTCCAGTTGAAGCTTGAAGAGCAACAAGAGCAAGTTGACACTTGAAGACCCCTGAAGATGAAGTAAAGACTGAAGGATGAAGTTGACACTTCTAAGTGATTGAGATTGATTCTGAAGAGCTGAAGCTTGAAGAACAAAGGAAGTTGATACTTGCTTTGATACCTGGGGATCCTGAAGGAGCCAAGTTGATACTTATGATTAATAGTGAAGCCTGAAGGTGGAGCTGATCAAGGAGCTGAAGCTCAGAGAAGATAAGTTGAAACTTATGTTGAAGGGTTGAAACCTGGAAAAGCAAATTGATATTTGTCAAGAATGATGAAAGTCTGAAGACTGAGTTGCTGTTGGAAGAGCTGAAGCTTGAAGTTGAGAGAGGAGTTGCTTTCTTCTCTGTTTCCTTTTCTGTATTGATGTGTTTTGTTTGACTTGCTTGATGCATTAGGATTAGTCCATATCTAGAATAGGTAGAATCTAGGAGCATGATTGCACTAGAGGTTGAGTTGCTCCCTCTGCTTGTATTGTTACTGTGTGGCTTTGCTTGCGGGTATTCGGTAGAGCCCAGCTCCCTTGCCCATGTGGTCTGTTTTCCTGATGGCATTTTATTTCATTTCTTCTGTATGATTGCAGTTTACTGTTTTGCTGGATAGCATGTTTTATATTTCAGTATGATTACTGTTATCCATTCTGGCTTGAGGTTGAGATGAGCTTGTGGAGGCTGAAGCCCCACACACATTTCCTCCCTCACTTGCATTGCATGCATTTTACTGTTTAAGCTGATGCTTTGTCTGTTTTGGTGTATCATTGACATGATCCCTTAGGACTCTCAGTTCCTTTGATAAGGAATTGATGACAGAACTTTAGGTTGAAACCTATGCATGATAACTTCTAGGGGTTCCCTGTTCAAACCTCAACCATAGGATGAATCCATGGCATGACAACAGTAGGACTTGATAGTCTCCCTCCTAGTTGGGCCTGTTCTCTTCTCATCTAAAAACAGTTTAAGATACAGTAATCATGAATGATTTCTTTCGTGCGTTACGAGCCTTAAGCTATCTGAGAAAGGATTGTGGGAGAGTTTCTTTTCCACAGTCTGGATGTTTAGTATGGTACCCTTTGGGTGACACGCGACACATTCACTTTCAGGTCATAGTCTCTAGTGCGATTGAAATTGCAAACACAATAAAAAACACTTCTTTTGTAAAAGACAGGAAATAAAGCGTAGTGTCCCGAACTACGTAAGCTCTGATCTCTCATACCTGTTGAGAGTACGTAGGCACAATACTGATGTATTGGCGAGCTACCTTCCCCATAACCCGTCGTAGGCCGAACTACGTGGACTCTGATTTCTCGTTCTCTGATGAGAATACGTAGGCATAAAGCGCGACGCTTTGCCGAGTAATTTTCTTTTCTGTTTCAGCCAGCCTCGATAGGTAGATAGATAAAATCAACCCGTCCAAGTAAACCCAACAAGCGTGGATCCCGTCGAGTACGACGGACGTGAGGGGTGCTAATACCTTCCCCTTGCGTAACCGACTCCCGAACCCAGACAATGGTTGCGACGACCTTGTCTTACCCGTTCTCGTTAGGTTTTTTCCGATCGTTTCCTTTCCCGCTCCGAGGGATAAATAACGAAAGGTGGCGACTCTTCTGTTGTGCCGGCACCTTATTTTCGCGCAAGCGACAGCTGGCGACTCTGCTGGGGACTCCAACGGTTCCCTGCGAGAGTCAATCCTAGCGCTTGTATGATTACTTGTGGGGTTGCGTTTATTTATCGCATTTTACTTCTTGCATTTTATTTCCCGCATTTTATTTTCAGTATGATATGATTATCTGTGCTGTTGTGGAAAGGGGCATTCTGATGAGTGAGAAGCCAGACCCAGGCTTGAGTGCACCATAGCATTAGTTGTGGAAATTAGTGGGCCCATGCTTGCTTTGCAGGCACTAGTGTCTCATGAAATCCACGCTCAGACGAGGTTCTCCCGGTTGGCTTCTCTTTCAACCCTTTGGGTTGAGACGGTTGCTGGTTTGGTGGATTGTCGACTCTGGGGACCGATCATTTGTGATTCAGCCGAGTGAGGCCGCTTCATGAGCTGGTGATGCCACACCTTCTGGGTATCGTATCACCCCTCTTGAATGTCTGTGACGCTGATGAACGCATAGGATGCCGAACTTGAGTCAGTTTAGGGCCATACCTGTGAGCAGGGTTGAGTTTATTGCAGGAAACCTTGACCTTCAGACTACCTGGTTTTCTTGACAGTGAATCAGTTTTGTTGGTACCAGGGTTTCTCAGTTGCAGATTTGTCTATTCTTGATAGAGCAGGTTTTGATCAGAGGATCTTATCATCAGATGTGTATTTGTTCTAGATAGAGCAGAGTTTTCATCATCAGTTGTTTGTTCTTGATAGAGCATATTTTTGATTGGGGTCTGAAGATCTCATTAGCAGATGTTGTTTGTTCTTGATAGAGCAGATTTTTGATTGGGGTCTGAAGATCTCATCAGCAGATGTTGTTTGTTCTTGATAGAGCAGATTTTTGATTGGGGTCTGAAGATCTCATCAGCAGATGTATGTTTGTTCTTGACAGAGCAGATTTCTCGGTCCTACATCAGAGGTCCTTATTATCAGACATTTGTTCTTGACAGAGCAGAATTATGATCCTATGTATATGGTCCTATCAGATGGTTGTTCTTGGCAGATCAGATTTGTGGTCCGATACCAGGGTTTTCTTCTCATCAGATGCAGTGGTTGTTCTTGATAGAGCAAGATTATGGTTTTGTTGATACAAAATCTCCACAGCAGTTGCCTTGGTCTCCTATTGCATGATTGCATTTCGCATTAGTTTGCATACTCATTTGCATTTCATTAACGTGTGTCTGTGTTGCAGGTACCGTTTTCCCCGATCCAGGATTTCTTGCCTCCTATTGTATTGTTATGGGCTCTCTGAGGAAGACCGTGGCTTACAAGTTCCTTGCCCCTGATGTGGGTACGTTGACTAGTTTGATAGCTCTAGCAGATGATTTTGTGAGGGATGAGTTCAGAAAATCCTACGGCAGGTTGCTCAGTTTGGTTCATAAACCTTCTGTGTTCGAGTTGAATGGGTTGCACGCTCTGCTGCAGTTCTACGATCCTCCGCTGAGATGTTTCACTTTCCAGGACTTTGTTCTCGCACCCACGCTGGAAGAGTATGCTGATTTGCTAGGGGTGCCTATCAAGAGGCAGATGCCTTTTGTTCATATGGATGCTGAGCCTGATCTGGCTGGTTTAGCTCCTTCACTTCATCTGGACGCCTCCGAGTTAGTATTGACTAGTTGGAACAAGATTCCTGGGTTCTCCTTGCAGTTTCTAGTGGCTAAGGCTCAGCAGTGCGCCAAGGACGGATGTTGGGTCGCATTCAATGCCATCCTTGCTCTGTGCATATATGGCATTATTCTGTTCCCCAATATGCCCGATTTTGTAGACTTCGATGTATTTCACATCTTTGCTTCAGGGAATCCAGTCCCTACCTTGATAGGAGATGTCTATCATTCAGTCCACTACAAAAACGAGAATAGGAGGGGGAAGAATGTCTCGTGTTGCGTACCCTTGATGTACAAATGGCTTGATAGCCATCTGCCCAAGAGGGGTCCTTTTGTCTCGTCTGCAGCCACATCTGAGTGGTCCGAGCGTCTGATGAGTTTATCTGCAGAGGATATTGACTGGTTCAACAGAGATAGGTTGGGTACTGAGGTGATCTTCAGTTGCAGCGGGTTTCCAAACGTGCCTTTGATAGGCAGGAAGGGCTGTATAAACTACAATCCATCGCTGTTGGTTCGACATTTCGCATATGCTTTGAGAACTCCGCCGAAGGATGAAGAGGTACAGGAATCTCTGTACCTCACTGGTCTTCTAGAGGGGGATCTATTGTCCAAGCTTCAGGGCGCGTGGAATGGTATCAGTAAGCGAGGAAAGCCATTGATGGGAAAAAGCAACAATCAAGCCTACCCTCCGTATGTAACTTGGATCAGAGCCAGAGTAGATGCCATAGGGATGTCGTTTCCTCATGCCAAGCCAGAAAGCCCTCCAATGATCGAAGAGCCTACTACTGTGCCCATTCAGCAGCATAATCAGGTGTTAGCTGAGCGAGATGAATTGAAGCGGGCGAACAAAGAACTGGAGAAGGAATTAGCTCAGCTCCGAAGCGAGAGGAACGAAGCCATTCATTCTTTCAAAAGGCAAACAGAGTTGCTGAACCAGCTAGGTACGGACTTGACTAAGCAGATAGCCGAGCGTGAACGCATGGGTCGAGACTTCAAAGCTATCAACGAGGTACTGGCTACGAAGAAGCAGCACTTGGACGAGGCATATCGGAGGATATCCAAGTTCAACCAGCACTGGAAAGCTTCCCTGGCCACCAGGAAAGAGCGGGAGGATAAGCTGATGCTACAGATCTCCAGGCTGGAAGCCCAGGTGAAGGACAGTGAAAAGAGGTTTGATGAAGAAACCACCCGCAGATACGCCGCCGAAGGCTAGCTCAACAAAGCTCTCGCTAACCTGAAGGAGCGCAAGCTGACGTTTGAGTCCAAGAAGCGGAAATTAGAAAATTGCTTCGGCGAAGGAGCATGGGAAAGTTCGATCGAAGGACTTCAGTATACCATTGTGCAGAGGGAATTACTCGTCGAGGGGTTACTCACTCTACCAGATCATCCAGAGACGAAGGAGTTGTTAGAAGAGTATTGCGCCCGTGGCCGTACTTGACTATTTGTATTCCTTTTGTTTTGATCATTATTGTATGCTGACCATCACCAGGCTTGTTGGCTGAGGTCACGCTGTTGATTCATCTTGTACTCGCTGATGTTATGTACTGCCTTGATAGGCTTTCTTTATATATGAAATTGTTGTTTCCCTGATTGGACTCAGACTTCTTCTTATTATTATCAACACTGGCACTCAGGCACTAGGATCGGGGGAAATCTCCCAAACACACAGACACACGCATGCATTTGCATGGCGAGCATTTTGTTGTTTTTCCTAACCCTTTAGTGTCCCAGGTTGTTTCCGGTGGTTCCAGGATTGATCAGAGACTAATTCACCGTTATCCGACTAGAGCTAATCAGACCAGAATCATGGATCAAGTGCAAACTGATGATCAGGAGCTCCGCGAAAGGATGGATCGCTTCATGGAGCTCATACAAGTGGTCGCCAATGGCCAAGATCAGCTCAGAACTTTGGTTCAGCCTTTGATCTCCAGGGTTGATAGCAACGACGTGCTCCAGGGTGGGACCGTGCCTACTCCTCCACCAGTTGAAACTCCTCAGAACGGTGTCCCCGTGGCCGGGGGCAACGGCAGTGCTCATGGTAACGTGATGGCCAACATCGGACTCAATACGACGGGCGTCGGTAATGGGAGTCTGGGAGCTAATGTCAATATCGGGTCGGGCAACAACAATGCAGGCGTCGGGAATCTGTTTGTGCCTCAGCCATGGCTTGAGGATCATCAGGATGATGTGTTCTCTCAGAAGGGTGCTGAAGGGGAGCTGAATGCCGAAGCGCGGCTCAGATTCAAGGCACTGGAAGATAAAATGAGAGATATTGAGAATTAGAATACTTTGGGCGTTGATATGTCCAAGCTGGGATTAATTACTGATTTCAAGGTACCTCCTAAGTTCAGGGTACCTGACTTTGAGAAATATAAGGGCACCACTTGCCCTCGTGTCCACCTGAGATCATATTACAGGAAGATGTTTGCCTATTCGGAGGACGAGAAGTTGCTGATGCACTTCTTCCAAGACAGTCTTTCCGGACCATCCCTCGAGTGGTACATGGGTCTGGAGCCCACTAGCGTGCGCACATGGAAGGATCTCGCTGAAGCGTTTGTGCACCATTACCAGTACAACAACGACTTGGCCCCGAACCGAGTCCAGCTGCTGAACCTATCGCAGAGGAATAATGAAGGATTTAAGGAGTACGCCCAGCGGTGGCGTGAGTTGGCAGCCCAGGTTCAGCCGTCGATGGTTGAACGCGAGCTCGTGCAGATGTTTGTAGCTACCCTCCCAGGGGTTTACTAGGAAAAGTTAGTCAGCGGTATGTCTGGGACGTTCTCAGCTCTCATTATCATGGGCGAGCACGTCGAGAATGGAATCAAGATCGGGAAAATTCAAGCTGAGTCATCCTCAGCTGGAGGAGGAGGAAAGAAACCTTATGCTGGTAAACGGCGAGAAGGAGAAACGAGCGCTGTAACCAACGCTCGAAGGAAGGGCAAAGGCCCTCAGCAGCAGATAGCCAGTATAAATATCCCAGCGGCTCCGCAGCAGCAGCAGCAACCGAATCAATAGGTATATAGAAAGTACCAGAATCGGGCACCTTTGGCAAACCGTCACTTCGAGGTGCCGCCCATGTCGTACGCGCAACTCTTGCAGACTTTGCTTCAGCTACAGTTGGTCCAGAAGAGGATGATGGCTCCCTTGACAGGGGCACCTCCACCAGGGTACGACGCAAATGCCACTTGCGATTTCCACTCAGGGGCACCAGGCCACACAATCGAGAACTGCAAAGCCTTCAAGCATAAGGTGCAGGACCTGGTAGATGCCAAGATCATTAACTTCTCCGATAATGTGCCCAATGTCACGAAGAATCCTATGCCGAATCATAGGGGAGGCGGAGTGAACGCCATTATTGAAGAAGAGATCGCAGATCTGTTGACTGATGTCAGAGACCTAAAGACGCCGCTTAGCTTCGTCAAAGCTAAGTTGCTGAAAAGAGGGTTCTTCCCAGGATGCGGAGAGTTATGCATGGACTGTGCTACACGTTCTGATGGATGTGAGAAGTTGGTCGAAGGAATTCAAAGTCTGATGACTGAGGGGATTCTGCAGTTTAGCCGGAAGGCTGAAAGTGGATCAGGAGAGGTAGTGTTGAAGCAGGCTGATGAAGTCGCCACCATCACCATCCCTCGCCGGCCAATAACCATTTCTGCGCCCAGACCGCCTACAATTACTATTACCAAAGCTGGGCCGATACCCTTCGAGAGCACTAACGCCGTTCCGTGGCATTATAGGGCTGAAGTCTATTGCAACGGACAAAGGTTGGAGCTAGAGCCGTATGGGTCGACTGTGGAGAACCTCGCAGGAATCAGTGGTATTACCCGCAGCGGAAGAGTATTTGCACCGCCGGAGGTCGTGGCGGATAAAGCGGTCAGAGCTGATGCGGCAGATAAAGGGAAAAGCAAAGTCGTTGAAGAAGTCGCGTGTGGGGTAGAGAAAGATTTGCTTGTTAAAGATGCCGAGGAGTTTATGCGGTTGATTAGAAAGAGTGACTACAAGATTGTAGATCATCTCCATCAGACGCCCTCGAAGATTTCCATTCTTAACCTGTTGCTGTATTCTGAAGCACACCGCAATGCGCTGCTGAAGGTGTTGAACGCCGCCTACGTACCGCAAGAAATATCGGTGAATCAGCTAGAAGAGGTGGTAGCCCACGTTAATGCTGGGAATGGGCTAGGTTTCACAGACTTAGAGCTGACGCTAAAAGGGAGGAATCACAATAGCGCCCTGCACATCTCGATAGAGTGTAGGGGCACAATCATGTCGCACGTGCTGGTGGACACGGGTTCGTTGCTTAATGTTCTTCCGAAGAAGGCGTTAATGAAGTTGGATACCCGTGGAGTGGTCTGCACACCCAGTGATCTGGTTGTGAAGGCGTTCGACGGAACTAAATGCCACGTTTTCGGGGAGGTGACCTTGCCGATCTAAGTCGGGCCGGAAACGTTCAACGTGGTCTTTTATATCATGGACATCATGCCTACCTACAGTTGTCTCTTGGGCCGGCCATGGATCCATGCTGCTGGTGTCGTGACCTCCACGTTGCACCAAAAGCTCAAATACGTTGTCGGGGGAAGCATCGTAACCGTGTGTGGCGAGGAAGACATAATGGTGAGCCATTTGTCATCCTTTAAGTATGTTGAAATGGATGGAGAAATCCATGAAACTCTTTGCCAAGCGTTCGAAGCTGTCAAGGTGAAAGACGTAGCTCCTGTGGTCGTTGGAAAGCCAGAGATGAATCTCTCCTCATTCAAAGAAGCTCGGCCCGTCGTCCAAGCTGGATCTACCCCAGGCTGGGGGCGAATTTTGGAGATACCTAACAAGCAAGATAAGTTCGGGTTGGGATATTCTCCTGGAGCAGAAGCTTCTTCTTCTTCGTCTAGCAGTGTGTCTCGAGGTAAAGGGCCGATCCAATTTACCAGCGGCGGAGTGATTTTCGAAAGCATCAGCGCGATGTCTGAAGACAGCGGGGATAGCGATTGTGACCTCGACTCTTGGATTCAGCCAAGCAAGCCAGGCGAGGGCCTCAACAATTGGACCATCAAGGATATCATCCAGATGACAAGTGAAGAGTAATGATTTACTTTTTCCAATCATTGTACAACCCTATGTCCTACCCGGGGCATAGCAGTTTTATTGTCAGGGCCTTGTTGGATTATGTACATGCATTTTGTTAATAAATCAAAGGCGTTTTCTTCGTATTCAAATATTGTGATCTCTGTTATTCCTGTTTTATACTTGTTTTGAAAAACAATAAAATGGCAATGGGGTTTGTGCTAACCTGCATATTCTTGTTTTAAACTTAACCCTTGTTATTGCAGGATCCACATAACAGATGACATCGACTCTGGACCTTCTACGGCTCACTTCGACTTCGATTGCCCGATCTATCAAGCCGAAGAAGAGATTGATGAAGACAAAGACCTTCCTGAAGAGTTGGCCCGCTTGTTGAAACAAGAGGAGAAAGTTATTCTGCCTCATGAAGAGGAGATCGAAATCGTGAACCTGGGTTCTGAAGAGCTCGTCAGAAATGTCAGGATAGGGGCTGCGTTGCAGAGTGATGTCAAGCAGAGATTGGTCGAGATGCTAAGAGAGTATAGTGACGTCTTTGCTTGGTCATACGAAGATATGCCCGGACTTGACAGGGACATCGTGGTCCACCACTTGTCGCTGCGAGAAGATTGCCCTCCCGTTAAGCAGAAGCTTAGGAGGACGAGACCAGATATGGCCGTTAAGATCAAGGAAGAAGTGCAGAAACAGCTTGATGCTGGCTTCTTAGCGGTCACCACTTACCCTCCGTGGGTCGCCAACATAGTGCTTGTACCGAAGAAGGACAGTAAGGTACGCATGTGCGTCGATTATCGGGATTTGAATAGGGCGAGCCCTAAAGATGATTTCCCATTGCCTCATATCGACGTGTTGGTCGACAACACAGCCCAGTTCTCCGTGTTTTCGTTCATGGATGGCTTCTCCGGTTACAACCAGATCAAGATGGCGCCGGAGGACATGGAGAAAACAACGTTTATCACTCCATGAAGAACATTTTGCTACAACTTAATGCCCTTCGGTCTGAAGAACGCAGGGGCCACTTACCAACGAGCAATGGTGACTTTGTTTCATGACATGATTCATCATGAGATTGAGGTCTAAGTTGATGACATGATTGCGAAGTCCCAAACGAAGGAAGAGCATCTGGTCAACTTATTGAAGCTTTTTGAGAGGCTTAGGAAGTTCAGGTTGAGGCTGAATCCTAACAAATGTACTTTCGGAGTACGGTCCGGAAAGTTACTGGGGTTTATCGTGAGTGAACGAGGCATCGAGGTTGATCCTGCGAAAATAAAAGCCATTCAAGAGATGCCAGCGCCGAAAACAGAAAAAGAAGTTCGTGGTTTCTTGGGCAGAATAAACTACATTGCAACGTTTATCTCTCAGCTCACGGCCACGTGTGAACCGATGTTCAAGCTTTTAAAGAAAGATCAGGCGATTATCTGGAATGAGGATTGCCAGAAGGCATTCGACAAGATAAAGCAGTATCTCCAAGAACCTCGAATCTTGATACCCCCAGTGGCTGGACGGCCATTAATCATGTACTTGACAGTTCTTGAGAATAGTATGGGGTGTATTCTCGGTCAGCACGACGAGATGGGCAGAAAGGAGCATGCCATTTACTACTTGAGTAAAAATTTCACTGACTATGAATCTCGATACTTGATGCTGGAGAAGACGTGTTGTGCACTAGCCTGGGCTGCCAAACGTCTACGACAGTACATGCTCAATCACACCACCATGCTAATTTCGAAGATGGATCCGATCAAGTACGTCTTCGAGAAGCAGGCTCTTTCGGGCAAGATTGCCAGATGGCAAATGGTGTTAACGGAATATGATATTCAGTACGTGTCCCAGAAGGCCATCAAGGGAAGCGTATTGTCTGAATACCTTGCCGAACAACCTATCGAGGATTATCAGCCTATGAAATTTGAATTCCCTGATGAGGATATTATGTTTCTCAAAGCGAAGGATTGCGATGAGCCGTTTCCCGACGAGGGGCCAGATAGGAAATCCCAGTGGAAATTGATATTCGATGGGGCGGTTAATTCCTATGGAAGTGGCATCGGGGCTATCATCACGACTCCCCACGGATCCCATATCCCGTTTACTGCGAGACTGACGTTTCCAGTCACCAATAATGAGGCGGAGTACGAAGCATGCACTATGGGTCTAGAAGAGGCAATTAATTTGAGAATCAAGAACCTAGACGTATATGGTGACTCAGCGCTTGTGATCGACCAATTTAAAGGGGAGTGGGAGACTCGTCAATCAAATTTGGTGCCGTACATGAATTATGCCAGAAGGCTACTTCCGTTCTTCGATCGAGTGGAACTCCATCATGTGCCCAGGGCCGAAAATCAGATGGCTGATGCCTTAGCCACGTTGGCTTCAATGTATAAAGTCAATTTTTGGAATGAGGCTCCAAGAATTGTCCTTTCGCGTCTTGATAGACCTGCATTTGTCTTTGCAATCGAGGAAGCCGCCGACGGCAAGCCATGGTTCCATGATATCCAGACTTTCCTTATGACTAAGGAGTATCCTGCGGGTGCGTCAACCCAGGATAAGAAGACTCTGAGGAGGCTGTCTGGAAATTTTTATCTCAATCCTGATGGATTGTTGTATAAGAGAAACCATGATCTCGTGCTACTCAGATGTGTGGATGAGAAAGAGGCGAGTATGCTCATGGAAGGAGTCCATGAGGGCACATTTGGTACGCACGCCGGCGGGCATGCCATGACAAGGAAGATCCTGAGAGCAGGATACTACTGACTGACGATGGAGTCAGATTGTTTTAAATTCGCGAAGAGAAGTCATAAATTCCAGATTTATGCTGATAAAGTTCATGTGTCGCCGTGCCTGTTGAATGTCATGTCCTCCCCGTGGCCGTTCTCCATGTGGGGCATCGACATGATAGGCATGATCGAGCCCACTGCGTCTAACGGTCATCGCTTCATTCTAGTAGCTATCGACTACTTCACCAAGTGGGTGGAAGAAGCCTCGTACGCTAATGTGACCAAGCAGGTGGTGGCTAAATTCATAAAGAGGGACATCATCTGTCGTTACGGAATTCCCGAGCGGATCATTACTGACAATGGTTCGAATCTGAATAACAAGATGATGAAGGAGCTGTGCCAGAGTTTCAAGATTGAACACCACAACTCATCTCCTTACCGGCCGAAGATGAATGGCGTCGTTGAAGCGGCCAACAAGAACATAAAGAAGATTGTTCAGAAGATGGTTGTGACCTACAAAGATTGGCACGAGATGCTGCCGTTTGCACTGCACGGTTATCGTACGACGGTACGTACTTCAACCGGGGCAACTCCTTTCCCCTTGGTGTACGGTATGGAAGCCGTCCTACCGCTAGAAGTGGATATCCCTTCTTTGCGAGTTTTGGTTGATGTGAAACTCGACGAGGCAGAATGGATTACGAACCGACTGAACCAACTCAGCCTGATGGACGAGAAGAGGTTAGCATCGATTGCGTTTGGTCGTTTATACCAAAGCCGAATGAAGAAAGCTTATGATAAGAAGGTGCGTCCTAGAAGCTTTCAGACGGGTGATCTTGTCCTGAAGAAGATTCTTCCTCCACACTCCGATCACCGGGGCAAGTGGACTCCGAATTACGAAGGTCTGTACGTCGTCAGCAAGGTCTTCTCGGGAGGAGCTTTGTTGTTATCCACGATGGATGGTGAAGATTTGGCATCCCCGGTGAACGCGGACGCAGTTAAAAAATACTTTGCTTAAAAGTGACCCGCTGGGCAAAAAAAAGAGAGTCCAGGCAAAAAAGGGGCATCCCGGCGAACCAAAACCAGAATAAAAGGTTCAGGCAAAAATTAGGGATATAAATTGAAAAAATGTACACCCGCGAAGTCGAAAACCTACACTGGGCGGCTTCGGCAGAAAAGGGTATCCCGGTGAACTGAAAACCCGCAAAGGGCGGTTCACGCAAAAGTTAGGGATTTGAAAAAGCAAATGACTGCGTTCCGCGTGTGGACTTTCATTGTTTAGTGGTTCGGAAGACCTGAGGGCCGTTTATCTGAATCAATCTCTTCCGAAGCTGAAGCGTCGGAGAAGTATCGAAGTCGAGTGGGTCATAGAGGGATCAACTCATGGTGTTCGTCTACGCCTCGTTGCCGACATTTGTATATACTGATGTATATTTATGTTTTATTTTTGCGCAGCTTCCTCATTCCAGGAGCTTGCATCTGTTGTAAAACATTTTTACCCATTCAGGGGTTTGTTATCAATAAAATGTATACTATTCAGCAATTATGTTTGTCTGTTTAGCATTTATCTGTTTTGTTTGCGAAAAAGAACGCCGATGTTTTTGATAAAATGCACATACATAAACTTACTGGCCTAGGCCACTGATTGTTGAAACAATGAGTTACCTGAATATTGTCACGAGATAATAACCTTGATAGGTCCCTTTGAGAAGGGCACCGTGTCTGTTTGTTTGTGTTGTTACAGGTGTAGCATGTTCCAGACAGTGCGCCGTGCGCATCCCTGAAGCAGGATGATTTCTCCTTCTCCAGCAGAGTTCAGTAGCCTCTCCCCGCAGACCCTGAATGCGAGATCGTGAGCATTGATATGTATCCCCAGGCAGAGATGATTCTCTCCCCAATTAGACGCATCCCGAAGGAATGTCATCTCCTCAACTGAGTCAGGCGCCGAAGCGCGTGTTCATCCCCTAGCACCGGGTCACAAGTGCAGGTTTCGTAGGAAACTATTCGTACACCGAAGTATGCAGCAGCTGATGGTGCCAGACTGAAGTCTCCAGCGGAATTGAAATTCCCCACCAGAGTCGTACTCTCTCCCGAAGTCAGATGATTCCTGCTTCCCCGGCGGAATTGAGATTCCCCACCAGAGTCGTACTCCTCAGCAAAGTAGAATGATTTCTCCTTCCTCCGCCGAGGTTGCAGATCCCCAAGAGAGCCGAATCCTTGGAAGCTGCTCAAGCCATGATTGGGTTTTCCCCTAGTGGAAGGATGAACAGCTGATGCTGTTTCCCCACAGAGTCGTTATCTCCAGAGAAGTAGCCGAGAAGGCCATGCAGGTTATTCCCCCGATTGGCATCACTTTCCTTCAGCAGGTCCAAGTTCTCGTAGAGCTTCGTTCCCCTGCAGCAATCAACTGAAGTTGTTTCCCCTGCAGCAATCAACTGAAGTTGTTTCCCCCGCAGCAGTCAACTGAAGTTGTGTCCCCTGCGGAGTCCAATTGAGATTGGCGTGACCATGTTCTCCTCAGCAGGATGATTCCTCTATCTGAGTAGTTCTTTCTCCTTGACAGGAGGATTCCCCCTTCAGCATTTATTTTGCTGACGGGATTGCATCATTGTGCATTACTGCATAGCATCTATCATAAACGCATAGCATTTCCATCGTGTGGGGCATTGTGCCATTGCTAAAGCATACGCATAATAAACATGATCTAGGTTGTTACCGTTCTTGTTTTGCAGGTGTTCCGCCGCAGAATCGATTGCTCAGGATGATTCCTGACATTCCCCCCAACGAAGTTTTCCTGCTCGAGATGATTCCTGAATTCTCCCCAGCGAAGTCGTCCTGCTCAAGATGATTCTTGAATTCCTCAGCAGGGTCGTGTGCTTAAGATGATTCTTAAGATCCCAGTGCAGTCGCCAGAGTTGGTTGCTCAAGTTGATACTTAGAGTCCCCAGTAAAGGTTGCACAGGATGATTCCTGAAATCCCCAACAGAGTGTTCGCTCAGGATGATTCCTGAAATCTCCAGAATGGTTATCGGTTCAAGATGAGTCTTGAAGGTCCCCGGTGGAGTTATTTGTCCAAGATGATTCTTGAAGTCCTCAGCAGAGTTGATTCATCCAGAATGATTTCTGGACCCCCGGAGCGGAGTTACTTGATAGTTCTCCAGAATTCCCAGTGGCGATGCGTCATCCCCAGCAGGTTTCTAACGGCGAAGTTGAAATCTCCCTTGAAGACTCCATGATTGAAGTCTGACCGTGTTAATGAAGCAGTTCTCTCAGCTGATGCGGAGTGCCTGAGGGCAGAGGTTTAGATATTCCCAGTTGGCTCATGATTGACCAAGAGTTCTATTCCCGACTTGCTGACGAAGTCCAGCTGATGCCCGACAGAGTTCTTTGAATGCCTGATGGCATGATCGACTATGTATTACCAGTTACCGTGTGATCAATTCTCCAGCTAGTTGTCGTGCAGCTATTATTTCGGTTTTCGAAGATTTGTTCCCGCCAGAGTACCGTGTACTTGTGCAGTTGGCAAATTTCCGGGTTTATCGGTATTCAACCGTCTCGCACCTTGATTGGCTGAGAGCCGTTCACTCCTCACCCAGTCAGGTTCAAGCCGTTTGAATAAGGGCAGCTGTTGCACCCCAAAATTTGACCAACATTTATTTACCAAGCTTGTGTTCACTAGCATGATCATCTGATATGTGAGCAGTAGATCCAAGAGGTATGATTAACCAGCAAGAGTTATATGAGACTTTGAAGCTAGCCAAGAAAGTTGTTCAAGTGTTCAAAGGTTGACATCTTTGTCAGAGAACTCAAGAGATCCTCAGAGAGATTGGTTGAAACCAAGGTTATGTGCCTCATAACCTGAGAGTTGTGGGAGCTCCTCAGATGATTCTGAGACTATGAGGATGGATTTGAAGCTTTGAGAAAGCTTATGAGATGTCTTGAAATCCATCATGAAGCCTAGAGAGGTCATTGTACAAGAATTCAGAAGGTTCAGCCATGAGTGGTGGAATTAGGGTTTGACTGGGTCAACCCTAGGTCAACTAATGATTTGGAGAGGGTTGAGACCTAATCCAAGAGCCATGTGATCATGGATTGATGCATTGAGATGCTATAAGGATGATTCCTAGACCAACTCATCATGATTGAGGAGTTTGAGAAGTTTTAAGCTAGGGTTTCTAAGGATTGATAGTGTAAAATCCCCTAGTTTGATCCCTATCTTCAAGGCAGTTTATCTCAAGATGTGATTGTCATCTCATCTTCCCCACAACATGAATGTTGTAGAGCTTTCTCTTAGCTTTAATTTGAGTACTAGAAGCCCTTGATAGGATTTGTAGAGCTCAAGTTATGGCTTTGACAAATTACAGGTCATCTGAGGTATGTGAATCTGGGTCCTTGAAAGTCACCCAACTTGCATCCAACTTTTGACCTAGTAGGATGATTCCTATGAACTCTTGGTCAACATGAATGTTGTATAGCATCTTCTTAGCTTTCTATAGAGTACTAGAAGTCCTTGATAGGATTTGTAGAACTCAACTTATGGCTTTGGCAAGTCAAGGGCATTTTGGTTATTTGGAAGTTATAGGTCATTTCAAGCATAAGGCCATATCTCCTATTTCCAAGCTTCAAATGGAAAAATCTTCAACATAAAACTTGCTTATAATGATGTTTTAAGGCTAGTAGGGAGGTCATGAGATGTTGAAAAGGCTTGTATCAAAAAGTGATAAAAATGGCCTAAAATGGAGGCATAAGTTAAATAAGTTGAAATTGAAAATTGGAAATCCCAAGTTACACATCCAAACCATGTCATATAATAGGTCATTTTGACTCTAAAAGACATTCTAAAAACAATTGTTCAGCCAAAATTTTGATTTGAGGCCTAGATCATAGGGCTGCTTTGGAAATGGCTTACTTGCATCTTAAGGCACCAAAGCAAAACATGAAGAAACTCAATATACAAGTTAGTTATGCATTGTAACACACCATACATCTCATGTGGGGAGAATTTCAAGTCAGAATTGGTGGTTACAAGAGGCTTGGCATGAGATAGCATATGGTGAGAAGTGAAATCAAAATATCATGAGATGAGAAGTTCAAATACTCATTGGATTGTTCCAGAAAGTTCTAGACAGTTCTAACAAGTTCTATATAATGGTTAGAGCTTGCTCAGATGCAAGGTTGGTGAGAAAAGTGAGAAAAGAGAGAGAGTGCCATCTTGTTGCTTCCATTGCAAGTCAAGTTTCAATTCTACATTCTTCTTCAATTCCATTCCTTTTTTCTATACAAACACACTCCATTGATGATTCTTAAGCTGTGCAGATCAACTTGAGAGCAAATCCCTGGTGAATTGAAGAGTTGGTGATTGAACTTTCAAGGTAGCAAGTCAGAATCGAATTCTGAGATTGAAGCTTCCTCCATCAAATTTGTTGGAAACAGTAGCAAGATTAGCATCCAAGGAAACTTTCTGAAGAGTTTCAAGGCTTGAAGTGAAGGATTTCACCATCTGTTGATCAAGAATAACTAGGTTTGCAAATTCTTCACTACACCATGTTTTATGCATAATTAGGTTAGTTTGTTAGTGTAGAAAGGTTAGAGACACATAGGTGATGGATTTTGGAAAGTTAGAGAGCAATTGGTAAAGGTTGAATATTGGACACCATTTCTTTGATGATCAAGAACTCGTGGTATAGTGAGATATAATTCATGTTAGATAGCTAATTTCATTCAGTGTGAGTTGGTGAGTATTCTGATGCAAGAAATTTCAAGAACCATGATAGTTGATGATTGAGCACATTTTTGATCTTGGATCGGGTTCAGTGATTTAGGATGATTCAGTTGATTTTAAGATCATGGTTGGATTCAGCATAAAATTCTAGGAAAGATAGGGTCTTGAATTTCTGTTTTCCATGAAGAATTGATGGAGTTCGTGTTTGAGGAAGAAAGAGGTTGAAGCTCTACATTTTCATGGATTCTCCAAGAACCCTAGCTGGAGGTTGAAGACGAGTTCATGGTCGTTGGATGGTGAGCTGACCATTGACTATTTCTTGATCCATTGGCCACGATTCAATTTCAGTTTGAGAGGGAATCTGAAACTAGGATGAAACGCCCCGTTTCATTAAAAGGAGTTCTTGGGCTTTAGTGAAGAAACCACTATCCACACCCCCAATCCTGGCCCATTGCAAAAATACACTGTATTTGGTTTCTATTCGCACCGTTCATTTTCTATTTTCTTTTCATTTTTCTAATTGATTTTCTGATAATAATTGGGCTTAGCGCGTTACTATCTGAACCCCTCACTTTTAGCCCATATGAGAAATGAACTGCATCTGGTTACTAGATACACCACCTCCTTTCATATTTTCATTTTATTTTCTCCATTTTATTTCAAACTTTGAAAAATCATAATAAATGAAAAAATAATGATTTTTAAGTGGGAATTTTTTCTCCCATTTCATATTAATGTCTAGAAAATTATCAAATAAAAATATTTTCATTTCATGCATTTTCGATATTTTTTGTGTATTTTTTACTTTTATTGCATTTGTTTCTTCTTTTATGTTGATACATGAATTTGTAGAATTTTATTTAGCTAGTTCCCTTAGTATTTTTTGGCCATTCTTTTTAGGATAGTTAGATTAAGACTTTATCTTCCCCCTGGATTTATTCCATAATTTTGTGATGTATTTTAGGTTAGTTTTGATTAGATGACATTAGGTTGTGTAGAATTAGGTTAATCCTTAACATAGGTCCATAATAACATTAGAATTTTGGGTTTCTAAGTCAAGATAGGTATTGGGGCATATAAGGGTATTAAGGGTAGGTATGTAGGATCCCTTAGAAATTATATTAGGTTTTAATATAGTAGTATACTATTTTTAGATGATTTTTGTATTTGATGATTGTTTGTGTTGCCCTTGTGGGCTTGTATTTTTGTTGCTTTGCTTTGTGGGCTTGGAGAGCTTGGTTTTGTTCTAAGGAGCATTTAGGAGCATAGTAGGAGCATTGAGGAGCATTGAGGAGCTTGAGAGCTTGATCTTGCTTGTTTTGTTGATTGTTTTAGGGTTATGGATTAGGAAGAGTTTAGACCTAGTTAACTTCTTTCTTAAACATGGATGGTATCTTTCACCTCCATTCCTCCCTATGATTCAAAGTCCTTCCATGGTATACACCTCTCTCCTTTGGAGGGATAAGTGATTGTACCTAGGAAGTAGAACTTTTGAGGGAACCATTCCCTTGATGTTGAACCCTTATAGGTCACCTTTGGTGGTCAATAAGCAGTTTGACATCCCACCTTATCCAGTTAAGTGATTTCCTCTGGTTTAATTTTCTTGAGAGATGTTAAGCTTGAGTGTGAAGATGAAGACTTCATTGAAGAGTGTAGAAGAGGATGAATCCTTGAGTATTGCCATTCCAGCTGAAGCTTGAAGAGCAACAAGAGCAAGTTGACACTTGAAGACCCCTGAAGATGAAGTAAAGACTGAAGGATGAAGTTGACACTTCTAAGTGATTGAGATTGATTCTGAAGAGCTGAAGCTTGAAGAACAAAGGAAGTTGATACTTGCTTTAATACCTGGGGATCCTGAAGGAGCCAAGTTGATACTTATGATTAATAGTGAAGCCTAAAGGTGGAGCTGATCAAGGAGCTGAAGCTCAGAGAAGATAAGTTGAAACTTATGTTGAAGGGTTGAAACCTGGAAAAGCAAATTGATATTTGTCAAGAATGATGAAAGTCTGAAGACTGAGTTGCTGTTGGAAGAGCTGAAGCTTAAAGTTGAGAGAGGAGTTTCTTTCTTCTCTGTTTCCTTTTCTGTATTGATGTGTTTTGTTTGACTTGCTTGATGCATTAGGATTAGTCCATATCTAGAATAGGTAGAATCTAGGAGCATGATTGCACTAGAGGTTGAGTTGCTCCCTCTGCTTGTATTGTTACTGTGTGGCTTTGCTTGTGGGTATTCGGTAGAGCCCAGCTCCCTTGCCCATGTGGTCTGTTTGCCTGATGGCATTTTATTTCATTTCTTCTGTATGATTGCAGTTTACTGTTTTGCTTGATAGCATGTCTTATATTTCAGTATGATTACTGTTATCCATTATGGCTTGAGGTTGAGATGAGCTTGTGGAGGCTGAAGCCCCACACACATTTCCTCCCTCACTTGCATTGCATGCATTTTACTGTTTAAGCTGATACTTTGTCTGTTTTGGTGTATCATTGACATGATCCCTTAGGACTCTCAGTTCCTTTGATAAGGAATTGATGATAGAACTTTAGGTTGAAACCTATGCATGATAACTTCTAGGAGTTCCCTGTTCAAACCTCAACCATAGGATGAATCCATGGCATGACAACAGTAGGACTTGATAGTCTCCCTCCTAGTTGGGCCTGTTTTCTTCTCATCTCAAAACAGTTTAAGATACAGTAATCATGAATGATTTCTTTCGTACGTTACGAGCCTTAAGCTATCTGAGAAAGGATTGTGGGAGAGTTTCTTTTCCACAGTCTGGATGTTTAGTATGGTACCCTTTGGGTGACACGCGACACATTCACTCTCAGGTCATAGTCTCTAGTGCGATTGAAATTGCAAACACAATAAAAAACACTTCTTTTGTAAAAGACAGGAAATAAAGCGTAGTGTCCCGAACTACGTAAGCTCTGATCTCTCATACCTGTTGAGAGTACGTAGGCACAATACTGATGTATTGGCGAGCTACCTTCCCCATAACCCGTCGTAGGCCGAACTACGTGGACTCTGATTTCTCGTTCTCTGATGAGAATACGTAGGCATAAAGCGCGACGCTTTGCCGAGTCATTTTCGTTTCTGTTTCAGCCAGCCTCGATAGGTAGATAGATAAAACCAACCCGTCCAAGTAAACCCAACAAGCGTGGATCCCGTCGAGTACGACAGACGTGAGGGGTGCTAATACCTTCCCCTTGCGTAACCGACTCCTGAACCCAGACAATGGTTGCGACGACCTTGTCTTACCCGTTCTCGTTAGGTTTTTTCCGATCGTTTCCTTTCCCGCTCCGAGGGATAAATAACGAAAGGTGGCGACTCTTCTGTTGTGCCGACTCCTTATTTTCGCGCAAGCGACACTTAGCATTAGCCAATTATGTGACAAAGGATACAATGTATCTTTTTCAAAAGATTGTTGCAAAATTGTGCATGAAAATGATAAGAAGAATATGTTTAATGGTTTTAGAGTAAACAACGTATATATGCTTGACTTAAATGAAGTATCGTTAACAAGCGACAAATGCCTCATAACTATGAGTGAAGACTCATGGCTATGGCATAGGCGTTTAGCGCATGTTAACTTTGACTTACTCAATAAGGTAGTCTCAAAAGACCTAGTCTTAGGACTTCCCAAAATAAAGTTCACCAAGGATCACCTTTGTGATGCTTGTCAAAAAGGGAAGCAAACGAGGATCTCATTTAAATCCAAAAAGATAATTTCAACAACGAGACCTCTTGAACTTCTTCATATGGACTTGTTTGGGCCGTCTAGGATCAAAAGTCTAGGAGGAAACTATTACGGGTTCGTAATAGTGGACGACTTTTCTAGGTTTTGTTGGACCATCTTTTTAGTAAGTAAAAGTAATACATTTGCCGCTTTTGAAAAGTTTGCTAAGCTTTCCCAAAATAAGTTAAATACAAACATAATGTCAATTAGAAGCGACCATGGAGGTGAGTTTGAAAATCTCTTATTTGAAGAATATTGCGGTAACCATGGTATAGATCATAACTTCTCCGCTCCACGCACCCCTCAACAAAACGGGGTTGTGGAGCGTAAAAACCGAATTTTGGAAGAATTGGGAAGAACAATGATTAACGAAAGTGGTTTACCGAAATATTTTTGGGCCGACGCCATTAGTACGGCGTGTTATGTTTTGAATAGGGTGCTTATTCGCCCCATTTTAAATAAAACACCGTATGAACTTTTAAAAGGGCGAAAGCCAAATGTTTCTCACTTGCATGTGTTTGGCTGCAAATGTTTTGTATTAAACAATGGAAAGGAAAACTTGGGCAAATTTGATTCCAAGGCCGATGAAGGTATCTTCCTTGGATACTCTCAATCAAGTAAAGCATATAGAATATATAATAAACGATTACTTGCTGTAGAAGAGTCTGTGCATGTTACCTTTGACGAGTCCTATCCGAGAAATGTCGGAAAGGATAGTGTTGTTCATGGTGCAGGTACATCCACAGAAGACATACTCAAAGGTGGTGAGACGGGGATTGATCAACCTGACAAAGCCAAAGTTGAGGAGGACAAGGATGTACACCATGATATAACAGAGGAAGTTCATCCGCCTTCAAACGATGATCTCTCTCAAGCTTAGAAGTCATCTAAAGACGATCCAATTGAAAACATTCTTGGAGACATCACAAAGGGTGTAACAACTTGATCGAAGCTAAGTAATTTCTGTTATCACTTCGCATTCGTTTCACAGGTGGAACCTAAAAACCCTAAGGAAGCCCTACTCGATGAACACTGGTTTTTGTCAATGCAGGAGGAACTGAATCAGTTCACTAGAAATGAGGTTTGGGACCTTGTCCCTCCTCCACGAGGTCATCGAGTAATCGGCACCCGATAGGTGTTTAGAAATAAATTGGACGAAAACGGAGTAATAACTCGCAACAAGGTGCGGTTAGTCGCGCAAGGGTATAACCAAGAGGAAGGCATCGACTATGAGGAAACTTATGCGCCGGTTGCCCGACTCGAGGCTATACGCCTTTTACTTTCTTTCGCTTGTGTGAAGGATTTTAAGTTATTTCAAATGGAAGTCAAAAGTGTGTTCCTTAACGGGTTCATAAATGAAGAAGTCTATGTTGCTCAACCACCTGGTTTTGAGTCTCATGAGTATCCTGATCATGTCTACAAACTGAAAAGAGCTTTATACGGTCTCAAACAAGCTCCTAGAGCTTGGTATGAGAGACTAAGCAAATTTTTACTTGATCAAGGCTACTCAAGAGGAAAGGTTGATACTACTCTCTTCATTAAACGTCAAGGAAAGCACTTAATTCTTGTACAAATTTATGTTGACGATATCATATTTGGATCCACTAACATGAATCTCGTAAGAGAGTTTGCTGAGCTTATGCAGGGTGAATTCGAGATGAGTATGATGGGCGAACTCACATACTTTCTCGGTTTGCAAATCAAGCAACTGAAGAAAGGAACATTCGTGAGCCAAACAAAATATTGTTTGGAGCTTCTCAAGAGATTTGACATGGCAAATTCAAAAGCCATAGACACTCTTATGCCAACATGTGTGAATATGAGTAAAGATGAAAGTGGTAAGGATGTTGAGGTAAAAAGGTATAGAGGTATGATTGGCTTTCTTCTCTATCTTACTGCTTCTCGTCCCGACATTATATTTAGCGTGTGTATGTGCGCCATATACCAATCATGTCCTAAGGAATCCCACCTAAAATCTGTCAAATGCATACTTCGATACCTATCTGGTACTCCGAAATATGGACTATGGTATTCCAAAGGTAATGATTGTTCATTGGTAGGCTTCTCCGATTCCGATTTTGCCGGTTGCAAATCGGATAGGAAAAGCACCAGCGGTACGTGTCACTTATTTTCAAATTCCTTGGTCAGTTGGCACAGCAAGAAACAAGTGTGCGTTGCTTTGTCAATCTCCGAAGCGGAATACGTAGCCGCCGGTAGTTGTTGTGCGCAAGTCCTATGGCTTAAACAACAATTATTGGACTTCAATTTGAAGCTAGAACGTGTTCCAATATTTTGTGACAACACCAGTGCTATAAATCATACCAAAAATCCGGTGTTACATTCACGTACCAAACACATAGAAATTCGATACCATTTTCTGAGGGACCATGTAGAGAAGGGTGACGTTGTCTTTGAACACGTTGATACCAAAAACCAATTAGCGGACATTTTCACAAAGCCGCTAGCCACTGAGCCCTTCTTTCATATCCGTCGAGAACTTGGCATTCTCGACATTTCTGATTGGGTTTAACAATTACTACGTTCATAATTAATCTATTTACAACTATGCTTTTGTACTACTAACAAGTTTAGCTTTTGTTGCAAGTATAAATATGTGGTTAACAAGTGTGGTCGGTATAGAGGTGATATTGCTCCTTTCTCTCTCTCTTTATATCTCTCTCTCTCTAAACATTCATGACTTGAAACTAAGTATATCGTTTGACAATCATGGTACTTATATATGTCTATGACTTTTGCTGCTAATACTATGTGTGTTGGATGCAAATTATATTGTGAAAGGGTGAATAGGCATGATAAATAGGCAAGTGTGGCATTCTGCATAATATGAAACTGAAAAATTGGGTTTTTGAAGGTTATGAGTCGACCTAAACAGGACAACGGTCGATGCATGCTGTAGACTTTCAAAATTATCAAAAAACACAGTATGCGTCGATGCATGCAGGGGCTATGGTCGACGGCTCATGCAAAAACCCAGAATTTTTTTTGAAAACCGTTCCAGTTTCTCTTCTTCTCCATTTAATGTGCTATCAACTTTTGTTATGATTTGATATTGCATTTGTCTTGTAAATTGCATCTAGGCATCTATTGTATCCTCTTGTCTCCTCCCTCTTACCAAAACCTTAAAACCTCTATCTATTAAAGGGAATAGTCTTCATATTCTCCAAAATCATCCTCAACTACTCTCTTCAAATTTCATCTCTATAAAATCTCCAAAAATCATCATCAATGGCTTCTCTTTTTCGCAAAAATACAGGTAAGAGATCAAGGGCCTCATCATCATCCGCTTCAGTCCCCATTACCGCTGTCTCCCTAGTTCATCCACCTGCTGTTGAAAACTTCAACAAGAATCTCAGCAAAAGAGAAATCGTTCCACAACATGCCTTCTACCAGGCAACGGCGGAGCGCTTGTATCTCACCCAAATTCTGTCTCTGCTGGAGGTTCAGGGGTTCTTCAATTTTTTGGAGTGCAACACAAAGTATAGTGGGGATTTGGTCTGGGTGTTCTACACAAGTCTGCGTGATAACTTTCAAGGTCAATATTTCCACACTTCTGTCGGCAATAAATTGGTAAACATAAATTCTAAAGTCTGGAACAAGTATTTTGATTTGACTGTCGATGCTGATGCACCACCTCTTCATGAGGTAACAGACTCTCATACGGTGCCAGGGTATGAGTTTAAGAGCGCTCTGAATGACATGCTCAAAAGACCCTATCCAGATGCCATTGTCAACAGTGATGCCTTTCCTAGAACGGTCACAGCCGGGAAACTCCTAACAGGGGAGCGCATCCTTCAGTGGATTGTCGCTCGCATCCTACGACCGAAAAAAGGTGGAGTGTCCCGTGTCGAACAAGCTGAGGTACATCTCATCTATATATTGAAACATAGGATCAAAATAAACTGGCCATACTATATTGCAAGCAGGATTTTTGCTCTGAGAGACTCAGGTAGAGGCACTGCTCTAGCCTATGGGTCGTTTATTTCGGAAATTCTTGCCGCAGCAAATGTTGTATACCCAACATTTCCTTGTATTTCAGTCCCCTCTGACAAAGAATTTAGCACCAAAACCCTTGCCATGATGGGGTACTTTTGGTGTGATGAACGACAATCATACAGATTTGTCCGTCGAGCCAATATTCCTCGGGTGACTCGTGACAGTTCCGATGACAGCTCTGAAGAGGAAAGTGAAGAACAAGGTGAACAGGACGATGATGAAGAAAATACAGCTGCAGAGGTACAAGAACCTGTATATGAAACGCAATACTATCATCAATTGCCAGTTCAACATGCGTCTCCAAATACCGATTGACTCCAGCATTCAGCTCCATCTGAAGAACAAGAAGAAGGTTACATAAATCAGGGATGGGGTGAATGGCAATACACAGGCTGGACTACCCTGGGTAGATTCTACGACCCATATCACGACTACCCTCAAAACTATCAAAATTCCCAGCACTCATCACCTCCTCCACCATCGGACAACTCTGAAGTAATTAATATGCTGCAGTCCATGCAGTTAGATCAACAAACCTTCATGAGGAGTCAAGATACGCAAATGGAGCAGATCAGAGCTGAGCTTCGTACTCAAAATGAAAGGTTAAATTCATTTTCGACTCGGATGGACGCCCGTCTTGAAGCTCTTGTTGCATCGCATGAAAGGCAAGACCTGGAAATCACTGACTATCTTCATCACCTCAACATGTCCGTAGAAGCGTTTATGGACTTCTCGGATCCTTACCGCAATCCCGATACTGCATAACGGGGGAGGGGCCGAGGTCGGGGTCGGGGATATTAGTTTCATAGTTGGATATTTGCTTCTTCTGTGTACTTTCCATTTTTCCGTGTTATGTTTTCCTGAATATTCACCTATTTGCATGCTTTCTTAATTATCTATTAATTCAAGTTACTTTTGTTCATTATCATTCTTATGTGTGAAGTTTGGTAATTAACTATCACCTATTGTATGTTTTCTGTTAATTGATGTGTTCTCCTTCTCTTTTTGATGTTGTCAAAGGGGGAGAAGAACATGTAGCAAGCAAGCACCAAAGCCAAGTCAGGATATTCACAACAGTTGATGATTAACAACAGTTGATGGTTGTTGTACCTCAAAATTTGCCCAACTTTTCTTTACCTAGCTTATGTTTCATTTCATTCACATTAGCATTATCATTTGCATTTCATTGACATGTATGCAGGAGATCAAGAGGTATGATTACCAATAAAGGGCTACACAAGACTGTGAGGCTAGCTAAGAAGGTTATTCAAGTGGTCAAGGGTTGATATCCTTGTCAGAGAAGTTAAAAGATCCTCAGAGAGAGTGGTTGAAACCAAGTATGTGGGTCTCCTAACTTGAGAGTTATGGGGAAGACCATCAGATGATTCTGAGGCCAGGGAGATGGACTTTAGGTCTTGAGAGAGCTCATGATAAGGTTTGAAGATCACTTTGGGACCTAGACAAGTCATTGTGCAAGATTTAGAAGCCTCAGCCATGATTGGTGCAGCTAGGGTTTGACTGGGTCAACCCTAAGTCAACTGATGATTTGAAGAAGGTTGAGACCTAATCCAAGAGCCATGTGATTAGGGATTGATACATTGAGATGTTATAAGGATGATTCCAAGGTTAACTCATCATGATTGAAGAGTTTGAGAAATTTCAAGCTAGGGTTTCTAAGACTTGACAGTGTAAAATCCCCTAGTTTGACCCCTAACTTCAAGGCAATTTAACTCAATATATGATTGTCATCTCATCTTTCCCCCAACATGATTGTTGTATAGCATGATCTTAGCTTTAATTTGAGTGCTATAAGTCCTTGATAGGATTTGTAGAACTCAAGTTATGGCTTTGACAAGTTACAAGTCATCTGAGGCATGTGAATTTGGAGCTTGAAAGTTACCCAACTTGCATGACACTTTTTCCCTAGAAGTATGATTCCTATGAACTTTGGGTCAACATGAATGTTGTTCCTTATCCTCTTAGCTTTCTAGAGAGTACTAGAAGTCCTTGATAGGATTTGTAGAACTCAAGTTATGGCTTTGACAAGTCAATGGTATTTTGGACATTTGGTGATTATAGGTCATTTGTGATCATAGGCCATTTTCACCAACTTAGAAGCCTCAAATGAAATTTTGTTCAACTAGAAAGTTGCTCAAAATGGGGTTTTAACCTTGACCATGCATCAAGGAGGCATTGAAATGGCTCAAGGAGAGACTTGGTTCAAGAAATTTTGAAAAAGAAAGAATTAAAAGGATTTAATGGCCAAAAATTCAAATAATTCATTTTGTTACCAAATGAAGCAAAATAATAGGTCAAATTGATTGGAAAAATGATTTTAGAAACAATGGCAATGTTATAATTTTGATTTGAACTCATTTGCATACCATTCCATTTCATTTCTTCTTGATGAAGTAACATATCCAACTCACACCTTTGGCTTGAAAACAAGGAAAATAACACACTAAACTCATTTAATATCTCATGAGAAGTTAATTACAAGCATAGCCATGTCCAAAGGGAGCCAGAATAGTGATTGTCATGGATGAGATTTTGAAGAGATTTTGAAAATCCAAAATCTCATTTGGATGATTCCAGAAAGTTCTAGACAGTCCCAATCACTTCTATATAAGTCTTTGAGTGAATGCAGTTCATTTTTTGGAAGGAATTGAAGCTGGTTGCAGAGAGAGTCATTGAATTTTTGGAGGTGCAAGTGAGAATCGGGTTTTGAGTACAAGGGAGGTTCAAGCTAAATCAAGGTGTGCAAAGGCTTTGGGAGTGAATTTGGAGTGTGTCTGCATCATCTTGGAAGTTGAAGTGATCAAAAACCATCTCTGTTACCTCTCTGAACTCAGGTTGGTATACTTTGAATTTATGCTTAAACTATAGGGAGATGCTTAGAAATTCATATGTGGTTAGGTTCCCCTATTGATGTAGTTGGATTTAGGATCAGAAATTGGTGAATTAGAGACAAGATAGGTGTGTGATCATTTTCTGTTGAGGTTGATATCTCAATATTCTTGAAGGAATAATCACGATGGGATAGTGGAAATTGATCAGTGAAGAGTGAGGATTGAATTGAAACCTTTAATTTGAAGAATGGTGAGATTCAAGATTTGGATGAATTCTGAAAATGTTATCGTGTTTTGAGTTAGAGAAGGGTTTAGATGATTTGGAGTTGATATTCTTGATCAGCATCAAATTGGAGTGAAATGATGATTTGTTTTGTGAGTTTTGATGAACTGTGGAGGTTGTCTCACCGGAGAAGACGGTGGCGCCACTGTTCAGGCCACCGTCTGTGTTTTCCCCCCAAAATGAGTTCAAATGGGGACGATGAGCCATGGCCGTTGGATGAGTGTTTGACTTTGGACTCAGGCGAGCAATGGAGGGCCAAGATTTGATCTCAACTCTAAAGAGAAACCTCAGGATGAAACACACCGTTTCATTAATTGAATTGTTCTGGGCTTAGTACACAAAATGATATCCACACCCCCTTTCTTGCCCAACCCAAGAAATGAACCGATGCTCATTGCTATTTGACACGCATGCTTATTAATTTTTTTTATTTTCTTTTATTTTTCATCATTTTATATGGCTTAGAAATTAATTCATAAAAAATAGGAAATTAACTCAATTAATTCCAAACTTTTTCCCCTGATTCATGATTGAATCTAGAATTTTATTGAATAAAAATATTAGAAATTCATGCATTTGTGATTTTATTTGCATTTTTTGAATATTAATTGATATTAAAATGGCCATGGTTGATACCTTGTCTTGCTGAAGTTTGTATGAGCATTTGGTGATGATTCTTGCCTTGATTTTTTGGGTGTAGCTAGCATAGATATACATGTTCCCCTAGTGATTTTCTCACATTTTTGTGGTGAAATTAGGAGGTAGTTTTAAGTTGAAACTTTAGGTGCTCTAGTTTTAGGGTTTATGCTTAGTACCTTGTGATGTAGGTTTTATTTCTAGGAATTGGTGGATGATTCAACCTCTGGATTTTGTATGGTAGATTCATGATTGAATTAGGGTCCCATAGTTATTTTTGTAGGATTTTACAATTGGTTTTAGTATTTTAGTTAGGACTAACTTTAGTACTAGGTTTTAGGTGATCCTAACTTGCTAATTCAACTAGATTGATTTCTTTAGTTCCCTTAGATTAGGGTTTTGCTTTGCTTGCTCTTGGATGATATTGAAGACAAGCTTGGGGCTACTATGGAGTGCTTGAAGAAGTTTCGATGTGAAGATTTCCCTCCTTTTGGTGTAGTTTTGTTTAGGTGTTAAGATTAGGGTTTGTAAGTAGAGCTTCTAGATAGATTCTCTTCTTTCATAAACATGGAAGGTGTTGATAACTTCCATTCCTCCCTATGATATAAGGTCCCCTTGTGAAGGCCTCATCCCTCCTTTGGTAGGATGTGTGGCTCTTCACAAGTTGGTAGAACCTTTGAGGGTTCCTTTCTTTGATGATGAAGTGCTTAGTGGTGACCTTTGGTCTTCACTCTGCTGTCTATCATCCAAACCCTGCCCTTGTTAAATGAATATTTCTCCCTTGCTAGAGGATGGAGTTCCTCGTTAGAAGATTGAAGATGTTAGAGGTTGTACTTCCCCTATGTTTGAAGACTTCCATTGAAGCTGAAGCTTGAAGATCCAGAAGAATAAGTTGACACTTGTGAAGAAGATCAAATTGAGATTGAAGAAAGAGCTGAATCTTGAGGAGAACAAGTTGATACTTACTTTGGAGCTGAGGCTTGAAGAAGAAGGACAAGTTGATACTTGTGGGGTTGATGCATTGAGAGCCTGAAGGAACAAGTTGATATTTGCTATTGGAGGGGAAAGCCCTGAAGAGCTGTTGAAGACTGAGGACTGAAATGCTATCAGAGGAGCTTTGTTGTGAAGCTGTGGAAGCTGTTGATCTGCTTTCTTTCCTGTCTATTTGCTTGCTGTGCAACTGTGTTGGTGTGACTTGTGTGATTTGCTTGATGCATTAGAATAAGTCCATATTTATATTGTGTTAAACTAGGAAAACAGGGGTCTGACACGGGCGGCCGTGTTGTGTGACACGACCCGTGTCACAGTTCCAGAAAACTTTGGGTTTTTGAGGCAAACAACGGTGTGACACGGGCGCCCGTGTTGCATGACACGACCCGTGTCACAAGGTCTGGGAGAAAAATGATTTTTAGGGCAAACAGAGGTGTGACACGGGTGGTCGTGTTGTGTGACACGGCCCGTGTCAGGGGTCATGGGAATTTTACACATTTGAAACCTCAAACAGAGGTACAACACGGGTGGCCGTGTTGTGTGACACGGCCCGTGTTGTGAGTTCTGGGCATTTTATGCTTTGAAAAGTCACACAGAGATGCAACACGGCCGGCCGTGTCGTGTGACACGACCCGTGTCAGGCTACCAGATGAAAAATCCAAACTTTTCTCTTGTTTTTTTGCTTCTTTTTGGGTTTTTTCAAAAGGCTTCTTGGTCCCCCTTGGGATTTTACATCTTATAATCAATACACAACACTCAAACCAAGAGAATAAATGACAAATGCACAATATGAAAGAAGAGAAAGAGTTTTAAGAAATGGATACCCAAGAGTTGTTTCCCTCCTTGCAAAGCCTCCACTGATTTTGGCTAGGTGTTCACTTCTCTTCACTCTATGCTTTGATGGCTCTCCTTCTCAATGGCTCCCTTGTATTTCTCTTTCACTCTCTAAATCTTTTGCTGGTTTTTTTGCTCTCTCTATTTTTTCTGGTTTTCTCTCTTACTCTTTTCTCTCAATATCTCTATCTCAAAATGTTGTGAATGATGGTGAATGATAGTGAATGATCTTTTGTTTGCAGCTCCTTCCCTCCTTATCTCACTTTTTCTGCTGCCTTTTTCTGTTGTACCAAAACCACAGCTCTTGCACACTTCTCCATTTTCAGAATTTCCATTCTTGGCAAAATCTTTTACCACCTTTTGGTGCAGCCCCACTTTCCTTCCATTTCTAGTATGTTTTTTGCTGCATTTTCTGCTGTACCAAAAGCATAGCTCTTGTACAACTTTAAATCTTCAAAGTTTCCATTTTTGGGAGTACTTATCACCTCTTTCTTGGTGCAGCCCCACATCTTTCCATTTCTAGGCCTGTTTTGCTGTTATTTTCTTGCAGCACTCTACCTTGCCCTTCATCCTTGTATCCATTGGTTGGCTTATGCTTGGACACACATATGAAACCAATAACACTACCTTTTGGACATCATTTTCAAATTCTGATTTTTGATGTGTAGATGTATCAACATAATCTTATAGCCTTGGTTTTGTGACATAAAATGATTTTGTAATATGATACACATTGCCACTTCATGCATGGGGCTGTTTTGGACCATATTCAAATTGCTCATGGTTGAACATGCATGGTATTGATCTTGAGATATTCCAACATTGAATTAACTCTTAAATAATTTCCTTTCATGTTTGTAAACACAAAGAGGACCATGTGGACTTGATGGAGTATGGGGGATACCATGGCATGAAGTTATTTAGAATCTTGAATTAAGACTAGAAATAGCCTAATTTCCTAAGTATTACCAAGAGTTTGGATTTTGTAACAAATGTGACATTCTTGCAAATGTCATGAAATTTCTCTTTGTAATATTCTTGAATCTAGCCTTGAATTCATGAACCTTGAATTTGGAATGATGGGCCTCCCTTATGTCATTGAATTTGAAAGAAATGAAGAAATGAGTCAAGCCTTGAAAGAGGGAAAATTTTGGGGTGCAACAGGAGCATGATTGCACTAGAGGTTGAGTTACTTCCTCTGCTTGTACTTTTACTGTATGGCTTTGCTTGCTGGTATTTGGTAGAGCCCAACTCCCTTGCCTATGTGGTTTGTATTTTGCTTAATAGCATGTTTTTTCTCCTGTATGATTGCAGTTATTCATATTTGGCTTGAGGTTGAGATGAGCTTGTGGAGGCTGCTGCCCCACACACATTTCCTCCCTCACTAGCATTGCATGCATTTTACAGTCGTTTACTGTTTATTGTTTAAGCTGATGCTTTATCTGTTTCTGTTTATCATTGACATGATCCCCTAGGAATCTCACTTCCTTTGATAAGGAAGTGATGATTAGAACTTTAGGTTGAAACCTATGCATGATAACTTCTAGGAGTTCCCTACTTCAAACTTCAACCATAGGATGAATCCTTGGCATGACAACATTAGGACTTGATAGTCTCCCCTTAGTTGAGCCCGTTCTCTCTTCTCATCTCAAAACAAATTAAAATACAGTAATAAAGGTTAACTGGCGTCGTACGTTACGAGCCTTAAGCTATCTGAGAAAGGATTATTGTTGAGTTTCTTTTCAACAGTCTAGATGTTTAGTATGGCACCCTTTGGGTGACATGCGACACATTCACTCTCAGGTCATAGTCTCTAGTGCGATATTGGTTGCAAACATTCATAAAAAACAGTTCTTCTGTAAAAGACAGAAAACAAACTTCAAACCTTTTTGCCCCGTGGGCCCGTAATTCAAAGGAAGCTTTTCTGAAGAAAAGAGTGTCGTTAACTCCCAGTTCTACCGCAAACGGTAACGCATAAGTCTCCAAGGGTCGAGCTGCATACACCAAACTGCTGGAACTGTTTGTTAACCCTACTCGAAAAACAGATGAATCTGAATTCCCGTAATCCGTATTATCCCGAACTACGTAAGCTCTGATCTCTCAAGCCTGTTGAGAGTACGTAGGCACAATACTGACATATTGGCGAGCCACCTTCCCCGTAACCTGTAGTTAGGCGAACTACGTTGACTCTGATTTCTCATTCTCTGATGAGAATACGTAGGCATAAAGTGCGATGCTTTGCCGAGTCATTTTCTTTTCTTTTTAGACCAGCCTTGATAGGTAGATACATAAAACCAACCCGTCAGATAAACACAACAAGCGTGAATCCCATCGAGTACGATGGACGTGAGGGGTGCTAATACCTTCCCCTTGCGTAACCGACTCCCGAACCCAGACAATGGTTGCGATGACCTTGTCTTATACCTTTTCGTCATGTTTTTCCGATTGTTTACTTTCCCGTTCTGAGGGATAAATAACGAAAGGTGGCGACTCTTCTGTTTTGCCGGCACCTTATTTTCGCGGTAGCGACAGCTGGCGACTCTGCTGGGGACTTCATAGTTTCCTGGGATCCAACGTCCCTTGTGCGAGTCAGTTTGGGGATCCAATGTCCCCTGCGAGAGTCAATCCTAGCGCTTGTATGATTACTTGTTGGGTTGTGTTTATTTATCGCATTTTATTTCCCGCATTTTATTTTCAGTATGATATGATTATCTGTGCTGTTGTGGGAGGGGCATTCTGATGAGTGAGAAGCCAGACCCAGGCTTGAGTGTACTTAGCATCAGTTGTGGAAATTAGTGGGCGTGTGCTTGCTTTGCAGGCACTAGTGTCTCATGAAATCCACGCTCAGACGAGGTTCTCCCAGTTGACTTCTTTTCCGGCCCTTTGGGCCAGAGGGGTTGTTGGTTTGGAGGATTGTCGACTCTGGGGACCGATCATTTGGGATTCAGCTACGTGAGGCCGCTTCAGGAGATGGTGATGCCACACCTTCTGGGTATCGTATCACCCCTATTGAATGTATGTGACGCTGATGACCGCATAGGATGCCGAACTTGTGTCAGTTTAGGTCCATACCTGTGAGCAGGGTCGGGTTTGTTGCAGGAAACCTTAACCTTCAGACTACCTGGTTTTCTTGATAGCGAATCAGATTTGTTGGCATCAGAGGTTCTCATCATCAGATATATGTGTGTTCTTGACAGAGCAGAGTTATAGTCTGACATCAGGGGTTTCTCCTCATCATCAGATATGTGTGTTCTTGACAGAGCATATTTATGGTCCGATATCAGGGTTTTCTTCTTATCAGAGATAGTGGTTGTTCTTGACAGAGCAGTATTGTGGTTTTGTTGATACAGAATCTTCATCTCCTCAACAGCGCAGTCGTCTTGATCTCCTGCTGCAGGATTGCATTTTGCATTGTTTTGCATACTCATTTGCATTTTATTAACGTGTGTCTGTGTTGCAGGTACCGTTTCCCCCGATTCAGGTTTTCTTGCCTTCTATTGTGCTAGTATGGGCTCTCTGAGGAAGACTGTGGCTTACAAGCTCCCCACTCCTGATGTTGTTCAGATGACTGGTTTGATTGCTTTGGCAGATGATTCTGTGAGAGGTGAGTTCAGAAAGTCTTATGGGAAATTGCTCAACCTGGTTCGTAAACCCTCTGTGTTTGAGTTGAATGGGTTGCATGCCCTGCTGCAGTTCTTCGATCCTCCTTTGAGATGCTTTAATTTCCCGGACTTTATTCTCGCGCCTACACTAGAGGAGTATGCTGATTTGTTAGGTGTGCCTATCAAGAGTCAGATGCCCTTTGTTCATATGGATGCTGCGCCTAATTTGGCTAGTCTAGCCCCTTCACTTCATCTGGATGCCTCCAAGTTGGTCTTGTCTAGTTGGAACAGGGTTCCCGGTTTCTCCCTGCAGTTCTTAGTGGGAAAGGCCCAACAGTGTGCCAAAGACGGTTGTTGGATCGTGTTCAACGCTATTCTAGCTCTGTGCATATATGGCATCATTCTGTTCCCCAATATGCCCGACTTTGTAGACTTCGACGCCTTTCACATCTTTGCATCAGGGAATCCAGTCCCTACCTTGATAGGAGATGTTTATCATTCCGTCCACTACAAGAACGAGAACAGAAGGGGCAAGAATGTCTCGTGTTGTGTGCCCCTACTCTATAGATGGCTTGATAGTCACCTACCCAAGAAGGGTCCCTTTGCTTCGTCTGCAGCCACAGCTGAGTGGTCTGAGCGTTTGATGAGTCTGTCAGCAGAGGATATTGCCTGGTTTGATAGAGATAGGTTGGGTACTGAGATCATCTTCAGCTGCAGTGGGTTTCCGAATGTGCCTTTGATAGGCAGGAAGGGCTGTATCAACTATAATCCATCTCTGCTGGTCCGACAGTTTGCTTATGCTTTGAGAGCTCCGCCGAAGGATGAAGAGGTGCAGGAATCTCTGTACTTCACTGGTCTTCTAGAGGGGGATATGTTATCTAAGCTTCAGCAAGCTTGGAATGGTATCTGTAAGCGGGGAAAGTCGTTGCTGGGGAAAAGTAATAGTCAAGCCTATGCTCCGTATGTGACCTGGATCAGTAGCACTTGGATGAAGCGTACCGGAGAATATCCAAGTTTAATCAGCATTGGAAAGCCACCCTAGCCAACGGCAAGGAACGGGAGGATAAACTGAAACAGCAGATCTCCAAATTGAAAGCCCAGGTGAAGGCTAGTGAGAAGAGGTTTGATGAAGAAACCGCTCGGAGATATGCCGCCGAAGGCTTACTCAACAAGGCTCTTGCTAACCTGAAGGAGCGCAAACAGACATTTGAATCCAAGAAGCGGAAGTTAGAAGATTGTTTCGGCGAAGTAGCATGGGAAGACTCAGTTGAAGGTCTTCAATACACTATTAGGCAGAGGGAGTTACTCGTCGAAGGGTTGCTCACTCGGCCTGATCACCAGAAACGAGGGACCTGTTAGAAGAGTTTCGAGCCCGTGGCCGTGCTTGAATATATTTGTAATCCTGTTGTTTTGATCATTGTTGTATGCTAACCATCACCAGGCTTGTTGGTCGAGGTCATGCTATTGATTCTGCTTGTACTCAGTGACGTTGTGTACTGCCTTGATGGGCTTTCTTTATATATATGAGATGTTATTTCCATGACTGGGCTCGAACTTCTTATTATCGGCACTGGCACTCAGGCACTAGGATCGGGGGGAAATTTCCCTAACGCACAGACACACGTTTGCATGTGCATGAAGCATTTGCATAACGAGCACTTTGTCGTTTTTTCTAACCCTTTTGTGTATACAGGTTGTTTCAGGTTGTTCCAGGATTGATCAAAGACCAATCCACCGTTATCCGACCAGAGCGAATCAAGCTAGGGCAATGGAACAAGTGCAGACTGACGTTCAAGAACTCCGAGAGAGGATGGACCGCTTCATGGAGCTCATGCAAGTGGTTGCCAACGGGCAAGACCAGCTCAGAACATTGGTCCAGCCTATGATCTCAAGGGTTGACAACAATGGTGTGCTCCATGGTGGGAATGTTCCAACCCCTCCACCTGTTGAAACTCCTCAGAATGGCATCCCCGTGACCGGAGGGAATGGCAGTGGCAATGGTAATGTGATCGCTAACATGGGGCTCAATGGTAATACGACTGGCGTCGGCAATGGAAATTTTGAAGCTAATGTCAATGTTGGACTGGGCAACGGCAACACAGGTGTTGGAAATCTGTATAGGCCTCAGCCATGGTTAGAAGACCGTCAAGAAGATTTGTTCTCCCAGAAGGGTGCTGAAGGAGAGCTGACTGCTGAAGCATGTCTGAGGTTTAAGGCACTCGAGGACAAGATGAGGAATTTCGAGAACCTGAACACTATGGGTGTCGACATGTCTAAATTGGGATTGATTGCTGATTTCAAGGTACCCGAATTCAAGGTACCCGACTTTGAGAAATACAAGGGCACCACCTGCCCTCGCGTCCACTTAAGGTCATACTACCGAAAGATGTCCGCTCACTCTGAAGACGAGAAGTTGTTGATGCACTTCTTTCAGGAAAGCTTGTCTGGGCCATCCTTGGAATGGTACATGAGTTTGGAGCCTACCAGTGTGCGCACGTGGAAGGAACTTGCTGAGGCATTTGTGCACCATTACCAATATAACAGTGACTTGGCTCCGAACCGAGTCCAACTATAGAATTTGTCACAGAGGAACAACAAAGGGTTCAAAGAGTACGCCCAGCGGTGGCGTGAATTGGCAGCTAGAGTTCAGCCGCCGATGGTTGAACGGGAGCTTGTTGAAATGTTCGTAGCCACCCTCCCAGGGGTTTATTACGAGAAATTGGTCAGCGGTATGTCTGGAAGCTTCTCAGATCTCATCATCACCGGCGAGCACGTGGAAAATGGGATCAAATTGGGGAAAATTCAGGGTGTTGATCTATCCTCAACTGGAGGAGGAAAGAAACCGTATGGTGGCAAAAGGCGGGAAGGAGAGACGAGCGCCGTGTCCAACGCTCGAAGGAAAGGTAAAGGCCCTCGCCAGCAGGTGGATAGCATAACCATCCCTGCTGTCCAACAACCCCAGCCACAACAACAGTCGAACCAGCAAGGGTACAGAAAGTATCAGAACAAGGCACCTCTATCAAGTCGTCACCTCGAGGCGCCGCCCATGTCTTATGCTCAATTGTTACAAACTTTGCTTCAGTTACAGCTAGTCCAGAAGAGAACCCTGGCTCCCTTGACAGGGGCACCTCCGCCAGGTTATGATGCAAATGCAACATGTGAGTTTCACTCGGGGGTGCCAGGCCACACGATATAAAACTACAAAGCCTTCAAGCACAAGGTGCAAGATATGGTGGATGCTAAGATCATCAACTTCTCAGATAATGTGCCAAATGTCACGAAGCTTCTTTCCGGGCTGTGGAGAACTGTGTATGGGCTGTGTGACTCGTCCTGATGGATGTGAACAGTTGATAGAAGGGATTCAGAGTCTGATGACTGAAGGAATCTTGCAGTATTATCGAAGGGCCGAATATGGATCTGGAGAGGTAATGCTGAAGCAATATGATGAGGTTGCCACCATCACCATCCCTCGCCGGACGATCACCATTTCTGCACCCAGACCGCCCACAATTACCATCACCAAGGCCGGGCCGATACCTTTTGAAAGCACCAATGTTGTCCCATGGCATTATGCGGCAGACGTTTACTGTAACGGACAGAAGTTGGAACTAGAACCATTTGGGCGGTCTGTGGATAACCTAGTGGGAATTGGCGGAATCACGCGCAGCGGAAGAGTATTTGCTCCACCTGAGATTGTGGCGGTCAAAGCGGACAAAGCTGATGTAACCGATAAGGGAAAGAGTAAAGTCGTTGAAGAAACCCCTCGGGGGGTAGAGAAGGACTTACTTGTTAAGGACGCTGAAGAGTTCATGAGGTTGATCAAGAAGAGTGACTACAAGATCGTGGATCATCTCCATCAAGCACCCTCGAAAATTTCCATCCTGAATTTGTTGCTGTGTTCGGAGTCACATCGCAACGCGCTGTTAAAGGTTTTGAATGCCACGTATGTACCGCAGGAAATATCGGTCAACCAGTTGGAAGGGGTCGTAGCCCACGTGAATGCTGGAAACGGGTTAGGGTTCACTGACCTGGAGCTGACGCCGAAGGGAAGAAACCACAACAGTGCCCTACACATCTCGATAGAGTGTAGGGGAACGATGATGTCTCATGTGTTGGTGGACACATGGTCGTCGCTCAATGTTCTTCCAAAGAAAGCATTGATGAAGTTAGATACTCGAGGATTGATTTGCACATCCAGTGACCTGGTGGTGAAGGCGTTCGATGGAACCAAACGTCATGTTTTTGGAGAGGTGACTTTGCCGATCCAAGTGGGGCCGGAAACTTTCGACGCGGTCTTTTACATCATGGACATCATGCCTGCCTACAACTGTCTCCTAGGCCGGCCATGGATCCATTCTGCTGGCGCCGTGACCTCCACGTTGCACCAGAAACTCAAGTATGATGTCGGAGGCAGCATCGTGACTGTTTGTGGCGAGGAAGATATAATGGTGAGCCATTTGTCGTCCTTCAAGTATGTTGAGATGGATGGAGAAATCCAAGAAACCCTATGTCAGGCGTTCGAAGCTGTTAAAGTCAAGAACGTGGCTCCAGTAATGACCGAGAAACCAGAGATGACTCTCTCTTCCTTCAAGGAAGCCCGGGCCGTTGTTCAAGCCAGATCTACCCCAGGTTGGGGGCGAATTCTAGAAATACCTAACAAGCAGGACAAGTTTGGGTTAGGATACTCTCCTGCGGCTGAAGCCCCCTCTTCGCACAGTGCGTCACGAGGTAAAGGGCCGATCCAGTTTACCAGTGGCGGAGTAATATTCAAAAGTGTCAACACAGTGTCTGAAGACGGCGAGGACAGCGATTGCGACCTAGACTCTTGGATCCAGCCAAGCAAACCAGGCGAGAGCCTCACCAACTGGTCCATCAGAGATACCATCCAAGTGACAAGCAAAGAGTAATGATTTACTTTCTCCAATTGTTGTACAACCCTATGTCCTACCCGGGGCATAGCGGTTTTATTGTCATGGCCTTGTTTGATTATGTACATGCGTTTTACCAATAAATCAAAAGGCGTTTTTTCGTATTCAAATGTTGTGATCTCTGTTATTCCTGTTTTATATTTGTTTTGAAAAACAATAAAATGGCAATAGGGTTTGTGCTAACCTGCATATCCTTGTTTTAAGCTTAACCCTTGTTATTGCAGGATCCACATAGCAGAAGACATCGGCTCTGGACCTTCTACGACTCACTTCGACTTTGATTTCCCAATCTATCAAGCCGAAGAAGAGATTGATGAAGACGAAGACCTGCCAGAAGAGTTGGCCCGCTTGTTGAAACAAGAAGAGAAAGTTATTCTGCCTCACGAGGAAGAGATTGAGATTGTGAATCTGGGTTCCGAAGAACTGGTCAGGAACGTCAGGATAGGGGCCGCATTGCAGAGCGATGTCAAGCAAAGATTAGTCGAGATGTTGAGAGAGTATAGTGACATCTTTTCTTGGTCATACGAAGATATGCCCAGACTTGATACTGACATCGTGGTCCATCACTTGCCGCTGGGAGAAGATTGTCCTCCCATTAAGCAAAAGCTTAGGAGGACGCGACCAGGTATGGCCGTTAAGATCAAAGAAGAAGTGCAGAAGCAACTTGATGTTGGCTTCTTAGCGGTCACTACTTACCCTCCGTGGGTCGCCAACATAGAGCCTGTACCGAAGAAGGACGGTAAGGTACGAATGTGCGTCGATTATCAGGATTTGAATAGGGCGAGCCCTAAAGATGATTTCCCGCTCCCCCATATTGATGTGTTGATCGACAATACAGCTCAGTTCTCCGTATTTTCGTTCAAGGATGGCTTCTCCGGTTATAATCAGATCAAGATGGTGCCGGAGGACATGGAGAAAACTACGTTTATTACACCTTGGGGAACATTCTGCTACAAGGTAATACCTTTCGGTCTGAAGAACGCAGGGGCCACTTACCAACGAGCAATGGTTACTTTGTTTCATGATATGATTCATCATGAGATTGAAGTCTATGTTGATGACATGATTGCGAAGTCCCAAACGGAGGAGGGACATCTGGTCAATTTGCTGAAGCTTTTTGAGAGGCTTAGGAAGTTCAGGTTGAGGCTGAATCCTGACAAGTGTACTTTCGGAGTACGGTCTGGAAAACTACTGGGGTTTATCGTGAGTGAAAAGGGCATTGAGGTTGATCCTGTGAAGATAAAAGCGATACAAGAAATGCCAGCGCCAAAAACCGAAAAAGAAGTTTGCGGTTTCCTGGGCAGAATAAACTACATTGCGAGGTTTATCTCTCAGCTCACGGCCACGTGTGAACCGATGTTCAAACTACTAAAGAAAAATCAGGCGATTATCTGGAACGAGGATTTCCAGAAGGCATTTGATAAGATAAAGCAGTATCTATAGGAACCTCCGATTTTGATACCCCCAGTGGCCGGAAGACCCTTAATCATGTACTTGACAATTCTTGAGAATAGTATGGGGTGTGTTCTCGGTCAGCACGACGAGACGGGCAGAAAGGAGCATGCCATTTACTATTTGAGTAAAAAATTCACAGACTGCGAATCTCGTTACTCGATGCTGGAGAAGACGTTGCGCACTCGCCTGGGTTGCCAAACGTTTACGACAGTACATGCTCAACCACACAACCATGCTAATTTCGAAGATGGATCCGATCAAGTACGTCTTCGAGAAGCAAGCGCTTTCGGGCAGGATTGCCAGATGGAAAATGGTGTTGACAAAATATGACATTCAGTACGTCTCCCAAAAGGCCATCAAGGGAAGCGTATCGTCTGAATACCTTACCGAACAACCGATCGAGGATTATCAGCCGATAAAATTTGAATTCCCTGATGAGGATATCATGTTTCTCAAAGCGAAGGATTGCGATGAACCGTTTCCCGACGAGGGTCCAGACAGGAAATCCCAGTGGAAATTGATATTTGACGGGGCGGTTAATTCTTACGGAAGTGGCATTGGGGCAATCATCACGACTCCCCATGGATCCCACATCCCATTTACTGCGAGATTGACGTTTCCGGTCACCAATAACGAAGCGGAGTACGAAGCATGCATCATGGGTCTAGAAGAAGCAATTGATTTGAGAATCAAGAACCTATATGTATATGGTGACTCGGCGCTTGTGATCAACCAGATTAAAGGGGAGTGGGAGACTCGTCAATCGAATTTGGTGCTGTACATGAATTATGCCAGAAGGCTGCTTCGGTTCTTTGATCGAGTGGATCTCCATCATGTACCCAGAGCCGAAAATCTGATGGCTGATGCCTTAGCCACGTTGGCTTCGATGTATAAAGTCAATTTTTGGAATGAAGCTCCAAGAATTGTCCTTTCTCGTCTTGATAGACCTGCATTCGTCTTTGCGATCGAGGATGCCTCCGACGGTAAACCATGGTTCCATGATATCCAGACTTTCCTTATGACTAAGGAGTATCCCGCAGGAGCGTCAACCCAGGATAAGAAGACTCTGAGGAGGCTGTCTGAAAATTTTTATCTCAATCCTGATGGAGTTCTGTATAAAAGAAACCACGATCTCGTGCTACTCAGATGTGTAGATGAGAAAGAAGCAAGTATGCTCATGGAAGAAGTCCATGAAGGCACATTTGGTACGCACACCGTCGGGCATGCTATGACGAGAAAGATCCTGAGAGAAGGATACTACTGGCTGACGATGGAATCAGATTGTTTTAAATTCGCAAAGAGATGTCATAAATGCCAGATTTATGCTGATAAGATTCATGTGCCGCCGTGCCCGTTAAATGTCATGTCCTTCCCATGGCCGTTCTCCATGTGGGGCATCGACATGATAGGCAAGATCGAGCCCACTGCATCTAACGGTCATCGCTTCATTCTAGTAGCCATCGATTACTTCACCAAGTAGGTGGAGGCAGCCTCATATGCTAATGTGACCAAGCAAGTGGTGGCTAGATTCATAAAGAGGGACATCATCTGTCGATATGAAATTCCCGAGCGGATCATTACTGATAATGGTTCGAATCTGAATAACAAGATGATGAAGGAGCTGTGCCAGAGTTTCAAGATTGAACACCATAACTCATCTCCTTACCGGCCGAGGATGAATGGCACCGTTGAAGCGGCCAATAAAAATATCAAGAAGATTGTACAGAAGATGGTTGTGACCTATAAGGATTGGCACGAGATGTTGCCATTTGCATTGCACGATTATCGTACAATGGTACGTACATCAACCGGGGCAACTCCTTTCTCACTGCTGTACGGTATGGAAGTTGTCTTACCGTTAGAAGTTGAGATTCCTTCTTTACGAGTTTTGGTTGAGTTGAAACTCGATGAGGCAGAATGGATTAAGAACCGACTAAACCAACTCAGCCTGATGGACGAGAAGAGGTTAGCATCGATTGCATATGGTCGTTTGTACCAAAGCCGAATGAAGAAAGCTTATGATAAGAAGGTGCGTCCTAGAAGCTTTCAGACGGGTGATCTCGTCCTGAAGAAGATTCTTCCTCCACACTCCGATCACCGGGGCAAGTGGACTCCCAATTACGAAGGTCTGTACGTCGTCAGCAAGGTCTTCTCAGGAGGAGCCTTGCTGTTATCCACGATGGACGGCGAAGATTTTGCATCCCCGGTGAACGCGGACGCAGTTAAAAAATACTTTGCTTAAAGAATGACCCGCTGGAAAGAAAAAAGAATATCCAGGCAAAAAGGGGGCATCCCGGCGAACCATAAAAAAGGAAAAGGTTGGGGCAAAAATTAGGGATATAAAAGAAAAGAATGTACACCCGCAAAGTCGAAAACCTAGAAGGGCAACTTTGGCAAAAAAGGGTATCCCGGTGAATCGAAAACCCGAAAGGGCGATTCAGGCAAAAGTTAGGGATTTGAAAAAAGCAAATGACGGCGTTCCGCGTGTGGACTGTATTTGTTTAGTGGTTTGGAGGACCTGAGGGCCGTTTATCTGAATCAATCTCTTCTGAGGCTGAAGCGTCGGAGAAGTATCGAAGTCGAGTGGGTCATAGAGGGATCAACTCATGGTGTTCGTCTACGCCTCATTGCCGACATTTGTGTATATACTGATGTATATTTATGTTTTTATATTTGCGCAGCTTCCTCATTCCAGGAGCTTGCATCTGTTGTAAAACATTTTTGCCCATTCAGGGGTTCGTTACCAATAAAATGTATACTATTCAGCAATTCTGTTTGTTTGTTTAGCATTTATCTGTTTTGTTTGCGAAAGAGAACGCCAATGTTTTTGATAAAATGCGCATACATAAACTTACTGGCCTAGGCCACTGATTGTTGAAACAATGAATTACTTGAACATTGTCACAAGATGATAACCTTGATAGGTCCCTTTGAGAAGGGTATCTTGTCTGTTTGTTTGTGTTGTTGCAGGTATAGCATATTCCAGGCAGTACGCCGTATGTTTCCCCAAGCAGAGAAGATTCTCTCCCTATCAAATGTATCCTGAAGGATCGTCGTCTCCTCAGCTGAGTCATACACTGAAGTGTGCAGCACTCGATAGTACAGACTCAAGTCTTCAGCGGAATTGAAATTCCCCGCAGAGTTGTACTCTCCCCTGTAAGCAGGATGATTCCTACTTCCCCAGCTGAGTTTGCAGATCCCCAAGAGAGCCGAGTCCTTGGAAGCCGTTCAGGCCATGATTGGTTTTCCCCAGTAGAGTGTTGAATAGCTGATGCTGTATTTCCCCACCGGAGTCGTTATCTTCAGGAAAGTTTTGTTGCGAATGCCGTGTAGTTTGTTTCTGCGATTGATATTGTTTCCTCGATAGTTTGTGGTTTGAATACCTGGTTGAGCGGGTTCAGGCTCTTGTAGAACTTTGTTCCCCTGCAGCAGTCGGCTGAAGTTCGTTTTCCCCAGGCGGAGTCCAATTGAGATCGGTGTGACTTCTTCTCCTCGGCAGGATGAGTCCTTCCCCCACCAGAGTGGTCCTTTCTCCTTGACAGGAGGATTCTCCCTTCAGCATTTATTTTGCTGATGGGATCGTAGCATTTTGCATGACTGCATAGCATTCACCCTAAAAACGCGTAGCATTTCCACCGTGTGGAGCATTACGCCATTGACGATCATATGCATATGAAACATGAGCTAGGTCGTTACCGTTCTTATTTTGCAGGTGTTCCTCCGCAGAATGGTTTGCTCAAGATGATTCTTGAATTCCCCAGCGAGGTTGATTTCTCAAGATGATTCTTGAATTCCCCATCGAAGTTATTGCTTAAGATGATTCTTAAAATCCCCAGTAAAGTCTCCAGAGTTGGTTGCTCAAGCTGATGCTTAGAGTCCCTGGCAGAGTGTTTTCTCAGGATGATTCCTGAAATCTCCAGCAGAGTGTTTGCTCAGGATGATTCCTGAAATCTCCAGCAGAGTTATTGGTTCAGGATGATTCTTGAAGTCCCCGGCGGAATTATTTGTCCAAGATGATTCTTGTAGTCCTCAGCAGAGTTGATTCATCCAGAATGATTTCTGGATCCCCGAAGCAGAGTTATTTGATAGTTCTTCGGAATCCCCAGCGGAGATGTGCCATCCCCAGCAGGTTTTTAAATGGAGGAGTTGAAATTTCCTTGAATACTTGATGATTGAAGTCCAACTGTATTGACGAAGTAGTTCTCCCAGCTGATGCGGAGTGCCCGACGGCAAAAGATTGTATATCCTTATTTGGTTCATGATTGACCTAGAATTCTGTTTCCGACTTACTGACGAAGTCCGGCTGACGCCCGAAAATTTCTTTGAATGCCCGATGTTATGATTAACTTGATTGTTAAAAAGTTCCTAATGACCTGATGAGTCCCGAGGAATTCTTCCGCTGCAGTGTTGCAGAATGCCTGATGGCAATATCAGCTATGTATCGCCGGTTGCTGAATAACCCGTGACCCCTTGATGACTTCAGGAAGAAGCTGTAGTGAAATCAGATGATCATCCTGACAGAGATTCGACCTTTTCACCGGTTACCGTGTGACCAATTCCCCAGCAGAGTTGCCGTGCAACTGGCATGCTCAATTTTGAAGATGTTCCTACCAATCAGAGTGTCGGTTACATGTGCGTGGTTGGCAAATCACCAGTTACCGTATAATCGGTGACCCCTTGATGATTTGAGGATGCAATGATATCAGATAAATCAGAGAATCATCCCGACGGATATTCAGATCAGTATTTCCCCAGCTAGCTGCCGTGCAGCTATTATTTCAGTTTCCGAAGATTTGTCCCCATCAAAATACCGTATACTTGGGCAGTTGGCAAATTTCCGGGTTTGTTGGTATTCAACCGTCTTTTACCTTGATTGTTTGAGAGCCGTTTGCTTCTCACCCAGTCAGGTTCAAGTCGCTTGAATAGGGGAAGCTGTTGTACCCCAAAATTTGCCCAACTTTTCTTTACCTAGCTTATGTTTCATTTCATTCACATTAGCATTATCATTTGCATTTCATTGACATGTATGCCGGAGATCAAGAGGTATGATTACCAATCAAGGGCTACACAAGACTGTGAGGCTAGCTAAGAAGGTTATTCAAGTGTTCAAGGGTTGATATCCTTGTCAGAGAAGTTAAAAGATCCTCAGAGAGAGTGGTTGAAACCAAGTATGTGGGTCTCCTAACTTGAGAGTTGTGGGGAAGACCATCAGATGATTCTGAGGCCAGGGAGATGGACTTGAGGTCTTGAGAGAGCTCATGATAAGGTTTGAAGATCACTTTGGGACCTAGACAAGTCATTGTGCAAGATTTAGAAGCCTCAGCCATGATTGGTGCAGCTAGGGTTTGACTGGGTCAACCCTAAGTCAACTAATGATTTGAAGAAGGTTGAGACCTAATCCAAGAGCCATGTCATCAGGGATTGATACATTGAGATTTTATAAGGATGATTCCAAGGTTAAATCATCATGATTGAAGAGTTTGAGAAATTTCAGGCTAGGGTTTCTAAGACTTGACAGTGTAAAATCCCCTAGTTTGACCCCTAACTTCAAGGAAATTTACCTCAATATATGATTGTCATCTCATCTTTCCCCCAACATCATTGTTGTAGAGCATGCTCGTAGCTTTAATTTGAGTGCTAGAAGTCCTTGATAGGATTTGTAGAACTCAAGTTATGGCTTTGACAAGTTACAAGTCATCTGAGGCATGTGAATTTGGAGCTTGAAAGTTACCCAACTTGCATGACACTTTTTCCCTAGAAGGATGATTCCTATGAACTTTTAGTCAACATGAATGTTGTTCCTTATCCTCTTAGCTTTCTAGAGAGTACTATAAGTCCTTGATAGGATTTGTAGAACTCAAGTTATGGCTTTGACAAGTCAAGGGTATTTTGGACATTTGGTGATTATAGGTCATTTGTGATCATATGCCATTTTCACCAACTTAGAGGCCTCAAATGAAATTTTGTTCAACTAGAAAGTTGCTCAAAATGGGGTTTTAACCTTGACCATGCATCAAGGAGGCATTGAAATGGCTCAAGGAGAGACTTGGTTCAAGAAATTTTGAAAAAGAAAGAATTAAAAGGATTTAATGGCCAAAAATTCAAATAATTCATTTTGTGACCAAATGAAGCAAAATAATAGGTCAAATTGATTGGAAAAATGATTTTAGAAACAATGGAAATGTTAGAATTTTGATTTGAAGTCATTTGCATACCATTCCATTTCATTTCTTCATGATGAAGTAACATATCCAACTCACACCTTTGGCTTGAAAACAAGGAAAATAACACACTAAACTCATTCAATATCTCATGAGAAGTTGATTACAAGCATAGCCATGTCCAAAGGGAGCCAGAATAGTGATTGCCATGGATGAGATTTTGAAAATCCAAAATCTCATTTGGATGATTCCAGAAAGTTCTAGACAGTCCCAATCACTTCTATATAAGTCTTTGAGTGAATGCAGTTCATTTTTTGGAAGGAATTGAAGCTGGTTGCAGAGAGAGCCATTGAATTTTTGGAGGTGCAAGTGAGAATCGGGTTTTGAGTACAAGGGAGAATCAAGCTAAATCAAGGTGTGCAAAGGCTTTGGGAGTGAATTTGGAGTGTGTCTGCATCATCTTGGAAGTTGAAGTGATCAAAAACCATCTCTGTTACCTCTTGAACTCAGGTTGGTATACTTTGAATTTATACTTAAACTATAGGGAGATGCTTAGAAATTCATATGTGGTTAGGTTCCCCTATTGATATAGTTGGATTTAGGATCATAAATTGGTGAATTAGAGACAAAATAGGTGTGTGATCATTTTCTGTTGAGGTTGATATCTCAATATTCTTGAAGGAATAATCACGATGGGATAGTGGAAATTGATCAGTGAAGAGTGAGGATTGAATTGAGACCTTTAATTTGAATAATGGTGAGATTCAAGATTTGGATGAATTCTGAAAATGTTATCGTGTTTTGAGTTAGAGAAGGGTTTAGATGATTTGGAGTTGATATTCTTGATCAGCATCAAATTTGGAGTGAAATGATGATTTGTTTTGTGAGTTTTGATGAACTGTGGAGGTTGTCTCACCGGAGAAGACGGTGGCGCCACTGTTCAGGCCACCGTCTGTGTTTTCCCCCCAAACTGAGTTCAAATGGGGACGATGAGCCATGCCCGTTGGATGAGTGTTTGACTTTGGACTCAGGCGAGCAATGGAGGGCCAAGATTTGATCTCAACTCTGAAGAGAAACCTCAAGATGAAACGCACCGTTTCATTAATTGAATTGTTCTGGGCTTAGTACACAAAGTGATATCCACACCCCCTTTCTAGCCCAACCCAAGAAATGAGCTGATGCTCATTGCTATTTGACACGCATGCTTATTAATTTCATTTATTTTCTTTTATTTTTCATCATTTTATATGGCTTAGAAATTAATTCATAAAAAATAGGAAATTGACTCAATTAATTCCAAACTTTTTTCCCCTGATTCATGATTGTATCTAGAATTTTATTGAATAAAAATATTAGGAATTTATGCATTTTTGATTTTATTTGCATTTTTTGAATATTAATTGATATTAAAATGGCCATGGTTGATACCTTGTCTTGCTGAATTTTGTTTGAGCATTTGGTGATGATTCTTGCCTTGATTTTTTGGGTGTAGCTAGCATAGATATGCATGTCCCCCTAGTGATTTTCTCACATTTTTTTGGTGAAATTAGGAGGTAGTTTTAAGTTTAAACTTTAGGTGCTCTAGTTTTAGGGTTTATGCTTAGTACCTTATGATGTAGGTTTTATTTCTAGGACTTGGTGGATGATTCAACCTCTGGATTTTGTATGGTAGATTCATGATTGAATTAGGGTCCCATAGTTATTTTTGTAGGATTTTACAATTGATTTTAGTATTTTAGTTAGGACTAACTTTAGTACTAGGTTTTAGGTGATCCTAACTTGCTAATTCAACTAGATTGATTTCTTTAGTTCCCTTAGATTAGGGTTTTGCCTTGCTTTGCTTGCTCTAGCAAGGGAGAAAGCTTGGGGCTACTGTGGAGTGCTTGAAGAAGTTTGGATGTGAAGATTTCCCTCCTTTTGGTGTAGTTTTGTTTAGGTGTTAAGATTAGGGTTTGTAAGTAGAGCTTCTAGATAGATTCTCTTCTTTCATAAACATGGAAGGTGTTGATCACTTCCATTCCTCCCTATGATATAAGGTCCCCTTGAAGGCCTCATCCCTCCTTTGGTAGGATGTGTGGCTCTTCACAAGTTGGTAGAACCTTTGAGGGTTCCTTTCTTTGATGATGGAGTGCTTAGTGGTGACCTTTGGTCTTCACTCTGCTGTCTATCATCCAAACCCTGCCCTTGTTAAATGAATCTTTCTCCCTTGCTAGAGGATGGAGTTCCTTGTTAGAAGATTGAAGATGTTAGAGGTTGTACTTCCCCTATGTTTGAAGACTGCCATTGAAGCTGAAGCTTGAAGATCCATAAGAATAAGTTGACACTTGTGAAGAAGATCAAATTGAGATTGAAGAAAGAGCTGAAGCTTGAGGAGAACAAGTTGATACTTACTTTGGAGCTGAGGCTTGAAGAAGAAGGACAAGTTGATACTTGTGGGGTTGATGCATTGAGAGCCTGAAGGAACAAGTTGATATTTGCTATTGGAGGGGAAAGCCCTGAAGAGCTGTTGAAGACTGAGGACTGAAATGCTATCAGAGGAGCTTTGTTGTGAAGCTGTGGAAGCTGTTGATCTGCTTTCTTTCCTGTCTGTTTGCTTGTTGTGCAACTGTGTTAGTGTGACTTGCTGGATTTGCTTGATGCATTAGAATAAGTCCATATTTAGATTGTGTTAAACTAGGAGCATGATTGCACTAGAGGTTGAGTTGCTCCCTCTGCTTGTACTTTTATTGTATGGCCCTGCTTGCTGGTATTTGGTAGAGCCCAGCTCCCTTGCCTATGTGGTTTTTATTTTGCTTGATAGCATGTTTTTTCTCCTGTATGATTGCAGTTATTCATATCTAGCTTGAGGTTGAGATGAGCTTGTGGAGGCTGTTGCCCCACACACATTTCCTCCCTCACTTGCATTGCATGCATTTTACAGTCGTTTACTGTTTACTGTTTAAGCTGATGCTTTATCTGTTTCTGTTTATCATTGACATGGTCCCCTAGGAATCTCACTTCCTTTGATAAGGAAGTGATGATTAGAACTTTAGGTTGAAACCTATGCATGATAACTTCTAGGAGTTCCCTGTTTCAAACTTCAACCATAGGATGAATTCTTGGCATGACAACATTAGGACTTGATAGTCTCCCCTTAGTTGAGCCCGTTCTCTCTTCTCATCTCAAAACAAATTAAAATACAGTAATAAAGGTTAACTAGCGTCGTATGTTACGAGCCTTAAGCTAGCTGAGAAAGGATTGTTGGAGAGTTTCTTTTCAACAGTCTGGATGTTTAGTATGGCACCCTTTGGGTGACATGCGATGCATTCACTCTCAGGTCATAGTTTCTAGTGCGATATTGGTTGCAAACATCCATAAAAAACAGTTCTTCCGTAAAAGACAGAAAACAAACTTTAAACATTTTTGCCCCGTGGGCCCGTAATTCAAAGGAAGCTTTTCTGAAGAAAAGAGTGTCGTTAACTTCCAGTTCTACCGCAAACGGTAACGCATAAGTCTCCAAGGGTCGAGCTGCGTACACCAAACTGCTGGAACTGTTTGTTAACCCTACTCGAAAAACAGATGAATCTGAATTCCCATAATCCGTATTATCCCGAACTACGTAAGCTCTGATCTCTCAAGCCTGTTGAGAGTACGTAGGCACAATACTGACGTATTGGCGAGCCACCTTCCCCATAACCCGTAGTTAGGCGAACTACGTTGACTCTGATTTCTCATTCTCTGATGAGAATACGTAGGCATAAAGTGCGACGCTTTGCCGAGTCATTTTCTTTTCTTTTTAGACCAGCCTTGATAGGTAGATAGATAAAACCAACCCGTCAGATAAACATAACAAGCGTGGATCCCATCGAGTACGATGGACGTGAGGGGTGCTAATACCTTCCGCTAACGTAACCGACTCCCGAACCCAGACAACGGTTGCGATGACCTTGTCTTATACCTTTTCGTCAGGTTTTACTGATCGTTTCCTTTCCCATTCTGAGGGATAAATAACGAAAGGTGGCGACTCTTCTGTTTTGCCGGCACCTTATTTTCGCGGTAGCGACAATGGTTGTTTGTTCTGCAGCCTTATATTACAAAAGAAAGGGGGAGCTTGTGTATACATTGCATATTCGTTGTTTTGGTTGTATACAGGTTGTCATCATCAAAAAGGGGGAGAATGTGGAGGCAAATCGCCACACATCACACAAGTCTGCAAGACATTGTTCAATACAGGTTTCGATGATGACAAATTACAACCTTGGATAGATTGGAAATTATAAACTCCAGATCTACTAAACAGATGCAACGTATCACCTACCATATCCTTTTATACTTGTCTTAAAACTGCTGTAATAAATATACTATGTGTAGATAAAATGCAATCATGACCAGAGGTATGAAAAACCACAAACTGATGAAATTTTGCAGATTTGCAGGGCATGAGTCGACCATAGGGTCAACGCATGCATCATAGCACTTTTCCACTGGTCAGCGCATAAAGGCAATGAGTCGACCATAGGGTCGGCGCATGAAGGAAATATTTTCCAACGGGTCAGCGCATAAAGGCATGAGTCGACCATAGGGTCGGTGCATGAAGGAAATTGTTTTCAACGGGTCCGCGTACGCCGACTGTATGGTCGACGCATACTGATTCATTTTCCAGATTTCCAAAAAACACAGGCCATGCGTCGACGCACAGACCTGCTGCGGTCGACCGTTCGTGCGGAAATCCTGTTTTAAATGATTCCCTCTTCTATTTGAAATACTGTTATGTCTTTAATTGGGTTGGTACTATATATACTTGTTTAACCACTTGTGTCACATTAACATTTTTGATAATATTTGATTCATGTGTTCAAAAACAAGAAAGAGTGAAATAGGTATCCAAGATTCATCATCTTCATCTTCAATATCTCACAACACATCAATTAGACACAACCATTTTTGAAGTGCATTGTGAGTGATTAAAGGTGATAAGGTTCGAAGCTTAGATTGGGTAATCAAGTTCGGGTTGAAGCTTGTGACAGGTTCTTTCTTGAATAAAACCGTTAGGGTTTTACCCTCCAAGATTGGTTTGAATTTTGGGGGTTTTTGGACGAGATTCTTCATCAAGGGTCAACTGAGCGAAGGTGATTGTGAAGAGGTGTTCTTCACAAGTCTAGTAGCGGATTCAGTGATATTGAAGGGAAGATCTCGGGTTCGATTTGTTGCTGTTGAGATCAACAGGTTATTCAATAAGGTGGCTGGAATCGGAGGTCCATCAACAACAATCGAAGGACTTGATTCATCTTGAATCAAGGGGTAAGGAGTGAAAGCAACTTTCAACACATTGAGATTTCTGTTGTATATTTGCTGCTCAATCCTTGTATAAACTCTTACATTCAACAGGTGATATCTATAAAATCTATCTCAATTCTAGTTTTAGAATTGAGGGCAGACGTAACCCGAAGCGAGGACGACGGGGGAACTGCCTCACCAAATACTTGTCTTCTCTATTTTTCAGCATTTACGTTATAGCTCAAAAATAAGTGATTTTTGTATAAGCACTATTGTCAAACTGTGATATCAATTGAGTAAGAGGTTAAAACTCTGTTTTTGACTCCAAAGTACAATAAGACATTGTACTAGGCTAGTTGGAATCACTTTCTCAACATAAATATCACTTGGAGTGTTTTGCACACCAAGTGTTTGACAAATTTCCTTAACCAAAATTATCTTACTTGTGTATCTAGTTTTGGTTTGCTCTTTGAATCATTGGAACTAGGAATCCTAACAACTGAATTAGATCATTGATAAGTGTGATTAGTGTTGTGATTCTATTTTTCCATATTGTCATTAATCCAAAGGCTTACGCATATCCGGTTTTCCAATAACCGTTCGTTTTAAACTATATTTTCCTCGGCTGCTTCCGCACTTAAAACAATTTTTCAAAACCAATTTTTAACTGGTAGCGCCAACTCAAATTTTAATTGGGGATCTATTCAACCCCCCCTTCTAGATCCGTGCCATAGTCTAACACTGAACTCGCTGGGGAAGAAGGAATCATCCTGCTCGGAAAACATCTGGCGTACTGCCTTGAATGTGTCGTACCTGCAACAACACGAACATACAGACAAGATACACTTCTCAAAGGGACCTATCAAGGTTATCATCTGGTGACAATGTTCAGGTAATTCAATGTTTCAACAATTATCGGCCTAGGCCAACAAGTTTATGTATGCTCATTTTATCAAAAACATCAGGCGTTCTTTTTCTCAAACAAAACAGATAAAGGCTAAACAAACAAACATAATTGCTGAATAGTATATCTTTTATTGATAACGAGCCCCTGAATGGGCAAAATGTTTTACAACAGATGCAAGCCCCTGAAATGAGGAAGCTACACAAGCATAATAACATAAATATACATCAGTATATACACAAATGTTGGCAATGTGGAATAGATGAGCACCATGAGTTGATCCCTCTATGACCCACTCGACTTCGATACTTCTCCGCCGCTTCAGCTTTAGAAGAGATTGATTCAGATAAACGGCCCTCAGGTCTTCCCAAACCACTAAACAATGAAAGTTCATACGCGGAACACAGTCATTTGCTTTTCCAATCCCTAACTTTTGCCTGAACCGCCCTTTAGGGTTTTCGATTCACCGGGATACCCTTTTTTTCCAAAGCCGCCCTTTCAGGTTTTCGACTTTGCGGGTGTACATTTTTCATTTATATCCCTAATTTTTTCCTGAACCTTTTTCCTTTTTTATGGTTCGCCGAGATGCCCCATTTTTTCCTGGATATTCTTTTTTCTTTCCAGCGGGTCATTTTTTAAGCAAAGTATTTTTTAACTGCGTCCGCGTTCACAGGGGATGCAAAATCTTCGCCATCCATCGTGGAAAACAACAAGGCTCCCCCGAGAAGACCTTGCTGGCGACGTACGGACCTTCGTAATTGGGAGTCCACTTGCCCCTATGATCGGAGTGTGGCGGAAGAATCTTCTTCAGGACGAGATCACTCGTCTGAATGCTTCTAGGATGCACCTTCTTATCATAAGCTTTCTTCATTCGGCTCTGGTACAGACGACCATATGCAATCGATGCTAGTCTCTTCTCATCCATCAGGCTGAGTTGGTTCAATCGGTTCTTAATCCATTCTGCCTCATCGAGTTTCACGTCAACCAAAACTCGCAAAGAAGGAATCTCAACTTCCAATGGTAGGACAACCTCCATACCGTACACTAATGAGAAAGGAGATGCCCCGGTTGATGTGCATACCGTCGTACGATAATCGTGCAATGCAAATGGCAACATCTCATGCCAATCTTTGTAGGTCACAACCATCTTCTGTACTATCTTCTTGATGTTTTTGTTGGCCACTTCAACCGCGCCATTCATCTTTGGCCGGTAAGGTGATGAGTTGTGATGTTCAATCTTGAAGCTCTGGCATAACTACTTTATCATCTTGTTATTCAGGTTCAAACCATTATCAGTAATGAACCGCTCGGGAATTCCGTATCGACAGATGATGTCCTTCTTTATGAATCTAGCCACTACCTGCTTGGTCACGTTAGCATACGTGGCTGCCTCCACCCACTTGGTGAAGTAGTCGATGGCTACCAAAATGAAGCGATGACCGTTAGACGCAGTGGGCTCGATCTTGCCTATCATGTCGATGCCCCACATGGAGAACGGCCACGGGGATGACATGACACTCAACGGGCACGACAACACATGAATTTTATCAGCATAAATCTAGCATTTATGACATCTCTTTGCGAATTTGAAGCAATCCGACTCCATCGTCAACCAGTAATATCCTGCTCGCAGGATCTTTCTCGTCATAGCATGCCCGCCGGCGTGCGTACCAAATGTGCCTTCATGGACTTCTTCCATAAGCAGACTAGCTCCTTTCTCATCTACACATCTGAGTAGCACGAGATCGTGGTTTCTCCTATACAAAACTCCATCAGGGTTGAGATAAAAATTTCCAGACAGCCTCCTCAGAGTCTTCTTATCCTGGGTTGATGCTCCCGCAGGATACTCCTTAGTCATAAGGAAAGTCTGGATATCATGGAACCATGGCTTGCCATCGGAGGCTTCCTCGATTGCAAAAACGAATGCAAGTCTATTAAGACGATAAATGACAATTCTTGGAGCTTCATTCCAAAAATTGACCTTATACATCGAAGCCAACACGGCTAAGGCATTAACCATCTGGTTTTCTGCTCTGGGCATATCATGGAGTTCCACTCGATCAAAGAACGGCAGCATCCTTCTAGCATAATTCATGTACGACACCAAATTCGATTGACGAGTCTCCCACTCCCCTTTAATTTGGTTAACTACAAGTGCCGAGTCACCATATACATCCAGGTTTTTGATTCTCAAATCAATAGCTTCTTCCAAACCCATGATGCATGCTTCGTATTCTGCTTCATTATTGGTGACCTGAAATGTCAATCTAGCAGTGAACGGGATGTGGGATCCATGGGGAGTCATGATGATCGCCCCAACAACACTTCCGTACAAATTAACCGCCCCGTCAAATATCAATTTCCACTGGGACATCCTATATGGCCCCTCGTCGAGCAACGGTTCATCACAGTCTTTCACCTTGAGAAACGTGATATCCTCATCAGGGAATTCAAATTTCATCGACTGATAATCTTCGATAGGCTGTTCGGTAAGGTATTTAGACAATATGCTTCCCTTGATGGCCTTCTGGGAAACGTACTGAATGTCATACTCCGTCAACACCATTTGCCATCTGGCAATCCTGCCTGAAAGTGCTTGCTTCTCGAAGACGTACTTGATCAGATCCATCCCCGAAATTAGCATGGTCGTGTGGTTGAGCATATACTATCGTAAACGTTTGGCATCCCATGTGAGTGCACAACACGTTTTTTCCAGCATTGAGTAATGGTACTCACAATTTGTGAACTTTTTACTCAAGTAATAAATGGCATGCTCCTTTCTGCCAGTCTCGTTGTGCTGACCGAGAACGCAACCCATGCTATTCTCAAGAACTGTCAAGTACATGATTAAGGATCTTCCGGCCACTGGGGGTATCAAGATTGGAGGTTCCTGCAGATACTGTTTTATCTTATCAAATGTCTTCTGGAAATCCTCGTTCCAGATAATCGCTTGAACTTTCTTTAGTAGTTTGAACATCGGTTCACACGTGGCCGTGAGCTGAGATATAAACCTTGCAATGTAGTTTATTCTCCCCAGGAAACCACAAACTTCTTTTTCAGTCTTTGGCGCTAGCATATCTTGTATCACTTTTATCTTCGCAGGATCAACCTTAATGCTTTTTTCACTCACAATAAACCCCAATAGTTTTCTAGACCGTACTCCGAAAGTACACTTGTTAGGATTCAGCCTCAACCTGAACTTCCTAAGCCTCTAAAAAAGCTTCAGCAAATTGACCAGATGTCCCTCCTCCATTTGGGACTTTGCAATCATGTCATCAACATAGACTTCAATCTCATGGTGAATCATGTCACGAAACAAAGTGACCATTGCTCGTTGGTAAGTGGCCCCTGCGTTCTTCAGACCGAAAGGCATTACCTTGTAGCAAAACGTTCCCCAAGGGGTGATAAACGTGGTTTTCTCCATGTCCTCCGGTGCCATCTTGATCTGATTATGGCCGGAGAAGCCATCCATGAACGAAAACACGGAAAATTGAGCTGTATTGTTGACCAAGACATCAATATGAGGGAGCGGGAAGTCATCCTTAGGGCTCGCCCTATTCAGATCCCGATAATCGACGCACATCCGCACCTTACCGTCCTTCTTCGGTACAGGTACTATGTTGGCGACCCACGGAGGGTAAGTAGTGACCGCTAAAAAGCCAGCATCCAGCTGCTTTTGCACTTCTTCTTTGATCTTAACGGCCATATCTAGTCATGTATTTCTAAGCTTCTGCTTAACGGGAGGACAATCTTCTCGCAGTAGTAGATGATGGACCACTATGTCAGTATCGAGTCTGGGCATATCTTCATATGACCAAGCAAAGCTGTCACTATACTCTCGAAGCGTCTCGACCAATCTCTGTTTGACATCGCTCTACAATGCAGCCCCTATCATGACATTCCTGATAAGTTCCTCAAAACCCATATTCTCTTCTTGTTTCAACAAACGGGCCAACTCTTCGGGAAGGTCTTCGTCTTCATCAATCTCTTCTTCAGCTTGATATATCGGGCAATCGAAGTCGAAGTGAGTCGTAGAAGGTTCAGAGACGATGTCATCTGTGATGTGAATCCTGCAATAACAAGGGTTAAGCTTAAAACAAGGATATGCAGGTTAGCATAAACCATATTGCCATTTTATTGTTTTTCGAAACCAAAATAAAAACAGGAATAATAGTGACCACAACATTTGAATGCAAAGAAAAACGCCCTTTGATTTATTGATAAGTTATATGTATATAACCAAACAAGGCCCTAACAATAAAACCACTATGCCCCGGGTAGGACATAGGGTTGTACAATAATTGGAGAAAGTAAATCATTACTCTTTGCCTGTCACTTGGATGATATCCTGGACGGACCAGTTGGTGAGGCTCTGGCCTGGTTTGCTCGGCTGAATCTAGGAGTCTAGGTCGCAATCACTGTCTTCGTCGTCTTCAGACACTGTGTTGACATTCTCAAATATCACGCCACCTCTTGTGAACTGGATCAGCCCTTTGACGCGCGACGCACTGTGAGAGGAGGAAGCATCAGCCGAAGAAGAATACCCTAACCCAAACTTGTCCTGCTTGTTAGGGATTTCCAGAACTTGCCCCCAGCCTGGGGCAGAGCCAGCTTGAACAACGGCTCGAGCTCCCTTGAAGGAAGAGAGAGTCATCTCAGGTTTCTCAATCATCACGGGAGTCACCTCTTTGACCTTAACAACTTCGAATGCCTGACACAAAGTTTTGTGGATCTTGCCATCCACCTCAACATATTTGAAATATGATAAATGGCTCACCATTATGTCTTCCTCACCGCAGACAGTTATAATGCTGCCCCCCATAGCATACTTCAGCTTCTGGTGCAATGTGGAGGTCACTGCGCCAGCAGAATGGATCCATGGCCGGCCCAACAGGCAGCTATAGGATGGCATGATATCCATGATATAGAAGACTGCGCTGAAAGTTTCCGGCCCAACTTGGATGGGTAGAGTTACCTCTCAAAGACATGACGCTTGGTTCCATCGAAAGCTTTTACAACCAGATCACTGGGTGTACAAATTAGTCCCCTCATATCCAGCTTCATCGGAGCTTTCTTCAGGAGAACATTGAGAGATGATCCTGTGTCCACCAATACATGGGACATAACTGTTCCCCTACACTCTATCGAGATATGCAGGGCGCTATTGTGGTTTCTTCCCTTCAGCGTCAGCTCTAGGTTAGTAAACCCTAACCCATTCCCAACATTTACGTGAGCCACTACCCCCTTCAGCTGGTTGACCGAGATCTCTTGCGGCACGTACGCTGCATTCAGAACCTTCAGCAGCGCGTTGTGATGTACCTCAGAATACAGCAACAAATTCAGAATAGAGATTTTCGACGGTGTTTGATGAAGATGATCGACGATCTTATAATCACTTTTCTTGATCAACCTCATGAATTCCTCGACGTCTTTTACAAGTAGGTCTTTCTCTACCCCACGAGGGGTTTCCTCAACGACCTTATTCTTTCCTTTATCAGCTTTCTCCGCTTTGTTAGTTTTGTCAGCCATAACTTCAGGTGGAGCGAATACTCTTCCGCTACGTGTTATCCCGCCAGTTCCAACTAAGTTGTCCACTGACTGCCCAGATGGCTCCAACTCCAAGTTCTGTCTGTTACAGTAGACGTCTTCCCCATAGTGCCATGGGATAACGTTAGTACTTTCAAATGGTATAGGCCCAGCCTTTGTGATGGTGATCGTAGGTGGCCTGGAGGCAGAAATGGTTATTGTCTTACGAGGGATGGTGATGGGGGCAACTTCATTGTCCTGCTTCAGCATTACTTCCCCGATCTGTTCTCAGCCCTTCAATTAAATTGCAAGATTCCTTCGGTCATCAGACTCTGAATCCCCGCAATCAACTATTCACAGCCGTCTGAACGAATCACACAATCCATACACAACTCTCCACAGCCCGGAAAGATGCCTTTCTTCACCAGCTTGGCTTTAACGAAACCAAGCGGTGTCCTCAGGTCCTTGACATCAGTCAATAAATCCGAGTCTTCTTCTTCAATAATGGCATTCACCCCCTCTCCCCTATGGTTCGGCATAGGGTTCTTTGTGGCGTTCAGAACATTATTAGAAAAATTGATGATTTTGGCGTCAACCATATCTTACACCTTGTGCTTGAATGCCTTACAGTTTTATATCGAGTGGCCAGGTGCCCCCGAGTGAAAATCACATCTTGCATTCGCATCGTAGCCCTGCGGAGGTGTCCCTGTCAAGGGAGCCAGGGTTCTCTTCTGAACTAGCTGTAACTGAAGCAAAGTTTGTAAAAGCTGAGCATATGACATAGGTGGTGTCTCAAGAAGCCGATTTGCCAGAGGTGTTTTGTTCTGGTACCTCCTGTACCCTTGCTGATTTTTTCGCTGCTGCTGCTGAGGCTGCTGGACAGCAGGGATGATTATGCTAGCGACCTGCTGGCACTGGCCTTTACCTTTTCTCTGAGCGTTAGACACTGCGCTCGTTTCTCCTCCCTGTCGCTTACCACTATAAGGTTTTTTACCTCCTCCAGCTGAGGATAGATCAACACCCTGAATCTTCCCGAGTTTGATTCCATTTTCAACATGCTCGCCAGTAATGATGAGATCGGAGAAACTTCCTGACATACCACTGACCAGTTTCTCATAATAAACCCCTAGAAGAGTGGATACAAACATCTTAACAATCTCTCGTTCAACCATCGGCGGCTGAACTCTCGCTGCCAGTTTACGCCACCTCTAGGCGTACTCTTTGAATCCCTCGTTGTTCTTCTGAGACAAGTTCTACAGTTGAACCTGGTTAGGAGCCAAATCACTGTTATACTGATAATGGCGTACAAAGGCATCAGCAAGTTCTTTACATGTACGTACACTGGCAGGTTCCAAACCCATATACCACTCCAGGGATGGGCCGGACAGGCTGTCCTGGAAGAAGTGCATCAGCAACTTCTCATCTTCAGAGTGAGTGGACATCTTTCGGTAGTACGACCTCAGATGGACACGAGGGCAAGTGGTGCCCTTGTACTTCTCAAAGTCGGGTACCTTAAACTTGGGAGGCAGCTTAAAGTCTGAGATAAGTCCCAGCTTAGTCATGTCGACACCCATAGTATTCAAGCTCTCAAAATTCTTCATTTTGTCCTCGAGCGCTTTAAACCTATGACGGGCTTCAGAATTCAATTCGCCCTCAGCTCCCTTCTGTGAGAACAAGTCCTCTTGGCGATCCTCTAGCCATGGATGATTGCCATTGCCAACAGCAAACCCAACATTATCAATACCATACATGTTACCAGCACCAACATTCCCTGCATTGCCAGTTCCTCCAGTGTTGCCATGGCCTATCCCAGCATTGCCATTGGCTACAAAGTTACCATTACCGACGCTAGTCGTATTCCCATTAAGCCCGACGTTAGTGACCACATTGCCAGTACCACTTCCATTCCCTCCAGTCACAGGGATGCCATTCTGAGGCGTCTCAACAAGTGGAGGGTTTGGAGTGTTCCCACCATGAAGCACACCGTTGCTGTCAACCCTTGAGATCAGTGGCTGCACCAAGGTTCTGAGCTGGTCTTGGCCGTTAGCGACCACTTGCATGAGCTCCATGAAGCGGTCCATCCTCTCTCTGAGTTCTTGGATGTTGGTCTAAACTTGTTCCATTGCTCTAGCTTGATTTGCTCTGGTCGAGTATCGGTGGATCGGTCTTCGGTCAATCCTGAAATAACCTGCATACACAAAGGGTTAGAAAAATGGCAAGGTACTTGTCATGTAAATGATTCATGCAAATGCAAACACGTATCCATGCATTAGGAGGAAGTCCCCCTCGATTCTAGCTTCCGAGAAAAATAAAGTCTAACATCCAATCATGGAAAGAAATCACATACAACTGAAGCAACAAGGCATGACCCCAACCAACAGGCCTGGGTGTGATCAGCATATCAATGCATAAAAGGTACAAAGAAAAATACAAAGAGATCAAGCGCGGCCACGGGCACAAAAATCTTCTAACAACTTCTTTTTAGCGGGATGATCAGGCTGGGCGAGCAGACCCTGGATCAGCAGGTCCCTCTGCCTGATGATATCTGGGAGGTTCTCGGCAACGCTCCTAGAACACCTTCTTTAGAACGGTTTTCCACCCTACTCCTCTTAGCATCAGCCCGGAGTTGACAATCCATCAGGTTTGCCTTGGTCTCAACCAACCTATACTGGACATCGCATCGTAGTGACTCTTCAGCCTCTATCTTCTTATCTTTGACTTCAATCTGAGCTTTTAACTGGGCTATTTGTTGCTTCAGTTTTTCTTCCCGCTCTTTATGGCTAGTCAAAGTGTTGTTCCACAACTTCTCGTACTGGGTCAACTTCCGGTATACCCTATCCAGCTCCTGCTTCTTGGTGGTTAACACGCCATGTACTGACTTCAGGTCCAACCCAAGACGTTCTCTAGAGGTAATCTCTTTGGTCAGATTAGCGCCCAGGTGGTTGATCATCTATGTCTGCTTCTTACAGGTGTGTACGGCTTCATTCTTTTCTCTCCGAAGTTGAGCAATCTCTTTCTCCAACTCTTCGTTGGCTTTTCGTAGCTCTTCCTTCTCTTGGAGTACCTGGTTGAACTTCTGAATATCAACTGTGGTAGGCTCTTTGTACACGGGAGGATACAATGGTTCCACTGCAGGAAACGGCATTAGAAACTTGGTGGCTCTTTCTCGGACCCAAGTCACATATGGATCAAAGGCCTTGTTGTTGCTTTATCCTAGCAAGACTTTTCCCTTTCGGTGAATTTTGCTCCAAGCATTCTGTACCTTAACCAAAGTGTCACCTTCAAGCAACCCTGTGAGATACAGAGATTCTTGTATCTCTTCCTCTTAAAGAGGACCTCGTAGTGCGTACCCAAATTGTCGTACTAGCAGAGAGGGATTGTAGTTAATACACCCATTCCTTCCGACCAGGGGGACGTTAGGAAAGCCACATCAGCTATGTACAATATCTTTGCCCAGTAGATCTCTATCAAACCAGATAATATTGTCAGCACTCAAACCCATCAAACGTGCAGACCAGGGTGAAGACTCAGCAGAATCAATGAACGGCCCCATCTTAGGAAGATGGCTAGCAAACCACTTATATAGTAAAGGAGCACAACATGCCACGTTCTTCCCCTTTCTATTTTCATTTTTGCTGTGAACCAAATGGTAGACGTCTCCGAGGAGAGTGGGCACTGGATTCCCGGAAGCAAATATATGACAAGCATCCATACCTATGAAGTCTGGATGACTTGGTAATAGCATGATCCCATAAATGCAAAGGGCTAAGAAGGCATTGAATACATCCCAGCAACCCTTCTTGGCAAACTTTCGGGCCTTTTCCATCAAGAAAGGCAAAGGGAAACCATGAACTCCAATCTTTCTGAATACCATCCCTTTCAACTCTGAATCATCTACATGGAGAGCGACAGTCAACTTACCCAAGTTAGGTTCACCAACAACACGGTAATAAGGCATCTGATTCAACAAAGGCACCGCCAACAAGTTAGAGTACTCCTCCAAGGTCGGAGCTAGGACATAGTCTGGAAAAACAAAGCATCTGAGCTGCGGGTCGTAAAACTGCAGAAGAGCGTAGAGGCCATTCAACTCGTACGTAGACAGCTTATACACAATACCCAGAAGTCTCCCATAACTCTTTCTGAAACTCTCCATCACGGTTTTATCAGCCAACGAAATTAAAGCTCGTAATTCTCGGATGTCAGGTGTTGGTAGCTTGTAAGCCACAGTCTTCTTCAGAGATGCCATATCAGCCATGAGGCTCAAGATCACTAGAACCAAGGGAGAAATATGCACCTGCAACACAGACACACGTTAATGATATTCAAATGAGGATGCAAACAATGCAAAATGCAATCATGCAGCAAGAGATCAAGATGACTGTGCTGTTGAGGAGAAGGACCACAACTCTGCTCTGTCAAGATCAAACATATCTCTGATGATAAGAACCCTCTAATACCCACAATACTGATTTACTGTCAAGAAAACCCAGATTGTCTAAAGGTTAAGGTTTCCTGCAATAACCCGACCCTGCTCACAGGTATGGACCTAATCACGGAAAAGGTTCGACATCCTATGCGGTCATCAGCGTCACAGACTTTCAAGAAATGATGATACGATACCCAGGAGGTGTGGCATCATCATCTCTGGAAGCGGCTTCACTTAGCTGAATCCCAAATGATCGGTTGCCAGAGTCGACAATCCTCAGATCTGACAGCCCCTTGAGTCCAAAGGACCGATAGAAAGTCATCAAAGAGAACCTCGTCTAAGTGTGGATTACATGGTAAATGATGCAAGCAAAGCAGGCACGTCCACCACTAATCCACTCTAATACTATGTAGCTCTCAAGCCTGGGTCTGGCTTCTCACTCATCAGAATGCCCCTCCCACAACAGCACAGATAATCATATCGTACTGAAAATAAAATGCGGAAGGTAAAATGCGATAAATAAACACAAATCCAACAGGTAAACACGCAAGCGCTAGGATTGACTCGCACAGGGAACCTAAATCCCCAGCAGAGTCGCCAGCTGTCGCTACCGCGAAAATAAGGTGTCGGCAAAACAGAAGAGTCGCCACTTTTCGTTATTTATCCCTCAGAACGGGAAAGGAAACGATCGGAAAAACCTGACGAAAAGGTATAAGATAAGGTCATCGCAACCATGCCTGGGTTCGGGAGTCGGTTACGCAAGGGGAAGGTATTAGCACCCCTCACGTCCATCATACTCGATGGGATCCATGCTTGTTGTGTTTATCTGACGGGTTGGTTTTACTATCTACCTATCAAGGCTGGTCTGAAAAGAAAAGAAAAATGACTCGGCAAAGCGTCGCGCTTTATGCCTACGTATTCTCATCAGAGAATGAGAAATCAGAGTCAACGTAGTTTGACTAACTGCGGGTAAACGGATGGGGGAAGGTGGCTCGCCAATACGTCAGTATTGTGCCTACGTACTCTCAACGGATATGAGAGATTAGAGCTAATGTAGTTCGAGAAAATAAGGATTATGGGGATTCAGATTCATCGGTTTTTCCGAGTAGGGTTAACAAACAATTCCAGCAGTTTGGTGTACGCAGCTCGACCCTTGGAGACTTACGCGTTACCATTTACAGTAGAACTGGGAATTAACGACACTCTTTTCTTCAGAAAAGCTTCCTTTGAATTATGGGACCACGGGGCAAAAAGGTTTGAAGTTTGTTTTCTGTCTTTTATGGAATAACTGTTTTTTATGGTTATCTGTAGTTTGTACAGCACTAGAGACTATGGCTTAGAAGCGAATGCGTCGCATATCGTCCAAAGGACGTATACTAAACATTCTAGACGATTGAGAGGAGGCCGCTCAATTATCATTACCCAAGTAGCTTAAGGCTCGTAACGCGCTTGTACTAACTTTCCTTTATTACGTTTTTTACTGTTGTTTGAGATGAGAAGAGAACGAACTCTACGGGGAAACTGTCAAGTCCTAATGTTGTCATGCCAAGGATTCATCCTATGGTTGAGTTTTGAAATAGGGCACTCCTAGAAGTTATCATGCATAGGTTTCAACCTAAAGTTCTAATCATCACTTCCTTATCAAAGGAAGTAAGACACCTAGGGGATCATGTCAATGGGATACAAAAATAGACAAAGCATCAGCTTAACAGTAAACAAATATATAGAAGAAAATAGTAAAGATGCACATGCAATGCAACAATACAAGTAGCGGGAGACTCACTCAACCTCTAGGCAGTCAAGCAGAGAAGAAAACAGACAAGTAGGGATAGACAGACTCAACCTCTAAGGCTAACGCACAAATGAAAAGAAAAACAACATACAAGCAAGGGGAGGATCACCTCAACCCTTAATGCAAACAAGCAGAGGGAGACTCACTCAACCTCTAAGCAGTCATGCTCCTAGCTTAATAATCTAAATATGATCCTATTCTAATGCATCAAGCAATTCAAACAAGGGAGAGAAACCAAAATGAGCAACAAGGGAGTCATCCCAGGCTACATCAGGTTGGAGGTGCATCAACAACAGAGTCCATCATGGGCTCAACCTCTTGAGGAATGCACAGAATCCAACCAAGGGAAGGATTAGGCTCTCCTAAGAGGGGTCCTATGCCAATAGGATAGAAAAGACTGGGTATTGGTCCTAGATATCAATCTAAGGGTAACTGATTATAGTGTATCAACACAGAATGTCCATCTCAGGCTCAACCTGTTGAGGAATGCACAAAATCCAACCAAGGGAAGGATTAGGCTCTCCCAAGAGGGATCCTAAGAAAAGGACTTTGATATGGATGACAGTATATAAACCAAGGGAATATACCATGCCAAAAATGTCAATCCAAGGCTCAACCTCCTGAGGAATGCATAGAATCCAACTAAAGGAAGGATTAGGCTCTCCCAAGAGGGATCCTAAGAAAAGGACTTTGAGATGGATGACAGTATATAAACCAATGGAATATACCATGCCAAGAATGTCAATCCAAGGCTCAACCTCATGAGGAATGCACAAAATCCAACCAAAGTAAGGATTAGGCTCTCCCAGGAGGGCCCCTCATCAAGACTTGAAGGATAGAGATAGTACAAACCAAAAGAATGTACTATACTGGGGAATGTCAATTCAAGGCTCAACCTCCTGAGGAATGCACAGAATCCAACCAAAGGAAGGATTAGGCTCTCCCAGGAGAGTTCCTCTTCAAGACTTGGATAAAGAGGATAGGGCAAAGCCCAAGGAAAACACATAGGGGATAGAAGGCAACACAACACTCCTAAGAAACCCTACAGACTAGCTACAAGGATCACCTAAGCTAGGGGAATCAAAAGCTCTATCAAGACTTTAGCAAAGTTCTAATGAGGTATCTACCTACTTACCAATCTATCAAGAAAGTAATATGGGACCTAGAATCATCTAATGGCCATGTACAAGGTTAATCTATGAAGTTCTCTAAGTTAGGATCACCTAAACTAAAGTTAACTTGTAAAATGGGGAACTAATTGAAAATCATTCCTAAAAATTCTAAGGAAAATACTATATTATCCTACATGTATCACATTCTATGGTACAAAAATCAGGGGCTAAACCTAAATCAAAAGGCTCAAATTAAATCTAAATCTCAAGGGTACACTAAAGGGATCCAATCATGAATACCCCTAAACCACTATCTCAAAACCCTATTTAGAATCATCTAAAAATCTCAACAAAAATCACATTACATCACCAACATGTCTACATCCAACATACAAAGTTTCAATATCAAACTCAAAAGCATAAATGAGAAATAATATCATCAAGCTCAACATACAATCGTCCAATTATTAAAAACACACTAAAATGGAAAATATGAGATTAATTGAAAAAGGAATCGGAAATCAAAATAAAAAATATGATAAAATTCTACATATTCCAAACTACATCCACATATTTTTTCATGATTTTATGAAGTGATTTAATATTTTTTGTGAATTAATATCAAACAACATCAAAACAAAAAAAATAAAAGAAAAATGAAATTCAAGAATTAAAGGGAGGTGGTGTAAGCAGCAACTATCATATGTTTTAAATGCAGTGGGCCTGCGCGAGTAGGGTGTGAATAGAAAACATACGTTGGGCCGAGAGTTTCAATTAACTCAGCATTTTATTTAATGGAAACGGGCCTGGGGGGGGGGGGTGCGCGAAGTAACAGAACCATGTGTTATTTGGTTTGAGCCTAACAAGTGAGGTGTGGATAGCATGCTAATCAAAGGCCAGAGTTTCATTTAATGAAACTCTGCGTTTCATTTAATCAAACTCTGCGTTTCATTAACATTGGAAAAGCCATGGAAGTGCTGCACGTGAAATGCAATACCAGCCACACGATGTGAATACGAAGTCTAAGACTTTGCTCGATCTAACGGTCCGGGCATGATCTAGAAATTTAAATGCTAAAACGGAGGTCTCTTGGCGCGATGATTGCAGGGGAGGCCGGAGAAGATCCGGTCATCTTCTCCGGCGATAATGAACAGTGACCGCAAATTCAATCTCAATGAAACCTAAATTTCTTTACATCGTTTTGCTTGTCTCACTTCCTAGAGCACCAATCTATGATTTGTTTTCATTTTTATCCACTATACAGAGAGATAAGCGAACAACAAGCAACGACGTCATTCCAACAATTGTTATAAAACCTCACCAAATCAATTCTAAATCAATCTAAGGTTCAATACTAACTTAACCGCATGCTCAAACTAACTTAATTATGTTTAAATAAAGAGGAATTTTGAGGATTAAGAACATGATCGGAAGCTTCGCGTATGGTGTTCTTGAGGGTGAATTCTTCCTCCAAAAGATGCAGATTCTTTCAATGAATGATGCTTGATCAATCTCAATACTCAATTGCTCCTAAAATCGCTCCAAACCCCAAATTCGAATTTCAATTCTTCAAGCTTCCCCTCAACTGACTGCAACTATTTCTCAACTGAAAATGGCACTAGAAGCTTCTGAAAATGATCCAAATCTCTTTTATAATTTGTTTTGATCCATTGGGGGCCCATTCATGGCCCAATTTATGATTTCCAACTTTCAATTTTTTCTCAAAAATCCAATTATGGAAGCCACGAATTTGCCTTGTTTTCACCTCAAACTTGCTTCAGATCACTTGCATTGAGTGTGTAGAGTGTAATTGAGTGACTTCCCTCCTTTGATTTCAACCAAAGATGGATGTTTGAAGTATTACTTCATCATGAAGCAATCCACCAAAATGCCATGAAATAAGTATCAACTCAAAAATGTAATAATGCCAAAGTGTTTAGAATATCATTTCCAATCAAAATGAGTACCAATTTGGCTTGAAAACATCCAAATTACAATTGTTTTGAATTTTTCCATTTTAATTCATTAAAATGGCCTTTTTGAGACATTTCTTCAACCAATGCTTGCTTTAATCCATATCAATGGATTCTTGATACTTTTTTGAGCTAAAAACATAATTTTGAGCAACTTTCAAGTTGAACAAAACTCCATTTAAAGCTTGCAAGATAGTGAAAATGACCTATAATTCAAAATGACCTATAATGTCCAAATACCCAAAATACCATTGACTTGTCAAAGCCATAACATGAGTTCTACAAATCCAATAATGGACTTCTAGTACTCTTTAGAAAGCTAAGAGAATAAGGAACAACATTAATGTTGACCAAAAGTTCATAGGAATCATCCTTCTAGGGCAAGAGTGTCATGCAAGTTGGGTGACTTTCAAGCTCCAAATTCACATGCCTCAGATGACTTGTAACTTGTCTGGCTCATAACTTGAGTTTTATAAACCCTATCAAGGACTTCTAGTACTCAAATTAAATCTAAGATCATGCCCTAAAAAAATCATGTTGGGGTCAAGATGAGATGAAAATCCCATCTTGAGTTAAGTGGTCTTGAAGTCAGGGGTCAAGCCAAGGGATTTTACACTGTCAAGCCTTTGAAACCCTAGCCTAAAACTTCTCAAACTCTTCAATCATGATGAGTTAACATTGGATTAGGTCTCAACCTTCTTCAAATCATCAGTTATCCTAGGGTTAACCAGATGAAACCCTAGTTGCACCAATCTTGAGTATATCTTCCTATCCTTTGCACACTGACCTGCCTAGGCTTCCAAATGAACTTCAACATTTCTCATGAGCTCAATCAAGACCTCAATTCCAACTTCATGGTCTCAGAATCATCTGATGATCTTCCCCCAACTCTCAAGTTAGGAGACTCACACACTTGGTTTCAACCACTCTTTCTGAGGATCTTAGACTTCTCTGGTGAGGATATCAACCTTAAAACACCTGAATAACCCCCTTAGCTAGCTTCATAGTCTTGTATAGCTCTTGATTGGTAATCATACCTCTTGATCTCCTGCACATGTCAATGAAATGCAAATGTGAATGAAATGAAACACAAGCTAAGTAAAGAAAGGTTGGGCAAATTTTGGGGTGCAATAAAACCCTGTTGGTCAATGGGTTGACTTTTCAGTCAGATAAACCGAACGATCGAAAACCTCTGAATCGACTGTTGGTGTCGTGGGTCTTCTGAGGCCTTGAAACTTATTTAGTGGACTTCCCTAATCCATATGAGCTTCATGGACCATAACTTCATCATTGTAACACCTTTTAAATCAAAAATCAAACTACAGTTGACTTTTCCTGAATAAAAACCCTAATCGGGTGTCCTGGATTGCACTGTTCTTGATCTTTGGGTGACAAACTCAAATTGGACTCATACTTGACCCAATGTAGTATCTTTGATGATGTGGAGAATTGTTTCATGGAGAATAAATCCAATACATTGACTGATTAAACCATCGAAACCTTAATTCCTGACTGTACGGAACCCTAATTCACCTGTATCTTAACAAAGACAAACTTGAAATAGGTTATGGTTAGATAAACAAATGAATATGATCCTAAACTGATGATGAAGATTTAAGGGGTCAAAATTTGGGGTGCAACACAGAGAAAAGGTGCCACAGGGGGAAACCGAGACACGGCATGTGAGAAACACAAGAGCAACAGAAAACATGGGCTCAACAAAACGAGACTCCACATGGAAAGGAAACAACCAGCAATGGGGAATCTCCAAAAATATAAGAGTGTAGCACGCATGCCAAGAATATGGTGGTTTAGTCAACATGTTAGAAACTTGAAATCGAAGGATAATTTACTACCCACGTGTGGCAATCCCAATAATGGTAACAAACTCTCTTGATCGACACAGAATTATGTTTCTTAATTGAATATGGTGTTGATAATAATGTAAATAAAACTTCCCTACGCTTCATGGTGTGTTTGCCATGAACGAGTTTCAGTTTCTTGAAACAATCCTCCCCAACGACTCATGGTGTGTTTGCCATGAACGGGTCTCAGTTTCTTGAAATAAACCTCCCCAACGACTCATGGTGTGTTTGCCATGAACGGGTCTCGGTTCCTTGAAATAAACCTCCCTAACGACTCATGGTGTGTTTTCCATGAACGGGTCTCGGTTTCTTGAAATAAACCTCCCCAACAACTCATGGTGTGTTTGCCATGAACAGGTCTCGGTTTCTTGAAATAAACCTCCCCAACGACTCATGGTTTGTTTGCCATGAACGGGTCTCAGTTTCTTGAAATAAACCTCCCCAACGACTCATGGTGTGTTTGCCATGAACGGGTCTCAGTTTCTTGAAATAAACCTCCCCAACGAATCATGGTGTGTTTGCCATGAACGGGTCTCGGTTTCTTGAAATAAACCTCCCCAACGACTCATGGTTTGTTTGCCATGAATGGGTCTCTGTTTCTTGAAATAAACCTCCCCAACGACGCATGGTTTGTTTGCCATGAACGGGTCTCAGTTTCTACCCAAAATGATGAAAACTCGCGAGAGCATCCTCACAGCGGATTAAAGTGTCATTGTAGATTGTAGAACTTCAGTGGTAATCCATAATGTATTAGAGATCGTAAATTTCACGGGGATCTTCGGAAGAGATGTAGGTCGGTTGATTTGTAAAATATGTCTTCTCATATAAAGGGAGACCAATTGTAATAAACTTCACCAAACTTCTCAGAAGAGGTGCCATTTGACAGAAATAAACTTGTATAATTCTCCCTGGGAAGTATATTCTCGAGGAGTACTTTTTTGTTGTAGCTGTAAAAGTATGTATTCTTTGTAGTGTAAATTCTCAACTAAAGAGAAATATTTGTAATGTCTTCGACGCATTTCTCTGACAGATTTCTGGAGGAATTCCTTTTGATGAGTTGATAGTCTTGATAAACCCACTGGGGATAGACAAATTGTCTCGAAGAGATTGCCATTTGTTGTTTTGAATAAGATCTTGATCAAAACGAGTTGCTCAAATAAAGAGGGATCTTGCAGTCCAGATGTAAATTGTTGAGATCATTGTTGGAGAAATATATGTTTTCAATAGTTGTCTTCATAAAATTATTCTTGGGGAATAAGGCACAAAATAAATGCACACTTAATCCAGGTTTTTTTTAAAAACTGGAGATATCCACAATGTGATCGCCAAGGACCAAAGTTCACTTTGGGAAATAACCGAAGAGAAACTGCCAAGCAAGACCCGACCATTGAGGTATGAACTCAAATGGGAATGTACTAAAACAACCGTCCTCCACGAGGATCAAACTCCATGGGGAAATAGAAGCGTTGAGCTCTTTCTGCCTAGGGATGACAACTCTATTTGAAGGGATATGATAAGCCCAGTCACTTGGGGACAACCACAGCCCAAAGTGACAAGACAAACGCAAATATGCAAAATGCAGATGCTATGCTATCTATCTATATGTTGTGCATATGCTAACGAAACCAACGGGGCCGAAAACAAAATTCCCCACTCGAGCCAAATCTCCACAAATCGGTCACTGCTCGGGGGCGATCTTCAACTGTCTTGTACGAGGCATGACGGATTTCCATCTCCGTGGATGAAATAAACGTCCACGAACATCCTTTTGTTATTCATATATCAAATAAACACAAGGTACTTTTAAAAAGAATATTATTCGGGATTTTGCCATCATAATGAAAATATTTAATCACAACTGAAAAAACCTTATTTATTAAATGACAGTCGGCAGAACAGCGCGACTCCAATATTACTATGTTGGAAAGTAATAAGAAAAATTACATCAATGGAATAATGATTTTGTTCCTAAGTCAACTGGAACTTCCTAAGTTCTAAGCAAAATACTTCTTGACAGCATCTACGTTCACGGGGCGGGTGATTTCTTCTCTGTCCATTGTTGCTAACATTAGGGCGCCTCCTGAGAAGACCTTCTTTACCACATACGGCCCATCATAGTTCGGAGCCCATTTTCCTATGGCATCGGTGAGGAAAGACTGAATCTTCTTGAGCACAAGTTCGCCTTCCTTGAATTCTCGGGGTCGAACTTTCTTGTCAAATGCCTTCTTCATCCTCTGCTGGTACAACTGCTCATGGCACAAGTCCGTCATCCTCTTCTCTTCAATTAGGTTTAACTGATCATATCTTCTCTGGCACCATTCAGCTTTTGACAACTTTGTTTCCATCAAAATCCTCATAGAGGGAACCTCGACCTCTATCGGTAGTACAACTTCCATACCGAAGACAATTGAAAAAGGAGTTGCTCCAATTGATATGCATACCGAAGTACGATATCCATTTAGAGCGAACGGGAGCATTTCATGCCAATCCTTGTATGTGACAACCATCTTCTGAATTATCTTTTTAATATTCTTGTTGGCGGCTTCAACTGCCCCATTCATCTTCGGTCTGTAGGGAGAAGAATTATGATGCTCAATCTTGAATTCTTTGCACAGTTCTTTCATCATACTATTATTCAAGTTGGACCCATTATTTGTAATAATCCAGCTCGGCACACCATATCTGTAGACGAGCTGATTCTTGATAAATTTGTCAACCACATGTCGAGTCACGTTAGCATAAGACGCAACTTCGACCCACTTAATGAAGTAGTTAATTGCCACTAAGATAAATCGGTGTCCATTAGATGCCTTTGGTTCTATCACTCCAATCATATCAATTCCCCACATAGAGAATGGCCAAGGAGACGACATAACATTCAATAAGGTCGGAGGAACATAAATCTTATCGGCGTAGATTTGACATTTGTGACATTTCCTAGCGAACTTGTAGCAGTCGGATTCCATCGCGATCCAATAATAACCAACTCTTAATAGCTTCTTGGCCATAGCATGTCCATTTGTATGAGTACCAAAGGACCCTTCGTGAATTTCAATCATTAATATGTTCGCTTCCCGCTTGTCAACACATCTCAGCAAGACCATGTCAAAGTTCCGCTTGTATAACACATTATTACTCAGGAGAAAATTACCGGCCAACCTTCTCAGTGTCTTCCTATCCTTGTTGAAGGCTCCCAAAGGGTACTCTTGCGTCTGGGAAACACTTCAATATCATGGTACCAGGGTTTATCATCTTCAACATCTTCAATGGCAAAGACGAAGGCGGGTCTGTCAAGACGTCTTACTTCGATTCGAGGACACGCATTCCAGGAGTTTACCACAATCATGGAGGCCAAAGTTGCCAATGCATCTGCCATCCTATTCTCATCGGGAGGGATGTGGTGAAAATCGACCCTATCAAATAAACGTAACCGTCTTCTCGCATAATCTCTATACAGGACCAAATTATCCTGCTGAGTTACCCACTCTCCTGTGATTTGAGAAATGACCACGGCAGAATCACCGAACACATCCAAATTCTTGATTCTTAAGTCCACTGCCTCCTCAAGGCCCATAATGCATGCTTCATACTCGACTTCATTATTGGTACACTTGAATGTTAGCCTAGAGGTAAACGGAATATGAGACCCATGAGGAGTCACGATAATCGCGCCTATTCCTCTCCCATGGGCGTTTACAGCTCCATCAAAAATCAGACTCCATTGAGAACCGGGCTCGGGTCCTTCATCTGGAAGAGGTTCTTCACAATCTTTCATTTTCAAATACATAACCTCTTCATCTGGGAAATCATCGTTCAAAGGTTCGATGTCATATTCTGATAACATCATTTGCCATCTCACAATCCTTGTAGTCAATGTGGGCTTCTCAAAGAAATACTTGATAGGATCCATCTTCGACACCAACCAAGTAGTATACTCAACATGTATTGTCGTAGATGCTTAGCAGCCCATGCCAAAGCACAACAAGTTTTCTCAAGCATAGTGTATCTGGACTCACAGTCGGTAAACTTCTTACTCAAATAATAGGTGACGTGATCTTGTTTTCCCGTTTCATCTCGCTGACCGAGCACACAACCCATCGAGTCTTCTAATACCGTGAAATACATGATCAAAGGTCTCGCTTCCACCGGCGGTATCAGAATAGGCGGTTCAAGCAAATACTCTTTGATACTATCAAAAGCCTTTTGACAATCTTCAGTCCAAACACACCCTTGTTCTTTCCTCAACAGCTTGAAAATAGGTTTACACTTAGCAGTCATATTAGATATAAACCTAGAGATGTAGTTCTAACGTCCCAAAAATCCTCTAACTTGTTTCTCTGTAGACGGAGCCGGCATCTCCTGAATAGCCTTCACCTTATCAGGATCCACTTCAATACCCCTATGGATGACAATGAAACCCAATAATTTCCCTGACCGCACTCCAAACGTGCACTTGTTGGGATTCAAACGGAGCTTGTATTCTCTCAATCGACTAAATAGTTTCAACAAATGCTTGACATGATCATCTTCAGTCTTTGACTTAGCTATCATATCATCTACATAGACTTCAATCTCTTTGTGCATCATATCATGGAACAAAGTAGTCATAGCCCTTTGATATGTTGCCCCGGCGTTCTTTAATCCAAAAGGCATAACTCGGTAGCAAAAGGTGCCCCAGGGGGTGATGAACGACGTCTTCTCTCTGTCTTCGGGAGCCATTCTGATCTGATTGTATCCTGAAAATCCATCCATAAAAGAGAAGATTTCATATCTCGCAGTACTGTCAACTAAAATGTCGATGTGAGGTAATGGAAAATCATCCTTTGGACTGGCCTTGTTCAGATCCTGTAATCCACACACATACACACTTTTCCATCTTTCTTCGGAACGAGCACAATGTTGGCTAACCAAAGCGGATACTCGGCAGTGACAAGAAAACCTACATCAATCTGTTTCTGTACCTCCTCTTTGATTTTCAGAGCCATACCGGGCCGAGTTCTTCTGAGTTTCTGTTTAACTGGTGGGCAATTTGGTTTCAACGGCAGACGATGTTTAACTATGGCAGTATCCAATCCAGGCATGTCTTGATACAACCATGTGAACACGTCGACAAACTCTTTGAGCAACTCTATCAACTGCTCCTTCACATCTGGCTTAAGCAGAGCTCCAATTTTCACTTCCCTACGAATTTCTTCTGTTCCAAAATTGATTACCTCTACTGGCTCTTGGTGAGGGTGGATAGCCTTTTCTTCTTTCTCAAGCAGTCTGGAGATCTCTTCTGGAATATCGTCTTCTTCGTCTTCGGCCTCAAACACAGGGAATTCGAATTTCGGCGAAGGAATAGGGTCATTATTCCCGGGATGTAATGGGTGTAGCAATTTGCGCATGTGATATTATTTTATTTAGTTTTATAAAGTGGAAAGTGTGTGTACGCGAGATGCTACTTATTATTATTTTCCAACATAGTAATAATACACAAAGAAAGATAAAATAGCACACAAATGTAAACAAATATTTATTGATGATAGCAAAATCCGAACAAAGAAATGCCCAACAGGGTCACCTTTGCCTTGGGCAGAGCAAAGGGAATTATTAAAAGCAAGCCCACACAACACATTTTCGCCTTCGGAAGAGCGAAAACTTAAAAAGCAAATGTTTACTTTGATATATGAATCACAGCAGGGGCTTCAGCCACACTCTAATTCTTAACCAAAACTCCCGGAGTCACAAAATCTGGAACATCTTCATCAGAATCTCCTTTAGTAAAAGCATAGACTCCAAAACTATAATCAAAGTCATCTGAGACATAACCAGGATCTTCCATATAGGGCTCATAATCTTCAAATGGAATGGAGAGACTTGCTGAACCATCTGATATGTAGCCTTCAGACTTGTCTTCGGACACTGCGTTGATATGAGGAGGATGGACGATCCCTCCACTGTGGAACACTTCGTTGATCGGCGGGAACTCTTGATTTCTGATAACCCGTTGAGTAGACCCACTGGAAAAACCAAGACCTTCCTTGTTCTTATTTTGTGGCAAAAACAACATTTTGCCCCAACCTGTCTGAGGACCACTGCTCATAGCCTGATGCGCATCCTTTAATGATGACATGGGTATTCTGGGTTTCTTAACACTATCGCCTATAATAGATAAAGCCTGGAACTGCGTACCAACCTCTTCCTCAACTTCAACATACGAAAACGATGACAAATGACTCACCACTAAAGCTCTCTCTCCACAAACTATAACCATTTTGCCTTCAAAAGCATACTTCAGTTTCTGATGCAGGGTGGAGGTAACTGCCCCAGCTTCATGTATCCACGGCCTCCCTAACAAACAGCTATAGGCGGTGCAAATGTCCATGACTTAGAACGTGATCATGAAAGTCTGCAAACCGATGGTCATTGGTAGATCTACTTCACCAATTACTTCCTTTATAGATCTATCAAAATCTTTGACGATGACATGACTGGGTCTCATCGGTGGTCCCTGATAAGATAATTTGGATAAAGTGGTTCTAGGCATCACATTCAGAGAGGATTTGGTATCAACCAACACACTGGATAGAGAATCGTTCCCACAATTTACAGAAATATGCAATGTCATATTATGTTTCTTTCCTTCCTCTGGGAGGTCTTCCTCATTCAAACCGAGATTGTCACATGTAGTAATATTGCCGATGATGTAATCAAATTTCTCCATTGTAACATCTTGTTCCACATATGCTTGCTCCAATATCTTTTGGAGCGCTTCCCTGTGTGGCACAGAAATCATTAGAAATTGTAGGACAGAGATCTTAGACGGGGTTTGTAGAAGGTGATCTGCAACTTTATACTCACTTGTCTTGATTACTTTCAGCACTTCGTCCGGTTTGGACAAGTTGGATCCACCAGATTGATCCACAATTGGGTCCTTTGAATTGGGTTTCTCTACTAAGATTCCTTTGTCTTTCGAAGGCACTGAAGGGTAAACTCGGCCACTTCTTGTTACTCTACTGACATCCGCGTTGTTAACAACCGAAGGCAAAGTAGGTAAAGGTACCTCCTTTCCGTTTTCCAACATCGTAGCATTATACCGGTACGGGATAGCCTTACTAGAAGTGTAAGGGACAGGTCCTGGCACATTGATTACTAGGGGAGTAACGGTCGGCTTTCTACTGTCATACGTGATTTCAATACGCTCCACTTCCTTGAAGTGAGGCACTATAACACATACCTCTCCAATCTTCTTATCTTAAACTTCCTGATCAATTTCTTCCGGGTAACTTTGAATTGTGTTTACGGAGGGTGAACCGTTCGGAGGCAATGGATTGTCCTGCACATTAGGATTGGAATCCTTAAAGGATAAGATTCCGCACTTAATGAGCCTCTGGACATCTGCTTTCATACCAAAACAACTCTCAATATCATGACCTGGAGCTCCCTGATGGTAAGGGCAAAATCTGTCAGCTTTATAGTAAGGAAGGGGATTCTTGGGAACCTCGGGTGGAGCTTTTGTCTGAATGTGACCTTTTTGGATCAAGGCTGGGAACAAATCGGCATACTTCATAGGGATGGGGTCAAAGTTTATCTTCATGTATACGCGACCTTGACTGTGGAATGGTCGATTCTGTTGAGGAGATTGTGGACTTTGTTATGGTTGTGGCTGATAGGCTGGAGCGTTGAATACTGGCGATACTGCTGCAACATGATATGATGGTGAATACCTTTTTCTGGGTCTTCGTTCTTGTATAGCATTCACTTCCTTCTCCTTTTTCTTCGCAAAACCACTCCCATACTTCTTAGCGCTGCTGGGAGCACTCTCTTCTTTGACCAATCTTCCTTCTCGGACCCCCTCCTCCAAATGCATTCCCATATTCACCATCTCGGTGAAGTCGCAGGGTGCACTTGCGACCATTTTCTCGTAAAAGAAAGGACCAAGGGTCTTTAGAAAAATCTTGGTCATTTCCCTTTCCTCCAATGGCGGTGTGACCTGCACGGCCAACTCACGCCAATGTTGAGCATATTCCTTGAAGTTCTTTTTATCTTTCTGCATCATGGCCCTCAACTAATCTCGGTCAGGAGCCATGTCTACATTATATTTGTACTGCTTGATGAAGGCCCCACCTAGGTTGTTGATGGTTCGGATCTTCTCACTATCCAACCCCATATACCATTTGAGCGCAGCGCCTATCAGACTATCCTGGAAGAAGTGGATGAGCAATTGATCATTGTCAGTTTGTGCAGACATTTTTCTGGCATACATGATGAGATGACTCTGAGGACAAGTGTTTTCTTTGTACTTCTCAAAATCCGGAACCTTGAATTTTGGTGGAACCTTAACATTCAGAACCAAACATAAATCAGAAGCACTCTTCCCAAACAAATCCTTCCCAAGAAGGGCTTTTAATTCTTTTTGAATCTCAGAAAATTGGTCCTGAAATCCATCCATCCTTTCTTCAAAACCCACAGTCTCAGTTGGAGACCCATGGAAAATCGGCTCGTCCAAAATACATGGAGCAACATTCACATGTGGCAGTGCAGTGGTCATTATGGCAGTAGTGGTAGGGACGACTTGAGCAGCGGTCATGACAGGGACCTCAGGAACAGGTGGGCGATAGCCAACAAGAGTGAAATGAGGAGGCATTCCCCACGGGAAACCTGGAGGCATGTTGTAGGTCACTTCAGCAGCAGTAGGCACCACTGGGATCGGTGCTGTCACAACTTGAGAGACAACAATTCTCGGAATATCCTGATTGTTGAGTGCAGACTAGTTGGACAGAGCTTCAACTAAACCATTCAATTTCTTCAAGCTTTCCTTCAGAATTGCAACTTCGTCACGGAGCACCTTGTTCTCTTGTTCAAGCTGAACCATCTTTTGACGTTGACTGGCGCGAGTATTGTATTAGTGATTCAGCTTGTCTGTGGAGATGAAGCAAGAGTGAGACCCTGGAATGAAAACGATGCTATGCTTATGCAAAAATGCAAATGAGTATAAACTTCAAGAAACTCAAATTGTTTTTCGGTATTATAACGTTGGACAAAAAAACTTATTTTTATTTCTTTGATATTCGAGAAGCATTACAAAGCAAAGTACTCTTTTAAGAGTTTATTACATTGAAACACAAGCATAATAAAACTTAGAGATCTACTCCTTATGCTCCTTCTGCGCACAAAGCTCTTCTACCAGCTGGTTGACGCGTTCCTACAGTTTGGCCTTCTCACTGATGAGTCGGTCTACATACTCCTTCCAAGCCAAAGTAGTTGGGGGAAGATCATCACTGGTGACAGTTCTTGAAGAGGTGTGAGAGGAAAATAAATCCTCTCGCGCCTTCCTTTTTCTTGCAGATTCTATTTTTGGCAACTTCTGAGACTTCTCCTTCTCTACCTTAAGGGTGAAAAACTTGTTTCTCCAAGCGGTCTTCAGCTTCTGGGCCTCATCCAAGGCAGCTTTCAACTGATCTATCTCACTAACATCAAACCAATCGGGGTCATGAAATGTCAACACCATAGGTTCGTGAAAAGGGAAAGGCATCCTGAGGTCGAGAGCCCTCTCTCGCACCCAATGTAGATAGTCTTCAGAGGCAGCACAATTAGGGAATCCTAAAGCAGTCGTCCCTTCCATGTTGACATACTTCCATGCATATATTATGGTAGCCTTCAGGTCTGGATCCACTCCTTCCTTGAAAAAGATCCCTTCCATCAGAGTTGGGTCAAGTACTTCGTTCATCGGGTGCCCCAATTGTCGGTGAGCCAGAGCGGGGTTGTAACTGATGCATCCTTTCCTCCCAATAAGAGGTACATTGGGGAATCCTCCACAGTTGTGGATCATCTCAACACCTCCATAAGTAGGGTTGTACCACACAATATCAGAGTGAGTAAGGTCCATGACTATTTCGGACCAACGGGGTGCCTCTATTTTCTCCCAGATAGATGGATGCCAAGCTAGGCGGGCAATAAACCATGAATACAGCAAGGCAGTACAACAAACAATATGCCCTCCTCCTTCAGCATTCCTCGAGTGGATCGAATGGTACGTGTCAGCTAAAAAGGTAGGAGCTGGGTTCTTGAGGATGAACAACTTAATTGCATCCATGTCGACAAAATCATCAATCTTTGGGAACCAGAAGATCCCATAGACTAACAAGGCAAAGGTAGCTTCCATTATCAGGACTTCCTTTCTCTCGGCGTGGTAACGAACTTTTCCGATTAAGAAGTCGGTCGGAAATCCAAGGCCTCCTTCCTTGGTGGTTAAATGAGCTTGAACGTCTGCTAGGATGAGACGGGTAGCATTTGCGATCTCTTGGTCACTGGGCGTGTCCTCCAATCCAGTAAACACGGGTCGGGTAGTCACAGGTATCCTCAAAAATTCCGAATACTCCTCCAAGGTCGGCATCAACTGGTAATCTGGAAAAGTGAAGCAATGATACAGCGGATCATAGAACTAAACAAGGGTCTCCAACAACCCATCAATCATCTTGAGCTTAAGGAAAAAGAAAACTCCTCCATATTCTAGCGAAAAAGCGTGGCGGTTATCTATAAGATCTGCTAGCTCTCTTAAGCTTTCAATGTTAGGACTCTGAAAAGTGTACTTCAATGCTTCTCTTTTGAAGTCCATGGTTACAATACCGGTAAAACGAAATTGAGTTTCTTTAAGTGAACAAAGAAAAAGAATGTAATGCAAGATGAGTAGGACTTCATGGGGTCCCAATTATTTATGGACATTGCGGTAAAAAGAAAATGTTTTTATTAATTTTGAAACGTATTACAAATAATTATTCTTTTAAAAGTCCCAAATAAATAGCTAAATAAAAGCTAATGAAAGCCCTAAGGAAGTTTTGAATTCCGCTGCTTGAGTTGCTCTTCCAGCTGGGTCTTCTCACGGGTGAGATTGTCCATAATCAACTTCCAAATAGTACATTGAGGGTCGGAGGAAAATAAATCCTCCAAAGCTTTCCTCTTTTTGTGAGGGAGTAATTCTTCATCCTTCAACTGTATTTGTTTCTGAAGTTCATTGTTCTGTTTTTGAAGTTCATCATTTCGTTTCTGGAGTTCATCGTTCTCTACAACAACCACTTGATACTTGTTCTTCCATGCTTCTAACTCATGTTGCGACTTCCTCAAAGCGACTTCTAATTTCTCAGCTTCGGACATAAAGACATAAACAGGTTCTCTTTTTAGAGGTATAGGATCCTGATGAAGGCATCTTCAACTTGATTGCTCTCTCTCTGACCCACTGAAGGTACGGTTCCAAGGACACACAGTTAAGTTTCCCAAGACTTTCCTTCCCTTCCTTATGCAAATGTTCCCATGCATCCAAAATCTTGTCTTGATGTTCCTTGTTATCCCTGAAGAAAATTCACTCCACTTGAACACTCTTAGGCTGCTCCTTCAACGGATATCCCAACTGTCGACGAGCCAAAACTGGATTGTAACTGATCCCTCCATTAAAACTAAGTAACGACACATTAGCAAAATCCCCACAACCATCAATAATTAACATCCCATCATATGCTCGATTGTACCAATCAATGTCTGAGTGGGTCAACGCCATGACTCTCAGAGACCAAAGCCCTTTATCGAGATTCGAAAAAGAACTAGACTTAGGCAAGTGCGAAATAAACCACTTGTAAAGTAAGGGCACACAACAGGTGATCATCCCTCCACCATAGAAGTTTCGGAGATGCAAAAAATGATAATTATTACCCAAAAGAGTTGGCACTAGATTATTCTTCATAAAGATCTTAATTGCATTAAGGTCGACGAACCCCTCAAAACTTGGGAATAGAAACACCCCATAAATAAGTTGGGCGAAGATTGCCTCGAATAGAATCTTGTCACATAATTAGCATAATACATAGCTTTATTGATTAAGAAATCCGTAGTGAAACCAAAAGTCCCACCTTTACTTATTAAGTTGTCCTTGACGTCAGATACCTTTAGATAAAGAGTCTTAGCAATGTCTCTTTCCTCAGGGTCATTCTCCAAGAAAGGAAAAGGAGATTTTTCCAAGTTAGGTAGTGTAACACCTCATTCTAACCCAACTGATAAACAAGAAAATAACAATCAAAGTGCACGAAAGATGGATAAGTGACGATCGTGATGGAACCGTCACGACCGTGATGGTCATGACGACCGTGATGATCATGACGACCGTGAGGGTTGTGACAATCATGACGGAGTGGTGACGGTCGTCACACTCACAAAAACTGGGCGTTACATTTCAACTTACATAGAACACACACACCTGCAACACAATCATTTAGTACATACATAGCACAGAATTTGGATGAACAAATAACGACAACTTGCTTAGCATCTCAATTACAAGGCAAGCTGTTATTTTCCAGCGAGATCTAATACACTTCCAACTTTTATAATAAACCAAAGCAAGACCAGAAAAGTCTGCAACTAATTTCATTAAAATTCAGCAAGTACATATCTTTCATCAATTCACAACACAACTAGTTTCAACAATAAAAATAAGCACTACCAATTCATCGGTCTAGTGCGTACAACCAACATTTGGCACTATCAGAAGCAACCAATTTATTAAAGAAAAGTACTTAATAAAATTCAGAAACAAGTAAATCAAATAACACAATACAACTAATCGTTCATCCCCCCAAGAGTGCTACATATCAGAGCGACCAACGACACCTTAAACGAAAAGCTACACACTATTATGAGTTACTTGCAAATTACCACCAACAGAGGTAACATACAACGTAAAAAGGTGAGATATCAAAATTATAACATAAGGCATGATAAAAGTCATGTCAGGATTATATCACAGCATTATAATTCTCACAGTTCTCCAAATATTATCACAACGAACTACCAGAAAATTAATCATTCACGTATGCAACCATTAGCAGGAAAATTCAGCAATTCATCATTTCTTGCAAACACATAATGACATGACCCTATGCGACTCAACTATGCATATGCATGTGGTACCAATTTGGAGCAGCACTCCACAACCAATTCATTTGCTATTAAAGGCCGCCAATACAGGCACAACCAATGGCAATAAAGGCCAACTAGGATGATATGCTATGAGATGCATCTATTATGGACTACAACACAACCACAACAACTACGCAACAAGGCTTTAAGCCTACAACCAAACTTTCCATAATCGAAACATCGCAATTTCATACTCATCACATAACCACAATTTCCAATATGATATAATCAAGTAAAAGCATAATAACCACATTCTCTCAACAAATGGGAAATTTGCGCGTGTCGGCGCCGTTCCCAATATTATTACCTAGAACTAATGACATTAGACACTAATTCAGACACAGACAAACATCCATCCTTAAGACTTCTCAACCTACGAGAACATTACTCAACCTACGGGAACATTAACCCTTAATAATTCTCGACCTACGGGAACATTACTCAACCTACGGGAACATTAACCCTTAATATTTCTCGACCTACGTGGACTAACCCCATGATTCAATTCCCTTCATGAAATTGATCATACCCATAGTTATAGAATTGAACCCCACCCTTACCTTTGGATTGAGGACAACTCTAAACTCTCGGTTCCGGTTTGCTCTCCGGTGACTCTTCTGCAACTACCTTGAATTCTCTCCGGCAGTTAATTCCTCTGTTCTCAATTTCTCCACAGCTACGTTCCTTTTACCTCTTTCCCTTCTTTTCAACCTTTTTCCTTAATTTTGGTTCTGAGCAGTTTATCGTGTTTTTCCTCTTTCCCTCACATATTATCTAATAACTCCCCTATTTCAATTATTCCTTCCACTAATATTACAGATAATAATAATAATAATAATAATAATAATAATAATAATAATAATAATAATAATAGTATTACTACCAATTATTAAAATATCATCGTTATTAATTATATTATATTATTATTAAACTCTATATTTTATTAAATGATTTCCTATACTTTAAGGACACCCACCAACGCTCTCAGACACACTCCCACATAAAGGCACACCAACAATTCATAAATAATTTAATTTAAAATGAACGGGCGTTACAACTCCCCCAAACTTAAAAGAATTTCGTCCTCGAAATTACCTCGATCAAACAGCTCGGGGCAAGACTCTAGCATCTTGCTTTCCAGTTCCCACGTCAGGCTTTCGCCAGCAGCTCCCAACCATACCACTTTCACCAAGGCAATCTCTTTTCCTCTTAACGTCTTCACCTCCCAGTCATTAATTCTTACAGGCATCGTCTCCACCGTAAGATTGTCACATACTTGCACATCGTCCATAGGAATGACATACGACGGATCTGAGATATACTTTCGGAGCTGTGACACGTGAAATACATCGTGCATATTCGACAAGTTAGGCGGCAACACAACTCGATACGCAACCTTTCCAACTCTGTCCGAGATCTGATACGGACCAATGAAACGAGGGGTAAGCTTCTTAGATTTCAAAGCTCTACCAACACCAGTCACAGGTGTGACTCTCAAGAATACATGATCTCCAGCTTCAAATTCTAAATCCGTTATGCGCTTATCATGATAACTTTTCTGCCTACTCTGTGAAGCTTTCATCTGTTCTCGAATTGACTTCACCTTCTCGGTTGTCTCCCGAACGATCTCCGGTCCAAGTACCACACTCTCCCCCGATTCATACCAACACAACAGAGTCCTACACCTCCGACCATGTAAATATTTGAATGGTTCCGTTCCGATACTAGAGCGGTAATTATTATTATAAGTAAACTCTATCAACGGAAGATAGGTATCCCACGAATCGCCTTCCTCAAGAACACATGCCCTCAGTAAATCTTCTAAAGACTGAATAGTCCGTTCGGTTTGACCATCTATTTGAGGGTGGTATGCTGAACTCAACCTCAACTTGGAACCTAATGCCTCTTGCAGACTCTTCCAAAATTCGGAAGTAAACCTCAGGTCTTTATCCGACACAATACACAACGGAACACCATGCAAATTAACAACCACTCGGACGTAAATCTCTGCCAACTTCGATACCGGAAAAGTGATGTTAATAGGAATAAAGTGAACTGACTTTGTAAGCCTATCAACAATCACCCAAATGGAATTACATCCCCTCAAGGTGTTCGGCAAACCTGTCACAAAATCCATCGAAATGTTGTCCCACTTCTATTCTGGAATCTCTAACGGTTGCATCAACCCAGCAGGTTTCTGGTGCTCAACTTTTGACTTCTGACAAGTCAAACATGCGTAAACAAATCTGGCTACATCACGCTTCATACCCGGCCACCAAAACATATTCTTCAAATCGCTATACATTTTCGTCGCTCCTGGATGAATACTCAACTTAATTCTGTGGCTCTCTTCCAGGATCGTTATCTTCATATCTACACTATCAGGAATACAAATACGACCACGAAACCTCAACACACCTTGCGCATCCAACTGATAATCATTATTTTCCAAATGATCTACTCCAAGCATTAAATCTACCAACTTCACATCTAGTTTCTGAGCTTCTCTGATGCTGTCCAGAAAGTCATTATTAATCTTTAACATGCCCAACTTTACACTCTTCGGTGTCACTTCGCAAACTAAACTTAGATGTCTGAATTGCTCAATCAATTCTAACTCTTTAGCCATCATTGCGGACATATGCAAAGTCTTGCGGCTTAAGGCATCAACTACCACATTGGCTTTTCCCGGATTGTAATTTAAACCAAAGTCATAATCTTTTAACAGCTCTAACAATCTTCGTTGTCTCATGTTCAGTTCCTTTTGATCAAACAGGTACTTCAAACTCTTATGGTCACTGAACACTTCGAATCTCGAACCATACAGATAATGTCTCCAAATATTCAGGACAAAAACAACAGCAGCAAGTTCTAAATCGTGTGTAGGATAATTCGCTTCATGGATTCTCAACTGCCTTGAAGCATAAGCAACTACTTTGTTACTCTGCATGAGTACACCTCCCAAACCAAACTTAGAAGCGTCGCAGTATACCACAACTGGTTCCTTTGGGTTAGGCAAGGTCAGCACCGGAGCCGATGTCAACATCTTCTTTAACTCTAAAAAACCTGCTTCGCATAGAGCATCCCACACAAAAGTTTTCCCTTTACCAGTCAACTTAGTTAACGGAAGGGCCAACTTAGAAAAAACCTTATGTAATAACCAGCAAGTCCCAAAAAGCTTCTAATCTTAGTTGCTGACTTCAGAGTTTCCCATTGCAACACCGTGTCGACCTTAGATGGGTATACAACAATTCCACTACCTGATATAACATGACCCAGAAAGCTAACCTCTTCCAACCAGAATTCACACTTCGACAATTTCGCATACAACTTCGTTTCTTACAAAACTTGCAGTACTAATCTCAAGTGCTCCACATGCTCCTCCTTCGACATAGAGTAAATTAATATATCATCAATGAATACCACCACAAATCGATCCAAATAATCGTGGAAGATATGGTTCATGTATTCCAAAAAAACTCCCGGTGCATTAGTAACACCAAAAGGCATTACCGTATACTCATAGTGTCCATATCTGGTTCTGAATGCAGTCTTCTGAGCATCCTTATCTTTTACCTTAATCTGGTGATACCCCGACCTCAAATCAATTTTACTAAACACCCGCGCACCAACCAACTGGTCCATCAAGTCATCAATTCTCGGGAGCGGATATTTATTCTTAATTGTCACCTTGTTCAGTTGTCGTTAAACAATACACAACCTCATACTGCCATCCTTCTTCTTTACTAACAATACCGGAGCTACCCACGATGACACACTCGGTCTAACGAACTTCTTCTCAAGTAAGTCTTCCAAATGTTTCTTCAACTCAACCAATTCAGATGCAGACATCCTGTACAGTGCCATAGACATAGGTCTGGTACCAGGTACAAGGTCAATAGAAAATTCAACTTCTCATTCCGGAGGAATTCAGGAATTTCATCTAGAAACAATTCAGGAAAATCACGAGCAACCTCTAACTCATCAATTATCGCTTGATTCTCAATGGATAATGATGCCACCAACGCAAACACCTAAGCATCTTCTAGCAGTATCTGCCTCATCTGTTTTGTAGTTACTAGACGGGCTCCCTCCTCATCAGGAGTAGAAAACCTCACCGACTTATCAAAGCAATTAATATGAATGCAGTTATACTGTAACCAGTTCATACCTAAAATTACGTCTATCCCACTTAGTGGAAAATAGACTAAGTCAACCAGGAAATCTCTATCAAACATTGACAGAGGACATTTCAACTTAAACTGCAACAGACAGCAGTCAGATTTCACAAACAACAATACTCGATTGTTAGACACGACGACTGACTGATAACTTGGTCGGATGGAACGACCTGCTCTGATACCACTAATGTAACACCCCATTCTAACCCAACTGATAAACAAGAAAATAACAATCAGAGTGCACGAAAAATGGATAAGTGACGATCATGATGGAACCGTCACGACCGTGATGGTCATGACGACCGTGATGATCATGACGACCGTGAGGGTCGTGACGATCGTGATGGAGTGGTGACGGTCGTCACACTCACAAAAACTGGGCGTCACATTTCAACTTACACAGAACACACACACACACCTGCAACACAATCATTTAGTACGTACATAGCATAGAATTTGGATGAACAAATAACGTAAACTTGCTTAGCATCCCAATTACAAGGCAATCTGTTATTTTGCAACGAGATCTAATACACTTCCAACTTTTATAATAAACCAAAGCAGGACCAGAAAAGTCTGCAACTAATTTCATTAAAATTCAGCAAGTACATATCTTGCATCAATTCACAACACAACTAGTTTCAACCATAAAAATCAGCACTACCAATTCATCGGTCTAGTGCGTACAACCAACATTTGGCATTATCAGAAGCAACCAATTTATTAAAGAAAAGTACTTAATAAAATTCAGCAACAAGTAAATCAAATAACACAATACAACTAATCGTTCATCCCCCCAAGAGTGCTACATATCAGAGCGACCAACGACACCTTAAACGGAAAGCTACACTCTATTCCGAGTTACCTGCAAATTACCACCAACGGAGGTAACATACAACGTAAAAGGGTGAGATATCAAAATTATAACATAAGGCATGACAAAATTCATGTCAGGATTATATCACAACATTATAGTTCTTGCAATTCTCCAAATATTATCACAACGAACAACCAGAAAATTGATCATTCATGTATGCAACCATTAGCAGGAAAATTCAACAAATCATCATTTCTTGCAAACACATAATGACGCGACCCTATGGGACTCAACTATGCATATGCATGTGGTACCAATTTGGAGCATCACTCCACAACCAATTCATTTGCCATTAAAGGCCGCCAATGCAGGCACAACCAACGCCAATACATGCCAACCAGAATGATATGCTATGAGATGCATCTATTATGGACTACAACACAACCACAACAACTACACAACAAGGCCTTAAGCCTACAACCAAACTATCCATAATCGAAATATCGCAATTTCATACTCATTATATAACCACAATTTCCAATATGATATAATCAAGTAAAAGCATAATAACCACATTCTCTCAAAAAATGGGAAATTTGCGCGTGTCAGTGCCGTTCCCAATATTATTACCTAGAACTAATGACATCAGAAACTAATTCAGACACAGACAAACATCCATCCTTAAGACTTCTCAACCTACGAGAACATTACTCAACCTACGGGAACATTAACCCTTAATATTTCTCGACCTACAGGAACATTATTCAACCTACAGGAACATTAACCCTTAATATTTCTCGACCTACGGGAACTAACCCCATGATTCAATTCCCTTCATGAAATTGATCATACCCATAGTTATAGAATTGAACCCCACCATTACCTTTGGATTGAGGACAACTCTAAACTCCCGGTTCCGGTTTGCTCTCTGGTGACTCTTCTGCAACTACCTTGAATTCTCTCTGGCGGTTAATTCCTCTGTTCTCAATTTCTCCACAGCTACGTTCCTTTTTCCTCTTTCCCTTCTCTTCAACCTTTTTCCTTAATTTTGGTTCTGAGCAATTTATCGTGTTTTTCCTCTTTCCCCCACAACTTCTCTAATAACTCCCCTATTTCACTTATTCCATCCACTAATATTACAGATAATAATAATAATAATAATAATAATATTACTATTAATTATTAAATTATCATCATTATTAATTATATTATATTATTATTAAACTCTATATTTTATTAAATGATTTCCTATACTTTAAGGACACCCGCCAACACTCTCAGACACACTTCCACATAAAGGCACACCAACAATTCATAAATAATTTAATTTAAAATGAACGGGCGTTACAGGTAGACCTACCAAAAAGGAGTATTCTTCCAATGTAGGTAATAGTTGAAAGTCTAGGAAGGTAAAACAGTGATAAAGCGGATCATAGAACTGCAATAAGGTGGAAAGAAGTCCTTCATCCACGTGGCGACTTAATAAAGATATCAGCTTCCCATATTTGTTGTTGAACTTTTCTTGGTCTTCAATCAAGGCTACCAACTTCCTTAGGCCATCCAATTTAGGACTCTTAAAAATATATTTTAAAGTGTGTCTTCTGGTGGAATCCGTAGCATCCTACAATGTTCATAAACAATGATGAATCCCATGAAGTCCAATGCGGTATGATGCTTTATGAATGCAACAAACACAAGTAAGCACATAGAGACATAAGGATAAACAAACATGGGAAACCCTAGGTTTGCAACGAGCATGGAGCCAAAGGGTATACCCATTCCCAAAGGATGTGGACTAAAGGTTGATTGTACCTGCAGAACAAGGTTCTAAGACGGTTCCCAAAGTCATTAGCCCATCTTTCGGATACTATCAACTTTCCAATTACTTGGTGGTTAATAATATTCTCAAGAGAACCTCTTTTGAGTGTAGCATCGCGTAGCAACTATTTTGAGAGTACTCCCTCATAGTCCTCGCACTACATCCTAATAAAGGCCACAGTGGGGTTAAGGTAACTACGGTCCTCAATATCATAGGCTCCGACACCGAAAATAGTGTATGTTTTCACGATTAAAACTCGTTCAATAGTACAGCTTTCTAGAGGGCCTCAATTGAGCGTGATTTTCAAGTCAACTTGGTCGGGATTCAACCCTCTATAAGCTTCGTCGAACATATCACTATCCTATCTTAAGTTCACTCAAGTCTGGGTGTAGGACTTTGTCTCACAACTCAAAGATATCATCCCAAAAGTAAACAAGAGCAAACATACAAATAAACAGATATAAGAAAATATATATAAAACAAAACAAGTTAGGGAAACCCACTGAGTTTCCCCAGTGAAGTCGTCATTTCTGTCGCGGTGAAATTTGGATACCAAGCTATTGATGAGCTTGAATCTTAATTCATTTGCAACCGAACTTTAATTTGTCCAAAGGAAGGGAAAAAGATCGAATTACCCACAATGCAATGCAAATGCAAAAGCTAGAGAGTTATAGGTTCGGGGGTTAGTTAAACTTAGGGAAGTTGCTAGCATCCTAAGTTTCTGTAGTACTCTACAGGAACCTCTTGTTTTAATTTTGTTTATTGCTAAGGGTTATATTCTTAAGGATGAAAGACCTAGGGGTTTATTTCTAAGTATACTCGACAAGATATTGCATCTTGTGCCTACATATCCTGGCGGGAATGGAATCAGAGTATCTGTAGTTCCCCTAAAGGGTTTGAGGAGTTCTTCGACTGTGGTCAAAGTTCCTACGGGATAAAGGTAGTTGATTGATTGATTTTAGGGGAAAAGATGAGTTGTCATTTAAAGAGAGATTACTTGATTCAACCACCACAACTTTGTAGGAAAATAGTCTTTGCATCGTCTTAAGAGAAGAGCTCAAGTACTCGGATTGTCAACAAGTACGCCTCTATCTCTCCTAAGGAAAAGTCCCTACATGTTGATTGAATTGTTATGGGGTAGAAGTTTTATCTCGCTTAAGATGATTAACATCTTATTCTCTAATATGTTTAAATAGTTTGAATTGAGTTGTTGAATGTGTTTGTCTAAGTTATAAAGATAAAAAGTCCTCCTTATGGGGTAGGATCTATCTTAGAGATCGACTTGAATGGGATCAAGGATAAATGGGGATTATGATGCAAATGAGATGCATACGCACAAGTTTAATTCATGCGCAGTTTCTTCCTTTGGATGTTTATGCAATACGATAAAATAAATCGTGAATAAAGATAAATAGTGGTAAAGTAAAGGCAGATAAATAAGAGCATACATAAACGCATGAAAGCGCTAAAGTGTGTGAATTGTGAGTGTGCGAACGGAGTCGTACGCATGCACGTTTAATTGAATTTGGGGGTATTGATTTTAGTTGAATTGATTTGAAGAAAGATTATATTAGATTAATATTTTTTTTTAAGAAAAGAAGTTGTTCGATTTAAAAAAAGTTGTTTATTAGATTAATAAAAGTTTGTCATTATAAAACTATCCTAAATATGAAAATGGTTTGTTGGTTAATATTATTAATATTTCTTATTAACTAAAAGTTGGTAATTGTTATTTATTTTAAAAGCATAAAATAGATTTTTATTATTAAATTATTTTAAATTTAATTAAGTATAAAATAGATATATCATTATTTATTTAGAAAAGAATTATTTAGTTTGTAAAAGGATGATTAGAGAAAAGATCTAGTTAAATAGTTGATTTAATAAAATAAAAACATTAGTTTAATTTTATAAAGAAAGGGTTGATCTAAGTATAAGTTAATTATAAAAGTTATTAATCTTTTTATAAAAGGTTTAATTAAAACATTAGATTAATAAATAAAAAAAGAGCCAAATTAAAAAGATTAATGATTTATTAGATAAAAGTTATTATTGAAGAATTAATTTATGAGGACATCATTTTAATTTATAAAAGGTTGATTAAGGTTAATTAACTAAAGGTCAAGTAATTGATATAAGTTAAATAAAAAACTTCAATGAAATGGTTACCTAAGGGTTATAAGTTAATTTTTAAAAAAAAGTTGATTAATGAGCTGATTAATGGATTAATTAATTAATAAAACAAAATAAGTGATGATTAGGTTAATTAAAAAGGGATTTGAGACTGACTGGGGGCGGACAATTCAGTGGGGCGCATGCTACGAGGGTGCACGGTAGAAACGCGATGTGGATTGTCCGATCTGATCCGTTGGAGATCAGAGGACTGTGTGTGAAGGTGTATAGTAGCTATCGTGTGTGCATCATATATGATTATTTTTTTTTTTTTACATTTTTGCAAGATTAACAAAACAAAACCAACTCAGATAAACTCTCATCTCCCCTCGATCCTTCTCGCGGCGCCGTTAACCTACTTCCTCTCTCCTCGATCTTCATCGTCGCGCTTCTTCGATCCATTCTACACTTTTCTTTACCCTAACCTACAAATCAAACAGATCTCAAACATGCATGAAACTTCGAAAGAGAGAAACCTTTACCCAGAAACACAAGTTGACGGCGGCTGGACGATGGGGGCGACGACACGAGGACGTGGTCTTAGATTTCGCTCCTCCTTCGAGCTTCACGGTGATGACTAGCCTCCTTTGATCTGAGCTTTGAGTGCGTCGGTTCTTTTTGCTGCGATAAGGGTTTTCTCTCTTGTGACGGTAACGGTTTCTTCGTTTTTTTCTTTGTGGGTGTGCTTCGCGGCTTTTATAGAGGAGTAAGATGGGCCTCCATGAAAATCCACTTAAAGACCTTCCTATTTGGGCGATGGCTATCTGATTCACTTGATTGATTTGAGGAACCGGTAGTTAATTCTTTCTGATTCTGTTGAAGAGGTGTAGGTTCCGATTTAGGGAAGTTTAAACCTTTCTCTTTGCGTATCGATTTGTAAAACTTGGGACCGTATCTTTGACGTGTCCGTTGACTTTGAATTAACTCTTTTCTTCTTCTTCTTGCAGGGAAAAAAATTACACTTAGAGTTCAGAAGCTACCTTATCTTGAGCTCGCTGAGGAAGGCTTCGGACTGGCAATTATGACGCTTAGTCTGAGCTGGGCGAAACTACGGTTGCCGTTTGTTTGATTTCTGTTGCTTACGTTTCCTCTGTTGCTTGGATTATTCTTGATCTTGGTAAGAAGTTGGAGACGGTCTCCATTACCCTTCTGGCTGCTCGAACCTCCTTGCCCGATGATGAATTGAGCTGAGGGCTGAGTTTCTTCATGTTCTTAATTCTCAAATTCTTTCGAATTTGTATGTCACTGCAAAATAGTGTTGGTTGGTGTTGCTATTTTTGTCTTGCACTTGCAGATGATGAGCCGCTGCTGTATCGCTGTTGATGTTGCTTGTAGATGGTGAACTGATATTGTTGACGTTAAAATGATATTACTATTATTGCTTGTAGGTGATGGAGGAAACCTGTTGTTGCTTGCATCTGAGATGTTGATGCTTTTGTTGTTCGCAGCCGATACTATATTTGTCTGCTGTTATGGAATGTTTACCTGCTGAGGCATTATCTTCTTGCAAACGTGGGCTGATGTGTTTCTGTGCTGCAGTGCTATCACTTGCTGATATGGGATTACATTGCTTAATATCGTTCGCAGCCGATGAAATGTTAGTGTTGCTTTGTTCTACTGTTGCGAATGCTATTATACTTTATTATTGTTGTTTGTCAAAATACCTGTTACCGTTGCCTGCCAATCTTGCCTGATGTTATGCTTGCAAATGTTATTCTACTGATGATTGCAAAGGATGAAATTATGTTGTTGAAATGTTGTACTGATGCTTGCACTGTGATGATACTGAAATGCTGATGCAATGCCTCTGATAAATTGCTTCTGAACGCCGCTGATAAATTCTGAAGCGTTTGCAACGTCCTCGATTGTTGCTTTAATTTTCTGTGACGAATTCTTGGGTTGTCTATCTTGAATTTAGCTGACTTTTTTCTTCTTTCAGGGGCCCAAATTTAAGTTCGGGAGCTGCCGAGTCTACGCCGTCGCCGAGAAAGGTTTGACGGTGATGATGACTTATAAGTCTGAACCGTGACGAGATTGAAATTGTTGTTGCCTGTAGTTGTGTGCGCTTTGCATTGTATTGAGCCATTGAAGATTAGTTGTTTTCCTTCCAAAATTCAATCTTTCGATGTTCGGTAAGGAGTTAGCGACAACTTCGATTGTTGCTCTCCCAGCCGCTCGTGCTTCCTCCTGATGATGAGTTTAAACTGAGGGCTGAAACTCTTTATCTTCATATGAACTTATTTCTTAATTTATCTCTTTAACGGTCTTCTGATTACCGGAGGTGTTTTGCTTTGACAGGTTTGGGAACCGTTAGAAATGATTTGCAGTAGTTCTAACGTCATGATCCGGACTCGGAGACGGCGCTCGTGTTCATAAAGAAACTGGTACATTTTGAAATCTATCTTGATTGAGATTGCTCAGAGGTACATTCTTAACCTCAACTTCCTCTGCTGAAGTGCAGGTCGTGTGGACAAGCTGCCAGTCCCGTCTTTCTGAAGAGAAAAGTTCTCGCAATCCTCTTACGTTCGCCGATAGCTTTACCTCCACTTGATAGGAAGGCATCTTCTGTTTGTTGGTAAGCTGAACTTGAACTTGTAGACATCTGATGTTTTGCTATTGAGACCTACGAAACCAAACTGGATTAAAAGTATGCAGGGGCTACGGCGAAGTATTTAGGGAACTGCCAAGGCCGGACGGTGCTACCACAAACTCGGTGCAGCCTACGCGAGCACTTTCTCATATGTATCGGGTTCGACAATTCTTGGAGTTATGAATTGTTATACATAGGTGTTTTCTTCTGAGGTGAATACCGGCATATCCGCTATGAGCAGTATTCGAGAGCAAGAATCCAAATGACTTTATATAACTTTAGCAAAAGCTTGTATAGCTTTAACGTGTTGTTTGTATGTTTATGGTTTGAGAAATTGTATCCATATGTAAACAAAACATCATCCGTCCTTATAAACATCGAAATTATGTTGAAATACCAGTATAAATATACTAGAATTTAGGCATTCCAACCTGTATTTGAAGAATGATGAAACCTTACGTATTTCCAGACTCGGTTATAAACCATGCTCGAGAGTTACTAAGTTTGTAATATTATGAATCTTCGACCCCTTGTAAAAAATCAACCCATGATATGCATCACACTTTGTAACTTAAATGGTGATCTTCAATCCTTGGGGTAAATCAATCAAGCGTTAACTAAATCACTTGTCATAATAGCAACATCACTAACAATACTCCCAATGCGAGATGTGCTTACACAAAGTGCTGAGGTCGCAATTCTGATCTCGCGAATCACAACAGGATCCTGTAATTTTGACTTCAAAATCCCGCTTTGAAATCCGAACTCAATGGGTAGCTTTGACGTTGTCTTTGCATGGTGAGGACCTTTAACCATCGGACCTTGGACATGAATCTTGAGTCCAAAATCAAACCTCCATGTATTACAACTCTTGATCTTTACTCTGAAGATTTGATGCTTAAAGTCCCGAGGGATACCACTCGAAACTTCTCTTACTTTCGAATTTGTGAGAATGAAGGCTGGTCTTGGAATTACTGCATCAGCGCAAGTTGGTTAGCCATAAAAAGGTACACAAAAGTAAAAAAAACAAGAACGAAACAGGCACACGGAGATAGGATCTCATGGTCAAAAATTAGGGTGAGACACATTGGTTAAGCTTGAGCATGCTTGGAAAAATCTTCACAGGAAGGGTAAAGCAATGTTGGGGAAGAGCAACGACAAAGCCTTTGAGCCATACCTGGTTTGGATCCGTGAGCGAGCCACAAAGTTTCTAATGCCTTATCCTACTGCTAGACCATTATATCCTCCTGTGGTTGAGACGCCCACTACGGTTGACATTCAGAAATACAACCAGGTGCTGCAAGAAAAGGAAGAGTTGAGGAAAGCCAACGAAGAGCTAGAGAAAGAAATTGCTCAACTCTGAAGCGAGAAGAGTGAAGTCGTGTACTCCTGCAAGAGGCAAACCGAGTTGATAAACCATCTGGGTACCAGCTTAACCAAAGAGACTGATGCTCGAGAGCGTTTGGGGTTAGACTTCAAGGCTGTTAACAGTGTCCTTGCCACCAAGAAGCAAGACTTGGACAGGGCATATCTGAAGAACTCCAAATTCGAGGCATTGTGGAACACTACTCTGACCAATCACAAAGAGCGAGAAGAGAAGCTAAAGCAGCAGATCACCAAGATGACAATTCAGCTCGAGGCAAAGAATGAGAAGATTGAAGCTAAAGCATCTCTCAGGCGTAGCGCTGAGTGCAAGTTGAAAGAAGCTATGGCGAACCTAAAGGAGTGCAAACTGAGGGATGATTCCAAGAGGCGCAGATTGGAGGATTGCTTCGGAGAGGGAGCCTGGAAAGACTTTGTTGAAGATATCCAGAACAACTTCATACAGAGAGAGCTACTTATTCGAGGATTGCTCACCAGGCCTGATCACCCAGAGACAAAGGAAATATTGGAGGATTTTCGTGCCTGCTGCCGCACTTGATTTCTTTTGTATTTGTTTGTAGCTTTCATTCATTGTTGTATTGTTGACCATCACCAGGCTTGTTGGCTGAGGTCACTCTATTACCGTTGATTCAGTTGTATTTAGTCACTCTTGTATGCTTCCTATGTGGGCTCTTTATATATCAGATATTGATTTATCTCCGTTATTGGCTTCTTATTTGTCTCGCTGGTATTCTAGAACTAGAATCGGGGGGAATTTCTCCCAAAGCACAGACACATGTTTGCATTTGCATATCATCTTGCATAACAGGTACCTTGGACATGTTTATCTGACCCCTGTATTTTATTTCGAAGGTGTGTTTCAGGATTGACTGCAGACCAAATCACTGCTACTCCACGCGAGCCAATCAACTCAGAGCTATGGAGCAAGTTCAAGGTGAAATGCAAGAGTTTAGGGAGAGGATGTCCCAGTTCATGAACATCATGTAGGTGGTTGCCAGTGGGAAAGAGCAACTCAAAACCCTCGTGCAGCCCTTGATTGCACGCGTTGACACCAATGGGGTTTTGCACGGAGGTGAGACTACCAACCCTTCTCACGTGGAGACTCCCCGGGCTGACAATTCTGGACCGACTGTGATCATTCCCGACGCTGGAGGCAATGGGAACATTGGATTGGGTAATGGCAATGCTGAGGCTGGTAATGGCAACATCGGAGCTGCTATTGGTAATATCGGCACAGGTGGTAACAACGCTGGAGATAATGTTGGTAACACTGGAAATGGAAACTTCCATGGACCCGAAGCTTATGGAATAGTCCATGGAAATGTTCATCAACCCTGGGCTGAGGATCGTCAAGCTGACGTATTCTCAATGAGAGGCGATGAGGCTGAGCTACCTTCTGAGGCCAGCCGGAGATTCAAACTGCTTGAGGATAAGATGAAAAACCTTGAGAATCTGAATTCTATGGGGCTTGATATGGGCAACTTAGGGTTGATCCCTGACCTCAAGGTACCATCGAAGTTTAAAGTGCCAGACTTTGATAAATACAAGGGCACCACCTGTCCTCGTGTCCACTTGAGATCTTATTACAGAAAGATATCGGCGTAATCCGACGACGAGAAGCTGCTGATGCACTTCATTCAAGATATTTTGTCGGGGCCTTCACTTGAATGGTACATGGGCTTGGAGCCTGTGAGTGTACATAGCTGGAAGGATCTTGCAGAAGCATTTGTTAGACATTACCAGTACAATAGTGACCTGGCGCCCAATCGGGTCCAGCTGCAAAGTCTGGCACAGAAGAATAGGGAATGCTTCAAAGAATACGCACAACGCTGGCGTGAATTGGCAGCCAGGGTACAACCGCCAATGGTTGAGCGTGAACTGGTAGATATGTTTGTGGCAACCTTACCAGGTGTTTATTATGAAAAGCTAATCAGCAGCATGTCAGGACGCTTCTCTGACCTAATCATCACTGGTGAGCGAGTGGAGAATGGGATTAAGTTGGGTAAGATCCAGGCCAGTGACAGTTCCTCGGCTGGAGGAAAGAAAGTGTTTAGGGGAAAGAAGAGAGAGGGTGAAGCCAACTCTGTATCTGGTTCCCGAGGAAATAGAAAGCTAGCAAAAAACCGTCAACAACAGAGGGTCACAAGTATTATTGTTCCCGTCGCGCTACAACCACAGCAGCCAAATTAGAACCAAGGCCAAAACTACACCCAGCACCGATACAAGGGCCCAGCAGCGAACTGAGTGTTCGAAACGCCACCAATGTCGTATTTGCAGCTGCTTCAGGCCTTGTTGCAGTTACAGTTGGTTCACAAGCGGACAATGGCTCCATTAACCGGACCACCTCCTCCTGGATACGATGCAAATGCTCATTGTGAATTTCACTCGGGTGCCCCGGGGCACAACATTGATGGCTGCAAAGCGTTCAAGCATAAGGTCCAGGACCTGTTGGATAGTAAAGCGATCAATTTCTCCAATGAGGTTTCGAATTTCATTTAGAACCCAATGCCTATCCACAGACAGGCTGGGGTTAGTGCAATTATCGAAGACGAAGATCTGAATTTAGTGATGAATGTCGACGATCTGAAAACACCAATGAGTTTTGTCAAAGCCAAGTTGTTGAAAAAGGGCGTGTTCCCAGGTTGCAGGGAGTTCTGTATTGAATGTGCAAGACATATGGATGGTTGTGGTCAGTTGAAGACCGGTGTTCAGAGTCTGATCGACGAAGGGGTCCTACAATTTGATCGGAAGATTGAGAACACGTCCGAAGAGGTGTTAACTAAGCAGGAGGATGAGATTGCTACAATCACCATTCCGTATAAGAATGTCATTATTTTTGCTTCAAGGCCACCCGCGATTACTATAATGAAGGCTAGCCCTATACCTTTTGAAAGTACCAAGGCTGTCCCTTGGAATTATGGGGCAGAAGTCTACTGCAACAGGAAGAAGCTGGACTTAAAAGGCCTACCTGTAGAGTCTATGGACAACATGGTTGGATCAGGAGGGATTACTCACAGCGGAAGAGTATTCTCGCTACCTAAAGTTGTTGTTGACAAAACAGATAAGAGAAAAGACAAAGCAGTCGTTGAAGAGACCCCTCAAGAGGTAGAGAGGGACTTGTTGGTGAGAGATGCTGAAGAGTTCATGAGATTAATCAAGAAGAGCGACTATAAGGTAATTGACCACCTACAGCAGACGCCTTCAAAGATTTCCATACTGAACTTGTTGCTTTGCTCTGAGGCACACCGCAACGCTTTGTTGAAGATTTTGAATGCCGCCTATGTACACTAGGAAATTTCTGTTAACCAGCTTGAGGGGCTGATTTCACATGTGAACGCCGGCAATGGATTGGGATTTACTGACATGGAGTTGACACCCAAAGGCAGATCCACGAGACGTTCTGCCAAGCATTCGAAACTGTCAAAGTTAAGGATTCAGTTCCAACCTCAAGCAAATTGCCTGAAGTGGCTCTCTCTTCTTTCAAAGAGGCACAAGTTGTGGTACAGACTGGTTCAGCTCAAGGCTGGAGGCAGGTGCTGAACATTCCCAATAAGGAAGATACGTTTGGCTTGGGGTATCATCCTTCTGCTGCTTCATCCTCCCTGTTGCACCCCAAAATTTTCCCAACCTTTTTCTTTGGTTGGCTTGTGTTTCATTTCATTTTGTTCTAGCATTTGCATTGCATATCATTCTTCATTGAACAGGGGATCAAGAGGTTGTACATAGAAAAAGGAGGTTACTCAGAGTGTTGAGCCTAAGCAAGGGGTGTTACTCAAGTTTGGATGGTCATCAGGTCATCTATAAGTGGTCAGTGTTCTTTGAACGGATTGATGGATGTATGTGGGTCAGCTCTTAACTTGGAGGCCAGTTGAAGAGCATCAGAGGGTTGTGAATTCATGATTATGTATATGGGATGTTTAGAGAGCTCATTAGGTGCTTTGAGAGCCATGTTGGAGTTTATTCAAGTTGTTGTGTGATGTGGAACAAGCCACAGTCAAAGTTGTTGCATCTAGGGTTTTCATCTTGCAAATCCTCAGTTAACTGTGACATTGAAGGAGGTTAAAACTCAATTACAAGGCTTTATGGTCATGAGATGTTGTGTTAAGATACATGAGATATCATTTCAAGATCAATTCATCAAGAATCAAGAGTGTGAGAAGTTACTAAATTAGGGTTCTCAATGTAAAATCCCCTGTTTAGTCCCCAACTTCAAGACTACCTATCTCAAGATACAAGTCTCATCTCAACTTTTGACAAACATGGAACTTTTAGAGCATGTTCTTAGATTTCTTTTGAGTACTAGAAGTCCTTGATTGAATCTATAGAACTCAAGTTATGATGCAGACAAGTTACAGCTCATCAGATGAATGTGATTTTGGTCAACAAAAGTCAACCAACTTCCAAGCCATTTTTTACCTCGAAGGATTTTTCTCCTCAACGTTTGGCCAACATGAAAGTTGTAAAGCATGGTCTTAGATTTTCAAAGAGTATTAGAAGTCTTTCATCTGATTTGTAGAACTCAAGTTAGGAGGTTTACAAGTCAGGGGTATTTTGGGAAAGTGAGATTATAGGTCATTTTCATTATAGGTCCATTTCACCACTTTGCACAACTCAAATGAAAATATTTCCAACAATAAATGTGCTCCAAATAGGGCCATTTGCATTACCAAATCATATCTTGTCATGGGTGGAGCTTGGATGGGAGAATTGGTGTTTGAATTTATCATAAAGAAGGCTTAAAATGAGAAAATGGGAATTAATTCACTTGGAACTTTTTCAAGGCAAATTTATGCATTTTTTGAGTGCAAATGATGTTCTAAAGACAATGCCAATTTTATATTTGCAATTTGAGGTCATTTGGTTGGTCATTTCCATGTTTTCTTCACCATGAAGTAACAAATTGGAAATCCACCATAGAATCAAAACAAGGTTCAATTCTTGGCCCTTTGATCAACTCAGGCCATGTGCAAGTGATTGCAAGCAAATTGAGGCATGTGCAGTGCATAATTCGTGAGTTTGGCAAGCAAAAAGTGAAGGAAAATTTGAAATTCCATTCTCACAAATTAGCCACAATTGGGCCCCCATTTGATGCTAAGTCCAACATATAGGTATTCTAGATGAAGAATGGATGAAAAAATCCGGTCATTTCGTGCCCAGAGAGCAAGAACACATTGGGAAAAAGTGGAGTAAAGGTGAAAAACGATTTTCCAGATTTAGCCATTCTCAAGGCAAATCAAGCATTCAAATAGCTCTAATGAAGTTCATGGAATGATTCTGGGTACTTTTTCTCAAGCTTTAACACCATTTCAAGGCCTAGTGGAGGCACTCCACTAGGTAATCTTGAAATCAACTTTTCTCTCAATTCATGATGCCATTCCTTGCCATTTTTGCATGTTTGTGATCTTTGAGTTGTATAGATCATTTCTGTTTATGTCTTGTGTTTGTTTGTGACAATTTTTGTTGTTTGCTTGAAACTTGATTGGCTCGGTTTGGACGATTCATGATGTTTTAGGCCTAGTTGATGTTGGATTCGTGATGTACGTTTCATGTAGATGAATTTTGATGTTTAATTCGTTAATTTTGGACGTGTTTTGGTGACTGTGTGCTACGTACGGTGGCCGAAGTTGTGAGGAAGATGACCGGAGCTTTTGTCCGGCCACCACCTGGTTTTGGTTATTTGAAATGGAGAAGATGCTTATATGGCTTCATGTGCACCGTGGGATTTGATTACTTCTGGCTTGAACGCGTCTGATTAAGACGTACGCTACTCCATGTTTGACTCTGCACCACACAATCATATTCAAACTTCATTAATGCGTTGGCATGATCTCAGCCCCTTGATGAGATTACCAAGTAATCATGCGCTTCACAATGAGTCCCCACCGTGCGCTGCCTTTGACTAATCACACTTGATATTTGTTTGGCCTGATTTTGTTTGGACACGCCTAGGCCTCAATTGCTATTCATACCCCCCTTCTTGGCCCAATTTCATTTCCAACTGATTTTCTTTACTATTTACACCGTGTGCCTCTTTATTTTATTAATATTTTCATTTTTATTTTTGTTTATTATCTATTTGCATTTAAATAAATTTTAATTACTTCCAATTATCCAAAAAAATCATAAAAATATTTTTTAGACACTTTAAGGTGTCTTTTAATTTTGGAAAATTTTTATTTTACCTTTTGTTTTATTTTTCAATTAAAATTGGATTTTAATATTGGAAGTGTATTAATTGATTTATATTGTGACATTGCTTGATCGTTTATTTGTTTCTTCCATTTCCTTTGGGTCCAATGAATGAAAATTGATCCTCATACACTTGATGAGTTGAACAATTTTTTAGGACCATTTTGCCCCTGGTTGGTTGACTTTAGGTTTTACTTTTGGTGCTTTCCTTTTGACCCTCGATTCTCCCATTTCAAAGTGGTACATCTTGAATTTAATTTTCTTTTGATGGTGCTTTGAGGGGATATTTTCCTTGTGCTTTTGGTTTCTGTTTGCCAACTTGTTTAGCTTTCTTGTGCATTTTATTTGGTAATGTTTGAACCATTTTCCTAATTTTGAGGTAACTTGCAAGTCAAGTTACCTCTAAGGGAAGTTCATACATGTACCTTGACCTAGTTTGATTTGGATATGACTTTTTTGGATCCTTTGAGCTCTCAATCCCTTTTGTTTCCTGTTGTTAACATGTTAAGGATGATGTGTGTTCAATTTTAGGTCATGATATTGTTTTTTCCTTTTTCATTTGTTTGTTTGCTTTTGAGCTTTCAAGTAAGGTTTCATTGTGTTAGTTTGCTTGCATTTCTTTGTGTTCTAGCTTGCATTTCTTTTTGTTATGATTTGTTTTTGCTTTTGAACTTTCCTCTTCATATTTACCTTCTGTCCAATGACCTTGGAGTGTCATTTAAGGTGGCTTGGTCCCTCCTTAGGAGGAACTTAAAGCTTACCTAAAGTGATGAATCCATGAGGACTTTTCTTAATGTGTTTGTCACACTTGTTTGTTTGCCTTTGGTGCATCTCTTTCTCTTTTCTCTTTGCATCCTAAAATGAATCCTTGGTTGAGATGAGCTTGTGGTGGCTACTGCCCCACACATATTTTCCTCCCACTTGCATCCTACTTGTGCATTCCATGTATGCATTCTCTCATTTGCATGTTTCCTTTGTTCTTTCTTCTTCTTCTTTTGTCTTCCTTCCCTTAGGATTTCTAACCTCTCTTGTTTAAGAGTGTTTATGATAGACATTAGGGTTCTAACCATGCATGACAACATTAGTAGATGTTTCTCTTTTGTAATCCCAACTTTATGAGCACTTTGCATGACAACTTTTAGGGTTTGGTCTAGTCCCCCTTTAGTCTGTCCCTTTCTCTTCTCATCTTCAAACAACTTCAATCCACTTAATAAAGATAATGAATGTTGTGCCATGAGCCTTATACTTGGGAAATGGTGATTGAGTGGCTACCTCTCAACTGCCTAGAGTGTTTAGTATACGTCCTTAGGACGATATGTGTCGCTACCGCGAAAATAAGGTGCCGGCAAAACAGAAGAGTCGCCACCTTTCGTTATTTCTCCCTCAGAACGGGAAAGGAAACGATCGGAAAAACCTTACGAAAAAGGTATAAGACAAGGTCATCGCAACCGTTGTCTGGGTTCGGGAGTCGGCTACGCAAGGGGAAGGTATTAGCACCCCTCACGTCCATCGTACTCGATGGGATCCACGCTTGTTGTGTTTATCTAACGGGTTTGTTTACTATCTACCTATCAAGGCCAGTCTGAAAAGAAAATAAAATGACTCGGCAAAGCGTCACGCTTTATGCCTACGTATTCTCATCAGAGAATGAGAAATTAGAGTCAACGTAGTTCTCCTAACTACGGGTTACAGGGAAGGTGGCTCGCCAATACGTCAGTATTGTGCCTACGTACTCTCAACAGGCTTGAGAGATCAGAGCTTACGTAGTTCGGAATAATACGGATTACGGGAATTCAGATTCATCTGTTTTATCGAGTAGGGTTAACAAACAGTTCCAGCAGTTTGGCGTATGCAGATCGACCCTTGGAGACTTAGGCGTTACCGTTTGCGGTAGAACTGAAAGTTAACGACACTCTTTTCTTCAGAAAAGCTTCCTTTGAATTTTGGGCCCCCGGGGCAAAAAGGTTTGAAGTTTGTTTTCTGTCTTTTACGGAAGAACTGTTTTTTATGGTTGTTCGCAACTAATATCACACTAGCGACTATGACCTGAGAGTGAATGCGTCGCATGTCACCCAAAGGGTGCCATGCTAAACATCCAGACTGTTGAAAAGAAACTCTCGAACAATCCTTTCTCAGATAGCTTAAGGCTCGTAACGTACGATGTCAGTTAACCTTTATTACTGTATTTTAATTTGTTTTGAGATGAGAAGAGAGAACGGGCTCAACTAAGGGGAGACTATCAAGTCCTACTGTTGTCATGCCAAGGATTCATCCTACGATTGAGGTTTGAAACAGGGAACTCCTAGAAGTTATCATGCATAGGTTTCAACCTAAAGTTCTAATCATCACTTCCTTATCAAAGGAAGTGAGATTCCTAGGGGATCATGTCAATGATAAACAGAAACAGATAAAGCATCAGCTTAAACAGTAAACAGTAAACGACTGTAAAATGCATGCAATGCAAGTGAGGGAGGAAATGTGTGTGGGGCATCAGCCTCCACAAGCTCATCTCAACCTCAAGCCAGATATGAATAACTGTAATCATACAGAAGAAATAACATGCTATCAAGCAAAATATAATAACTGCAATCATACAGAAGAAATAACATGCTATCAAGCAAACACAGACCACATAGGCAAGGGAGCTGGGCTCTACCAAATACCAGCAAGCAAAGCCATACAGTAAAAATACAAGCAGAGGGAGCAACTCAACCTCTAGTGCAATCATGCCCCTAGATTAAATCAGTCTAGATATGGACTTATTCTAATGCATCGGGCAAATCAAACAAGCCACATCAATACAGTTGCACAGAAAGAAAACAGACAGTCAAGAAAAGCAGATCAACCACCCCTACAACTTTACAGCAAAGCAGTCCTCTGACAGCAGTTTAATCCTCAGACTTCAACTGCTCTTCAAAGCTATCATCTTCAATAGCAAGTATCAACTTGCTTCTCCAAGTTTCCAATACATCAAACATAAGTATCAACTTATCCCCTCTTCTCCAAGCCTCAGCTCTTCAGTCAATTCCACCTTCAGGCTTCAACCCTAATATCAAGTATCAACTTGGCTCCCTCAGGCTCTCAGTGCATCAACATAAGTATCAACTTATCCTTTATTCCTCAAGCCTCAGCTCTTCACTCAATCTCAATTTGATCTTTTTCACAAGTGTCAACTTGGTCTTCAAGCTTCAGCTCTCTCTACTTTACCATTATCAACTTTGTCCTCTTCCTCTACAAGCTTCAGCTTCTCAGAGTAATCTTCAAACACAAAAGAAGTATCAACTTCATACTTCAATCTTCTTCAAGCAAGGAACTCCATCCTCTAACAAGGGAGAAAGATGCATCTATCAAGAGCAAAGTTTGGATGATTGGTAGCAGAGTGAAGACCAAAGGTCACCACTAAGCATCCTATCATCAGAGAAAGGGACCCTCAAAGGTTCTACCAACTTGCAAAGAGCCACACATCCTACCAAAGAAGGGATGAGGCCTTTACAAGGGGACCTTACATCATAGGGAATAATGGAAGTGATCAACATCTTCCATGTTTATGAAGGAAGAGAATCTATCTAGAAGCTCTGCCTACAAAACCCTAATCTTAACACCTAAACAAAACTACACCAAAAGGAGGGAAGATCATCATATCCAAGCTTCTTCAAGCAATCCATTGCATCTTCAACTTGCCTTCAACATCATCAAAGAACAAGCAAAGCAACACCCTAATCTAAGGGAACTAAAGAAGTTAATCTAGTTGAGTTAGTGCATTAGAATCATCTAAAACTAGCACTTAAACTAAAATCAAGCAAAAATAGTAAACTTCATTTAAAATTCCTACAAAAATTCCTAAGGGATCCTAATTCAATCATGAATCTACCCTACAAAATCAGAGGTTGAATCATCCACCAAGTCCTAAAAATAAAATCCAAACCACAAGGTATCAACCATAAACCCTAAAAATGGAGCTCCTAAAGGTTTCAACCTAAAACTACCACTTATATTCATCACAAAAATGTGAGAAAAATCTATGGGGATCATGCATATCTATGCTAACTACTCACAAAAAAACAAGGCCAAAATCTTCATCACATGATCAAACCAAATTCACCAATATCAAGCATCAAACATGACTATTTTAATATCAATTAAAATGTAAAAAATCCCATAAAATCAGAAAATGCATGAAATAATAATATTTTTATTTAAAAAATACTAGATCCTATCATGAATCCAATGCAAAAAGAATGGGATTAATTGAGTTATTTTTCCATTTTTTTATGAATTAATCAATAACCAAGAATAAAATGAAAAATAATATGAAAATCCAACTAAAATAAACAAATGCACGGTGCAGGTAGTAAAAGAATTCAGTTCATTCTTAGGATTGGGCCATAAGGGGGGTGCAGGTATCACTTATTTCACAAAGCCCAAAACCAGCTGATTAATGAAACGGTGCGTTTCATTATTGTTCAGAAATCCTTCACAAAAAAGGAGCACGCGTGGCCGTTGGATGAGGTCTTTGGTCCAAGTCAAACCATGATCCAAGGGCTCTGGGATCATCTTCCCCAATTCAAACCTCTGAAACTCAGGCCACCTGCGCGCCCAAAGCCACCGCCGGTGACATTCTCCGGTCGTCATCTCACAACCCTAACTTGCCATAGAACCCACCATTGGCCACGATTCCTTGATCAAACTTGTCCCATATTTCACAAGGAACTCAATCATACCATTAGTTCTCTCTGAAACCTCAAGATTCGCAAGAACCACCTCTCAACCAAAAATGGTAACATCCCTAATTGGTCACTAACTCTCAAATTAATGATATGAAAACCTTCCTACATCAATCCTCAATGCATCTAACATCCTAATTCTTCTTAATTCTACCTAAATCAAGCTGGAGATTGGAAGTTACTAACCTGAAAATTTTGTGTGCACAGAAGTAGTAAACCTTCAAATCAAGCCCTCAAATGCTCCAGACTCCTTCAGTGAATCAATTCCAAGCTTCTGTATGCAATAAACTTGATTGAAATGGCTTCAATTCTTGGATTCGAATCTGAGTTGTAGGTGAAGAAATCTGAGATCAAGAACACCAATCAGCCACGAATTTGCCTTGATTATGATCTGGAATCATTCCCTAGCATCCATGGAAGAGATTGCAATCAAGAAAATGGATGGAAAGTGAAGAAATTGGTGTAACCGAATTCAGTTGCAAGCAAGAATTTTCCAATCTCAATCTCTACTCTCTCCTTCAATCATCACCAACCTTGGCCTTGGATCATCTCTATTCAATATATAGGACATGTAGGGATGATCTAGAAAGCTCTAGATCCTTCTAATGAGTATTTCAATATCTCATCTCATGAAGATTTCAATCTCATGCCATGGTATGCACAATTCTGTTAGCAGCTTGCAATCACCCTCATTCCCTTCCAATTTCTCCCATAATGATATTTTGTATGTGTTTGGATTGAAATAAGCCTTGGTCATGCCTTGAATTTAGGTTTGGCAAATGTTACTTATGATGTAAGTAACTACTTTTCAAAGCAAGTCCACAAATTAAAACTCAATTCAAAATTGTGGCCAAACTAATGTTCTTAAAATGTGTTTTAGAATCAAAATGACCTATTACATGCCTTGGTTTGGACATGTAGATCAAAAATACCAATTTCCAACTTTGGTTCATTTGAAAATCATCCTTATTTTAGGTCATTTTAGCAACTTTGAGATACAAGCACTTACAACCTCTCATGACCTCTTGAATAGCCTTAAAACATGATTTTGGACAAGTTTGATGTTGAACACTTTCCCATTTGAAGCTTGGAAATAGGAGTTATGGCCTTATGGTTGAAATGACCTATAATCTCCAAATGACCAAAATGCCCTTGACTTGTCAAATCCATAACTTGAGTTCTACAAACCCTATCAAGGACTTATAGTACTCTCTAGAAAGCTAATAGGATAAGGAACAACATTCATGTTGACCAAAAGTTCATAGGAGTCATCCTTCTAGGGCAAATGTTTCATGCAAGTTGGACAACTTTCAAGCTCCCAAATTCACATACCTCAGGTGACCTGTAACTTGTCAAAGTCATAACTTGAGTTCTACAAATCCTATAAAAGACTTCTAGAACTCAAATTAAAGCTAAGATCATGCTCTACAACATTCATGTTGGGGTCAAGATGATATGACAATCATATCTTGAGTTAAATTGCCTTGAAGTCAGGGGTCAAACTAGGGGATTTTACACTGTCAATTCTTAGAAACCCTAGCTTGAAACTTCTCAAACTCTTCAATCATGATGAGTTGACCTTGTAATCATCCTTATAACATCTCAATGCATCAATCCATGATCACATGGCCTTTGAATTAGGTCTCAACGTTGCTCAAATCATCAGTTGACTTAGGGTTGACCCAGTCAAACCCTAGCTGCACCAATCATGGCTGAGGCTTCTTAATCTTGCACAATGACCTGTCTAGTCCTCAAAGTGATCCTCAAAACTTCTCATGAGCTCTCTCAAGATCTCAAATCTAACTTCATGGCTCCAGAATCATCTGATGGCTTTCCCATAACTCTCAAGTTAGGAGACTTACACACTTGGCTTCAATCACTCTCTCTGAGGATCTTTTAATTTCTCTGACAAGGATATCAACCCTTGAACACTTGAATAACATTCTTAGCTAGCCTTGTATAGCTCTTGATTGGTAATCATACCTCTTGATCTCCTGCATACATGTCAATGAAATGCAAATGATAATGCTAATGTGAATGAAATGAAACACAAGCTAGGTAAGGAAATGTTGGGCAAATTTTGGGGTGCAACAATATGCGACGCATTCGATCATAGGTTTTAGACTTTAGTACAGCATATATTATAAGCACTAAAATTCAAAACACTTCTTCACTAAAAAATACAAAAACAATTCAAACTTTTTTTCATCCTTCGGGATCTTAATCAGGAAAACCTTTTCATAAGCAAGAGTGTTGTTAACTTTCAGTCCTATCGCAAACGGTAACGCCTAAGTGTCGATTGGTCGAGCTGCATACACCAAACTGCTAGAACTATTTGTTAACCCTACTCGGGTAAAACTTTTGAACCAACCCGTGGTCCTTTTAGTCCGAACTACGTTTGCTCTGATCTTTCATACCAGATGAAAGTACATAGGCATAAGACGTAATGTCTTAGCGAGCAACCTTCCCCCCTTCTTTAGTCGTAGTTGGTCGAACTACGTTGACTCTGACTTTCCCATTGCACGAGGGAGTATGTAGGCACAGAGCGGCGATGCTCTGCCGAGTCAGTCCTTTTTCTTCTCTTTTTGTCCATAAGCCTTTAGCGTAGATACTTTACACACCCTTGTAGATAGACAACACATGCGTGGATCCCTTCGAGTACGACGGACGTGAGGGGTGCTCATACCTTCCCCTTGCGTAATTGACTCCCGAACCTAGGACTTGGTTGTGATGACCTTGTCTTTTCCCGTTTTCGTCAGGTTTTTCCCGATCCTTTCCTTTCCCTCTCTTTGGGATAAATAACGATAGGTGGTGACTCTGTTAGTCATTTTCGGCCTCTTTTCATTGCATGTGCATTTTATCAATAATCAAAGGGCGTTTTTGTTGCATTCAAATTTTGTGATCTCTATTATTCGTGTTTTGTTTTAAGAAAATAATAAAATGGCGAAGTGGTTTGTGCTGACTTGCACATTGTTTTTATGATTAACCATTTTCCTTGCAGGAATCACACTACAGATGACATCGACCCAGAACCTTCCATGACTCACTTCGACTTTGATTGCCCGATATATCAAGCTGAAGAAGAGATTGACGAGGATGAAGAACTTCCGGAAGAGTTGGCTCGACTTTTGAAACAAGAAGAAAAGATCATTTTGCCTCATGAGGAAGTTGTCGAGATTGTTAATCTAGGGTCTGAAGAAGTGGTCAGAAATGTCAGAGTAGGGGCCGCGTTACAGAGCGACATCAAGCAAAGACTAATCGAGATGCTTCGAGAGTATAGTGATATCTTTGCTTGGTCCTATGAAGACATGCCCGGACTTGACACTGACATAGTGGTTCATCACTTACCATTGCGCGAAGATTGTCCTCCAGTTAAGCAGAAGCTTAGAAGGACACGACCAGACATGGCCGTTAAATTAAAAGAAGAGGTCCAAAAGCAGTTGGATGTTGGATTCTTGGCTGTGACTACTTACCCTCCGTGGGTCGCCAACATAGTACCTGTATCGAAGAAAGACGGTAAGGTACGGATGTGCGTTGATTATCGGGATTTGAACAAGGCGACCCCTAAAGACGATTTCCCGCTCCCTCATATTGATGTATTGGCCGACAATACTACTCAGTTTTCGGTATTTTCATTCATGAATGGCTTCTCCGGCTATAACCAGATTAAGATGGCGTCGGAAGACATGGAGAAAACTACATTCATTACACCGTGGGGGACGTTCTGCTATAAAGTAATGCCTTTTGGGTTGAAAAACGCAGGGGCAACTTATAAGCGTGCAATGGTCACTTTGTTTCATGACATGATTCATCATGAGATCAAAGTATATGTTGATGACATGATAGCAAAGTCCCAAACGGAGGAGGGACATCTGGTCAACTTGCTGAAGCTATTTGAGAAGCTTAGGAAATTCAGGTTGAGGCTGAATCCTAACAAATGCACTTTCGGGGTGCGGTCCGGAAAACTTCTGGGGTTTATCGTAAGCGAAAAAGGCATCAAGGTTGATCCTGCAAAGATCAAGGCCATTCAAGATATGCCAACGCCTAAAACTGAAAAAGAAGTTCGTGGTTTCCTGGGGAGATTGAACTACATTGCTCGGTTCATATCTAAGTTCACGGCCACATGCGAACCAATGTTCAAGCTATTAAAAAAAGATCAGGCGGTTGTCTGGAATGAAGATTTCCAGAGGGTATTCGACAAAATAAAACAGTATTTGCAGGAGCCTCCCATTTTGATACCCCCAGTCGCGGGAAGGCCTTTAATCATGTATTTAACGGTTCTTAAGAATAGCATGGGTTGCGTTCTCGGTCAGCACGGCGAGACTGGCAGAAAGGAGCATGCCATTTATTATCTGAGTAAAAAGTTCACATATTGTGAGTCCCGTTACTCAATGCTAGAGAAAACGTGTTGCGCACTCGCGTGGGCTTCCAAGCTTTTAAGACAGTATATGCTCAATCATACAGCCAAGCTAATTTCGAAGATGGATCCAATCAAATATGTCTTCAAGAAGCAAGCCCTTTCAGGGAGGATTTCCAGGTGGCACATGGTACTGATAGAGTATGATATCTAATATGTATCACAAAAGGCCATCAAAGGAAGTGTTCTGTCAGAGTACCTTGCCGAACAGCCTATCATAGACTATCAGCCGATGAAATTTGAGTTTCCCGATGAAGATATTATGTTCCTCAAGATGAAGGACTGTGATGAACCACTACCCGATGAAGGACCAGAGCTTGGCTCCCAGTGGAAGTTGATATTCGACGGTGCAGTTAATTCCTATGGAAGTGGGATTAGGGAAATCATCACGACTCCCCAGGGATCCCATATTCCATTCACGACCAGATTAACTTTTCCGGTCACCAACAACGAAGCAGAGTATGAGGCATGCATCATGGGTTTAGAAGAAGCCATTGATTTGAGAATCAAAAACCTAGATGTATACGGTGACTCAGCACTCGTTGTTAACCAAGTCAAAGGAGAATGGGAGACCAGGCAATCAAACTTGTTACCTTACATGAATTACGCGAGAAGGCTGCTGCCATTCTCCGATCGAGTGGAATTTCACCATGTGCCGAGGGCAGAAAACCAAATGGCTGACGCTTTAGCAACCTTGTCCTCCATGTACAAGGTCAAATTTTGGAATGAAGCTCCCAGAATTGTCATCTCCCGTCTCGACATACCTGCATTTGTATTTGCAATTGAGGAGGCCACCGATGGGAAGTCGTGGTTCTATGATATCCAGAACTTCCTCAAGACCAAAGAGTATCCGGTGGGGGCGTTGACCCAGGATAAGAAGACTCTTAGGAGGTTGTCTGGAAATTTCTACCTCAACCCGGATGGGGTTCTCTACAGGAGGAATCATGATCTAGTCCTACTCAGATGTGTGGACGAAAAATAAGTAAGCTTGCTTATGGAAGAGGTCCATGAAGGCGCATTTGGTACGCACGCCGGTGAGCAAGCCATGACTCGAAAGATATTACGAGCGAGGTATTACTGGCTGACGATGGAGTCGGATTGTTTCAAATTCGTGAGGAGATGTCACAAATGACAGATCTACGCATACAAAATCCATGTGCCGCCGTGCCCGTTGAATGTCATGTCGTCCCCGTGGCCGTTCTCCATGTGGGGCATTGATATGATCGGCAAGATCGAACCCAATGCATCTAACAGACACCGCTTCATTTTGGTATCCATCGAATACTTCACCAAGTGGGTGGAAGCAGCCTCGTACGCTAATGTGACCAAACAAGTGGTAGCCAGGTTCATAAAGAAGGACATCATCTGCAGATATGGAATTCCCGAGCGAATCATTACTGACAATGGTTCAAATTTGAACAATAAGATGATGAAGGAGTTATGCCAGAACTTCAAGATTGAACATCACAACTCATCTCCCTATCGGCCGAAGATGAATGGCGCTGTCGAAGCGGCCAACAAAAACATCAAAAAGATAGTGCAAAAGATGGGTGTCACCTACAAAGATTGGCATGAGATGTTACGTACATCAACCGGGGCAACTCCTTTCTCACTAGTGTACGGTATGGAAGTTGTCCTACCACTAGAAGTTGAGATTCCTTCTTTAAGAGTTCTGGTCGACGTGAAGCTCGATGAGGCAGAATGGATAAAGAATAGATTGAATCAACTCAGCCCGATGGATGAGAAGAGGTTAGCATCCATCGCATACGGTCGATTGTACCAAAGCTAGGTGAAGAAAGCTTATGATAAGAAGGTGCGCCCTCGAAGCTTTCAGACGAGCGATCTTGTGCTGAAAAAGATTCTCCCACCATATTCCGATCACAGGGGAAAATGGACTCCCAATTATGAAGGTCCATATGTCGTCAGGAAGGTATTCTCGGGAGGAGCCTTACTGTTATCCACGATGAATGGCGAAGATTTCGCGTCCCTTATTAACGCGGACGCAGTCAAAAAATACTTTGCTTAAAATGACCCGCTGGAAAGAAAAAGAATATCCAGGCAAAAATGGGGCATCCCGGCGAACTAGAAAAATAAAAGGTTCGGGAAAAAGTTAGGGATATAAATGAAAAGATGTACACCCGCAAAGTTGAAAACCTGAGAGGGAGGCTTTGGCAAAAAAGGGTATCCCGATGAATTGAAAACCCGAAAGGGCGGTTCAGGCAAAAGTTAGGGACTGAAAAAGCAAATGAATGCGGTCCACGTGTGAACTTTCATTGCTTAGTGGTTTGGGGGGACCTGAGGGCCACTCATCCAACTCAATCTCTTCTGAATAAGAAGCGTCGGAGAAGTATCGAAGTCGAGTGAGTCATGGAGGAATCAGCTCATGGTGTTCGTCTGCACCACCTCGCCGACATTTGTGCAGATTTGTTATATATTTCTGTAATATATTTGCACAGTTTCCTCATTCCAGGAGCTTGCATCTGTTGTAAAACATTTTGCCTATTTACAGGCCCCTTTTATCAATGAACATACTATTCAGTATTTTGTTCACCGCGTGGTTGTTTTAGCTTTTACCTGTTTTGTTTGCGGAAAAACGCCCGATGTTTTTGTTAAAATGTGCATACGTAAACTGGCTGGCCTAGGCCAATAATTGTAAAAACTTTGAATTACCTGACCATTGTGACAAATGATAACCTCGATGGGTCCCTTTGTGATGGGTATCTTGTCTGTTTGTTCATTTTGTTGCAGGATTGTGATCCTCGGGGCTCGTTGGCAGAGAGGTATCCTCGTCATTTCCCCATCGAAGTCACCAGTGGAAGGTGTGAGGCCCACTCCCCGGCAAATCAGGACGAGATTTCTTTCCAAGCAGAAGTGGAATTTCCCCAAAAAATTTAGTTGTGTCTCCCCACCGAGTCTGAACAGTGGACTGTGAGCATTAAGTTGTCTCCCTAAGCAGAGATAGATTCTCCCTAACCAGAGTGCACCCCCCGGCGGTGGGAGTTGTAACACCCCGATTCTGAATTTCCCATTTTAGTTGAGTCTTTTAATTTATTTTGATTGATTATTCTTTTAATTGTGGAATTTGAATATTAATATGTTATGTGTGTGTGTGTGTGTTATATTATTTTATTATTCGGAGAGTTTTTGGGGAATTAATTAGAGGGTGTTTTAGATAATCCTTAAGTAGTAGATATTTGAGAGAAATAGAATAAAAAGAGTATAAGTGGAAATAGAGAGAAAAGAAAAGAGATAGAAGGGAATATAAAGGAAAGAAGAGAAGAGAAAAGAGGAAGAAGAGGAGAAAACCTAGAATCATCAAGAATCAAACTTCTAAGCTTCTATTAATCGGGTAAGGGTATGAAACTTTATTATTCTTTCGATGTGTATGATCATGTATGTTTCTATTGATTTGCTTTTGGATTGGGGAGAGTTTTACTCATTTTCCGTTTTAGGTTGGATTTGATTTAATCGATAGAACCCGGGTTTTTATGGTTAGAAATGAGAATAAGTGGTAGAGTTTAGTCGAGGAATGTTTGACTAAGGCTACTGAGACGAGTTGGGATTGAATCAGGTAGATTTCGATGGATTTTGGAGTTTTGGACAGTGGGGATTTCTGAGTTCGCAGACTCTCGCTAGCACGTTCTCTAGGCGAGCAGGTCACGAGCATTCGCTGGGCATTCGCTGTGGCGAGCCAGTAGTGAACGGTCTCAGACTAGGGCAGAATGGTTTTGGTGTTATTCGCTGGTAGCGAAGGGGTGGTGGCGAGCATTCGCTAGACCTTCACTGAGCGAGCGGGGTAGCGAATCAAATCAGAGGCTTCTGTTTGCCTTCGTGAGCTTGTTCTCTAGGCGAACAGGTAGCGAGCACTCGCTAGGAGCTCGCTAGGCGAGCAGGGTAGCGAGCGGAGCAGGATGTTATTTTCTTGTGTTTTCACTTCCATGTCGATTCTTCGATTCAAGTATGATTAATCCTTTCCTATTATGCATAGTTGTGTGTGTGATATGAAATGCTGTGGGTAGCCGTATGGCGTGAATCCTAGATAGTGAATCGTGAAGTGTGAAATGTGGCCGTTTGGAAATTTTGTGCATTTGTTTGAATTAAGTGAAAATGCCTGATGAGATTGATGTGAATGTGCACAATTGTATGTATTTGTATGATATGAAGAATGCATGAGTATATTTGTGGATATGTATGCATTTCAAGAGTGTATGGAGTCGTTTTGTTTGTGAAGCATCGTGATTGCATTCTTGTGTGTCTGATCCCGCGTAGGATCTGCAGAAACCTCGTGTGCCCTTGTGGGGTGTGAGCGACGGTTTATCTTTGATTCCTAGGAGGATCTGCAGAAACGATCGTGTGCCCTTGTGGGGTGTGAGCGATAGTTTATATTTGATTCCGTGGAGAATCTGCAGAACGATTGTTTGCCCTTGTGGGGTGTGAGGAATCGGATTGTGTCCCCGTTTGGGGTGTGAGCAATCCTGAAACATCGTGTGCCCATGTGGGGTGTGAGCGATGGGTGAACATCGTAGGCTCGACGGGGAGTTACTTCGGTAACGAGCAATGGTTTCATTTGGTACTTCAATTGAACCTGCTGAATGAGTCGGTACCGCATTTGCATTTGCATAGAGTCGTGAGTCGGTCTCTATGAGTGTATGTTTATAATTGTGTATGTTTATGTGAAATATGTGAATGATTGGTGAATTATATATGTGTTTCGATGTATATATGATTGAATTGTGATGTATTAAGGTGAGAAATGTAGTATGTGTATTCTATGTTGGTGTATATAGATATATATATTATATGCATTGTTTGTTATGATAATGTTTCTCATCTTTCTGCTATTTTATGATGCTCTATGAGGCATTGCAGAGTAGGTTTGCTGGAGGTCTTTTGCGAAGCGTGGCTTCGTTCTTTTTGGTCGGTTGGCTTTGATATGTAGCACCGGGTAGTTAGGAATTCTTTTGATTCTTTTGTGATACATCTGTGTATGTATCTGCTGGGATTGTTTTGTAAACATGACTTATGACTTGAATTGAACTGTTTATGTATACAACGTTTATATGAATGAAGTGATTCAATGTTTAGATTTTTCCGCTTTTATTCTAAATATTGATGTGTGGGTTTAAAGGACTAAGTTCCTTTGTGGTGATTTACCCTTTGTTGCATATATTTATAAGCAGGTGTTGTATGTGTTTTCAATTTCCTAGATATTGTGACGTACCTCTTTTATACCATGCGTTAAGTTATACTCTGATGAAATTTTTATTAAGTGCCTAAATGATTTAATTGCTTATTTAGGGGTATAGAAAGGGGGTGTTACAATAAGTGGTATTAGAGCCAGTGTTGAGTCACTTGTGTCTGTTTTGTTGTTGTGTTGGTTGAACGGTTGTTTAACCTTGTTGTTATTTTTGGGAATAATCAGAATATGGCTAGTCGTAATGACACTGCTATGGCTGCGGTGTTGGAGCCTATGGCTAGGTTTGTGCAAGGTGCACCGAATTCGAACGCTAATGATGAGTTTAGAAAGAATCAGACGCCAGTATTCAAGGGGAGGTTTGATCTTGATGATGCTCGGATCTGGTTGAAGGAGGTTGAGAAAATCTGTAGAGTTATGGGGTATGCTGAAGGAAATAAGGTGAGACATGGAACTCACATGTTGAGAGAAGAGGCCGACGACTGATGGGTCGATATGAGACAAGTTCTTGAGGTAGATGATGAAGAAATAACCTGGGATTTATTTTGCACCGAATTCTTGAGAAAGTATTATCCTGAGAGTGTAAAGGGGAAAAAGGAAATGGAATTTCTTGAGCTGAAGCAAGGCAATATGTCCGTGGTGGACTACACGGCTAAGTTTGTGGAATTAGTTCAGTTTCATCCATATTATGCGGCGGTTACGGCAGTGTGCTCTAAGTGCATTAAGTATGAGAATGGCTTGCGTCCTGAGATAAAGCAAGCGGTGGGATACCAAAGAATATGAAGATTTTCGGACTTGACCGAATGTTGTAGGATTTTTGAAGAGGATAGTAGGGCTCGATCTACTCATTATAAGAGTTTGAGTGAGAAGAAAGGCAAGCAGCAAGTAAGGAGTGGACCTTATGTGACGCCTGTTGATAAGGGCAAATATAAGGGAAACTTTGATAGGAGACTCGGAGGAGTAAGTTCTGTTGCGATCAAATGTTACAAGTGTGACGTGATGGGTCACAAATCTTTTGAATGTGGGAAGTCTGAGGAGAAGTGTGCTAATTGTGGAAGTCTTGGACATGCCACTTCTGGTTGTAGAAGGAATGTGGTAAAGTGTTTTAATTATGGGGAAGTTGGTCATATTAGCACCAAGTGTACCAAACCAAAGCAAGCTCAGTCAGATGGAAAAGTATTTGCATTAGCAGGTTCAGACATTACTAACGCGGATCGCTTGATTAACGGTACATGCTTTATTAATAATATGCTTTTAGTTGCTATTATTGATACTGGAGCAACTCATTCGTTCATTTCTCTTGAGTGCGCTAAGCATTTGGGTTTGTTGATGGTGTCTTTAAGTGGAGACATGGTTATTGAGACTCCTGCTTCGGGGTCGGTAACTACTTCTTTGGTGTGTGTAAGTTGTTCTTTGACCATGTATGGTAAAGACTTCATTATGGATTTGGTGTGTTTGCCGTCAGAAGGTTTGGACGTGATCTTGGGTATGAACTGGTTGCAATTTAATAGAGTTCATTTAGATTTCTATCACAAGTTAGTAAGATTTCCTTCTTTGGAAGATGATGAAGGTGAGAGTTTTATCTCCTCTAAAGAGTTGAAGAAGCTTTTAGCAGACGAAGCTCAGTTGTTTGGTTTGTTTGCATCGTTGTCTGTGGAGAGCAAAGTTGAGCTTGATGTGTTTCCAGTGGTGTGTGATTTTCTAGAAGTATTTCCGGAGGAGATTACGGATGTACCGCCGGAAAGAGAAGTTGAATTTTCTATTGATCTAGTTCTCGGTACTAGACCGATTTCGATGGCACCGTATCGTATGTCAGCATCAGAGTTGGTAGAAATAAAGGAGCAGTTGAATGATTTTTTGCATAAGAGATTTGTAAGACCAAGTGTTTCTCCTTGGGATGCGCCGGTATTGTTGGTAAAGAAGAAGGATGGGAGTATAAGGTTATACATTGATTATCGGCAGTTGAATAAAGTGACGATTAAGAATAAGTATCCGCTTCCAAGAATCGATGATTTGATGGACCAATTAGTTGGAGCACGTGTTTTTAGCAAGATTGATTTGAGATCCGGTTATCACCAGATTCGGGTTAAGGAGGAGGATATTCGAAAGACGGCTTTTAGGACACGGTATGGTCATTACGAATATTCTGTGATGCCATTCAGAGTTTCTAATGCGTCGGGTGTGTTTATGGAATACATGAATCGTATTTTTCATGAGTAGTTGGATCGTTTCGTGGTTGTGTTCATCGACGACATTTTGATTTACTATAAGTCTCAAGAGGAGCATGAAGAGCATTTAAGGATCGTGTTACATATTTTGAAAGAGAAGAAATTGTATGCTAAGTTGTCTAAGTGTGAATTTTGGTTGTCAGATGTGAGTTTTCTCGGACATATTATTTCCGGTAGTGGTATTAGTGTTGATCCATCCAAGATTGATGCGGTAATGCAATGGGAGACTCCTAAATCAGTTACGGAAATTCGAAGATTTTTGGGCTTGGCAGGCTATTATCGGAGGTTTATTGAAGGATTTTCGAAGTTGGCACTTCCGTTAACGCAGTTGACTTGTAAAGGAAAGGCTTTCATTTGGGATGCTGGTTGTGAGGAGAGTTTAATTGAGTTAAAGAGAAGATTGACAACAGCGCCAGTCTTGATTTTGCCGATTCCTACGGAACCTTTTGTGGCTTATTATGATGCTTCTTTGTCAGGTTTGGGTGGTGTGTTGATGCAAGAGGGAAAAGTTGTGGCTTGTGCTTCGAGACAGTTGAGAATGCATGAGAAGAATTACCCTACGCAGATTTGGAATTAGCGGTTGTGGTGTTTGTTTTGAAAATTTGGAGGCATTATCTTTGTGGTGCAAGATTCGAAGTTTTTAGTGATCACAAGAGTTTGAGGTATTTATTTGACCAAAAGGAATTGAATATGAGGCAAAGGAGGTGGTTAGAGCTTTTGAAAGACTATGACTTTGGTTTGAATTACCATCCGGGTAAGGCAAATGTGGTGGCCGATGCCTTAAGTCAGAAGTCGTTGCACATGTCTACATTGATGATGAAAGAATGAGAACTTTTCGAGAACTTTGGAGATTTGAGTTTGGTTTGTGAAATGACGCCGAGAAGTGTGAGACTTGGTATGCTTCGTATTACGAATGATTTTCTTGCTACCGTATGTGAAAGGCAAAAGTTGGACTTGAAGTTCGTTGACTTGATGACGAGTGAGAATGAGGATTTCAAAGTTGATGATTTTAGAGTTTTGAGATTTCGTGGTCGTACTTGTATTCCCGATGATGCGGAGTTGAAAGGGATGATATTGGAAGAAGGACATCGGAGTAACTTGAGTATTCATCTGGGAGCGAATAAGATGTATCAAGATTTGAAGAAAATCTTTTGGTGTTCCGGATTGAAGAGAGATGTAGCTCAGTTTGTGTATGCGTGTTTGACTTGTCAGAAGTCTAAAGTAGAACATCAGAAGCCTAGTGGATTGATGCAACTGTTGGATATTCCAGAATGGAAATGGGATAGCATATCGATGGATTTTATTACGGGATTGCCGAATACGCAAAGAGGTCATAATGCTATTTGGGTGATTGTTGATAGGCTTACTAAATCTTCTCATTTCATTCCGATTGATATTAGTTATCCTTTGGAGATGTTAGCCGAGATTTATGTTCGTGTGGTTGTGAAGTTGCATGGAGTTCCTAAGAGTATTGTATCGGACAGAGATCCTAGATTTACTTCAAGGTTTTGGGAGAGTTTGCAAAAGGCTTTGGGTTCTAATCTGAGATTGAGTTCGGCTTATCATCTGCAAACAGATGGTCAAACCGAGAGAACGATTCATTCGTTGGAAGATTTGTTGCGTGCTTGTGTACTAGAGCAAGGTGGTACTTGGTATAGTTATTTAGCGTTGATTGAGTTCACCTACAATAACAGTTTTCACTCAAGTATTGGTATGGCGCCATTTGAGGCTTTTTATGGTCGGAGATGTCGAACACCTTTGTGTTGGCAAGAAACTGGTGAGAAGTCGGTTGTTGGGTCGGAGATGGTACAACAGACGACGGAGAAGGTGAAGTTTATTCGAGAAAAGATGAAAGCTTCTCAGAGTAGGCAGAAGAGTTATCATGACAAGAGAAGGGAGGATCTTGAGTTTCAAGAGGGCGACCATGTGTTTTTGAGAGTTACACCGGTTACGGGTGTGGGTCGTGCCATGAAGTCAAAGAAGTTGACTTCTCGCTTTATAGGTCCGTATCAGATTATTGCACGAGTGGGTGTTGTGGCGTATCATATGGCGTTGCCTCCGAATCTTTCGAATTTTCATGATGTGTTCCATGTTTCGCAACTTCGGAAGTATGTTCCGAATCCGTCACATATGATGCCTATGGACGAGGTTGAAGTAAGAGATAATCTTACATTTGAAGTTTTACCGATTAGGATTTTGGATCTTGAGATTAAGAAGCTACGAGGCAAGGATATTGCGCTTGTGAAAGTAGCATGGGGAGGTGCTGCAGAAGGCAACATGACTTGGGAATTGGAGAGTAAGATACGGAAGTCGCATCCGGAATTGTTTGGATCAGGTAATATTTTTGAGGACGAAAATTTTTGAAGTGGGGGAGAGTTGTAACGCCCCGATTCTGAATTTCCCATTTTTGTTGAGTCTTTTAATTTATTTTGATTGAATATTCTTTTAATTGTGGAATTTGATGATTAATATGTTATGTGTGTATGTGTTATGTTATTTTATTATTCGGAGAGTTTTTGGGGAATTAATTAGAGGGTGTTTTAGATAATCCTTAATTAGTATATATTTGAGAGAAATAGAATAGAAAGAGTATAAGTGGAAATAGAGAGAAAAGAAAAGAGATAGAAGGAAATAGAAAGGAAAGAAGAGAAGAGAAAAGAGGAGGAAGAGGAGAAAACCTAGAATCATCAAGAATCAAACTTCTAAACTTCGATTAATCGAGTAAGCGTGTGAAACTTTATTATTCTTTCGATGTGTATGATCATGTATGTTTCTATTGGTTTGCTTTTGGATTGGAGAGAGTTTTTCTCATTTTCCGTTTTAGGTTGGATTTGATTTAATCGATAGAACCCGAGTTTTTACGGTTATAAATGAGAATGAGTGGTAGACTTTAGTCGAGGAATGTTGGACTAAGGCTACTGAGACGAGTTGGGATTGAATCGGGTAGATTTCGATGGGTTTTGGAGTTTTGGACAGTGGGGATTTCTGAGTTCGCAGACCCTCGCTAGCATGTTCTCTAGGCGAGCAGGTCGCGAGCATTCGCTCTGGCGAGCCAGTAGCGAACGGTCCCCGACTTGGGCAGAATGGTATTGGTGTTATTCGCTGGTAGCGAAGGGGTGGTGGCGAGAATTCGCTAGGCCTTTGCTAAGCGAGCGGGGTAGCGAATCAAGTAAGAGGCTTCTGTTTGCCTTCGCGAGCTTGTTCGCTAGGCGAACAGGTAGCGAGAACTCGCTAGGAGCTCGCTAGGCGAGCAGGGTAGCGAGTGTAGCAGGATGTTATTTTCTTGTGTTTTCACTTCCATGTCGATTCTTCGATTCAAGTATGATTAATCCTTTCCTATTATGCATAGTTGTGTGTGTGATATGAAATGTTGTGGGTAGCCGTATGGCGTGAATCCTAGATTGTGAATCGTGAAGTGTGAAATGTGGTCGTTTGGCAATTTTGCGCATTTGTTTGAATTAAGTGAAAATGCCTGATGAGATTGATGTGAATGTGTATAATTGTATGTATTTGTATGATGTGAAGAATGCATGAGTATATTTGTGGATATGTATGCATTTCAAGAGTGTATGGAGTCATTTTATTTGTGAAGCATCATGATTGCATTCTTGTGTGTCTGATCCCGCGTAGGATTTGCAGAAACCTCGTATGCCCTTGTGGGGTGTGAGCGACGGTTTATCTTTGATCCCTAGAAGGATCTGCAGAAACGATTGTGTGCCCTTGTGGGGTGTGAGCGATAGTTTATATTTGATTCCGTGGAGAATCTGCAGAACGATTGTTTGCCCTTGTGGGGTGTGAGGAATCGGATTGTGTCCCCATTTGGGGTGTGAGCAATCCTGAAACATCGTGTGCCCATGTGGGGTGTGAGCGATGGGTGAACATCGTAGGCCCGACGGGGAGTTACTTCGGTAACGAGAAATGGTTTCATTTGGTACTTCAATTGAACCTGTTGAATGAGTCGGTACCGCATTTTCATTTGCATAGAGTCGTGAGTCGGTCTCTATGAGTGCATTATTATCTTCATATGATATATTGGTGTAATGAACATAATTGTGTATGTTTATGTGAAATATGTGAATGATTGGTGAATTATATATGTGTTGCGATGTATATATGATTGAATTGTGATGTATTAAGGTGAGAAATGTAGTATGTGTATTCTATGTTGGTGTATATAGATATATATATATTATATGCATTGTTTGTTATGATAATGTTTCTCACCTTTCTGCTGGAGGTCTTTTACGAAGCGTGGCTTCGTTCTTTTTGGTCGGTTGGCTCTGATATGTAGCACCGGGTAGTTAGGAATTGTTTTGATTCTTTTGTGATACATCTGTGTATGTATCTGTTGGGATTGTTTTGTAAACATGACTTATGACTTGAATTGAACTGTTTATGTATACAACTTGTATATGAATGAAGTGATTCGATGTTTAGATGTTTCCGCTTTTATTCTAAATATTGATGTCTGGGTTTTAAGGACTAAGTTCCTTTGTGGTGATTTACCCTTTGTTGCATATCTTTATGAGCAGGTGTTGTATGTGTTTTGAATTTCCTAGATATTATGACGTACCTCTTTTATACCATGCGTTAAGTTATACTCTGATGAAATTTTTATTATGTGCCTAAATGATTTAATTGTTTATTTAGGGGTATAGAAAGGGGGTGTTACAGGAGTTGGCGTCTCCATCCCTTGTAGAGTTATGTGCAAGATAACAAGAATGGTCAAGTACGTACCCGTCGTCCCCCAGTAGTGGGTCGGTGCGCAATTAATCCCCGCCGATTGCAGGTATATGATTACTCCCCTAGCGAGTTGAGATCAGGTTCCTTCCACCAAACGATTGCAGGATTTATTCCCGTGGTGGTTCAACGTGAGAGCTTTTCCCGACAGGGTTGTTTCTGTTCCCAGTTGAGGTAGCCATTCGGATTTCGCATCCTCAGCCTAAGTCCAACTGATATTGGCATGTGCAGGCTATCCTCTGTCGGGTCGGTTGTTTCCCCCAGCGGAGTTGGCCTCGTCTCTCCTGCATTTATTTTGCTGGAGCGATCCCTTTGCATTTTGCATCGTGCATAGCATCTACCCAAATGCATAGCATTTCCATTTCGTATGGAGCATTACGCCATTTTCAAACATATGCATTCTGAAACATAAGCCAGGTAGTTACCCTCTTGATTTCAGGTATATTTCCAGCAGGTGACCGTTGTCTTCACCCGTGTTGGTCTTCAGTCTTGATAGACTTGATGCGTTTATTTTACCCCGAGTTATGTTATTCCCAGTGGCGTCGCCAGATTTCGATTGATGATAGTCCTTTCCTTAAGTCCAAGCAGGCGTTCGGGTTTCGGCAGGAGATTCATGATAGATGTGTGTATCTCGTCACAGGTCCTCTAACGAAGTGGCTTGTTTAAGTTCCTCTTTGTTCCTCAGCTGAGTGGCCTGGTTAAGTTTCCTTGCACTCCCAAAGTAGGGTTACTTGTTCCCCAGCGGAGTTTCCTCGCGATCGTTATCCTCGGATGGTTTCAAATTCGCACGGGTCCGGCTTTTGGGTTCGATTGTCCGCTTTTATTTGGCGGATATCTGATGGCAAGGTCAGATGTATCGGTCTCTGCGGTGTTCTGGCGGCAAAGTCGGATCTTTGGGGTGTGCTGACGGCAATGTCAGAGATTTCTCGGTCGTCTGGCAACAAGGTCAGAGGTTTATAGATGGTTGCAGATGGTTTAGTCGTTCTGGCGGCAATGTTAGGTATTACGTTCTTCTGGCGACAATGTCAGGTATTACGTTCTTCTGGCGGCAAAGTCGGATCTTTGGGGTGTGCTGACGGTAATGTCAGAGATTTCTCGGTCGTCTGGCGGCAAGGTCAGAGGTTTATATATGGTTGCAGATGGTTTAGTTGTTCTGGTAGCAATGTCAGGTATTACATTCTTCGGGCGGCAACGTCGGATGTTGTATTTGTTTGGCAGCCATGTCAAAGATTCCTTCAATAGAGGACCATCTAACGACAATGTTAAATGTTTCGGTTCTAGCGGCAATGTTAGACGTTTCGGTTTTCTAGCGGCAAGGTTAGATGTCTCGGTTATTCTGACGGCAAGGTCAGGTGTTTGGGTTTTCTCTGACGGCGAGGACAGATGGTAACTGTTTTCATGGCTGTTGACCTCCATGTGTTGCACCCCAAAATTTGCCGAACCTTTTCTTTACTTGGTTTATGTTTCATTTCATTATTCTAGCATATTGCATTGCATATCATTTTTCATTTATAGGGGATCAAGAGATGTGTGTATAACAAGAGGAATTTGCCAAGGGTTCTAAGCCTAATCAAGATGTTGTATTCAAGTTGTCAAGTGGTTATCATCATCAGAAGAAGGACAAAGCCCTTTGAGAAAGCAAATCAATGTATGTGGTTCACCTCTTGTTTAGAAGGCCATTTGAGGGTCACCTGAGGACCACAAGTCCATGGTTCTGGAGGGATATTGTCATTTAAGCTCATTGGAGACCTTGAGGGTCATTGTGGAGCTCATCCAAGTGTTTATGCCAAGTGCAAATGGCTACAGTTGAAAAGGGTTGGAATTAAGGTTTCATTTCGAATCAGGCTAAATTTGCTTTTGAAGAAAAACTTGTTTCCATGGTCTTCTATATGTCCTAAGGTGTTTAATTATGGGTGACTGACCATCAATTTTAATCAGAAGAGCTCAAATTGATCAATTGATTGAAAATCGGGAGATTTGGAGAAAAGTCAACTGTGTAGTGAAAAAAGTCAACTCCTGACTTTTTGAGGTTAAGATCATGATCCCTAATTTCAATATGACTATTGGGTGGAATTTGATCAAGAAAAGTCAAGGGAATCATGAAAAATCAAAGGTTGTTGAAAGTTGCCATTTTGGGAATTAGGGTTTTAGAAACTTTCCATTTTTGGAAAGTTTTATGTTTGGAACAGCCATCTTCAAGGCCATTTTTATTCATGATAAAGGTTTCAAATGAACTTTTGGCCAACATCAAAGTTGTTCCTTGTATCTCAAGCTTTCTTTTGAGTACCAATTAATAGTGATATGATATTTGGAGCTCAAGTTGTGATCAATCAAAGTTGGAGATTTCAATGGTTTCAAAAGTTGTTAAGTTTGGGCAGATTTTTGCACCACTAAGGCTTAGCAGAGCAATTTTACCGAGAAATCTTTTATCGGAGGCCATCTAAGGCTTGTATTCCCCAGCATGAGTCCGTAGGCACTAGACGTGCCTAGTTTTCCCCCAGCGGAGTTGTTTTCCTCTCTTTAGCATTTATTTTGTTGAAGTGGTTCTTTTGCATTTGCATCGTGCATAGCATCCTCCCAAACGTGTAGCATTTCCGTTTTGTATGGAGCATTACGCCATATTCAAACATATGCATTTTGAAACATAAACCAGGTTGTTACCTCTTTGCTTTCGAGTATATCCCGTAGGTGATTATCATCCCGGCCTGTGCAGACTGCGTTTTTGTGAAGCTCTTCTCTCTAGATATTTGTCTTCTGACGGTGAAGTTAGATGTTTGTCTTCTGACGGTGAAGTTGGATGTTTGTCTTCTGACGGTGAAGTTAGATGTTTGTTCTCTGACGGTGAAGTTAGATATTTGTCTTCTGACGGTGAAGTTAGATGTTTATTTGTCTTCTGACGATGAAATTAGATGTTTGTTCTCTGACGGTGAATTTAGATGTTTGTCTTCTGACGGTGAAGTTGGATGTTTGTTCTCTAACGGTGAAGTTAGATGTTTGTCTTCTGACGGTGAAGTTGGATGTTTGTCTTCTGACGGTGAAGTTAGATGTTTGTTCTCTGACGGTGAAGTTAGATATTTGTCTTCTGACGGTGAAGTTAGATGTTTGTTTGTCTTCTGACGGTGAAGTTAGATGTTTATTTGTCTTCTGACAGTGAAGTTAGATGTTTGTTCGTCTTCTGACGGTGAACTTAGATGTTTGTTCTCTGACGGTGAAGTTAGATGTTTTTCTTCTGACGGTGAAGTTAGATGTTTATTCTATGACGGTGAAGTTAGATATTTGTCTTCTAACGGTGAAGTTAGATGTTTGTTTGTCTTCTGACGATGAAGATAGATGTTTATTTATCTTCAGACGGTGAAGTTAGATGTTTGTTCGTCTTCTGATGGTGAAGTTAGATGTTTGTTCTCTGATGGTGAAGTTAGATGTTTGTCTTCTGACGATGAAGTTAGATGTTTGTTTGTCTTCTGACGGTGAAGTTAGATGTTTATTTGTCTTCTGACGGTGAAGTTAGATGTTTTTTTGTCTTCTAACGGTGAAATTAGATGTTTGTTCTCTGATGGTGAAGTTAGATGTTTGTCATCTGACGGTGAAGTTAGATGTTTGTTCTCTGACGGTGAAGTTAGATGTTTGTTCTCTGACAGTGAAGTTAGATGTTTGTCTTTTGACAGTGAAGTTAGATGTTTGTTCTCTGATGGTGAAGTTAGATGTTTATTCTCTAACGGTGAAGTTAGATGTTTATTCTTTGACGGTGAAGTTAGATGTTTGTCTTCCGACGGTGAAGTTAGATGTTTGTTCTCTGACGGTGAAGTTAGATATTTGTCTTCTGACGGTGAAGTTAGATGTTTGTTTGTCTTCAGATGGTGAAGTTAGATGTTTATTTGTCTTTTGACGGTGAAGTTGGATGTTTGTTCTCTGACGGTGAAGTCAGATGTTTGTTCTCTGACAGTGAAGTCAAATGGTTTGTTTTCTGATGATGAAATCAGATGTTTGGTTACTTGACAGCGAAGTGAGATGTTTGATTTGTTGGCTGTGATGTCAAAAAAAATTTCCCCGCAGATGTTTGGTTTCCGATGGCGGAATCAGATAATGGGTCTGATGGTGAGGTCAGAACATGTTTATCCCCGGCAGAGACTTGACGGCGAAGTCAGACTATTTTAAGTTGACGGCGAAGTCAGATTATTATTTAGGGTTGATGGTGAAGTCAGATTTGTTTTAGGAAATAACGGGGAAGTAAGATTATTATTGAGAAGTTGATGGCGAAGTCAGATAGTTTCGAGAGCTGACGGCGAAGTCAAGTGTCTTACAGATTTAATATGGAGTTTTGACGGCGAAGTCAAGTGTTTTACAGATGATTTTTAAGGACTGACGGCAAGGCCAAATGTTTACTTGGTTGATGACTGATGGCGAGGTCGGATATTCTACTTGTTATAGGCGCCTGACGGTGATGTCGGAGGTTTCATTCTGCGGTTGGCAAATTTCCGGGTTCTTTGGTATTCAACCTCTTTTACCTTGAATGTCTAAAAGTCGTTCGCTTTTCATCCCTTCAGGTCCAAGTCGTTTGAATAGGGGCAGCTGTTGCACCCCCAAATTTGCCCAACCTTTTCTTTACTTGGTTTATGTTTCATTTCATTGTTCTAGCTTATTGGATTTCATAACCGACTCCCGAACCCGAGATTTGGTTGCGATGACCGATCTTATCCCTCTTTTCGTTAGGTTTTCTTTGAGCGTTTCCTTTCCCTCTCTTGGGATAAATAACGCACGGTGGCGAATCTTCTGTCATTGTCGGCCTCTATTTTCGTAGTAGCGACAACATGTCAAACGTTCATCGATGTCAATAGTTTTTTCTGACGGTAATGTCAGATATTTCTCGGTTGTCTGGGGGCTAAGTCAAACTTTGTTGGTTTCCTAGCGGCAATGTTGGATGCCTTGTTTCTAGCGGCAATGTTGGAAGCCTTGTTTCTGATGGCTATGTCAGATATTTCTCGGTTGTCTGGCGGATAATTCAGACGTTTGTTGGTTTCCTAGCGGCAATGTCGGATGCCTTGTCTCTAGCGGCAATGTTAGATATTCCTGTTCTTCTAGCGGCTAGGTCAGATGTTGGTTGGTTTCCTAGCGGCAATGTTGAATGCCTTGTTTCTAGCGGCAATGTTAGATATTCTAGTTCTTCTGGCGGCTAGGTCAGAGGTTGGTTGGCTCTAGCGACAATGTTAGATGTATCAGTTGTTCCAGCGGCAATGTTGGGTATTTCGGTGCTAGCGACAATGTTAGAGGTTCCGTTTGCCCCGGCGGCAATGTCAGACCTTCATTATCTTCAGCAAAGTAGCAGGGCAGAAATGTCAGGCGCTTATCGACTTTACGGATATATGGCGGTGATATCAGATGGTTGTTAATTCTGTGAAGGCCAGACGACAATGTTAGGTGATTATCAGTTTCTTACCTATCTGGTTTTAGGTTCGTTACTCGTTTTTATTTGGCGAGGACCTAGCGGAAATGTTAGATCTCCTTATCTTTAGGTCCAATGATTCTAGTTTCTCTTACAAATTTCTGACGGCATTGTCGAATCTTTATCGACTTCGTGGTATCCAGGCAGCAATGTCGGGCATTCTATTAACTTTGTGGTGGTTTGGCAGTGATATCAGGTGTTCATCATGTTTGTGTATGCCTGACGGTGGTTTCAGAATTGGTTATCTCCTGCAGGAGTTTGGTGGCAATGTCGAGTGGTGTTATCTACCTGATGGTTATCTGATAGCAATGTCAGAAAATTTTATCCCCGCGAGTGCATGGAGGCAATGTCAGATATTGTGCATTTCTTTGGTAATCCAACTCGTGGAGTTATTACCTGTTTTGTTTAATAGGAGCCTAACGGCAAGGTCAGGGATGGCGTCAATTAAGTATGAATGCCTGGCGGGAATGTCTGACGTTCCTATTGAGTGTCAATCATTTAGCTGGTTGTTGTACAACCATCGTTATCGGTTCTTTCCGGAGATTTCTTGTCCCTGAGCAGAGTTTGCAGTTTGTTTCTGCGGTTGGAAAATTTCCGGGTTCGTTGGTATTCTACCATCTTGTACCTCGATTGGTTGAAAGCCATTCGCTTCTCACCCAGTCGGGTCCAAGCCGTTTGAATAGGGGCAGTTGTTGCACCTCAAAACTTGCCCAACCATTTCTCTTTACCTATCTTATGTTTCACCTTTGCATTTCATATAGCATCAGCATTTTTCATAGCATTGGTTCTCGAGGCAGGGGATCAAGGTTCCCGCAGCTCAGGTTCATTCCCGTGCAAGCAACTGAGCAGCGAGCATCAGAAACGACATTTATTTTGCAGGTTATGTGTCGCTACCGCGAAAATAAGGTGCCGGCAAAACAGAAGAGTTGCCACCTTTCATTATTTATCCCATAGAATAGGAAAGGAAACGATCGGAAAAACCTGACGAAAAGGTATAAGACAAGGTCATCGCAACCATGTCTAGATTCGGGAGTCGGTTACGCAAGGGGAAGGTATTAGCACCCCTCACGTCCATCATACTCGATGGGATCCATGCTTGTTGTGTTTATCTGATGGGTTGGTTTATCTATCTATGCTAAAAGTCTTGTCTGAAGAGAAAAGAAAAATGACTCGACAGAATACAGCAGTTCTATGCCTACGTATTCCCGTCGGGAACAAGAAATCATAGTCAATGTAGTTCGCCTAACTACGGGTTACGGAAGGTTGCTCCCCGAGATATCGCATCTCGTGCCTACGTACTTTCACACGGCATGAAAGATCATAGCAAACGTAGTTCGGGCCAACTAGAGACACAGGTTTGTCTTTTTTATCCGAGTAGGGTTAACAAACGGTTCCAGCAGTTGGTGTATGCAGCTCGTTCGTCGGAGACTTAGGCGTTTACCGTTTGCAGTAGAGCCGAGAGTTAACGAGACTCTCCTTATGAAAATGATTTCCAAGGATTAAAGGTCCAAGAGGACAAAAAGATTTTGATCTTTGTTTTTGAAGTGTTTTAAAGAAGAAGTGTTTTGAGTTTTATTTGTAACTCATGTTGCACTAAAGACTTGGACTTAAGAGTGAATGCGTCGCATGTCACCCAAAGGGTACCACACTAAACACCCAAGTTGTTGAAAAGAAGCTCTCCAACAATCCTTTCTCAAGTGCTCAAGGCTTGTAGCGTACAACACACGTTAATCTTTATTAAGTGTTTTAAAGATGTTTGAAGGTGAGAAGAGAAGGGACGCACTAAAGGGGAACTAATCCAATCCTAAAGTTGTCATGCAAAGTTGATCCTATGATGGAGGTTAGGAGAGAGCTACCTAATGTTATCATGCATGGTTAGAACCCTAATATCTGTCATAACTTCTCTTGAACAAGAGAAATCAGAGTCCCTAGGGGAACATGGCAAAGGAGCAACAACAAAAGAAATAACTGTAAGAATAAATTGTAAGTAAAATGCATGTAATGCAGCAATACAAGCAGAAGGAGACAAAGTCAACTTCTGGAGCAAGCAAGCAAAAACAACACAAGGCATAGGCAAGGGAGACAAACTAAACCTTCAGCCAACAAGCAAAGCAAAACAGTAACAGACAAGCAGAGGGAGATAGACTCAACCTCTAAAGCAAACAAGCAAGGGGAGCCAAGCTCAACCTTTCAATGCACTTAGGCCTAAATCAACTACATGAAAGCCTATTCTAATGCAACACACAGTCACACAAATACAGTAAATCAGCAAACACATCAAACAAAACAACAAGCCAGCAGCTCAACAACAAAGCAGTCTTCTATCAGTAAAGCAGCCCAACAGTCTGTAGTTGTCTTCATGTCCAAGCTATCTTCAAGAGAAAAGGGAATAAGACCTTCACCTTCAAGCTTCAACTTTCTCCAACAAGAGAGATGAGAATCAACATCAAGATCAATGCATGATGGAAACCAAGGGAGTCCATCATGGCACTCAACCATACATCTAAGATAGGCATCCTCAAAGGTTCTACCTTTTGTGGTATGACACACATCCTTCCAAAGGAGGGATGAGGCTTCCACATAGGGACCTTGCATCATAGGATGGGAATGGAATGCACACAAAGCAAACCATGTTTGTGAAAGAAGAAAACAACTTCTTAGGCTCTACAAAACCCTAATCCTACAAGCTTAAAGCAAGCTACTCAAAGGGAACCAAAACACCAAAACCAAGCCTTATAATTAAGTCTACAAAAGCATCAACATGCCTACTAAACCATCAAAAGAGATTTGGAAACTTACCATGAGCTAAATGCCAATTTTGAGGTTCAACTAGGGTAAGTACTATGTTAGAAGCACCCTAAGAACTACATAAGTATTAAATATAATTAAAATACCAAATCAACCTCTAAAAATCTATGAATTTTTCTAAGGCATGCTAAAGGTGTTGAGAACCTATGGTAAAAGGATCAGAGCCTAAACCTATGCTCAAGGCCACCTAAGAAAATCTAAACCAAGAGGTATCAAAGGAAGGTCCAAAAGGGGAAGCCTCTAAAAACCTACTCTAAAACAGAACTTAGAGTTGTCTAAGATAATAGGATAAAAATCCTACAAACTCATCAATGAGTCTACAAACAGCCAGTCAAAAATCAAGATCAAATTCTATACCACAATGGAATACAAAAATCAGCAAATAACAAGCATAAAATGCCAAATTAAAAGAATTCAATAAAATGGAAAAAATGCAAATAAATTGGAAATTGCACAAAAAAGAAATTTAAAAGCATCAAAAAATCAGAAATAAAATCAGGAGCATGCACATATTTTTTTTATATTTTTCTGACCATTATTCAATTTAATATGAATTAAACAAGAAAAAAACAATTAAAGAAAATAAAAAACAATTAAAGAAAATCAAAAGCATCAGAAAAAACAACAGCCTTAGGACCTGATTACTAGTCTCCTAATCTAACGAACACGCGCATGCCACCTAATAAATGAAACGGTTGCGTATTGATTAGTGGTCAAGGTCAAAGCTCAGAACGAATCACAGGCGTTAGATCACAAGAATTAGTCAAGCGCTTTAACCTGATCCCAGGGCTTGCAGTCATCGTTTACATTTGAACCTGAAACTGGGAGGGAAACCAGCGTGGTGGCTGGAGAATACCTCTGATCGTCTTCTCCGGCGAGACAAACAGTGGTTCAGCCACAAATCTTCACCAAAACGACTGAAATTGGTACCGTTACTCTTGTTTTTTAATCCTGGTCATGAATATCCACTCCAATCTTACCAAATCCTCATGGATCTTGAAACACGAAGATGAACAGAAAATATGCCATAATATTGATCATCATCAAACTTCAAATTAAATCCAAGGATCTCTTCCTCACTCTTCAGAGATCATCCTAAGCTATTATAATCATCTTAAAACCTCAAGATCAAGCAGTTTCGAAGCTCAACAAAATTTGCACCACATCCTAATTTGTCTCTAAACTCCAAAATTCTGATCCTAAATCAATCTATGATCTTCCCTAAACCTAAGCACATGTTCAATTCTATCTAAAACAGCCTGAATCAAGAGGAAATTTGAAGGATAAAAACCTGAGATGTAGCTTGAAATTGGAGTGGTTAGAGTGTGAAACTTGCTTCCAGAAAGTGCAGAACTCTTCAATGATGATCAATGAAGATAACTGAATCCACAATTGGCCATGGAATTCTCTGGTAATGCAAAACCGATTTTGGATTTGAGAGCTTCAATCTTCAACTGCTGTAACTGATTTCTCCACCAAATGCCACCAAAAAAATCTCTGAACACGATTATGAACTTATATATGATTTGTTTTGACAATTTTCAGGCCCATTGGAGGCCCAATCTGAGATATCCAAAAATCAATTTTTCCTTCCAAACTCTCACATGGCAGCCACGAGTTTCCTCTGGTTCTAGCTTCAACAAGCTTCAAATGCATTGCAAAGCACTCCTTGGATATGACTGGATCAGTTTGAGTGCTTGAAATGATCTTATGATGCACATTTGATGTGTAACTTCAATTCTAAGTAATCCACACAAAGTCCGTGAAATGAGCCTCAAACCAAAAATGTAAAACTGTCAAATCTCTTTAAAATGTCATTTCCAATCAGAAAATGCATAAACTTGTGAAGTTTGGCACAAGAATGAATAAAAATGGAATTTTCACTTTTCATGCCTTTTAAAAATGCCTTTATCAAATTCCTTCAAACCAACTCTTGTTCTAAACCAAATCAATGCCTCATGGTTACACGGTTGACCTTAAAATCCCATTTTGAGCAAGTTTTGTGTTGGAAAAATATTCATTTGAGACTCACAAGATAGTGAAAATGACCCATAGTCCAAAATGACCTATAATCTCACTTTCCCAAAATACCCCTAACTTGTAAACCTCATAACTTGAGTTCTACAAATCAGATGAAATACTTTTAGTACATTTTCGAAAGCTAAGACCAAAACCTACAACTTTCATGTTGGCCAAAAGTTGAGGAGAAACATTCTTCTAGGTCAAAAGTGCCTTGGAAGTTGGTGAACTTTCACAGATAAAATTCACATTCATCTGATGACCAGTAACTTGCCTGGATCATAACTTGAGTTCTATAAATACAATCAAGGACTTCTAGTACTCAAATTAAAGCTAAGAACATGATCTACAAGTTCCATGTTGGCTAAAAGTTGAGATGAAACTTGTATCTTGAGATAAGTGGTCTTGAAGTCAGGCACTAAACAGGGGATTTTACCCTAAGAACCCTAGTTTAGCAACTCCTCACACTTTGAATTCTTCTTGAATTGATCTTGGAATGACACCTCATGCATCTAAAAACACCCTTCCATGATCACAAAGACTTAGAATTGAGTCTTAATCTCCTTTAGTTGTACAGTTGACTCAAGGTTGACCAGATGCAAACCCTAATTGCAACACCTTCAATTGTGGCTCTTCACACTTAGCATGACCCTCAATGCACTCCATAAGCTCTATACCCATATCCTATCCATGATCAAGGCTTCACAACCCACTGATGGTCTTCAATTGGCCCCCAAGTTAGGAGATGAACCACCTACCAGCATCCAAACTTCTCAAGAACACAATGTCGCTTCCGCGAAAATAAGGTGCCAGCAAGACAGAAGAGTCACCACCTTTCGTTATTTATCCCTCAGAACGGGAAAGGAAACGATCGGAAAAACCTGACAAAAAGGTATAAGACAAGGTCATCGCAACCGTTGTCTGGGTTCGGGAGTCGGTTACGCAAGGGGAAGGTATTAGCACCCCTCACGTCCATCGTACTCGATGGGATCCACGCTTGTTGTGTTTACTGGATGTGTTGGTTTATCTATCTACCTATCAAGGCTGGCTTAAACAGAAAAGAAAAATGACTCGGTAAAGCGTCGCGCTTTATGCCTACGTATTCTCATCAGAGAATGAGAAATCAGAGTCAACGTAGTTCGACTAACTACGGGTTATGGGGAAGGTGGCTCGCCAATACATCAGTATTGTGCCTACATACTCTCAACGGGTATGAGAGATCAGAGCTTACGTAGTTCGGGATAATATGGATTACGGGAATTCAGATTCATTTGTTTTATCGAGTAGGGTTAAACATCAGTTCCAGCAGTTAGGGACAAAGCCTGTTTGCGTTGGCGCTGAAGTTTAACAACAATCTTTTCTTCAGAAAAGCCTTCCTTGAATTATGGGCCCACGGGGCAAAAAGGTTTGAAGTTTGTTTTCTGTCTTTTACGAAAGAAGTGTTTTTTATTGTGTTTGCAATTTCAATCGCACTAAAGACTATGACCTGAGAGTGAATGCGTCGCATGTCACCCAAAGGGTGCCATACTAAACATCCAGACTGTTGAAAAGAAGCTCTCCAACAATCCTTTCTCAGATAGCTTAAGGCTCGTAACGTACGAAAGAAATCATTCATGATTACTGTATCTTAAGCTGTTTTGAGATGAGAAGAGAACAGGCTCAACTACGGGGAGACTATCAAGTCCTACTGTTGTCATGCCAAGGATTCATCCTATAGTTGAGGTTTGAAACAGGGAACTCCTAGAAGTTATCATGCATAGGTTTCAACCTAAAGTTCTATCATCACTTCCTTATCAAAGGAAATGAGAGTCCTAAGGGATCATGCCAATGATACACAGAAACAGATAAAGCATCATCTTAAACAGTAAACAGTAAACGACAGTAAAATGCATGCAATGCAAGTGAGGGAGGAAATGTGTGTGGGGCAGCAGCCTCCACAAGCTCATCTCAACCTCAAGCCAGAATGAATAACAGTAATCATACTGAAGAAATAAAACATGCTATCAAGCAAAATACAGTAAACTGCAATCATACAGATAAAATAAAATCATGCTATCAAGCAACATAAACCACATGGGCAAGGGAGCAGGGCTCTACCGAATACCCGCAAGCAAAGCCATACAGTAAAAATACAAGCAGAGGGAGCAACTCAACCTCTAGTGCAATCATGCTCTTAGATTAAAGTCAGTCTAATCATGGACTTATTCTAATGCATCAAGCAAGTCAAACAAGGCACATCAGCAATACAGAAAAGAAAACAGACAAGAAAGCAGATCAACAACTCTCTCTTCCAAGCTTCAGCTCTTCTAACAGCAATCCAGTCTTCAGACTTCAACCACCCTTCAAGGCTATCAGCTCTCATGACAAATATCAATTTGTTTCTCCAGGTTCCACCCTTCAACATAAGTTTCAACTTATCCTCCTTCTCCAAGCTTCAGCTCTTCAGTCAATTCTACCTTCAGGCTTCATTCTTAACCACAAGTATCAACTTGATTCCTTCAGGCTATCAATGCATCAATGTAAGTATCAACTTATCCTTTATTCCTCAAGCTTCAGCTCTACATTCAATCTCAATTGAATCCTCTTCATAAGTATCAGCTTGGTCTTCAAGCTTCAGCTCTCTTTGCTTTACCAGTCTCAACTTGATCTTCTTCACCTACAAGCTTCAGCTTCTCAGGGTAATCTTTAATCACTTAGAAGTGTCAACTTCATCCTTCAATTCTTTCTCAAGCCTCAGCTCTTCATTCAATCTCCTTTGGGTCTTCAAGTATCAACTTGCTCTTCTTGCCCTTCAAGCTTCAGCTGCAATGGCAATGCTCAAGGAATCATCCTCTTCCATACTCTTCAGTGAAGTCTTCATCTTCAAGCTCAAGCCCAACATCTCTCAAGATTCTCAAACCAGAAGATAATTGATTAAACATGATGAGTGGAAATGATAAACAGCTTACTGACAACCAAAGGAAGCCTGTAAGGGTTCATCATTATGAGAGACTGGTTCCCTCAAAGTTCTACTTCCCAGATAAAGCCACTCATCCCTCCAAAGGAGGGATGTGAATATCTGAGAAGGACTTTTAGTCATTGGGAGGAATGGAAGCACAAGATGCTTTCCATGTTTGTGAAAGAAATCATTCTAACTACAAGGCTCTCCCTATGTCCTATCTCCTAATCTTCATCAGACACCTTCAGGCTTTATCTGAGAAGTGGTATAGGGGTGATCATTGAAAATCTCACACCAGTCCATGTTTCCCTTGCTTTCAGCTCCAATTCTGAATTGAAAATCTCCTTATATGAGATGTATGAGATGTTAGGATGCTTGGATAGCTTGTACATTGATCTCCCTTATGTTTTGCAAATGTAACTTAGATTACAAGTAACTTATGATAAGTCCCTTAATTTGACCTCAAATCAAAATTATAATAATGTCATTGTTTCTAAAATGATTTTTCCATTCAATTTGGTAGGTCACTTGCATTGTTTTGGTTATGTATTGAAAATTCCCAAAAATAGGTCACTTTAATACATTAAATCCTCCTTTATTTTGACCATTTTAATAAGTATGAGCTACAAGCATTTCCAACATATAAATGCCTCCTTACTAGCCTTAAAACATCATTTTGAACAAGTTTGATGTTGAAGATTTTTCCATTTGAAGCTTGGAAATAGGAGTTATGGCCTTATGCTTGAAATGACCTATAATCTCCAAATGACCAAAATGCCCTTGACTTGTCAAAGCCATAACTTGAGTTCTACAAATCCTATCAAGTACTTCTAGTACTCTATAGAAAGATAATAAGATAAGGAACAACATTCATGTTGACCAAAAGTTCCTAGGAATCATTCTTCTTGGGCAAAAGTTGGATGCAAGTTGGGTGACTTTCAAGGCCCCAGATTCACATACCTTAGATGACCTGTAACTTGTCAAAGTCATAACTTGAGCTCTACAAATCCTATCAAGTACTTCTAGTACTCAAATTAAAGCTAAGAACAATCTCTACAACATTCATGTTGGGGGAAATATTAGATGACAATCACATCTTGAGCTAAACTACCTTGAAGATAGGGGTCAAACTAGGGGATTTTACACTGTCAAGCCTTAGAAACCCTAGCTTGAAACTTCTCAAACTCTTCAATCATGATGAGTTGACCTTGGAATCATCCTTATAGCATCTCAATGCATCAATCCATGATCACATGGCTCTTGAATTAGGTCTCAACCCTCTCCAAATCATCAGTCGACCTAGGGTTGACTCAGTCAAACCCTAATTATACCATTCATGGCTAGGTCTCTTTAATCTTGTACCATGGCTTGTCTAGGCTTCATGATGGCTTTCAGACATCTCATAAGCTCTCTCAAAGCTTCAAGTCCATCCTCATAGCCTCAGAATCATCTGAGGAGCTCCCACAACTCTCAAGTTAGGAGGCACACCACCTTGGTTTCAACCACTCTCTCTGAGGATCTTTTGACCTTTCTGGCAAAGATATCCACACTTGAACACTTGAATAACCTTCTTGGCTAGCTTTAAATTTCTTGATTGGTACTCATACCTATTGATCTCCTGCATACATATCTATGAAATGCAAATGATAATGCTAATGTGAATGAAATGAAACATAGGCTAGGTAAAGAAGTTGTTGGTCAAATTTTGGGGTGCAACAGCTGCCCCTATTCAAACGGCTTGAACCTAACTGGGTGAGAAGCGAACGTCTCTCAACCAATCACGGTACGAGACGGTTGAATACCGATAAACCCGGAAATTTGCCAACTGCCCAAGTACACGGTACTCTGATGGGAACAAATCTTCGCAAATTGAAATCTTAGCTGCACGGCAACTAGCTAGGGGATTGGTCACACGGTAACCGATAATACATGGTCGATCACGCCGTCAGGCATCAAGATTCCTCGGGACTCCTCAGGTCAACAATCAAGTTAATCATGTCGCCGGGCCTTCAAAGAGTACTTTCGGGCATCAACCGGCCTTCATCAGTAAGTCGGGAATAGAATTCTCAGTCAGTCATGAACCAATTGAGGATATCCAACTTCTGCCGTCAAGCACTCTGCGTTAGCTGAGAGAAATGCTCCGTCAATACGGTTGGACTTCAATCATCAAGTCTTCGAGGGAAGTTTCAACTTCGCTGTTCAGCAACCTGCTGGGGATGACGCATCTCCGCTGGGGATTCTGGAGAACTATCAAGTAACTCTGCTTCGGGGATCTAGAAATCATCCTGGGTGAATCATCCCTGCTGAGGACATCAAGAATTATCTTGGACAAATAACTCCGCGGGGACTTCAAGAATCATCTTGAACCAATAACTCTGCTAGAGATTTCAGGAATCATCCTGAGCAAACACTCTGCCGGGGATTTCAGGAATCGTCCTGCCACGCTCTGCCGGGGACTCTAAGCATCAACTTGAGCAACCAACTCTTGCGACTTCACCGGGGATTTTAAGAATCATCTTAAGCAAACGACTTTGCTGGGGGAGAATTCAAGATTCATCTTGAGCAAGCGACTCCGTTGGGGACACCTGCAAAACAAGAACGGTAATGACCTAGCTCATGTTTGGTATGTGTATGCTTTGACAATGGCGCAATGCTCCAGCCGGTGGAAATGCTACATGTTTATGATAAATGCTATGCAATCATGCGAAATGCTACGATCCCGTCAGCAAAATAAATGCCGAAGGGAGGATCCTCCTGTCGAGGAGAGAGAACCACTCTGGTGGAGGAAGGGATCATCCTGCCACGGAGAAAAAAGTCACGCCAATCTCAATCGGACTCTGTGGGGAAGCAAACTTTAGTTGACTGCTGCAGGGGAACGAAGCTCTACGAGAACCCATACCTGCTGAGGGAAATGATGTCAATCGCGGCCTTCACGGCTAACCTTCCTGGAGATAACGACTCCGACGGGGAAATACGGCATCAGCTATTCAACATTCTACTGGGGAAAACCAATCATGGCCCGAACTGCTTTCCAAGGACTCGGCTCCCTTGGGGATCTGCAAACTCGGCTGGGGAAGAAGAAATCATCCTGCTTGCTAGAGAGAGTACGACTCTGTGGGGAATCTCAATTCCGTTGGAGACTTCAGTCTTGAACCATCAATTGCTGCACGCTTCAGTGAATGACTCAGCTCGGGATTTGACATTCCTTCAGGATACATCTGATCGGGGAGAGAATCTTCTCTGCTTGGGGAAACATATCAATGCTTACGATCTCATGTTCAGACTCCATGGGGAGAGGATGCTGAATTCTGCTGGAGAAGGGGGAATCATCCCGCCTGGGGACGCGTACGGCGTACCGTCTGGAATATGCTACACCTGTAACAACACAAACAAACAGACAAGATACCCTTCTCAAAGGGACCTATCAAGGTTATCATCTTGTGACAATGTTTGAGTAATTCATTGTTTCAACAATCAGCGGCCTAGGCCAGTAAGTTTATGTATGTGCATTTTATCAAAACATCAGCGTTCTTTTTCGCAAACAAAACAGATAAATGCTAAACAAACAAACAGAATTGCTGAATAGTATACATTTTATTGATAACGAACCCCTGAACGGGTAAAAATGTTTTACAACGGATGCAAGCTCCTGGAATGAGGAAGCTGCGCAAAAAAAAACATAAATATACATCAGTATATACAAATGTCGGCAACGAGGCATAGACGAACACCATGAGTTGATCCCTCTATGACCCACTCGACTTCGATACTTCTCCGACGCTTCAGGTTCAGAAGAGATTGATTCAGATAAACGACCCTCAGGTCTTCCAAACCACTAAACAATGAAAGTCCACACGCGGAACGCAGTCATTTGCTCTTTCAAATCCCTAACTTTTGCGTGAACCGCCCTTTGCGGGTTTTCAGTTCACCGGGATACCCTTTTTTGCCAAAGTCGCCCATCCGGGTTTTCGACTTTGCGGGTGTACGTTCTTTTCTTATTTATATCCCTAATTTTTGCCCAAACCTTTTTCCTTTTTTATGGTTCGCCAGGATGCCCCATTTTTGCCTGGATATTCTTTTTCTTTCCAGCGGGTCTCTTTTAAGCAAAGTATTTTTTAACTGCGTCCGCGTTCACCGGGGATGCAAAATCTTCACCATCCATCGTGGATAACAACAAAGCTCCTCCCGAGAAGACCTTGCTGACGACGTACGGACCTTCGTAATTGGGATTCCACTTGCCCCGGTGATCGGAGTGTGGAGGAAGAATCTTCTTCAGGACGAGATCACCCATCTGAAAGCTTCTAGGACGCACCTTCTTATCATAAGCTTTCTTCATTCGGCTTTGGTACAGACGACCATACGCAATCGACGCTAACCTCTTCTCGTCCATCAGGCTGAGTTGGTTTAGTCGGTTCGTAATCCATTCTGCCTCATCGAGTTTCACGTCAACCAAAACTCGCAAAGAAGGGATCTCCACTTCTAACGGTAGGACAACCTCCATACCGTACACTAAGGAGAAAGGAGTTGCCCCGGTTGATGTACGTACCGTCGTACGATAACCGTGCAGTGCAAATGGCAGCATCTCGTGCCAATCTTTGTAGGTCACAACCATCTTCTGAACAATCTTCTTGATGTTTTTATTGGCCGCTTCAACAGTGCCATTCATCTTCGGCCAGTAAGGAGATGAGTTGTGGTGTTCAATCTTGAAACTCTGGCACAGCTCCTTCATCATCTTGTTATTCAGGTTCGAACCATTATCAGTAATGATCCGCTCGGGAATTCCGTAACGACAGATGATATCCCTCTTTATGAATTTAGCCACCACCTGCTTGGTCACATTAGCGTATGAGGCTGCCTCCACCCACTTGGTGAAGTAGTCGAAAGCTACTAGAATGAAGCGATGAACGTTAGATGCAGTGGGCTCGATCTTGCCTATCATGTCGATGCCCCACATGGAGAATGGCCACGGGAAGGACATGACATTTAACAGGCACGGCGGCACATGAACTTTATTAGCATAAATCTGGCATTTATGACATCTCTTCGCGAATTTAAAGCAATCTGATTCCATCGTCAGCCAGTAATATCCTGCTCTCAGGATATTTCTTGTCATGGCATGCCCGCCGGCGTGCGTACCAAATGTGCCTTCATGGACTTCTTCCATGAGCATACTCGCCTCTTTCTCATCTACACATCTGAGTAGCACGAGATCATGGTTTCTCTTATACAAAACTCCATCAGGATTGAGATAAAAATTTCCAGAAAGCCTCGTCAGAGTCTTCTTGTCCTGGGTTGACGCACCCGCGGGATACTCCTTAGTCATAAGGAAAGTCTGGATATCATGGAACCATGGCTTGCCATCGGAGTCTTCCTCGATCGTAAAGACAAATGCGGGTCTATCAAGACGAGAAAGGACAATTCTTGGAGCTTCATTCCAAAAATTGACTTTATACATCGAAGCCAACGTGGCTAAGGCATCAGCCATCTGGTTTTCGGCCCTGGGCACATGATGGAGTTCCACTCGATCAAAGAACGGAAGCAGCCTTCTGGCATAGTTCATGTACGACACGAAATTCGATTGACGAGTCTCCGACTCCCCTTTAATCTGGTTGATCACAAGCGCCGAGTCACCATACACATCTAGGTTCTTGATTCTCAAATCAATTGCTTCTTCTAGACCCATGATGCACGCCTCGTACTCCGCTTCATTATTGGTGACCGGAAACGTCAGTCTCGCAGTGAACGGGATGTGGGATCCGTGGGGAGTCATGATGATCACCCCTATACCACTTCTATAGGAATTAACCGCCCCGTCAAATATCAATTTCCACTAGGATTTCCTATCTGGCCCCTCGTCGGGCAATGGTTCATCGCAATCCTTCGCTTTGAGAAACATGATATCCTCATCTGGGAATTCAAATTTCATCGGTTGGTAATCTTCGATCGGCTGTTTGGCAAGGTAATCAGACAATACGCTTCCCTTGATGGCTTTCTGGGGAACGTACTGAATATCATATTCTGTCAACACCATTTGCCATCTGGCAATCCTGCCCGAAAGCGCTTGCTTCTCGAAGACGTACTTGATCGGATCCATCTTCGAAATTAGCATGGTGGTGTGATTGAGCATGTACTGTCGTAAACGTTTGGCAGCCCAGGCTAGTGCACAACACGTTTTCTCCAGCATCGAGTAGCGAGATTCACAGTCTGTGAACTTTTTACTCAAATAGTAAATGGCATGCTCCTTTCTGCCCGTCTCGTCGTGCTGACCGAGAACACACCCCATACTATTCTCAAGAACTGTCAAGTACATGATTAGAGGCCGTCCAGCCACTGGGGGTATCAAGATTGGAGGTTCCTGCAGATAGTGTTTTATCTTGTCAAATGCCTTTTGACAATCCTCGTTCCAGATAATCGCCTGATCTTTCTTTAACAGTTTGAACATCGGTTCACACGTGGCCGTGAGCTGAGAAATAAACCTTGCAATGTAGTTTATTCTGCCCAGGAAACCACAAACTTCGTTTTCTATTTTTGGCACTGGCATTTCTTGTATCGCTTTAATCTTCGCAGGATCAACCTCGATGCCTCTTTCGCTCACGATAAACCCCAGTAACTTTCCGGACCGTACTCCTAAAGTACACTTGTTAGGATTCAGCCTCAACCTGAATTTTCTAAGCCTCTCAAAAAGCTTCAGCAAATTGACCAGATGTCCCTCCTCCGTTTGGGACTTCGCAATCATGTCATCAACATAGACTTCAATCTCATGATGAATCATGTCATGAAACAAAGTAACCATTGCTCGTTGGTAAGTGGCCCCTGCGTTCTTCAGACCGAAAGGCATTACCTTGTAGAAGAATGTTCCCCAGGGAGTGATAAACGTCGTCTTCTCCATGTCCTCCGGCGCCATCTTGATCTGGTTGTAACCGGAGAAGCCATCCATGAACGAAAACATGGAGAACAGCGCTGTGTTGTCGACCAACACATCGATATGAGGCAGCGGGAAATCATCCTAAGGGCTCGCCCTATTCAGATCCCGATAATCGACGCACATTCGCACCTTACCTTCCTTCTTCGGTACAGGCACTATGTTGGCGACCCACGGAGGGTAAGTAGTGACCGCTAAGAAGCCAACATCAAGCTGTTTCTGCACTTCTTCTTTGATCTTAACGGCCATATCTGGTCTCGTCCTCCTAAGCTTCTGCTTAACGGGAGGACAATCTTCTCGCAGCGGCAAGTGGTGGACCACGATGTCAGTGTCAAGTCCGGGCATATCTTCGTAGGACCAAGCAAAGACGTCGCTATACTCTCTTAGCATCTCGACCAATCTCTGCTTGACATCCCTCTGCAACGCAGCCCTTATCCTGACGTTCCTGACGAGTTCTTCAGAACCTAGATTCACAATCTCGATCTCCTCTTCATGAGGCAGAATGACTTTTTCCTCTTGTTTTAACAAGCGGGCCAACTCTTCAGAAAGGTCTTCGTCTTCATCAATCTCTTCTTCGGCTTGATAGATCGGACAATCGAAGTCGAAGTGAGTCGTAGAAGGTCCAGAGTCGATGTCATCTATTATGTGGATCCTGCAATAACAAGGATTAAGCTTAAAACAAGGATATGCAGGTTGGCACAAACCCCATTGCCATTTTATTGTTTTTCAAAACAAATATAAAACAGGAATAACAGAGATCACAATATTTGAATACGAAGAAAACACCTTTGATTTATTAACAAAATGCATGTACATAATCAAACGAGGCCCTGACAATAAAACCACTATGTCGCAGGTAGGACATAGGGTTGTACAATGATTGGAAAAAGTAAATCATTACTCTTCGCTTGTCATCTGGATGATATCCTTGACGGACCAGTTGGTAAGGCCTTCGCCTGGCTTGCTTGGCTGGATCCAAGAGTCGAGGTCACAATCGCTATCTCCGCTGTCTTTAGACACCGCATTGATACTTTCAAATATCACTCCGCCACTGGTAAACTGGATCGGCCCTTTACCTCGCAACGCACTGCTAGAAGAAGAAGCTTCAGCTGCAGGAAAATATCCCAACCCAAACTTGTCTTGCTTGTTAGGTATCTCCAAAATTCGCCCCCAGCCTGGGGTAGATCCGGCTTGGACAACGGCCCGAGCTTCCTTGAATGAGGAGAGAGTCATCTCTGGCTTTTCGGTGACTACAGGAGCTACGTCCTTCACTTTGACAGCTTCGAACGCTTGGCATAGAGTTTCATGGATTTCCCCATCCATCTCAACATACTTAAAAGACGACAAATGGCTCACCATTATGTCTTCCTCGCCACACACGGTCACGATGCTACCTCCGACAGTGTACTTGAGTTTCTGGTGCAACGTGGAGGTCACGGCTCCAGCAGCATGGATCCACGGCCGGCCCAAGAGACAGCTGTAGGCAGGCATGATGTCCATAATGTAAAAGATTGCGTCGAACGTTTCCGGCCCGACTTGGATTGGCAGGGTCACCTCCCCGAAAACATGGCGTTTAGTTCCGTCGAACGCTTTCACAACCAGATCACTGGGTGTGCAAATCACTCCACGAGTATCCAACTTCATTAATGCCTTCTTCGGAAGAACATTAAGTGACGAACCCTTGTCCACCAACACGTGCGACATAATCGTTCCCCTACACTCTATCGAGATGTGCAGGGCGCTATTGTGGTTCCTCCCCTTCGGCGTCAGCTCTAGGTCGGTGAACCCTAGCCCATTTCCAGCATTCACGTGGGCTACGACCTCTTCTAGCTGATTTACTGATATTTCCTACGGTACATATGCGGCGTTCAACACCTTCAGCAGCGCGTTGCGGTGTGCTTCAGAACACAGCAACAAATTCAGGATGGAAATCTTCGAGGGTGTTTGATGGAGATAATCCACGATCTTGTAGTAACTCTTTTTAATCAACCTCATAAATTCCTCGGCGTCTTTAACGAGTAAGTCTTTTTCTGCCCCACGCGGGATCTCTTCAACGACTTTACTTTTACCTTTATCAGTTGCGTCAGCTCTGACCGTCTTGTCCGCCACGACCTCAGGTGGTGCAAACACTCTTCTACTGCGAGTAATACCACTGATTCCCACAAGGTTCTCCACGGACGACCCAAATGGTTCTAGCTCCAACCTCTGGCCATTGCAGTAGACTTCAGCCCCGTAATGCCATGGGACAACATTGGTGCTTTCGAACGGTATCGGCCCAGAAATAGTTATCGTCTGGCGAGGGATGGTGATGGTGGCGACCTCATCATCTTGCTTCAGCACTACCTCTCCTGATCCACATTCGGCCCTCCGGCTAAACTGTAAAATCCCTTCAGTCATCAGACTTTGAATTCCTTCCACCAACTGTTCACAACCATCAGAATGTGTCGCACAGCCTATACACAGCTCTCCACAACCTGGAAAGAAACCTCTTTTCATCAACTTAGCTTTAACGAAGCTAAGCAGCGTCTTCAGATCTCTGACATCAGTCAACAAATCCGAACTCTCGTCTTCGATAATGGCGTTCACTGCACCTCCCCTATGATTCGGCATAGGGTTCTTCGTGACGTTTGGCACATTATCGGAGAAGTTGATGATCTTGGCATCCACCATGTCCTGCACCTTGTGCTTGAAGGCTTTGCAATTCTCTACTGTGTGGCCTGGTGCCCCTGAGTGAAATTCACAAGTTGCATTAGCGTCATAACCTGGCGGGGGTGCCCATGTCAAGGGAGCCAAGGTTCTCTTTCGGATCAGCTGTAGCTGAAGCAAAGTCTGCAATAGTTGTGCGTACGACATGGGCGGTGTCTCGAGGTGACGGCTCGACAAAGGTGCCCGATTCTGATACTTTCTGTATCCTTGTTGATTTGGTTGCTGCTGCTGCTGCTGTGGAACTGTCGGGATAGTTATGCTGGCCACCTGTTGGTGAGGGCCTTTACCCTTCCTTCGAGCGTTGGTCACAGCGCTCGTTTCTCCTTCCCGTCTTTTGCCACTATAAGGTTTCTTTCCGCCTCCTCCAACTGAGGACGCCTCACCTTGAATTTTCCCGAGTTTGATCCCATTTTCAATGTGCTCACCCGTGATAATGAGATCTGAGAAGGTTCCAGACATGCCGCTGACCAATTTCTCATAATAAACCCCTGGGAGGGTGGCTACGAACATTTGCACAAGCTCGCGTTCAACCATCGGCGGCTGAACCCTGGCTGCCAACTCACGCCATCGCTGGGCGTATTCCTTGAACCCTTCGTTGTTCCTTTGAGACAGATTCTGTAGTTGGACTCGGTTCGGGGCCAAGTCACTGTTATATTGGTAGTGGTGCACGAATGCTTCAGCAAGGTCCTTCCACGTGCGCACACTGGTAGGTTCCAGACTCATGTACCATTCGAGGGAGGGTCCGGACAGACTGTCCTGAAAGAAGTGCATCAACAACTTCTCGTCATCAGAATGAGCTGACATTTTCCTGTAATACGATCTCAGGTGGACGTGAGGGCAAGTGGTGCCCTTATACTTTTCAAAGTCAGGTACCTTGAACTTGGGGGGCACCTTAAAATCAGCAATCAATCCCAACTTGGACATATCAACACCCAGGGTGTTCTGATTCTCGATATTCCTCATCTTATCCTCGAGTGCCTTGAACCTTAGCCGTGCTTCAGCAGTCAGCTCCCCTTCAGCACCTCTTTGAGAGAATACATTGTCTTGGCGGTCTTCTAACCACGGCTGAGGCCCAAACAGATTCTCGACACCTGCATTGCTGTTGCCCAGCCCGACATTGACATTAGCTTCCAGACTCCCATTACTGACGCCCATCGTATTGCCATTGAGTCCCATATTAGCTATCACATTGCCGTTGGCACTGCCATTTCCCCCGGTCACGGGGACGCCATTCTGCGGAGTTTCAACTGGTGGAGGGGTAGGCACAGTCCCACCATGGAGTACGCCATTGCTATCAACCCTTGAAATCAGAGGCTGAACCAAGGTTCTGAGCTGATCTTGGCCATTGGAGACCGCTTGCATGAGCTCCATGAAGCGATCCATTCTTTCGCGGAGTTCCTGAACATCAGTTTGCACTTGCTCCATGATTCTGGTTTGATTTGCTCTGGTCGGATAGCGGTGGATAGGTCTCTGATCAATCCTGGAACAACCTGAAACAACCTGAAAACACAAAAGGGTTACGAAAAAACGAAAAAGTGCTCGTTATGCGAATGCTTCATGCAAATGCAAACGTGTGTCTGTGCGTTAGGGAGATCTCCCCCGATCCTAGTGCCTGAGTGCCAGTGCTGATAATAAGAAGTCCGAGTCTAGTCATGGAAATAACATTTCAAATAAAGAAAGCCCATCAAGGCAGTACACAACATTAGCGAGTACAAGATGAATCAATAGCGTGACCTCAGCCAACAAGCCTGGTGATGGTCAGCATACAGCAATGATCAAAACAAAAGGAATACAAATAGTCAAGTACGGCCATAGGCGCGATACTCTTCTAACAACTCCTTCGTTTCTGGATGATCAGGCAGAGTGAGTAACCCTTCGACGAGTAATTCCCTTTGCATAATGGTGTATTGAAGACCTTCGACCGAATCTTCCCATGCTCCTTCGCCGAAACAATCTTCTAGCTTCCGTTTCTTGGACTCAAACATCAGTTTGCGCTCCTTCAGGTTAGCGAGAGCTTTGTTGAGCTGGCCTTCAGCGGCATATCTGCGAGCGGTTTCTTCATCAAACCTCTTCTCACTAGCCTTCACCTGGGCCTTCAGCTTGGAAATCTGTAGCATCAGCTTATCCTCCCGCTCTTTCCTGGTGGCTAGGGAGGCCTTCCAGTGCTGGTTAAACTTGGATATCCTCCGATACGCTTCGTCCAAGTGCTGCTTCTTCGTAGCCAGTACGTCATTGACAGCTTTGAAGTCCTGACCCATGCGCTCACGCTCGGCTATCTGCTTAGTCAGGTCCGTCCCCAGCCGGTTCACCAGCTCTGTTTGCCTTTTGAAGGAACGAACGGCTTCGTTTCAATCGCTTCGGAGCTGAGCCAATTCTTTCTCCAGTTCTTCATTTGCCTGCTTCAATTCATCTCGCTCAGCTAACACCTGATTATGCTGCTGAATAGGCACGGTGGTAGGCTCTTCAATCACTGGGGGCTCTCTGGCTTGGCAGGAGGAAACGACATTCCTATAGCATCTGCTCTGGCTCTGATCCACGTCACATACGGAGGGTAGGCTTGATTATTACTTCTCCCCAACAATGGTTTTCCCCTCTTACTGATACCATTCCAAGCGCGCTGAAGCTTAGATAACATATCCCCCTCTAGAAGACCAGTGAGGTACAGAGATTCCTGCACCTCTTCATCCTTCGGCGGAGCTCTCAAAGCATACGCGAACTGTCGGACCAGCAATGACGGATTGTAGTTTATACAGCCCTTCTTGCCTATCAAAGGCACGTTCGGGAACCCGCTGCAGCTGAAGATAATCTCGGTACCCAGCCTATCTCTGTCAAACCAGTCAATATCCTCTGCAGATAACCTCATCAGACGCTCGGACCACTCAGCTGTGGCTGCAGACGAAACAAAGGGACCCCTCTTGGGCAGATGACTATCAAGCCATTTATAAAGCAGGGGTACACAGCACGAGACATTCTTGCCCCTTCTGTTCTCGTTTTTGTAGTGAATAGAATGGTAGACATCTCCTATCAAGGTAGGGACCGGATTCCCTGAAGCAAAGATGCGGAAGGCGTCGAAGTCTACAAAATCGGGCATATTGGGGAACAGAATGATGCCATATATGCACAGGGCGAGAATGGCGTTGAACACGACCCAACATCCGTCTTTGGCGCACTACTGAGCCTTTCCCACTAAGAATTGCAAGGAGAAACCGGGAACCTTGTTCCAACTAGACAAAACCAACTCGGAGGCATCCAGATGGAGTGAAGGAGCTAGACTAGCCAGGTCAGTCTCAACATCCATATGAACAAAGGGCATCTGCCTCTTGATAAGCACACCTAACAAATCAGCATATTCTTCCAACGTGGGCGCGAGAACGAAATCCTGGAAAGTGAAGCATCTCAACGGAGGGTCGTAGAACTGCAGCAGAGCGTGCAACCCATTCAACTCGAACGCAGAAGGTTTACGAACCAAACTGAGCAATTTGCCATAAGACTTTCTGAACTCATCTCTCACAGAATCATCTGCTAAAGCAATCAAGCCGGTCAGCTGAACCACATCAGGGGCAGGGAGCTTGTAAGCCACGGTCTTCCTCAGAGAACCCATAATAGCACAATAGAAGGCAAGAAATCCTGAACCGGGGGAAACGGTACCTGCAATACAGACACACGTTAATGAAATGCAAATGAGTATGCAAAGCAATGTAAAATGCGATCATGCAGCAGGAGATCAAGGCAACTGTGCTGTTGAAGATGTGAAGGTTCTGTATTAACAAAAACACAATACTGCTCTGTCAAGAACAACCATAGATCTGACGAGAAGAAACCCAGATATCGGACCATAAATCTGCTCTGTCAAGAACAAACACACATCTGATAATAAGGACCTCTGTCACAAGACCATAACTCTGCTCTGTCAAGAACACACATTTCTGAAAATAAGGACCTCTGATACAGGACCATAACTCTGTTCTGTCAAGAACAAACATCTCTGAGAATAAGGACCTCTGATATAGGACCAAAAATTCTCTGATACAGGGACCAAAATTTTCTCTCTCAAGAACAAACATCTGATAATAAGGACCTCTGATACAGGACCAAAAATCTGCTCTGTCAAGAACAACCATACATCTGCTGGTGGGATCCTCTGATCCCAATCACAAACCTGCTCTATCAAGAACAAATACTCATCTGAATATAAGGTCCTCCGATACAGGACCAAAAGTCTGCTCTGTCAAGAACAATCATATATCTGATGATAAGAACCTCCGGTACCAACGAAACTGATTCACTGTCAAGAAAACCAGGTAGTCTGAAGGTCAAAGTTTCCTGCAACAAACCCAACCCTGCTCACAGGTATGGACCTAAACTGACTCAAGTTCGGCATCCTATGCGTTCATCAGCGTCACAGACATTCAAGAGGGGCGATACGATACCCAGAAGGTGTGGCATCACCAGCTCATGAAGCGGCCTCACTCGGTTGAATCACAAATGATCGGTCCCCAGAGTCGACAATCCTCCAAACCAACAACTCACTCAACCCAAAGGGTTGAAAAAGAAGCCAACCGGGAGAACCTCGTCTGAGCGTGGATTTCATGAGACACTAGTGCCTGCCAAGCAAGCACGCACCCACTAATTTCCACAACTAATTCTATGTTCACTCAAGCCTGGGTCTGGCTTCTCACTCATCAGAATGCCCCTCCCACAACAGCACAGATAATCATATCATACTGAAAATAAAATGCGGGAAATAAAATGCGATAAATAAACACAACCCAACAAGTAATCATACAAGCGCTAGGAATGACTCTCGCAGGGGACGTTTGATCCCAGGAAACTATCAAGTCCCCAGCAGAGTCGCCAGCTGTCGCTTCCGCGAAAATAAGGTGCCTGCAAGACAGAAGAGTCGCCACCTTTCGTTATTTATCCCTCAGAACGGGAAAGGAAACGATCGGAAAAACCTGACGAAAAGGTATAAGACAAGGTCATCGCAACCGTTGTCTGGGTTCGGGAGTCGGTTACGCAAGGGGAAGGTATTAGCACCCCTCACGTCCATCGTACTCGATGGGATCCACGCTTGTTGTGTTTACTGGACGTGTTGGTTTATCTATCTACCTATCAAGGATGGCTTAAACAGAAAAGAAAAATGACTCGGCAAAGCGTCGCGCTTTATGCCTACTATTCTCATCAGAGAATGAGAAATCAGAGTCAACGTAGTTCGACTAACTACGGGTTATGGGGAAGGTGGCTCGCCAATACATCAGTATTTTGCCTACATACTCTCAACAGGTATGAGAGATTAGAGCTTACGTAGTTCGGGATAATACGGATTACGGGAATTCAGATTCATCTGTTTTATCGAGTAGGGTTAAACAGCAGTTCCAACAATTAGGGACAAAGCCTGTTTGCGTTGGCGCTGAAGTTTAACGACACTCTTTTCTTCAGAAAAGCTTTCCTTGAATTATGGGCCCACGGGGCAAAAAGGTTTGAAGTTTGTTTTCTGTCTTTTACGAAAGAAGTGTTTTTTATTGTGTTTGCAATTTCAATCGCACTAAAGACTATTATGACCTGAGAGTGAATGCGTCGCATGTCACCCAAAGGGTGCCATACTAAACATCCAGACTGTTGAAAAGAAGCTCTCCAACAATCCTTTCTCAGATAGCTTAAGGCTCGTAACGTACGAAAGAAATCATTCATGATTACTGTATCTTAAGCTGTTTAGAGATGAGAATAGAACAGGATCAACTATGGGGAGACTATCAAGTCCTACTGTTGTCATGCCAAGGATTCATCCTATAGTTGAGGTTTGAAACAGGGAACTCCTAGAAGTTATCATGCATAGGTTTCAACCTAAAGTTCTATCATCACTTCCTTATCAAAGGAAATGAGAGTCCTAAGGGATCATGTCAATGATACACAGAAACAGATAAAGCATCAGCTTAAACAGTAAACAGTAAACGACGGTAAAATGCATGCAATGAAAGTGAGGGAGGAAATGTGTGTGGGGCAGCAGCCTCCACAAGCTCATCTCAACCTCAAGCCAGAATGAATAACAGTAATCATACTGAAGAAATAAAACATGCTATCAAGCAAAATACAGTAAACTGCAATCATACAGATAAAATAAAATCATGCTATCAAGCAAAATAAACCACATGGGCAAGGGAGCAGGGCTCTACCGAATACCCGCAAGCAAAGCCATACAGTAAAAATACAAGCAGAGGGAGCAACTCAACCTCTAGTGCAATCATGCTCTTAGATTAAAGTCAGTCTAATCATGGACTTATTCTAATGCATCAAGCAAGTCAAACAAGGCACATCAGCAATACAGAAAAGAAAACAGACAAGAAAGCAGATCAACAACTCTCTCTTCCAAGCTTCAGCTCTTCTAACAGCAATCCAGTCTTCAGACTTCAACCACCTGTCGCTACTGCGAAAATCGGCGCCGGCTGACAGAAGAGTCGTCACCGTGCGTTATTTATCCCAACGGAGGGAAAGGAAACGCTCGAGGTAAACCTACCGCAAAACGGGGAAAGGAATGGTCATCGCAACCAAATCCTGGGTTTGGGAGTCGGTTACACAAGGGGAAGGTATTAGCACCCCTCACGTCCGTCGTACTCGACGGGATCCACGCTTGTTTTCTGGTACGGATTGTTATTCTATCTACTCTACAGGGTTAAGGGTTAAAAAGAAAGAAAGGGACTCGGTAGAGCCTCGCTGCTCTATGCCTACGTATTCTCAAGAGAGAAAGTCAGAGTCAACGTAGTTCGCCTACCTACTGGAAAGGAGGGGAAGGTTGCTCGCTAGGATATCGCATCCTATGCCTACGTACTTTCATACAACATGAAAGATCAGAGCAAACGTAGTTTGGGCCACGTACGACACAAGTCTGTCTTGATTGTTTTTATTCCTTCTGAAAAAGGGTTTTTCTGATTAACAGTCCAAGCAGACAAAAATTGACGTTTTGATGAGTTCACATTCTTTTACGAAAGAAGTGTCTTTTATTGGATTTGAAATTTTATTGTGTTTTTTTGTTTGTTTTGAGAAGGAAGAGACAGAACTCTAACCTACGGTTGAAAAGGGAATCAAACTAACCTAATATTGTCATGCATGGGTTAAGACCTAACGTCTATCATGCTCCTCTCTTGCGCAGAGAGAAACATAGATCCTAAGGGAATAGACGGAAACAGAAACAATAGCATATATACAATAAAGCAGTAAAATGCATGGATGCAGCAATACAAGCGAGGCAAGGGAGTCCCACTCAACCTCGAACCTAAAAAACAAACAGGCAAAAGTGAACAGAATTCACTTTCAACCTAACAGGTTAAACAGCAAGCAATACAGTCAGAGAAATTCAAACAATGCATCAAAAATTATAAACAGCAAAAATAAACAGCAAACAGCAATCTTCATCAACATCTGTCTTCAAGTCCTCTTCATACATCTACAGGCTTCCAGCAAGCATCAGTCTTTATCTTCACCTTCAAGCAATGCCTCTATCTTCAATCTCCCAATGGCTTTTCTTCAAATCCCAATCTCCAAGCTGAGGAACCAATCACAAGAATGAACTAGGGTGTTAAGTAATTAGTTGACCACCAAAGGTGGCAAACAGACTGCTAACAACACATAGAATATTTCTCTCAAGAGTTCTATCTCTTAGACACTATCACCAAGCCTTCCAAAGGAAGGGGGTGAATGTCTTAGAGAGACTCTGCATCATAGAGAGGGATGGAGGCAAACAAGACCTTCCATGTTTGTGAATCAAATTTTCTACTCTAGAGCTCTGCTTAACTCCTAGATCCTATAACCTTCAACAGCTGCCAGCAAGAGATACTCCTCATCAACTCTGGAAATTGGTCTTCATTCTTTAATCTTCAATGGGCTTCATCAGCACAGTCTTCAGCTCAAACCCCAACCCCAAGCAGGCCTAATACCCCACACATTCAAATGATAACCCTAGAGAGGGCACACCACACAATCAAGCAAGTACAAGCAATATACTAATAGTAATAGTAGAATAGGGGAAGCCTAATATTTTCTAAGGGATCTATTATCTACCCATAATACCCCTATAGTCCCATACCCCAAAATTCAATCTACAACTCCTAAAAGAAATGAGTTATTACACCTATGTCACACCTAAAACCCTAATTTTAACCTCTCTAATCTCACCTAATCAAACCACCTCACAATTAATCCTAAAAATCACAAATTAAATCTTACATGCAAGTTAAAGTCCTAAGTGAAATACCCTAAAAAGAATGGGTCCTAAATCTAAAGGGACCTAGTCAAACTAAAATCAACAAAATGGGGTATCAACTAAAACACTTATAAAAGCTATTTAAATGAAAAATATATCAAAAATGCTAAAACAAAATAAAATGCTATTTTTATTACACATTATTTTTCTTGACAGCATTATGAAACCAGCACAAAAAGAAGCAATCAAAAATAAGCATTTTTCAATTTAATATGGATTTTTAAAGAGGCAAGAAAAATAAAAGAAATAAAATCAAAGAAATTAAGTGGAAAATGGGGAGGGGGTGTTACTAGCACAAACGCCTAATGCTTTTATTCAATGGGCTGGAAAGCTGGGGGTGTAGAAATTAAATGCGCTAAGCCCACGACATATTCAGAAAATCAAATTAAAAAACAAAAGAAAAAGAATAAACATGGGGTGCAAATAGCATAGCAAATTAGGTCATTTTATGTTGGGCTTTGATTAGGGGGTGGGATTAGTAGGTTTGGACCCAGGCCCAGGCGTTTCTATTAATGAAACGCTGCGTTTCTGCTTAATATTTCCCTCCATTTTCGTTTTGAATGCTGGCCATTGGATCTAACCCCAAGTCAAAGTCTCAAACTTGATCAGACGGTCATGGCATCGTCTTCAACCTTGGACAAACCCTAGCTGAAAATCTCTCTCCCATGCACGATCCTTCTCCACCTCTGTTCTCCCTCCTCCCTCAACTAAACGCCACACTTCAAAAACCAAAAATGAACTACTCCTTCCCCTCTACAAGACCCTGGCCTCAGTTTCCTCCAAAACTTCCCCTAAAGCAAAACTCGATAGGTGTAAAGATCACTGCTCACCAAAATCCACTGCCATGCACTCTGTTATTCTTGACAATTCTTGGCACTAGCATGCTCTACACATTGCACTGGTTATTACATGCTATATAGCTAAGATTAATGCTCACTAATCTAGGTGTTCTAAGGCTCAACAGTTTGGGTGCTCATGTAACAAACTCCATGAAAGGCTCTCAAATTCAGTGGAAATGATCCTCTACCTATGCCTAACAATTCTAACCTAAAGATTCTTCATCATGATAACTAATCTATGCTAATTCGAAGAAAACACCAACCTGGTTTAAAGATGAAAACAGATGCAGAAATCCTTGGATCCAAAGCTTGCAATGCTCTGGACTTGATCAACCGACTTGATTCTTGGTTCTGTATGCAATAGCACTTGCTCAAATGCCCTTGATCTTGCAATCACAATTTTCTTGCACTTTGGATGATGAAGTTGGTAGCACACGAATTCTACTTCAATTAAGCCAAATCTTGATGGAAATTTGATCTATGATGGATGTAGATGATGATAGGATCAAGAATTGTGGAGAATGATGAAGATTTGATAGAGTTCTTATGTGATTTGCAAAATGGAAGAATGAGATGTAACTATGTGTTTTGATCAAAATGAATCACCAACCCCTGAATGAAGCCACTCTACTCAATATATAGACACTCATAGAACACTCTAGAACTTGGTAGAAACTTCTTGTGCACAATTCCAATGAATTTTGGCATGTGTAACTTCATACATAAGTAACCAATGGTATCTCTCAAACTTTGCCCTAAACTCAAAAATCTACTTTTGCCAATGTTCTTAAAACATTTTTTCCAATCAAAATGACCTATAATTTCATCCCATTTGGCCATGTTATGAAAAACCCCATTTTTAGGTCACTTTTATTCATTAAGTTCATCTTTTAAATGACCAAATTTGGAACCTTGAGCTATGGAAATTTCCAAACTTTAATGATCACTTTTCTAGACTCAAAATGTCATTTGTAGCAAGTTTGATGTTGTGAAGGTTTTCATTTGAAGCTTCATTGTATGAGTTTTGGGTATAGGCTTGAAATGACCTGTAATTCTCAAATGACCAAAATACCCTTTGCTTGCCAAGGCCATAAGTAGAGTTCCACAAATCATATGAAGCATACCATACCTTTCTAGAAAGCTAAGACAATGAGGAACAACTCTTATGTTGACCAGAAATTCATTTGAAATCTCCTTGAGGGGTAAAAGTTGCTTGGAAGACAAGTAACTTTCACAGACAAAATTTCAGATACCTCAGATGACCTGTAACTTGCAAGGACCATAACTTGAGTTCTATAAATCTCCTTGATGTCTTCCACCACTCAAATTAAAGGTCTTGAGATCCTCTACAAGTTTCATGTTGGACAAGGATCCATTTGAAGCTTGCATTTTGAATTATCTTGCTGGGAAGTTTGCCCTAAATCAGGGGATTTTACACAGAAACCCTAATTTAGAAACTCCTCTTCTTGATTTCTCTTGATTTCTTCTTGGAACAACACCACATCCTTATCTACATGTCAAATGATGAACCCCACATCTCTCAAATAGACCTTGATGCCTTTCAATCAATCATTTGACCTAGGGTTGACCCAGATGAAACCCTAGTTGACTGTCTTCAACTGCAGCTCTTGTGATCATATCAATGACTTGCCTCTTTTTCAAAATGATCCTCTAGTTCTTCCATGATGTCTATATACCCTCCATGCTCAATTCACAGCTCACAACTTCTTTGATGATCTTCAAATACACTCAAGATAGGAAAGAGATCCACTGCTTGATCCACTGACTTCTTAGATTTCAAATTCTTCTGATGACTTGGATATGCTTGAATTTGAATAATAACCTCTTGATAGGCTCATAGAGATGAGAATAGTACTTGGTCCCTTGTTGGATGACTTGCTATACTATGCTATGCAGATGATTAGACTATGTACATGACTCTATATGCAAATGCTAATGTAATTGAAACATAAACCAAGTGAAGTAGGTTGAGCAAATTTTAGGGTGCAACAGCTGCCCCTATTCAAGCGACTTGGACCCGATTGGGTGAAGAGCAAATGACCTTCAAACATTCGAGGTACGAGACGGTTGAATACTAGGAACCCGGAAATTTGCCAACCGCAGAAATAAACTGCACTACTGCTTGAATAACAACATCTACCCACTGAATCTGGTTGTTACGGCAACAAACTGATCCATTAGCGACCATGCTGGGGATTATTTTCATCAGCCTGAAAAAGATTCTATCATCGCAGGGATAGAACTTTGTCCATGTTAGGACGCCTGTTTCGTCAACACGGAGAAATCTCAACTAAACTTGTCCACGTCAGGACTCCACCTGCTGTCAACACGGAAAAATCTCGGCGACTTCGCTGGGGATGACTCGTCTGCATTTCATCAGCACGAGGGGATCCTATCAACATAAGGATGAATTGTCCACGTTAGGACTAGTACATCTCATTAGGAATAAATCGTCCACGTTAGGAATAAACTCTTCCACGTTAGGAATACACTTGTCCACGTTAGGAATAACATCGTCCATGTTAGGAATAACCTTTCCACGTTAGGAATACACTTGTCCATGTTAGGAATAACATCGTCCACGTTAGGAATAACCTTTCCACGTTAGGAATAACTCTTTTCCACGTAAGGAATACCTCTTTCCACGTAAGGAATACATCTTTCCACGTAAGGAATACATCTTTCCACGTAAGGAATACATCTTTCCACGTAAGGAATACATCGTCCACGTAAGGAATACATCTTTCCACGTAAGGAATACATCTTTCCACGTAAGGAATACATCTTTCCACCTTAGGAAAAAATCTTTCCACGTTAGGAATAACCTTTCCACGTTAGGAATACATCTCGTCTTGATTTGTCCACGTCAGGACTCACATCTCGACCCGCTGAGGAAGTAAAACTTGTCCACGTCAGGACTCACGCTTCACCAACACGAAGAAAGATAAATTTGTCCACGTCAGGACTCGCGCATCTTGTCATCACGAAGAACTATAAACTTGTACACGTCAGGACACACATTCCATCAATACCGAGAAATCGAATTTGTCCACGTTAGGACTAGCGCATCTCGTCAACCTGAGGAAATAAATCTGTCCACGTCAGGACACACATTCCATCAATACCGAGAAATAGAATCTGTCCACGTTAGGACTAGCACATCTCGTCAACCTGAGGAAATAAATCTGTCCACGTCAGGACACACATTCCATCAATACCGAGAAATCGAATCTGTCCAAGTTAGGACTAGCACATCTCGTCAACCCGGGGAACTAAATTTGTCCACGTTAGGACACCCATTTCTCTAGCACGAAGAAATCCCGTCAATGTAGGAATAAATTGTCCACGTCAGGACTCATATTTTGTCAACGCGAGGAACTCCTATCAATATAGGCAATAAAATTTTGACGACTCCGGTGAAATACTCCTGTCAACCAGTAAGAAAATACATCCGTCTGTTCCTACGGGAAGATACTCTGAATACAGTTTCTCTTCTTATCTCCACAGTAACTAACTCCATTGGTCCCAACCCACAAACCTTTTAGCACTGACGTGACAACGACTTTGAGGCAAACTCTACTGAGGATATTTGGAAACCAAACGACCGGACGCCTGTTCTGATAACCGGCGGCAGCCTCTGAAATTTTGATTCATGAAACCCTTTGATGCTGACGTAACAACAAATTCGAAGAAAATAATCCGCTGGCCGAACTAGAGAAACTTCAACAAGCAACTCTGGCGGGGAAAACAAGAGAAATTTACACAAGTAACTCTGCTCGGGGACAAAGAGAAACTTAACCCAATAACTCTGTGGGGAATAATGCCAAAACGGACATTATCGTTGAATATCTCACGCCGAGATCTTGAATGTCTGGCAATTAATTTGAGCAAGCGCTCTCTCCACCTGCAAGGGAACAATACTTGAAACAAACGGTTAGCCAACCTGGTTTATATTTCAAAATGCACATGTTTGAAAATGGCGTAATGCTCCGTACGGCATGGAAATGCTACGCGTTTTTTATTTGGTGGATGCAAGTATGACACTATATGCCGATGCAAATATGACACGAACTGCTGGGATACAGAAACCACTTCAGCAAAGTAAATGCTGAAGACAACGCCAACTCCGTTGGGGGTAGCCAGATGCCACAGAACTATTCCAGCAAAATAAATGTTGGAAGAGTGAAGCCAACTCCGCTGAGGGATAATTGAATGCGCCAATCGGGATTGGACTTCTGCTGGGGAGTGAACGGGTATCACACGGTATTCGGGCAAAATAAATGCCAGGGCACACCACCAACTCTGCCGGTGAGAGTCTTCGAGCTCCACTGGGAGGAAAGAAAACACTTGCTGAAAAGAGAACTCCGCTGGGGACGAAACGATTCTCTTGGGGGAAATCAACTGACTCCGCTGGGGGAGAGTAAATGACCCTACTGGGAAGGGTAAACTGTCTAAGTACAGCTCACGAGTTGGAAACGTCAATCTTCTGAGGCTAAACCACTCTGCTTGGGATGGGGGAATCCTTCTGGGGGACACCACACTGCCTGAATACAGCCTACAATCTTGGAATCGCCAAACTCTGCTGAGGATAAACCGACTTTGCTGGAGAATGTCCTTCAGATAAGCTACAACTAGCTGGGGAATTTGATCTTTCTTTGATAGGGAACATTGTCATCTTGAAAGTGTGACCTGCGTGGGGATCGAGTCTTTCGTTAAGAGCTTCTGGTCAATACTGTGACCTTTTGATCGTCCTCTTCATACGGCTATGAACCCTGCAACACCACAAACAAGACAAGACAAGTCTACGCAACCAAATCTATTCAGGTTAGCGTTAGTGACATTATTTTCAGTTAATCCAAAGTTTTAGCAATTATTGGCAAGGGCCAGTGACGTTATACACACGCTAGTTTCATAAAACCTAGGCGTTTATCATGTACAAAACAGTAAAGAACCAGCATCAAGTACTGAATAACATGTTTTATTGATTGGGCCCCTGAATGGGCAGAGTTTTGTACACGGGATGTAACTCCTGAAAAGAGGAAGCTACGCGCAACAAATATACGAGTATGCACAAGAAGCATAAATATAATGACAAATCAAATTTGTACACATGTCGGCAACGAGATGCAGACGGGCATCATGAACTGATCCTCCCATGACTCGCCCGACTCTAATGCTTTCCCGGTATTCACACTTCCGAAGAGATGGTATCTGATAATCGACCCCTCAGGTATATTCTCCCGCACCAATGCTCACTGCAGTATCAAATTCGGACCGCAGTCATTTGCTTTTCAAATCCCTAACTTTTGCGTGAACCGCCCTTTACGGGTTTTCAGTTCACCGGGATACCCCTTTTTGCCGAAGCCGCCCAGTGTAGGTTTTCAACTTCGCGGGTGTACATTTTTTCAATTTTATCCCTAACTTTTGCCCGAACCTTTCATTCTGTTTTTGGTTCGCCAGGATGCCCCATTTTTGCCTGGACTCTCTTTTTTCTGTCCAGCGGGTCAATTTTAAGCAAAGTATTTTTTAACTGCGTCCGAATTCACAGGCGACGTACAGTCCTCACCGTCCATGGTGGACAACAATAAAGCTCCTCCTGAAAAGGCTTTTCTGACAACGTATGGCCCTTCGTAGTTAGGGGTCCACTTGCCCCTGTGATCTGCCTGTGGCGGGAGAATCCTTTTCAGCACCAGGTCGCCCGTCTGAAAGCTCCAAGGATGTATCTTCTTATCATATGCTTTCTTCATTCGGCTCTGGTACAAACGACCGTATGCTAGAGAAGCTAGCCTCTTCTCATCCATTAAACTCAGCTGGTTCAACCTGTCTTTCACCCATTCTGCCTCGTCTAGTTGGACATCTCATAATACTCTTAGGGAAGGAATCTCAACTTCTAGTGGTAGCACTGCTTCCATTCCATACACCAATGAGAACGGGGTTGCCCCGGTTGATGTGTGTATCGTCGTACGATAACCGTGCAAAGCAAAAGGTAGCATCTCATGCCAGTCCTTATAAGTTACCACCATCTTCTGGACAATCTTCTTTATATTCTTATTGGCCGCTTCAACAGCGCCATTCATCTTGGGTCGGTAAGGGGAGGAGTTGTGATGCTCAATCTTAAAATTCTAACACAGCTCCTTCATCATTTTGTTATTCAGGTTTGAACCGTTGTCAGTAATTATCCGCTCGGGGATTCCATATCTGCAAATGATATCTCTCTTGATGAACCTGGCTACCACCTGCTTAGTCACGTTTGCGTAAGATGCCGCTTCCACCCATTTGGTGAAATAATCGATTGCCACTAGAATGAACCGGTGTCCATTAGAAGTCGTCGGCTCGATCTTTCCAATCATATCGATTCCCCACATCAAGAATGGCCATGGTGACGACATCACATTCAGAGGACTCGGAGGCACATGGATCTTATCTGCATAGATTTGGCACTTGTGGCACTTCCTCGCAAACTTGAAACAATCAGTTTCCATAGTTAGCCAAAAATAACCTGCCCGCAGCAGCTTCCTCGTCATAGAATGCCCACCCGCATGCGTACCAAAGGTACCTTCATGTATTTCCTCCATGAGCAGCTTTGCCTCTTTCTCGTCTACACAACGCAGCAACACCAAGTCGTGATTTCTTCTGTATAAGACACCATCCGGATTCAAATAGAAATTACCCGCCAATCTCCTGAGAGTCTTTTGATCGTGACTGGATGCCCCAGCTGGATACTCTTTATTTTTCAGGAAATTAAGGATATCAAAATACCACGGTTTATCCTCAGATGCTTCGTCAATAGCAAATACGAAGGCAGGTCTGTCAAGCCGAGAGATAACAATTCTGGGAGCCTCATTCTAGAAGTTGACTTTGTACATGGAAGACAAAGTGGCTAGGGCGTCAGCCATCTGATTCTCTACTCGCGGTACATGATGCAATTCAACCTTGTCAAAGAAAGGCAACAATCTCCTTGCGTAATTCATGTACGGTATCAAATTGGGCTGACGTGTCTCCCATTCCCCTTTTATCTGATTCACCACCAGAGCTGAGTCTCCGTATACATCCAGATTTTTGATTCACAAATCAATGGCTTCTTCGAGCCCCATGATACAAGCTTCGTATTCGGTTTCATTATTGGTAACCGGAAAGGTCAATCGAGCGGTAAACGGGATGTGCGACCCGTGTGGAGTAGTAATGATTGCCCCTATTCCGCTACCATAGGCGTTTACAGCTCCGTCAAAGATCAACTTCCACTTGGAACCCAATTCTGGTCCTTCGTCTGGCAACGGCTCTTCACAATCTTTCATCTTTAGGTACATGATATCCTCGTCAGGAAAATCAAACCTCATCGATTGGTAATCCTCAATAGGCTGCTCTGCCAAGTACTCAGACAATACACTCCCCTTTATAACCTTCTGCGAGACATATTGGATGTCGTATTCGGTCAAAACCATCTGCCAACGGGCAATTCTCCCCGATAACGCCTGCTTTTCGAATACATATTTGATAGGATCCATCTTCGAGATGAGCATGGTTATATGATTCAGCATGTATTGCCTCAAACGCATGGCGGCCCAGGCTAGCGCGCAACACGTTTTTTCGAGCATTGAATATCGAGATTCACATTCAGTAAACTTCTTACTCAAGTAGTAGATCGCATGCTCTTTTCTTCCTATCTCGTCGTGTTGACCGAGAACACAACCCATACTTCCCTCAAGAACTGTCAAATACATAATCAAGGGTCTCCCTGCCACTGGGGGTATCGAAATAGGAGGCTCCTGCAAATACTGTTTTATTTTATCGAACGCCTTTTGACAATTTTCATTCCACGTTACAGCTTGGTCTTTTTTCAACAGCTTGAATAATGGCTCACACGTAGCTGTTAGGTGAGAGATGAACCGAGCGATGTAGTTCAACCTCCCTAAAAACCCGCGTACCTCTTTCTCTGTTTTAGGCGTCGACATCTCGTGTATTGCTTTTATTTTTGCAGGATCAACCTCTATTCCTTTTTCGCTCACGATAAACCCCAGCAGTTTACCCGATCTCACCCCGAAGGTGCACTTGTTAGGGTTCAGTCTCAGCCTGAACTTCCTAAGCCTTTTGAATAACTTCAGCAGATTCACCAAATGCTCTTCCTCCGTCTGGGATTTGGCAATCATATCGTCGACATAAACTTCGATCTCTTTATGCATCATATCATGGAAAAGAGTCGTCATTGCACGCTGATACGTTGCCCCAGCATTCTTCAATCCGAAGGGCATCACTTTGTAACAAAATGTTCCCCAAGGTGTTATGAAAGTAGTCTTCTCCATGTCTTCTGGTGCCATCTTAATCTGATTATAGCCCGAGAATCCATCCATGAAGGAGAATACGGAGAATTGAGCAGTGTTGTCAACTAGCACATCGATGTGAGGAAGCGGAAAATCATCTTTCGGGCTCGCTTTATTCAAATCTCGGTAATCCACGCACATTCTCACTTTACCGTCTTTCTTTGGCACTGGGACAATGTTAGCGACCCATGAGGGATATTTTGTCACAGCTAGGAAACCTGCATCCCATTGCTTTTGAACCTCCTCTTTAATTTTCACTGCCATATCGGGTCTAGTTCTGCGAAGCTTCTGCTTGACCGGCGGGCATTCTTCTTTTAACGGCAGGCGGTGCACAACCATATCTGTATCAAGCCCCGACATGTCTTCATATGACCAAGCGAACACATCACTATACTCTCTGAGCATTTCAACCAGTCTTCGCATGACGTCGCTCTGCAGCACGGCTCCTATACAGATGTTCTTTTCAACCCCTTCCGACCCCAGGTTAATAATTTCGATGACCTCTTCGTGAGGCAGAATGACTCGTTCTTCTTGTTTCACCAACCAAGACAATTCTTCGGGAACGTCGCCATCTTCAACAATCTCTTCTTCGGCCTGAAATACCGGGTGCTCAAAATCGAGACGAGTCATAGACGATTCAATGATGTCATCTGAAAATGTTGTCCTGCAAAAGGAATGGTTAAATGCTTCAAAATGCGTATAAAGCGAATAAGAACGTTGCCATTTTATTGTAAAACACAAAACAAGAAAAACAGAGATCGCAATATTTGTACATGAAAAAACGCCTTTTATTTAATGATTAAACACACAATGTTCATAACAGCACGACCCTAAGCAAAATCGTGATGCCCCGGGCAAGACACCAGATTGTTCAACAATTAAGAAAACAAAGTATTATTGTTTGTGAGTCACAGGAACAATCTCCTGAATAGACCAATTGCACAATCCCTGTCCTGGCACGCTCGGCTGAATCCAGGCGTCCATGTCGCAATCGCTGTCTCCTTCGTCGGACTCTGAAGCAGCGTTGATGGTCTCGTGACACACTCCACTAGCAGTGATAGTTATCGGTCCTCTGAAACGGGGTGCCCCCACAGCAGGTGTTGATGACGACGGTTGATATCCCAACCCAAATCGGTCCATCTTTACAGGAATATCCAGCACCTTGCCCCAGCCCTTTGTCTCACCTGTCTCCACTAGAGCTTGAGCCTCCTTATATGACGAGACGGCTACCTCTGGAGCTTTACTCGGCCCGGGACCTTTGTCTTTGATGCGCAACCCCTCAAAGGCTTGACAGGGTGTTTCATGAATCTCGCCGTCGACTTCTACATATTTGAATGATGACAGATGGCTGACCAATATATCTTCTTCTCCACTCCACTGAGACGTGCAACGCCATATTATGCTCTCTCCCCTTAGGGGTCAAATCAAAATCTGTAAAGCCCAAGCTATGGCCTGCATTCACATGCGCCAACACCCCCTCCAGCTGATTCACGGAAACATCTTGGGGTACAAAGGAAGTATCCAGAACTTTCAACAATGCATTTCTGTGAGCTTCGGAACACAATAGCAACGACAGTATAGATATCTTTGACGGCGTCTGTTGAAGGTGCTCAACAATCTTATAATCGCTCTTACGGATCAAGCGCATGAACTCTTCCACATCTTTCGACGCCGTTTCTTTTTTGTTTCCCTGCACCGGGACATTCTCACTCATCTTCCCTTTTCCCTTCGCCAGTCGTTCGGCCTCTACCTCAGGCGATATGAAGATTCTCCCACTTCTCGTCATACCTCCGGTACCGACGACGTTGTCTACAACCTCAGCTGGCTGCTTACTAACATCAATTTTTACCCCATCACAGTACACTTCCAACCCATAAGTCCAGGGGACTGCCTTAGTGCTCTCGTAAGGGATTGGTCCTGCCTTGGTGATAGTGATCGGCGGTTGCTTGGCCGGTGCCGTTATAGTTATCGTTTTTCGGGGGATCGTCACAGTAGCTACATCACTTTGCTTGTCTGCTGATACCTCTGCAGGTTCTTTAACTGCCGTTCGGTCGAACTGCAATGTGCCTCCATCTATTAAAGCCTGAATACCCTTCTTTAAGTCAGCACACCCCCCAGCTTGGGTCCAACACTCTAAACAATACTCGTCGCAACCTGGATACACACCACCTTGCAATAATCTGCTCTTTATCTCGCACAACGGTGTCTTTAGGTCGTCCACATTCGTAATCAAGTTCAAACTCTCCTTAGTTAAAATGGCGTTTGCCCCATGATTGGGCATGGGCTTCTGCACTATGTTCGGACCCGCCTGTCCAAAATTGATAGCCTTACTATCCAATAGATCCTGCACCACATGCTTGAACGCGTGGCAACCCTCTATATCGTGGCCAGGAGCCCCGGAGTGGAATTCACAGTGCCTGCTTGCATCGTAACCGTACGGAGGAGTGCCTGTTATTGGCGCCAGAGTTCTCTTTTCCACCAAGTTCAAACCCAGTAACGTCTGTAGCAATTCTGCATACGTTGAAGGAGGTTTTTCAAACACCCTCCTTGGTTTGCCCCCCTGGAATCTGCGCTGGGCAGGCTGTGCCCCCTGTTGTAGCTGCTGCTGCTGTTGTTGTTGTTGTTGCTGAAATGGTTGTTGCTGAAACGGAATAGTAACACTCGCCACCTGCTGCGGCTGATTGTACTGGTTTCGACCTCTGCCCCGGCCTCGGCCTCGGCCCCCAAACACTGCGCTTGCATCATCTTGACGGCGCCCACCGAAAGCCCTTCTGTTACTGCCAGCTGAGGTGGATTCCTCAGCTTGGAATCTTCCCTGTTTAATGTTACTTTCAATCTTCTCTCCCATCAGGATTAAGTCTGAGAAACTGCCCAAAGAGGTATGAAACCACTTGTCATAAAACATGCCAGTAAATGTTTCTATGAACATATCATTCATTTCTTTGTCCTCTAAAGGAGGGTGAACTCTAGCAGCCATGTCGCGCCATCTTTGCGCATACTCTTTGAAGCTCTCGCCCTTCTTCTGGGACAACCCCTGCAATTGGACCCGGTTGGGTGCCAAGTCACTGTTGTACTTATAGTGAGCCACAAATGCTTCAGTCAGCTGCTTCCACGTCTTTATCTGAGTTGGTTCCAACCCCATATACCACTCGAGGGAAGGACCAGACAAGCTATCTTGAAAGAAATGCATTAGCATCCTCTCATCGTTTGAATACGCCGACATCCTTCTGTAGTATGACCGCACGTGCACCTTTGGACAGGTGTCCCCCTTATATTTGTCGAATGCGGGAGCTTTGAATTTGATTGGCACCCTCAAGCCAGGCACCAGACCCATTGTTGTCATATCTAAGCCAACAGTACTTTGATTCACGACCCCCTTCATCTGCTCCTCGAGCATCCTGATTCTCTTAGAGTCATCCATAGGTCCTTCGAAACCTCCACCGGAGAAAGCATCCTCTTGCTGATCCTCTTGCCACATACCATTCCCAGCTCCGTATCCATCGTATCCGTTGTTACGGCCAACTCTGGTCTGATTCATTACCGGGCCTCGCCCCCTGATACCGTATCCCGGAGCAACTCCAGCAGGTCCAAAAGCCATTAACCCAGCGCCATTTCCATTTCCGAATCCGCCATAACCCTGATTAGTCATACCATATCCGTCTTGTCCGAAGCCTTGAGCGTTGAAGCCGTACTTCCCAGTATTATCGAACCCCTGGTCATTGAAACCGAATCCATTATTACCGAAGCCATTACCTCCCATATTATCACCCAGGTTGACATCTCTGAGCCCAACGTTGTTGACGACAGTCTCGTTCCCAATTCCAACGTTACCGTTCCCGGCGGCAGCGCTGTTGTTCACATTGACAGCAGGTACGTTTACCACAGGTGGAGCCACTGGTGTGGGAGTACCATCCCCGTGAATAGTGTCGACTCGCACGGACTGATGATCCTCATTTCCGTGCCCAGCATTTCTTACCAACAGAGGCTGCACCAAAGCTTGCAAATTCTCCTGGCCTTTCGCAATGGTCTCCATTGTTTGCATGAAGAGCGCCAGCTTCTCACGCATGTCTTGCATTTCATTCTGCATCTGATCCATAATTCTTCGGCAGTTGGTACGAGTGGAGTATCGGTGCGGGCGCGGACCTTCAATCCTGGAAAAGACCTGGTACAGAGCAGGAAATGAGATACCGTTCAATAATCACCTGTAATGCAATATGAATGGGAATGTAATGCAATATGTGTCTGTGCATTAGGGAATGTCATTCCCCGATTCTAGTGCGAATGTGCCAGTGCGGTGACAGTGTTAGCAGTACGATGATCGGAGCCGAATCATAGAAAACACCTCATATATTGTAGAGAAATCCATTAAGCCAAGAATACAATATCACTGAGTGTACAATAAGAAGGCATGACCTCAACCAACAATCCTGGTGATGGTCAGCGCTATGCAAATAAAGCAGACACGTTAATACATGAAACAGTCAAGTACACTCATAAGCCTGGTACTCTTCTAGTAACTTCTTAGTCTCTGGATGACTTGGTCGGGTAAGCAGACCCTCAACAAGTTGATTTCTTCGCTTGAGAACACGTCGCACGTCACCAGCGGTTTCCTCCCATGCCCCTTCTCCGAAGCGATCCTCTAGCTTCCGCTTCTGAGACACAGCTTCGTTCCGGCCTTCGATGGCCTTGTTCAATGCATTCTGGAGACTATATCTGGTCATCACCTCTTCTTCATACTTCTTAATGCTAGCCTTCAACTGCTCTTCGAGTTCAGAAATTTGCTGCTTCAATTTGTCTTCCCTCTTTTTGTTGTTGGTTAGCGTAGCATTCCACGTCGTGTTACAAGAAGAGATTTCCCGGTGAGCGGCATCGAGTGCTTTCTTTTTGGACTCCAACATGTCATGAGAGCTTCTGAATTCTTTCCCCAGGCGTTCACGCTTCTTTTTCTCTTCAGTCAATTCAGCACCTAGCCTGTTTACTAACCCGATCTGCTGTTGGAAAGCATGCACAACCTTGTTTTTCTCACTACGCATCTGAGCCAGTTCCTTTTCTAACCCTTCATTGATCTTCATCCAGGCTTCTTTTTCTTTTACAACTTGCTCGTAGGCCTCCATAGTAACAGTAGTTGGTTCTTCCACCGGAATATAAACAGGGACTGGTGCAGCTGGAAATGGCATCAGCAACCGTCTTGCTCTCTCTTGGATCCAAACTTTGTAGGGTGCATAAGCCTGACAATCATTCTTCCCTAACAGTGGCTTCCCTCTTCTGTTGATATGCATCCATGCATGCTGAAGCTTGGCTAGTAACTCTCCATTCAAATCACCGATGAAGTACAGAGATTCCTGTACTTCCTCCTCCTGAGGTGGGTTCTTCAATGCGTATCCAAACTGGCGAACGAACAGAGATGGGTTGTAATTGATACACCCTTTTCTTCCTATCAATGGAACATTAGGGTACCCAGAACAACTGAAAATAAGCTCAGACCCCAACAAGTCTCGGTCAAACCATTCAATGTCTTCAGAAGATAGCCTCATCAGGCGCTCTGGCCAGTCAGCTGTAGTTGCACTATCCACAAAAGGTCCCTTCAGGGGAAGATGGCTCTTAAACCACATGTACAGCAAAGGCACGCAACAAGAGACGTTCTTGCCTCTCCTGTTCTCATTTCTGTAGTGCATCGAATGGTAGAAGTCCCCGATCAATGTGGGTACAGGGTTGCCAGCAGCAAACAGATGAAATGCATCCATGTCCACGAAGTTCGGGAAATTGGGAAAAAGCACTATCCCATAAATGCATAGAGCCAAAACAGCGTTAAAGACCACCCAACATCCATTCTTGGCGTATTCTTGAGCCTTACCAATCAGAAACTGGAGAGAGAAACCTGGAACCCCGCGCCAAGAAGTCATCAACAACTCAGAAGCACTCATGTGCAAGGCCTTAGCCAAATCCTCCAACTTGGGCTCAGCGGCAGAGTGAATAAAGGGAACCTTATTCTGTACTGGCAGCTCAGTAAACTCTACATACTCTTCAATGGTAGGCCCCAAAATAAAGTCAGCGAATTGCATCAGTGTGTACAACCGTCCATAACTCAAAGTAGGGTCGTAGAATTGCATCAGTGTGTACAGCCCATTCAGTTCATCATCAGTGGGTTTGCGAACCAATCTCAACAGCCGTCCATAACTCTGCCTGAAGCTTCTACGGACATCCTCATCGGCAAGAGAAATCAGACCCAGGAGGGGAGTAATATCAGGAATAGGTAACTTGTAGGCAACTGTCATCCTCAAACCAGCCATGATCAATACTCAGAAGTCCGGACACTAGAACCAGGGAATATGCAAATGCACCTGCAGCACAGACACACGTTAATGGAATGCAATGATAATGGTTATGCGAACAATGCAATGCAAGTAACATGCAACAGGGACCAAATGCCACAGCTGAGAAGCCTGAACCATATCAAAAGTCTCAGATAGACCCTCCAGAATTCCTCAAACCCTGGTCTCAGATAGACCCAAAACAAAGCTCCAACACTGGTCTCTGATAGACCCCACAACATAACTCTGACTGGTCTCTGATAGACCTCATATCATAACTCCAACTGGTCTCCGACAGACCTCAAAACTATCCATAAATACCCAGGATCTCAGATCAAGAAATAACCGGTATCTGAAGGTCTAGTTACCTGCATAACCCCAAAACCCTCTCACAGGTAGGTGTCCTAGTAACTGAAAAAGGTATGGCATCCTATGCGGTCGTCGGCGTCACAGACTTTCAGGGTTGATGATACGACTCCCAGAAGGAGTGGCATCATCAAATCCTGAAGAGGCCTCACTTAGCCAACTTCCAAATGATCGGTTCCCAGAGTCGACAATCCAACTAACCAGCAACCCGAGCCACCCAAAGGGCAGGACAGGAGGCCAACCAGAAGAACCTCGTCTGAGTGTGGATTTCGTGGGACACTAGGACATGCAAAGCACGTGCGCGCCCACTAATTTCCACTCTAATTCTAGGTGCACTTGAGCCCAGGTCCGACTTATCTCTCAATCATAGAACACCCGTCACACCCCAATATAACAATAATATAAGGCTGAAAGTAAATGACAGAAATATAAATCCATACAAAATCCTCGACGGGAAAACAAGCGCTAGGATTGACTCGCTTAAGGGACGTTGGATCCCAAATGCATAAGGAACTATCGCAGTCCTTAGCAGCCAGGGGACGTTGGGTCCCCAGCAGAGTCGTCAGCTGTCACTACTGCGAAAATCGGCGCCGGCTGACAGAAGAGTCTCCACCGTGCGTTATTTATCCCAACGGAGGGAAAGGAAACGCTCGAGGTAAACCTACCACAAAACGGGGAAAGGAATGGTCATCGCAACCAAATCCTGGGTTCGGGAGTCGGTTACGCAAGGGGAAGGTATTAGCACCTCTCACGTCCGTCTGTCTTGATTGTTTTTATTCCTTCTGAAAAAGGGTTTTTCTGATTAACAGTCCAAGCGGACAAAAATTGACGTTTTGATGAGTTCACATTCTTTTACGGAAGAAGTGTCTTTTATTGGATTTGAAATTTTATTGTGTTTTTCTGTTTGTTTTGAGAAGGAAGAGACAGAACTCTAACCTACGGTTGAAAAGGGAATCAAACTAACCTAATGTTGTCATACATGGGTTAAGACCTAACGTCTATCATGCTCCTCTCTTGCGCAGAGAGAAACAGAGATCCTAAGGGAATAGACGGAAACAGAAACAATAGCATATATACAATAAAGCAGTAAAATGCATGGATGCAGCAATACAAGCGAGGCAAGGGAGTCCCACTCAACCTCGAACCTAGAAAACAAACAGGCAAAAGTGAACAAAATTCACTTTCAACCTAACAGGTTAAACAGCAAGCAATACAGTCAGAGAAATTCAAACAATGCATCAAAAATTATAAACAGCAAAAATAAACAGCAAACATCAATCTTCATCAACATCTGTCTTCAAGTCCTCTTCATACATCTACAGGCTTCCAGCAAGCATCAGTCTTTATCTTCACCTTCAAGCAATGCCTCTATCTTCAATCTCCCAATGGATTTTCTTCAAATCCCAATCTCCAAGCTGAGGAACCAATCACAAGAATGAACTGGGGTGTTAAGCAATTAGTTGACCACCAAAGGTGGCAAACAGACTGCTAACAACACATAGAATATTTCTCTCAAGAGTTCTATCTCTTAGACACTATCACCAAGCCTTCCAAAGGAAGGGGTGAATGTCTTAGAGAGACTCTGCATCATAGAGAGGGATGGAGGCAAACAAGACCTTCCATGTTTGTGAATCAAATTTTCTACTCTAGAGCTCTGCCTAACTCCTAGATCCTATAACCTTCAACAGCTGCCAACAAGAGATACTCCTCATCAACTCTGGAAATTGGTCTTCATTCTTTAATCTTCAATGGGCTTCATCAGCACAGTCTTCAGCTCAAACCCCAACCCCAAGCAGGCCCAATACCCCACACATTCAAATGATAACCCTAGAGAGGGCACACCACACAATCAAGCAAGTACAAGCAATATACTAATAGTAATATTAGAATAGGGGAAGCCTAATATTTTCTAAGGTATCTATTATCTACCCATAATACCCCTATAGTCCCATACCCCAAAATTCAATCTACAACTCCTAAAAGAAATGAGTTATTACACCTATGTCACACCTAAAACCCTAATTTTAACCTCTCTAATCTCACCTAATCAAACCACCTCACAATTAATCCTAAAAATCACAAATTAAATCTTACATGCAAGTTAAAGTCCTAAGTGAAATACCCTAAAAAGAATGGGTCCTAAATCTAAAGGGACCTAGTCAAACTAAAATCAATAAAATGGGGTATCAACTAAAGCACTTATAAAAGCTATTTAAATGAAAAATATATCAAAAATGCTAAAACAAAATAAAATGCTATTTTTATTACACATTATTTTTCTTGACAGCATTATGAAACCAGCACAAAAAGAAGCAATCAAAAATAAGCATTTTTCAATTTAATATGGATTTTTAAAGAGGCAAGAAAAATAAAAGAAATAAAATCAAAGAAATTAAGTAGAAAATGGGGAGGGGGTGTTACTAGCACAAGCGCCTAATGCTTTTATTCAATGGGCTGGAAAGCTGGGGGTGTAGAAATTAAATGCGCTAAGCCCACGACATATTCAGAAAATCAAATTAAAAAACAAAAGAAAAAGAATAAACATGCGGTGCGAATAGCATAGCAAATTAGGTCATTTTATGTTGGGCTTTGATTAGGGGGTGGGATTAGTAGGTTTGGACCCAGGCCCAGGCGTTTCTATTAATGAAACGCTGCGTTTCTGCTTAATATTTCCCTCCATTTTCGTTTTGAATGCTGGCCATTGGATCTAACCCCAAGTCAAAGTCTCAAACTTGATCAGACGGTCATGGCATCGTCTTCAACCTTGGACAAACCCTAGCTGAAAATCTCTCTCCCATGCACGATCCTTCTCCACCTCTGTTCTCCCTCCTCCCTCAACTAAACGCCACACTTCAAAAACCAAAAATGAACTACTCCTTCCCCTCTGCAAGACCCTGGCCTCAGTTTCCTCCAAAACTTCCCCTAAAGCAAAACCCGATAGGTGTAAAGATCACTGCTCACCAAAATCCACTGCCATGCACTCTGTTATTCTTGACAATTCTTGGCACTAGCATGCTCTACACATTGCACTGGTTATTACATTCTATCTAGCTAAGATTAATGCTTACTAATCTAGGTGTTCTAAGGCTCAACAGTTTGGGTGCTCATGTAACAAACTCCATGAAAGGCTCTCAAATTCAGTGGAAATGATCCTCTACCTATGCCTAACATTTCTAACCTAAAGATTCTTCATCATGCTAACTAATCTATGCTAATTCGAAGAAAACACCAACCTGGTTTAAAGATGAAAACAGATGCAGAAATCCTTGGATCCAAAGCTTGCAATGCTCTGGACTTGATCAACCGACTTGATTCTTGGTTCTGTATGCAATAGCACTTGCTCAAATGCCCTTGATCTTGCAATCAAAATTTTCTTGCACTTTGGATGATGAAGTTGGTAGCACACGAATTCTACTTCAATTAAGCCAAATCTTGATGGAAATTTGATCTATGATGGATGTAGATGATGATAGGATCAAGAATTGTGGAGAATGATGAAGATTTGATAGAGTTCTTATGTGATTTGCAAAATGGAAGAATGAGATGTAACTATGTGTTTTGATCAAAATGAATCACCAACCCCTGAATTAAGCCACTCTATTCGATATATAGACACTCATAGAACACTCTAGAACTTGGTAGAAACTTCTTGTGCACAATTCCCTTGAATTTTGGCATGTGTAACTTCATACATAAGTAACCAATGGTATCTCTCAAACTTTGCCCTAAACTCAAAAATCTACTTTTGCCAATGTTCTTAAAACATTTTTTCCAATCAAAATGACCTATAATTTCATCCCATTTGGCCATGTTATGAAAAATCCCATTTTTAGGTCACTTTTATTCATTAAATTCATCTTTTAAATGACCAAATTTGGAACCTTGAGCTATGGACATTTCCAAACTTTCATATTTGCTTTTATAGACTCAAAATGTCATTTGGAGCAAGTTTGATGTTGTGAAGTTTTTCATTTGAAGCTTCCTTGTATGAGTTTTGGGTATAGGCTTGAAATGACCTGTAATTCTCAAATGACCAAAATACCCTTTGCTTGCCAAGGCCATAAGTAGAGCTCCACAAATCATATGAAGGCATACCATACCTTTCTAGAAATCTAAGACAATGAGGAACAACTCTTATGTTGACCAGAAATTCATTTGAAATCTCCTTGAGGGGTAAAAGTTGCTTGGAAGGCAAGTAACTTTCACAGACAAAATTTCAGATACCTCAGATGACCTGTAACTTGCAAGGACCATAACTTGAGTTCTATAAATCTCCTTGATGTCTTCCACCACTCAAATTAAAGGTCTTGAGATCCTCTACAAGTTTCATGTTGGCCAAGGATCCATTTGAAGCTTGCATTTTGAATTATCTTGCTGGGAAGTTTGCCCTAAATCAGGGGATTTTACACAGAAACCCTAATTTAGAAACTCCTCTTCTTCTTGATTTCTCTTGATTTCGTATTGGCACAACACCACATCCTTATCTACATGTCAAATGATGAACCCCACATCTCTCAAATAGACCTTGATGCCTTTCAATCAATCATTTGACCTAGGGTTGACCTAGGGTTGACCCAGATGAAACCCTAGTTAACTGTCTTCAACTGCAGCTCTTGTGATCATATCAATGACTTGCCTCTTTTTCAAAATGATCCTCTAGGTCTTCCATGATGTATATATACCCTCCATGCTCAATTCACAGCTCACAACTTCTTTGATGATCTTCAAATACACTCAAGATAGGAGAGAGATCCACTGCTTGATCCACTGACTTCTTAGATTTCAAATTCTTCTGATGGCTTGGATATGCTTGAATTTGAATAATAACCTCTTGATAGGCTCATAGAGATGAGAATAGTACTTGGTCCCTTGTTGGATGACTTGCTATACTATGCTATGCAGATGATTAGACTATGTACATGACTCTATATGCAAATGCTAATGTAATTGAAACATAAACCAAGTGAAGTAGGTTGAGCAAATTTTAGGGTGCAACACCACCCTTCAAGGCTATCAGCTCTCATGACAAATATCAATTTGTTTCTCCAGGTTCCACCCTTCAACATAAGTTTCAACTTATCCTCCTTCTCCAAGCTTCAGCTCTTCAGTCAATTCTACCTTCAGGCTTCATTCTTAACCACAAGTATCAACTTGATTCCTTCAGGCTATCAATGCATCAATGTAAGTATCAACTTATCCTTTATTCCTCAAGCTTCAGCTCTACATTCAATCTCAATTGAATCCTCTTCATAAGTATCAGCTTGGTCTTCAAGCTTCAGCTCTCTTTGCTTTACCAGTCTCAACTTGATCTTCTTCACCTACAAGCTTCAGCTTCTCAGGGTAATCTTTAATCACTTAGAAGTGTCAACTTCATCCTTCAATTCTTTCTCAAGCCTCAGCTCTTCATTCAATCTCCTTTGGGTCTTCAAGTATCAACTTGCTCTTCTTGCCCTTCAAGCTTCAGCTGCAATGGCAATGCTCAAGGAATCATCCTCTTCCATACTCTTCAGTGAAGTCTTCATCTTCAAGCTCAAGCCCAACATCTCTCAAGATTCTCAAACCAGAAGCTAATTGATTGAACATGATGAGTGGAAATGATAAACAACTTACTGACAACCAAAGGAAGCCTGTAAGGGTTCATCATTATGAGAGACTGGTTCCCTCAAAGTTCTACTTCCGAGATAAAGCCACTCATCCCTCCAAAGGAGGGATGTTAATATATGAGAAGGACTTTTAGTCATTCGGAGGAATGGAAGCATAAGATGCTTTCCATGTTTGTGAAAGAAATCATTCTAACTACAAGGCTCTCCCTATGTCCTATCTCCTAATCTTCATCAGACACCTTCAGGCTTCAACAAATCCAAAGCTCCAAGCAACCTCAAGCCACCTCAAGCATCCTCCTCTTGTCTTCAACTTTTCTTCAACTTCAATCAAAGGCAAACCAAGCACAAACCCTAATCTAAGGGAACTAAATGAGTTAAACTAGTTGAATTAGTAAGTTAGGATCACCTAAAACCTAGCACTAAAGTTAGTCCTAACTAAAACACTAAAATCAATTGTAAAAGCTTACAAAAATTACTATGGGAACCTAGGTCAATCATGACTCTATCACATTGGTTTCAAAGATCAAATCATTAATTTGGACCTAGAACTAAATCCTACATTCTAAGGCATCAACCTAAAACCCTAAAAAGGAAGCATCTAAACATCAATCTAGAAAGCACACCTATTTTCATCACAAAAATGTGAGAAATATTCTATGTGATCATACATGTCTAACCTAATCACACACAAAAAATTAGGATCAAAATCATCACCATGAGATCACACAAAATTCCACAAAAATATGCATCAAACATAATCATTTTAATATCAATTAAAATACAAAATTCCAATTAAATCAGAAATTACATGAAATGAAAATATTCTTCCTCTAAAAAATAATAGACTCAATCATGAGTAATATGCAAAAAGAATGGGTTTGATTGGATTAATATTCAATTAGTTATGAATTTTACAAAAAACCATGAATTAAATGGAAATTAAATGAAAATCAAATAAAATAACCAAACACACGGTGTGGATAGCAATCATTTACAGTTATAAATCTGGGTTGGGCTCGCTGGGGGGTGCGCATAGTGATTCATCACTTAAGCCCAAATCTGAAATTAAGTGATACGCAACGTTTCATGCTCAGACCCTTCACAATCCAATTTTAAAACACAGCCGTTGGATGTGGCCCCAGTCAACGAGTCACTCTCTCATCCAAGGGTGAAAACTTCATCTCCTACCTCTGGCCATGGAAATGGAGGGAAGAACCAGAGTTCAAACATGGTTCTTGCTCAAATCGAACTTCATCATATCCTCATCAAAACACATGGTTTAAAGCACTAACACACTCCAAATTCCACACTGATCACAATCATGGTCTTAGATTAAATTGAAACATCCTCTAACCCTAAACACGATTGGGTATCAAAATTCTGACCAAGAATCAATTGTCTCCAATCTTGAAATTGTTTGGTCTAAAATGCTCATCACATTACACTGATTAATTTCTCCTATAGAATTCATATTATTGCTCACTATACACCAAGTTCTTGATCCAAACTGAAATGGTGTCCTCACCTTGAACATAACCAATTGCTCTCAAACTCTCCAGAATCCATCCCCTAGTTGTCTCTAACCATTCTAACCTAACAATTTGACTTAACAATGCTTAAATTAAGGTGTATGGTGAAAGTTACAAACCTGAGATTTCTTGAATAACAGATGCACCAAATCTCCACTTCAGCACTTCAATCCTTCCAGAATCGTTCCTTGTATCAAGATATAGCTTCTGTTTGGAAAAGAATTGATGGAAGATGCTTGCAACTCCAAACCCGATAGTGACTTGCAGCAGGTGGAACTCAAAAGCTTATGCACGATTCAGCCATGTTCTTGCTCTCAATTTGCTATGGAATCACTCAGTAACTCATAAGGAAGAGTTGCAATAGAAAGAATCAATTGAAATGGTGTAGAAATGAAGAATGGATTTCAATTTACAATGAAAAAATTCTGAATCCCAACTCTCTCTCCTTCCTCAACTCTCCCCAACCTCTTCCATGGACCTCTTCTAAACCATATATAGAATGCTTCAGAACCCTCTAGCACCTTCTGGAATCATCCAAGGATATTTTGAAAATCTCATGTCATGATTTCTCATTTCAAGCCGTACTCACACCAGTCCATGTTTCCCTTGCTTTCAGCTCCAATTCTGAATTGAAAATCTCCTTAGATGAGATGTATGAGATGTTAGGATGCTTGGATAGCTTGTACATTGATCTCCCTTATGTTTTGCAAATGTAACTAGATTACAAGTAACTTATGATAAGTCCCTTAATTTGACCTCAAATCAAAATTGTAATAATGACATTGTTTCTAAAATGATTTTTCCATTCAATTTGGTAGGTCACTTGCATTGTTTTGGTTATGTATTGAAAATTCCCAAAAATAGGTCACTTTAATACATTAAATCCTCCTTTATTTTGACCATTTTGATAAGTATGAGCTACAAGCATTTCCAAAATCTCATGGCATCCTTGATAGCCTTAAAACATCATTTTGAACAAGTTTTATGTTGAAGATTTTTCCATTTGAAGCTTGGAAATAGGAGTTATGACCTTATGCTTGAAATGACCTATAATCTCCAAATGACCAAAATGCCCTTGACTTGTCAAAGCCATAACTTGAGTTCTACAAATCCTATCAAGGACTTATAGTACTCTCTAGAAAGCTAATAAGATAAGGAACAACATTCATGTTGACCAAAAGTTCCTAGGAATCATTCTTCTTGGGCAAAGGTTGGATGCAAGTTGGGTGACTTTCAAGGCCCCAGATTCACATACCTTAGATGACCTGTAACTTGTCAAAGTCATAACTTGAGATCTACAAATCCTATCAAGGACTTCTAGTACTCAAATTAAATCTAAGAACAAGCTCTACAACATTCATGTTGGGGGCAAGATGAGATGACAATCACATCTTGAGCTAAACTGCCTTGAAGATAGGGGTCAAACTAGGGGATTTTACACTGTCAAGCCTTAGAAACCCTAGCTTGAAACTTCTCAAACTCTTCAATCATGATTAGTTGACCTTGGAATCATCCTTATAGCATCTCAATGCATCAATCCATGATCACATGGCTCTTGAATTAGGTCTCAACCCTCTCCAAATCATCAGTCGACCTAGGGTTGACTCAGTCAAACCCTAATTATACCATTCATGGCTAGGTCTCTTTAACCTTGTACCATGGCCTATCTAGGCTTCATGATGGCTTTCAAGACATCTCATAAGCTCTCTCAAAGCTTCAAGTCCATCCTCATAGCCTCAGAATCATCTGAGGAGCTCCCACAACTCTCAAGTTAGGAGGCACACCACCTTGGTTTCAACCACTCTCTCTGAGGATCTTTTGACCTTTCTGGCAAAGATATCCACCCTTGAACACTTGAATAACCTTCTTGGCTAGCTTTAAAGTTCTTTATTGGTACTCATACCTCTTGATCTCCTGCATACATGTCTATGAAATGCAAATGATAATGCTAATGTGAATGAAATGAAACATAAGCTAGGTAAAGAAGTTGTTGGTCAAATTTTGGGGTGCAACACACAACCCACTCTCTGATGACTTTGGTGACCTCTCAAGCTTGAATAAGAACTCTATATAGGCTCCTCTTGATATAAACCACACTTGATCCCCTGCTAAATGAATAATGCTATGTTATGCAAATGCTAGACCAATGATATGCTAATGCAATGAAACAAAAGCCAAGTAAGAAAAAGGTTAGGCAAATTTTGGGGTGCAACATTATGCTCAGATCAGGAGACAACATTCAGTCTATATCTAGTATTATCACGGTCACAGCATTCAAGAGCAAGTGTCAAAAGCTTACTAGAGCTCAAAACGGCGAGAAACAGGTGTTGCACCCCAAAATTTGCCTAACCTTTTTCTCACTTGGTTTATGTTTCATTGCATTAGCATTGCATTGTTATAGCATTTGCATCGCATAGAATTACTCATTTAGCAGGGGATCAAGTGTGGTTTATATCAAGAGGAGCCTATCTAGAGGTCTTATTCAAGCTTGAGAAGTCACCAAAGTCATCAGGAAGAGGGTTAGGCTCTTGAGAAGTTTCGTTGTTTGTATGTGGTTAATCTCCTAATCTGAGGACCAATTGAAGACCATCAGTGAGTTGTGAAGCCTTGTGCATGGATAGTGTATGTGGAGAGAGCTCATGGAGTGCCTTGAGGGTCATAGTGGAGCTCAGTCAAGTCATTATGCTAAGTGTTAAGAGCCACAGTTGAGGGTGTTGCAATTAGGGTTTTCATCTGAGCAACCTTGAGTCAACTGTGCAATTGAAGAGAATCGAAGCTCAATTCTAAGTCTTTGTAATCATGGAGAGTTATGTTTAGATACATGAAGTTATATTCCAAGATAAATCCGAGAAAAGTTCAAAGTGTGAGGAGTTGCTAAACTAGGGTTCCCAGGGTAAAATCCCCTATTTAGTGCCTAACTTCAAGACCACTTATCTCAAGAAAAATGTTTCATCTCCACTTTTTGCCAACATGAAACTTGTAGAGCATGCTATTAGCTTTAATTTCAGTAATAGAAGTCCTTGATTGGATTTATAGAACTCATGTTATGATCCAGACAAGTTACACGTCATCAGATGTTTGTGAAATTTGTCTGCAAAAGTCAACCAACTTCCAAGGAACGTTTGACATATAAGGGTGTTTCTCCTCAAGTTTTGGACAACATGAAAGTTGTAGTTCTTGATCTTAGATTTCCAAATTGTACTAGTAGTCTTCCATCTGATTTGTAGAACTCAAGTTATGAGGTTTACAAGTCAGGGGTATTTTGGGAAAGTAAGATTATAGGTCATTTGGCATTATAGGTCATTTTCACTATCTTGCAAGCTTCAAATGAAGTTTTGTCCAACACAAAACTTGCTAAAAAGGGCATTTTTAGGTCAACCATGTATCAAGGATGAATTGATTTGGCTTAGGGTGAGACTTGGTTTGAAGGAAATTGACAAAAGGGGAATTAAAAGGCATTTAAGTGAAAAATTCAAAATTAATTCATATGTGTTCAAACCAATGCAAATGGGTGCTCATTTTAATCAGAAAAATCATTTTGAGTACATTGGCAATATTGGAAAGTCATTTTGAAGCATAATTCATGACATTTCACTTTGTTACTTCTTAAATAAGTAACACATCAAAGGTTGGCCTTATGATGGAATTAAGGACTCAAATTGATCCATACTCTCTCCATAGTCCATAAGCAAGGGAATTAAAGCTTCTTAGAGAAGTTTTGACCCCAGGATCGTGCATAGCCATAGTTGAAATTTTGAAGAAAAAGTGGAAATTGGATTTCTGAGTTTGGGCCTCCATTGGGCCTCCCAATCACCCAAACTCATTCTATATAAGTTCAGAAAGTGGTTCAGATCAAGTTTGGTGTTGATTTCGTGCTAGAACCAGAGAGTGCTAGTTGAATTTTCAAGCTCCAAGAGCAAATCGTGATTTCAATTCAAGAGTGATTCAAGGCAAATTAAGGATCCAATCACCTTCAACATCAATCATAGAGTGTATTTGCACAGTTCGAAGCCAAGGATCGTGCCCTAACTGCTCCAATTTGAAACTTCAACTCAGGTATGCAACTTTCAAAATTGTTGTAGATTCATGATGATCTAGCATGTTTTAGCATGAGGTTAAGGTTTAGGAAGATAATTAGATGGATTCTGGATCAAAATTGTGGAGTTTAGTGACAAATTAAGATGCAACATGATTTCTGTTTGGATTCGAGTTGGCCTTTTCTTGAGGTTTTAACATGATCTAGATAGTTTATGATGATATATGAAGCATGAAGAATAGATCTATGGCTTTAGATTGAGCTTTGATGATGATCAAAATATTGGAGTGATTTCTGTTTGTGTTCGAATCTTGAAATGTATGAGGAATTAGGAGAAATGGACGTGATATTTGAGACCAGCATGAAAAATGGAGTGGAACTGTGTAAATTTTGTTAAGGTTTGGTGACCTGTAACTTTTGGCTCGCCGGAGAAGACGGTGGCTCAACCACCGGAGCCACCTTCTGGTTCACCTGAGGTCATTCCCTCCATTTCCTGTTTGAACAAGGAAGATAAGTTGTGAGCCATTGGATCTGTTTAAAACGAAGCCCAAGTCATTCCATCGTATGCTTGTGATTTAATTTCAGAGTTGGACCTTTGACCCCCAAACGCTGTGTTTCATTTATTAGGTGGCAGCACCAAATCCCTTGGATTAGCATATTAGGTCTCCTGATCCAACACGCCTGATATTTTCCTGGCCTTTATTGTTTTTTAATTCCTTTTTCTTTTATTTTAATTTCTTGTTTCATGATTAATTCATAATAATTTCATTTTTGATCAGAAAAATAAAATAAAAGTATGTGCTTGCTCTGGATTTTATTCTTGATTTTTTAACATGCTTAGATGTTATTTTCATGCATTTTTCAATTTAATGTGATTTTTGCATTTTTATTAATTCCTTATTTTTGGCTTATTTCCTCATGTTTTTGCTGAATTTTGATTGGCTGTTTGGTATAGAATTTAGGGCTGAATTTTGGCTTGCTAGTAGATTAGAGATGCATGATCCCCTAGGATTTAATTCAGATTTTTTAGGTAACATTAGGTTCTGTTTAGGAGTAGTTCCCTTGACCTCCCATTTGTAGGATTTCTTTTGATCACTTTAAGTTTTAGGACTTTTTTAGGTGCCTTCCCTTTAGAATAAGGCTCTGATCCTTTGCCCACAGATCAATAACATGCTTAGGATCCCTTAGAAAATTTGGTAGAATTTTAGAAGGTGTTTTAGGATTTTAAATAGATTTAACATTTAAGGTGTTGATTAGGGTGCTTCTAGTGTAGCTTTTCCCTTAGTTGAATCTCAAAGGTGGATTTTAGTGCAAATAAGCTTCTAAACTTCTTGTGGTGGTTCATTAGACATCTTGAGGTTTCTTTAGCTTGATTGTAGTGTTTGGTTTTGGTGTTTAGACCTTCTTTTAGTAGCTTGCTTATAGCTTATTCAATTAGGGTTTAGGAAGAGCTTAGTTTGTTTTCTCTTTCTTCAAATAAACATGGATTGCTTTGATTGCTTTCCATCCTCATCCAATGATTCAAGGTCCCTATGTTGAAGCCTCATCTTTCCTTTGGAAGGATGTGTGGCATTGCACAAGAGGTAGAACCTTTGAGGATGCCTATCTCTGATGTATGGTTGAGTGCCATGATGGATTCCCTTGGTTTCCATCATGCTTCCCATCATCATTCAATAATCTTGAAGTTAATTCTTTTCTCTCTTTGGAGCTTGAAGATGGAGCTTTCATTTCCTTCTCTTAAAGATGGCTTGGACTTGAAGTTGGCTGCAAACTGTTGATTTGTTTTGCTGTTTATCTGCTTTGCTGTTGAGCTGTTTGTCTGCTGTATTTTTTGATTGCTTGACTGTTGCTTGTGTGACTGTTTGGTGTGTTGCATTAGACTAGGTTCTCATATAGATGCTTCTAGGACTAAGAGCATCCTAAAGGTTGAGCTTGCTCCCTTTTCTTGTCAGCATTTAGAGGTTGAGTCTGGCTCTCTCTACTTGACTGTTATTATCTGGCTTTGCTTGCTGGTTTAAGGTTGAGTCTGTATCCCTTGCCTGTGTGGTGTGTTGCCTCTGGCTTGTTTTCTCTAGAAGTTGAGCTTGGCTCCTTCTGCTTGTTTGCTGCATTGCATGCATTTTATTTACGGTTTTTTCTTTACTGTTATTTCTTCTGCTGTTGTTTTCCTTTGCCATGTTCCCCTAGGAACTCTGACTTCTCTTGTTCAAGAGAAGTTATGACAGACATTAGGGTTCTAACCATGCATGATAACATTAGGTAGTTCCCTCTTAACCTCAACCATAGGTTCAATTATGCATGACAACTTTAGGATTGGATCAGTTCCCTTTTAGTGCGTCTTTTCTCTTCTCATCTTCAAACAAATCAAAATACAGTAATAAAGGTTAATTGATGTCGTACGCTACAAGCCTTAAGCTACTTGAGAAAGGGTGGTTGGAGAATTTCTTTCTAACATCTTGGATGTTTAGTATGGCACCCTTTGGGTGACATGCGACGCATTCACTCTCAGGTCACAGTCTCTAGTGCGATATCAGTTGCAAACATCCATAAAAAGACACTTCTTTTAAAAAACAGAAAACAAAGATCAAACATCTTTTTGTCCTCTTGGACCTTTAATCCTTGGAAACCATTTTCATAAGGAGAGTTTTGTTAACTCCCGGTTCTACTGCAAACGGTAAACGCCTAAGTCTCTGTCGAGCGAGCTGCATACACCAACTGCTGGAACCGTCTGTTAACCCTACTCAGATAAAAAAGAAAAACCTGTCTCTTGTTGTCCCGAACTACGTTTGCTCTGATCTTTCACGCCGTGTGAAAGTACGTAGGCACGAGATGCGATATCTCGGCAAGCAACCTTCCCCCGTGACCCGTAGTTAGGCAAACTACGTAGACTCTGATTTCTCGTTCCAGACGGGAATACGTAGGCATAGAACTGCTGTGTTCTGCCGAGTCATTTTCTTTTCTTTTCAGACCATACCTTTAGCGTGGATAGATGTAATCAACCCGTCAGATAAACACAACAAGCATGGATCCCATCGAGTACGATGGACGTGAGGGGTGCTAATACCTTCCCCTTGCGTAACCGACTCCCGAATCCAGACATTGGTTGCGATGACCTTGTCTTATACCTTTTCGTCAGGTTTTTCCGATCGTTTCCTTTCCCATTCTGAGGGATAAATAACGAAAGGTGGCGACTCTTCTGTTTTGCCGGCACCTTATTTTCGCGGTAGCGACAGCTGGCGACTCTGCTGGGGACTTATAGCAGCTGGGGACTTTTCCCATCCCCTAGGCTGGGACCGTTTCCCATCCCCTATGCGAGTCAATCCTAGCTCTTGTGTGTTTACCTGTTGGGTTTTATTTATCGAACTTTACTTTGCGCATTTTATTTTCAGTATGATATCATTATTGTGCTGTTGTGGGAAGGGACTCTGATGAGTGATAAGCCAGACCCAGGGTTGAGTATATACCTAGCATTAGTTATGGAAAGTAGTGGGCGCGTGCTTGCTTTGCAGGTACTAGTGTCTCACGAAATCCACGCTCAGACGAGATTCTCCCGGTTGACTTCTTTTCCGGCCCTTTGGGCTTGAGGGGTTGTTGGTTTGGAGGATTGTCGACTCTGGGAACCGATCATTTGTGACTCAGCTAAGTGAGGCCACTTCAAGAGATGATGATGCCACACCTTCTGGGTATCGTATCATCGTTTCTTGAAAGTCTGTGACGCTGGGAAACGCATAGGATGCCATACCTTGTCTGTGACTAGGTCCATACCTGTGAGCGGGGTCGGGTTATTGCAGGAAACCTTAACCTTCAGACTACCTGGTTTTCTTGACTGTGAATCAGTGTTGTTGGGTTCAGAGGGTTCTTATCATCAGAGATGTGGTTGTTATCGACAGTGCATATTTATTGGTCCTCTTCAGGGTTGTATTATCAGATCAGTGTTATGTTTGTGTTGGAACAGAGCCTCAGTCTCCTCAGCAGCACAATCTTGATCCCGTGTTGCATGATTGAATTTTGCATTTTGCATACTCATTTGCATATCATTAACGTGTGTCTATGTTGCAGGTGCATATTATCCCCCGGTTCCGGTACTTCTTGCCCTCTCTTGTGCTAGCATGGGATCTCTGAAGAAGAATGTGGCCTACAAGCTCCCTACCCCAGATGTTGCTCTACTGTCCAGTTTGATTGCCTTGGCAGATGATACAGTGATAGGGGAATTCAGGAAATCTTATGGGAAGCTACTCAGTCTGGTTCGTAAACCTTCGGTATATGAGTTGAATGGGTTGTATGCCTTGTTGCAGTTCTATGATCCAACAGTGTGCCAAAGACGGTTGTTGGATCATATTCAACGCTATTCTTGCCCTCTGCATTTATGGCATCATTTTGTTTCCCAACATGCCTGATTTTGTAGACTTGGATGCCTTCCACATCTTTGCCTTAGTGAAACCAGTTCCTACCTTGATTGGAGATGTACATCATTTCGTCCATTACAAGAACGAAAATAGAAGGGGTAAGAATGTATCATGCTGTGTGCCCTTACTCTACAGATGGTTTGATAGTCACCTTCCCAAGAAGGGTCTCTTAGCTTCGTCTGCAGCCACAGCTGAGTGGTATGAGCGCTTGATGGGTTTATCAGTAGAGAGTGTTGTTTTGTTTGATCGAGATATGTTGGGTACTGAAATCATATTTAGTTGCAGTGGTTTTCTGAATGTGCCTTTGATTGGAAGAAAGGGTTGTATCAACTACAACCCCTCTCTACTTGTCAGGCAGTTTGCATATGCTTTGAGGGGTCCGCCAAAAGACGAAGAGGTGCAGGAATCTCTGTACCTCACAGGGCTTCTAGAGGGGGATATGTTAGCTAAGCTTCAGCACGCTTGAAATGATATCAGTAGACAGGGAAAATCATTGTTGGGCAAGAGCAATAGCCAAGCTTATGCTTTGTATGTGACCTGGATCAAGACTAGAGCAGAGACAATAAGGATGCCTTTTCCGCCTGCTAAGACAGAGTGCCCTTCAGTGGTTGAAGAGCCTGCTACCGTGCCAATTCGGCAGTATAATCAGGTGTTAGCTGAGAAGGAAGAATTGACAAAGGCCAACGAGGAGTTGGAGAAAGAGCTGGCGCAGCTTAGAAGCGAGAGAAACGAAGTCATCCACCCCATCAAGAAGCAGACAGAGCTGGAGAATCGGTTAGGCACGGACTTGACCAACCAGATAGCTGACCGTGAGCGTTTGGGTCTGGATTTCAAATCTGTCAACGATGTATTTGTAACACCCTTCTAACCCCACAAAAAAATACATAATTAATTAGAGTAAATTAACATGCTTTCACAAAAGGGCGTCACACAATTTTCAAATCTCAACATTCACCTGTCATACTCATGTAACATTGAAATAGATAGTCATGCTATTAAATTTACATAAATCCCTTCACAGAATATTCATGTTCCTCACATAATCATCAACACTTAGGTACAGAGGCCATTATCACATGTTTCAAATACATTTAAAACACAACTTAGAATACATGATATATCTCTAAGGCATAAACCCAACGATCCCAGTGTTACATAACCAGAGCATGACTCGACCCAACATAATTAAAATATTAAACAACTGCACTAGCAGAGACCTCGCAACTACTAGCAGTACAACTCCAAGATACCTGCATGATGTCATAAAGGACATCATTCCAGCAGAAGGGTGAGAAACATTACCATAATAATCAATGCACATAATCATGTATAAATGCACAAGTACAGAATACATATATCCACTTTTTCTCACCACAATGCATATTAACACAATAACAAAGCATATAATATATTTCTATAACATAGAATATCCATTTATACTTCTTACCACAATACATCACCACTCACTAACATACATTGCAATGTATACATATATATATATATATATATATATATATATATATATATATATATATATATATATATATATATATATATATATATATATATATATATATATATATATATATATATATATATATATATATATATATATATATATATATATATATATATATATATATATATATATATATATATATATATATATATATATATATATATATATATATATATATATATATATATATATATATATATATATATATATATATATATATATATATATATATATATAACCAAGCATCTCATCATGCATACATTCACGATTCACTCATATACATCGCTATCTACATATAAACAAATATGGATAATCATCCAGCATATTTAACATGCGTACATCCACAATTCCAATCAATCCATATAAACATACAAAATATGTCCTTTTTATCACCAATTCACATAAACATTCACATTCATGTTTATTTCACCAATGCACCATATAAAGATGATAAATGCAACTCATAGAGACCGACTCATGACTCTATGCAGATGCAAATGCGGTACCGACTCATTTCAGCAGGTTCAATTGAAGAACCAAAAATAACCATCGCTCACACCCCACATGGGCACACGAGGTTCTGCAGATTCTATGCAGAATCAAATATAACCATCGCAACATACGAGGTTCTGCAAATCCACCGAGGGATCAATAAATAACCATCGCTCACACCCCACAAGGGCACACGAGGTTCTGCAGATTCACCGAGGAATCAATAAATAACCATCGCTCACACCCCACAAGGGCACGCGAGGTTCTGCAGATTCACCGAGGAATCAATAAATAACCATCGCTCACACCCCACAAGGGCACACGAGGTTCTGCAGATTCACCGAGGAATCAATAAACACCAGAATGCATACCATGATGCTTCACATGAAACATGACTCATGACACTCTTGAAATGCACACATGTTTATAAACATACTCATGCATTCGTCACATTCATCACATATATTCATTATGCACTCACAATATATACATATCGCAATATATACATATATTCATCATTTCATTCACACTATTCAAACAAGGTTCACATTTACAATCATCATACATCACATACCAGCACGTATATTCAATATGCATTCACAATAGATGTATATATCACAATGCATATATACATATGTTCATCATTCATCTCATATCGCTTCATTCTAGATTCACATTTATAACTCACAATTCAACAATTCATACACATCAGCATCCTTCATACAACAATGATATTTATGCCATATGACTCATATAAAACTCATCAATTAACACCAATCCCTTTTTGGGAGTATGGGTACATCACTTATACCCTACCAGGAACAACATCTCAGTTATTCTACCCCGGTAATTATTCCACCAGGAACGACATCTTAGTCATTCTACCCCGGTTTATACAACCACGACACTATACCTCACTAGGAATAACATCCTGTTATTCTACCCCAGTCATTACTCCACTAGGAACGACATCTTGCCATTCTACCCCGGTGAGTACGACTCAACACATATACACATTTCCCACACCATTCTTACATTACCAAACAATGCACATGTACTCGCCATATATATTCTCATGCATTCTTCACCCACCATCGCATACAAGCAATGTGCACTTACAAATATCGGGCCAAACGGCAACAAACTCAATCACCTTCATCATGCATTTTAATCAATTTAAACAATGTATCACATATGCCAAAAGGCCACATATTCATAATCGATTCATAATCTAGGATTCACGCCATACGGTTACCCACAGCATACATAACAGCATATAATTAGTCATCTCAGACAAGGAATGATCGAAATCAAACCACACAACCAATCCACGAATGGGAAACACAAGAAAAGAATTATGCTGCTGCATTTGCTAACCTTCGCCTGGCGAAGCCTCTAACGAACCTTCGCTACTACGTTCGCCTGACGAACTTGCCAGCGAAGACCACTGGGAGTTATTCTGGAATTACTCGCCAGCACACTCGCTTGGTGAACCTTCGCCACACTCATTCACCTGGCGAACTTGCCAGCGAAGATAGGGTGGATGCTACTGACTTGGTTCGCTGCTGCTCGCTGGGCTTCGCCCGGCGAAGCTTCGCTGCCATTCGCCTGGCGAGCCTGCGAACTCAAAACTCCCATGGCTGCTCCAAAATCATCAAAACCACAAGAATCGATCGATTTAATCCAAATCAGTTCCAGTAGCACGGCCCACTCATCACCCGACTATACTACACCGTCTATTCCAAATTCTAACCGATAAAACTCAGTTTCTACCGATTAAACTCATTATGCCCTAGAATGGAAGATGAGGAAGAACAACCAAACAAATCCAAACAATCCATACATAATCACATACATTGGTAAGATAACAATGCTTCTCACTCTTACCTCAATTAATCGAAAGCTAGAAGTCATTCTTGAGCTTTCCAAGCTTTTCCTTCTTTTTCCTTCTACTTTCTCTTCTTCCTCCACATTTCTTTCGTGTTTTCTATTTTACATTTTCGTTCCGCTCCCCCTTCATATATCCTTCCTTTCGGTTTCTCTCCAATTTATTCCCTCTCTCAAAACATCTATCAATCCATTTAAACAATCATCTAATCATTCAAATAATTAGAATAATCCAAATAAACCAATTAATTAACACCAATAATTAATTATTGAAAATTGGGCTGTTACAGTATTGGCCACCAAGAAGCAGAATTTGGATGAAGCGTACCAGAGAATATCCAAATTCAATCAGCAGTGGAATGCCACTATAGCCAGCAACAAAGAGAGGGAGAACAAACTGAAACAGTAGATCTCCAAATTGAAGGCTCAAGTGAAGGCCAGCGAGAAGAAGTTTGATGAGGAAACTGCTCGCAGGTATGCCACAGAAGACCTGCTAAACAAGGCTATCGTTAACGTGAAAGATCGCAAGCAGATGTTCGAGTCTAAGAAGCGAAGGTTAGAAGACTGTTTTGGCCAGGGAGCGTGGGAAGACTCTGTTGAAGGTCTCCAGTGCACTATTATGCAGAGGGAGTTGCTTATTGAAGGGTTACTCATTCGACCTGATCATCCCAAAACAAAGGAGTTGCTAGAAGAGTTTCGCGCCCGATGTCGCACTTGATTATCTTTGTAACCCTTTGTATTTTCTGATCTTTTCTGTAGGCTGACCATCACCAGGCTTGTTGGTCGAGGTCATGCTATTGATTCCCCATGTATTCATTGACATTGTATTGCTGCCTTGTTGGGCCACATATATATATGAGATGTTATTTCAATGACTGGATCCGGACTTCTTGCTATCAGCACTGGCACTCTGGCACTAGAATCGGGGGAGAAATCTCCCTAACGCATAGACACACGTTTGCATTTGCATAAATCATTCGCATAGCAGGTACCTTGAACTGTTCTCCTAACCCTCTGTCGATGTAGGTTTCAGGATTGCCGATCAGCGAATTCATAGCTACTCTACGAGAAGCAACTGCAAGAAAGCCATGGATCAGATGCAAACTGAGATGCAGGAGATGCACGATAGGATGGCGCAGTTCATGCAAGTGATGGAAACTGTGGCCAAGGCCAAGAGCAGCTGCAGACTCTAGTGCAGCCTCTGATTGCCCGGGTTGACAGTCAGGGTGTGCTACATGGTGGAGTTACTGCTGATCCTCCTCATGGCGAGACTCTCCAAGCTGGTGATGCTGTACCGATGGTCATCCTCAATATGACTAAGAACGGTAATAGAGCTGGGAATGGGAATGTGACTGGTAACGGTAACGGGTATGTGGCAACCAATGGAAATGTTGGAGCTGGAAATGATGGTTTCAATGTTGGAACTGGGAATGCTGGGTTCGGTGTCGGTGCTGGAAACACTAGTGCAGGTATTGGTGTTGGCAATGCTGGTTTTGGTGGTGACAATCAGGGCTATGGCAATCAGGGTTATGGCAATCAGGGCTTTGGTAATGCAGGTTTTGGCAACGCAAGCAACAACGGTGTTGGAATGGGTGCTTACAACGCTAGTTTCGGGCCAGGTGCTGGCAATCAGGGTTTTGGTAATATGGGGTATGGTCCCAGGTTCAATCAGACTGGCTTTGGTCCTAATGCTGCTTATGTTGGGTATGATAATGGGGATTCTCACTGGGGCAAGGATCGTCAAGAAGATGCTTTCCCTCCGCCAGGCAGGGATCTTGAGATGCCCACTAACAACGACCGAAGGTTCAAGATGTTGGAGGAACAAATGAGGAATCTTGCCAATCAGAATTCCACAGGGTTGGACATGGCTAATATGGGGTTGGTTCCTGGCTTGAGGGTGCCACTCAAGTTCAAAGAGCCTACTTTTGACAAGTATAAGGGGGATACTTGCCCAAGAGTTCATGTACGGTCTTATTATCGGAGAATGTCCGCCTATTCTGATGACGAAAAGATGCTGATGCATTTTTTCCAGGACAGCTTGTCTGGACCGTCATTTGAGTGGTATATGGGGTTAGAGCCTACTCAGATTGGTAGCTGGAAAGAGTTGGCAGAAGCCCTTGTAAAGCATTACCAATATAACAGCGACCTTGCGCCGAACAGGGTCCAACTTCAAAATCTTTCTCGGAAGAATGGCGAGAGTTTTAAAGAGTACGCCCAGAGGTGGCGTGAGCTTGCAGCTAGGGTGCACCCACCCATGGTAGAGCGTGAGTTGGTGGATATGTTTGTGGGCACTTTCTCTGGGTTGTATTATGACAGGCTTATCTATTGTACGACGACTAATTTTTCTTAGTTGATACTCTTGGGGGAACGTATAGAGAACAGCGTCAAGATCAGTAAGATTCAAGCAAGAGAATCAACCTCAGCTAGAGGTGGTAAAAAGGCTTTTGGGAATAATAAACAGGGAGACACTAACTCAGTATACAGCGCCCTGAGAAGGGATAGAAATCAGAATTGGCGCAGACAGCAGGTCGCGAGTATGACAATTCCTGTACCTCAACAGCAACAGCAACAACCACGACAGCAATAGGGACAACAGAATGTGGCCCCGCAAAGGTTCCAAGGTCGTGATAGGGCTGTGAAAAGAGTATTTGATACGCCTCCACTACCGTATGCTCAGCTTCTTCCAACTTTGTTACAGCTGCAGCTTGTCGAGAAAAGGATGTTAGCTCCGCCGAAGGGCACGCCTCCTTTCGGGTATGACGCCAATGCACATTGTGAATTCCATTCCGGGGCACCCGGTCACAGCATAGAGAATTGTCATGCATTCAAACACAAGGTGCAGGATTTGATAGATAGCAAGGCTATAAACTTTGGTAATGAGGCACCCAATATTGAGAAGAATCTGATGCCGTCTCATGGATCTGCACAGGTGGGTGCAATATTTGGAAATACCTGTCTGAATTTGGTTATGAATGTGGATGAATTGAAGACGCCTCTAGGTTGTGTAAAGAGCAGGTTGCTGAAAGGGGGAGTGTTCCCTGGTTGTGATACTGATTGTGTTGATTGTTTAGCCCGGCTTGACGGTTGTGATAACTTGAGAAGAGGTATTCAAGGGCTGATTGATGAGGGTACGCTGCAATTCAACCGTACTGTTGAAGAGGAGTATGTGGAGGCAATAGCTGAAAGGCAGGGCAAAGTTGTAACGGTTACGATCTCGTTTAAAACTGTCACGATATCAGCACCTCCCAAGAGGCCGACCATTACAATAACCAAAGCTAGACCCATTCCATACGAAAGCACTAAAGCCATCCCTTGGAACTATGGGGCGGAAGTTTACTACAATGGAGAAAAGATTAACCTGGCAAGCCCGCCGGTAGGTCAGTCGATAACCTTGTGGGGGCAGCGGGCATAACCCGCAGCGGTAGAATTTTCGCGTCACTAGAACTAGAAGCTGAGAGAATTGCCAAAGGGAAAGGTAAAGTCAATGAAGAAGGACATTCTCAAGAGAAGGAAAAAGAGGCTTTGACCAAAGATGTGGAAGAATTTATGAGATTAATTCAGAAGAGTGATTATAAAATTGTCGATCATCTGCAGCAGACGCCTTCCAAAATCTCGATTTTGTCATTGTTGCTTTGTTCCGAGGCTCACTGGAATGCTTTGCTGAAAGCCATTGACGCTGCTTATGTACCCCAGGAGATATCCATTAATCATCTCGAAGGAGTGATTGCGCACGTGAACGCGGGGCATGGCCTTGGCTTTATAGATTTTGATTTGACACCCAAGGGCCGCAACCACAACAGTGTGTTGCATATTTCAGTTGAGTGTAGGGGCACTATTATGTCTCATGTCCTTGTTGACACTGGTTCGTCCTTGAATGTGTTGCCCAAGAAAGCACTGTTGAAGCTGGATACCCGAGGTATAATATGCATGCCAAGCGACTTGGTAGTGAGAGCTTTTGACGGGACTAGAAGGTCTGTATTTGGAGAATTGACTTTGCCAATCCAGGTTGGTCTAGAGGTGTTTGACGCCGTGTTTTATATTATGGACATTCAGCCATCTTATAGCTATTTGCTTGGACGACCTTGGATTCATTCTGCAGGGGCTGTAACGTCTACGTTACACCAAAAGCTTAAGTATATGGTCGGTGGTACCATTGTCACCGTGTGTGGGGAGGAAGACATCCTGGTAAGTCACCTGTCATCATTCAAATATGTCGAAGTGGATGGTGAGATCCAGGAGACATTGTGCCAAGCCTTTGAAGGGGTGCAGATCAGAGACCAATCTCCTGTCATAAGCAGTGGACCAGAGGTGGCTTTGTCGTCGTACAGAGAAGCCTAAGCGGTAGTTCAGGCCAGGGAGACCAAAGGTTGGGGTCAAGTTCTGGAAATTCCTGTTAAGCAGGACAAATTTGGCTTAGGGTATCGCTCGTCGTTGTCATCTTCATCACAGAGCGCGCCAAAGTTCAAAGGGCCGATTGTGTTTACTCCAGGAGGAGTCAGTTTTGAAATGATTAATGCTGTGTCTGATAGTGAAGATGGAGATAGCGACTGTGACATGGATTCATGGATCAGGCCCAGCAAGCCAGGACAAGGCCTATGCAACTGGTCTATTCAGGACTTTATTCAAGTGACGAAGAAACAATAATGCCTTGTTTTTTCGATTATTGTACAATCCTATGTCCTACCGGGGGCATAGTGATTTTAGTTCAGGGCCTACTTGCTTATGTGTATGCTTTACTTTAATCATCAAATAAAGGCGTTTTCCTCACGCAAATTTCGTGATCCTTGTTTTTCTACTTTTTATTTTACAATAAAATGGCAATGTGGTTGTATGCTTCGTTTGCATATTATTTGAAGCATTTAACCCTTTCTCTTGCAGGATCCATATTTCAGATGACACCGATCAAGAACTCCCTATGACTCGCTTCGACTTTGAGCACCCGATATTCCAAGCCGAAGAAGAGATTAATGAGGACGACGACTTACCAGAAGAGCTGACTCGACTTTTGAGACAAGAAGAGAAAATCATTCTGCCTCATCAGGAGGATATCGAGGTCATTAATTTGGGTTCCAAAGAAGTTGTCAGGAATGTCCGGATAGGGGTTGCGCTGCAAAGCGATATCAAGCAGAGACTTGTCGAGATGCTTCGAGAGTATAGTGACATGTTTGCTTGGTCTTATGATGATATGCCTGGGTTAGACACTGATATCATGGTCCACCGCTTGCCATTGCGTGAAGAATGTCCGCCGGTCAAGCAAAAGCTCAGAAGAACGAAACCAAATATGGCTGTTAAGATTAAAGAGGAAGTACATAAACAGTGGGATGCTGGTTTCCTAGCTGTTACAACTTACCCTCCTTAGGTCGCCAATATAGTACCTGCACCAAAGAAGGATGGTAAGGTGTACATGTGCGTCAACTAACGGGATCTGAACAAGGCGAGCCCTAAGGATGACTTCCCGCTTCCTCATATTAACGTATTGGTCGACAATACCGCTCAATTCTCTGTGTTTTCCTTCATGGACGACTTTTCGGGCTACAATCAAATTAAGATGGCGCCGGAGGATATGGAGAAAACAACTTTTATTACCCCGTGGGGAACGTTCTGCTACAAAGTGATGCCCTTTGGTTTGAAGAACGTTGGGGCAACATATCAGCGTGCTATGACAACGCTCTTTCATGACATGATGCATAAAGAGATTGAGGTCTATGTTGACGATATGATTGCCAAATCCCAGACGGAGGAAGAGCATCTGGTGAATCTTCTGAAAATGTTTGAGAGGCTTAGGAAATTCAGGCTGAGGCTGAATCCTAATAAGTGCACCTTCGGGGTGAGATCTGGAAAACTACTGGGGTTCATTGTTAGTGAAAAAGGAATTGAGGTTGATCCTGCAAAAATAAAAGCGATACAAGAAATGCCAGCGCCAAAAACGGAGAAAGAGGGTCGTGGTTTTTTGGGGAGGTTGAACTACATTGCCCGGTTCATATCTTGCCTTACAGCCACGTGTGAGACGATGTTTAAACTGTTGAAAGAAGACCAGGCCATTGTCTGGGATGAAAATTGTCAAAAGGCGTTTGAAAGAATACAAGAATACTTGCAGGAGCCTCCGGTATTGATACCCCTAGTAGCCGGAAGATCACTAATCATGTACTTGACGGTTCTTGAGAATAGTATGGGTTGTGTTCTCGGTCAACATGACGAGACTGGACGAAAAGAGCATGCGATCTATTACTTGAGTAAAAAGTTCACAGATTATGAATCCCGTTATTCTATGCTCGAAAAGATGTGTTGTGCAATTGCTTGGGTTGCCAAACGTCTGAGGCAATACATGCTAAATCATATGACCATGCTGATTTTGAAGATGGATCCGATCAATTACGTCTTCGAAAAACAGGCACTTTCAGGAAGGATTGCCCGATGGCAGAGGGTATTGATAGAGTACGATATACAATATGTTTCGCAAAAGGCTATCAAGGGTAGTGTGTTGTCAGAGTACCTTGCCGAGCAGCCAATCGATGATTACCAGTCAATGAAGTTTGATTTTCCTAACGAGGATATCATGTACTTAAAGATGAAAGATTGCGAGGAGCCGTTGCATGGCGAAGGTCCTGAGCGGGGTTCCCAATGGCAGTTAATATTTGATTGTGCTGTTAATTCATACGGAAGTGAAATTGGGGCAATCATCACGACTCCCCATGGGACGCACATCCCGTTCACTGCCAGATTGATATTTCCAGTAACCAACAATGAGGCTGAATATGAGGCGTGTATCATGGGTCTCGAGGAGGCTATTGATTTGAGGATTAAAAATCTTGATGTGTATGGAGACTCCGCGCTAGTCGTGAACCAGATCAAGGGAGAATGGGAGATTCGTCAGCCTAATTTTATACCGTACATGAATTATGCAAGGAGGTTGTTGCCTTTCTTTGACAGAGTAGAGTTTCACCATGTGCCGCGGGCAGAAAATCAGATGGCTGACGCTCTTGCGACATTGTCTTCAATGTACAAAGTTAACTTCTGGAATGATGCTCCCAGAATAGTTATCTCTCACCTTGATAGGCTCGCTTTCAAATTCAACATTGAGGAAGCTTCCGATGGCAAGCCGTGGTATTTTGATATCCAGAATTTCCTAAAGAACCAAGAGTATCCGACTGGGGCATCCAGCCACGATAAGAAGACTCTTAGGAGATTGGCTGGCAACTTCTACTTGAATCCAGATGGTTTTCTGTACAGGAGAAACCATGATTTTGTGCTATTGCGATGTGTGGATGAGAAAGAAGCTAATCTGCTTATGGAAGAGGTCCACGAGGGTACCTTTGGCACGCACGCCGACAGACATGCTATGTCTCGAAAGTTATTACGGGCAGGGTATTATTGGCTGACGATGGAAAGAGATTGTTTCAAGTTTGCGAAGAAGTGCCATAAATGCCAGATTTATGCAGACAAGATTCAGGTGCCGCCGAGCCCTTTGAATGTTATGGCATCCCCGTGGCCTTTCTCCATGTGGGGCATTGATATGATTGGCAAGATTAAGCCCACTGCATCCAACGGACACCGGTTCATCTTGGTAGCTATCGATTACTTCACCAAATGGGTCGAAGCAGCGTCTTACACTAATGTTACCAAGCAAGTAGTAGCCCGGTTTATCAAAAAGGACATTGTTTGTCGTTACGGAATCCCCGAAAGAATCATTACTGACAATGGTTCAAACTTGAATAACAAGATGATGAAGGAATTGTGCCAGAATTTCAAGATTGAGCATCACAACTCATCCCCCTATCGGCCCAAGATGAATGGCGCTGTCGAAGCGGCCAATGAGAGCATCAATAAGATAGTTCAGAAGATGGTTGTAACATACAAAGACTGGCACAAGATGTTTCCCTTCGCTTTTCACGGTTATCATACGATGGTACGCACATCAACCGGGGCAACACCTTTCTCACTGGGTGTATAGTATGGAGGTTGTCCTACCATTGGAAGTTGAGATTCCTTCTTTGAGAGTATTGCTCGATGTCCAACTCGACGGGGCAGAGTGGGTAAGGAATATACTGAATCAGCTTAGTAGGATGGATGAGAAGAGACTTGCATCTATTGCATATGGTCGGTTATATCAGAGCCGGATGAAGAAAGCTTACGACAAGAAGGTGCGCCCTCGAAGCTTTCAGACGAGCGATCTTGTGCTGAAGAAGATTCTCCCACCACAATCAGATCACAGGGGCAAATGGACTCCCAACTATGAAGGTCCATATATCGTTCGAAAGGTCTTCTCTGGAGGTGCCTTACTGTTGTCCACCAAGGATGGCGAAGATTTTACATCCCCTGTGAACTCGGACGCAGTTAAAAAATACATTGCTTAAAGAGACCCGCTGGACAGGAAAAAAGAGAGTCCAGGCAAAAATGGGGCATCCCGGCGAACCAAGAAAAGAGAAAAGGTTCGGGCAAAAATTAGGGATAAAATTTGAAAAGATGTACACCCGCGAAGTCGAAAACCTGAAAAGGCGACTTCAGCAAAAAAGGGTATCCCGGTGAATCGAAAACCCGCAAAGGGCGATTCAGGCAAAAGTTAGGGATTGAAAAAGCAAATGACTGCGGTCCGAGTTTGATACTGCATTACTTAGTGGTTTGGGAGTACCTGAGGGTCGATTATCCAAGTCAATTTCTTCCGGGGACGGAGTATCAGGAAAGCGTCAGAGTCAGGCGAGTCATAGGAGGATCAGCTCATGGTGTTTGTCTGTACCACGTTGCCGACATGTATACAAATTTCTTTGTACCTCTGTACATATTTGTATTTATTTTGTGGCTTCCTCTTTTCAGGAGTTTCATCCATTGTAAAAACTTTGCCTATTTACAGGCCCGTTATCAATAAACGCATACTATTCAGTACTTGATGTTTGTTTCTTGTTTTAACTTTTACTGTTTTGTTTGTGGAAAACGCTGATGTTTTTAATAAACTTGCACATGCATAAACTTGCAGGCCTCGGCCAATAATTGTTAAAACCTTGAATTGACTGAACCATTGTCACGAATACTGACCTGGATATTTCCTTTTGTATAGGATATCTTGTTGTTGCTCATATTTTGCAGGGTCGTTAACTTCGCAGCAAACAGGCAAGGGATCGTGTTTCACCAGCCGGAGTCCCTTAACGTAGGAGCAGACTCTATGTGAAACTTATCACACCCCAACAGATGGAAGTCACATTTTTATCCCTAGGAGAGTTGGAGGCGAGGCAGCAAGCCGTCAGGCAGTGATGTGCACTCCTAGCAGTGGTCTTGTGCACATTTAATCAGTAGTGAAGGCCTCACAGGGTACAACCAGGTTGCTAGTGGTTTTGAAAAGGATCGTCCCCACGCGGGATGGCTCTTTCTGTTCTCTAGCAGGTTATCTTTCCTCCAATAGGTTGATCATCCTCAACAGAGTTCGTAACTACGGATTTGTTAAGCTATCCCCCAGCAGGATTGTTTCTTCCCCCAGCGGAGTCGGTTCACCTTTCCAGCATTTATTTTGCTGGAATAATTCTGTGATGCCCGGTTATCCCCAGCGGAGTTGGCTTTGTCTTCAGCATTTATTTTGCTGAAGCGGTTCTGCGTCTAGCTTTTCTCCGGCAGCCCGAGCCTGCATTTGCATTTTGCATATATCATCATATCTGCACCATATTTTCATTTCATCATCAAATGCGTAGCGTTCCATCTTATATGGAGCATTACTCCATTTTCAAACATGTGCATTTTGAAATATAGGCCAGGTCGGTTACCTCTTTCTTTTCGAGTGTTTCCCTGCAGGTAATTGGAATTCTTGTTCAGGATGGTTTTCAAATATTCAAATTTGTGGCATGAGATATGTGATGATAACGTTCTTCCTATCTTGTATTCCCCATCAGAGTTGCTTGGTTAAGTTTCTCTTCTTCCCTAGCGGAGTTTTCCTCAGGTTGCTGTTACGTTAGCGTGTTAAAAGAAAGATTTCAGGGATTAGACTGTTGAAGTTATTACTTGTTGTCAAGGTTAATGTCTGGCAGTTGACGTCAGAATTTCCCTGCAGAGTTGCTTGTTCAAGTCTTCGGATGCCCGGTACCGCGCTTTTATTTAGTGTGATGCTCGTTTCTTTGGAAATGGAATATCCAGGATAGTATATGGATGACGCACTTTACGTAGTGTATGCTCGTTTCTTCAGAAATGGCAGGTCAAGGATAGTATATTGACATACCGCGCTTTTATTTAGTGCGATGCTCGTTTCTTCGGAAATGGAAGATCCAGGATAGTATATGGATGACGCACCTTACATAGTGTATGCTCGTTTCTTCGGAAATGGAAGGTCAAGGATAGTATATTGACATACCGCGCTTTTATTCGGTGCGATGCTCGTTTCTTCGGAAATGGAAGATCCAGGATAGTATGGATGACGCACCTTACGTAGTGTATGCTCGTTTCTTCGGAAATGGAAGTTCAAGGATAGTATATTGACATACCGCACTTTTATTTAGTGCGATGCTCGTTTCTTCGGAAATGGAAGATCCAGGATAGTATATGGATGACGCACCTTACGTAGTGTATGCTCGTTTCTTCGGAAATGGAAGGTCAAGGATAGTATATTGACATATCGTACTTTTATTTAGTGCGATGCTCGTTTCTTCGGAAATGGAAGATCCAGGATAGTACATGGATGATGCACTTTACGTAGTGTATGCTCGTTTCTGCGGAAATGGAAGGTCAAAGATACCGACGATTCGCGCTTTACGTAGTGCTTTGCTCGTTTCTTCGGAAATGTGAGGTCAAGGATGATATTTTGATATGGTCCTATGACGTGGTGCCTGCTTATTGTAGCATATTTTTGAAGATTGATAATGTGGATTCAATGCCTGTGGTGTCACACAGGTGGTTGATGTTGAAATCAGGTTTTGTATCAGATGATCGGTCAGTTGTTGTCGTGACAACCAGATTCATTTATCTGGATTTGTGTTCCCTAAGCAGTTTGTGCAGTTTATTTCTTCGGTTGGAAAATTTCCGGGTTCTTTGGTATTCAACCTTCTTTTACCTCGATTGTTCGAAAGCTGTTCGCTTTTCATCCAGTCAGGTCCAAGCCGCTGGAATAGGGGCAGCTGTTGCACCCCAAAATTTGCCTAACCTTTTTCTCACTTGGTTTATGTTTCATTGCATTGTTCTAGCATTTGCATAGCATATCATTACTCATTTAGCAGGGGATCAAGTGTGGTTTATATCAAGAGGATCAAAACCACAGTTGAGGGTGTTGCAATTAGGGTTTTCATCTGAGCAACCTTGAGTCAATTGTGCAATTGAAGAGGATCAAAGCTCAATTCTAAGTCTTTGTAATCATTGAGAGTTGTGTTGAGATACATGAAGTGATATTCCAAGATCAATCCAAGAAAAGTTCAAAGTGTGAGGAGTTGCTAAACTAGGGTTCCCAGGGTAAAATCCCTTATTTTGTGCCTAACTTCAAGACCACGTATCTCAAGATACAAGTTTCATATCCACATTTGGCCAACATGAAACTTGTAGAGCATGCTCTTAGCTTTAATTTGATTACTATAAGTCCTTGATTGGATTTATAGAACTCAAGTTATGATCCAGACAAGTTACATGTCATCAGATGATTGTGAAATTTATCTGCAAAAGTCAACCAACTTCTAGGGAAATTTTGACCTAGAAGGGTGTTTCTCCTAAGCTTTTGGACAACATGAAAGTTGTAGGTCTTGATCTTATCTTTCCAAATTGTACTAGACGTCTTCTATCTGATTTGTAGAACTCAAGTTATGAGGTTTACAAGTCAGGGGTATTTTGGGAAAGTAAGATTATAGGTCATTTGGCATTATAGGTCATTTTCACTATCTTGCAAACTTCAAATGAAGTTTTGTCCATTACAAAACTAGCTCAAAATGGAATTTTTATGTCAACCATGTATCAAGGATGAGTTGGTTTGGCTTAGGGTGAGACTTGGTTTGAAGGAAATTGACAAAAGGGGAATTAAAAGGCATTTAAGTGAAAAATTCAAAATTAATTCATATGTGTTCAAACCAATGCAAATGGGTACTCATTTTAATCCGAAAAATCATTTTGAGTACATTGGCAATATTGGAAAGTCATTTTGAAGCATAATTCATGACATTTCACTTTGTTACTTCTTAAATAAGTAACACATCAAAGGTTGGCCTTATGATGGAATTAAGGACTCAAATTGATCCATACTCTCTCCATAGTCCATAAGCAAGGGAATTGAATCTTCTTGGAGAAGTTTTAAGCCCAGGATCGTGCATAGCCATAGTTTGAATTTTGAAGAAAGAGTGGAAATTGGATTTCTGAGTTTGGGCCTCCCAATCACCCAAACTCATTCTATATAAGTTCAGAAAGTGGTTCAGATCAAGTTTGGTGTTGATTTCGTGCTAGAAACAGAGAGTGCAAGTTGAATTTTCAAGCTCCAAGTGCAAATCATGATTTCAATTCAAGAGTGATTCAAGGCAAATTGAGGATCCAATCAACTTCAGCATCAATCATAGAGTGTATCTGCACAGTTTGAAGCCAATGATCGTGCCCTAACTGCTCTAATTTGAAGCTTCAACTCAGGTATTCAACTTTCAAAATTGTTGTAGATTCATGATGATCTAGCATGTTTTAGCATGAGGTTAAGTTTTAGGAAGATGATTAGATGGATTCTGGATCAAAATTGTGGAGTTTAGTGACAAATTAAGATGCAACATGATTTCTGTTTTGATTCGATTTGGAATGTTCTTGAGGTTTTAACATGATCTAGATAGTTTGTGATGATCTATGAAGCATGAGGAATAGATCTATGTCTCTATATTGAACTTTGATGATGATCAAAATATTGGAGTGATTTCTGTTTGCGTTCGAATCTTGAAATGTATGAGGAATTAGGAGAAATGGACGTGATATTTGAGACCAACATGAAAAATGGAGTGGAACTGTGTAAATTTTGTTAAGGTTTGGTGACTTGTAACTTTTGGCTCGCCGGAGAAGATGGTGGCTCAGCCACCGGAGCCACCGTCTAGTTCACCTGAGGTCATTCCCTCCATTTCCAGTTTGAACGAGGAAGATAAGCTGTGAGCCATTAGATCTGTTTAAAACGAAGACCAGGTCATTCCATCGTACGCTTGTGATTTAATTTCAGAGTTGGACCTTTGACCCCCAAAAGCTACATTTCATTTATTAGGTGGCAGCACCATATCCCTTGGATTAGCATACTAGGTCTCCTGATCCAACGTGCCTGATATTTTCTTGGCCTTTATTGTTTTTTAATTCCTTTTTCTTTTATTTTAATTGCTTGTTTCATGATTAATTCATAATAATTTCATTTTTGATCAGAAAAATAAAATAAAAATATGTGCTTGCTTTGGATTTTGTTCTTGATTTTTTAACATGCTTAGATGTTATTTTCATGCATTTTTCAATTTAATGTGATTTTTGCATTTTTATTAATTCCTTATTTTTGGCTTATTTCCTCATGTTTTTGCTGAATTTTGATTGGCTGTTTGGTATAGAATTTAGGGCTGAATTTTGGCTTGCTGGTAGATTAGAGATGCATGATCCCTTAGGATTTAATTCATATTTTTTAGGTAACATTAGGTTCTATTTAGGACTAGTTCCCTTGACCTCCCATTTGTAGGGTTTCTTTTGATCACTTTAAGTTTTAGGACTTCTTTAGGTGCCTTCCCTTTAGATTAAGGCTCTGATCCTTTGTCCACAGATCAATAACATGCTTAGGATCCCTTAGAAAATTTGGTAGAATTTTAGAAGGTGTTTTAGGATTTTAAGTAGATTTAACATTTAAGGTGTTGATTAGGGTGCTTCTAGTGTAGCTTTTCCCTTAGTTGAATCTCAAAGGTGAATTTTAGTGCAAATAAGCTTCTAAACTTCTTGTGGTGGTTCATTAGACATCTTGAGGTTTATTTAGGTTGATTGTAGTGTTTGGTTTTGGTATTTAGACCTTCTTTTAGTAGCTTGCTTGTAGCTTATTCAATTAGGGTTTAGGAAGAGCTTAGTTTGTTTTCTCTTTCTTCAAATAAACATGGATTGCTTTGATTGCTTTCCATCCTCATCCAATGATTCAAAGTCCCTATGTGGAAGCCTCATCTTTCCTTTGGAAGGATGTGTGGCATTGCACAAGAGGTAGAACCTTTGAGGATGCCTATCTCTGATGTATGGTTGAGTGCCATGATGGATTCCCTTGGTTTCCATCATGCTTCTCATCATCATTCAATAATCTTGAAGTTAATTCTTTTCTCTCTTTGGAGCTTGAAGACGGAGCTTTCATTTTCTTCTCTTGAAGATGGCTTGGACTTGAAGTTGGCTGCAGACTGTTGTTTTGTTTTGCTGTTTATCTGCTTCGCTGTTGAGCTGTTTGTCTGCTGCTTTGTCTGCTATATTTTCTGATTGCTTGACTGTTGCTTGTGTGACTGTTTGGTGTGTTGCATTAGAATAGGTTCTCATATAGATGTTTCTAAGCCTAAGAGCATCCTAAAGGTTGAGCTTGCTCCCTTTGCTTGTCTGCATTTAGAGGTTGAGTCTGGCTCCCTCTGCTTGATTGTTATTATCTGGCTTTGCTTGCGGGTTTAAGGTTGAGTCTGTCTCGCTTGCCTGTGTGGTGTGTTGCCTCTAGCTTGTTTGCTCTAGAAGTTAAGCTTGGCTCCTTCTGCTTGTTTGCTGCATTGCATGCATTTTATTTACGGTTTTTTCTTTACTGTTATTTCTTCTGCTGTTGTTTTCCTTTGCCATGTTCCCCTAGGAACTCTGACTTCTCTTGTTCAAGAGAAGTTATGACAGACATTAGGTATCTAACCATGCATGATAACATTAGGTAGTTCCCTCTAAACCTCAACCATAGGTTCAATTATGCATGACAAATTTAGGATTGGATCAGCTCCCCTTTAGTGCGTCTTTTCTCTTCTCATCTTCAAACAAATCAAAATACAGTAATAAAGGTTAATTGATGTCGTACACTACGAGCCTTAAGCTACTTGAGAAAGGGTGGTTGGAGAGTTTCTTTCCAACAACTTGGATGTTTAGTATGGCACCCTTTGGGTGACATGCGACGCATTCACTCTCAGGTCATAGTCTCTAGTGCGATATCAGTTGCAAACATCCATAAAAAGACACTTCTTTTAAAAAATAGAAAACAAAGATCAAACATCTTTTTGTCCTCTTGGACCTTTAATCCTTGGAAACCATTTTCATAACGAGAGTTTTGTTAACTCCCGGTTCTACTGCAAACGGTAAATGCCTAAGTCTCCGTCGAGCGAGCTGCATACACCAACTGCTGGAACCGTTTGTTAACCCTACTCGGATAAAAAAGACAAACCTGTCTCTTATTGTCCGGAACTACGTTTTCTCTGATCTTTCACGCTGTATGAAAGTACGTAGGCACGAGATGCGATATCTCGGCGAGCAACTTTCCCCCGTAACCCGTAGTTAGGCGAACTACGTAGACTCTGATTTCTCGTTCCAGACAGGAATACGTAGGCATAAAATTGCTGTGTTCTGCCGAGTCATTTTCTTTTCTTTTCAGACCAGACCTTTAGCGTGGATAGATGTAATCAACCCGTTAGATAAATACAACAAGCGTGGATCCCATCGAGTACGATGGACGTGAGGGGTGCTAATACCTTCCCCTTGCATAACCGACTATCGAATCCAGACATTGGTTGTGATGACCTTGTCTTATACCTTTTCGTCATGTTTTTCCGATCGTTTCCTTTCCCGTTCTGAGGGATAAATAACGAAAGGTGGCGACTCTTCTGTTTTGCCAACACCTTATTTTCGCGGTAGCGACAACAGGCAAACGGGCAGGTTTCCCTCCAAAAGGCGCCAAATTCAAATTTTTGAAGGTGTTAATCCGTTAACACATATGGTTAACCGATTAACCATTGGTGAATCAGCTCAGATTTGAAATTTTAACAGTGTTAACCGGTTAACGCATATGGTTAACCGGTTAACGCATATGGTTAACCGGTTAACCATAGCAGATTTTGCCCTGTACATGGTTTTGCAAGCAATTTGCACTTGGGGTCCAATTTTGATCACATTGAAACTCATTTCACCAAAAAGAAGGATCTAGAATATTCTTGAAAGTTGGTTATTTCAATTTTCCCTCCAAATTCCCATGCCTAGCTCCAAACCAACTTTCCAATCCAAAGTCCAAACCCCACCTTTGGGATCCAAACCTAGATCATATTTAAATTATCTACTCCAAACCAAAAGGAGCCAATTCTCATTTCTCACATTCATTTTTTCAGAATTGATCAAAATTCTCTCTCAAATTCTCAACTTCTCCATTTTCCAAAACCCACACTCAAAGCTCTTTTGCATTAGGATTCATTGATTTTTCATTGAAATCAATGGATTCTTGAGCATAAACCTTCACCCATCCTCATCTTTGGATCAATCTTCATTATCAATTTTCGTGCAAATTGAGATCTAATTTTGGAGCTTGAGTTGGAAGTGATTATTCGAAGCGTTTCAACTCGAATTTGGTGGATCTTCGTTCGTACAACTACAATTGGCTTGGATCTCGAAGTTTTCCGGGTTTCTATTGTTTGAACTACTCAATTACAGCAAGATCAACAATTACCGGAGCAAATCTCTGCTTCGAAGGTTGGAGATTCTAGATCCTAACATTTTTGAGCTTATTTGCATTTCCATGATGATTTTTATATTCGATTGAATTTGGTGATTTCGATCCGTGTGAATTGCAATTGTGCTGTATAGACATGTTTGCATGTCATTTGTTTTCTGTTTGCAAGTGTAATTTCGTGCTTATTTGATAAGCTGATCTGTTGGATCACTTGATTAAGTGATTTTGTGCATTAAATGCTTTTTCTGTTGCTGTTTTTCACTTCTGGTACATCGTTAACCGGTTAACGTATGTGGTTAACCGGTTAACCAATTCAAACTTTCAAATTTTTCTAGACGTTAACAGTGTTAATCGGTTAACGCATAGGGTTAACGGATTAACCTGTTCAAAACTTCAGATTTTTCAAACATCTTAAGGTGTTAAACGATTAACCCTAGGGGTTAACCGATTAACACTGTACCAGAATGCCATGTTTGCTGTTTTGTTTGCATGTTTGCATACTGGTTCGATCCGAATCATCATAGATCTGTGTGATGCATTATGATTGAATTGTTTTGGCTGTTTGCCACTGTTTATGGTTGATTAGTCATGATGTTGTTGATATGTATGATCATTCTTTCAATTGTTTGCATGCTCGTGTATGTGGTTCGAATCGATCATTCGTTTGCATATTTATTTGCTTGCATTTCTCGCTTTTCTCCACGTGTTTGCATCATTTTTGCATCGCTGTTAAGGTCGAGACGCGCTTGTGGCGGTTGCTGCCCCACACATTTTTCCTCCCTCCCACCATTCTAATTGTGCATTTTCTTGTTTGCATTTCTCTACTTGTGATTGATTCTTCCTTTGTTCTTCTTGTGCTTTCTTTCCATGATCCCCATAGGATTCCTAGTCCCTCCGTTTAGGATGGGAGTATGAGAGACATTAGGCGTTCAATCCAAGTATGCTAACATTAGAGTAGATGTTTCCCCTTCAATCCAAACTTTAGGATCACTTTTCATGACAACGTTAGGGCCGAGTTTCCCTTAGACCTTCTGTGTGTCTTCTCTTCTCATCTTCATACAATCATAATACACTTAATAAAGATAATGGATATTGTGCCATGAGCCTTATACTCGGGAAATGGTGATTGAGGGGCTTCTCCTCAATTACCTAGAGTGTTTAGCATACGTCCTTAAGACGATATGCGACGCATTCAATCCTAGGTTTTAGACTTTAGTACAATATACATTATAAACACTCAAATTCAAAACACTTCTTCCGGTAAAAAGCACAAAACAAATTCAAACCTTTTTCCTTTGGGATTAATCAAACTTATTTTTCAGAAAAGAGTGTTGTTAAACTTCTGTTCTACCGCAAACAGGCTTTGTCCCTAACTGCTGGAACGGATGTTTAACCCTACTCGAAAAAAACACTTAATCAACCTGTGGTTTCGTGACCGCCTGAACTACGTTCGTTATGATCTTTCATACCAGATGAAAGTACGTAGGCACAAGATGCGATATATTGGCGAGCAACCTTCCCCCTTATCTCCCGTAGTTAGCCGAACTACGTTGACTCTGACTTTCCCATTGCACGAAGGAATACGTAGGCACAGAGCGTCGATGCTCTGCCGAGTCTCTTTCTTTTTTCTTTTCATCCTGCGAGCCTTTAGTGTAGATAGATAAACAACCCTTTTAGATAGCAAACAAGCGTGGATCCCATCGAGTACGACGTACGTGAGGGGTGTTAATACCTTCCCCTTGCGTAAGCGACTCCTGAACCCAGGACTTGGTTGCGATGACCTCGTCTTTCCCTTTTCGCTAGGTTTTTCCTATCGTTTCCTTTCCCTCTCTTTGGGATAAATAACGAAAGGTGGCGACTCTTCTGTTTTCTGCCGGTTGTTTTTTTGCTGTTGCGACACATCATAGCATACTCCCCTTTGACTGATATATCTCCCTAGCGGATCTCAGCCAAACCTTGCTCTTGAGCATCTTTATCTCTTTCCCATCAGACGCCATCGGCCAAATCTTTCGATCTACTATTTTATTTAATCCTCTTCCACCCTAAATAATCGAAGAGCTAGCGCAATTTGAAATTCAGGTCCAAGAATATTAAATAGGGGCAACTGTCGTAACCCGAAATTTGACCTCCTTTTTCCCTTTTTCATAAGCATGTGCATTCACATCGTTGACAGATGCATTTTCACTTTTTCTCTGTGATTTTGTTGCAGGAATATTCAGGTTTTACAATCCCGATTTATCACATTCTCTCAAAGATATCACATCATCAAAACAAGCACAAAATGAAGGTTTTTATCCCTATTCATCATAGAAAAAGGTCGAAAATCGGAGTTGTGGCCACATCACCATTTTTCAAGCAAATATGCAAATTTTTCCTGAAGTAACCGGTTACCCAGTTTCTAGTCAAAACAGAGTAACTGGTTACTCTGTGTAAAAATGCAGATTTTGCTGCATTTTTGGGACAACCATTTTTCTCTCTACATTTTGGGGGTCCATTTGGTTCTAGCATTGTGTGGAACATTCTAGACATTTCTAGATAATTCAAGACCTTTCAAGATACTTCAAGGCATTTGCTCCAATACATCATTTCCAATCAAGACCACCATGCACCTTTGTTTCCAAGCATGTAAACCATTGGATTTGCAACTTGGATTGGGATGGTTACCGAGTCAACTACCTAACTAACTGAGTTAACCCCAACTCAGTGAGTTGAGCCTAACTAACTCCATGGCTAGTTCCGAGGCTACATCTAAAGCTCACCCCGAACCTAGCAACTCCGAAGCAAAACTCTATATAAGCAAATCACCACCATTTCACAAGGGGGGGATCCATCAATTTTCAAGGCTCAATTATTTCTTCCAAATTCTCCATTGATCACTCTCAATTCTCTCACACTCTCTCTGAATTTTCTGCAACATTTGCACATTCATCTTCATCATCTTCCCAAAACCAAGTAAAGAACAATGAAATATGCAAGAACAATGAAATGAAACATAAACCAAGTAAAGAAAAGGTTGGGCAAATTTTGGGGTGCAACAATGAACAATGATTAAAGCTCAAATCTTCCATTAAAGAGTAGCAACTTCTTCATTGGAAGTGCTTTCTCTTAAGCTTAGCCATCATCATCTTGTGATTCTACCCTATTTTTTGGAGTTTTATTGGCTTTTGATCCATCTCAAGTGATTACTTCAAGCTTATTCGGTGCAATTTCGCATTTGGAGATTTCGTCGCAATTTGCTTGGTTTCGCTACGGTTCGGTTGCAAATTCTGAATTCTCTGGTTTTCTTTGCTTCTTCTCATCATATATCAATAGCAACAACATCCAAGGAAAATCTCAACCTTGTAAGTTGGTTATCTTTCACTTGATTTACCGTTTTGATCTATTTCGCGCGTTTACGATGTAGTTCGATCGTTTTTCAGTTTTGCTTAATCATGGGATTTCTTGATCTTTGCTCTCCATTTTTAATGCTTTCCATTTATGATTAATTTATGTTTAAGTGCTTTTGAACTTCATTTTTCGTGCACAAATGTCAAGCATAGCATGTGGATGATTAGGGAAATCTTTTGGGTGTAAAAACTGATTTTTCAAAAAGCTGTTTTTGCCACTGTTACATTGGTAACCGGTTACTTTATATAGGGTAACCGGTTACTCTGCACAACTTTAGCCCATTTTCTCCATTTTTGAGCAAGTAACCGGTTACCCACTTCAAGTAACCGATTACTCAAAGGCAAAATGTCATTTTTTTGCCCATTTTCAAGCTCGTTTGCTATTCTTTTCCCATATAAATTCCATGGCTTGATATGCTTGATATTTGTGGATGTTTTATGAGCTATTCACCTATTCTTTGAAGCATCTATGCAACATCTCAATATGTCATTTGTCAATTCTCGATTATGTGCATTTTCGACACTTTGGTCATGATCAATCTTGCATATTTCTTTGATCACTTGCTACATGGTTTGTGATGCATGCTAATTGTTTTGGTACTGTTTTTCACTTTTATTCATGTTTGCATTGAGTTTTTTCCTCTTTGGAACGAAATCAATCTTGTATAATCAATAAATCACCCTTTTTCTTCAATGGTTTTTCATCCCTTTGAAAAATTATCGGCATCATCCCTCTTTTAATTGATAAATCAAAAATTCGTTTTGATTAGTCGCTCCTTCTTTCTTTCTTTTCCTTTAGATCTTCTAGATCTTTGCCCTTCCCTCTTCCCTGGTGGAGTTGAAGATTCACAACGCATTGGAGCACTGCACAAATTTGGCACCGTTGGGCTATCCGTTTCAATTCTTGCACCGCACTTTGGTGTTAGAGAAGGAATGACAGTGGAGAATTCCTACACTCATTCTGACCATTTTGGGTAGGGGACGAATGACCCTGTGCCTGGAGTAGTCGTCTCTACCTCCTTACTGTGGTATCCCTCTTTCTTTAGTCGAGTCAATCCTTGACCACTTGCACCCTTATCTCCTCTTTGGAAGTACCTTCTTCCTTTCAAACAACTCTCTTTTCTCTCTCAACCAATCACCATTCTTGGTTTCCCTTGAGTTTTGTAGTCACTCTTTTCCTTGGTTGATCAACTTTCCTTTAGTTTAAGCCTAATTCCCTTCTTCCTCAGCTAAGTCAATCTTTCTCCTCTGGTTTACGCAGTCATCCTGTTAAAACCTAACTTATTCCCCACCGAAGTTTGCAACCTTCTCCTGGTTCTTTCTCCTTCTTGTTTGGGTCATCACTGTTTAACAGTTGAACACCAATTTCCTCTTTTCTCCAGTTAATCACAGTCTGTCTGTTAATACTGAGTTTTTCTCAAGGATTAATCGCCTTCTTTCGGATAATCACCTTATCTTTGGTTAACCACGGTCCACCCGTTAAAACTAGCTTTTTCTTTGGGTTAACCACCTTCTCCCGGCTAATCGCCCGATCTTTGGTTGATCACGATCTTCCCGTTAAAACCAGCTTTTTCTATGGGTTAATCACCTTCTCTTGGTTAATCACCCGCCTTTTGGTCAATCACAGCCCGCATGTTTGAACCAATAACCCTTTTCCTCAGTTAACCACAGTCCATCTGTTAAGATACTCAGTTTCTTTTGAGTTAATCACCTTCTCTTGGTTAATCACTCATTTTTTTTGGTTAATCATAGTCCGTCTATTAAACACCGAACCCCCACAGTTAGCAACCTTTATTTAGTTCAAATAGTGTCAGCTTTGGGTTAGTAACCTTCATTCGGTTCGAATAACCTTTCCTTCGGTCAGGTACTGCTTGTTCAGTCAGTGTACCATTCTTTGGGTCACAACCTTCGCTTGGTTCTAAACTTGTCTCTTGGGTCACAACCATTGCTTGGTTCCACACCCGTCTTTTGGTTGATCACCGTTTATCGGTTAAAACCATCTCCTTTATCCTTTCGGTTAAACACTGTTTATCAGTTAATATACCGATTGCCCCTCCGAGTCAAACACCTCCCTTTAGTTCAGTACTCTTTTTCTTTTGTTTCGTCGCAATTCGTCTGTCGACACCTAACCTTTTACTCTCCCCACAAAGCTTCTCAAGTTTCTCTGGTTAATCACTTCTTGCAGTTAATACACTGAGTCCCCCGTGGATGTTACCATTATTTTGATTCTAGTCCTGTACTCCCTCTTCCCCCGACTACGTCACCATTTTCTTGTTTTATCCCCTGTAGAGTCATTTCTTTTCTTTTACATGTCCCCGCAGAATTCTTGTTTTGCTTCTCTATTTCTCAGCAGTGTTGTCTTGGTTTTGACACCGTTCCTTTTGCATTCCTCAGTTGGGTCTTGCTTTCTCTTTTTATTCTTGGCTTTGACGCCGTCTCTTTCCTTTTCTTCCCAGCAGTAGTTCCCCGAACTACGTAGGCTCTGATTTCCTCATTGCACTATGAGGGTACGTAGGCACGAGATTACGAAATCTTGGCAGGCCACCTTCCTCTATCTTCTCCCATTCTTCTGTCTCTCTGGTACGTCCAGATTCTTTTCTTTTCCTTGTTTCCTTGTGAAATTCTGGTATGCAGATCTCAGATGTCCTAAGAGATGCAAAGAACATTGATCTCTGCTAAAACAAAATAAGGACAGAACATGACCATTTTAAATTCCTTTAAGAATTAACAATGTCATGACATCGGTTGTAACATCAGCAGACTGACAGAACTATTTTTCTAACCATTTAAGTTGTGCAGAATTGTAAATGCTGAAAGATAAATAACACAATGAATTAATAACCCAGTTCGGTGCAACATCACCTACATCTGGGGGCTACCAAGCCAAGAAGGAAATCCACTATTAGTAGAATTAATTCAGAGCTAAACTCCCAGTTTACAACTCCTCACTTAATCTCTACCCAATGAAATTTCTTCCTAGAACCCACTAGACAAGGGACACCTCTCACTCCCCACAATCACAGTAGTGATAAACAATTCAATACAAGAAGGAAGACTATAGAAGACACTATTCAAAGTCACAATACTTGATTTTGCTTAACAACTTCAATCAAGAACAATACACTCTTCCTAAACAATTAACGAATAACAGCCTAAACATGTCTACCACGATGAATCCAAAGATACAAAGGGTGACTTACAAGGTCACACACAAAAGACTCTCAAAACCCTAAACCCTTATTTTACACTTAAGTGTTTCTTGTTGTGAGTGCTTGTTTTCCCTTGCTTTTGCGCCTCCTTAAATAGTAATGCAGACTGGGCTTGGGCTAGTAAAAAATAATAGCAGGGAGAGAAGATTTCAACGTTCATAAATTGCAATAGAAATTAGGTTTAACCAAGTTAATCCAATCTCCACAATTCATGGTGCTATCGAATAGGTCATAGGCATTTCATGTTATGCTCAGCACTACCTAGAGTCTCGCCTGAGATAACTAAGGAACCCTAGTAGGTTTCCTGAAATCTAGCCTGAGATAACTTAGGAACCATAACAGAAATCAAAACAGCATTTATGCTGGCAGATCCTGATGTCACAACATTCTGCTTGACATCCAGAAAACTCTGTAATTGATCTCAATCTTCAAAACAGCAATTGATCTCCTGATCATCTGCAGAATCTTCTTCATAACAGTAGACACAAATATTATATAATTTACTAAAAGGTCTCACCGATCCTTTTTATGAACACCAATTAAATCTGCACTTTGTTCCTAATAAATCTCTTTGACCTGCACATACTGATGAGGTATAACCAACAAGATCTCATCAGACCAAAACACCTCTGTCAAGAGATATAAAATAGCAGCTCCTGCTGTACCAGACAGCAATGTCTTGGCATCTTGATTAAAACACATGACAACAGTATTGTCATAACAGTAGATGTAGATGTTATGGCATCTTGCTTAACATCAGTGCAGAATCATGTTTTACCAAAATTTAGCCAATCATAGAACCATGGACAATCATAGAATCATGGAACTAACAATCTCCCCCTTTGGAAAATTTTTGCTAAAACAACCAAACAAACTTATCAGGGCAGCATCAGTAGTTTTCTCAAAAACATCCAGCTTCACAAACTATCATGCTCCCCCTTAATAGTTGTATTCAGCAAGCAACTACGAAATACTAATCTTTCCTTAACAGTAGCAACAGATAACAACACTTTACTCCCCATTGGTTTAGTCAAAAACTGACAAAAAATAGAGTAAATGTACATCCATATAAACTGAATGACATATCACAACCTCCCAGGAGATTAACACAAACTGAATCAGATACACAAGCTGCTTGATCTCTAATCAACATAAAGGTTGTACCACTTCAGCAGCAATCCATGGACAAGGATTTAAACCCCTCTGCTCAACATAAATTAGAGCACTTAGTTTTATGTCCAACTTATGCATATGAGCTAGCACACTGACTATTTTACACCATGATTCATAATGATAAGAAACAACCTCCACAGTGTCAATTCCACATGACTTTAACCATAAGCAACTAGTACACCCATCAGATAGAAGCTCTACCCCTATCTTCTATAAAAGATGCTCCAAGATCACCATAATATCTCAAGACCAATCTCATGCTCATACAGTGAGAAGGTACCAAACTGCTCCACTTCTTACTAGAGTTACCACTTCTCCATAAGACTTCTGGCCTGAGTCAGAGAACAAGATAACCACCCCATAATCCAAGACATTCTTTCCTCAACATTCTCCCATATGATAAGTTAGAACACTTCTTAGTCAAGATGTGAATCACAAGTTCCACAACATACCAGATGATGTTCTAACATCAGTTAGGACATCCTTCACATATCAAAGCCACAACGTCCAATGTTTCTTGATATGCCCACAACTGGACTTACTACTGCCTAGTAATGCAAATGAAGATCTTCAGTAAACATAGCTCCACCTGCTTGATCAATAAGAACCTCATACAACCAAAGAGATAACCTACCATACATCTCCAAAAGAAGGTAATCTTCCATAAGCAACTCAGGCCTTCTACCGCAAGCTCCAATATATGAACAGAACCAGGACCTTCTTTGATCTTCAACCAACTACCTGTCGCAACAGCGAAAAACACCCGGTGGAAAACAGAAGAGTCTCCATGTTTCGTTATTTATCCCAAAGAGAGGAAAAGGAAACGATAGGAAAAACCTAACGGAAAAGGGAAAAGACGAGGTCATCGCAACCAAGTCCTGGATTTGGGAGTCGGTTACGCAAGGGGAAGGTATGAGCACCCCTCACGTCCTTCGTACTCGACGGGATCCATGCATAGCTATCTATCTAAAAGGGTGATTAAAACTAGCTAAAGGTCTCAGGGACAAAAGAAAATAAAAGAGACTCGGCAAAGTATCACCGCTCTGTGCCTACGTACTCCCTCGTGCAATGGGAAAGTCAGAGTAAACGTAGTTCGGCTAACTATGGGCGAAAGGGGAAAGGTTGCTCGCCGAGACATCGTCGTCTCGTGCCTACGTACTCTCAACAGGTATGAGAGACCAGAGCAAACGTAGTTCAGGCTAACAAGAACACCGGTTGGTTCAAGTGTTTTAACTGAGTAAGGTTAACAAATAGTTCTAGCAGTTTGGTGTATGCAACTCGACCATTGGAGACTTAGGTGTTACCGTTTGCTGTAGAACTTGAGTTAACAATACTCTTTTATATGAAAATATTTTCCTTATTAAAATTCCCAAAGGAAAAAAGAAGTTCAATGATTTGTTTTTGTGTTTTTTAGAGAAGAAATGTTTTGAGTTTGATTTATAACTCCTATTGCACTAGAGACTATGACTTAGGAGCGAACGCGTCGCATATCACCCTAAGGGTGTATACTAAACACTCTAGGAAATTGAGAGGAATCCACTCAATCACCATTTCCCAAGTAGCTTAAGGTTCGTAGTGTACAACATTCATTAGCCTTTATTATGTGTTCTGAAAATGTTTGAAGATAAGGAGAGAAAGGACACACTAAAGGGAGACTAACTCAAACCTAAAAGTTGTCATGCAAAGTGGACTTAGAGTTAGGATACAAAAGGAGAACTACCTAATGTTATCATGCATGGTTTAGCACCTAATTTCTATCATAACGTCTCTTGAATAAGAGAGATTAGAGATCCTAAGGGATGAAAGACAAAAGAAGAGAAGAAAGGAACATGAAAATGCAGTTATGCAAACATAGAATGCACAAATAGGATGAAAGTGAGGGAGGAAATATGTGTGGGGCAGTAGCCTCTACAAGCTCATCTCAATCTCAAGCATGCATATGAAAATGCAAAAGAAGAAGAGAGAAAGAAATGCACAAGATGAAATCACACAACAAGAAGAAAATCTCACAAAATGCACCAAAAGTGGGATGAAATGGCCTAAACCAAACAACATCAACCACAATGCCATAAAGCAAAACAAATGAAAGGAAAGCCTAAAACAAAGTGAGGATGGGAGGATATATGAGGATAGCAAGGAACTCATAATATACACTCAACCATAAGCATCACAAACAAAGTGCAAAAGAAAGCACAAAGAAGTCCTCAAGGATTCATCATTTTAGGTATGCTTCAAATAACTCCTAAGGAGGGACTAAGCCACCTTAAATGAGACTCCAAGGTCATGGGACAGAAGGGAAGATTAGAGAAGAGTGCTCAAAATCAAAAGCAATCACACCAAAAGAAAATGCAAGCACATACATAAAGGAAAGCAAACATGTCACATATGGAAACCCTAAATAGAAACTCCAAAAGGAACACAAGTTTGAACAAGGAAAACACAATGTCATGACCTAACATTGAGCAACCAGCAACCTTAACATGTTAGCAACATGAATCAAAAGGTATTGAAGGCTCAAAGGATCCATCAAAGTCATTTCCAAGACAAACTAGGTCAATGTGTATGTATGAACCTCCCTTTTGGGTAACTTGACTTGCAAGTTACCTCAAAATTAGGAAAATGATTCAAAAAAGGCCAAATAAAATTCTACAAGCTTATAAACATGTTGGCAACCATAGGACAAGAAATCATAACCAAAGTCATCTCAAATCATCATCAAAGAAATTGATTCACATGGATGCACCAATTTGAGAGAGGGTTATTGAGGGTCAACAAAAGCAAGGTCAAAGTCAAACCAAAACTCAACCAAACAGGGGCAAAATGGTCCTCAAAAATCAATCAACTCATCATGGATATGAGGATTGATTTTCATTCATTGGATCAAAAGGAAGAAGCAAAAACAAATAAAGAACTAAGACATGTCAAGAAATAACTCAAAAAAAACACCTCCAATTGATTAATTCCTTTTTTAATTGAAAACTAAATCAAAAAAAATTCTAAAAAAATAAAAGAATTATTTCAAAACAGATGCAAAAATATGAAAATAATGAGAAGAAAATAAAATTGCAAAAGGAGTTGGTGCAATTAGTAACAGAAATCAGTTATGCGCATGGTGTTGCACCCCAAAATTTGCCCAACCTTTTCTTAACTTGGTTTATGTTTCATTTCATTTTTGTTCTAGCATCTGCATTGCATAGCATTGTTCTTTTAACAGGTGATCAAGAGGTTGTGCATAGCAAGAGGAGTCTACTCAGAGTGTTGAGCCTAAGCAAGGGGTTTTACTCAAGCATGAATGGTCATCAGGTCATCTAGAAGTGGTCAATAGTCTTGTGAAAGGATTGATGGATGTATATGGGTCAGTTCCTAACTTGGAGGCCAGTTAAGGAGCATCAGAGGGTTGTGAATGCATGATTATGGATATAAGATGTTATGAGAGCTTATTGAGTGCTTTAAGATCCATGTTGGAGCTTATTCAAGTTGTTGTGTGAGGTGGAAGAAGCCACAATCAAGAATGTTGCATCTAGGGTTTTCATCTGGTTAATCCTCAGCTAACTGTGAAATTGAAGGAGATTAAAACTCAATTCCAAGTCTCTATTGTCATGGGATGTTGTGTTGAGATGTCTAATATATCATTTCAAGATCAATTCATCAAGAGTCAAGAGTGTGAGAAGTTACTAAATTAGGGTTCTCAGTGTAAAATCCCATGTTCAGTGCCTGACTTCAAGACCACCTATCTCAAGATACAAGTCTCATCTCAACTTTTGACCAACATGAAACTTGTATAGCATGTTCTTAGATTTCGTTTGAGTACTAGAAGTCATTCATCTGATTTTTGGAACTCGAGTTATGATGCTGACAAGTTACAGGTGTTCAGATGAAAGTGATTTTGGTCAACAAAAGTCAACCAACTTCCAAGCCATTCTATACCTAGAAGGATGTTTCTCCTCAACTTTTGGTGAACATGAAAGTTGTTCCTCATGGTCTTAGATTTCCAAATAGTACTAGAAGTCCTTCATCTGATTTGTAGAACTCAAGTTATGAGGTTTGCAAGTCAGGGGTATTTTAGGAAAACAGGATTATAGGTCATAAATTATAGGTCATTTTCACCAACTTGCACACTTCAAATGAAAATATTTCCAACACGAAACTTGCTCCAAATGGGGTCATTTGTTCAACCAAAGATTAAGAAGTCATGGATTAGGCTTGGAATGAAGAATTGGTGGAGAAATTTTCATGGAAAAAGCTTTAAAGACCCTAAAATGCAATTAATTCATTTGAAACCATTTCAAGGCAACTTTATCCATATTTTGAGTGCAAATGGTATTCTAAACACATTGCCAATGTTAGATTTGCAATTTGAGGTCATTTTGATGGTCATTTCCATGCTTGCTTCACCATGAAGTAACAAGTGCAATTTCAACCATAAGATCAAAATAAGGATCAATTGTTGGCCATTTGATCAACTCAGGCCATGTGCAAAGGATTTGGAACAAATTTGAGGTTGGTGCAGTGGATAGAACACATGTATGGAAAGCAAAAAGTGAAGAAAAATTGAATTGGCATTTGGGCTTTATGGCACGAATTAGGGCTCCATTTTCATCTGAATCCAATACATAAATGGTTAGAAAACTTCACAAACCCTCAGACCACGATTTGGTGGTGGAATTGCAGAAATAGCAACTTGAAAATGTGAAATTCGAATTTGGAGATTTATCAAGATTCAAGGCAAATCAAGCTTGCAAACATCTCTAAGAAGGATCATTGAACGTTTCTGGATCAAAACCATCAAGAATTCTACACGTTTGAAGGCTCAGTGGAAGCTCTCCACTAGGTAAACCACCTTTCCAAAATTCTCACAATCCATGTTGAATTAGCACGCCATTGTTGTATGTTTGTGATCCTAGAGTTATGTAGATCATTTCTGGTTCATATTTGTGCTTGTTGGTGAACTTTTGTGATTTGAGCTTCAACCTTGTTGTTTGCGGTTTGCTTCATTCTTAAGGTTTCAAGCTTAATTGTTGGTTGATTCATACTCTATGCAACATGTAGATGATTTCTGGATATTTTTGAGTGATGTTTGAGAACACTTTTGTTTTGAGCATATAACTATTTTGCTTCGATTTGGAGTGTGTGTGTACAATAAATGAAAATGGAGTACGAATTTGTATTCTACGTGATGTGTAGATCAATTTGGATATAAATTTTGTGCAGTTTGGACACGTTTTGGTGACTGTGTGTTGTGTGCGATGGCCGGACTTATGAGGAAGATGATCGGAAATGTCTCCGGCCACCACCTGCGTTTTACCTCAGTTCCAGATTTTTACTTGGAGAAGATGACTTCATGACCATTGATTTTGATTACTTTTAGTTTTGACGTCCTTGATTAAGACACATCGTGTGTCTTGTTTGACTACACCACATGAAATCACGTTTAAATGTTCATTAATCTATTGGCACGTCATGATCCGTCTCATTGGATTACCATCTGATCATGTGAACCCTAGTGCTTCCCTACCATGCGCCTCCATTGACCAGCTGCACCCAATGATTGTTTGACCTGAGATTTGTTTGATGCGCCTTGGGCTGGATTGCTATTCGTCCCCCCTGTCTGAGCCCAATCCATTTTCCAACTGTAATGAATTGCTACTTGCACTGTGTGCTTGTTTTTTTTAATTTCTTTTTCATTTTATTTTGTTTTATTTCTGTTTCAATTTAAATCATATAAAATAGCTCCAATTTTCCTAAAAATCCACAAAAATATTTTCTGTGAACTTTAAGATGTCCTTTATTTTTAGGATATTTTTATTTTATTTTTTGATTTTATTTTCAATTTTTAAGGAATTAAATATTGGAGTTGTTTTAAATGAGTTAAATTGTGACATTGTTTGTTCTTGCAAATGTTTCTCTCATTTCCTTTGGATCCAATGAATGAAAATTGATCCTCATACTCATGGAGAATTGAACAATTTTTTAGGGCCATTTTTCCCCTAGTTGGCTGACTTTACGGTTGACTTTTGGTGCTTTCCTTTTGACCCTCGATTCTCCCATTTCAAAGTGGTACGTCTTGAATATTATTTTATTTCGATGGTGCTTTGAGGGGATATTGGCTTTGTGCTTTTGGCTTCTGTTTGTCAACTTGTCTAGCTTCGTTGAGCATTTTATTTGTCAATTTTTGAACTATTTTCCTAATTTTGAGGTAACTTGCAAGTCAAGTTACCTCCAAGGAAGGTTCATACAAGTGCATGACCTAGTTTGAATTGGAAATGACCTTTGTGGATCCATTGAGCTCTCAACTCTACTTGTTTCACATATTAGACATGTTGAGCTTGATGTATGTTCATTTTTAGGTCAAAATCATGTTCATTGCATGTTGGTTTGTGCATTTCATTTGTTGCTTCCATTTAGGGTTTCCATTTGTCTTATGTTTGCATTGTTTGTGTGATATCTCTTTTTGTGTGGTTTCTTTTGTGCATTTCTTCTCTTCCTTTCTTTTTTTCACTTCTCATATGCATGCTTGGTTGAGATGAGCTTGTGGAGGATACTGCCCCACACTATTTTCCTCCCACTTTCATTCTACTTGTGCATTCCATGTATGCATTCTTTCATTTGCATGTTTCCATTGTTCTTTCTTTCTTCTTTTAACTTCCTTCCCTTAGGATTTCTAATCTCTCTTGTTTAAGAGAGGTTATAATAGACATTAGGGTTCTAACCATGCATGATAACATTAGGTAGATGTTTCCCTTTTGTAATCCCAACTTTATGAGCACCTTGCATGACAACTTCTAGGGTTTAGTGTAGTCCCCCTTTAGTTTGTCCCTTTCTCTTCTTATATTCAAACAACTTCAATCCACTTAATAAAGATGATGGATGTTGTGCAATGAGCCTTATACTTGGGAAATGGTGATTGAGTGGCTACCTCTCAATTTCCTAGAGTGCTTTGTATACGTCCTTAAGACGATGTGCGACGCATTCGTAGGTTTTAGACTTTAGTACAACATACATTATGAACACTCAAATTCAAAACACTTCTTCTCTAAAAAACAAAAAACACTTCAAACCTTTTTCATCCTTCGGGATTCTAATCAGGAAAACCTTTTCATAAGCAAGAGTGTTGTTAACTCTCAGTTCTATCGCAAACGGTAACACCTAAGTCTCCAATGGTCGAGCTGCATACACCAAACTGCTAGAACTATTTGTTAACCCTACTCGGGCATAAAAACTTTTGAACAACCTGTGTTCTCTTTTAGCCTGAACTACGTTTGCTCTGATCTTTCATACCAGATGAAAGTACGTAGGCACAAGACGCGATGTCTTGGCGAGCAACCTTCCCCCCTTTTTTACCCGTAGTTAGTCAAACTACGTTGACTCTGACTTTTCCATTGCACGAGGGAGTACGTAGGCACAGAGCGGCGATGCTCTGCCGAGTCACTTTTCTTTTCTTTTCTCTTTTGTCCTTGAGCCTTTATCTAGATAGTTTCAACACACCCTTTTAAATAGACAACAATGCGTGGATCCCGTCGAGTACGACGGACGTGAGGGGTGCTAATACCTTCCCCTTGCGTAACCGACTCCCGAATCCAGACATGGTTGCGATGACCTTGTCTTTCCCTTTTTCGTTAGGTTTTTCCGATCATTTCCTTTCCCTCTCTTTGGGATAAATAACGAAAGTCGCGACTCTTCTGTTTTTCCGCCTGTTGTTTTTCGCAGTTGCGACAGTTGGGGACTCTGGTTCCCTATGCGAGTCAATCCTAGCGCTTGTTTGTTTATCTTTGGGTGTTGTATATATGTGCTTTATTTACTTCCGAACTTTAATTTCCGCGTCATATATCATTTGTGTTGTGTTGTGGGAATGGGGAGTTCTGATGAGTGATAAGCCAGACCCAAGCTTGAGTACATACCTAGCATTAGTAGTGGAGATTAGTGGGGGCCTATTTGCTTAGCAGACACAGTTTCCCACGAAATTCACACTCAGACGAGATTCTCTTTGATGACTTCCCAACTGGCCCTTAGGGCTCGACGGGATGTTGGATCTGAGGATTGTCGACTCTGGGAACCGATTATTTGTGAGTCAGCTAAGTGAGGCCTCTTTAGGAGATAATGATGCCAAACCATAAATGGTGAACGTATCATCATTTCTTGAAAGTCTATGACGCTGACAAATGCATAGGACGCAATACCTTATCCGTGAATAGGTCCATACCTGTGAGTGGGACCAGGGTTATGCAGGAAACTTTTACCTTCAGATTACCCGGTTTTCTCGGAAGTTTGAATCTGGATTATTGGTATCAGTTAGTTTCTATCGGAGCAGTGCTACGTTATTGCTGAAGCAAAGCTTTGATCTTCCTCAGTCTATAGCACAACGGTCTTGATCCCTTGTGTGTGCATTAGCATTTAGCATTTAGCATTATTTTGCATTTGCATTTCATTTTTGCATATCCATCCTCAGCCGGAACAGGGAGCTTACCCGTATTTTGTCTGCTTCATCAGTGGTTTTCCCGACATTCGTATTGGACTTGAATCAGCTTTTGGAAGGATCATGAACTCAGGAGAGCTGAGCTTGGTTGTGACGAGGACATAGTTTGAATTGATGAAGAATCAGTTGAGTCAGCTCGTAGAAGCCATGTCAGCTATGACTAGGGGAGAGGTCGGTACTCAGAAGACTCCAGTGAACAATGTTGCTCAAGCTCAGCCTGTGTCGATTCTTGTTGAAGAGCATCCCATTGCCAGAGATAGAGATTCTTCTTCTCTCCATGACACAGACTATCAGAGTTTCACTTTCCCTATGCCAGATTCTCAAAGGACCATTCCAAAGGCTAATGTTGAAGACCCGCAGACTGTTGAGTTTATGGAAAATTTCAACTGTTGGAAGAAAAGCTGGATGCCCTGATGAGTCAGGATACTCTTAATTTGAATGCTGCGAGAATGTGTCTGGTGCCCGGTCATGTGATGACGCCAAAGTTTAAAATGCCAAATTTTGAGAAGTTCAAAGGAGATAGTTGTCCAAAACAGCACTTGGTAATGTTTTGTAGGATAATGACCTCACATGTTCACAATGATCAGCTTATGATTCACGGCTTCCAGGACAGCCTGAGTGGAGCATCGCTGAGTTGGTATACGCAGTTGGAGAGTGGTTGTATCCGATCATGGTCAAATTTAGCCAATACCTTTGTGAAGCAGTACAACTACAATCTCGACATGGCTCCCAGCCGCATGCAGTTGCAGGAATTATCTCAGGCGGAGAATGAATCCTTTAGAGGGTATGTGCAGAGATGGAGAGAATTCGTTGCTCGTGTTCAACCTCTACTTCAGGATAGAGAACTGGTTGACATATTCCTGAGTACCTTGAAAGGTCATTACTTTGACAAGTTGATCAGCGGTGGAATGTCAAACTTTGCTGACTTGGTGATAATGGGTGAACGTGTCGAGAGCGGAATCAAGAGCGGAAAGATTCGAGACATTCCCTTTATCTCAGTTGAGGAAAATGAATCAGTTTTCAGTTTACAAGAAGAATGGGAGAAAGGAAGTGATCTTATCCTAGAATCTTTGGTATCTCAGGTTCAGTCTTCAGACGTTTCAAGTGTTCAAAGCCAACAGTCATACCGTCACCAGCCGCGTCAGCACGCTCGACGAAGACCAAGGAAACCCGAAAGGCAGTTTACTCAACTACCGGTGTCGTATATTCAGTTGTTACCGGATTTGGTCAAAGGTAGGCTGATAGTGCCGAAAGAGACTAATCCAATGATCCCGCCGTATCCTCCAGGCTTCGGTGTCAACGCTCGCTGTGAGTACCATGTTGGTACACAGGGGCATTCAACAGACGAGTGTAAGGTGCTTAGGAGCCAAGTTCAGACTCTGTTAGACTCTAACAAGTTTTCCATCATGCCTCAGCATATTATTCAGATTAATGATTCCCCTTCATCCCGCCATGAGGGCACAGCAGTTCTTGTTATGGAAGGATCCACCAAGAGTGTGTGTTCTGAAGAGTTTCAAATTGAAGGCTCAGTTGAGTATGAGGGAAATTGCTAGAAGGTTTCATGTGCCGACTGTCGCATCTGTTTTCTCTGCTTACGTGATTAGCTTATGTTCATTATTGTTTGTTGACCATCATCAGGCTTGTTGGCTGAGGTCATTGTATCCGCACTCATTTGTGCTTATATGTTGTTTTTGTTGGAGGTGTTTATATCCATGCTTATAGCTTGGGTTTCTCTTTGTCTTGTTGTAAATGTGTGTTTTCTTTCTGCACGGCATTCTTGCATAACAGGTACCTCAGAACCGTGGGTCTTATTTCCTGTTCTCCACTAGTTTGTTGCAGGAATCCCCGCAGAGTTATGGAGCAGTTTCAAGTTGAATTGATTGAAGTCTGAGGCCAGCTAGGGCAACTTATGATGGACATGCAAGAGTTGCGTTTGGATCAGAAGACACTCAGAGAGGAAAACCATCAGTTGAAGACCCAGGTGGGATTGATCATGAAGGTGATAAAGGATGTGCTTAGAAAAGAAGGTGACCAAATGCCTGAAGCTGCAACAAAGATGCTTGGTCCACTTCTGTCTGTGGAACCTATGTCAGAGCGTGATGTATGTTAGAAATCTTCAGTGCAACCGGAGGTTCCAAAATTCCCGGGTCATCAGCTGTGTTCCGTTTCTCAGGAGAATCCCAGGATTATAAGACATGGTCAAAGGACAAAATCACAAGATATAATCTTCGATCAGATCCCCATGGATTATGCTCAGTTGGTGCAACTCTTGCTCCAACTTCAGTTGGTTAAGCCTCAGACTTTGGCTCCGCTTACCGGCCAACCACCACTAGGCTTTGATATCAATGCTTATTGTGATTTCCACTCTAGGGGACAGGGGCACGACGTCGCGGACTGTAAAGCTTTTAAGCATAAGTTTCAGGACCTGATTGATTCGAAGACAATTGAATTCACGCTGGGAGGCATGAAGATATCAGGGGAATTTGCTCCCTGTCGTGAAAAAGAGATGGATACTCCTATTCCCTTGCCTAAAGCTGCAGTAGGTCAAGAGTATATCCTATAATCCTTGGTGTCAGAATCCCCTTGCCCACAGTTTCTGCCTGTTCCTGGGTCAAGTTTAAGGCTGAAAGCATCTGAAAAGGAAGAGTCCTTAAGAGTCAAAACCCAGTCGCCGGATGTTTCTGCTGTTCAGAGTCCACGACCTTTTGAGTCATCGCAGCAAGATTACTGTCGCCAGATTCAGAGTAGGCCCCGCAACAACAATTTGAAAAGAAGAAGTGCTCCTCTGCGCCCAGTGCCTATGTCGTACAGTCAGCTGCTGCTGCACCTAGTTCGGAATTCTTTGGTGGAGCCCAAAGCTCTCAAACCGATGCCAGAACCTTACCTTCCCGGGTATGATCCTAGGGCCCAATATGGATACCATGGGGGATCCATGGGGCATTCGACTGAGGATTACGAGGCTTTTCAAGCCAGGGTACAACAATTGATGGACCGAAGGTGTATATCTTTTCCAGGAGGAAGGCTGGTCGTACATCGCTCGTCTGATTGAGTTTGAAGACTACAGGGGTCGCATCCCTTAGCTGCTAATCAGTGTGAAAGTCCAGTTCCCAGAAGCTGGCAATTTTCGTTTTATCCTATTATTTCTTTATGTTTGTAATTTCTTTCCTGTTTAAAGTGCAATCTCATTTGTAAAACTTGTTGTTTACATTGATTGATATTAATGAAATGAATATGCATGTTTTGATTTAATCCATTCGTGTTCACTAATTGCTTTTTACAGATGTTATACGCTTGTTTAAGCGGAGTCCGAGGAGGATGACGATGTTTAAAGACGCGCAAGCTTCCGATTGTATGCTTTTGAAATAAAACTTGCTGATGATGTGCAGGCATTATTTCGAATTCCCAAACACCGTAGATATAAGGATGATAATCCCTTGTCAACCTCTTTGAGCCTAGTAGTAGGAGTTTCTTTCTGAAAATGAAAAACCCTCAATCTTAACCTGGGGAAGGGTAGGTGCCAGTTAATTTGGCCAAGCATACAAATTGTAACAGGAGTGTTCCCGTTCGAGGATCAATCACACCTCTAGAGGTCGTGCCTAAAAAACCGCAATGGTTAAACCTTGCCGATAAGGAGTAACACAGTCACAACCGCTTTTAACAAGTCAGACAAGCCTGTGTCACATGATCTGTTCCGAAAAAAAAATCGAAAAGAAGCCCGCTAAGTCAAATCTTGAAAACAAGCGACTTAGGCAAAAATCAAGGCATCCCGCTGGACTTCGAAATCAAAAGAAGCTCAAAAGAGCCAGTCCAGGAAAAAGTTAGGGAAATATTAAAAGAAATGATGATGATGAAAAACAAGTCGTGTGATTCAGGCACCAAATATGAAAAGCGAGTGACTGTCACTCCGAAAACTTGTGGTTTCCCGAACTGTCACTCTTGTCATTTAACCTCTGAGAGGTGAATGCTAGCATCGAATTAGCTGAATATAGGATTGGAGAACATCACGGAGAATGGGTGGGTTACAATAAACTTTGAGCCTTTATCCTTTCCTTGTAAACCGTGAACCCGACCAAGTTACAACTTGAAAAAGTCCTAATTGAAGCAGGTTTGTTTCAAAAGCATACTTCGGTAAAGATCGCATCGAAACTGACTCCTAAAAGGATTCCTCTTACAGCATTGTATTAATGTTGACATGTTGATAAATCATTTATTCACTTTATGTCACAAATTTTTCCAGTCAACAGATTAGATTTCGAAAACTGTCATATGCGTTGCATTTAATATATCTTTTATGCAGGACAACTTGTTTTACTTGCGAGTAAGCGCTTGACAGCACGAGAGTTTCCACGGTGGAAAGATTGATCAGGATAGAATGCGGAATGTCTGAATACTCCTTCGAACTGGGGCAGGTTATATCAAATGATCATAGCATGGGAGTCAGCCATCCAGAGGTCAATTAATATGAAGCAGTCAAGTCGAAATTCGGTGAATCTCTCGCAGCCAAGAAGCACTTTCCCCACAGATCGGTCAATCAGGGGCAAAGTCATTGTAACATTGGGGCACGCCACCCCAAAGAGCGTAGAAGCTATTCCTTATCCGTGGGGCAATTAATGTGAAGTACCTCTCAGAGGTTCAAGGTGTTTAGGAAGTTCATATCAAGTCGTTGAGGTATGAGATTTCAGATTTCCTTTTGAGGAATATCCCTACAGAGATCCCACGGGCTGGGTCAAATTCGGAAGTGTAGGAATTGTTCCTCTCTATGTCTTCAGAGCTGTTCAAGCAGGTTCAACTAACCTTGCAAGTGCAAGACGAATGTCGGGAAGTCATGCTATTATCCTTTGACCCTTTAACTAAAAAACCTCTGAGTTTAGACAAGATATTTTTCCAGCATTAGTCGTACCTGATCCTTTCCAAATCCAATTCCCTTTGGTACGTAGGAAGACTTCGTCTGTTTTCTCCAGCAAAATTCCAATCATCATTGGCACGTGTAAGTTATCTCCAGTAGAGTCGAATCATACTTGGCACTTCTAGTTTTCTCCAGCGGAGTTGGCTTCACCTTTCCAGCATTTATTTTGCTGGAGTTGTTCTGTTATCTAGCTTTCCCCATCAGCCCGAGCCTGCATCTGCATCTTTACATGTAGTTATCATATTTGCATCACCCTTGCATTTCATCCTCAAATGCGTATCATTTCCATTTCGTATGGAGCATTACACCGTATTCAAACATATGCATATGCATTCGAAGCATAAGCCAGTTTCTGTCAGCTTTCCGTGGCAACTTGAATCACTTCACAATCAATACAGGGGCATTTTTCTAGCAGCTTTGTTCAGACAACTTATCGGTTTACTCGGGTTTCAGATTATATGTCGGTTATGCTTTGTCTGTCAATCATATGATGACGACATACTTTTCTTTCCGCCAGTTCCTATCGACGATGTGTTTCCCCAGTAGGTTTTCTCTCCGTCTATCATTAGACGATGTGAGTTTTGGATATGGTTTTATCTCCGTCTATCATTAGACGATGTGAGCTTTGGATATGGTTTTATCTCCGTCTATCATTAGACGATGTGAGTTTTGGATATGGTCTTCTCTCCGTCTATCTTTAGACGATGCGAGGTTTCAAGGCGATCTTTCAGATATGGTTTTCTTTCTGTTTATTGGTTTACATGACATTCCAAGAGGGGGTTTTCCTGGCTGTCGATTCTTATTGACGTCGGGGCTTTTTGAAGAATGTTAGGATTTCCTAGTTGTTGATTCTTATTGACGACATGGCTCTTTGATGGTGGTTTTCTTCCTGTCAATTCTTAATTTATGATGTGGCCCCTTTGAAGATATTTTTCTTTCCATCAACTCCTATGGACGAAAGGATTCTGAAATTTGATGGGTGGTTTTGAGGTTCATTGACGTGGTCTATATTTTTCTTCCTGTCTATCATTAGACAATGTGAACCTTCGGGATCGTTTTTCTTCCTGTCTATCATTAGACAATGTGAACCTTCGGGATTGTTTTTCTTCCTGTCTATCATTAGATGATGTGAACCTTCGGGATTGTTTTTCTTCCTGTCTATCATTAGACAATGTGAACCTTCGGGATTGTTTTTCTTCCTGTCTATCATTAGACGATGTGAACCTTCGGGATTGTTTTTCTTCCTGTCTATCATTAGACGATGTGAACCTTTGGGATTGTTTTTCTTCTTGTCTATCATTAGACGATGTGAAAGGATCAAGTGCATGTTGATCCGGCTTTAGACGATGTGAAAAGATCAAGTGCATCTTGATCTGGTTTTGGACAATGGAAAGGATCAAGTGCATGTTGATCCGGTCCGTGGTTTCAATGAATGTGGAGTTACACAGATATTGGCTTTATGCTTTTGGCTTCTGTTTGCCAACTTGTCTAGCTTTCTTTTGCATTTTATTTGTCAATTTTTGAACCATTTTTCTAATTTTGAGGTAACTTGCAAGTCAAGTTACCTCCAAGGAAGGTTCATACAAGTGCATGACCTAGTTTGAATTGGAAAAGACCTTTGTGGATCCATTGAGCTCTCAACTCTACTTGTTTCACATATTAGACATGTTGAGCTTGCTGTATGTTCATTTTTAGGTCAAAATTATGTTCATTGCTTGTTGGTTTCTGCATTCCCTTTGTTGCTTCCATTTAGGGTTTCCATTTGTCTTATGTTTGCATTGTTTGTGTGATATCTCTTTTTGTGTGGTTTCTTTTGTGCATTTCTTCTCATCCTTTCTTCTTTGCACTTCTCATATGCATACTTGGTTGAGATGAGCTTGTGGAGGCTACTTCCCCACACTATTTTCCTCCCACTTTCATTCTACTTGTGCATTCCATGTATGCATTCTTTCATTTGCATGTTTCCATTGTTCTGTCTTTCTTCTTTTGTCTTCCTTCCCTTAGGATTTCTAATCTCTCTTGTTTAAGAGAGGTTATGATAGAAATTAGGGTTCTAACCATGCATGATAACATTAGGTAGATGTTTCCCTTTTGTAATCCCAACTTTAGGAGCACCTTGCATGACAACTTCTAGGGTTTGGTCTAGTCCCCCTTTAGTTTGTCCCTTTCTCTTCTCATCTTCAAACAACTTCAATCCACTTAATAAAGATGATGGATGTTGTGCCATGAGCCTTATACTTGGGAAATGGTGATTGAGTGGCTACCTCTCAATTGCCTAGAGTGTTTAGTATACGTCCTTAGGACGATATGCGACGCATTCGATCCTAGGTTTTAGACTTTAGTACAACATACATTATGAACACTCAAATTCCAAACACTTCTTCTCTATAAAACACAAAAACACTTCAAACCTTTTTCATCCTTCGGGATTCTAATCAGGAAAACCTTTTCATAAGCAAGAGTGTTGTTAACTCTCAGTTCTATCGCAAACGGTAACGCCTAAGTCTCCAATGGTCGAGTTGCATACACCAAACTGCTAGAAGTATTTGTTAAACCTACTCGGGCCTAATAAGTTTTCAACAACCTGTGTTCTCTTTCCGATTGAACTACATTTGCTCTGATCTTTCATACCAGATGAAAGTACGTAGGCACAAGACGCGATGTCTTGACGAGCAACCGTCCCCCCTTCTTTACCCGCAGTTAGTCGAACTACGTTGACTCTGACTTTCCCATTGCACGAGGGAATACGTAGGCACAGAGCGGCGATGCTCTGCCGAGTCACTTCTCTTTTCTTTTCTCTTTTGTCCCTGAGCGTTTATCTAGATAGTTTCAACATACCCTTTTAGATAGACAATAATGTGTGGATCCCGTCGAGTACGACGGACATAAGGGGTGCTAATACCTTCCCCTTGCGTAACCGACTCCCGAATCCAGACATGGTTGCGATGACCTTGTCTCTCCCTTTTTCAATAGGTTTTTCCGATCGTTTCCTTTACCTCTCTTTGGGATAAATAATGAAAGTGGCAACTCTTCTGTTTTTCCGCCGGTTGTTTTCCGCAGTTGCGACACATGGGCCTAGCTAAAAAGGAGGTGTGAATAGGAATTAAAGGCCCAGTCCAAAGCCACCGTTTAATGAAACGGTGCATTTTGATGGTTAATTGGAAAGTCAACATTCAACATTCTCAGGTGCACTCGCGGCCGTTGGATGAAGTCTTCAGTCAACTAGTTTGGCAAAATCTAATGGCCATCATGGTGACACACATGCGCCTGAGTTTTAAACATAAAAATGGAGGGAGATTGCAGACACCGGAGCACGGCGGCTCCGGTCGTCTTCTCCAGCAGCGTGCTACAGCGGCCAATTCCTAAAACTCAACAAAGCTCAACAAATCTTATACCATTCTACTCGCCTGGTTATGTACATCAAGAATCCATGGTTTTTTTTAGCCTAAAACCTCCTGAAACAGCCAAATCACAGCAAAATAAATTCAAGCATTCAACACCAATCATCACAAACATCAACCAATTTAAACTAGAATCCATCAATGAAGTTCAGAGATCATAAATATGCAAAAATGGCGTACAATTACATCATGAATTGATAGAATTTTTGAGAAGTAAGTTACCTAACGGAATAGCTTCGTTGGACCTTCAATTGCTGATGAAGCTTGATGAAACTCTGCAGATCCACTCCTTAGAGCTTGAGGAAGATGAATTAGAAGTTGAATTGCCTTGAAAATAGCTCAATTGTGTTTCACGATTTTGAAACCTTGCTTGCTTGCTTCAAGTATGCTCTGCTCAAATCTCCACGAAAATGCCTCTTCCCTATTCAAAAATGACCTAGAGCTTTTATATGATGGATATCCAAGCTGATGGAGGCCCAATTGTAGCTTAAATGTGAGAAATGGTGAAATGCCCAATTTCAACTTCCATGCTCATGCACACGTACAAACTGCCTCAATTCTCCTTGTTTTTCATTCAAATTTGTTGTTGAGACTTCACTTTGATCATGTGGATGAGATTTGTGCCTTGGTTTGATCAAATGGTGTGATTTGCATATGTTACTTCCACTTGAAGCAAGCATGAAAATGGCCATAAAAAAACTCAATTTGCAAAAATAAAATTGTCATTGTTCTTAGAATTTTTTATGGACTTAAAATATGCACACATATGACCAAAATTGTTTCATCATGAATTTATTTGATTTTTATGCCTTTAATGCCTTTTCCATGGATTTTCCTTCACCAATTCTTCAATCCAAGTCCATTCAATGGTACCTTGATGTTTGATAGTGCAAATGACCCCCTTTGGACCAAGTTTCATGTTAGAAAGATTTTCATTTGAGATGTGCAAAGTGGTGGAATTTACCTATAACAAAAATGGCATGTAATCTTACTTTCCCAAAATACCCTTGCCTTGCAAGCTTCATAACTTGAGCTCTACAAATCAGATAAAAGACTTAAGTACTTTATGGAAATCTAAGATCATGAGGAACAACTTTCATGTTTGGGTCAAAGTGAGGAGAAACATCCTTCTAGGTCAAAAGTGTCTTGGAAGTTGGGTCACTTTTGTTGACCAAAATCACATTCATCTGAGGACCTGTAACTAGCCAGCTTCATAACCCGAGTTCTAGAAATCAGATGAAAGACTCATAGTACTCAAAAGAATCTAGAAACAGGCTATACAAGTTTCATGTTAGGTTCAAGATGAAATGAAACTTTTATCTTGAGATATGTGGTCTTGAAGTTAGGCATTAAACAGGGGATTCTACACTGACAAGTTTAGAAACCCTAGCTTAGCAACTTCTCACACTCTTGATTCTTGATAAAGTGATCTTGAAATGATATATTAGACATCTCAAAACAAAATTCCATGATCACAAAGACTTGGAATAGAGTCTTAATCTCCTTCAATTTCACAGTTGACTTAGGGTTGACCAGATGAAAACCCTAACTGCACCACCTTTGACTGTGGCTCCTTATACTTGACATAACAACTTGAATAAGCTTCAACATGACTCTCAAATCCTTGAATGAGCTTCCTCAACATCCCATATTCATAATCATGAATTCACAAACCTCTGATGATCCCCAATTGGCCTCCAAGTTAGGAGATAATCCACATTCATCCATCAATTCTTTCAAAGAGCATTGACCACCTCTTGATGACTTTGATAAGCACTCATGCTTGAGTAGACCTATTGCTTAGGCTCAAAACTCTTGGAAACCTTCTCTTTTTATGCACATCTCTCTTGATCCCCTGTTAAATGAACAATGCTATGCAATGCAAGTGCTAAAAGAAAATGAAATGAAACATAAACCAAGTTTAGAAAAAGGTTGCGCAAATTTTGGGGTACAACAGCTACCCCTATTCAAACGACTTGGACCTGAATGAGTGAAAAGAGAACGACTTTCAAATAATCAAGGTAAAATACGGTTGAATACCAAAGAACCCGGAAATTATCCAACCGCATAAAATAAAACTGCAAACAAGAACCTCCGGAGATAATTGCTCTGATCACAAAAATACTCCGTTGGGGAAAAGAGAAGTTTAACCAAACAAATCTGGCAGGGAGAAAGGAGAAACTTAACCAAGTAACTCTGTTGGGGAACACAATAAGATGAACTCGTCCATCAAAAAAATGTATTGTGGTCTGGATACCATCTGGATTGAAGGATGACATTTCAAGTTGTCGGAATCTGGATATTCAACGAGAAAGAGTCGGAGCCTGGATGCTCAATGTAAAAGTTGGAGTCTGGATACTCAACAAAGTTTACCGGAGTCTGGATACTCCACATAATAACCGGAGCCTGGATGCTCGACGTAAAAACCGAAACCTGGATGCTCGACGTAACAACCGGAGCCAGAATGCTCAACGTAAAAGCCGGAGTCTTAATACTCAAAGTAAAAGCCAGAGTCTCAATACTCAACGTAAAAGTCGGAGTCTTAATACTCAACATAAAATCCAGAGTCTGAATACTCAATGTAAAAGCTGAAGCCTGAATGCTCGACGTAATAAGCCGGAGTCTGGATACTCAACGAGATAAACCGGAGCCTGAATGCTCAACATAAAAGCCGAAGTCTGAATACTCAACATAAAAGCCGGAGTCTGAATACTCAACGTAAAAGTTGGAGTCTGAATACTCAACTTAAAAGCCGGAGCCTAGATACTCAACGAACAAAGAAGATTACATCTGAAAGTCTGGACACCATACAGGCTAAGGAATAACCTTTCCAGTTTTCAGAGTTTGGATACTCAATGAAATTGGAATCACAGAAAATTTGCCGGAGTCTAGATACTCGACGCACAAGAGAAATTACCACATATTGGAAATCGGCCAGAGTCTGGATACTCAACGTAATAAATCGGAGCCTGAATGCTCAACAAAAATACACTGGACCCTGGATGCTCAACGAAATTGACCGGAGTCTGGATACTCAACGTAATTGGAATTCATCACAAGTATACTTATCAGGGTATAGATACCACACTGACCTTACCGTAGTCTGGATACTCGACGGACACAGAAAATCATCACAAATATGAAACTTACCGGAGTCTGGATACTTAACAGAACTGAATGGAGTCTGGATACTCCACAGACAAAAGAATATACCAATTGCAAATTCACCGGAGTCTGGATACTCAAAGGAGAAGTCGGAGCCTGGATGCTCCACATAGATGACCGGAGCCTGGATACTCAACGAAGAAGGGAAAATTACCGGAGTCTGAACACTCGTCAGATCAAGAGAACATACCTATTTTATCAAAGTCTGGATACTCGATGGAATTGGCCGCAGACATATTCATCAGGGTCTGGATACCCAACCAAAGAAACCGAAGCCTGGATGCTCGACGTAATTGACCGGAGTCTGGCTACTCAACAGACAAAGGAACCAGAGCCTGCATGCTCAACGAAGTAAACCAAAGCCTGGATGCTCAATGTAATACCATACGTCACAAACATGAAATTTACCGGAGTCTGGATACTCAACGAACAAAAGAATTTGTCACACATACCACCAACCAAAGTTCAACGACACTGCTGGGGACTGAGCCGGGGTCTGGATACCACGCGGGCTAAGATAAATCATTAGTTGCCAAGGTCTGGATACCATAATGGCGCCAATATCAATTCTCCGGAGATACACACGTAACAAAGGGATAACAACATGGCTTATGTTTCACATGCACGTATTTGAAAATGGCGTAATGCTCCATACAAAATGGAAATGCTACACATTTGGGTAAATTCTATGCATGCATGCAGATGCAACGGAACTGAATCAGTAAAATAAATGTTATAGATACGGAAACCCGGCTGGGGAAACAACCTACTCATGTCAATAACAATTGGACTTATGCCGAGGAAACGGGCCCCTTGCTGGCTTCCTGCTGGGGATTACTCAGCTGGGGACGAATCTACCTCCGCTGTAGATTACTTAGTGGGAAGAAAATCCAATCGTGACTCACTGGGAAGTACGTACGAACATGCACTTTGCGGGGATTAAATGTGTACCAACTGCCGAGAATAATCGTACACACTACCTGCTCACTTAACCTACACACAACTCTATTGGGGATAGAGATGCAAACTCCAATCGCTCAGGACGAACTCTGGCTAGGAAGAATAACCTTGCTTGAGTAACTGCCCCAGTGCCATTCAATCTGCCCCAATCTAGTCTCTAGGACGATTCATCTTGAAAAGAAAAGCTTGCCATGAAACGACCTCGAGATGGCTTACCCTTCGTACCTGTAACATGAAGGGATTCGACCCTGGTTGACCCCTTTTGATAAACTCTGAAAATTTGGAGAGGAACAAATCCTTCATTTCCCATTTTTCCCTGGCCCATGGGATCTGTTTAACATCTTCCTAGAAAGGAACCCTGACATCTCTTTACCCCGACGGTTGATATGAACTGCCTCAGCATTTTGAACCTCGAAGAGGGGCTTCATATTAATTGTCCTCTAGCCAAGCATAGCTTCGGTGCTCTTAGGGTGGTCTGTCCCATCCTTGCAATGACTTTGCCTATGATTGGCTGATTTGTGAAGCAATACCCTTGCCTGCGAGAGATTTACTGAATCTTGACCCCAGATTAATTGACTTTTGGATGGCTAACTCCCATGATATGATCATTTGATATAACTGGCCCTGACTCAACAGAGTACTCAGGCATTCTGCATACTATCCTGATCGAACTTTCCTCTGTGGAAACTTTCCTGTTGTAAAGCGCTTACTCGCAAGTAAAACAAATTGTTCTGCATAAAAGATATATTAATGCAATACATATGAAAGTTTTGATATCCAAGTCTGTTCACCAAAAAAATCTGTGACATATAGTAGATGAAATCATTTATCAAAATTCCAACATTAATACCCACAAGTTGAGAAGAATCCCTTTAGGAGTCAGTTTCAACGCAATCTTTACCGAAGTATACTTTTGAAGGTTGTAACGTGGTCAGGTTCACGGTTAAGAAAGAAAGGATAAAGGCCCAAAGTTTATTTTAACCCACCCATTCTCCTTGATGTTCTCCAATCCTACGTTCAGCTAATTCGCCACAAGCACTCACCTTTTCAAAGGTGGAATGACATGAGTAATGGTTCGAGAAACTACAAGTTTTCGGAGTGACAGTCACTCGCTTTTCGTCTTTGGTGTCTGGAGTCACACGACTTTTTTTTCCGAGGATTTTTATTTTTTAATCCTTTACGCTCTTCGTTTTTTTTTCGTTTTTCCCTAATATTTGCCTGGACTAGCTCTTTTGAGTTTCTTTGATTTTGAAGTCCAGCGAGATGCCCTAATTTTTTTTCCTTAGTCGGTTCTTAATCTATTCTGCCTCGTCGAGTTTCACATCAACCAAAACTCGCAAAGAAGGGATCTCCACTTCTAATGGTAGGACATCCTCCATTCCGTACACTAAGGAGAAAGGAGTTGCCCCGGTTGACGTACGTATCGTCGTACGATAACCGTGCAGTGCAAATGGCAGCATCTCGTGTCAATCTTTATAGGTCACAACCATCTTCTGAACAATCTTCTTAATGTTCTTATTGGCCGCTTCAACAGCGCCATTCATCTTCGGCCGGTAAGGAGATGAGTTGTGGTGTTCAATCTTGAAACGCTGGCACAACTCCTTCATCATCTTGTTATTCAGATTCGAACCATTATAGGTAATGATCCGCTCGGGATTTCCGTATCGACAGATGATGTCCCTCTTTATGAATTTAGCCACCACCTGCTTGGTCACATTAGCGTACGAGGCTGCCTCCACCCACTTGGTGAAGTAGTCGATAGCTACTAGGATGAAGCGATGACCGTTAGATGCAGTGGGCTCGATCTTGCCTATCATGTCGATGCCCCACATGAAGAACGGCCACGGGGAGGACATGACATTTAACGGGCACGGCGGCACATGAACTTTATCAGCATAAATCTGGCATTTATGACATCTCTTCGCGAATTTAAAGCAATCTGATTCCATCGTCAGCCAGTAATATCCTGCTCTCAGGATCTTTCTCGCCATAGCATACCCGCCGGCGTGCGTACCAAATGTGCCTTCATGGACTTCTTCCATGAGCATACTCTCCTCTTTCTCATCTACACATCTGAGTAGCACGAGATCGTGGTTTCTTTTATACAGAACTCTATCAGGATTGAGATAAAAATTTCCAGACAGCCTCCTCAGAGTCTTCTTATCCTGGGTTGACGCTCCCGCAGGATACTCCTTAGTCATAAGGAAAGTCTAGATGTCATAGAACCATGGCTTGCCGTCGGCGGCTTCCTCGATCGCAAAGACGAATGCAGGTCTATCAAGACGGGAAAGGACAATTCTTGGAGCTTCATTCCAAAAATTGACTTTATACATCGAAGCCAATGTGGCTAAGGCATCAGCCATCTGATTTTCGGCCCTGGGCACATGATGGAGTTCCACTCGATCAAAGAACGGAAGTAGCCTTCTGGCATAGTTCATGTACGACACCAAATCCGATTGACGAGTCTCCCACTCCCCTTTAATCTGGTTGATCACAAGCACCGAGTCACCATATACGTCTAGGTTCTTGATTCTCAAATCAATTGCTTCTTCTAGACCCATGATGCATGCTTCGTACTCCACTTCATTATTGGTGACCGGAAACGTCAGTCTCGCAGTGAACGGGATATGGGATCCGTGGGGAGTCGTGATGATTGCCCCAATGCCACTTCCGTAGGAATTAACGCCCCATCAAATATCAATTTCCACTGGGATTTCCTATCTGGCCCCTCGTCGGGAAACGGTTCATCGCAATCTTTCGCTTTAAGAAACATAATATCCTCATCAGGGAATTCAAATTTCATCGGCTGGTAATCCTCGATCGGCTGTTCGGCCAGGTAATCAGACAATACGCTTCCCTTGATGGCCTTCTGGGAAACGTACTGAATATCATATTTTGTCAACACCATTTTCCATCTGGCAATCCTGCCCGAAAGCGCTTTCTTCTCGAAGACGTACTTGATCGGATCCATCTTCGAAATTAGCATGGTCGTGTGATTGAGCATGTACTATCGTAAACGTTTGGCAGCCTAGGCTAGTGCACAACACGTTTTCTCCAGCATCGAGTAGCGAGACTCACAATCTGTGAACTTCTTACTCAAATAGTGAATGGCATGCTCCTTTCTGCTCGTCTCGTCGTGCTGACCGAGAACACACCCCATACTATTCTCAAGAACTGTCAAGTACATGATTAATGGCCGTCCGGCCACTAGGGGTATCAAGATCGGAGGTTCCTGTAAATACTGCTTTATCTTATCGAATGCCTTCTGGCACTCCTCGTTCCAAATGATCGCCTGATCTTTTTTCAGCAGTTTGAACATCGGTTCACACGTGGCCGTGAGCTGAGAAATAAACCTTGCAATGTAGTTTATTCTGCCCAGGAAACCACGAACTTCTTTTTCTGTTTTTGGCACTGGAATTTCTTGTATCGCTTTAATCTTCGCAGGATCAACCTTGATGCCTCTTTCGCTCACGATAAACCCCAGTAACTTTCCGGATCGTACTCCGAAAGTACACTTGTTAGGATTCAACCTCAACCTGAACTTCCTAAGCCTCTCAAAAAGCTTCAGCAAATTGACCAGATGTCCTTCCTCCGTTTGGGACTTCGCAATCATGTCATCAACATAAACTTCAATCTCATGATGAATCATGTCATGAAACAAAGTAACCATTGCTCGTTGGTAAGTGGCCCCTGCGTTCTTCAGACCGAAATGCATTACCTTGTAGCAAAACGTTCCTCAGGGAGTGATAAACGTAGTTTTCTCCATATCCTTCGGCGCCATCTTGATCTGATTGTAACCGGAGAAGCCATCCATGAACGAAAACACGGAGAACTGAGTTGTATTGTCGACCAACACATCGATATGAGGCAGCGGGAAATCATCTTTAGGGCTCGCCCTATTCAAATCCCGATAATCGACGCACATTCGCACCTTACCGTCCTTCTTCGGTACATGCACTATGTTGGCGACCCACGAAGGGTAAGTAGTGACCGCTAAGAAGCCAGCATCAAGCTGTTTTTGCACTTCTTCTTTGATCTTAACGGCCATATCTGGTCGCGTCCTCCCAAGCTTCTACTTAACGGGAGGACAATCTTCTCGCAGCGGCAAGTGGTGGACCACGATGTCAGTGTCAAGTCCGGGCATATCTTCGTATGACCAAGCAAAGACGTCACTATACTCTCTCAGCATCTCGACCAATCTCTGCTTGACATCACTCTACAATGCAGCCCCTATCCTGACGTTCCTGACAAGTTCTTCAGAACCCAGATTCACTATCTCGATCTCCTCTTCATGAGGCAGAATAACTTTCTCTTCTTGTTTCAACAAGCGGGCCAACTCTTCAGGAAGGTCTTCATCTTCATCAATCTATTCTTCGGCTTGATAGATCGGGCAATCGAAGTCGAAGTGAGTCGTAGAAGGTCCAATGTCGATGTCATCTGCTATGTGGATCCTGCAATAACAAGGGTTAAGCTTAAAACAAGGGTATGCAGGTTAGCACAAACCTCATTGCCATTTTATTGTTTTTCAAAACAAATATAAAACAGGAATAACAGAGATCACAATATTTGAATACGAAGAAAAATGCTTTTTGATTTATTGGTAAAATGCATGTACATAATCAAACGAGGCCCTGACAATAAAACCACTATGCCCCGGGTAGGACACAGGGTTGTACAATGATTGGAAAAAGTAAATCATTACTCTTCGCTTGTCATTTATATGATATCCTTGACGGACCAGTTGTTGAGGCCCTCGCCTGGCTTGCTTGGCTGGATCCAAGAGTCTAGGTCACAGTCGCTATCTTCGCTGTCTTTAGACACCGCGTTGACGCTTTCAAATATCACCCCGCCACTGGTAAACTGGATCGGCCCTTTACCTCGCGACGCACTGCTAGAAGAGGAGGCTTCAGCTCCAGGAGAGTATCCCAACCCAAACTTGTCTTGCTTGTTGGGTATCTCCAAAATTCGCCCCCAGCCTGGGGTAGATCCGGCTTGAACAACGGCCCGAGCTTCCTTGAAGGAAGAGAGAGTCATCTCTGGCTTCTCAGTGACTACAGGAGCTACGTCCTTGACTTTAACAGCTTCGAACACTTGGCATAGGGTTTCGTGGATTTCCCCATCCATCTCAACATACTTGAAGGACGACAAATGGCTCACCATTATGTCTTCCTCGCCACATACAATCACGATGCTACCTTCGACAGTGTACTTGAGCTTCTGGTGCAACGTGGAGGTCACGGCACCCGCCGAATGGATCCATGGCCGGCCCAAGAGACAGCTGTAAGTAGGCATGATGTCCATAATGTAAAAGATTGCGTCGAACGTTTCCGGCCCGACTTGGATTGGCAGGGTCACCTCCCCGAAAACATGGTGTTTGGTTCCATCGAACGCCTTAACAACCAGATCACTGGGTGTGCAAATCACTCCACGAGTATCTAACTTCATCAATGCTTTCTTCGGAAGAACATTGAGCGACGACCCCGTGTCCACCAACACGTGAGACATAATCGTTCCCCTACACTCTATCGAGATGTGCAAGGCGCTATTGTGGTTCCTCCCCTTCGGCGTCAGCTCTAGGTCAGTGAACCCCAACCCATTTCCAGCATTCACGTGGGCTACGACCTCTTCTAGCTAGTTTACCGATATTTCCTGCGGTACATATGCGGCATTCAACACCTTCAACAGCGCGTTGCGGTGTGCTTCAGAACACATCAACAAATTCAGGATGGAAATCTTTGAGGGTGTCTGATGGAGATGATCCACAATCTTGTAGTCACTCTTTTTAATCAACCTCATAAATTCCTCGGCGTCTTTAACGAGTAAGTCTTTTTCTACCCCACGAGGGATCTCTTCGACGACTTTACTCTTACCTTTATCAGTTGCATCAGCTCTGTTCGCTTTGTCCGCCACGACCTCAGGTGGTGCAAATACTCTCCCGCTGCGAGTAATTCCGCTAATGCCCGTTAGGTTCTCCACAGACAACCCAAACGGTTCTAGTTCCAACTTTTGTCCGTTGCAGTAGACTTCAGCCCTATAATGCCATGGGACAGCATTAGTGCTTTCGAACGGTATTGGCCCAGCTTTGGTGATGGTAATCATGGGCGGTCTGGGTGCAGAAATAGTTATCGTCTGGCGAGGGATGGTGATGGTGGCAACCTCACCACCTTGCTTCAGCATTACCTCTCCCGATCCGCTTTCGGCCTTTCGGCTAAACTGCAGGATTCCCTCGGTCATCAGACTTTAAATCCCCTCTATCAACTGTTCGCATCCATCAGGACGAGTCGCACAGTCCATACACAGCTCTCCGCAACCTGGAAAGAAACCTCTTTTCATCAGCTTAGCTTTAACGAAGCTAAGCGGCGTCTTCAGATCTCTGACGTCAGTCAACAAATCCAAACTTTCGTCTTTAATAATGGCGTTTACTCCACCTCCCCTATGGTTTGGCATAGGGTTCTTCGTGACATTTGGCACATTATCGGAGAAGTTGATGATTTTGGCGTCCACCATATCCTGCACCTTGTGCTTGAAGGCTTTGCAATTCTCTATTGTGTGGCCCGGTGCCCCTGAGTGAAACTCACAAGTTACATTCACGTCATAACCTGGCGGAGGTGCCCCTATCAAGGGAGCCAAGGTTCTCTTCTGGATCAGCTGTAGCTGAAGCAAAGTCTGTAACAGTTGCGCGTACGACATAGGCGGTTGTCGCTTTCGCGAAAATAAGGTGTCGGCACAATAGAAGAGTCGCCACCTTTCGTTATTTATCCCTCAGAGCGGGAAAGGGAACGATCGGAGAAACCTGACGAAAAAGGGTAAGACAAGGTCGTCGCAACCGTTGTCTGGATTCGGGAGTCGGTTACGCAAGGGGAAGGTATTAGCACCCCTCACGTTCGTCGTACTCGACGGGATCCACGCTTGTTGTGTTTACTTGGACGGGTTGGTTTTATTCTATCTACCTATCAAGGCTGGCTTAAACAGAAAAGAAAAATGACTCGGAAAAGCGTTGTACTTTATGCCTACGTATTCTCATCAGAGAACGAGAAATCAGAGTCAACGTAGTTCGGCCTACGGCGGGTTTTGGGGGAAGGTAGCTCGCCAAGACATCGCCATCTTGTGCCTACGTACTCTCAACAGGCATGAGAGATCAGAGCTTACGTAGTTCGGGACACTACGGTTTATTTCCTGTCTTTTACGAAAGAAGTGTTTTTTATTGTGTTTGCGATTTCAATCGCACTAGAGACTATGACCTGAGAGTGAATGCGTCGCATGTCACCCAAAGGGTACCATACTAAACATCCAGACTATGGAAAAGAAACTCTCCCATAATCCTTTCTCAGATAGCTTAAGGCTCGTAACGTACGAAAGAAATCATTCATGATTACTGTATCTTCAACTGTTTTGAGATGAGAAGAGAATAGGCCCAACTAGGAGGGAGACTATCAAGTCCTACTGTTGTCATGCCATGGATTCATCCTATGGTTGAGGTTTGAACAGGGAACTCCTAGAAGTTGTCATGCATAGGTTTCAACCTAAAGTTCTATCATCAATTCCTTATCAAAGGAAATGAGAGTCCTAAGGGATCATGTCAATGATACACCAAAACAGACAAAGCATCAGCTTAACAGAAAAATGCATGCAATGCAAGTGAGGGAGGAAATGTGTGTGGGGCTTCAGCCTCCACAAGCTCATCTCAACCTCAAGCCAGAATGGATAACAGTAATCATACTGAAATATAAAACAACATGCTATCAAGCAATAACAGTAAACTGCAATCATACAGAAGAAATGAAATAAAATGCCATCAGGCAAACAACCCACATGGGCAAGGGAGTTGGGCTCTACCGAATACCCGCAAGCAAAGCCACACAGTAACAGTACAAGCAGAGGGAGCAACTCAACCTCTAGTGCAATCATGCTCCTAGATTCTACTTATTCTAGATATGAACTTATTTTAATGCATCAAGCAAGTCAAACAAAACACATCAATATAGAAAATAAAACAGAAGAAAGCAGATCAACTCCTCTCTCAACCTCGAGCTTCAGCTCTTCCAACAGCAATTCAGTCTTCAGACTTCAATCACTCTTGACAAATATCAATTTGCTTTTCCAGATTTCAACCCTTTCACATAAGTTTCAACTTATCTTCTCCTTTAAGCTTCAGCTTCTTGATCAGCTCCACCTCCAGGCTTCATCTAATCTTCAGGGATCTTCAAGTATCAACTTGCTCTTGTTGCTCTTCAAGCTTCAGCTGGAATGGCAATGCTCAAGGATTCATCCTCTTCTACACTCTGCAATGAAGTATTCATCTTCAAACTCAAGCTCTACATCTCTCAAGATAATCAAACCAGAGGAAATCACTTACTGGATAAACTGGGGATATTGAACTGCTTATTGACCACCAAAGGTGACCTATAAGGGTTCAGCATCAAAGGAATGGTTCCCTCAAAAGTTCTACTTCCTAGGTACATCACTTATCCCTCCAAAGGAGAGAGGTGTATACCATGGAAGGACTTTGAATCATAGGGAGGAATGAAGGTGAAAGATACCATCCATGTTTAAGAAAGAAGTTAACTAGGTCTAAACTCTTCCTAATTCCTAACCCTAAAACAATCTACAAAAAAAACAAGATCAAGCTCTCAAGCTCCTTAATGCATCTTCAAATCTTCTACTATGCTCCTCAATGCTCCTTAGAACAATACCAAGCTCTCCAAGCCCACAAAGCAAAGCAAACAACAATACAAGCCCACAAGGGCAACACAAACAATCATCAACTACAAAAATCATCTGAAAATAGTATACTACTATATTAAAACCTAATATAATTTCTAAGGGATCCTACATACCTACCCTTAATGCCCTATATGTCCCATAATCTAATTTGTCCTAAAAACCCAAAATTCTAGTGTTATTATGGACCTATGTTGAAGTTTGACCTAATTCTACACAACCTAATGTCATCTAATCAAAACTATCCTAAAGTTCATCAAAAAATTATGGAATAAATCCAGGGGGAAGCTAAAGCTTATATCTAACTATCCTAAAAAGAATGGCCTAAAAATATTAAGGGAACTACCTAAACTAAATTATACAAATTCATAGATCAACATAAAAGAAATAAAATGCAATAAAAGTAGAAAATACACAAAAAATACTAAAATGCATGAGATGAAAAATGTTTTTATTTTATATTTTTCTTGACAAAAATATGAAGTAGGGGAAAAAACTCCCATTAAAAAATCTTTAATTTTCCAATTATTATGATTTTTCAAAGTTTGAAGGAAAATGGAGAAAATAAAAATGAAAATATGGAGAGATGGGGTGCAGCTAGCAAACAGATGCAGTTCAATACGCGCATGGGCCCAAAATGGGGGGTACAAAAAGTAAGTGCGCTAGGCCCATTTATTAATCAGAAATTAAACCAAAAACATAAAAAAAAAACCACGGTGAGAATAGCAATGATTTTCAGTTCAAAATCCAATGGGCCTCGTGAAGGGGGTGGGATTAGTAATCCAGCCCAAATTCCCTTAAATGAAACGCTGCGTTTCCTCATGTCTTCAGACTCTCTTCTTCACGCGCGAGAATAGATCCCAGCCCTCAGATCTTGGTCCCAGTCAAAGTCAGCTTATGATCCAATGGTTGCAGGGTCATCTTCTTCCTTCAACCATGGCAATGGAGGGAAAGGCGCCATAGTTGCAGAGTTCAAACCTCAATTCGAAATCCATCAAATCCCAACCAAAAATCATGATCCAAAGCCCTAATCCACTCTAAATTCAATCCTGAATCTAACCATGGTCTCAAATTCCATTGAATCTCACTCAAACTTGAAACCCGATAGCAACTTCAAATTATGCTTGAACATCAAAACTCAAGATTCTTGAAATTGCTTACACTAAAATGTTCACCTCCTATCACTGATCAACCTCCACTAAAGAACTAAGATTATTACTCAAGATTCAAGGAGTTCTTGGTCCAAACAGAAATCTTGTCAACAACAAAACCATCACCAATTCTCTTCAAACTTCCCAGAAATGATCTCCTAGTTATCCTTAACCATTCTAACCTATTAATTCTATCTAATTCTACTTAAATTAGAGTGTAGAGAGAAAGTTACAAACCTGGTAAAATCGAGTGAACAGATGGAGAAATCCTTCAATTCAGGCCTTCAATCTTTCCCAATTCCTTCACTGAGTAATCTTCTAGCTTCTGTATGCAAAAAGAAGGGTTGAAACTGCTTGATTCTTGGAAACCGATCTTGAATTGCAGAGGTGAAAATCCAAAATCTCATGCACGATTCATCAATGGAATTGCCCTCAATTTGATCTGCACACCTTCACTATGATGTATAGAATGTGTTTGTGTGGAAAGAATGAATGGAAATGAAGAAGAATGAAGAAATGAAACTTGACTTGCAATGGAAGATTCTTGATCTCACTCTCTCTTCTCTGCACCAATTCTCACCAACCTTGCATCTGAGCAAGTCATACATGTTATATAGAGTGGTTTAGAATCATCTAGAACCATCTAGGATCATCCAATGAGTAATTGGAAATCTCATGTCACGACATTTTGATTTCAATTCTCCTTATGTGCTATCTCATGCCAAGCTTCTTGTAACCTTTGTAACAGACTTGAAATTCTCCCCATATGAGATTTATGATGTGTTACAATGCATAACCAACTTGCTTATTGAGTTTTCTTGAGTTTTGCTTTGGTACCTTAATATGCAAGTAAGCCAATTCCAAAGCAGCCCTAAGATCTAAGCCCCAAATCAAAATTGTGGCTGAACCATTTTCCTTAGAATGTCCTTTGGAGTCAAAATGACCTATTATATGACATGGTTTGGATGTACAACTTGTGATTTCCAATTTTCAATTTCACCTTAATTAACTTATGCCTCCATTTTAGGCCATTTTCATCACTTTTTGATACAAGCCCATTAAACATCTCATGACCTCCCTACTAGCCTTAAAACATCATTCTAAGTAAGTTTTATGTTGAAGATTTTTCCATTTGAAGCTTGGAAATAAGAGATATGGCCTTATGCTTGAAATGACCTATAACCTCCAAATGACCAAAATACCCTTGACTTGTCAAAGCCATAAGTTGAGTTATACAAATCCTATCAAGGACTTCTATTACTCTCTAGGAAGCTAAGAAGATGCTCTACAACATTCATGTTGACCAAGAGTTCATAGGAATCATCCTACTAGGGCAAAAGTTGGATGCAAGATGGGTTACTTTCAAGGACCCAGATTCACATACCTCAGATGACCTGTAATTTGTCAAAGTCATAAATTGAGCTCTATAAATCCTATCAAGGACTTCTAGTACTCAAATTAAAGCTAAGAACAAGCTCTAAAACATTAATTTTGTGGGTAAGATGAGATGACAATCACATCTTGAGCTAAACTGCATTGAAGATAGAGATCAAACTAGGGGATTTTACACTGTCAAGCCTTAGAAACCCTAGCTTAAAACCTCTCAAACTCCTCAATCATGATGAGTTGGTCTAGGAATCATCCTTATATCATCTCAATACATCATTCCATGATCACATGGCTCATGGATTAGGTCCCAACCCTCTCCAAATCATCAGTTGACCTAGGGTTGACCCAGTCAAACCCTAATTCCACCACTCATGGCTGAATCTTCTGAATTCTTGTACAATGACCTCTCTAGGCTTCATGATGGCTTTCAAGACATCTCATAAGCTTTCTCAAAGCTTCAAGTCTATTCTCATAGTCTCAGAATCATCTGGGGAGCTCCCACAACACTCAAGTTATGAGGCACACAACCTTGGTTTCAACCAATCTTTCTGAGGATGTCTTGAGTTCTCTGACAAAGATATCAACCTTTGAACCTTTGAATTACCTTCTTGGCTAGCTTCAAAGTCTCATACAACTCTTGATGGGTAAATAAATGTTGGTCAAATTTTGGGGTGCAACAACGGTGTCTCGAGGTGACGGCTCGACAGAGGTGCCTGATTCTGGTACTTTCTGTACCCTTGTTGATTCGGTTGCTGCTGCTGCTGCTGTGGCTGTTGAACTGTCGGGATAGTTATGCTGGCCAGCTGCTGGTGAGGGCCTTTACCCTTCCTTCGAGCGTTGGTCACGGCGCTCGTTTCTCCTTCCCGTCTTTTGCCACTATAAGGTTTCTTTCCTCCTCCTCTGGCTGAGGATGACTCACCTTGAATTTTCCCGAGTTTGATCCTATTTTCGATGTGCTCACCCGTGATAATGAGATCTGAAAAGGTTCCGGACATACCACTGACCAATTTCTCATAGTAAACCCCTGGGAGGGTGGCTACGAACATCTGCACAAGCTCACGTTCAACCATCGGCGGCTGAACCCTGGCTGCCAATTCACGCCACCGCTGGGCGTATTCCTTGAACCCTTCATTGTTCCTTTGCGACAGATTCTGCGGTTGGACTCGGTTCGGGGCCAAGTCGCTATTGTATTGGTAGTGTTGCACAAATGCTTCAGCATGGTCCTTCCACGTGCGCACCCGGACAAACTGTCTTGAAAGAAGTGCATCAGCAACTTCTCGTCCTCAGAATGAGCTGACATTTTTCTGTAATATGATCTCAGGTGGACGCGAGGGCAAGTGGTGCCCTTATACTTTTCAAAGTCAGGTACCTTGAACTTGGGAGGCACCTTGAAATCAGCAATCAGTCCCAACTTGGACATGTCAACACCCAACATGTTCTGGTTCTCGATATTCCTCATCTTATCCTCGAGGGCCTTGAACCTTAGCCGTGCTTCAGCAGTCAGCTCCCTTTCAGCACCTCTCTGAGAGAACACATCGTCTTGGCGGTCTTCTAACCACGGCTGAGGCCCAAACAGATTCCCAACACCTGCATTGCCATTGCCTAGTCCAACATTGACATTAGCTTCAAGACTCCCATTACCGACGCCCGTCGTATTGTCGTTGAGTCCCATGCTAGCTATCACATTACCGTTGGCACTGCCATTCCCCCCGGTCACGGGGACGCTATTCTGAGGAGTTTCAACTGGTGGAGGGGTTGGCACAGTCCCACCATGGAGTACGCCATTGCTATCGACCCTTGAAATCAGAGGCTGAACCAAGGTTCTGAGCTGATCCTAGCCATTGGCGACCGCTTGCATGAGCTCCATGAAGTGATCCATTCTTTCGCGGAGTTCCTGAACATCAATTTGCACTTGCTCCATAATTCTGGTTTGATTTGCTCTGGTCGGATAGCGGTGGATAGGTCTCTGATCAATCCTGGCACAACCTGAAAAAACCTGAAAACACAAAAGGGTTAGGAAAAACGACAAAGTGCTCGTTATGCAAATGCTTCATGCAAATGCAAACGTGTGTCTGTGCGTTAGGGAGATATCCCCCGATCCTAGTGCCTGAGTGCCAGTGCTGATAATAAGAAGTCCGAGTCCAGTCATGGAAATAACATCTCATAAAAGAAGAAAGCCCATCAAGGCAGTACACAACATCAGCGAGTACAAGATAAATCAATAGCGTGACCTCAGTCAACAAGCCTGGTGATGGTCAGCATACAATAATGATCAAACAAAAGGAATACAAATAGTCAAGCACGGCCACAGGCGCGAAACTCTTCTAACAACCCTTTCGTTTCTGGATGATCAGGCCGAGTGAGTAACCCTTCGACGAGTAACTCCCTCTGCATAATGGTATATTGAAGACCTTCGACCGAATCTTCCCATGCTCCTTCGCCGAAACAATCCTCTAGCTTCCGTTTCTTGGATTCAAACGTTAGTTTGCGCTCCTTCAGGTTAGTGAGAGCTTTGTTGAGCTGGCCTTCGGCGGCATATCTGCGAGCGGTTTCTTCATCAAACCTCTTCTCACTAGCCTTCACCTGGGCTTTCAGCTTGGAGATCTGTTGCATCAGCTTATCCTCCCGCTCTTTCCTGTTGGCTAGGGTGGCCTTCCAGTGCTGGTGGAACTTGGATATCCTCCGATACGCTTCGTCCAAGTGCTGCTTCTTCGTGGCCAGTACATCGTTGACAGCTTTGAAGTCTCGACCCATGCGTTCACGCTCGGCTATCTACTTAGTCGAATCTGTACCTAGCTGGTTCACCAACTCTGTCTGCCTTTTGAAGGAATGAACGACTTCGTTTCTCTCGCTTCGGAGCTGAGCCAATTCTTTCTCCAGTTCCTCATTTGCCTGCTTCAATTCATCTCGCTCAGCTAACACCTGATTATGCTGCTGAATGGGCACAGTGGTAGGCTCTTCAATCACTGGAGGGCTTTCTGGCTTGGCAGGAGGAAACGGCATCCCTATAGCATCTGCTCTGGCTCTGATCCACGCCACATACGGAGGGTAGGCTTGACTATTGCTTCTCCCCAACAATGGTTTTCCCCTCTTACTGATACCATTCCAAGCGCGTTGAAGCTTAGATAGCAGATCCCCCTCTAGAAGACCAGTGAGGTATAGAGATTCATGTACCTCTTCATCCTTCGGCGGAGGTCTCAAAGCATACGCGAACTGTCGGACCAGCAAAGACGGATTATAGTTTATACAGCCCTTCCTGCCTATCAGAGGCACGTTCGGAAACCCGCTGCAGCTGAAGATAATCTCGGTACCCAACCTATCTCTGTCAAACCAGTCAATATCCTCCGCTGATAGACTCATCAAACGCTCGGACCACTCAGCTGTGGCTGCAGACGAAACAAAGGGACCCCTCTTGGGCAGATGACTATCAAGTCATTTATAGAGCAAGGGCACACAACACGAGACATTCTTGCCCCTTCTGTTCTCGTTTTTGTAGTGGATAGAATGGTAGACATCTCCTACCAAGGTAGGGACTGGATTCCTTGATGCAAAGATGCGGAAGGCGTCGAAGTCTACAAAATCCGGCATATTGGGGAACAGAATGATGCCATATATGCACAGAGCGAGAACGGTGTTGAATACGACCCAACATCCGTCTTTGGCGCACTGCTGAGCTTTTCCCACTAAGAACTGCAAGGAGAAACCGGGAACCTTGTTCCAACTAGACAATACCAACTCGGAGGCATCCAGATGAAGTGACGGAGCTAGACTAGCCAGATTAGGCTCAGCATCCATATGAACAAAAGGCATATGCCTCTTGATAGGCACACCTAACAAATCAGCATATTCCTCTAGCGTGGGTGCGAGAATAAAATCCTGGAAAGTAAAGCATCTCAACGGAGGATCGTAGAACTGCAGCAGAGCGTGCAACCCATTTAACTCGAATGCAGAAGGTTTACGAACCAAACTGAGCAATTTGTCGTAAGATTTTCTGAACTCATCTCTCACAGAATCATCTGCTAAAGCAATCAAACCAGTCAGCTGAACCACATCAGGGGGATGGAGCTTGTAAGCCACAGTCGTCCTCAGAGAACCCATAACAATACAGTAGGAGGCAAGAAATCCTGGATCGGGGAAATGGTACCTGCAACACAGACACACGTTAATGAAATGCAAATGAGTATGCAAAGCAATGTAAAATGCAATCATGCAGCAGGAGATCAAGGCAACTGTGTTGTGGAGATTCTGTATCAACAAAACCATGACGCTGCTCTGTCAAGAACAACCACTATATCTGATAATAAGAAATCTCTGGTATCGGACCACACATCTGCTCTATCAAGAACACACACACACATAGGACCATAAATCTGCTCTGTCAAGAACAAACATCTGATAATAAGGACCTCTGAGACAGGACCACAAATCTGCTCTGCCAAGAACACACATCTGATAAAGGACCTCTGATACAGGACCAAAACTCTGCTCTGTCCAGAACAAACATACATCTGCAGATGAGATCCTCAGATCCAAATCATAAACCTGCTCTGTCAAGAACAAACATACATCTCTGAAGAGAAGGTCCTCTGATACAGGACCAGAACTCTGCTCTGTCAAGAACAATCATATATCTGATGATGAGAACCTCTGGTACCAACAAAACTGATTCACTATCAAGAAAGCCAGGTAGTCTGAAGGTCAAGGTTGCCTGCAACAAACCCAACCTTGCTCACAGGTATGGACCTAAACTGACTCAAGTTCGGCATCCTATGCGGTCATCAGCGTCACAGACATTCAAGAGGGGTGATACGATACCCAGAAGGTGTGGTATCACCAGCTCATGAAGCGGCCTCACTCGGCTGAATTCCAAATGATCGGTCCCCAGAGTCGACAATCCTCCAAACCAACAACCCCCTCAACCCAAAGGGTTGAAAAAGAAGTCAACCGGGAGAACCTCGTCTGAGCGTGGATTTCATGAGACACTAGTGCCTGCCAAGCAAGCACGCGCCCACTAATTTCCACAACTAATGTTATGTTCACTCAAGCCTGGGTCTGGCTTCTCACTCATCAGAATGCCCCTCCCACAACAGCACAGATAATCATATCATACTGAAAATAAAGTGCGGGAAATAAAGTGCGATAAATAAACACAACCCAACAAGTAATCATACAAGCGCTAGGATTGACTCTCGCAGGGGATGTTGGATCCCCAAACTGACTCGCATATGGGACGTTGGATCCCAGGAAACTATCAAGTCCCCAGCAGAGTCGCCAGCTGTCGCTTCCGCGAAAATAAGGTGCCGGCAAAACAGAAGAGTCGCCACCTTTCGTTATTTATCCCTCAGAACGGGAAAGGAAACGATCGGAAAAACCTGACGAAAAGGTATAAGACAAGGTCATCGCAACCGATGTCTGGGTTCGGGAGTCGGTTACGCAAGGGGGAGGTATTAGCACCCCTCACGTCCATCGTACTCGATGGGATCCACGCTTGTTGTGTTTACTGGACGAGTTGGTTTATCTATCTACCTATAAAGGCTGGCTTAAACAGAAAAGAAAATGACTCGACAAAGCGTCGCGCTTTATGCCTACGTATTCCCATCAGAGAATGAGAAATCAGAGTCAACGTAGTTCGGCCTACTACGGGTTATGCGGAAGGTGGCTCGCCAATACGTCAGTATCGTGCCTACGTACTCTCAACAGGTATGAGAGATCAGAGCTTACGTAGTTCGGGCTAATACGGATTACGGGGATTCAGATTCATCTGTTTTATCGAGTAGGGTTAAACAGCAGTTCCAGCAGTTAGGGACAAAGCCTGTTTGCGGTGGCGCTGAAGTTTAACGACACTCTTTTCTTCAGAAAAGCTTTCCTTTGAATTATGGGCCCACGGGGCAAAAAGGGTTTGAAGTTTGTTTCTGTCTTTTACGAAAGATGTGTTTTTTATTGTGTTTGCAATTTCAATCGCACTAAAGACTATGACCTGAGAGTGAATGCGTCGCATGTCACCCAAAGGGTGCCATACTAAACATCCAGACTGTTGAAAAGAAGCTCTCCAACAATCCTTTCTCAGATAGCTTAAGGCTCGTAACGTACGAAAGAAATCATTCATGATTACTGTATCTTAAGCTGTTTTGAGATGAGAAGAGAACAGGCTCAACTACGGGGAGACTATCAAGTCCTAATGTTGTCATGCCAAGGATTCATCCTATAGTTGAGGTTTGAAACAGGGAACTCCTAGATGTTATCATGCATAGGTTTCAACCAAAAGTTCTATCATCACTTCCTTATCAAAGGAAATGAGATTCCTAAGGGATCATATCAATGATAAACAGAAACAGATAAAGCATCAGCTTAAACAGTAAACAGTAAACGACTGTAAAATGCATGCAATGCAAGTGAGGGAGGAAATATGTGTGGGGTGTCAACCTCCACAAGCCCATCTCAACCTCAAGCCAGATATGAATAACAGTAATCATACAAAGGAAGAAAACATAAAGTGCTATCAAGCAAAATACAGTAAACTGCAATCATACAGAAGAAATAACATGCTATCAAGCAAAACATAACAACAACTGTAATCATATAGAAGAAATAACATGCTATCAAGCAAAATAAACCACATGGGCAAGGGAGCTGGGCTCTACCGAATACCCGCAAGCAAAGCCATACAGTAACAATACAAGAAGAGGGAGCAACTCAACCTCTAGTGCAATCATGCTCCTAGATTAAAGTCAGTCTAGATATGAACTTAGTCTAATGCATCAAGCAAGTCAAACAAGGCACATCAGCACAGAAAAGAAAACAGACAAGAAAGCAGGTCAACAACTCTCTCTCAATTCCAAGCTTCAGCTCCTCTAACAGCAATCCAGTCTTCAGACTTCAACCACCTTTCAAGGCTATCATCTTTCATGACAAGTACCAACTTGTTTCTCCAGGGTTTCAATCCATCAAACATGAGTTTCAACTTATTCTCTCTTCTCTAAGCTTCAGCTCTTCAGTCAATTCTACCTTCAGGCTTCACTCCTAACTACAAGTATCAACTTGATCCCTTCAGGCTCTCAAAGCATCAATGTAAGTGTCAACTTATCTTTTATTCCTCAAGCCTCATCTCTATACTTAATCTCAATTGAATCCTCTTCATAATTATCAACTTGGTCTTCAAGCTTCAGCTCTCTTTGCTTCACCAGTATCAACTTGGTCTTCCTCATCTGCAAGCTTCAGCTCCTCAGAGTAATCTTCAATCACATGGGAGTGTCAACTTCATCCTTCAATCTTTAAGCCTCAGCTCTCACTCAATCTCAATTGAATATTCTTCATAAGCATCAACTTAGTCTTCTTGCTCTTCAAGCTTCAGCTGAAATGGCAATGCTCAAGGAATCATCCTCTTCCACACTCTTCAATGAAGTCCTCATCTTCAAACTCAAGTCCAACATCTTTCAAGATACTCAAACCAGAGGACAATTGATTTAACATGATGAGTGGAAATGATAAACAGCTTACTGACAACCAAAGGAAGCCTGTAAGGGTTCATCATTAGGAGAGACTGGTTCCCTCAAAGTTCTACTTCCCAGATAAAGCCACTCATCCTTCCAAAGCAGGGATGTGAATATCTTAGAAGGACTTTTGGTCATTGGTAGGAATGGAAGCACAAGATGCTTTCCATATTTGTGAAAGAAGTCATTCTAATCATAAGGCTCTCCCTATGTCCTCTATTCTCCTAAATCTTCATCAGACACCTTCAGGCACAAAAAAATCCAAGCTCCAAGCAACTTCAAACAACTTCAAGCAACTTAAAGCAACTTCAACTTGTCTTCAATCTCAACAAAAGGCAAACCAAGCACAAACCCTAATCTAAGGGGACTAAGGAAGTTAAACTAGTTGAATTAGTAAGTTAGGATCACCTAAAACCTAGTACTAAAGTTAGTCCTAACTAAAATATTAAACTCAATTTTAAAATCCTACAAAAATAACTATGGGAACCTAGGTCAATCATGACTCTACCACATTAATTTAAGAGATCAAATCCTCAAATTAGACCTAGAACTAAATTCTACATTATGAGGTATCAAACCTAAACCCTAAAAGGGAGCACCTAAATATCAATCTAGAAAGCACACCTATTTTCATCAAAAAAATGTGAGCAAAATTCTATGGGAGCATACATGTCTAACCTAATCACACACAAAAAATTAGGATCAAAATCATCACCACATGATCACACAAAATTCCACAAAATTATGTATCAAACATAACCATTTTAATATCAATTAAAATACAAAATTCCCATAAAATCAGAAAATACATGAAATGAAAATATTTTTTCTCTACAAAATACTAGACTCAATCATGAGTAAAATGCAAAAAGAATGGGATTAATTGGATTAATTTTCAATTTATTATGATTTTATCAAGAACCATGGATAAAATGAAAATTAAAAGAAAATCAATGGAAATTAATCACACGCGGGGTGCAAATAGAAATGAAAATCAGTTCAAACTATGGATTGGGCTCGCTGGGGGTGTGGATATCACTTATTTCACTAAGCCCATAACCACTGATTAAATGAAACAGTGTGTTTCATAATCAAAATTCCTTCACAACTTGAAATCAAAACGTGGTCGTTGGATCATGCTTCTAGTCAAAGGTCCAACCAAGATCTGATGGTGCTAACATCATCTTCTACCTTTTGAATGCCTGAACTTCGCGCCCAGCTCCGGCCACCACCGGTGGTGCTCCGGTCACCATCCCCAACCCTAGTTCTCTCTAGGATCCTCCATTGCAAATGGTCAACACATGAAACTTGTCCCAAATCTTGTCACGAATTCAACCACACCCTTTATTCAACTTAAATCCTCAAGATTCATTATAACCAGTTCTCAACCGAAAATGGTAATACCCTAAATTGGTCGCTAATTCTCAAATTAACTATCTGAAATCAATCCTATGCCGTTCTACAATGCATCTAACACCTTAATTCAACTCGACTCTACCTAAATCATGCTAGGGGAAGAAAGTTACTAACCTGTGAATTCTTGAGTAACAGATGCACCATATCTTCACTTCAAGCTCTCAAACCTTCCAAAATCCTTCAGTGTACCAAGTTCTTGCTTCTGTATGCCATAATCTTGAGGGAAAATGCCTGGAACTCCAAATTTGATGATGACTTGCAGGTGCTGAAAATCAATTGCTCATACACGATTCAGCCATGGATTTGCTTAGGATTTGCTATGGAAACACTCACACACATCCAAAAAAGTTGTTAGGATCAAAAGAAATGATCAAAGTGGTGTAGAATGCAGAAATCGATTTCAACTTGCAATGAACAAAGTGAAATTGCAAAGTATCTTCTCTCAATCAATTCTCACCAACCTTTCTCTCAAACCCCTTCTAATCAATATATAGAACATGTTGGACCTCTCTAGATCCTTCTGGAATCATCCAAGGAGAAGTTGAGTTTCTCATGTCATCCAAAATCTCATCTCATGCCATACTCACCCCAATTCTGTTCCCCTTGTTGCAGCAGCTTGGTGTGATCCCAAAATCTCCCCAAGTGAGATATTAGAGGTGTTACAAGGTCTTGGCAGCTTGTGTATTGATCTCTCACGTGTTTTGCAAATGTTACTTAATATGCAAGTAATCACTTTTCAAAGCAAGTCCACAAATTGAATCTCAACTCAAAAATGTGGCTAAACCAATGTTCTTAAAATGTTTTTTAGAGTCAAAATGATATATTACATGCCATGGTTTGGATGTGTAGGTTGAAAATATCAATTTCCAACTTTCATTCATTTAAATTATACCCTTATTTTAGGTCATTTTTGCAACTTTGAGCTACAAGCATTTCCAACATCTCATGACCTCCTTACTAGCCTTAAAACATCATTTTGAACAAGTTTGATGTTGAACATTTTTCGATTTGAAGCTTGGAAATAGGAGTTATGGCCTTATACTTGAAATGACCTGTAATCTCCAAATGACCAAAATGCCCTTGACTTGTCAAAGCCATAACTTGAGTTCTACAAATCCTATCAAGTACTTATAGTACTCTCTAGAAAGCTAAGAGAATAAGGAACAACATTCATGTTAACCAAAAGTTCATAGGAATCATCCTTCTTGGGCAAAGGTTTGATGCAAGTTGGGTAACTCTCAAGGCCCCAGATTCACATACCTCAGATGACCTGTAACTTGTCAAAGTCATAACTTGAGTTCTATGAATCCTATCAAGGACTTATAGTACTCAAATTAAAGCTACGAACAAGCTCTACAACATTCATGTTGGGGGCAAGATGAGATGACAATCATATCTTGGGCTAAACTGCCTTGAAGATAGGGGTCAAACTAGGGGATTTTACACTGTCAAGCCTTAGAAACCCTAGCTCGAAACTTCTCAAACTCTTCAATCATGATGATTTAACCTTGGAATAATCCTTATAGCATATCAATGCATCAATCCATGATAACATGGCTCTTGTTTTAGGTCTCAACCCTCTCCAAATCATCAGTTGACCTAGGGTTGACCCAGTCAAACCCTAATTACACCAATCATGGCTGAGGCTTCTTAATCTTGCACAATGACCTATCTAGGCTTCAAAGTGACCTTCAACACTTCTCATGAGCTCTCTCAAGACCTCAAGTCCATCCTCATGGCTTCAGAATCATCTGATGACTTTCCACAACTCTCAAGCTAGGAGACACACACACTTGGTTTCAATCACTCTCTCTGAGGATCTTCAAACTTCTCTGACAAAGATATCTGCCCTTGAACACTTGAATGACCCTATTAGCTAGCTTCATAGTCTTATATAGCTCTTGATTGGCAATCATACCTCTTGGTCTCCTGCATACATGTCAATGAAATGCAAATGATAATGCTAATGTGAATGAAATGAAACATAAGCTAGGTAAAGAAATGTTGGTCAAATTTTGGGGTGCAACAATAGTCACTTCTCGTCTGACTTGTTTTGTAAAACATTATTCTCGGCTGGTTGTCAGTTTTTGCTTGACCTATCTAATTCAGATCCAGGGCTTATTTTCCCCCGTATAAGTCCAATCCTACTTGGCACACCCGACCATCCCCGGCGGCATTGGCCTCGTTTCTCTAGCATTTATTTTATTGGAGCAGTTTCTTTTCATTTTGCATTGTGCATAGCATCTTCAGACGCATAGCATTTCCATTTCGTATGGAGCATTACGTCATATCCAGACAAGTTCATCAGAAACATTAGCATTTGCATACCCTTTGTTTCTGTCTCCCCAATCATAGTTTACAATTTATGTTTGCAGTTGGCAAATTTCTGGGTTTCTTTGGTATTCGACCGTCTTTTACCTTGGTTGTTTGAAAGTCGTTCTCTTTTCACCCAGTCAGGTCCAAGTCGTTCGAATAGGGGCAGCTGTTGCACCCCAAACTTTGCCCAACTTTTTTTCTTCTCACTGCATTCATATAGCATTAGCATTTGCATACCATTGTCCATGTACAGGGGATTGAGAGAGTTTTTCTCATTAGGAGGAGCTTATACAAGTCATTATTCAAAGTGCAAGAAGCCACAACCAAAGGGGGTGCAGCTAGGGTTTTCATCTGGTTAATCCTAAGGCAACAGTGAATTGGAAAGAGATTAAGACTCAATTCCAAGGCTTTGTGATCATGGAATGTTGTGTTGAGACACCTAAGAGATTATTCCAAGATCAATTCATCAATACTCAAGAGTGTGAGAAGTTGCTAAGCTAGGGTTTCTAGGCTTGACAGTGTAAAATCCCATGTTTAGTGCCTAATTTCAAGACCACATATATCAAGATAAACGTTTCATCCCATCTTAACTCCAACATGAGACTTGTAGAGCATGTTCTTAGCTTTCTTTTGAGTACTATAAGTCATTCATTGGATTTCTAGAACTAAGGTTATGAAGCAAACAAGTTACAGGTCATCAGATGAGTGTGATTTTGGTCCAGAAAAGTCAACCAACTTCCAAGACATTTTTGACCTAGAAGGATGTTTCTCATCATCTCGACCCAAACATGAAAGTTATTACTTATGATCTTAGCTTTCCAAAGAGTAATAGAAGTCCTTCATATGATTTGTGAAGCTTAAGATATGAAGCTTTCAAGGTAGGGGTATTTTGGGAAACTTTGATTATAGGCCACTTTTGATTATAGGTTAATTTCACCACTTTGCACATCTCAAATGGAAATCTTTCTAACTTGAAAGTTGCTCCAAATGGGGTCATTTGCTCAACCAAAGATCAAGGCATCATTGGACTGGCTTGGATATGAGAGTGCTTGAAGAAATTTCCATGAAAGAAAGCTTGAAAAGGCCTAAAAGGGATCAAAGGCATTTTGGATCATATAATGGCATATGTGTGCATATTTTGAGTCCAAAGAATATTCTAAGAATGATGGCAAAACCAGAATTTCAATTTGGGGTCATTTCCATGGCTAAATTCATGGTTATTTCACCTTGAAGTAACACATTCCAAATCAACCATTGATCCAATTCCAAGGAAATAATCACAACCATTGGATCACACACATCATCAGCAACATGAATGGACCAAGATTGAAGCTTGAAAGCTCTATTTTCGTGCACACTCATGAAGCTCCAAACCATTAAACTTGGATTTTCAATTGGACCTCCATGGGCCATAATTGGGCTTCAAAGTCATCCCAAATCCATTCCATATATTCATATCATCATTCACAACCAGAAAGAACTGATTTTGGAGGGAAGAATAACAGAATTCTATTGAGAAAAAAGGAAGGAAAATTGGAATTCGAGTTTAGAGAATCATCCACTTTCAAGCCAAATCAAGATTGTTAAAGGCTCTAAGGGAACTCAAGGAAGGATTATGCAATTTTTCATCAAGCTTCATCACCATATGAAGACCCAATGGAGGGGCTCCATTAAGTAAGTTACTTTTCAAGATTCCTCTTTGTACATGTACATATAGGCTGCCATTGTTGTGGATTCTTGCTCCTCTAGACTGGTAGGTGAATTATGTGTAGGTTTAGAGAGTGTTTACCCAAATTCTTGAAACGACCTCCAGATTTGTGGCTTTTGGTTAGGGTGAAATGTAGGTTAAAAATGAAAAAGAACATGGTATTCTTGATGTGTGCAACAAGACAAGTTGAATGGTGCGAGCAATTTTGATTTTTGGTGAGGTTGAGAACTAGCTATTGTAGCGCGTCGTCGGAGAAGACGACCGGAGCCACCGTGCTCCGGCGTCTGTAGTCTCGCTCCACTGTTATGTTTTAAATACCAAACAATGATGTGTCACTCCCATAGCCTTTGGATCAGGCGAGTTAATCTTGAAGGGAAGGTCATGATTTGAACTCATATTGTGTTGAAATTCAGAATGCAGGCGTGTCATCTCACTAACCATTGGATCCATTGACTGGGGTACAATATGGATGGCCTCGATTAGGTCTTAGTTTAGTTGACCGTAAATAAATGAAACGATGAGTTTCATTAGTTTAGAGTTTCAATTAGATTGGGCCTTTTCTTTCACTCCCACCTCAGCGCAGCCCATAGGAATCAACGTGATTCATTTGCTTTTTGCACCACGGCTTTATTCAATTTCTATTTCTTTTCTTATTTTTCATTTTTAATTGCTGTTTCATTTTAATTCTAAAAAAATACTTAGACAATTCCCAAAATCATGAAAAAAATTGTTCTATATACTTTGACATGTACTATAAGTTTCCACATTTTTGAATTAATATTTTCATGCATTTTTCAATTTAATATTGTATTGTCTTTTTAATGTTTCCATTATAATTGAAAAAGGACATATCTTTTTTCTTGATTTTATTTTGTGATCAAACCATCAAATAAATGCATGAAAATTCTTGAGCATATTGTTGACACCTTAATTGATTTTTAGGTATTTTTATCTCTGATTTTTTATATCATTTGGTTAGGATTTAGGTAGTGCTTTTAGGACCCTCTCTCCTTGCCTTACCCATGGAGCACCCTAGGGTTTTGCTCTCCATTAACCTACCTTAGATTTAGAATTTCCTCCCCATTTTTGGACCCCTGGTCTCTAAGACCAGAGGGGTCCCCTAGGATTTTTCTTAGAAGTTTTAGATGTGCTTTACTATTTTTGGTAGATTTTACTTTCTGACCTTCATTAGGGTAGTTTCAACCATGCCCTTGACCTAGTTTGCATTTGGTGTGATCCTTTTGCAATGCTTGTGCATCTAGCTCTCCCATATCCATACCCTTAACATCTTAAGGCACTTGTAAGTGCATTTCCAAGTTCAAACCATGTCCCTAACTAGTTCATAACCTAGGCTTCCTTTAGAGCTTCCCTTTAGTCTTTCCATAAGAACTCCTTTGAACGATTTCTATCCTTACTTGGTTTCCTTCCCTTGATTCCTCCAAGTCCTAATCTTATGATCCTTCTTGTGAGAGCCTAATTCTTCATTTGGTCGAACTCTGTGCATTCCATGAGCAGATTGAGCCTTTGATGGACTCCTTGTGATGATATACATTGAACATAGTGGATTCCTTTGGTTCACACTATGCTTCCCTTGATTCCTCCAAGTCATATTCTTAGGATCCTTCTTGTGAGAGCCTAATTCTTCCTTTGGTCGAATTATGTGCATTCCATGAGAAGTTTGAGCCATTGATGGACTCCTTGTGTTGATACACATTAAACATAGTGGCTTCCTTTGGTTCACACTATGCTTCCTTTCTCCTCTAAGTCCTATATTCTTAGGATCCTTCTTGTGAGAGCCTAATTCTTCCTTTGGTCGAATTCTGTGCATTCCATGAGAAGTTTGAGCCTTTGATGGATTCCTTATATTGATACGCATTGAACATAGTGGGTTCCTTTGGTTCATACTAGGTTTCTCATCCTTCCTTATTATTTGTCCTACATGTTTATGATCCTTCTTGTGAGAGCCTAATTCTTCCTTTGGTCGAATTCTGTGCATTCCATGAGAAGTTTGAGCCTTTGATGGACTCCTTGTGTTGATACACATTGAACATAGTGGGTTCCTTTGGTTCACACTATGCTTCCCTTGATTCCTCCAAGTCATATTCTTAGGATCCTTCTTGTGAGAGTCTAATTCTTCCTTTTGTCGAATTCTGTGCATTCCATAAAAAGTTTGAGCCTTTGATGGACTCCTTGTGTTGATAAACATTAAACATAGTGGGTTTCTTTGATTCACAATATGCTTCCTTTCTCCTCTAAGTCCTATATTCTTAGGATCCTTCTTGTGAGAGCCTAATTCTTCCTTTGGTCGAATTCTGTGCATTCCATGAGAAGTTTGAGCCTTTGATGGATTCCTTGTGTTGATACACATTGAACATAGTGGGTTCCTTTGGTTCACAATACGCTTCTCATCCTTCCTTATTATTTGTCCTACATGCTTAGGATCCTTCTTGTGAGAGCCTAATTCTTCCTTTGGTTGAATTATATGCATTCCATAAAGAAGTTGAACCTTTGTGGACTCTTGTGTTGATACACATTGAACTTAGTGAGTTTGTTTCTCACTTTGCTTACCCTCATTTTGTTTATCCTTTCATCTCCATGATTGTGTGGTGTTGTGCAATAGAAGTAGGGTATGCTTGATAGCTTTCTCTTTTCACCTACCATGTTTGCATTTAAAGGTTGAGTTTGTCTCCCTTTGCTTGTGTGTTTTCTCTGTGCATCTCTTGTTTGCATTAAAGGTTGAGCTCGTCTTCCTTTGCTTGTATTGTTGCATTGCATGTGCATTTACATTTTATACTTCATCTGCTTGACAGCCTTCTTTTGTCTTCCTTTGGCTTGTCCCCTTAGGGCTCTAATTTCCTTGTTTAAGGGAGTGATGATAGAACTTTAGGTTGAATCCTTTGCATGATAACATATAGGATAGATTCCCTTTCAAACTCAACATTAGGACCATCTTGCATGAAAACATTAGGGTTTTAATTAGTCCCCTTTAGATTCCCTTTTCTTTTCTCATCTTCAAACAATAATAAGACATCTAATAAAGGTAAGTTTGTATTGTATGTTACGAGTGTTGCACCCCAAAATTTGCTCAACATCTTTTACCTGGTTTATGTTTCATTGCATTATCATTTGCATAGTTCTATCATTTTCATATCATGTCATATCATTCATCCAATAGGAGATCAAGTGTGATTATTATCAAGAGAAGCCTAGCAAGAAATCTTACCCAAGCTTGAGAAGTCATCCAAGTCATCAGGAGGTGGTGGGAGATCTTGATCAGTTGAAGACCATCAATGGGATGTGAAGAATGAGGTGTGAGTATGAGATGTGTATAGAGTTCATAGAGTGCCTAGAGGGCCATGTTGGAGCTCAATCAAGTCATTGATTCAAATGCAAGAGCCACAGTTGAGGTATAAGCAATTAGGGTTTCATCTGGATCAACCCTAGGTCAATTATGCAATTGAAAAGCATTCAAGCCTACTTTGAGGTCATGGAGTTCATGAAATGATGTGATAAGACATTTGTGGTGTTGTTCCAAGATCAAATCAAGAAGAATCAAGAATGTCGGAAGTTGCTAAATTAGGGTTTCAGTGCAAATTACCCTGTTTAGTTCCTAACTTCAAGGCTACATAAGTTAAGATACAAGTTTCAAATGGATATTTGGCCAACATGAAAATTTTAGAGCATCTCAATACCTTTAATTTGAGTAGTAGAAGTCCTCCATTGGATTTGTAGAACTCAAGTTATGGTCCAGACAAGTTACAGGTCCTCAGATGCTTCTGAAATTTGTCTGTGAAAATCATCTGACTTCAAAGCTATATCTGACCTAGAAGGAAGTTTCACCTGAACTTTTGGCCAACATTAAAGTTGTTCCTCATGATCTTAGATTTCTAAATTGTACTAGAAGTCATCCATATGATTTGTAGAACTCAAGTTATGAGGTTTACAAGTCAGGGGTATTTTGGGAAAGTGAGATTATAGGTCATTTTCAAGCATAGGCCAAAATCTCCAACTTGCAAGCTTCAAATGGAAAATTTCTCAACATGAAAGTTGCTTGGAATGATGTTTTGAGTGTATCCAAGAGGTCATGAGGGATTTATTGAGCTCATAGCAAGAGTTGGTTTGAAATGTTTTGAAAAGGAAGAAAATTCAAATGATTAAAGGAGGGGAAAATGGGATTTTGTGTTGCAAAACCAAAACCAAGAAAATGAGTACATTTTTTGATTGGAAATTGCATTCTAAGATCATTGGAAATACCAGAATTTTGAGTTTAGTTCAAGTTTTGAGAGATAGCATATGGTTACTTCACTTGTAAGTTACATATGCAAAATCAATGCACAAGGCAATTCAGGCCAATTTCTCCATCCAAACTCTTTCTAAATGACATGTGCAAGGTGTTAGAAACTTCTAAAACCAATGCCAAGCTTGCAATGCACGACTGTCATAGTGAATTTTGAAGGAAAATCAAAAAATGCAAATCACTGTTTTGGGCTTCAACTTGGATCCAAAGGCCCATGAAACTCTTCTATATATTCATTAGATCAAGTTCAAATCAATTTTGAGCTTCATTTCGCGCCAGAGCAAGCAAGAGCAAGAAAATTTTCTCAACTGCAACTTGAAATCGGATTCTGAGTTTGGAGCCAATTCAAGCCAAATTGAGGTGTGCAATCTCTTCCTTGTGGATCATTGAAGCTATCTGGAGCATTTGGAAGCAAGCCACGAGCTCTAAGGACCTCTGTTTCAAGATCTATACCAGGTTTGCATTTCTCAAAATTCAGCATGATTTAGCATGAGATGATTAGATTTAGACTTGTGGTTAGGATCTACACATGACATAGATCGTTTTAGGCTTGATTTGAACTCAATTGGTGATGATTTAAGATGACATAGCGGATCTGTTTGGACTTGAATCTCTTGATTCATAAGGTTTTAATGTTAGATGTTTAGATCAGGTTGATGTACGCAACGAGATGAAGAGATCTATACCATTAATTTTGAGTTTAGTGAGAGTTGTGGATGATGCTATTTCTGAAATTTGAATCGTGTTTGATTATGGGTTGAGAATTAGAGCATTTTGATGATGGATTTGGATTGTACGTGAAAAACTGAGTTGATTTGGTATAGAGATTGTTATTTTTGGTTGTCTGAACCTGGACCTTCGCCGGAGAAGACGACCAGAGTCTTCTCCGGCCACCACCAACCACCATCCTTGATCTCCACTCTGATGACCTGAGATTTGGAGAAGATGACTTCATCATCGTTGGATCATTGCTTGACCTTTGACTATAGCCTAGATCCAACGTACACGACTTAAAGTTGGATTTGAATTTCTGAAGCCAAAACGCAGCGCATCACTTAATGCGCTGGCAAGCTGTGGCGCGTCCAGATCCTTGACCAGTCTCCAGATCCTATGGCTCTTGTTTATTTCTGTTTTTAATTCATTTTTATTTCATTTTGTTTTATTTTAATTGCCTTGTTATTCCAAAAATCATATAAATTCCAATTTTGATCACAAAATTATTTTAAAAATATCCTCATGATCCTTATGGAATTTGTGATTTTCTGGGATTAACAAAATACAATTTCATGCATTTTTCAATTTTTATTTGATTTTTCACATTTTATTTTGTTCTTTATTTTTGCATAATTGGCTATCTGTTTTGTTGAATTTAGTTCTTCCAATTGGTTTTGATTTTGGCTTTGATTTTTTAATATGTGTTAGGGTAGACATGTATGTTCCCTTAGAATTTTTTTTGGTTTTTTAGAACAATATTAGGATCTGTTTTAGGTATTGAGATTAGGACCCTCCCAAACTTGTGGATTTCCTTGACCTATCTCAATGTAGGAATTGTTTAGATAACTTAGAAGTTGATTTAGGATTCAATCTTTTTACACTAGGTTGTTCAAACATTCATGTTCTCCTAGGAATTTTATTAGATTTTTGCAACTTCATTTTCTATTTTAGTTGTATTTTGCAAGTGGCTTGTGTTTATGAATTCCTCTCTTGAGTGCTTTGGTTTGTTTGGCTTGGTTGGTTGCCTTGAAGTTGGTTTGAGCTTGAGTTATTTTTGTTGGAGCTTCTGGGTTCATTGAAGATGCTTAGGATTGAAGATTGAAGCTTGGAGTTGAAGGCTTTTCCTCTTGTGGAGATTTCGTTTAGGAGCTTAGGAAATTAGGGTTTTAGGAAGTGCCTTAGACCTAGTTTTGATTCTTTCTTCAAACATAGAGTGCATTGTTTGCCTCTATTCTATCCAATGACATAAAGTCCTTCTTGGGAAGCTCCATATCTCCTTAGGAGGGATGAGTGGTATGCCCAAGTGAGTAGAACTTTGAGGATGCCTTTCATTTGCAATGTTGAGTTCTCAGTGATTTCCTTTGGTTGTCATTAAGTTTCTTAACATTATAACTGAATCTTGATGGTTAATACTCCTCTTGGAGTGTGCTTGTGGGAGATTGAAGATTGATGAAGGTTGAAGATAGAAGTTTGCTTGAAGATGAGGCCTTTGCTGTCAACTTTGCTGTCCATTCAACTTTGTTGTCCATTCAACTTTGCTGTTTAGAGTTGCTGTTGCTGTTTGCTGTAGGAGTTTGGTACTGCTGTTTGGGCTGCCTCATCTGTGTCTTTTGTTTTTCTCTGTATTGTCTGTTTAGTTGTGCTGATTACCTTTAGGTTTGAGGTGGAGCTTGTCTCCTCTTGCCTATTGTTTTCTCTCCTGCCTCAATGGTATTGCTGCATTTCATGCATGTTCACTGTTTACTGTATTTACTTGCTGTTCTTTTGCTGTTTTCCCCTAGGATCTCTGATTTCCTCTGTGCAAGAGGAAATTATGACAGACATTAGATTTGTGAACCATGCATGACAACATTAGGTTAGTTCCCCTTTCAACCATATTTTTAGGGTCTTTCTCTTCTCATCTCAAGACAATTCAAAAACACAATAATAAGGATAACGCGTGTTGTACGCTACGAGCCTTAAGCTATTTGAGAAAAGGTTGTTGGAGGGTCACTCTTCAGTAATCTGGTTGCTTAGTATGGTACCCTTAGGGTGACATGCAACGTAGTCACTCTCAGATCACAAGTCTTTAGTGCAGTACAAGTTGCAAACAAACTATAAAACATTTCTTTCGTAAAAAACTCAAACAAACATTCAAACTCTGTTTTGTCCTCTTGGACCTTTAATCAGGAAAACCCTTTTCAGAAGGAGATAAAAACTGTCAGACAAGCTTGTGTCTTCCGTAGCCCGAACTACGTTTGCTATGATCTTTCATGCTGTATGAAAGTACGTAGGCACGAGATGCGATATCTCGGCGAGCAACCTTTCCCTCCTTTCCCGTAGGTAGGCGAACTACGTTGACTCTGATTTCTCGTTTCAGACGGGAATACGTAGGCATAAAGTGCGATACTTTGCCGAGTCATTTTCTTTTCTTTTTAACCCAGACCTGTAGAATAGGTAGAATAACACACCCTTAGATAGAAAACAAGCGTGGATCCCGTCGAGTACGACGGACGTGAGGGGTGCTAATACCTTCCCCTTGCGTAACCGACTCCCGAATCCAGGATTTGGTTGCGATGACCATTCCTTTCCCTCTTTGTGTTAGGTTTACTCTGAGCGTTTCCTTTCCCTCTGGTGGGATAAATAACGCACGGTGGCGACTCTTCTGTTTTGCCGGCGCCGATTTTCGCAGTAGCGACAACGAGCCTTAAGCGACTTGGGAAATGATAATTGAGCGGTCTCCTCTCAATCATCTAGAGTGTTTAGTGTACGTCCTTTGGGCGATATGCAACGCATTCGCTCCTAAGTCATAGTCTCTAGTGTAGTATGAATTACAAACATTCATCCAAAACACTTCTCCGATAAAAGACAAAAACAAACACCAAGTTCCTTTTGCCCTTTGGGGCTCTCTCTAATCAAGGAAAATCTTTTCAGATAAAAGAGTGTTGTTAACTCTTAGTTCTACCGCAAACGGTAACGCCTAAGTCTCCAACGAGCGAGCTGCATACACCGATTGCTAGAACCACCTGTTAACCCTACTCGGGTAAAAACAATAGAACAAACCTGTGTTCCGTCCTATCCCGAACTACGTTCGCTTTGATATCTCATACCTATTGAGAGTACGTAGGCACAAGACGCGATGTCTTGGCGAGCAACCTTTCCCCCATTACCCGTAGTTAGCCGAACTACGTTGACTCTGACTTTACCATTGCACGAGGGAATACGTAGGCCCAGAGCAGCGACGCTCTGTCGAGTCCTTTTCCTTTTCTTTCTTTTAACCCAGACCTTTAGCTAGATAGATAAACAACTCTTTAGGTAAACAACACAAGCATGGATCTCGTTGAGTACAACGGGCGTGAGGGTTGCTAATACCTTTCCATTGCGTATCCGACTCCCGAACCCGAGATTTGGTTGCGAAGACCGATCTTATCCCTTTTCGCTAGGTTTTTCCTGATCGTTCCCTTTCCCTCGTTTGGGATAAATAATGATAGGTGGCGACTCTTCTGTCATTACCGGCACCTTTTTTTCGCAGTAGCGACAATGGACAAACGACATCTGATCAAGAATAGGTACCCCTAACAGCTCATAATACTCCTTTAGGGTAGGAGCCAGGACATAGTCATAAAAGACGAAGCATCTCAGCTGGGCATCATGGAACTTCAGAAGAGTATAGACACCACTAATCTCATATACTGAAGGCTTGCAGACAAACCACACCAACCTCCCTTAAGACTGCCTAAAATCCTCCATCACCTCCCAATTGGCCATAGCAATCAAACTCCGCAAAGAACTAACATCTGGGGTTGGAAACCTGTAAGCAATTGTCCTCTTCAAGGGCTCCATGTCAAGAAAGAAGGAACAAGACCACTAGAATTGGGGAGGAAATATGCACCTGCAACACAGATACATGTTAATGAAATGCAAATGAAAATGCAAATGCATATGCAAACATGGGATCAAGATTGTTTTGCTGTTGATCGAGAAGAACCAGCGCTCCGCTTTAGCAAGAAAAAAGTACCGACAATAGGACCCACTAATATCAGGAACACAGATTCACACTGTAAAGAACCGGGTAATCTGAAAGCAAAGGTTTCCTGCACAACCCAATCCCTCTCACAAGTATGGACCTATCCACTGACAAGGTTTGGAATCCTATGCATTCATCAACGTCACAAACTTTTAAGAAATGATGATACGTTCACCATTTCTGGTTTGGCATCATCATCTCCTGAAGCGGCCTCACTTAGCTGAATCCCAAATGATCGGTCCCCAGAGTCGACAACCCTCACTAAGGACTGGAGAGAAAATCATCAAAGAGAATCTCGTCTAAGCGCGAATTTCATGGGGAACTATGTCTGCTAAGAAAACAGGCCCCCCACTAGTCTCCACAACTAATGCTAGGTTTATACTCAAGCCTGGGTTTTGACTTATCTCTCAGTGGAACATTCCCTCCCCACAGCACAGCAATAATGATACAATGCGGAAAGTAAATACAATAAGATAAATAAAGTACATATATACAACACCTAAAAAGACAAACAATCAAGCGCTAGGGAATGGTTGCTCGCTGAGACATCGTTGTCTCGTGCCTACATACTCTCAACAGGTATGAGAGATCAGAGCAAACGTAGTTCGACCTAACAAGAACACCGGTTGGTTCAAGTGTTTTAACTGAGTAAGGTTAACAAATAGTTCTAGCAGTTTGGTGTATGCAGCTCGACCATTAGAGACTTAGGCGTTACCGTTTGCGGTAGAACTAAGAGTTAACAATACTCTTTTATATGAAAATATTTTACTTATTAAAAGTCCCAAAGGACAAAAGAAGTTCAATGATTTGTTTTTGTGTTTTTTAGAGAAGAAGTGTTTTGAGTTTGATTTGTAACTCCTGTTGCACTATGACTTAGGAGCGAATGCATCGCCCTAAGGGTGTATAATAAACACTATAGGCAATTGAGAGGAATCCACTCAATCACCATTTCCCAAGTAGCTTAAGGCTCGTAGAATAGAACAGTCATTATCCTTTATTATATGTTTTGAAAATGTTTGAAGATGAGGAGAGAAAGGACACACTAAAGGGAGACTAACTCAAACTTAAAAGTTGTCATGCAGAGTGGACTTAGAGTCGGGATACAAAAGGGGAACTACCTAATGTTATAATGCATGGTTTAGCACCTAATGTCTATCATAACCTCTCTTGAATAAGAGATATTAGAGATCCTAAGGGATGAAAGACAAAAGAATAGAAGAAGAAAGGAACATGAAAATGCAATTATGCAAACATAGAATGCACAAATAGGATGAAAGTGAGGGAGGAAATATGTGTGGGGAATTATCCTCCACAAGGTCATCTCAACCTCAAGCATGCATATGGAAATGCAAAATAAGAAGAGAGAAATAAATGCACAAGATGAAATCACACAACAAGAAGAAAATCACACAAAATGCACCAAAAGTGGGATGAAATGGCCTAAACCAAACAACATCAACCACAATGCCATAAAGCAAAACAAATGAAAGGAAAGCCTAAAAAAAAGTGAGGATGGGAGGCTATATGAGGACAGTAAGAAACTCATAATATGCACTCAACCATAAGCATCACAAACAAAGTGCAAAAGAAAGCACAAAGAAGTCCTCAAGGATTCATCATTTTAGGTATGCTTCAAGTACCTCCTAAGGAGGGACTAAGCCACCTTAAATGAGACTCCAAGGTCATGGGACAGAAGGTAGGATGAGAGAAGAGTGCTCAAAAGCAAAAGCAATCACACCAAAAGAAAATGCAAGCACATACATAAAGGAAAGCAAACATGTCACATATGGAAACCCTAAATGGAAACTCCAAAAGGAACACAAGTTTGGACAAGCAAAACACAATGTCATGACCTAAAATTGAGCAAACAGCAACCTTAACAATTTAGCAACATGAATCAAAAGGAATTGAAGGCTCAAAGGATCCATCAAAGTCATTTCCAAGACAAACTAGGTCAATGTGTATGTATGAACCTCCCTTTGGGGTAACTTGACATGCAAGTTACCTCAAAATTAGGAAAATGATTCAAAAAAGGCCAAATAAAATGCTACAAGCTCATAAACATGTTGGAAACCAGAGGCCATGAAATCATAACCAAAGTCATCTCAAATCATCATCAAAGAAATTGATTCACATGGATGCACCAATTTGAGAGAGGGTTATCGAGGGTCAACAAAAGCAAGGTTAAAGTCAAACCAAAACTCAACCAAACAGGGGCAAAATGGTCCTCAAAAATCAATCAACTCATCATGGATATGAGGATTGATTTTCAAGAACTAAGACATGTAAAGAAATAACTCAAATAAAACACCTCCAATTGATTAATTCTTTTTTTAATTGAAAAATAAATCAAAAAAAAATTCTAAAAAAATAAAAGACATCCTAAAGTGTCTTGAACATATTTTTGTAGGATTTTATCAACTTTGGAAGTATTTAAAAAGAATTATTTCAAAACAGATGCAAAAATATGAAAATAATGAGAAGAAAATAAATTTGGAAAAGGAGTTGGTGCAGTTAGTAACAGAAATCAGTTATGCACATGGGCCTAGCTAAAAGGGAGGTGTGAATAGGAATTAAAGTCCCATTCCAAAGCCACCGTTTAATGAAACTGTGTGTTTTGATGGTTAATTGGGAAGTCAACGTTCAACATTCTCCGGTGCACTCGCGACCGTTGGATGGAGTCTTCAGTCAAATAGTTTGGCAATATCTAAGGGCCATCATGGTGACACACATGCGCCTGAGTTTTAAACATAAAAATGGAGGGAGATTGCAGACGCCGGAGCACGGCGGCTCCGGTCGTCTTCTCCGGCAGCGTGCTACAGTGGCCAGTTCCTAAAACTCAACAAATCTTATACCATTCTACTCGTCTGGTTATGTACATCAAGAATCCATGGTTTGTTTAGCCTAAAACCTCCTAAAACAACCAAATCGCAACAAAACAAATTCAAGCATTCAACACCAATCATCACAAACATCAACCAATTTATACCAGAATCCATCAATGAAGTCCAGAGATCATTAATATGAAAAAATGGCATGCAATTACATCATGAATTGAGAGAATTTTCGAGAAGTAAGTTACCTAACGGAATAGCTCCGTTGGACCTTCAATTGCTGATGAAGCTTGATGAAACTCTGCAGATCCACTCCTTAGAGCTTGAGGAAGATGAATTGGAAGTTGAATTGCCTTGAAAATAGCTCAATTGTGTTTCACGATTTTGAAATCTTGCTTGCTTGCTTCAAGTATGCTCTGCTCAAATCTCCACGAAAATGCCTCTCCCCTGATTCAAAAATGACCTAGAGCTTTTATATGATGGATATCCAAGCTGATGGAGGCCTAATTGTAGCTTAAATGTGAGAATTGGTGAAATTCCCAATTTCAACTTCCATGCTCATGCACACGTACAAACTGCCTCAATTCTCCTTGTTTTTCATTCAAATTTGCTGCTGAGACTTCACTTTGATCATGTGGATGAGATTTGTGCCTTGGTTTGATCAAATGGTGTGATTTGCAATGTTACTTCCACTTGAAGCAGGCATGAAAATGGCCATAAAAAACTCAATTTGCAAATCCAAAATTGGCATTGTTCTTAGAATGTTTTGTGGACTCAAAATATGCACACATATGACCAAAATTGATTCATCATGAATTTATTTGATTTTTATGCCTTTAATGCCTTTTCCATGGATTTTCCTTCACCAATTCTTCAATCCAAGTCCATTCAATGGTACCTTGATGTTTAATAGTGCAAATGACCCCCTTTGGAGAAAGTTTCATTTTAGAAAGATTTTCATTTTAGATGTGCAAAGTGGTGAAATTGACCTATAACAAAAATGGCATGTAATCTTACTTTCCAAAAATACCCTTGCCTTGCAAGTTTCATAACTTGAGCTCTACAAATCAAATGAAAGACTTATAGTACTTTTTGGAAATCTAAGATCATGAGGAGCAACTTTCATGTTTGGGTCAAAGTGAGGAGAAACATCCTTCTAGGTCAAAAGTGTCATGGAAGTTGGTTGACTTTTGTTTACCAAAATCACATTCACTTGAGGACCTGTAACTTGCCAGCATCATAACTTGAGTTCTAGAAATTAGATGAAAGACTTCTAGTACTCAAAGGAAAGCTAGAAACATGCTCTACAAGTTTAATGTTGGGGTCAAGATGAAATGAAACTTTTATCTTGAGATATTTGGTCTTGAAGTTAGGCACTAAACAGGGGATTCTACACTAACAAGGTTAGAAACCCTAGATTAGCAACTTCTCACACTCTTGATTCTTGATAAAGTGATCTTGAAATGATATATTATACATCTCAACAAAACATTCCATGATCACAAAGACTTGTAATTGAGTCTTAATCTCCTTCAATTTCACGGTTGACTTAGGGTTGACCAGATGAAAACCCTAACTGCACTACCTTTGACTGTGGCTCCTTATACTTGACATAACAACTTGAATAAGCTCTAACATGACTCTCAAAGCCTTGAATGAGCTTCCTCAACATCCCATATACATAATCATGAATTCACAAACCTCTGATGATCCCCAATTGGCCTCTAAGTTATGAGATAATCCACATATATCCATCAATCCTTTCAAAGAGCATTGACCACCTCTTGATGAATTTGAGAAGCACTCATGCTTGAGTAGACCTATTGCTTAGGCTCAAAACCCTTGGCAACCTTATCTTGTTATGCACACCTCTCTTGATCCCCTATTAAATGAACAATGCTATGCAATGCAAATGCTAAAAGAAAATGAAATGAAACATAAACCAAGTTAAGAAAAAGGTTGGGCAAATTTTGGGCTACAACACTACCCTTCTGCACAAGAGTAATTAGTTTCAAGTTCACTTCTTGAAATAACATTAGAGACCAACCAAATTCCACTGTTTGGTTAACTCAACTTCCTTCAAAGCTCTAAAAAGTCTAAGCAAACGTGATCTTCATATCCTACATGCTTCAAGGCAACTTATATACACCAAGACTTGGACCTGTAACATCTACTCCTTCACACAGCTCTGCAAACTACATGATATAGTATTAGTTATGTTCATACCCGAGAAGATCAACCTATCTTACAATAATGTGCCACAACATCAATTAAGGTCCTGAAGTGTGCTTCATGTCACAACATCTGATAAGACATCCTTCTGGTGAATTCAGTCCTTCATTATGCCATTTATATGAACCTCATCAAGAGTTCCATGTTCATATATACTTGATTGCTGATAGCAAGTTTGAGTAGACAGCCTGTATTCTACTTCACAACAAATCCCTTGAAATGCGTTAGCTTCAGAAACTCCTCTTTAGAGAACCCAAACATGCCAAAGTTTGATTCTTCAGAGAGGAAGGGTCACAAAAATCTTTACAAAAGGACTCCCGCTTTCCTTAAGTAGAGACACCTTCAGGAAGTCAGAGATAACTGCCACTTATCCTTGACCTCCAAGATGAGAAAGGTAACATGCTCCTATGTACTTAGATCAGAAATAAACTGACCCAAGCAGTGCTATCACCAACACCATATTCTAGACAAGTTTCTTGCCATGAAACTTTCTAGATAAATATCACATGCTTCTAGTAGAGACTAGAACACATCTGCTGCACTCCAATAAACTGATCCAAGAAAAATGTCTTCATCTTCACTTCCATCAGCACTACTTTCTAGCCTTAGTTTCTTGCCAAGAACCTTACTAGAATAAAGACAGATCCAGCTATATCTTCCTTGATCTAGTGATTCACTCCTTGAATCAACAGAATTCTGCATAATCTCTACTGATGGAATGTCTCCACATCTGGTTGAACATCAGATCTTTGAAGTAAACCAAATAGATCAGGGGCCTGACACTTGTGCAACAACTGATGAGACAACTTGATCATCAACTAAGGATAATCTATTAAATATTTGAGAATATCTCAAATAGCAATGAATCTTAAATCCTTATAATAAATCCTTCTCTGAACTTCATGGATAACCAATTAAATACATGTGTAGTCCACAAATAGCAACTGATCTTAAATCCACACAACTTGTTGAGAAGACCATCTGATAGATATTTATACTTTAGTAATACCAGAAGTATTCTTTAGTATAAGTATCTCTAATGTTGAAACATCAAGGCTGCCACCCTTGACTCAACCTGCCTATGACTTCCTCTTGCTAATAGAGCTCTTGCAAAACATGAATGGTGAAAATAAATCACCTCCCATTATATCATTTATCAGCACCAGAGACCTTCAGAAATCCTTTTTCAGCATAAGAACCAGATTATCTCCCGTAAAGAGCTCTTCTCTTCAAATTGACTTCAAGGTACAAAAAAAAAACCAATCTACCAAGTATGAAGTCAACAATAACATATATCAACAAACAACTCTCTTCATTCCATTGCTCCCGACTTTGGAATGACTAGAGCTTTCAGAAACGTTTATATCAAAGTTCTTCCATCAGAAAAATATGCAGCGGAACCACCAAAAGAACCTCTTCAACATGCCCTGAACAAGATGTCAGAACATCTTATAGGACACCATACAGAGGAAGAAGCCACTCCTCCTTGAGTATATGATCTGATCTATCCAAGAAGAACCTTCAACAAATCACAGAGGCTCCTATATCAGAGAGCACAACAACAGATACACTGAATCTTTCAAAAACTGGAGTAAACATAAACTCCCCCTTAACTCCCTAAGCAGCAACTCAGACATTTAGCAAGATCAGAAAATCAACTACCACTTCTCCTTGTTCAAAACACCAGAAAGTATGTCCCAGGATCTCATCCAGAACAGACAAGATGCCTGCTCTGATACCAATTGAAATTATAATATGCAGATCTCAGATGTCCTAAGAGATGCAAATAACATTGATCTCTGCTAAAACAGAACAAGGACAGAACATGACCATTTTAAATTCCTTTAAGAATTAACAATGTCATGACATCGGTTGTAACATCAGTAGACTGACAGAACTATTTGTCTAACCATTTAAGTTGTGCAGAATTGTAAATGCTGAAAGATAAATAACATAATGAATTGTTAACCCAGTTCGGTGCAACATCACCTACATTTGGGGGCTACCAAGCCAGGAAGGAAATCCACTATTAGCATAACTAATTCAGAGCTAAACTCCCAGTTTACAACTCCTCACTTAATCTCTACCCAATGCAATTTCTGCCTAGAACCCACTAGACAAGAGACACCTCTCACTCCCCACAATCACAACAGTGATAAATAATTCAATACAAGAAGGAAGACTATAGAAGACACTTTTCAAAGTCACAATACTTGATTTTGCTTAATAGCTTCAATCAAGAACAATAAACTCTTGCTTAAAAGCTTTGAGTGAACAATTAACAAATAACAGCCTAAACATGTCTACCACAATGCATCCAAAGATACAAAGGGTGACTTACAAGGCCACACACAAAAAACTCTCAAAACCCTAAACCCTTATTTTACACTCAAGTGTTTCTTGTTGTGAGTGCTTGTTTTCCATTGCTTCTGCGCCTCCTTAAATTGTAATGCAAACTGGGCTTGGGCTGGTCAAAAATAACAGCAAGGAGAGAAGATTTCAATCTTCATAAATTACAATAGAAATTAAGTTTAACCAAGTTAATCCAATCTCCACAATTCATGGTGCTATCAAATAGGTCATAGGCTTTTCATGTTATGCTCAACACTGCCTAGAGTCTCGCCTGAGATAACTAAGGAACCCTAGCAGGTTTCCTGAAATCTAGCCTAAGATAACTCAGGAACCATAACAGAAATCAAAACAGTGTTTATAATGGCAGATCCTAATGTCACAACATTCTGCTTGACATCCAGAAAACTCTGTAATTAATCTCAATCTTCAAAACAACAATTGATCTCCTGATCTTCTGCAGAATCTTCTTCATAAAAGTATAAACAAATATTATAGAGTTTCCTAAAAGGTCTCAACGATCCTTTTTATGAACACCAATTAAATCTGCACTTTGTTCCTAATAAATCTCTTTGACCTACACATACTGATGAGGTATACCCAACAAGATCTCATCAGACCAAAACACCTCTGTCAAGAGATATAAAATAGCATCTCCTATTGTACCAGACAGTGATGTCATTACATCTGTCTTGACATCTTGATTAAAACACATGACAGCAGTACTGTCATAACAGTAGATGTAGATGTTATGACATCTTGCTTAACATTAGTGCATAATCATGTTTTACCAAAATTTAGCCAATCATAGAAGCAGGGACAATCATAGAATCATGGAACTAACACCTTGAACTACAGAGCTCTGACTTCCTCATTGCACTATGAGGGTACGTAGGCACGAGGGCCCCAATACTCCTCGAGCACTTTCCTTTCTTTCTTTTCTTTCTCTCTTTCTTTCCTTCCTTTTAGCTAGAAGCCTTTAGATAGATAACCCATCCAAGCCTAGAAGAAAGCGAAATGGTTCCCGTCGAGTACGACAGATGTTTAATGTGCTAGTACCTTCCTTTCGCATAACCGACCCCCTTTCCTGTTTCTCTTTCCACTGGGTTTTATCGATATTTTCCCTATCCTTTGGGACTAAATAAAGTTCGGTGGCGACTGTAACACCCCCTTCTATACCCCCAAATAAACAATTAAATCACATAAGCACATAATAAATTTCATCAGAGTAAATTAAAATATGGTAGAAAAGAAGTATGCCACATCATTCACCAAAATAACATACAACAACTGCTCTATAAAAGACATGCAACAGTGGGGTAGTTCAACAGAGGAACTTAGTCCTACACCCACATCTCAATATTTAGAAATTAAAGCGGAAGATTAAAACATTGAATTACTTAAAACATGTTATCATATAAATACATGATTCAGTTTGGTCACAATATCATTCATGTTTACAAAACATTACCATCAGATACATACAAAAAAACTATCCCAAAAGAATACTATACAAGCCTAACTACCCGGTGCTACATATCAGAGCATAACCGACCAAAAGGATGAGGCTAAACTTCACAAAAGACCTCCAGCAACCTAATCTGCAATGCCTCATAGAGCATTATAAAATAGCAGAAGGGTGAGAAATATTATCATAATAATCAAGGCATATAATAATATATACATACACGAGTATATAACACATACATTTCAAATTTCTCACCATAATTCATTCCAATCATCATATACATCACAACATATGTGTACATAAACATGGATAATCACAAGCACATTTCATCATGCATACATCCATAATTCTCAATTCAATATTCACATAAAGTTAAACTTTCATTCAACATTACACATTAATCATGTGACTCAATGCAACTCAATGCAACTCATGCCATGTGGTACCAACAGTTGTTATCATTTTTCAGTTTTTACACTTAAACCGAGTCCACCCTTCTAGACCGATAACAACAAAAGCCCGTTCCCTAAGCTTTCAAACCCACCCTTCTAGGTTTGGGACAAGTCACTAGTCTCCACGAAACTAGCAAACATTGCCTATTGACAAAATGATGCATATGCAATCAACCACCAAATGCACTTAAGACCGTCTCGCATCTTAATCCCATGCGTTCAAATAATTCATCACTCAAGAATTATAACATGATTGCATACACATCATATTCATATATCATCAATACATTTATCATCAATGCACACATTTCACAATATGTTCTCATGCATTCTCAAACACAGTCGCATACAAACAATATGTATTCATAATCAATTCCACAATCTAGGACTCACGCCATACGGCTACCCAGAGCATATATTTCACAGTATACAATTACTCATTCCAACAAGGATCAAACACAATCGAACAAAGAAATCAACATGGAATAGAATCACAAGAAAAACCAAATGCTATCACGCTTGCTGACTTGCTCGCCTAGCGAGTCTCTAGTGAATGCTCGCTATCTGTTCGCCCAGCAAACAAGCTCGCGAAGGCAAACAGAAGCTACTGACTTTGCTCGCCACCTACATCGCTGTAGCGAGGCCCTAGTGAATACTTCGCCACCTCACTCGCTACCAGCGAACCAGATCAAATGCATTCTGCCCAAATCTGGAACCTCTCGCTAACTTATTCCCCCAGCGAGTTGCTAGCGAATGTTCGCGACCTGTTCGCCTAGCGAATGTCTGCGAACTCATAATTCCTACTGTCCCAAACCTCCGAAACTCACCAAATCCACCCGATTCAGTCTCGACTCGTTCCCGCAGCTTAAACTTAGCATTCCTCAACTAAACTCTCTCACTTATTCTCATTTTCTACCGTTAAAACTCAGTTTCTATCGATTAAATCCAATTTGCCCTAAAATGAAAGTAGTAGGAAAACATCCAACAATCCAACCCAAGCATACACAATCATATACATTGACAAGATAATGATATTTCACACCCTTACCTCGATTAATCGATGCTTGAGAGTTGTTCTTGAGCTTTTCTAACTTTTCCTTCTTGTTCTTCTCTTTTCTCCTCTTTCTCCTTCTTTCTCTTATGTTTCTATCTTTCTCCTTTCTCTCCACTTTTCCTTTATAAGTCTTTCCCTTCTAATTCCCTCCAACATCTATTAGTTCATTTAATTAATCATACATTAATCAAACAATCCCCTTAAATCATTTAATTAATATAAATAATTAATTAGTGAAAATTGGACTGTTACAACTATCCCCCACTTTAGGAATTTTCATCCTCAAAAATGTTACCTGATTCAAACAACTCTGGATAAGACTCCCTCATCTGACTCTCCAGTTCCAAAGTCACACTTCCTCCAGCCGGTCCTCCCCATGCGACCTTCACAAAACAATCTCTTTGCCTTGAAGTTGCTTCAACTCTCGATCCTCTACCCGCATAGGTGATGTCTCCATAGTCAGGTTATCTCTCACCTGTACATCATCTACTTGGACTAAATGAGACGGATCCGCAATGTATTTTCTCAATTGAGATAAATGGAACACGTCATGAAGATTAGCAAGCTACGACGGCAAAGCGACACGATAGGCTACCTCCCCTATCTTCTGCAAAATCTGATAAGGACCAATAAAACGTGGCGTCAACTTACGCGACTTCAAAGCCCTACCAACACCAGTCATAGGAGTAACTCGAAGGAACACGTGATCTCCCTCTTGAAATTCAAGTGCCTTCCTCCTCTTGTCATGATAACTCTTCTGACGGCTCTGAGAAATCTTCATCTTTTCTTGAATTATCTTAATCTTATCGGTAGTTCGTTAGACTATCTCAGGTCCAACCACAGAACTCTCTCCAGATTCATACCAACACAATGGCGTTCTACACCGTCTACCATACAATGCCTCGAACGGTGCCATACCAATACTCGAATGAAAACTGTTGTTGTAAGTAAATTTAATCAAAGGTAAGTAGCTATCTCAAGCTCCTCCCTTCTCCAACACACAAGCTCTCAAAAGATCCTCAAGTGACTGAATCGTCCTCTCAGTCTGACCATCGGTCTGCGAACGATAAGCTGAACTCAAACGCAACTTCGTACCCAAAGCACTCTGCAAACTTTCCCAAAATCTCGAAGTAAACCTCAGATCTCTATATGACACAATGCTAGACGGAATACCATGCAAACTAACAATCCTCTCAATGTACAGATTTGCCAACCTCTCCAACGGGTAATCCATTTTCATAGGAATAAAGTGAGCAGATTTGGTCAATCTATCCATAATAACCCAAATAGCTTCAAAGTTATTCGGTGTCCTCGGTAAACCAGATACAAAATCCATAGAAATGCTATCCCATTTCCACTCAGGTTTAAACAACGGTTTCATCAAACCCGACGGTTTTTGATGCTCAATCTTCGACTTCTGACAAGTCAAACAAGTATACACAAACTCAGCAATATCCTTCTTCATGAGAGGCCACCAAAATACTTTCTTCAAATCTTGATACATCTTGGCAGCACCCGGATGAATACTCAATCCACTATGATGTCCTTCTTCAAGAATACTCTTCTTCAGCTCAAGAACATCAGGAACACAAACTCGATCATGAAACCTCATGATACCATTCTCATCAATCCTAAAATCACCACCTCGACCTTGATTGATCAAAGTCAACCGATCAACTAAACTCAAATCATATTTCTGTCCTTTTCGAATCTCGTCCAGAATACCACTAGTAAGCTTTAACATACCCAACTGAACTCCATAAGAAGTCTTCTCACATACTAAACTCAAGTCACGAAATTGCTCAATCAATTCCAACTCTTTTACCATCATCATCGACATATGCAACAATTTCCTACTCAATGCATTAGCTACCACATTTGCTTTACCCGGATGGTAATTCAAACCAAAATCAAAATCTTCCAGAAGTTCTAACCATCTCCTTTGCCTTGCATTCAATTCTTTCTGGTCAAAAAGATACTTCAAACTCTTATGATCACTAAACACCTCAAATCTCGAACCAAACAAATAATGCCTCCAAAGTTTCAGCACAAATACAACATCGGCCAACTCTAAATCATGCGTCAGATAATTCTTCTCATTCACTCTGAGTTGCCTCGAAGCATCAGCTACGACTTGTTTATCCTGCATCAACACACCTCCTAAACCCATCAAAGAAGCATCACAATATACAACGAACGGTTCTGTCGGATTCGGCAAAACCAAAATAGGAGCTATCGTCAATCTTCGCTTAAGCTCTTGGAAACTTCTTTCACACTTTGCATCCCACACAAAAGCTTGACTTTTCCTAGTCAACTGCGTCAACGGCAATGATAACTTGGCAAACCCCTCAATATATTTCCGATAATATCCCGCCAAACCAAGAAAACTTCTAATCTCAAAAACTGATTTCGGAGTCTCCCATTGCGACACTGCTTCAACCTTCGACGGGTCAACTGCAATACCTCTACTCGAAATCACATGACCAAGGAAACTCACTTCCTTCAACTAAAATTCACACTTAGAGAGCTTAGCGTACAACCACTTCTCTTTTAATACAAATAACACAATCCTCATATGCTCGGCATGTTCTTCTTCACTCTTCAAGTAAATCAAAATATCACCAATGAACACCACCAAAAACTTGTCCAAATAAGGATGGAAAATCCTATTCATGTACTCCATAAATACACCTGGTGCATTAGTCACACCAAATGGCATCACGGAATACTCATAGTGTCCATACCTCGTTCTAAAAGCAGTCTTCTGAATATCTCCAGCCTTCACGCGAATCTGATGATACCCAGATCTCAAATCTATCTTACTGAACACACTCACACCAACCAACTGATCCATCAAATCATCAATCCTTGGAAGCGGATACCTATTCTTGATAGTCACCTTGTTCAATTGTCTGTAATCCACACAGAGTCTCATAGAATCTTCTTTCTTCTTAACCAACAACACCGGTGCACCCCACGGTGACACACTCGGACGAATAAACCTCTTCTTAAGTAGATCTTCAAGTTGACTCTTTAACTCTTTCAATTCCGATGCGGACATACGATATGGAGCCATCGATATCGGACTAGTTCCAGGAATTAAGTCGATCACAAACTCCATTTCTCGTTCTGGCGGTAAATCTATTATCTCCTCAGGAAAACTTCCGGAAAGTGACGAATAATTGGTAAAGCATCAATCGTTCAACTTTCACCAATGCTCACCGTTGCCATTAACAAGAATACCTTAGCACCCTCTTGCAATGATTCCTTCACTTGCTTAGCGGTCATAAACAAATCTTCCTCCTTCTCAAGTTCAGGAAAAATAACCGTTTTGTCAAAACAGTTAATATAAACACGATTGAATTCCAACCAATTCATCCCAAAAATAACATCAATTTGATCTAAGTGAAGACACAGTAAATCAACTCCAAAGTCTTTACCAAAAATACTCAACGGACAATTCAAACACACATATGGGGTAGTGACCGAACCCATAGCAGGAGTATCAATAACCATATCTCCACTCATGACCGACAACTCAAGACTTAATCTCTTAACATAATCAAAGGAAATAAAAGAATGCGTAGCTCCAGTATCAATTATAGCGATCAAGGGTATACCATTAATGAAGCACGTACCTCGGATAAATCGATCATCATTAGCAGTCTCCGATCCTGATAGAGCAAACACCTTCCCACTTCCTTGAGTCTTCTTTGGCTTATCACACTTGGTACTAATGTGACCTTACTCACCACAGTTGTAGCAAGTCACATTCGCACCACTTATGCACTCTAGAGCTTTGTGACCTGGCTTCCCACACTTAAAACATTTATGCTCAACACTTTTGCACTCGGGAGCACGATGTCCCTCTTCACCGCATCTAAAACATCTCACCGGAGTAGAAACTCCTCCCTCACTTGGCTTCTTGCCGAAACCAGCTTTTTGTTTCCCCTTCTCTGTAGGAGTCACATACGGTTTTCCTCTAAATTGACCTTTTCCTTTCTTTTCACTTAAACTCTTGTAGTGGCTAGACCGAGCCCTACTATCTTCATCATAAATTCTTCTCTTGTTCACCAACTCAGAAAATCGCCTAATCTTCTGATAACCAACAACTTGCTTAATTTCCGGCCTCAAACCATTCACAAACTTGAGACACTTAGATCTCTCAGCATTAGCAATGTTATAATGAGGACAAAACTTAATCAACTCCTCAAATCTCGCCGCATACTCGGCCACAGTTGAGTTACCCTGCTTCAACTCAATAAATTTAATTTCTTTCTTCCCACGCACATCTTCCGGAAAATACTTCTTCAGAAATGTTTCCCTAAAAATATCCCAAGTAATCACCATCTCATTCTCTTCAAACCTTTGGCGAGTATTACCCCACCAATCCTCAGCTTCCTCTTCCAGCATATGAGTGCCAAACTCCACCCTCTGCGCATCCGAACAATTCATAACTCGAAAGATCTTTTCTATAGCTTTCAACCAAACTTGTGCTTTGTCAAGCTCATGGGTTCCCTTGAAAACTGGTGGATTATTCCTTTGAAACCTTCCCAAAGCATGAAACTCATCATCAACATGGTTTCCAACATTCACACTGGCTTGAGGATTCTGCCAAATCGCACCAGCCAACCTCGTCAAAGCCTCCACAATCGCTTCGTCATTCCTACCTGCAACCATCGTTCTTGATTCCCACAACAAACCTTCATTGAAACAACCATATTGATAGTGCTACACACATACCAAATGAAAATGGGGAATAAACACATTAACAACTTGGTCAACAGACCGACCTGCTCTGATACCACTTAATGTAACACCCCCTTCTATTCCCCCAAATAAACAATTAAATCACATAAGCACATAATAAATTTCATCAGAGTAAATTAAAATATGGTATAAAAGAAGTATGCCACATCATTCACCAAAATAACATATAACACCTACTCTATAAAAGACATGCAACAGTGGGGTAGTTCAATAGAGGAAATTAGTCCTACACCCACATCTCAATATTTAGAAATTAAAGCGGAAGATTAAAACATTGAATTACTTAAAACATGTTATCATATAAATACATGATTCAGTTTGGTCACAATATCATTCATGTTTAAAAAACATTACCATCAGATACATACACAAAAAGTATCCCAAAAGAATACTATACAAGCCTAACTACCCAGTGCTATATATCAGAGCATAACCGACCAAAAGGATGAGGCTAAACTTTACAAAAGACCTCCAGCAACCTAATCTGCAGTGCCTCATAGAGCATTATAAAACAACAGAAGGGTGAGAAATATTATCATTGTAATCAAGGCATATAATTATATATACATACACGAGTATAGAACACATACATTTCACATTTCTCACCATAATTCATTCCAATCATCATATACATCACAACATATGTGTACACAAACATGGATAATCACAAGCACATTTCATCATGCATACATCCATAATTCTCAATTCAATACTTCACATAAAGGTGAACTTTCATTCAACATTACACATTAATCATGTGACTCAATGCAACTCAATGCAACTCATGCCATGTGGTACCAAAACTTGTTATCATTTTTCGGTTTTTACACTTAAACCGGGTCCACCCTTCTAGACTGATAACAACAAAAGCCTGTTCCCTAAGCTTTCAAACCCACCCTTCTAGGTTTGGGACAAGTCACTAGTCTCCACGAAACTAGCAAACATTGCCTCTTGACTAAATGATTCATATGCAATCAACCACCAAATGCACTTAAGACCATCTCGCAACTTAATCATATGCATTCAAATAATTCATCACTCAAGAATTATAACATGATTGCACACACAACATATTCATATATCATCAATACATTTATCAAGCAATGCACACATTTCACAATATGTTCTCATGCATTCTCAAATACAATCGCATACAAACAATATGTATTCATAATCAATTCCACAATCTAGGACTCACGCCATACGGCTACCCACAACATATATTTCACAGTATACAGTTACTCATTCCAACAAGGATCAAACACAATCGAACAAAGAAATCAACATGGAATATAATCACAAGAAATACCAAATGTTGTCACGCTTGCTGACTTGCTCGCCTAGCGAGTCTCTAGTGAATGCTCGATATCTGTTCTCCCAGCGAACAAGCTCGCGAAGGCAAACAGAAGCTACTGACTTCGCTCTCCACCTCACTCGTAACCAGCGAACCAAATCAAATGCATTCTGCCCAAATCTGGAACCTCTCGCTAACTTATTCGCCCAGCGAGTTGCTAGCGAATGTTCGCGACCTGCTCGCCTAGCAAACGTGCTAGCGAACGTCTGCAAACTTAGAATTCCTACTATCCCAAACTCCGAAACTCACCAAATCCACCCGATTATGTCCCGACTCATTCCTGCAGCTTAAACTTAGCATTCCTCTACTAAACTCTCCCACTTATTCTCATTTTCTATCGTTAAAACTCGGTTTCTATCGATTAAATCCAATTTGCCCTAAAATGGAAGTTGTAGGAAAACATCCAACAATCCAACCCAAGCATACACAATCATATACATTGACAAGATAATGATATTTCATACCCTTACCTCGATTAATCGATGCTTGAGAGTTGTTCTTGAGCTTTTCCAACTTTTCCTTCTTCTTCTTCTCTTTTCTCCTCTTTCTCCTTCTTTCTCTTATGTTTCTATCTTTCTCCTTTCTCTCCACTTTTTCTTTATAAGTCTTTCCCTTCTAATTCCCTCCAACATCTATTAATTCATTTAATTAATCATACATTAATCAAACAATCCCCTTAAATCATTTAATTAATATAAATAATTAATTAGTGAAAATTGGGTTGTTACAGCGACTTTGTTGTATCTTTGAGTGTGCGGTTCACTCAGGTATAATCCCGCTAGATTCATGTAGCACCCTAAAATTTTCCCTCATCTTTTTCTAACCCTAGCTAACTTTTTCTTCATGTTCATCTGCATCTTCACTAGGTCATAGTTCATAGTCATACATTGCATTGGTCTTCTAAGACATGGATCAAAGCATTTTTCTCGTGATCTAAGCTTCCCCTATTCAAAGGTGATTATCTGGATACTTTAGTCAAGTTGAAGCAAGAGATCTCTCAAGAGTGTCAAATGTTCAAGGTTCCTTCATTGATATAATCCAGAAGGGGTTGTGGATTAGGGTTTTGATTCCTTTGGACAATTCAAGTCATTTCTGCATCAGTGTACGTTCAAGGAAGATTAGGGTTTTTATTCGTATTTAAGCTTGAGGATATGTCATCAGCTGAGTTTCACTGGATTAAGTTACTGCAACTTGATGTGGATTCGTTTCCATATGGAGCATTGGTTCAAGATTACTCAAACATCAAAATTCTTTGGAGTTGATTTGTTCAAGTATTTGGTTCAAGATTACTCAAACATCAAAATTCTTTGGAGTTGATTTGTTCAAGTATTTGGTTCAAGCAAGGATAGAAAGTGCATTATGATTTAGTTGGGAGACATTATTCAAGTTCATCATCAATCCATTTCATTCAAGTTTCGAACATCCACCTCTTCACTCATTTCTCCATGATAACCAAAAATCTATTTTTACACCTAGAAACCATATAAATTTCAATTAAACCCCAATACCATTTTAAAGCCCATACCAAAGTCCATTTACAAAAAATTTCCAATTAACCAAATCATGTCCATAAACCATAATCCACTTTTGATATTCATTTCACAAGTCATTAGCTATTAATCCATGTTCAAATTTCATAAATTGTTTTTTTCTTTAAGTTCAAGTCCAATCCTCAATCCACATCCATTTGTAAAGGCAATCCTAATGTCCATTTTTTTTAAATACATGTCTATTTTTTTCACTTCAATTGAACCAGTTATCCAATCCAAATATCCACATCCATTGGATTCAAAATAAATCACAAATTCTTTTTTTTCCTCCAACATTCATTATGTATCCAATTATGTTCAATTAACCTATTCTATGTGTGTTTTAAGGAAAAATGTGGTTGACATGGATTTGGATCCTCTCCTTTTTTATATATTCTGCCATCTCTCATGTTTCTAATCTAACGATTCAGAATTTATAATGAATAATAACAAAGACAAATTACTTATCCATTTCTCTCTCCAGTTAAATGACTTTTTTTATTTAATTATTCATTATAAATTCTGAACCGTTAGATATATAAAAAAGGAGAGGATCCAAATCCGGTTGACAAATTCGCTCAACTCACCACGCACCTACATCATCAATAAAATTCAACAACTCCACGTCAATTTGCAACGTCAACAAGGCAATTCACGCACAGCAAAATTCACAACACGAGTACACATCTCATAGATGAAGGGGAATAAAAAGATAAGTGAAACTGAAACAGAGGTCGTACCTAAGCAACTTCTTCAAACGTTACTTCAAGAGAAAATCAGTCTTTTCTCCTTCGTATGTGATTTGCAGATTTGCGGTTAGTGTTCTTGAGCTTTTTTGTTTCGGTTTGGGAATTTGAGTAAAATTTAGTTAAAATCATTTACCGATTCGAGTAGAGCAACCAATAGCGAGTGGATTGATGTGAATATTTGCTTTAGATCGTGCTCTACCGCCGTCGACGATGAGCTCCAGCGCAGCGGAAGGAGCTGTTGTTCCGGCGATAGCATTTAAGAAGAGAACAAAGGGTCGAGTGAAGAGCGGTCGAGAGCGATTGGAAAATGAGAGAGCGACGGAGGTACCTCATCGAAGAGGGATGCGCGATGCGGCAATGAAGAATAGGGTTGGGTGTGTAGAAAGAAAGGTGAACAGAGCAGCGGAGAGGAAGAGAGGTTTTGTTGTTGACTCATTTAGGGTTTGTCACTAATTAACCAGTTGTGGCATGGACCGAGCTCTCAGGCCCAAATGGGAACTGCACCCCTTTTTCTCCTATAATAACCCCTGGCTTGTGACAAATATTCTTGGGGCTGCTGATTAAGGCCCATGCGTTTTTTTTGTGTGTAGTGGATCCTAAAAAACCTTTTTGCACCCCTGATGTTTGTTTTTGTCCTTTTAGTTTCTACAAATTTTAATTAGATATTAATATTTTAGATATTAGATTAGTTTTTTAATTGGTTAATTAGATATTAATATTTATTTAATATTAGAATTAATTTAAATTTAAATTTAGAATTAGATTAGGATTTAATCTTGAATTAACTTGGGACTAGTCTTTTGTTTAGAACCTAAGTAACCTTTGGTTTAGAATTAGATTAGAATTTAATTTTTGAATTAACTTAGGATTAGACTTTGGTTTAGAATTTAATTAATATAACTTTTAAACTTTGACTTTTCTCTTCTTAATTTTGGTTTTCATTTTGATCAATTCTCGAGTGCGTTTGTGAATATTTCTTTGACGATACTTATACATATTTGCCTTGGATATTAATTTGAGTTTCAATACTTGATGGTGTCTATGATTATGATGCTTCGTGTTTACTTGTTGTTTACCCCTGTATTCACATGATCCCTTAGGATTCCTAGCTCGACTTAATTTCTGATTATGTTCGAGGTAGGAGAGACACTAGGCTTTCAATCCTAGGATAGTCCATCTCATCTCAATTCTAGGTCCATAATTTGTATGATAACATTAGGTAGACTTCCTTTTCATCCTAACCTTAGGACTATTTTGTATGACAACATTAGGGTTCTCAGTTTCTCTTTAGTGTTTGCTTGTGTCTTCTCTTCTCATCTCAAACTTCTCAAAGACACTTAATAAAGAATAACAAACATTGTACGCTACGAGCCTTAAGTACATGGGAAATGATGAATGAGGGGTTTCTCCTCACTTGTCTATAGTGTTTAGTGTATGCCCTTTGGACAATATGCGATGCATTCACTCCTATGTCATAGTCTTTAGTGCAACGTGAGTCTCAAACTAACTCAATCCATTTCACTAAAACCAACAAACCAAATTCAAACCTTTTTATCCTTCGGGATTGTTCTTCAAATCATTTTCGATAATCTTTAAAACTACGCGATCCGACTATGCACTTGCAGTCACGAATCATTTAGACATACTAAGTCGCGATCAAGTTTTTGGTGCCGTTGTCGTGGACCAATTAAGTCGATATCGTAACTTTAGTGTTGCGTAGTATAGACTAAGGCAACTATTTTCCTATTTTAATTCGTCGATTGTATGCCAAACACTCGCTCTAAAGGTGAAAAGCTTGAGCAACCGATTGACGACGTCAAGCGTTTTATTAGTTTAAGACGCCAAATTAACAATTTCCGAATTAAGTATAACTTTCCACCACCTGAAATTCCCTTTCCAAAATTACCAATACCCATGGATGAAGAACCTCAGAATCGACCTCTCAAGTACTATGCCATCCATTCGCAGAAGGAACCCCATAACAGTATTATTGCTCCTGTCGTCGAGGTAAATAACTTCGAGCTAAAACCTCAGTTTTTATCAGTTGTACAACAAAACCAATTTTCTGGAAGTCCCACGGAGGACCCGAACTTACATTTGTCAGTATTCTTGCAATACATAGACAGTGAAAGCAAATGGTGTCAAAAAATTTGTTGAACTTCTAAAACAATTGAATATCACAATAGCTTTTACAGAAGCTATCACCCAAATGCCCTCATATTCTAAGCTTCTTAAAGAAATCTTATCAAATAAGAAAAAGATAAAGGATGACGAAATCGTTACGCTTATTGCTAAGTGTAGCGCGATAGTCCAAAATAAAATGCCTCATAAGCTGAAAGACCCAGGTAGTTTTTCCATATCCTGTGCAATTGGAAAATGTGTCATAAACAAAGCTTTGTGTGACTTAGGAGCCAGTATTAGCTTAATTCCCTTGTCCATATGCGAAAGGCTTGATATGGGAGAATTAAGACCAACTAAGATGTCTGAACAACTAGTCGATTTTTCTATTAAGTTCACGATAGGGATACTAGAAAATATTCTGGTACGTATAGGTCAATTCTATATCCCTACTAATTTCATAATCATGGACATAAAGGAGGATGCCAACACCCCTATCATATTAGGAAGACCATTCTTAGCTACAGCTAGAGCCATTATAGATGTAAAGAAAGGTAAGCTAACTTTCGGAGTGGGTGAAGATAAAGTCGAATTTATTTTGACACAATTCCTATAGGTACCAACTATAAACGATACATGTTGTCAGCTAGACGTCATCGACGAATGCGTAAGAGAAATGGAGATGGAACAAACTTCTTATTCTGAAATCCTAAAAATTCCAATACCTCCAATTTTTGAAGATGATAATTGGCGTGGTGAATACCAAAACGAAAGTCTAAGTGAATGCCTAGCACTAACACCCAATCATATGCCTTGCCCAAAGAAACCGACTTTAGAACTTAAAACATTATCCAAAAATTTAAGGTATCAAATCCTAGACACCGAGCTCGAACGACCAGTGATAATCAACACAGACTTAGGACAAATAGAAACTGAGAAACTACTGCATGTCTTAAGAAAATACCCATCTGCTCTAGGCTACAACATTTTCGATCTGAAAGGAATAAACCCTTCTATCTGTATGCATCGTATTATGCTAGAGGAAGACTGCAAGAGCTCTAGAGAACATCAAGGAAGGATAAATCCCATTTTGAGCGACGTGGTCAAGAAAGAAGTACAAAAGCTGTTAGAAGGTGGAATTATATACCCGATCTCCGACAATCAATGGGTTTGTCCAGTGCATGTCGTACCAAAGAAGAGGGGGTGTTACAAATATTAAGAACGAAAAAGGCGAATCTATAACACAAAGAGTTGTGACCAGAAGTAGAATGTGCATTGATTATAGGAAATTGAACAAAACTACTCGAAAAGATCACTTCCCTTTGCCTTTCATTGATCAAATGCTTGAGCGATTAGCTAAGCACTCCTACTTCTGCTATTTAGACGGTTATTCAGGATTCTTTCAAATCCCTATTCATCCTGATGACCAAGAAAAGACAACCTTCACTTGTCTTTATGGTACACTTTCCTATCGACGAATGTCGTTTGGGATATGTAATGCTCCCGCAACATTTCAAAAATGCATGATGTCAATCTTCGCTGACTTTATAGACGACATCACGGAAGTATTTATGGATGATTTTTCTGTTTGTGGGCAGAGTTTTGAAGGATGCTTATCGAACCTAGAAATGGTACTTGAAAGATGCGTAAAAGTAAATCTCGTGTGAAATTGGGAAAAATGCCTTTTCATGGTCCCACAAGGAATCATACTTGGACACATAGTGTCTGATAAGGGGGTTGAAGTAGATAAAGAAAAAATAGAAATTATAGAAAACCTTTAACCTCCTAAAACCGTAAGAGAAATACGAAGTTTCTTAGGGCACGCCGGTTTCTACCTACGATTCATTAAGGATTTCTCTAAGATCACTAAACCGCTGTCTGGCTTATTAATGAAAGACGCTGAATTCATTTTCGATGACAAATGCCAGAAAGCATTTGAGCAATTAAAAACAGCTCTCATACCGTACCCATCATGCAACCACCTGATTGGAGGTTACCGTTTGAAATCATGTGTGACGCTAGACGAAGCTGAAAATATAATCTCTCACTGTCATTCTGCTCCCTATGGAGGACATGCAAGCACTTCAAAGACTTGTGCTAAGATCTTACAATCCGGCCTCTTTTGGCCCACTCTATGGAAATATGTCCATATTGTGATCATAAACTGTGATCGGTGCCAACGCACCGACAATATCTCTAGACACAACGAAATGCCAATGAAAGGCATTCTGGAAGTAGAAGTCTTTGATGTGTGGGGAATTGATTTCACAACCACTCATATAATCACATTTGAAGTAATGCATTATATCACACCATGTTATAACATAACCTCAATCATGTTGAACATTAAAATATCACTACTCATGTTCACAAATATATGCAATGCGACTATTTATGAATATAACAACAACAACATCATCATGCACAATAACCCACCACCATGGTTACTGTACATCGCCCAAAGTGGCCAACAAGCTTAAAATACATGTCCTTATTACCATCATTAACATCACAACAACATCTTTGTAACAACACTCAAGATTCTTCACTTACAATAAGACTTCTTAGTGTACATAACAAGTATTAATCACATTCCTAAACATATTATACATAAAAGTACTGGGAAAAAGATTCACCTAATATACCATGTTAAAGTTCTATTTATTAGCTTTCCAACTCTTTAAACGATTCGTCATTTGGATATTTGGTTAAAAAGTTATGATCTAACTCGTATTTAACATTTTTGCAAAATCTGAGTGCATGTGTCGACGCATGGTGTTGCACCCCAAAATTTGCCAATCTTTTCTTTACCTAGCTTGTGTTTCATTTCATTCACATTAGCATTATCATTTGCATTTCATTGACATGGGTGCAGGAGATCAAGAGGTATGATTACCAATCAAGGGCTATACAATACTATGAGGCTAGCTAAGAAGGTTATTCAAGTATTCAAGGGTTGACATCCTTGTCAGAGAAGTTAAAAGATCCTCAGAGAGAGTGGTTGAAGCCAAGTGTGTAGGTCTCCTAACTTGAGGGTTGTGGGAAGTCATCAGATGATTCTAAGGCCATGAAGATAGACTTGAGGTCTTGAGAGAGCTCATGAGAAGTGTTGAAGATCACTTTGAGGTCTAGACAGGTCATTGTGCAAGAATAAGAAGCCTCAGCCATGAGTGGTGTAGCTAGGGTTTGACTGGGTCAACCCTAAGTCAACTGAGGATTTGAAAGAAGTTGAGACTTAATTCAAGGGCCATGTGATCATGGATTGATGCATTGAGATGTTATAAGGATGATTCCAAGGTTAACTCATCATGATTGAAGAGTTTGAGAAGTTTCAAGCTAGGGTTTCTAAGGCTTGACAGTGTAAAATCCCCTAGTTTGACCCCTATCTTCAAGGCAATTTAGCTCAAGATGTGATTGTCATATCATCTTACCCCCAACATTATTGTTGTAGAGAATGATCTTAGATTTAATTTGAGTGCTAGAAGTCCTTGATAGGATTTGTAGAGCTCAAGTTATGGCTTTGACAAGTTACAAGTCATCTGAGGAATGTGGATTTGGAGCTTGAAAGTTACCCAACTTGCATGAAACCTTTGCCCTAGAAGGATGATTCCCATGAACTTTTGGTCAACATGAATGTTGTTCCTTATTCTCTTAGCTTTCTAGATAGTACTAGAAGTCCTTGATAGGATTTGTAGAACTCATGTTATGGCTTTGACAAGTCAAGGGTATTTTGGACATTTGGTGATTATAGGTCATTTGTGATCATAGGCCATTTTCACCAACTTAGAGGATTCAAATGAAATTTTGTTCAACTAGAAAGTTGCTCAAAATGGGGTTTTAACCTTGGCTATGCATCAAGGAGGCATTGAGATGGCACAAGGAGAGACTTGGTTCAAGAAATTTTGAAAAAGGAAGAATTAAAAGGATTTAATGGCCAAAAAATTCAAATAATTCATTTTGTGACCAAATGAAACAAAATTATAGGTCAAATTGATTGGAAAAATGATTCTAGAAACAATGGAAATGTTAGAATTTTGATTTGAGGTCATTTGAATAACATTCCATTTCATTTCTTCATGACGAAGCAACATATCCAATTCATACCTTTGGCTTGCAAACAAGGAAGATAACTCATCAAACACATTCAAAATCTCATGAGAACTTGATTACACACATAGCCATGCCAAGAGGGAGTCAGAGTAGTGATTGCCATGGATGATATTTTGAAGAGATTTTGAAAATCCAAAATCTCATTTGGATGGATCCAGAAGTTTCTAGACAATCCCAATCACTTCTATATAAGTCATTGAGTGGACTCAGCCATTTTTTTGGAAGGAATTGAAGCTGGTTGCAGAGAGGGAGATCAAAGTTTCATGAATGCAAGTTGAGATCTAATTTTCAATTCAAGGAAGAACCAAGCCAATTTGAGGCGTGCATTAGCTTCAGAGGGAAATTTGGAGTGAATCTGGATTGTTGTGGAGGTTGAATAGTGCAAGAACCACTTCTGTTGCAAGCTTGAACACAAGTTGGTGAATTTTTTCATTATGCATGATTTAGGCAGTGATAGATAGAAATTCATATGTGGTTAGGATCTTGAGGATGAGTAGTTGGATTTAGGATGTTTAATTGCTTGATTGGAGATGATTTAGGTCAGATGCCATTTTCGGTTGAGATTGATATTTCATGATTCATGCGTTTTGAGGATGAATAATTGGTATGGTTGAATTGCTGGGAAGATTTTGGTCAAGATTCATTCAGGAATCGTGGCAAATGGTTGGCTGTAGAGGAAGTTAGGGTTCTGCAGGGGTGGCCGGAAAAGCCACCGGCGATGGCTGGTGCGCGCGCAGGTTGCAGGTTCAAATTGGAGACGATGAATAAGAACCCTCAGATTAGGGTTGGACCTTTGACTCAGGCAATGGATGAATGGCCACGATTGCACCTCAAACTCTGAAGAGAGATTTCCCAATGAAACGCACCGTTTCATTAATTGACTCGTTTTGGGCTTAACACTCAGAGTGATATTCACACCCCCTTTCTGGCCCAACCTAAGAAATAAACTGATTATATTTGCTATTTGCCACGCATTGTTTATTAATTTCTTTTTATTTTCTTTATTTTCATCATTTCATGTGACTTAGAGATTAATTCATAAAAAATAGGAAATTAACTCAATTAATTCCAAATTTTTTTCCCCTGATTCATGATTGAATCTAGAATTTTGTAGATTAAAAATATTAAGAATTCATGAATTTTTGATTTTATTTGCATTTTTTGAATATTAATTGATATTAAAATGGCCATGGTTGATACCTTGTTTTGATTAATTTGGTTTGAGCCTTGATATTTTGTGTGTAGCTAGTATAGATATGCATGATCCACTTAGATTTTTCTCACATTTTTGTGGTGAAATTAGGAGGTAGTTTTGAGTTGAAACTTTAGGTGCTCTATTTTTAGGGTTTATGCTTAGTACCTTGTGATCTAGGTTTTATTTCTAGGACTTGGTAGATGATTCAACCTCTGAATTTTGTTTGGTAGATTCATGATTGGATTAGGGTCCCATAGTTATTTTTGTAAGATTTTACAATTGGTTTTAGTATTTTAGATAGGACTAATTTTAGTACTAGGTTTTAGGTGATCCTAACCTGCTAATTCAATTAGATTGATTTCTTTAGTTCCCTTAGATTAGGGTTTTTCCTCTCTTGCTCTTGGAGGATGTTGAGGACAAGCTTGGGTTGCTGAGGATTGCTTGAGGAAGCTTGGATGTGAAGATTTCCCTTCTTTTGGTGTAGCTTTGTTTAGGTGCTAGGATTAGGGTTTGCAGGCAGAGCTTCTAGATAGATTCTCTTCTTTCATAAACATGGAAGGTGTTGACCATTTCCATTATTCCCTATGATGTAAGGTCCCCTTGTAAAGGCCTCATCCCTCCTTTGGTAGGATATGTGGCTCTTCATAAGTTGGTAGAACCTTTGAGGGTCCCTTTCTCTGATGATGGAGTGCTCAGTGGTGACCTTTGGTCTTCACTCTGTTGTCAATCATCCAAAACTTGCTCTTGTTAGATTAATCTTTCTCCCTTGTTGGAGGATGGAATTCCTTGTTAGAAGATTGAGGATGTTAGAAGTTGCTACTTCCCAGTATGTGAAGACTGCCATTGAAGCTGAAGCTTAAAGATCCAGAAGAACAAGTTGACACTTGTGAAGGGAATCCAGTTGAGATTAGCGAAAGAGCTGAAGCTTGAGGGAAACAAGTTGAGACTTGTGTGTTTGATGCATTGAGAGCCTGAAGGAACAAGTTGATACTTGCAATGGGGATTGAAGCCTGAAGGTGGAGCCTACTTTGGAGCTGAGGCTTGAAGAAGAAAGAATAAGTTGATGTATTAGAAGCTTGAAGAAGTAAGTTGATATTTGCTATTGAGGATTGAAGCTTGAAGATGGAGTACCTTCCATTCTCTTGAGGGGGATAGTCCTGAAGAGCAGTTGAAGACTGAGGACTGAACTGCTGTCAGAGGAGAGCTTTGCTGTGAAGTTGTGGAAGCTGTTGATCTGCTTTCTTTCCTATCTGTTTGCTTGATGTGCAACTGTATTGATGTGACTTGTTTGATTTGCTTGATGCATTAGAATAAGTCCATATCTAGATTGATTTAAGCTAGGAGCATTATTGCACTAGAGGTTGAGTTGCTCCCTCTGCTTGTATTTTTACTGTTTGGCTTTGCTTGCGGGTATTCGGTAGAGCCCTGCTCCCTTGCCTATGTGGTTTGTGATTTGCTTGATGGCATTTTATTTCACTTCCTCTGTATGATTGCAGTTATTGTATTTTGCTTGATAGCATGTTATTTCCTCTGTATGATTACAGTTATTCATATCTGGCTTGCGGTTGAGATGAGCTTGTGGAGGCTGATGCCCCACACACATTTCCTCCCTCACTTGCATTGCATGCATTTTACAGTCATTTACTGTTTACTGTTTAAGCTGATGCTTTATCTGTTTCTGTTTATCATTGACATGATCCCCTAGGAATCTCGCTTCCTTTGATAAGGAAGTGATGATTAGAACTTTAGGTCGAAACCTATGCATGATAACTTCTAGGAGTTCCCTATTTCAAACCTCAACCATAGGATGAATCCTTGGCATGACAACAGTAGGACTTGATAGTCTACCCTTAGTTGAACCAGCTCGTTCTCTCTTCTCATCTCAAAACAAATTAAAATACAGTAACAAAGGTTAACTGACGTCGTACGTTACGAGCCTTAAGCTATCTGAGAAAGGATTATTGGAGAGTTTCTTTTCAACAGTCTGGATGTTTAGTATGGCACCCTTTGGGTGACATGTGACGTATTCACTCTCAGGTCATAGTCTCTAGTGCGATATTAGTTGCAAACATCCATAAAAAACAGTTCTTCCGTAAAAGACAGAAAACAAACTTCAAACCTTTTTGCCCCGTGGGCCCATAATTCAAAGGAAGCTTTTCTGAAGAAAAGAGTGTCGTTAACTCCCAATTCTACCGCAAACGGCAACGCCTAAGTCTCCAAGGGTCGAGCTGCGTACACCAAACTGCTGGAACTGTTTGTTAACCCTACTCGATAAAACAGATGAATCCGAATTGTCGTAATCCGTATTATCCCGAACTACGTAAGCTCTGATCTCTCACACCTGTTGAGAGTACGTAGGCACAATACTGACGTATTGGCGAGCCACCTTCCCCGTAACCCGTAGTTAAGCGAACTACGTTGACTCTGATTTCTCATTCACTGATGATAATACGTAGGCATGAAGTGCAACGCTTTGCCGAGTCATTTTCTTTTCTTCTCAGACCGGCCTTGATAGGTAGATAGTTAAATAAACCCGTCAGATAAACACAACAAGCGTGGATCCCATCGAGTACGATGGACGTGAGGGGTGCTAATACCTTCCCCTTGCGTAACCGACTCCCGAACCCAGACAATGGTTGCGATGACCTTGTCTTATACCTTTTCGTCAGGTTTTTCCGATCGTTTCCTTTCCCGTTCTGAGGGATAAATAACGAAAGGTGGCGACTCTTGTGTTTTGTCGGCACCTTATTTTCGTAGTAGCGACAGCTGGCGACCCAACTGGTGACTTGATAGTTTCCTGGGATCCAATGTCCCGTATGCGAGTCGGTTTGGGGATCCAACATCCCCTGCGAGAGTCAATCCTAGCGCTTGTGTGTTTACCTGTTGGGTTGTGTTTATTTATCGCATTTTATTTCCCGCACTTTATTTTCAGTATGATATGATTATCTGTGCTGTTGTGGGGGGGGGCATTCTGATGAGTGAGAAGCCAGACCCAGGCTTGAGTGTACCTAGCATTAGTTGTGGAAATTAGTGGGCGCGTGCTTGCTTTGCAGGCACTAGTGTCTCATGAAATCCACGCTCAGACGAGGTTCTCCCGGTTGACTTCTTTTTCGGCCCTTTGGGCCTGAGGGGTTGTTGGTTTGGAGGATTGTCGACTCTGGGGACCGATCATTTGGGATTCAGCTAAGTGAGGCCGCTTCAGGAGATGGTGATGCCACACCTTCTGGGTAACGTATCACCCCTCTTGAACGTCTGTGACGCTGATGACCGCATAGGATGCCGAACTTGTGTCAGTTTAGGTCCATACCTGTGAGCAGGGTTGGGTTTGTTGCAGGAAACCTTAACCTTCAGACTACCTGGTTTTCTTGACAGTGAATCAGTTTTGTTGGTATCAGAGGTTCTCATCATCAGATATGTGTGTTCTTGACAGAGCAGAGTTATAGTCTGACATCAGGGGTTTCTCCTCATCATCAGATATATATGTGTTCTTGACAGAGCAGAGTTATGGTCTTGTATCAGAGGTCCTTATCTTCAGAGATGTGTGTTCTTGACAGAGCAGATTTATGGTCCGATACCAGGGTTTTCTTCTTATCAGTGATAGTGGTTGTTCTTGACAGAGCAGTATTGTGGTTTTGTTGACACAGAACCTTCATCTCCTCGACAACACAGTTGTCTTGATCTCCTGCGGCATGATTGCATTTTACATTGCTTTGCATACCCATTTGCATTTCATTAACGTGTGTCTGTGTTGCAGGTACCATTCCCCCGGTTCAGGTTTTCTTGCCTTCTATTGTGCTACTATGGGTTCTCTGAGGAAGACTGTGGCTTACAAGCTCCCCACTCCTGATGTTGTTCAGCTGACTGGTTTGATTGCTTTGGCAGATGATTCTGTGAGAGGTGAGTTCAGAAAGTCTTATGGGAAACTGCTCAGCCTGGTTCGTAAACCCTCTGTGTTTGAGTTGAATGGGTTGCATGCCTTGCTGCAGTTCTACCACCCTCCTTTGAGATGCTTTACTTTCCCGGACTTTATTCTCGCACCCACACTAGAGGAGTATGCTGATTTGTTAGGTGTGCCTATCAAGAGTCAGATGCCCTTTGTTCATATGGATGCGGAGCCTAATTTGGCTAGTCTAGCCCCTTCACTTCATCTGGATGCCTCTGAGTTGGTCTTGTCTAGTTGGAACAGGGTTCCCGGTTTCTTCTTGCAGTTCTTAGTGTGAAAGGCCCAGCAGTGCGCCAAAGACGGATGTTGGATCGTGTTCAACGCCATCCTTGCTCTGTGCATATATGGCATCATTTTGTTCCCCAATATGCCCGACTTTGTAGACTTCGACGCCTTTCACATCTTTGCAGCAGGGAATCTAGTCCCTACCTTGATATGAGATGTCTATCATTCCGTCCACTACAAGAACGAGAACAGAAGGGGTAAGAATGTCTCGTGCTGTGTGCCCCTGCTCTATAGATGGCTTGATAGCCACCTACCCAAGAAGGGTCCCTTTGCCTCGTCTGCAGCCACAGCTAAGTGGTCTGAGCGTTTGATAAGTCTGTCAGCGGAAGACGTTGCCTGGTTTGATAGAGATAGGTTGGGTACTGAGATTATCTTCAGCTGCAGTGGGTTTCCGAATGTGCCTTTGATAGGCAGGAAGGGCTGTATCAACTATAATCCATCTTTGCTGGTCCGACAGTTTGCTTATGCTTTGAGAGCTTCGCCGAAGGATGAAGAGGTGCAGGAATCTCTGTACTTCACTGGTCTTCTAGAGGAGGATATGTTATCTAAGCTTCAGCATGCTTGGAATGGTATCTGTAAGCAGGGAAAACCGTTGCTGGGGAAAAGTAATAGCCAAGCCTACGCTCCGTATGTGACTTGGATCAGAGCCAGAGCAGATGTCATAGGGATGCCGTTTCCACCTGCCCAGCCAGAAAGCCCTCCAGTGATTGAAGAGCCTACCACCGTGCCTATTCAGCAGCATAATCAGGTGTTAGCAGAGAGAGATGAGCTGAAAAAGGCAAATGAAGAACTGGAGAAAGAATTGGCTCAACTCAGAAGCGAAAGAAGCGAAGTCGTCCGTTCCTTCAAGAGGCAAACAGAGCTGGTGAACCAGTTAGGGATAGATTTGACTAAGCAGATAGCTGAGCGTGAGCGTTTGGGTCGGGACTTCAAAGCTGTCAATGGCGTACTGGCCACGAAGAAGTAGCACTTGGATGAAGCGTACAGGAGAATATCCAAGTTTAATCAGCATTGGAAGGCCACCCTAGCCAACGGCAAAGAACGGGAGGACAAACTGAAACAGCAGATCTCCAAGTTGAAAGCCCAGGTGAAGGCCAGTGAGAAGTGGTTTGATGAAGAAACCGCTCGCAGATATGTCGCCGTTGCCCTGCTCAACAAGGCTCTTGCTAACCTGAAGGAGCGCAAACTGACGTTTGAGTCCAAGAAGCGGAAGTTAGAATATTGTTTCGGCGAAGGAGCATGGGAAGACTCAGTTGAAGGCCTTCAATACACTATTACGCAGAGGGAGTTACTCGTCGAAGGGTTGCTCACTCGGCCTTATCATCCAGAAACGAGGGATCTGTTAGAAGAGTTTCGAGCCCGTGGCCGTACTTGACTATATTTGTAATCCTTTTGTTTTGATTATTGTTGTATGCTGACCATCACCAGGCTTGTTGGTCGAGGTCATGCTATGGATTCTGCTTGTATCCAGTGATGTTGTGTACCGCCTTGATGGGCTTTCTTTATATATATGAGATGTTATTTCCATGATTGGACTCATACTTCTTATTATCAGCACTGGCACTCGGGCACTAGGATCGGGGGGGAAATCTCCCTAATGCACAGACACACGTTTTCATTTGCATGAAGCATCTGCATAACGAGCACTTTGTCGTTTTTTCTAACCCTTTTGTGTATACAGGTTGTTTCAAGTTGTTCCAGGATTGATCAAAGACCAATCCACTGCTATCCGACTAGAGCAAATCAGGCCAGAGCAATGGAGCAAGTGCAGACTGACGTTCAGGAACTTCGAGAGAGGATGGACCGCTTCATGGACCTCATGCAAGTGGTTGCCAACGGCCAAGACCAGCTCAGAACTTTGGTCCAGCCTCTGATTTCAAGGGTTGACAGTAATGGTGTGCTCCACGGTGGGAATGTTCCAACCCCTCCACCTGTTGAAACTCCTCAGAATGGCGTCCCCGTGTCCGGAGGGAATGGCAGTGGCAATGGCAACGTGATCACTAACATGGGGCTCAATGGTAATACGACTGGTGTCGGTAATGGAAATTTTGAAGCTAATGTCAATGTTGGGATGGGCAACGGCAACGCAGGTGTTGGAAATCTGTATGGGCCTCAGCCATGGTTAGAAGACCGTCAAGAAGATTTTTTCTCACAAAAGGGTGCTGAAGGAGAGCTGACTGCTGAAGCACGTCTGAGGTTTAAGGCACTCGAGGACAAGATGAGGAATTTCGAGAACCTGAACACTATGGGTGTCGACATGTCCAAATTGGGATTGATTGCTGACTTCAAGGTGCCTCCTAAATTCAAGGTACCCGACTTTGAAAAGTACAAGGGCACCACCTGCCCTCGCGTCCACCTAAGGTCATACTACCGAAAGATGTTCGCTCACTCTGAAGACGAGAAGCTGCTGATGCACTTCTTTCAGGATAGCTTGTTCGAGCCATCTTTGGAATGGTACATGAGTTTGGAACCTACCAGTGTGCGCACGTGGAAGGAACTTGCTGAGGCATTTGTGCACCATTATCAGTATAACAGTGACTTGGCTCCGAACCGAGTCCAACTGCAGAACTTGTCACAGAGGAACAACGAAGGGTTCAAGGAATACGCCCAGCGGTGGCGTGAATTGGCAGCTAGAGTTCAACCGCCGATGGTTGAACGGGAGCTTGTTGAAATGTTTGTAGCCACCCTCGCAGGGGTTTATTACGAGAAATTGGTCAGCGGTATATCTGGAAGCTTCTCAGATCTCATCATCACCGGTGAGCACGTTGAAAATGGGATCAAACTGGGGAAAATTCAAGGTGTTGATCTATCCTCATCTGGAGGATGAAAGAAACCGTATGGTGGCAAAAGGCGGGAAGGAGAGACGAGCGTCGTGTCTAACGCTCTAAGGAAAGGTAAAGGCCCTCACCAGCAGGTCGTTAGCATAACCATCCCTGCAGTCCAACAACCCCAGCCACAACAGCAACCAAATCAGCAAGGATACCAAAAGTATCAAAACAGGGCACCTCTGTCAAGTCGTCACCTCGAGACACTGCCCATGTCTTATGCTCAGCGGTTACAGACTCTGCTTCAGTTACAGCTAATCCAGAAGAGAACCCTGGCTCCCTTGACAGGGGCACCTCCGCCAGGTTATGATGCGAATGCAACATGTGAGTTTCACTCGGGGGCACCGGGCCACACGATAGAAAACTGCAAAGCCTTCAAGCACAAGGTGCAAGATATGGTGGATGCTAAGATCATCAACTTCTCAGATAATGTGCCAAATGTCACGAAGAACCCTATGCCGAATCATTGGGGAGGAGGGGTGAATGCCATTACTGAGGACGAGAATTTGGATGTGTTGACTGACGCCAGGGATCTGAAGACACCGCTTAGCTTCCCTAAAGCTAAGCTGATGAAGAAAGGCTTCTTTCCGGGCTGTGGAGAACTGTGTATGGGTTGTGCGACTCGTCCTGATGGATGTGAGCAGTTGATAGAAGGGATTCAGAGTCTGATGACTGAAGGAATCTTGCAGTTTAGCCGAAGGGCCGAATATGGATCTGGAGAGGTAATGCTAAAACAAGATGATGAGGTTGCCACCATCACCATCCCTCGCCGGACGATCACCATTTCTGCACCCAGGCCGCCCACCATTACCATCACCAAGGCTGGGCCGATCCCTTTCGAAAGCACCAATGTTGTCCCGTGGCATTACGGGGCGGACGTCTACTACAACGGGCAGAAGTTAGAATTGGAACCCTCGGGGCAGTGTATGGATAACCTAGTGGGAATTGGCGGAATCACGCGCAGCAGAAGAGTATTTGTTCCACCTGAGATTGTGGCGGACAAAGGGGACAAAGCCGACAAAGCTGATGTAACCGATAAGGGAAAGAGTAAAGTCGTTGAGGAAACCCCTCGTGGGGTAGAGAAGGACTTACTTGTAAAGGACGCTGAAGAGTTCATGAGGTTGATCAAGAAGAGTGACTACAAGATCGTGGATCATCTCCATCAAACACCCTCGAAAATTTCCATCCTGAATTTGTTGTTGTGTTCGGAGTCACATCGTAACGCGCTGTTGAAGGTTTTGAATGCCGCGTATGTACCACAAGAAATATCGGTCAACCAGTTGGAAGGGGTCATAGCCCACGTGAATGCTGGAAACGGGTTAGGGTTCACTGACCTGGAGCTGACGCCGAAGGGAAGAAACCACAACAGTGCCCTACACATCTCGATAGAGTGTAGGGGAACGATTATGTCTCATGTGTTGGTGGACACAGGGTCATCGCTCAATGTTCTTCCGAAGAAAGCATTGATGAAGTTAGATACTCGAGGATTGATTTGCACACCCAGTGATCTGGTGGTGAAGGCTTTCGATGGAACCAAGCGTCATGTCTTTGGAGAGGTAACGTTGCCAATCCAAGTTGGGCCGAAAACTTTCGACGCAGTCTTCTACATCATGGACATCATGCCTGCCTACAGTTGTCTCTTAGGCAGGCCATGGATCCATTCTGTTGGCGCCGTGACCTCCACGTTGCACCAGAAGCTCAAGTATGTTGTCGGAGGCAGCATCGTGACTGTTTATGGCGAGGAAGACATAATGGTGAGCCATTTGTCGTCCTTCAAGTATGTTGAGATGGATGGGGAGATCCACGAAACCCTATGTCAGGAGTTCGAAGCTGTTAAAGTCAAGAACGTAGCTCCTGTAATCACTGAGAAACCAGAGATGACTCTCTCTTCCTTCAAGGAACCCCAGGCCGTTGTTCAGGCCGGATCTACCCCAGGTTGGGGGCGAATTCTAGAAATACCTAACAAACAGGACAAGTTTGGGTTAGGATACTCTCCTGCGGATGAAGCCTCCTCTTCTCGCAGTGCGTCGCGAGGTAAAGGGCCGATCCAGTTTACCAGCGGCGGGGTGATATTCGAAAGCGTCAACACAGTGTCTGAAGACGGCGAAGATAGTGATTGCGACCTAGACTCTTGGATCCAGCCAAGCAAACCAGGCGAGAGCCTCAACAACTGGTCTATCAGGGATACCATCGAAGTGACAGGCAAAGAGTAATGATTTACTTTCTCCAATTGTTGTACAACCCTATGTCCTACCCGGGGCATAGTGGTTTTATTGTCAGGGCCTTGTTTGATTATGTACATGCATTTTACCAATAAATCAAAAGGCATTTTTTCGTATTCAAATGTTGTGATCTCTGTTATTCTTGTTTTATATTTGTTTTGAAAAATAGTAAAATGGCAATGGGGTTTGTGCTAACCTGCATATCTGTGTTTTAAGCTTAACCCTTGTTATTGCAGGATCCACAGAGCATATGACATCGAATTTGGACCTTCTACGACTGACTTCGACTTTGATTGCCCGATCTATCAAGTCGAAGAAGAGATTGATGAAGACGAAGACCTTCCCGAAGAGTTGGCCCGCTTGTTGAAACAAGAAGAGAAAGAGATTGTGAATCTAGGTTCTGAAGAACTTGTCAGGAACGTCAGGATAGGGGCCGCGTTGCAGAGTGATGTCAAGCAGAGATTGGTCGAGATGCTAAGAGAGTATAGTGACGTCTTTGCTTGGTCATACGAAGATATGCCCGGACTTGACACTAACATCATGGTCCACCACTTGCCTCTGCGAGAAGATTGTCCTCCCGTTAAGCAGAAGCTTAGAAGGACACGACCAGATATGGCCGTTAAGATCAAAGAAGAAGTGCAAAAGCAGCTTGATGCTGGCTTCTTAGCAGTCACTACTTACCCTCCGTGGGTCGCCAACATAGTACCTGTACCGAAGAAAGATGGTAAGGTGCGAATGTGCGTCGATTATCGGGATTTGAATAGGGCAAGCCCTAAAGATGATTTCCCGCTCCCTCATATCAATGTGTTGGTCGACAATACAGCTCAGTTCTCCGTATTTTCGTTCATGGATGGCTTCTCCGGCTACAATCAGATCAAGATAGCGCCGGAGGACATGGAGAAAACTACGTTTATCACCCCTTGGGGGACATTTTGCTACAAGGTAATGCCTTTCGGCCTGAAGAACGCAGGGGCCACTTACCAACGAGCAATCGTCACTTTGTTTCATGACATGATGCATCATGAGATTGAAGTCTATGTTGATGACATGATTGCGAAGTCCCAAATGGAGGAGGGACATCTGGTCAATTTGCTGAAGCTTTTTGAGAGGCTTAGGAAGTTCAGGTTGAGGCTGAACCCTAACAAGTGTACTTTCGGAGTACGGTCGGGAAAACTACCGGGGTTTATCGTGAGTGAAAGAGGTATTGAGGTTGATCCTGCAAAGATAAAAGCAATACAAGAAATGCCAGCGCCAAAAACAGAAAAAGAAGTTCGTGGTTTCTTGGGCAGAATAAACTACATTGCAAGGTTTATCTCTCAGCTCACGGCCACATGTGAACCGATGTTCAAACTACTAAAAAAAGATCAGGCGATTATCTGGAACGAGGATTGCCAGAAGGCATTTGATAAGATAAAACAGTATCTACAGGAACCTCCGATCTTGATACCCCCAGTGGTCGGACGACCCCTAATCATGTACTTGAAAGTTCTTGAGAATAGTATGGGGTGTGTTCTCGGTCAGCACAATGAGACGGGCAGAAAGGAGCATGCCATTTACTATTTGAGTAAAAAGTTCACAGAATGTGAATCTCGTTACTCGATGCTGGAGAAGACGTGTTGTGCACTAGCCTGGGCTGCCAAACGTTTACGACAGTACATGCTAAATCACACAACCATGCTAATTTCGAAGATGGATCCGATCAAGTACGTCTTTGAGAGGGGTAAAAGTTGCTTGGAAGACAAGTAACTTTCACAGACAAAATTTCAGAGGCCTCAAATGACCTGTAACTTGCAAGGACCATAACTTGAGTTCTATAAATCTCCTTGATGTCTTCCACCACTCAAATTAAAGGTATTGAGATCCTCTACAAGTTTCATGTTGGCCAAGGATCCATTTGAAGCTTTCATTTTGAATTATCTTGCTTGGAAGTTTGACCTAAATCAGGGGATTTTACACAGAAACCCTAATTTAGAAACTCCTCTTCTTCTTGATTTCTCTTGATTTCTCCTTGGCACAACACCACATCCATATATATATGTCAAATGATGAACCCCACATCTCTCAAATAGACCTTGATGCCTTTCAATCAATCATTTGACCTAGGGTTGACCTAGGGTTGACCCAGATGAATCCCTAATTGACTGTCTTCAACTGCAACTCTTGTGATCACATCAATGACTTGTCTCACTTTCAAAATGACCCTCTAGGTCCTCCATGATGTCTGTATACCCTCCATAACCTCAATTCACAGCTCACAACTTCTTTGATGATCTTCAAATACACTCAAGATAGGAGAGCAATCCACTGCTTGATCCACTGACTTCTTAGATTTCAATTTCTTTCTGATGACTTGGATAAGCTTGAATTTGAACAATAACCTCTTGATAGGCTCATAGAGATGAGAATAGTACTGGGTCCCTTGTTGGGTAACTTGCTATGCTATGCTATGCAAATGATTAGACTATGTACATGACCTTATATGCAAATGCTAATGCAATTGAAACATAAACCAAGTGAAGTAAGTTGAGCAAATTTTAGGGTACAACAGCTGCCCCTATTCAAGCGACTTGGACCCGACTGGGTGAAACGCCTGGAGCCTTCAGACATTCGAGGTACAAGACTGGGTTGAATACTAAGAACCCGGAAATTTGCCAACCGCCGAAATAAACTGCCCCACTGCTTGGGGGAACGACATCCACCAACTGAATCTGGTTGTTACGGCAACCAACTGATCCATTAGCGACCGTGCTGGGGATTATTTTCATCAGCCTGAAAAAGATTCTATCATCGCAGGGATAAAACTTTGTCCATGTTAGGATGCCTGTTTCGTCAATACGAAGAAATCTCAACTAAAACTTGTCCACGTTAGGACTCCACCTGCCGTCAACACGGAAAAATCTCGGCGACTTCGCTGGGGATGACTCGTCTGCATTTCATCAGCAAGAGGGGATCCTATCAACATAGGGATGAATTGTCCATGTTAGGACTAGCACATCTTGTCAGGAATAAATCGTCCACGTTAGGAATAAACTCTTCCATGTTAGGAATACACTTGTCCACGTTAGGAATAACATCGTCCACGTTAGGCATAAAGTTCCCACGTTAGGAATAAACTTTTCCACGTTAGGAATAAACATTGTCCACGTTAGGAATAACCTTTCCACGTTAGGAATAAACCTTCCACGTTAGGAATACAATTTCCATGTTAGGAATCACCTGTTCCACGTTAGGAATAAACTGTCCACGTCAGGAATAAACTTTCCACGTTAGGAATAAACCTTCCACGTTAGGAATACAATTTCCACGCTAGGAATAACATCATCCACGTTAGGACTCACACCTTGTCTGGATTTGTCCACGTCAGGACTCACGCTTTGCCAACACGAAGAGAGATAAATTTGTCCACGTCAGGACTCGCGCATCTTGACAACACGAAGAACTATAAACTTGTCCACATCAGGACACACATTCCATCAATACCGAGAAATCGAATCTGTCCACGTTAGGACTAGCACATCTCGTCAACCCGAGGAACTAAATCTGTCCATGTTAGGACATCCATTTCTTTAGCACGAAGAAATCCCGTCAATATATGAATAAGTTGTCCACGTCAGGACTTATATTTTGTCAACGCGAGGAACTCCTATCAACATAGGCCATAAAATTTTGACGACTCCGGGGAAATACTCCTATCAACCAGTAAGAAAATACATCTGTCTGTTCCTACGGGAAGATACTCTGAATACGGTTTCTCTGCTTATCTCCACAGTAACTAACTCCATTGGTCCCAACCCATAAACCTTTTAACACTGACGTGACAGCGACTTTGAGGCGGACTCTACTGGGGATATTTGGAAACCAAACTACCGGACGCCTGTTCTGATAACCGGCGGCGGCCTCTGAAATTCTGATTCATGACACCCTTTGATGCTGACGTAACAACAAATTCGAAGAAAATAATCCGCTGGCCGAACTAGAGAAACTTCAACAAGCAACTCTGGCGGGGAAAACAAGAGAAATTCAAACAAATAACTCTGCTCGGGGATCAAGAGAAACTTAACTTGATAACTCTGTGGGGAACAATGCCACAATAGACATTATCATTATACGTCTCACGCCGAGATCCTGAATGTCTGGCAATTAATTTGAGCAAGAGCTCTCTCCACCTGCAAGAGAAACAACATTTGAAAATAAACGGGTTAACCAACCTGGCTTATGTTTCAAAAATGCATATGTTTGAACATGGCGTAATGCTCCATACGACATGGAAATGCTACGCGTTTTTTTTTATTTGGTGGATGCAAGTATGACACTATATGCCGATGCAAATGCAGACTCGAACTGCTGGGATACATAAACCGCTTCAACAAAATAAATGCTGAAGACAACGCCAACTCTGATGGGGGATAGTTGCATGCGCCAATCCTGATTGGACTTCTGCTGGGGAGTGAACGGGTATCACACGATATTCCGACACGATAAATGCCAGGACACACAGCCAACTCTGCCGGGGAGAGTCTTAATCTTCACGTTCCGCTGGGAGGAAAGAAAACACTTGCTGAAAAGAGAACTCCGCTGGGGACGAAACAATTCTCTTGGGGAAAATCAACTGACTCCGCTGGGGGAGATTAAATGACCCTACTGGGAAGGGTAAACTGTCTAAGTACAGCTCACGAATTGGAAATGTTATCTTCTGAGGCTAAACCACTCTGCTCGGGATGGGGGAATCCTGTTAGGGGACACCACACTGTCTGAATACAGTCTGCAATCTTGGAACCGCCAAACTCTGCTGAGGATAAACGACTTTGCTGGAGAATGTCCTTTGGATAAGCTACGACTAGCTGGAGAATTCGATCCTTCTTCAGGGAGGAACAGTGTTCTCTTGGAAGCGCGACCTGCGTGGGGATCGAGTCCTTCGAGCTCCTGGTTAATACTGCATTCTTTTGATCGTCCACTTCATATGGCTGCGAACCTTGCAACAACGCAAAGAAGACAAGACAAGTCTACGCAACCAAATCTATTCAGGTTAGCGTTAGTGACATTATTTTCAGTTAATTCAAAGTTTTAGCAATTATTGGCAAGGGCCAGCGACGTTATACACTTGCTAGTTTCATTAAACCTGGGCGTTTATCATGCACAAAACAGTAAAGAACCAGCATCAAATACTGAATAACATGTTTTATTGATAGGGCCCCTGAATGGGCGGAGTTTTGTACACGGGATGTAACTCCTGAAAAGAGGAATCTACGCACAACGAATATACAAGTATGCACAAGAAGCATAAATATAATGACAAATCAAATTTGTACACATGTCGGCAACGGGATGCAGACGAACATCATGAACTGATCCTCCTATGACTCGCCCGATTCTAATGCTTTCCCGGTATCCACACTTCCGAAGAGATTGTATCTGATAATCGACCCCTCAGGTATATTCTCCCGCACCAATGCTCACTGCAGTATCAAATTCGGACCGCAATCATTTGCTTTTCGAATCCCTAACTTTTGCGTGAACCGCCCTTTACGGGTTTTCAGTTCACCGGGATACCCTTTTTTGCCGAAGCCGCCCAGTGTAGGTTTTCAACTTCGCGGGTGTACATTTTTTCAATTTTTGTCCCTAACTTTTGCCCGAACCTTTCATTCTGTTTTTGGTTCGCCAGGATGCCCCATTTTTGCCTGGACTCTCTTTTTTCTGTCCAGCGGGTCAATTTCAAGCAAAGTATTTTTTAACTGCGTCCGAATTCACAGGCGACATAAAGTCTTCACCGTCCATGGTGGACAACAATAAAGCCCCTCCTGAAAAGACTTTTCTGACAACGTATGGCCCTTCGTAGTTGGGGGTCCACTTGCCCCTGTGATCTGCCTGTGGCGGGAGAATCCTTTTCAACACAAGGTCGCCCGTCTGAAAGCTCCGCGGATGTATCTTCTTATCATATGCTTTCTTCATTCGGCTCTGGTACAAACGACCGTATGCTAGAGAAGCTAGCCTCTTCTCATCCATTAAACTTAGCTGGTTCAACCTGTCTTTCACCCATTCTGCCTCGTCAAGTTGGACATCTCGTAGTACTCTCAGAGAAGGAATCTCAACTTCCAGTGGTAGTACTGCTTCCATGCCATACACCAACGAGAACGGGGTTGCCCCAGTTGATGTGCGTACCGTCGTACGATAACCGTGCAAAGCGAAGGGTAGCATCTCATGCCAGTCCTTAAAGGTCACCACCATCTTCTGGACAATCTTCTTTATATTCTTATTGGCCGCTTCAACAGCGCCATTCATCTTGGGTCGGTAAGGGGAGGAGTTGTGATGCTCGATCTTAAAATTCTGACAGAGCTCCTTCATCATTTTGTTATTCAGGTTTGAACCGTTGTTAGTGATTATTCGCTCGGGGATTCCATATCTGCAAATGATATCTCTCTTGATGAATCTGGATACCACCTACTTAGTCACATTTACGTAAGATGCCGCTTCCACCCACTTGGTGAAATAATCGATTGCTACCAGAATGAACCGGTGTCCATTAGAAGCCGTCGGCTCGATCTTTCCAATCATATCGATTCCCCACATCGAGAATGGCCATGGTGATGACATCACATTCAGAGGACTCGGAGGCACATGGATCTTATCTGCATAGATTTGGCACTTGCGACACTTCCTCGCGAACTTGAAACAATCCGTTTCCATAGTTAGCCAAAAATAACCTGCCCGCAGCAGCTTCCTCGTCATAGCATGCCCCCCAGCATGTGTACCAAATGTACCTTCATGTATTTCCTCCATGAGCAGCTTCGCCTCTTTCTCGTCCACACAACGTAGTAGCACCAAATCGTGATTTCGTCTGTATAAGACCCCATCCGGAGTCAAATAGAAATTACCCGCCAATCTCCTGAGAGTCTTTTGATCATGACTGGATGCCCCAGCCGGATACTCTTTGTTCTTCAGGAAATTAAGGATATCGAAATACCAAGGTTTATCATCAGATGCTTCGTCAATGGCAAATACGAAGGCAGGTCTGTCAAGCTGAGAGATAACAATTCTGGGAGCATCATTCCAGAAGTTGACTTTGTACATGGAAGACAAAGTAGCTAGGGCGTCAGCCATTTGATTCTCTGATCGCGGTACATGATGTAATTCAACCTTGTCAAAGAAAGGCAACAATTTCCTCGCATAGTTCATGTACGGTATCAAATTGGGCTGGCGTGTCTCCCATTCCCCTTTTATTTGATTCACCACCAGAGCTGAATCTCCGTATACATCTAGATTTTTGATTCGCAAATCAATGGCTTCTTCAAGCGCCATTATACAAGCTTCGTATTCGGCTTCATTATTGGTAACTGGAAAGGTCAATCGAGCAGTAAACGGAATGTGCGACCCGTGTGGAGTAGTAATGATTGCCCCTATTCCGCTACCGTAAGCGTTTACAGCTCCGTCAAAGATCAACTTCCATTTGGAACCCAATTCTGGTCCTTCGTCTGGCAACGGCTATTCACAATCTTTCATCTTTAGGTACATGATATCCTCGTCAGGAAAATCAAACCTCATCGATTGGTAATCCTCAATAGGCTGCTCTGCCAAATACTCAGACAATACGCTCCACTTTATGGCCTTCTGCGAGATATACTGGATGTCATATTCGGTCAAAACCATCTGCCAACGGGCAATTCTCCCCGATAACGCCTGCTTTTCGAATACATATTTGATAGGGTCCATCTTCGAGATGAGCATGGTTGTGTGATTCAGCATGTATTGCCTCAAACGCCTGGCGGCCCAGGCTAGCGCGCAACAAGTTTTTTCAAGCATTGAATATCGAGATTCACACTCAGTAAATTTCTTACTCAAGTAGTAGATCGCATGCTCTTTTCTTCCTGTCTCGTCGTGTTGACCGAGAATACAACCCATACTTCCCTCAAGAACTGTCAAATACATAATCAAGGGTCTCCCTGCCACCGCGGGTATCAAAATAGGAGGCTCCTGCAAATACTGCTTTATTTTATCGAACGCCTTCTGGCAATTTTCATTCCACGTTACAGCTTGGTCTTTTTTCAACAGCTTGAATAACGGCTCACACGTAGCTGTCAGGTGAGATATGAACCGGGCGATGTAGTTCAACCTCCCTAAAAACCCGCGTACCTCTTTTTCTGTTCTAGGCGTCGGCATCTCTTGTATTGCTTTTATTTTTGCAGGATCAACCTCTATTCCTTTTTCGCTCACGATAAACTCCAGCAGTTTACCCGATCTCACCCCGAAGGTGCACTTGTTAGGGTTCAGTCTCAGCCTGAACTTCCTAAGCCTTTTGAATAACTTCAGCAGATTCACCAAATGCTCTTCCTTCGTCTGGGACTTGGCGATCATATCATCGACATAAACTTCGATCTCTTTATGCATCATATCATGGAAAAGAGTCGTCATTGCATGCTGATACGTTGCCCCAGCATTCTTCAATCCGAAGGGCATCACTTTGTAACAAAATGTTCCCCACGGTGTAATGAAGGTCGTCTTCTCCATGTCTTCTGGCGCCATTTTAATCTGATTATAGCCCGAGAAGCCATCCATGAAGGAGAATACGGAGAATTGAGCAGTGTTGTCAACTAGCACATCGATGTGAGGAAGCGGAAAATCATCTTTCGGGCTCGCTTTATTCAAATCACGGTAATCCACGCACATTCTCACTTTACCGTCTTTCTTTGGCACTGGCACGATGTTAGCGACCCATGAGGGATATTTTGTCACAGCTAGGAAACCAGCATCCCACTGCTTTTGAACCTCCTCCTTAATTTTCACTGCCATGTCAGGTCTAGTTCTGCGAAGCTTCTGCTTGACCGACGGGCATTCTTCTTTCAACGGCAGGCGGTGCACAACCATATCTGTATCAAGCCCAGGCATGTCTTCATACGACCAAGCGAACACATCACTATACTCTCTGAGCATTTCAACCAGTCTTCGCTTGACATCGCTCTGCAGCGCGGCTCCTATACGGATGTTCTTTTCAACCCCTTCCGACCCCAGGTTAATAATTTCGATGACCTCCTCATGAGGCAGAATGACTCGTTCTTCTTGCTTCACCAACCAAGACAATTCTTCGGGAACGTCGCCATCTTCGACAATCTCTTCTTCGGCCTGAAATACCAGGTGCTCAAAGTCGAGACGAGTCATAGACGGTTCAATGATGTCATCTGAAAATGTTATCCTGCAAAAGGAATGGTTAAATGCTTCAAAATGCGTATAAAGCGAATAACCACGTTGCCATTTTATTGTAAAACTCAAAACAAGAAAAACAGAGATCGCAATATTTGTATATGAAAAACGCCTTTTATTTAATGATTAAACAACACAATGTTTATAACAACACAACCCTAAGCAAAATCATGATGCCTCGAGTAAGACACTAGATTATTCAATCAATTGGAAAAACAAAGTATTACTGTTTGAGAGTCACAGGAACAATCTCCTGAATAGACCAATTGCATAATCCCAGTCTTGGCACGCTCGGCTGAATCCAGGCGTCCATGTCGCAATCACTGTCTCCTTCCTCGGAATCTGAAACATCGTTGATGGCCTCGTGACACACTCCACTAGCAGTGATGGTTATCGGTCCTCTGAAACAGGGTGCCCCCACAGCAGGTGTTGATGACGACGGTTGATATCCCAGCCCAAATCGGTCCATCTTTACAGGAATATCCAGCACCTTGCCCCAGCCCTTTGTCTCACCTGTCTCCACTAGAGCCTGAGCTTCCTTATATGACGAGACGGCTACTTCTGACGCTTTACTCGGCTCGGGACCTTTGTCTTTGATGCGCAACCCTTCAAAGGCTTGATAGGGTGTTTCATGAATCTCGTCGTCGACTTCTACATATTTGAATGATGACAGATGGCTGACCAATATATCTTCTTCTCCAAAGACCGTGACCACACTGTCCCCTACCATGTATTTTAGCTTTTGATGCAAGGTAGACGTGACTGCCCCAGCACCATGAATCCAGGGTCGTCCGAGAAGGCAGCTGTATGCTGGCTGGATGTCCATGATATAAAATTCAGTCGCGAAATCCTCCGGCCCCACCTGTAGAGGTAATGTTATGGATCCAAAAACTGTTCTTCGCGTACCATCAAATGCCCTGACCACCAAGTCACTGGGCATACACATGATTCCCCTGACGTCCAGTTTCATCATTGCTTTCTTGGGCAGTACGTTTAAGGAAGATCCGGTGTCTACCAGTACATGAGACATTACCGAACCTCTACACTCAACTGAGACATGTAACGCCATATTATGCTCTCTCCCCTTCGGGGTCAAATCGAAGTCTGTAAAGCCCAAGCTATGGCCTGCATTCACATGCGCCAACACCCCCTCCAGCTGATTCACGGAAACATCTTGGGGTACGAAGGAAGTATCCAGAACTTTCAGCAGTGCATTTCTATGAGCTTCAGAACACAATAGCAACGACAGTATGGATATCTTTGACGGCGTCTGTTGAAGGTGCTCAACAATCTTATAATCACTTTTGCGAATCAAGCGCATGAACTCTTCCACATCTTTTGATGCCGTTTCTTTTTCGTTCCTCTGCACAGGGACAGTCTCATTCATCTTTCCTTTTCCCTTCGCCAGTCGTTCAACCTCTACTTCAGGCTATATGAAGATTCTCCCACTTCTTGTCATACCTCCGGTACCGACGACGTTGTCTACAACCTCAGCTGGCTGCTTGCTAACATCAATTTTCACCCCATCACAATACACTTCCAACCCATAAGTCCAAGGGACTGCCTTAGTGCTCTCATAAGGGATTGGTCCTGCCTTGGTGATAGTGATCGGCGGTCGCTTGGCCGACGCCGTTATAGTTATCATTTTTCGGGGAATCGTCACAGTAGCTACATCACTTTGCTTGTCTGCTGATAACTCTGCAAGTTCTTCAACTGCCGTTCGGTCGAATTGCAATGTGCCTCCATCTATTAAGGTCTGAATCCCCTTCTTCAATTCATCACAACAGTTTTGGTGCTTCAATGGTGAACTCCATGAAATGTTCTCAAATTCATCAGAAATGATCCTCTACCTATGCCTAACAGTTCTAACCTAAAGATTCTTCATCATGCTAACTAATCTATGCTAATTCGAAGAAAACACTAACCTGGTTTAAAGTTGAAAACAGATGGAGGAAATCACCACTTCAAGCTCAGCAATGCTCCAATGGCAATCAATTAACCAAGATCTTGATTCTGTATGCAGTAGTTCTTGCTCAAACCCCTTGGATTCTTGTAACCACTTCCTTTTGCAATTTGGATGATACACTTGGATAGCACGAATTCCACTTCAATTCAAACAGATCTTAATGGAAACTTGCTCTATGATGAATATAGATGATGATAGGATCAAGAATTTTGGAAAATGATGAAGATTTGATAGAGTTTGGAATGAATTTGCAAGATTGAAGAATGGAGTGAAACTTCGTGTTTTTGATCAAAATGAAGTGCAACCAAAGATTGGATCCACTCTTCTCAATATATAGCTGATCATAGAACTCTCTAGAACTTGTTAGAACTTTCTTGCACTCAAATCCCTTGAATTTGGATATGTTACTTCTTTTGTAAGCCAACTAGCATAACTTCCAAACTTTGAACTAAACTCAAAAATCCACTTTTGCCAATGTTCTTAAAACATTTTTTCCAATCAAAATAACCTATAATTTCACCCCATTTGGCCATGTTATGAAAAATCCCATTTTTAGGTCACTTTTATTCATTAAATTCATCTTTTAAATGACCAAATTTGGAACCTTGAGCTATGAACATTTCCAAAATTTCATGATCACTTTTCTAGACTCAAAATGTCATTTGGAGCAAGTTTTATGTTGTGAAGTTTTTCATTTGAAGCTTCCTTGTATGAGTTTTGGGCATAGGCTTGAAATGACCTGTAATTCTCAAATGACCAAAATACCCTTTGCTTGCCAAGGTCATAAGTAGAGTTCCACAAATCAGATGAAGGCATGCCATACCTTTCTAGAAATCTAAGACAATGAGGAACAACTCTTATGCTTACCAGAAATTCATTTGAAATCTCCTTGAGGAGTAAAAGTTGCTTGGAAGACAAGTAACTTTCACAGACAAAATTTCAGAGGCCTCAGATGACCTGTAACTTGCAAGGACCATAACTTGAGTTCTATAAATCTCCTTGATGTCTTCCACCACTCAAATTAAAGGTCTTGAGATCCTCTACAAGTTTCATGTTGGCCAAGGATCCATTTGAAGCTTGCATTTTGAATTATCTTGCTTGGAAGTTTGACCTAAATCAGGGGATTTTACACAGAAACCCTAATTTAGAAACTCCTCTTCTTCTTGATTTCTCTTGATTTCTCCTTGGCACAACACCACATCCATATCTATATGTCAATTGATGAACCCCACATCTCTCAAATACACCTTGATGCCTTTCAATCAATCATTTGACCTAGGGTTGACCTAGGGTTGACCCAGATGAATCCCTAATTGACTGTCTTCAACTGCAACTCTTGTGATCACATCAATGACTTGTCTCACTTTCAAAATGAACCTCTAGGTCCTCCATGATGTCTGTATACCCTCCATAACCTCAATTCACAGCTCACAACTTCTTTGATGATCTTCAAATACACTCAAGATAGGAGAGCAATCCACTGCTTGATCCACTGACTTCTTAGATTTCAATTTCTTTCTGATGACTTGGATAAGCTTGAATTTGAACAATAACCTCTTGATAGGCTCATAGAGATGAGAATAGTACTGGGTCCCTTGTTGGGTAACTTGCTATGCTATGTTATGCAAATGATTAGACTATGTACATGACCTTATATGCAAATGCTAATGCAATTGAAACATAAACCAAGTGAAGTAAGTTGAGCAAATTTTAGGGTGCAACGCCTAGGTCTGACACTCTTGAAAAAAGCTACAGAATGGTCAGATGGCAGGAGACAAGTCTGGAATAGGGTTTGTTGGTGAATAGAAACCCAGCTTGGGAATCAAGAGATCTGAGTCTGAAAAATAGAAGTCAAACCAGATGTCACAGCTAATTTCACAACATCAGAGGAAAAGGAACAGGAATCAGTCAAGAAGGATGTTCCAGAGATGGAGGTGTCAATACTGTGGAAGAATTGGTCACCTGAAGCCTTTTTGCTTTAGGTTGCATGGATATCCTAGCCACACTCATCAAAGTACTCATGTCAAGAAGCAACAATGGGTGGAAAAGGAGGTTGGTTTGATAGCTCACACCTCGCTAAGAGTGTCAGCTAAAGAAGACTGGTACTTTGATAGTGGTTGCTCCAAGCACATGACTGGAATAAAGAACCTGTTGGTGGACATCAAACCTCATTCCACTAGTTATGTAACCTTTGGTGACGGTGCAAAAGGAGAAATCAAAGGGGTTGGGAAACTAGACTGTCCTGGAGTTCCTAACCTAGACAATGTACTGCTGGTAAAAGGACTGATTGCTAACTTGATTAGCATTAGTCAGCTCTGTGATCAAGGGCTAAGTGTGAAGTTCACTGAAGGAGAATGTGTGGTCACAAATGATGATAATAAAGAAGTCATGAAGGGGGTTAGATCTAAGGACAACTTCTACTTATGGGAGCCCAAGGACTCTAGTAGATCCACAATATGCTCTATGGCCAGAGAAGAAAAGGAAGTAAAATTGTGGCATCAAAAACTTGGGCATCTTCATCTAAAAGAAATGAAAAAGATCATCTCCAAGGAGGCTATGAGAGGAATCCCAAAACTAACTATAGATGAAGGAAAGGTATGTGGTGAATGTCAAGTAGGTAAACAAACCAAGACATCTCATCCAAGGGTTGGACACATGACTACCTCCAGAGGTCTAGAACTATTGCACATGGACTTGATGGGACCAACGCAAGTAGAAAGTCTTGGTGGTAAAAGGTATGCCTATGTAGTTGTTGATGACTACTCTAGATACACCTGGATAAGCTTCATCAGGGAAAAGTCAGATGTATTTGAAGTATTTAAGGAGCTGTGTCTGAAACTTCAATGAGAAAAGGAATGTGGTGTGGTCAAAATCAGAAGTGATCATGGTAAGGAGTTTGAAAACTCTAAATTTGCAGAATTCTGCTCTTCTGAAGGGATCAGTCATGAGTTCTCCTCTCCCATTACACCTTAGCAAAATGGAGTAGTGGAAAGAAAAAACAGGACTATCCAAGAATCTGCCAGGGCTATGATTCATGCAAAGAAATTACCTATGCATTTTTAGGTTGAGGCTATGAACACAACCTGTTATATTCACAACAGAGTAACCTTAAGAAAAGGGACTTCTTCCACCCTGTATGAAATATGGAAAGGAAGAAATCCAACAGTGAAATACTTTCATGTTTTTGGGAGCAAGTGTTACATCTTGACAGATCGTGAACAAAGGAGGAAAATGGATCCCAAAAGTGACGAAGGCATTTTCCTGGGATACTCTATAAACATCAGAGCTTATAGAGTATACAACTCCAGAACAAAAATCTTGATGGAATCCATTAATGTTATCATTGATGATCAACTTGAAGAACCCAATGTCATTGAGGATGTTGAAACATTCCTTGAGACACCTGCTGAGGACGTGGTCAATACTGAAGAGGTTCTAAATGGACAGCCAGACTCTGTATCTGAAATTCGCAATAAAGATCCCTCCATCAGGATCCTGAAAGACCACCCCAAAGATCTTATCATTGGAGACCCCACCAGTGGTGTAAGGATCCGAGCTAGAGAAATCATCTCAAATTCATGTTTTGTATCCAAGATTGAACCCAAAAATGTGAAGGAAGCCTTAACTAATGAATACTGGATTAAGGCCATGCAAGATGAATTGGAACAATTTAAAAGGCATGAGATATCGGAACTGGTGCCAAGACCTGAGGGAACAAACATCATTGGCACCAAATGGATTTACAAGAACAAATCAGATGAACAAGAAATTGTAGTCAGAAACAAGGCTAGACTGGTGGCACAGGGGTATACTCAAGTAGAAGGAATTGATTTTGATGAAAACTTTGCACCAGCTGTAAGACTTGAGTCCATCAGGCTACTGTTAGGAGTTGCCTGCATTCTAAAATTCAAACTATTCCAAATGGATGTAAAAAGGGCATTTCTGAATGGATATCTAAATGAGGAAGTATATGTAGCACAACCCAAGGGATTCGAGGATCCTAACTTGATAGACCATGTATACAAGTTAAGGAAGGCACTGTATGGATTGAAACAAGCCCCTAGAGCATGGTATTAGAGATTGATTGAGTTTCTTACTATAAATGGATACAAGAAATGAAGGATAGATAAGACCCTATTTGTAAAGGATGAAGATGGAAAAATCATGATTGCACAGATCTAAGTGGATGACACAGTGTTTGGAGGAATGTAAGAAAAAATGGTGAAACACTTTGTCAATCACATGCAATCTGAGTTTGAAATGAGCATGTGTGGAGAATTAACCTATTTCCTTGGTTTGCAAGTCAAGCAAAGGGATGATTCTATATTTATCTCCCAAAGTAAATATACCAAAAGCATAGTCAAAAAGTATGGGATGGATAAGGCTGGTCACAAAAGAACACCTTCACCCACTCATCTGAAGTTATCAAAAGATGAAAGTGGTACTAGTGTTGATCAAAGCCTGTACAGAAGCATGATTGGTAGCCTGCTATATCTAACAGCTAGCAGACCTGATATTGCTTTTGCAGTTGGTGTATGTTCTAGATATCAAGCAGATCCTAAAGTGAGCCACATAAATCAAGTCAAAAGGATTCTCAAATATGTGAATGGTACTTGTAATTATGGTATACTTTACTCTCATGGATGTAATCCCACTCTATCTGGGTATTATGAAGCTGTCTGGGCTGGCAGTGCTGATGATAGAAAGAGCACCTCTGGTGGATGTTTCTTCTTGGGAATAATCTCATAGCATGGTTTAGCAAAAAGCAAAACTGTGTCTCATTGTCCACTGCGGAAGCTGAATACATAGCAGCTAGCAGTAGCTGTTCTCAGCTGGTCTGGATGAAGCAAATGCTAACAGAATACAATGTCTCGCAGGATGTCATGACATTATATTGTGACAATCTTAGTGCTGTCAATATCTCCAAGAACCCAATTCAGCATAGCAGAACTAAGCACATTGATATAAGACATCACTTCATAAGAGACCTTGTGGAAGATAAAGTGATCGCCTTGGAACATGTGTCCACAGAACTACAGCTGGCTGACATTTTTACAAAGGCTCTAGATGCTTCTCAATTTGAGAATTTGAGAGGAAAATTGGGTATGTGCATGTATGAGGACGCATAGCAATTACTGGCATGTGAGAGTTTTAAAACTTCAATGCAGTCCAAGGCCTTGTGTAACGCCCGTTTTATTTTGATTAAATTCAATTGTGACTTTGCTATGTCTCGTTGCATCATAGTCGTAGTTGAGTATGTGTTTGGATCGAAGGAAGGAAATTGAATCGGTCGAATTGTAGGGAAATAGTGTAAAATTCCGTAGCAGTTTTAGGAAACTTCGAAAAATTATATCTCTTGATCCGTAAGTCGGATTTGACCCCCGTTCGAAGTGTTGGAAAGATAAAGAGATGTTATATCTAGAAAAAAATTGAAAAAAATTTAATTTTGCTGCTATGACAACCGTCACAGGAGTGTGACGACCGTCACACGAGCAAAAACTGCAGTTATGCAGAATTTGAACGTGTTCTGGTGGAATGAGATTTTGTAGCAAAAATATATTCCCGTAGAATCTTTTACCCTAAATTACATCATTTTTTTGGGAAAGGAAAGACGGGAAAAGATAAGTTACGCATTGAGAGAAGTGGAGAGCGAAGAATCATCCATCAGCGAATTCGGGAGATTTCTGCAGAAAAATCACCGTAGAGCAGAAGCAGAATCGGAAAGCGTGGAGTTGGCCTCAATTCTAAGGTAAGGGTGGGGTTCAATTCTATAACTGGGAGTATGATCGAATTCATGTGGGGATCGAGTCATAGGTATAGTTTCGTTAATCGATAAATGTTAAGGAAAAGGGTTCCCTAATGGGACCAGATTTCTATGTAGGAATGAATGTGTTATGTGGTTATTAGCGCGATGCTCTAAGGTTTTCCTTATGGGCAAATACGTAGAACGAATATGCTATACGGTTATTCATACAACGCTCTAATGGTTTTCCCTAATGGGCGTCAAGATGGCCGAGTTGGTCTAAGGTGCCAGTTTCAGGTACTGGTCCAAAAAGGACAGTTACATGGTTGTGATTGATTTGTAATTAATTATGTGAGAAGATGTCGTAACGTTGTTATTACGATAAAATGTTAAAGATTAATTGTAGAACTGATGTTGATGTTATACCTGTATAGGAATAGCCGTTTGTGTGAACACTTTGAGTTCCTATTTGTTGATACGATGTTGCAATGTTCCTTTACATGAACAGTCGTAAATGTTGAAATTATGTTGTTATTGTTCCCATATGTGAACGAGTAGAAAGTGGTAGTTGTATGAGTGGTATGATGTTATGATGCTCTGTTATGGACATTCTGGTTGTAGGCATAATGCCTTGTTATATGGTTGTTATGGTTGTGTTGTAGTCCATAATAGATGCATTTCATGGCATAGCATTTGGCCTGGATTGGCGACGGTTGTGCCTGTATTGGCGTTATTTGGAGTGTTGGCTCCTAGATGGGTTCGGGGTGTTGGCCCTGTCCCGAGTTTTGGAGTGTTGGCTCCTAGATGGGTTCGGGGTGTAGGCCCTGTCCCGAGTTATGGAGAGTTGTCTCCCAAATTGGTACCACATGCATATGCACAGTTGAGTCGCATTGTTGAGTCACACGAAGTTGCATAATTATGTTAGTTGTATATTAATGTTGTTTTACGTGAGGTATGGATTGTTGCAGTTGTTGTCGATGATGTTTATGATTTCGAAACTTATAATGCTGTGATGAGTTTCTGGCATGTTTTCTATCATGCTCTATGTTATGTTAATGATATCTCACCCTTTACGTTGTATGTCACCTCCTCTGGTGGTAATTTGCAGGTAGTTCGGAATGAAGTTCCGCTTTGTCGATTAAGTGGTCGTTGGTCGCTCTGATACGTAGCACTCTTGGGGGGATGAACGATTGTTTATGTTGTTTATTTGATGTTTTCTTGTTGCTGAATTTTACTAAGTATTCTAGTTGAATTGGTTGTTTTTTTTAATGCACCGAATGCTGGATGTACGCACTGGACCGGTGGGTCGGTAGTGCTGAAATTTATGACTAAACTAATTGTTTTGTTGAATATATGCAAGATGATTGCTTGCTGAATTTTAATCGAGTTGGTTACAAGTTTTATGATTTTACTTTAATCATTAAGAATGTTGGAAGTGTTTTATGTTCCGCTGCAAATTAATAAAATGTTGAGAACTCGATATGTTAAGCAAGTTGTTGTATGTTCATCCAAGTTCATGTGCTATGTATCATTACTGAATGCATGTTGCCTAGTTAAATTAAATGGTAAAATGCATGCTTTTGCTAGCTGAAAAATGTGACGCCCAGGTTTTTGTCTGTGTGACGACCGTCACAAATCCATGACGACCGTCATGCGTACAAATTTCGTGCACTCTGATTTTGATTTATTTTAAATATGCCTTGGGTAGAAATGGGGTGTTACATTAGTGGTATCAGAGCAGGTCGGTTTGTCCGGCCAAGTTGTCTAGTGTCGTCGAGTCAGTCGTCGTGCCTAACACTAGAGTCTCGTTAATTATGAAATCTGACTGTTGGTTGTTGCAGCTTAAGTGAAATGGCTGGGAGGAATGATGCTGCAATTGTTGCTGCTCTGCAAGCTTTAGCTAATGCTATGGAACATTAGCTGAATCCTGTTGGAGATGTTGGGTCTCGCAGTTTGGCAACGTTTCAACGGGAGAATCCGCCTACCTTCAAGGGTAAGCATGATCCTGATGGTGCATTGGAGTGGTTAAAGGAAATGGAGAGAATATTTCGTGTGATGGATTGCACTCCAGCACAGAAGGTCCGTTATGGGACTCATATGCTAGCAGTCGAAGCTGATGACTGGTGGCTAGAGATTCGTCCAGTGTTGGAAGCTGCAGGTGAAGAAGTTACTTGGACGGTATTCCGTAGGGAATTTCTGAAGAAGTATTACCCGGAAGATGTCCGTGGTAAGAAAGAGATTGAATTTCTTGAACTGAAGCAAGGAGACAAATCTGTTACTGAGTATGCGGAGAAGTTCAAGGAGTTGGCTAAGTTTTACCCGCACTACAGCACAGAGACTGCTGAATTCTCTAAATGTATCAAGTTTGAGAACGAGTTGAAGTCTGAAATCAAGAAAGCAATCGGGTATCAGAAGATCCGTGTCTTTGATTCATTGGTTGAAAGCTGTAGGATTTATGAAGAGGATAGCAATGCTCATTACAAGTTGGTGAGTGAGAGGAGAGGCAAATCACAGCAGAGTCGTGGTAAGCCTTATGATCCTCCAGCTGGCAAAGGGAAATAGAAAGTAGCTGACGGCTGGAAAGCTAGTAGGGGAGATGCTCCTGCTGGTATTGTTTGCTATAAGTGCGGAAATCCATGTTACAAGAGTAATGTATGTAATTCTGGATCATTGAAATGTTACTGTTGCGGAGAGTTGGGACACGCTGTTGGTGAGTGCAAACGCAAAGGAATGGTTTGTTTCAACTGTGGTGAAGAGGGACACCTGCGAGATAAGTGTCAGAAGCCTAAGAAGGAACAGAATGGCGGAAGAGTGTTCGCGCTATCTGGGACTCAGACATCCAGTGATGACAAATTGATTGAAGGTACTTGTTTCATTAATGGTAGTCCTTTACTTGCTATTATTGACACTGGTACGTCTCATTGCTTTATTGCTGCAGATTGTGTTGAACGTTTAGGTCTTATGTTATCACACATGAGTGGAGAGATGGTAGTTGAGACCCCAGCTAAGGGATCGGTAACTACGTCTCTTGTGTGTTTGAAATGTCCTCTGTCAATGTTTGATAGAGATTTTCTGGTTGACTTAGTCTGTTTGCCACTAAGTGGGATAAACATAATTTTGGGTATGAACTGGTTAGAGTATAACTGCGTTCATATTAATTGCTTTGATAAGTCGGTGAGATTCTCCACTCCTGAGGAGGAGGGAGCGCGTTGGGTAACTACCAAACAGATGAAGCAAATATTGCTAGGAGATATGCAGGTGTTTGCGTTAGTGGCATCATTATCCATTGAGAATCAAGCGATAATCGATGAATTGGAAGTTGTTTGTGATTTCCCTGAGGTGTTTCCAGATGAAATTCCTGAAGTTCCTCCGGAACGGGGAATTGAATTTTCTATTGATCTCGTACCCGGTACCAGACCTGTGTCTATGGCACCGTACATGATGTCTGCATCTGAATTGGCAGAGTTGAAGAAACAGTTGGAAGACTTACTTGAGAAGAAGTTCGTTAGACCAAGTGTATCACCGTGGAGAGCCCCGGTATTGTTAGTGAAGAAGAAGGATGGCAGTATGAGGTTGTGTATTGACTACCGGCAACTGAACAAAGTTACGATTAAGAACAAATACCCGCTTCTGAGAATTGATGACTTGATGGATCAATTGGTTGGAGCGCGAGTGTTTAGTAAAATTGATTTGAGGTCGGGGTATCACCAGATTAAAGTAAAAGATGACGATGTTCAGAAAACTGCGTTCAGAACCAGGTATGGACACTATGAGTTTACGGTAATGCCTTTTGGCGTTACTAATGCGCCGAGAGTTTTCATGGAATATATGAACCGTATCTTCCATGAGTATTTGGATCGGTTCGTGGTAGTATTCATTGATGATATCCTAATTTATTCAAAGTCGAAGGAGGAGCATGTTGAGCACTTGAGATTAGTGCTGCAAGTGTTGAAAGAAAGGAAGTTGTTTGCGAAACTGTCGAAATGAGACTTTTGGTTGGGGGAAGTTAGCTTTTTGGGTCATGTTATATCAGGTGATGGAATTGCCGTAGATCCATCTAAGGTTGATGCCGTGTTGAAATGGGAAACTCCGAAGTCGGCAACGGAGATTAGAAGCTTTTTGGGACTTGCTGGTCATTATAGAAGGTTTATTGAAGGTTTTTCTAAGTTGGCCCTTCCGTTAACTAAGTTGGCTTGTAAAGGGAAGACTTTTGTATGGGATGCTCAATGCGAAGCAGGTTTTACGGAGTTAAAGAAGAGGTTGACGTCTGCTCCGGTGTTGATCTTGCCTAACGCATAAGAACCGTTTGTTGTATACTGTGATGCTTCTAAGTTTGGTTTAGGAGGAGTACTCATGCAGAATAATAAAGTAGTTGCGTATGCCTCAAGACAGCTGAGAATCCATGAGAAGAATTATCCCACGCACGATTTAGAACTTGCTGCCGTTGTTTTTGTGCTGAAGATTTGGAGACATTATCTGTATGGCTCGAGATTCGAAGTGTTCAGCGACCATAAGAGTCTGAAATACTTGTTTAACCAAAAAGAGCTAAACATGAGGCAACGAAGGTGGCTAGAGTTGTTAAAGGATTATGATTTTGGGTTTCATTACCATCCGGGAAAAGATAATGTTGTAGTTGATGCCTTAAGCCGCAAGACCTTGCATATGTCTGCAATAATGGCTAAAGAATTAGAGTTGATTGAGCAATTCAGAGATCTGAGTTTAGTTTGTGAAGTAACACCGAATAGTGTAAAGTTGGGCATGTTAAAGATTAATAATGACTTTCTGGACAGCATTAGAGAAGCTCAAAAATTGGATGTGAAATTGGTGGATTTAATGTCTGGAGTAGATCATGCGGAAGATAATGATTATCAGTTGGATGCGCAAGGAGTGTTGAGATTTCGTGGTCGTATTTGCATTCCTAATAATGCAGATATGAAGAAAGCAATTTTGGAAGAGAGTCACAGAAGTAAGTTGAGTATTCATCCAGGAGCGACGAAAATGTATAATGATTTGAAGAATCTGTTTTGGTGGCCTGGTATGAAGCGTGATGTAGCACGTTTTGTGTATGCATGTTTGACTTGTCAGAAGTCAAAAGTTGAGCATCAGAAACCTGCTGGGTTGATGCAACCGTTAAAAATTCCAGAATGGAAATGGGACAGCATTTCAATGGACTTTGTAACGGGTTTGCCGAACACTTTGAGAGGATGTGATTCTATTTGGGTGATTGTTGATAGGCTTACAAAGTCAGCTCACTTTATTCCTATTAACATCACTTTTCCAGTATCGAAGTTGGCAGAGATTTATGTTAGAGTGGTTGTTAAGTTGCATGGTGTCCCGTTGAGTATTGTGTCGGATAGAGATCCGCGGTTTACTTTTGAGTTTTGGAAGAGTCTGCAAGAGGCTTTGGGTTCTAAGTTGAGGTTGAGTTCAGCATACCATCCTCAAACAGATGGTCAGACAGAACGGACTATTCAGTCTTTAGAAGATTTGCTGAGAGCATGTGTACTTGAGGAAGGTGGTTCGTGGGATACATACCTTCCGTTGATAGAGTTTACTTATAATAACAATTATCACTCTAGTATCGGAATGGCACCATTCGAAGCTTTGTATGGTCGGCGGTGTAGGACTCTGTTGTGTTGGTATGAATCGGGAGAGAGTGTGGTACTCGGGCCGGAGATTGTTCGAGAGACTACCGAGAAGGTGAAGTTAATTCGAGAAAAGATGAAAACTTCACAGAGTAGGCAGAAAAGTTATCATGATAAGCGCAGGAAGGATTTAGAATTTGAAGCTGGAGATCATGTATTTTTGAGAGTCACGCCTGTGACCGGTGTTGGTAGAGCTTTGAAATTTAAGAAGCTTACTCCTCGTTTCATTGGTCTGTATCAGATATTGGACAGAGTTGGAAAGGTGGCATATCGGGTGGCGTTGCCGCCAAATTTTTTGAATCTACATGATGTATTTCATGTGTCACAGCTCCGCAAGTATATTTCAGATCCGTCGCATGTCATTCCCATGGACGATGTGCAAGTACGTGAGAATCTCATTGTAGAGACGAAGCCTGTGAGAATTGATGATCGGGAGGTGAAGACGTTACGAGGTAAAGAGATTGCTTTGGTGAAAGTGGTCTAGTTGGGAGCTGCTGGCAAAAGCTTGACGTGGGAACTAGAGAGCAAGATGCGGGAGTCTTATCCCGAGCTGTTTGAGTAAGGTAATTTCGAGGACGAAATTCTTGTAAGTAGGGGAGAGTTGTAACGCCCGTTTTATTTTGATTAAATTCAATTGTGACTTTGCTATGTCTCGTTGCATCGTAGTCGTAGTTGAGTATGTGTTTGGATCGAAGGAAGGAAATTGAATCGGTCGAATTGTAGGGAAATAGTGTAAAATTCCGTAGCAGTTTTAGGAAACTTTGAAAAATCATATCTCTTGATTCGTAAGTCGGATTTGACCCCCGTTCAAAGCGTTGGAAAGCTAAAGAGATGTTCTATCAAGAAAAAAATTGAAAAAAATTTAATTTTTCTGCTATGACGACCGTCACAGGAGTGTGACGACCGTCACACGAGCAAAAACAGCAGTTATGCAGAATTTGAACGTGTTCTGGTGGAATGAGATTTTGTAGCAAAAATATATTCCCGTAGACTCTTTTACCCTCAATTACATCATTTTTTTGTGAAAGGAAAGACGGGAAAAGAGGAGTTACGCATTGAGAGATGTGGAGAGCGAAGAATCATCCATCGGCGAATTCGGGAGATTTTTGCAGAAAAATCACCGTAGAGCAGAAGCGGAATCGGAAAGCGTGGAATTGGCCTCAATTCTAAGGTAAGGGTGGGGTTCAATTCTATAACTGGGAGTATGATCGAATTCATGTGGGGATCGAGTCATAGGTATAGTTTCGTTAATCGATAAATGTTAAGGAAAAGGGTTCCCTAATGGGACCAGATTTCTATGTAGGAATGAATGTGTTATGTGGTTATTAGCGCGATGCTCTAAGGTTTTCCTTATGGGCAAATATGTAGAACGAATATGCTATACGGTTATTCGTACAACGCTCTAATGGTTTTCCCTAATGGGCGTTAAGATGGCCGAGTTGGTCTAAGGCGCCAGTTTCAGGTACTGGTCCAAAAAGGACAGTTACATGGTTGTGATTGATTTGTAATTAATTATGTGAGAAGATGCCGTAACATTGTTATTACGATAAAATGTTAAAGATTAATTGTAGAACTGATGTTGATGTTATACCTGTATAGGAATAGCCGTTTGTGTGAACACTTTGAGTTCCTATTTGTTGATACGATGTTGCAATGTTCCTTTACATGAACAGTCGTAAATGTTGAAATTATGTTGTTATTGTTCCCATATGTGAACGAGTAGAAAGTGATAGTTGTATGAGTGGTATGATGTTATGATGCTCTGTTATGGACATTCTGGTTGTAGGCATAATTCCTTGTTATATGGTTGCTATGGTTGTGTTGTATTCCATAATAGATGCATTTCATGGCATAGCATTTGGCCTGGATTGGCGACGGTTGTGCCTGTATTGGTGTTATTTGGAGTGTTGGCTCCTAGATGGGTTCGGGGTGTTGGCCCTGTCCCGAGTTTTGGAGTGTTGGCTCCTAGATGGGTTCGGGGTGTTGGCCCTGTCCCGAGTTGTGGAGAGTTGTCTCCCAAATTGGTACCACATGCATATGCACAGTTGAGTCGCATTGTTGAGTCACACGAAGTTGCATAATTATTTTAGTTGTATATTAATGTTGTTTTACGTGAGGTATGGATTGTTGCAGTTGTTGTCGATGATGTTTATGATTTCGAAACTTATAATGCTGTGATGAGTTTCTGGCATGTTTTCTATCATGCTCTATGTTATATTAATGATATCTCACCCTTTACGTTGTATGTTACCTCCTCTGGTGGTAATTTGCAGGTAGTTCGGAATGAAGTTCCGCTTTGTCGATTAAGTGGTCGTTGGTCGCTCTGATACATAGCACTCTTGGTGGGATGAACGATTGTTTATGTTGTTTATTTGATGTTTTCTTGTTGCTGAATTTTACTAAGTATTTTAGTTGAATTGGTTGTTTTTGTTAATGCACCGAATGTTGGTTGTACGCACTGGATCGGTGGGTCGGTAGTGCTGAAATTTATGACTGAACTAATTGTTTTGTTGAATCTATGCAAGATAATTGCTTGCTGAATATTAATCGAGTTGGTTGTAAGTTTTATCATTTTACTTTAATCATTAAGAATGTTGGAAGTGTTTTATGTTCCGCTGCAAATTAATAAAATGTTGAGAACTCGATATGTTAAGCAAGCTGTCATATGTTCATCCAAGTTCATGTGCTATGTATCATTACTGAATGCATGTTGCCTAGTTAAATTAAATGGTAAAATGCATGCTTCTGCTAGCTGAAAAATGTGACGCCCAGGTTTTTGTCTGTGTGACGACCGTCACAAGTCCATGACGACCGTCATGCGTATAAATTTCGTGCACTCTGATTTTGATTTATTTTAAATATGCCTTGGGTAGAAATGGGGTGTTACACCTTGACCACAAAAGCTCTCCATTTCAGAAACGTGCATACAATTTTCTCTGCATTCCCCACTCCACAGAATTCTCCGTCAGCACACAGCAACAAGATGTCATTCCATCATGACGCCTCTTCATCCAAGACTCCTCCCAAATCCTCAAAAAGTGATCCTCCCGCTGGTGAAGAACCCAAACACAAGTATCCTCCGCCCATTGATGAAGAACTTAGGCGAATCAGCAACAGGGAAGGCTCGATATACGTGGACAAATCCATTGGGAAAATTGTCGATGATATACTCAAAAGAGGACTTCCATTTAGGGGCATCATTGTTCCCCTGGCTCGCAGGGATCCACCTCATGATTCGAATATGCCAGAGGAAGACTCGAGTGACAGAAACCATGATCTTTCATTATCTGATCTAGATTACAGTGACTCCAGTTCCTCTGATGAGGAAGAGTGATATCTTGGTAGGCTGCTGTGTGACTCAGTCTGCTGCTGAGGTGATAAAGTGTGTTGCTGTTTTAAACTTTGCTGATTTAGATTTTTTTTAGTGACAACACTTGTGATGCTCTTAATGAGAAATTTTTTAATTCCCAAACATTTGTAATGTTACACATTATGATCTATGCTAGTTTATTAGTTGGATCTTAATTTGTGGCTAAAAAGGGGGAGAGAGTATTATTTAGATAACAGCAGGTTGAAGACTTGCTTGTGCTGCTTGAGCAAGTATGTGTTGCTGCTGATATGTGTGATAACAACTGATGCTGTTAGTATTGTATGAAGTCCCAGTTTCAAGGTTGTGTAGGAATGCTTGTTAACTATGTGAGCTCCTAGCTGCTACTTGGGAGTGTAGGTGTGTGTCTGCATAATAGCAGACTGTGAGTGTAGTGCATCTCTTCAGGGGGAGTAGCACAAGAGTTTGTGACTTCAGGATGTTATCTTGAATGTCATGACATGCAGAATAGGTTGGATGTTTGTGACTGTAGGGTGCCTGCAGGTTCTGTACAGCTGGTGTGACATGCATCAGTTGAGGGGGAGTAACTTCTAATATGTTACCCAACAAATGGTGACATCTGTAGTGCTGACTAACAGATGGTTACAGTGTGTGACAGGTTGATCCTGAGAAGCTGAGAGCTAACTGTGTGAATATAAACAACTCTACTAGGGTGTTATTTTCTTACTTGCATAAAAGGTTATTTGTTAGACTTCAGCTGCTTGTAAACTCTATGAACAGGGTGTTTTAGCCAAAAATTTGCCAAAGGGGGAGTTTTGTAAGTGCTTCTGATTGGATGCATTTTGTGGAAAAACATTAGAGTGTGTATAGATGTCATAACTAATGATGTCACACACAATTTGCAAGGTAAGTAGTAAGTTGAGTTGGATGTCATACTAAATGTCATGACACTAGTCGTGTGACATCAGGCGCGCAAAGTTTGTTTTTCTGGTATTCAGAATGAGGCAGCTCAGGCTAGAATTCAGGAAACCTTATAGAAGCTCAAGCTAGAATTCAGGAAACATTTTAGAAGCCCTGGAGAAATTAAATGTACCTGGCCTAAGTGGTAAGTGCAGCCTTTTGAAGAAAGGTTTGGGTAAACCTAATTTCTGCACCAAGACCCAAAGACTGACTGCTGCTATAAATAACAGAAGGAGCAATACTAGAAAAGCAGCTCTAGACAAAAGATTAGAGAGTGCGTGCTAAGAGTCCTTGTGAGTGAAGAAGTTATGTTCTTCACATGTGAAATGTGTCTTAGAAATACTTTTACACCAAGCAACTGTATGTTGCTCTGGTTAGGTAGGTTCTAAGCTGTTGTGTCACTCAAAGCTTTTATAAGTGTTGTTGACACTGAACTGGGTAAACAATTACTTCCTCCCTGGCTTGGTAGCCCCCAGATGTAAGTGTTGTTTACACTGAACTGGGTAAACAATTACTGTGTTATTTACTGCTTTCTCTTTACAGCATTTTAATGACTCCAATAGTCTGTGTTATAGTGGATGTCATAACATCCGTGATAACATCCATCGCATGCTAGCTAGAATTTCAATAACCTATAAATTGCAAGGAATATAAACTGAATCGAAACTTTTATTAACTTAAACTTTGATCTAAGTACATCAACAATAGCAGAAAAATGGAATACAATAGTGTAACAATTGCTCAGTGTAAAAAATTGTTACCCTGGAAAGTAAATATATAGTTCTTGTATAGAATTCGGCAGCGCTTCTACGGGATTCTTGGATATGAAATGCAGGCCTCTCGAGTCCTATTTATAGAGTAATTTTGGCTCCAAGAACAGAGGTTTGAATTCAAACTCAAACCAAAGAAAAATGCCAGAAACTACCTCTAAAAACTACTCCCGCTAGTAACGGCGATCGCCGTCTCCTAATGGCGAGCACCATTTGCTTGAATCATAATTCCCTCCTTTTTGAGCATGGCGAGCCCCGTTTGGATGAAGGGAGACACATGGCGAGCGACATTCAGCTAGGATGAGCTCAAACTTGTGATTTTCGTCACTTTTCCTTCATTCTTCAGCTTACTTTGATACTTTTCTTCTACATGACTGATATGGCACCTATCAAAGCAAAACAAAGGAAAACATAAGCAAATAACAGAGAAAACAATAAATACTTGATAAAACAACAAGTAACAATGCGCAAATTAAATCGAATTAGACGATACAAAATCGAGTCATCAAACTCCCCCACACTAAAACTTTTGCTTGTCCCCAAGCAAACTTCTAATGGAAAAAGAATGGTAAGCACAATGTTCGACTCATAGGCATGACAAAAATAATCTATGCACAAGGTCGTTAGGCTAAAGTAATAATGATAGGTAGTAAATAATGAAAACAAGGACACTGTAACGACACAATTCCACAAAAGCGAACAAAGAGTTCCTTCCTATGTGATACCGGTTCAAATCATGATATTATAACTTGACCTATGAACTTTGTTCTTATTCGCCTTTCTTTCATTTTAGTGCAATCAAATTAAGCCTGTTATCCTACGTATTTACATGGTGAGTGAACCTGTTTGTGTCATCTGATCTCTTATTCAACAGATTTTATTATTATTATTATTATTTTATTTTTTTAAAACTGAGATCAACACATACGTGAGGATGGTGCTGACTACTAATATAAACTACTAAATAGGCTACTTATAAAGAAACTAAGAACAAGGTATCGGTATAATATGTATTCAAACTAATATCGAATATTTAGGAACACTAGGGTGTAGGAACGATACCGACGTTAATCAAAATTTTCACAAGTCCGACTACCTAGCCTAAATCATAAAATGAAACAACCTATACTAAATGTGTCATGCCATTGGGTCAAAACTAACAATTTTTTTTTATGGTGAGTCAAAATAAGGGAGTTTATTAGACAATGCGAAGACGTAGAGTAAAAACGACTCAAATCCGCATATGACTCGATAACAAAAACAAACTAAAACTAGAAAGCAAGAAATAACATGAAATAAATAAAGCAGTAAATGACGCCTCCCCCACACTTAAACTGAACATTATCCTTAATGTTTTAGCTTAAGGTGAAAGAAGGAGTGATGGAACCTGATGTGGATCAGTGGCGGTGGGCACGACCTCGGCGCTGATGCTGGTCTCCTCGGACATCTGGTTTATCTTGTGGAATGTGCTGAATATGATCTCCAATGATTTGCACCTCTCCATGTAATCTTGCCATACCCGATACAATATCCCTCAAGTCAAGTTAAGTCCTCTCCATGAACTCGAACTGCCTCCTCTGTATATCCTGCAAGGTCACGTCACGCTCGTCCTCTCTCTCTTTTTACTACCTGAGCTTTGATAGGATCTGGTCCAATGTCGTGTGCATACTTGCAAAATCATTAGACAAAGGTGCAGTGTGTGGTGCGGTACTCGGACCGGGTACGTCAAAAACACGACTACGGGCACAGGACTGCGCATCAGCCTACCTCCTAACATCAACATTTCTACCTCTAAATCACGTGCATCTAAATCAAACAACAGATTAGCCTGAACGCACACATTAATGCACTCAGGGTTAGGCAAGTATAAATTGAGGACCTCATTGGCACGCACCACGATATGATACTTGCCATTGGGCAAGCTTTTGATAAGCCTCATATTACGGCAGCAATCAAGATCAGCAAAAAGACAAGGGGTACTATTGACATTTTCTAAAGCAGGCTCTAAATCTAGATAGTTAGCTATGCCGATAATAATGCCGTCGATACAAGTGGATCCACCGGATCTATTCGAAACACTAATAAGGTAGGATATAAGGAATAGTGTAGGATCCACTGGTATTTGGTGGAGAGCATAGTGAATAAAGAATAGATTTTTAGAGTTCACATTCCCTGTGTTCTCGCGTCTAAATATGGTGGAAGCAAGGATACGATGTAGGTAACAAATTGTTGGGTTATGGATGGTAGTGACCTTGAGGCCTTCTCATTGGTCAGCGGCGGTGTTGGTAATGTTTCGCCAAAGTTCAAAAGCACTGGCTTTCCACTCACTCTCAAGGGGTGATATGGTGGCAAGTCCCTCAGCAGTAGGAAAACTAAAAATCTCTCTAATACGCTCATGCGATAGCGAGTAATCACCGTTAAACATCCATAAATGAATGGTTCTGGTGGTACGGGAAAAGTCATGGACATAGCGGAGTGAACTAAGAAATTCATAAGTTAACCTAACACATGTTTTATTAGACATAGAGAAAAAGCGAGTCATACCTAGACTTTTTCAGCATCCAAGAGATGCTTTACATGAGACCTAGGGAACAAAGGGCTTCTGGGTCAGGATACCTCGTTGCATCAACGGATCTTTTGGAAACTCGGTGATAGTTCACCCGCTGAGTGTTTCTGATTTCTCCCTCTGGCAACTCGATACCCATGTAATCAATATCTTGATTGGCTTCCATTGGTGGGAAAAAGCTTTGAAAAACAAATAATGCTAGAGTGATTTTGAAAGATAGAGAGTGGGGTTGGTAGTGATGATGAAAAGTGATGGATTAAAGGGTTTAAATAGAGATAACTTAAGGAATTTGGGTGGTTAGGAAGTTATGGTATGTTAATGAGGAGTTAATAGGGTGGTTATGGTGAATTGGAAGGTGAAAGGGGGGTTTTATGGGAAAATGAAGTTAAAAACGCGTGCAGAATTTGAATTTCCCGCCTCTGTCCTCCCAGGAACAAATGGCAATCACCTTTAGGCAATGGCGAGCGCCATTTGTTTAAGGTGGGGGAATTCTGATTCTGGCACATCAGAATGCAACTTAAGAGTATTTTTTTGGGTTTTTCTTGTTTTCTATCCGAGTCAACATATATTAATTGCAAAGATGAAATATAAAAAACTAAAGAAAAGGGGAATTTTCATTGGTCGAAGATTTAATAACGGTACACTACTCGTCGGCATTCCGACGGCATAACGATGTATTAAAACAGTAGTACGGAAAAGGGAAAAGTGGATACATGGAATGGAAAATATCCTAAGAACAAAAGGGAAATGAAAAAAAAAACAACTTCGGACTCATACATCGTTGCGCATCATTAAGTAAACAGTCTGATAAAGATGATCAAACTGCTCAGTCACGATGTCCATCAGGTTAATATAGTCCAACCTAAAAGATTCGATTTCAGACAAAGGTAGTCTGCTTCACTTTGGATAGCAACGATGGCATCAGGCACAATGATGGTAGGATTATAAGGATACTGTAGGTCACTGGCGGAACTAGTGATGACAACAGGAAACGAGCTAGTGTCCATATGCTCATATGGCTGAGGAGAATCTGGCAGGGTAAAAGTCTCATTCAAAACCTCTAAGTCATACAACCAACTTTCCTTATTGTGAACACTTATCCTCTCATGGTTAGGCAAGGTAAAGGCATGGGCCACAACATTGTCGATAAGCAATTCAAATTCCACAGGGCCTAGATTTGCAATTATGCCATGGTTGAAATAGAAATTAATGTCCATTGGGTGAATACAACCAAAAATAATAGAATGGTTCAAATGGTAACACATGCCGATCGCATCAGCAATCATTATGACCGAGCTGTTGCACCCCGAAATTTGACCAACCGGTTCCCATATCTGGTTTATGTTTCGACACATTTTGCATTCCCATTCGCATAATGCATGCATTGCATTTTTTTCAGTCAGGTTGATTTTATCGGGATTGCAGCCCCTGGCGTTTCAGGCAGTTCAGGCCAGTTTGAATAAGCGTATTTTGAGAATTGGTGCTCATTCACTGTGTTTTTAGGCCGTCTCGGTGCCTGGGTTTCGTTATGGTTGCGCAATCGTTTTATAATCGATTTGATCGGCCTCCTGGCATTTTTAGGATTTTTCTCTTATTTTCTAGATTTTTAATGCATTTAATAGATTTTTTAATGGGGTTATTTGCTTTTTAGATAGTAAATAGGTTAGTATTTTGTTTTTAGAATTTAGTAGATATTATTTTAATAGTTTTTTAGATTTTTAAATAAATATTCCTTTATTTAAAGATTTAATAGATTTTAAATTTTTTTTTAGATATTAGTTTTATCTTTTAATAGAATATTTTTTAAATAGATATAACTAGATATTACTTTTCATAAATAAGAATAGATTTTTAAATAGATATTAATGTTTTTTAGATTTTATTATATTTTAATTGTTTTTTTTTAAATTTAATAGAATAGTTTTTTAAAAAAAAGGATTAAATGTTTTTAGATTTTATTTGATTTTTTCAGATTTAATTAGAATTTTTAAATAGTTTTTTAGATATTAAATAAATTTTTTCTGTTTTTTTTATAGATTAGTTAGGATTTTATTATTAATTTTTGTTTAGGCTTTAATTAGGATTAATTAGAGGTCTTAATTAGGTTTTTTCTTATTAATTTCGTTTTAGGATTAATTAGGATTTTTTTTCAGTATTAATTTTTTTTTTAGAGTTTAATCTTTGAGTTTAATCCAGGTAATCATCAATTAATCAGAATCCATTGGGCAATTATCCAAGTCAGAAAGCCCAAGTCCAAGGTCCAAGTTCGCGTCAAGTGTCATATAAAGGGCAGTGCCACGCGTGGGTCCAACTTCTTGCCACCTCATTCACTCAGACTCTGCCAACACACAACACACTCATTCTCTCTCTCTGCCACTTGGCTGGTTCTCCCTCTTTCCCCCCTCCACGCGTCTCTCTCTCCCTCCTCCCTCTGCCACGCGTCTAGCTCTGCGACCCGCCGGTTCCCTTCGCCGTCGGCCATGCAGCCGCCGTCCCATCCACTGTAACTTCTCGCCGGAGCCGCCGCAACCGTCGTCGGAGAACTGCAACTTCGCCGGAAACTGCAAATTCCCAGAATTCCTCCAAACACCTTCCAAACTTCATCATCCTCACCCATCAGCCTCCATCAATCTTCTCCGGAAAATTACTCCTCGCCGGAATCTTCATCAAGATTCATCCAGTTCTTCGTTTTTTCCAGAAACGCCAAGAACATCATCATCGTTCATCCACTACTTTGTTCATCTGCTTTCTCCAAAACACCTTCAAACGCCAAGAACTCCATCGACCTTCAAGAACTTCGCCCAGAGACTCCTCAATATTACTCCAAACTTCAGTTCATCACCAAGATTCATCAACGATTTGCCTAGATCCACCTTCCAGCATCAAATTTCTCCAGAAACCACAAGGACTTCAGCGACCAAGAACGCCATCAGTTCCTTCATCTTTTGAGATCTTCGCTGATCTTCGTCACGGAAACGATCGCGCCGCCGTAGATCTCCTAGTCGTCAACAAAGATTCTTCGTGAGCTTCGCCAAGCTTCATCTCCTCACCAGAAGCCTCATCGCCATCGTCCAGGTTCCTATTCTGAATCCATCCTTTCTTGTATTTTTCTTGTTGTTAGTTGAGGATTTAGGTTAGTTGAGTGTTAGCGAGGATTGAGTGGAACGGGATTAAGTTGTGGTTGATGTTGATAAACGCTTTGTGGTGAGGGATTTGGAACAGAGATCGTGAGGATGAGAGAATCAGAGAGAGGCAAGTGAGGGGAAACGACGCTAGGGGATCTTGATGAACAGTAGAAAGGGTATTAGGGTTTTGTGAATTGATAGGTTGAGTGGATGTTGGACTCGGGCCTTAGGCCCATTGCCTTTGCTGATCATACTCCTTGTTTCCCATTAGCACCCCCTCTCCCATTTGTGTTGCGTTTTGGGCCCAGGCGAAGTCGCTATTCGCACCCCCCAGTCTGGGGCCCAACCAGGAATGCAAAGCGAATCCTCGCTATTCGCACCCCCCCACCTGTTTGTTTTTTTTTCCTTAGTGTTTTTAGTTGTTTTTCTGGAACATTAGTGGGCCTAGTGTGTTCTGCTGAATGCACCCCCCCTCCTGGGCCCAATGTATTTCTGAAGTGTAATAAATTGCTTTTGCCACCCCTGTTTTTGAATTGTGTTTGAATTTTCATTTTATTTCATGGTTGCATATAGTTTACTAAAAAAATCATAATAAATTCAAAAATAGTCATTTTTACATGGGAGTTTTTTTTCTCATTCTCATTAATGTCTCAAGAAAATTATCAAAAAATAAAATTAGTATTTTAATCATTTTTCTATTTTTGGTGAATTTCCACATTTAGTTGCTTTTATTGCATTTTAGTTTGTATATCCATTTTGTTGAATTTTGTTTAGCCATTTCCTTTCATATTTTGATGTGATTCTTTTCCCTATGGTTAGATTAGAGTATTAGGTTCCCTTAGAGATTTATCTCACATTTTTGTGATTTAATCTTGTTTAGTTTTGAACCATGAACATTAGGCTGACTAGAATTAGGGTTAAACTGGACATAGGTGCATCATAACACTTAGATTTTGGGTTTTTAGCTTGAATTAGGAGCTGTGACATATAGGGTATGTAGGGTGGATGTATAGATCCCCTTAGAATTAATTTTAGGATTTTTAATAATATACTACTATTTTACTTGATTTTTGTAAATAGGGTGATTGTTTGGTGTGGCCATTATGGGCTTTTGCATTGTTTGCTTGGGGTTTGGGCTTTTATTTGGGGTATGGGGGTTTGGCTTGGGCTTGTGGGGCATGAAGAATCAAAGGAGAAGATTGAAGATAATAATCAAAGTTGGATGCATGAAGATTCCTCTCCTGGAGGATGGTTTTTGAAGACATAGGAAATAGGAGAAATAGGCAGTGCTTTAGATTAGACTGAATTTTTCCACAAACATGGAAAACATCTTGTGCTTCCATTCCTCCCAATGACTAAAAGTCCTTCTAAGATATTCATATCCCTCCTTTGGAGGGATAAGTGTCTTATCTTAGAGGTAGAACTTTGAGGGAACCAGTCTTTCATGATGATAAACACTTATAGGCTTCCTTTGGTTGTCAATAAGTTGTCTTATCATTCCAACTTATTCTGTTAAGTGATTCTCTTCTGGAGTGCTTGCCTTGAAGATGGAGCTCACCTAAAGCTTGGAGGCCATTGGAGTTTGATCTTGGGGTTCACTTGAAGATGTTACAGTTTTGCTGTTAATCAACTGTCAGAGTTGGATGTTTTTCAGAGCTGCTGCTGTAGGAGCTGGTGGGCTGTCAGAGCTGGTTTTGGGGTTTTATTTTTATTTGTTGTATTGTTTGTTAATTTCCCCCTTAGGTTTGAAGTGAAGTTGTTTCACTTTGCCTATTGTTTTCTCAGGTTCGAGGTTGAGTGGGACTCCCTTGCCTCGCTTGTACTGCTGCATCCATGCATTTTACTGCTTTACTGTATATATGCTGTTTCTTTTCCGTTTATCCCCTAGGATCTCTGTTTCTCTCTGCGCAAGAGAGAAATATGACAGACATTAGGTGTTAATCCATGCATGACAACATTAGGGTAGGTTTTGATTCCCATTTTTAAACCCTAGGTTTTAGAGTTCTTTCTCTTCTTTCTCAAAACAATCAAAAAATACAATAAGAGGTTAAACATCAATAAAAGACAGTTCTTGTATAAAAGACTAAAAACCAATCAAAGTGTCATTTTTGTCCGCTTGGACCCGTAATCAGGAGAAAACCTTTTTCAGAAGGATAAAAGATAAACAGACAAATCTGTGTCTTTCGTAGCCCGAACTACGTTTGCTCTGATCTTTCATGTTGTATGAAAGTACGTAGGCATAGGATGCGATATCCTAGCGAGCAACCTCCCCCTCCTTTCCCGTAGGTAGGCGAACTACGTTGACTCTGATTTCTCGTTCCAGGTGGGAATACGTAGGCATAAAGTGCGATCCTTTGCCGAGTCATTTTCTTTTCTTTTAACCCTCAGACCTGTAGAATAGATAGAATAACTATCCGTACTAGAAAACAAGCATGGATCCCATCGAGTACGACGGACGTGAGGGGTGCTAATACCTTCCCCTTGCGTAACCGACTCCCGAATCCAAGATTTGGTTGCAATGACCATTCCTTTCCCGTCTTTGCGGTAGGTTTACTTCGAGCGTTTCCTTTCCCTCTGTTGGGATAAATAATGCACGGTGGCGACTCTTCTGTTCAGCCGACGCCGATTTTTGCAGTAGCGACAGCTGGCGACTCTGCTGGGGACTCTAACGGTTCCCTACGCGAGTCAATCCTAACGCTTGTTTTCCCGTCGTGGGTTTTGTATGGATTTACGTTTCTGTATTTTTACATTCAACATTATATTATTGTTATTATTGCTGTGGGTGTGAGGGGGTTCTATGATTGAGAGATAAGCCGGACCTAGGCTTGAGTGCACCTAGAATTAGAGTGGAAATTAGTGGGCGCGTGCATGCTTTGCATGTACTAGTGTCTCAGGAAATCCACGCTCAGACAAGGTTCTTCTGGTTGGCTTCTTTTTCAACCCTTTGGGTTGAAGGGGTTGTTGGTTAGTTGGATTGTCGACTCTGGGGACCGATCATTTGGAAGTTGGCTAAGTGAGGCCTCTTCAAGACATGATGATGCCACACCTTCTGGGTATCGTATCATCCGTCTTGAAAGTCTGTGACGCCAACGACCGCATAGGATGCCATACCTTGTGTCAGTTATTAGGACACCTACCTGTGAGAGGGGTTGGGACATGCAGGTAACTTGACCTCCAGATTACCGGTTTTCTTGATTGAGATTCAGTGGTGTGATATTTGAGGACAGTATTATTGGGTCTGTCAGAGACCAGGGTGGAGCATTGTGGATGGTCTTGATCAGTTTGTGGGTCTATTTGAGGCCAGTATTGTGGATTGGACTTCTCAGCCAGGGGCACTTGATCCCTTGTTGCATTGCTTGCATATTGCATTGTTTGCATCATCATGTGCATATCATTAACGTGTATCTGTGCTGCAGGTGCATTTTCATACTTCCCGATTCTAGTGCTCTGGACTTCTATCTGTTATTATGAGTACTTTGAGGAAGACCGTTGCGTATAAGCTGCCTACCCCTGATGTGACTTCTCTGCTGGGTCTGATTTCCCTAGCTGACGATGATGTGAAGAGAAGTTTTAGAAAGAGTTATGGGAAGCTACTGAATTTGGTTTGCAGGCCAACCGCATATGAGCTGAATGGGTTATACACATTGATGCAGTTATATGATCCCTCCTTGAGGTGTTTTATGTTCCAGGACTTCATTTTGGCTCCGACCATGGAGGAGTACGCTGAGTTTCTAGAGTTGCCAGTTCAGAATCGAGTGCCCTTCATCCACTTTGATGCTAAGCCTAAGCTGGAATACTTGGCTATTCCCTTGCATATGGATCCTGTAGAGTTGTTGTTGACTTCCTGGCATGGAGTTTCTGGGTTCTCTCTCAAGTTCTTGGTTGGCAAAGCTCAAGAATATGCCAAAAGTGGCTGTTGGATCGTGTTTAACGCTGTTCTTGCCTTGTGCATCTATGGGATTATACTGTTCCCTAATCTGCCTGAGTTCGTTGATTTGGATGCATTCCACTTGTTTGCTGCAGGCAACCCGGTGCCTACCTTGATCGGGGATTTCTATCATTCCTTACATTATAAGAATAAAAACAGAAGGGGGAAAATGTCCATTGTTGTGTACCTTTGCTGAATATGTGGTTTGAGAGCCATCTGCCCAAGAAGGGTCCTTTTGTTGAATCTGCAGATACAGCTGAATGGTCTGAGCGTCTAATGGGACTTTCTTCAGAAGACATTGTCTGGTTCGATAGAGATTTATTGGGGTCAGAGATTATCTTCAGTTGCGCCGGGTTTCCCAACGTTCCTCTAATTGGAAGGAAGGGGTGTATTAACTACAACCCATCTTTGTTGGTTCGACAGTTTAGGTATGCTTTGAAGAGTCCGCCGAAGGAAGAAGAAATACATGAATCTCTGTATTTCACGGGTGACCTGAGTGGGGAATTATTAGCCAAGCTTCAGCGCGCTTGGAATCATATCTGCAGAAGAGGGAAACCATTACTAGGCAAGAATGATTGTCAAGCTTACATGCCTTACAAGATGTGGATTCAAGAGAGGGTAAGACAGGTGCAGATGCCTTTTCCAGCAGTATCACGTCCTGTTCCTCTTCTAGTCGAGGAGCCCACTTCTGTGGCTATTGAGGTCTATGAGCAGGTAGTAAATGAAAAAGAAGACTTGATAAAGATCAATGAAGAGTTAGAGAAGGAATTGGCTCAAATCCGGAGGGAGAAAAACGAGGTTGTGTATTCCTTCCAACAGCAGACTGAGTTGGTAAACAGGCTAGGTGCCGAACTGACAGAAGAGACAAAGAAACGTGAACGCCTGGGAAAAGAATTCAGAAGCTCTCATGATATGTTAGAGTCCAAGAAGAAGTCACTTGATGCCGCCTACCGGGAAATCTCTTCGTGCAACAGAACGTGGAATGCTACGCTAACCAATAACAAAAAGAGGGAAGACAAATTGAAACAGCAAATTTCTGAACTCGAAGATCAGTTGAAGGCTAGCAAGAGAAAGTATGAAGAGGAGGTTATGACGAGATATAGTCTTCAGAACTCATTGAACAAGGCTGTTGAGCGCAAGAAGGAGGCTGGGTCTCAGAAATGGAAGTTAGATGACCGCTTCGGAGAAGGGGCATGGGAGGAATCTATTGGCGATTTACGACGTGTTCTCAAGCGAAGAGATCTACTTGTCGAGGGTTTGCTTACTCAACCAAATCATCCCGAGACTAAGAGATTATTAGAGGAGTACCAGGCGTATGGTCGCACTTGACTATCTCATGTATTGATGTGTATGCTTTATTTGCATTGTGCTGGCCATCACCAGGATTGTTGGTTGAGGTCATGCCTTCTTATTGTACGCTCATTAATATTGTATTCCTGACTTGATGGGATTTTCTGCAATGTATGAGATGATTTTCTATGATTGGGTTTCGAGCTTCTTATTGCTATCACCGTCACCGCACTGGCACATTGGCACTAGAATTGGGGAGTGATATTCCCTAATGCACAGACACATGTTGCATTTGCATACACATTCATATTGCATTATCAGGTGATTATTGAACTGTATCTCATTTCCTGCATCTCGCCAGGTTTTTCCAGGAATGAAAGTCAACGTCCTCACCGATACTCTACTCGTACCAACTGCAAAAGAGTCATGGACCAGATGCAAAACGAGATGCAGGAGATGCGTGAAAAGCTGGCGCTGTTCATGCAGACTATGGAGACAATTGTGAAGGGGCAGGAAAACTTGCAGACTTTGGTGCAGCCATTGTTGGCGAGAAATGTCGGGAATGGAAACGAAGACCACAATTCTGTACGTGTTGACACCATTCATGGGGATGGTACTCCTGCGCATGTAACTCCACCTATGGTGAATATACCTGTTGCGAATGTGAACAATGGCGCTGGCGCCGGGAATGGTAATACGGGAATTAGTAATGAGACTGTCATTAACAATGTTGGGTTCGGAGACGCCAATCTAGGCGGTGATAAAAATGGAGGTAATGGCTTTGGTAACAACGGATTCGGCTATAACGACCAGGGGTTTGATTATGTCAACCAGGATGGAAAGTTTGGCTTCAACGCTCAGAGTTTCAGATATGATGGTTTTGGTAATGCCAATCAGGGCTATGGTGGATTCGGTAACGGAAATGGTGCTGGAATGATGCCTTTTGGACCTGCCGGGGTCGCTCAAGGGTATGGTAACAGAGGACGGGGCCCTATGATGAATCAGACTAGATTTGGTCGTAACAATGGGTATGATGGGTACGGAAATGAGAATGTTAATTGGATGGAAGACCAACAAGAAGATGTCTTCTCTGGTAGGGGTATGGATGGACCTGTGGATCCTGTTCAGAGGATCAAAATGCTTGAGGAAAAAATGAAGGGTGTAGTGAATCAGAATACTTCTGGTTTAGATATGACCACGATGGGATTGGTGCCTGGCCTAAGGGTACCGCTGAAGTTTAAAGCTCCCACCTTTGATAAATATAAGGGAGACACTTGTCCGAAGGTGCATGTTCGCTCTTACTACAGACGGATGTCCGCTTACTTGAATGATGAAAGAATGCTGATGCATTTCTTCCAAGACATCTTATCTGGACCGTCACTTGAGTGATATATGGGGTTGGAGCCCACTCAGATCAAAACATGGAAGCAACTGGTTGAGGAGTTTGTGACTCATTACAAGTATAATAGTGATCTGGCACCAAACAGGGTCCAGCTGCAAGGCTTGTCACAGAAAACTGGGGAGAGTTTCAAAGAATATGCGCAAAGGTGCGCGACATGGCGGCAAGAGTGCATCCTCCTCTAGTGGAGAAGGAGATGAACGATATGTTCATTGGAACAGTCACGGGGATATTCTACGAGAAGTTGTTTCCTGTTGCGTTGGGCAGTTTCTCTGATCTGATCTTGATGGGTGAAATGATTAAGAATAGTATTAAGGTGGGAAGGTTCCAAGCTGGGGAGTCTACTTCGTCGGGAGGTAATAGAAAAGCATTTGGTGGTCGATGTCAAGGTGATTCTAGTGCAGTGTTTGGTGGCCGGGGCAGAGGCAGAGGAAGACACCAGTATAATCAGCCGCAGCAGATAGCTAGTGTCACGATTCTGATTCCTCAACAGAGACAACAACAACAACCATCGCAACAATAGCAGCAGCCACAGCAGCAGCAGGGGCATAATGCTGGCCAAAGAAGATTTCCGAATGCGAAGCCGAAAAGAGTGTTTGAAGCGCCTCCTTCCACGTACGTGGAACTCTTTCAGACACTGTTGGGGCTGAATTTAGTTGAAAAGAGGACCTTGGCACCGCCCACGGGACCAACCCTTCCTTATGGGTATGATGTTAACAAACATTGTGACTTCCATTCCGGGGCACCCGGGCACGACATAGAGGCCTGTCATGCGTTTAAACATAAAGTTCAGGATCTACTGGATAACAAGGCCATAAATTTTGGACAAGCGGGTCCAAATATAGTACAACAGCCTATGCCCAACCATGGGGCAAATGCTATTTTGACTGAGGAGGGTTTGAATCTGATCATGAATGTTGATGAACTGAAAACACCGTTGTGTGAAGTAAAGAGCAGGTTATTGAAAGGAGGTGTGTATCCGGGATGCGATGAGTTTTGTCTAGAATGTTGGACCCAAGCTGGGGGTTGTGCTGAATTGAAGAAGGGTATTCAGACCTTGATAGACGAAGGCACGTTGCAATTTGATAGAACGACAGTTGAGAAACCTGCAGAGGTGTTAGCTGATGAGCGGAGTGATGTTGCTACGGTGACAATTCCACGGAAAACGATAACTATAACAGCGCCAGCCAGGCGGCCAATGATCACTATTACAAAGGCAGGGCCAATCCCTTATGAGAGCACCAAGGCAGTACCATGGACTTATGGGCTGGAAGCATATCGTGATGGGGAGAAAATTGATATCAGTAAACGACCAGCTGGGGTTGTGGACAATGTCGTCGGGACTGGAGGGATGACAAGGAGCGGGAGAATTTTTATATCGCCTGAGGTAGAGGCTGAACGATTGGCAAAAGGTAAAGGTAAAGCAAATGAGAATGCTCCTGTGTAGAGGAATGAAAAAGAAGCGTCACTGAAAGATGTAGAAGAATTTATGCGTCTTATCCGTAAAAGTGACTATAAAATTGTTGAGCACCTTCAACAAACGCCGTCGAAGATCTCCATATTATCGCTGTTATTGTGTTTCGAAGCCCATAGGAACGCGTTATTGAAAATCCTGGACACGTCGTTTGTACCCCAAGATGTTTCTGTGAATCAGTTGGAGGGGGTGATGGCGCACGTGAATGCAGGCCATAGTTTGGGATTTACGGATTTTGATTTGACCCCGAGGGGAAGAGAGCATAATATGGCGTTGCACGTCTCTGTTGAATGCAGGGGCACGGTCATGTCCCATGTGTTGGTAGTATCGGGTCTTCCTTGAATGTGCTACCAAAGAAAGCAATGATGAAGTTGGATATCAGGGGGATCATTTGTACGCCTAGTGACTTGGTGGTCAGGGCATTTGATGGTACACAGAGGTCAATCTTTGGATCTATAACTTTGCCTATGCAAGTGGGGCCGGAGGTTTTTGAAACTGAATTCTATATTATGGACATCCAGCCAGCATATAGCTGTCTTCTTGGACGACCATGGATCCATGGTGCTGGGGCAGTCACATCTACCTTACACCAAAAGCTGAAGTACTTGGTGGGGGACAGTGTTGTCACAATTTGTGGAGAGGAGGATATACTGGTCAGCCATTTGGCGTCGTTCAAGTACGTGGAAGTCGACGGCGAGATTCACGAAACACCCTGTCAAGCCTTTGAGGGGTTGCGCATTAAGGACAAAGTTCCAGGGCCAAGTAAAGCATCAGAGGTGGCAGTGTCGTCAAACAAAGAGGCTCAGGCTCTAGTGAAGACCGGTAAGACCAAGGGTTGGGGCAAGGTTTTGGATATTCCTGTGAAAATGGATAGATTTGGACTTGGATATCAACCTTCATCATCAACGCCTACTGCAGGGGCACCCCGTTTCAAAGGAACAATAACAATTACGGCTGGTAGGGTATATCACGAGACCATCAATGTTGTTTCAGATTCCGAGGAAGGAGACAGCGACTCCGACATGGACGCCTGGATTCAGCCGAGCGTGTCAGGACAAGGGCTTTGCAATTGGTCTATTCAGGAGACTATTCCTGTGACAACTAAACAATAATGCTTTGTTTTCTTAATTGTTGAACAATCCGGTGTCCTACCCGGGGCATCGTGATTTTGCTTAGGGCCATTCTGTTATGTACATTGCACTGTTTAATCATTAAATAAAAGGCGTTTTTCATGTACAAATATTGTGATCTCTGTTTTTCCTGTTTTCATTTTTACAATAAAATGGCAACGTGGTTATTTGCTTTGTATGTGTTTTGAAGCATTTAACCATTTCCTTTGCAGGATTACTATTTCAGATGACATCTATGAACCGCCTATGACTCACTTCGACTTTGAGCACCTGGTATTTCAGGCCGAAGAAGAGATTGTTGAAGATGGCGATGTTCCAGAAGAGTTGTCTTGGTTGGTAAAACAAGAAGAAAGAATCATTCTGCCTCACGAGGAAGTCATTGAGATCGTCAATCTGGGGTCGGAAGGGGTTGAAAGGAACATCCGTATAGGGGCCGCGCTGCAGAGCAACGTCAAGCGAAGATTGGTTGAAATGCTCAAAGAGTACAGTGATATTTTTGCTTGGTCGTATGAGGATATGCCTGGGCTGGATACGGATATGGTTGTGCACCGTCTGCCGCTAAAAGAAGAATGCCCTCCAGTTAAGCAGAAGCTCCGAAGAACTAGACCGGACATGGCTGTGAAGATTAAGGAGGAGGTTCAAAAGCAGTGGGATGTTGGTTTCCTAGCTATTACAAAATATCCCTCATGGGTCGCTAATATTGTGCCAGTGCCAAAGAAAGACGGTAAAGTGAGAATGTGCATAGATTACCGTGATTTGAACAAAGCGAGCCCGAAAGATGATTTTCCACTTCCTCACATCGATGTGCTGGTCGATAACACCGCTCAATTCTCCGTGTTCTCCTTCATGGATGGATTCTCGGGCTATAATCAGATTAAAATGGCGCCAGAAGACATGGAGAAGACTACCTTCATTACGCCCTGGGGAACATTTTGTTACAAAGTGATGCCCTTCGGATTGAAGAATGCTGGGGCAACGTATCAGCGTGCAATGACGACTCTCTTTCATGACATGATGCATAAAGAGATCGAGGTTTGTGTTGATGATATGATTGCCAAATCCCAGACGGAGGAAGAACATTTGGTGAATCTGCTGAAACTGTTCAAGAGGCTTAGGAAGTTCAGGCTGAGACTGAACCTTAACAAGTGCACCTTCGGGGTGAGATCGGGTAAACTGCTGGGGTTTATCGTGAGCGAAAAAGGAATAGAGGTTGATCCTGCAAAAATAAAAGCAATACAAGAAATGCCGACGCCTAAAACAGAAAAAGAGGTACGCGGGTTTTTAGGGAGATTGAACTACATCGCCCGGTTCATATCTCACCTAACAGCTACGTGTGAGCCATTATTCAAGCTGTTGAAAAAGGACCAGGCTGTGACCTGGAATGAAAATTGTCAAAAGGCGTTCGATAAAATAAAACAGTATTTGCAGGAGCCTCCTATTTTGATACCTCCAGTGGCAGGGAGACCCTTGATTATGTATTTGACGGTTCTTGAGGGGAGTATGGGTTGTGTTCTCGGTCAACATGACGAGACAGGGCGTAAAGAGCATGCGATATACTATCTGAGTAAGAAGTTTACTGATTGTGAGTCTCGATACTCAATGCTCAAAAAAACTTGTTGTGCGCTAGCCTGGGCCGCCAGGCGTTTGAGGCAATACATGCTAAATCATACAACCATGCTCATCTCGAAGATGGATCCTATCAAATACGTATTTGAAAAGCAGGCACTATCGGGGAGAATTGCCCGTTGGCAGATGGTTTTGACCGAATATGACATCCAATATGTTTCACAGAAGGCTATAAAGGGGAGCGTGTTATCAGAGTATCTTGCTGAGCAGCCTATTGAGGACTACCAATCGATGAGGTTTGATTTTCCTGACGAGGATATCATGTACCTGAAGATGAAAGATTGGGAAGAACCGTTGCCGGATGAAGGACCAAAGACGGATTCCAAGTGGCAATTGATCTTTGACGGAGCTGTAAACTCCTATGGCAGCGGAATAGGGGCAATCATCACTACTCCACATGGGTCGCACATCCCATTTACTGCTCGGTTGACCTTTCCGGTTACCAATAATGAAGCCGAATACAAAGCTTGTATTATGGAGCTTGAAGAAGCCATTGATTTGCGAATCAAAAATCTGGATGTATACGGAGACTCAGCTCTGGTGGTGAATCAAATAAAAGGAGAATGGGAGACACGTCAGCCCAATTTGATACCGTACATGAATTATGCAAGGAGATTGTTGCCTTTCTTTGACAAGGTTGAATTGCATCATGTGCCGCGAGCAGAAAATCAGATGGCTGACGCCTTGGCTACATTGTCTTCCATGTATAAGGTTAACTTCTGGAACGAGGCTCCCAGGATTGTTATCTCTCGGCTTGATAGGCCCGCATTCATATTTGCCATTGACAAAACATCTGATGATAAGTGTTGCACCCCAAAATTTGCCCAACCTTTTCTAACCTAGGTTTATGTTTCAATTGCATAGTCATTTGCATTGTCATCATGTACATAGTGTATTCATCTGCATAGGCAAGCTATCTTAATCAGGGGATCAAGTGTTGTTCTTATTTCAAGAGGTATATCCAAGGGTTTCATTCATATTCAAGACTACTCAGGTCATCAGGGAAGAATTTGAGCTTTGAAGAGCTGCCAGGTTGATCAGTGAATTCTCTCCTATCGTGAGGCTAGTGGGGGATTGTCGCACCTCGAAAATTCACATTCGAAAATACGACCCTCGCGCGAAAGGCGCGGAAATTGCGGTTCGACAGAGTCGCCACCGAACTTTATTTTTCCCGAACAAACGGGAGAGGAAAATATCGAGAAAACCTCTTGAAAACGAAAGGATAGGAACAGGGCTGTCGCAACCAAGTTCCGGGTTCGGGAGTCGGTTACGTGAGGGGAAGGTATTAGCACCCCTCACGTCCGTCGTACTCGACGGGAACCTCTTAAGGTAAATGCGGGGAGTGTTGTTTAGGTTTACTTGTTTTCTTCTCGATGATAAAGGTAGAATTGGTAGGGTAAAGGTTAAAGATGCAAAGAAGAGATGGGTGGTTAGAAGATGGGGTGCTCGCCAAGGATTGGGGCCCTTGTGCCTACGTATGCTCATTCGGACGAGAATGAGAAATCAGAGCGTCGTAGTTCGACTACGGGAAAGGATGGGGGGAAATGGGAGATGGATAGAAGTGTGCTCGCCAAGATCATCGCAATCTTGTGCCTACGTATCTTATATTCAAGAATGAATAAAGAATCAGAGCGTCCGTAGTTCGTGGTAACAACCACGAAAAGATGAGGTTGAATGGGTTGGAAGTTTGAGAAAAAGGATGAAAGAGTGACTGACAAACAACCTAAGGGCGTGCCTCAAGAGCTTGTCACTCAAGAATTCAAGGAATGCGAGATCCCAAGAACTCAGTTCTTTCGGAAATTGGGTTGAATGAGTTGAAGATAAGAGTTGGATATTTTGAAAACGAAAGAATGAACTAATAACAACTCGGGGGCGCGCCCAAGAGTTACTCGTTCGAATATTCAAAGAATGCTAGATTCTAAGAACATCCCACTTTCTTAAGTTTTTAAAATGTTTTGTGAAAGGATCGAATCGAGAAATGGCATGCGAGGCCAAAAGGAAGTTGTTTTGAACCGGTTCGACGACGTGTCGAAGATTTGATTGAAGATGGATCCGACTTGACGACGTGTCAAGGGTTAAGGTTGTGAGAAACGATATTAGTCCCTGAGGGTGCTCCTAATATCGAAACCACGGGGAATTGTGAATGTGTGTGCAAAATGTCGATGGTTGCGAATGCGGACGAGCAATCGACTCAGGAGAATATAGAGGACGGTTGAATTTGAAAAAGTCGAAAGGTTGAGTGAATAACAACCCAAAGGGCGTGCTTCGAGAGCCATTCACTCGAAAATTCAGGGAATGCTAAACTCCAAGAATCTCCTTCTTTCGAAGTTTAAATCGGAAAGAAAATAGTTTGGAAAATGATTTGAAGCAAAATGGGGTATGAAAATAATTCGTGAACATATGAGAGGTGAGATCGCGAGATTGGATTTGAAAGTAAGAGAAATGACAATTATTTGATAAATGAGACGTGGGCCTCACAACCAATTAATTGGGGTATTATCGAAATGCTAGATCTCGACAACACCTTTTTCATTTGAAAAATGTTTGAGTGAACGACAGAAATATCACACAGAATGCTAGATTCCTATGATATTTTTTGTTCAAAAAAGACTGTATTAAATACGAAAAGTTGAATAATACATTATTTAAGGTGTACACCTCGCTAATGATCATTCAAAAATCCAAGAAATGCTAGATTTCAAAGATTTAATTTGCTTTGAAAAAGTACTCGAGGTGAGTCGAGGTTTGAACTTAAATTTTATGCGTGTACACTAGCAAAGTGGGCTAGTCTTCTAAGTGACCAATTAGAAGTAACTGATCAAATAGGTATCACTGTAAGGAAGCCCAGGATTAAGCTTTAAATTGTTGTGTATGGTGATCAAAGGTCGATGGCGAGGCCTTGAAAGCACTCGACTTACATGGGTGAAAATGACTCGACTAATCGAGAATTATTTTTTTTAAAACTGATTTTGAACCATTAAAGTATAAGTGAGACAATAACTACTACATTTGGATGGAGAGAATTACCTTATTATCGAAATGGGAGACATAACACGGACGTAAATGCATACTAACCGTATTGACTTGAATTTAGTAAGCTTTTGGACTTGGCTCACTTTACTTACCAAAGCTAAAAGTGAGATAGATTACTTGAGCCACTTAATTAGTTTAATCTAATTTAATTATTAAAATTATTTGATTAACTACTAATATAATCAAATAATTAAATTAATTAAAATTGATTAAAAGATTAAATGATTGAAATTCGATTAATTAATTAATTATGTTAATCAAAATTAATTATCTAAATTATTTGATTAACTCAAATAATTTAAGTTAATTAGAATTTATTAACAAAACTAACTAAAGCAAGTCGAAACAAATCTCAATTATCAGGTTAACTTTTCTTTGAACTATCTCCAAACATTCCACACCAATTGATCTTATTGGAGAGGTCAAAAAATGAATTCTGCAACAATACCATCTCAGAATTTAAACCCTGTCAAATTTAAAACATATAACACTCCAACTTCGGCGCATTGTCGCGGCCAAAACAAGCATCATTCTTCCTTGGCTCGGAAATCTCTAAGCATAGAAATACTTCAGGTTGCTTCAAATAAGCCTTCTCGGTTTGCTCCGCTATGTGACATCACTGCTGTCATGCCACCGACTGGAGCCACGCAAGCTGGGGATGTCGCATCCTCGCCTGGAGCCTCCGCCGTTACCGTATTGCTGCAGTTGTGGCAATGTTGTTGCTTTGAACCAATATTACTTCAACCTGCACCTGAATACTCATACAACCAAACAACATGTGGTGTACACAAAACATAGAACTAAAATTGCAACATCCCAAGAGAATACATAACTCTGCGAAATTAAATAAGAAATATGCAGCAAAAACCAAGCTCACCTCGTAGGAGAATCAACAGCAGCAGTGAAAAAAACAAAACATTTTGGTGCATACGATAATGGCGGTTTTTCCCTTACTAACAACATAAAACAGCAACAACTACCATACATATTTATTGACATACAAGCTGACGGTGATACTGATACGAAATTCTCAACTCAAATCCTATATTTATGCATTATAAGCCTAAGAGTTGAACCATAGAACGATAGAACATGTCGCAACTCAACATATTAGAAATACATTCTATTTGAGAGATTTACCGTTACTACCTCACAGTTTGTTATTGCAGAGCTGACTGTGATGAATCCCGGAGGTCGTCATTGATGCGGTTGTGCCCGAAATGTACTCGAATTGCTGCTGGAATCAAAATTCAATGACGCACTGAAGCCGCATTCAGATTCCAACTCAAATCTGTAAACCTTCATTCTCTCAACAACATGCCCTCGTTGTCGTATGTATGAGGGGTACAAGGGAGATGTCGTCGCATCGCTTGCTTTTGGTGAAAATATTCAGAATAACCACCAGACTTGAGTGCTGCTCCAAATTCACAACCTGCACGAACTGGTCACACAAGCAAGCAATGCAAAAAAACCAAAACAAGAATGACATTGAAGAACTCAGCCCACACCGATGTACAATCAAAGTAACACAACACAATCATACTGATGTACACCAGAACGACATAACATAATACGACACAATTAAGTACACACTACGCAATTATCATCAATAATAATAATGAAAAGAGTCTACAAACTTTGGTCCCCGCTGAAATTACTACCAACAAAACAGATCTTCACCCTCTACGCAGCAGAGTTTCCGTCAAATACCGCAAATGCTACACATTGTTCTTCGCGTCGTCTCCAAGATTGGGGTGACCATCGGGTAAACTTGAGTTTGCTGATAGTCAAAACTGCTGCGCTAGGTTTCACACCATAATGATTCCTGCTGCATAGTTATAGCCGGTACGCTGTGATTTCTTGGCCATACAGAAGAAAGAACTGAGCAGGTCTTCAAACGAAGCAACACGCGAATCCCTTTGAACCTCAATGGCTGTGAAAAAACCATCCTACTGCTGCATTTTTGTGTTAAAAACTGAAGGTTGAACTCTTCGTTGCTTGACCGAGCTCGGCGATATTGCCATTGCATAATGCTTAACGGTGACTTCGGGGCGTTTGAACCTGCACATCAAGGTACACACAACCAAACAGGACAGAAAGCAAAACACAAGTAATTGAATAAGGAAGGAAAACAGAGCTAAACTAGAGAGGCAACCTTTATCAAACGCAATCGCCGTGTAGTCCTGGTGCGAAACCGGATCTGCACAACCATATGCACTGAAGTTCAATCCCTTGGTGTCGGCATTGCATCGTGTGAAACATAAAGCTGGAACTCGTTATGACTTCGTGCTGTTTCGCGTCGGACCCCACTGTGCTGCTGTTACGAGACAAAAGCTGCTGCTAGCTTCTTAAATGGAAGTCTCCAACATCTTAGTGCCGAATATACCGTTATACTGTTAATACCAGAGTGGATTTCGCCTTCACAGTTGTACACCATGGCTCGTGGTCAGAACTTCCAAGCGACGCAAACAAAGAGGCATTATTGTTGATGTTGTTGAACTTTGTCTGTGCGAGATTGTGACAACTGTATTGGTTCCAAACCCTGAGTTTCACCTTTAGAAACCTGCACATGACAGACAATAAACCGAGCAAACGCAGAACCCAAACCTTACAAATTCGAAATGGCCAAAATAGTAGTCCATAACCCAGCGCTATTTGTCAGTATCAGTGTTAAAGACACAATAACAGACACATAAAGCAAAAGATCCTCCATCCATTGTGATAGACTCACTTATTAAACTGCAGATACAGATCCTGCAACAGACCTCAAAACACCTGTTCTTCATAATCCTGATATGCATTCACCCTCAAGGTGAATCAACCAACCACACATAAACAACAACTGAAACTAACATTTAAGCCAATTATATCATTAGAATATGAGCAGAAACAAACTTAACAGATGAATATAAACCGACATTTACATTTAAATTAAACTTCATGGATGAAATTGGTAAAACAATGGCAATGCTCATGACGGCAACAATACAGCGAACACTTATCAAAACCAAACGAAATACAAAACTTTAACCGTCATCTCACGAAACCGAGCTGGGAGGTCGTTGCAGTTGATCTTACCGCCAAAGTCGTCAATGATTCCAATACATGGCATGTGCGTCTTCGAGCATAAATCCTTGGATTTGAAGTGATGAGTTACCGCATCTGCATCCCCTTCTGCCAAGCTGAAGCTTTTACCATCATCTCTGAAGTGAGAGAGCAACTCGAATCAACACCACCGGGGTCGGATAGCCGTTGCGATAGAAAGAGCCGAAGAAGGGAAACGGAGTGAAAGAAGGGTGAAGGTTCGGCGGAAGAAAGAGAGAGGAGATGATGGTGGAAGGTTTTCGGTGGAAATTTTCTCAAGGGGAAGAAGATGAGGGAACGGTAAATTGATTTAGGGTTTCCAGGATGGATGTGCGGCGCCGTTTTGGGTTCAAATGGAGACAACGAACGGTGGAATCCTTTTTTAGGGTTAATTTGGGAGCCGTCGTTTTTTAGGGTTTCATCCGGAAGATGAACAGTAGCTTCCCCCCCTTTCCATCAGTCTTCCCTTTCCTTTAAATACAAGGAGCGGTAAACCCTAACGGGCTACCGAAACAACCATGGGCCTACCGCCCTTTCTCCATGTCCAAACCCTTCTTCGCTGCTTTTCTTTTTCTTTTTGTTATTTTTTCCTCAAATTAATTAATTATTAAAACAATATGAATTAACAATGGATGTAATTAGATAATATAACTATTAAGAATAATTGCTAAATAGATATTAACAACAACAAACAAATGTTTTAAAAAAAGGTTAATAAAAAAAGACAAATGTATACAAAATATTATTATTACTTAAAAGAAAGAGAAAAGTTAAGAAATGGAAATAAGATAATATTCACACAAAAATTTAGGACACGTGTCACGCTTTAATTGATCAAAAAGAAAAAAAATTAAAAAAAATGACCAATTGCGAGATACCACGTGTCTAAATGGCACGGAGCAAAAAAAAAGTGAAAGTAATTACAAAAAAGGTAGGACAAATTTAGGGTATGACAGATGCCCCTATCTAATAGGCTTAAACCCAGGAGGATGAATTGCATTGGCGTTCACATCCCTGAGGTAGAAGTCTATTAGATATAAAAAGACCCTGAATTTGTCCGAAAGAAAGGGAGATGCTTGAGAATTGAAAACGCTGGATGATGTAAACCTCTGAGTAAACTATCACAAGTCGTCATCACCAAAAGGATGATGGGACAAGACACACACAGCTATTACCATCAAAAGGACGGTAGAGCAAACACAAACACACATCGCACAGCCCATCACTAATGACCATGATAGACCCACCACTAAAAGGATGAGGGAGAGAAACACAAATAAACGATCGCACAATCTGATACCGATGGAGTACCAGACCTATCACCAAAAGGATGGTAGAGCAAGAACACATATAAAACATCACGCCATCTGATACCGACGAAGTATCAGACCTACCACCAAAAGGATGGTAGAGCGAAAACACAAATAAAACGCACAATCTGATACCGACGAAGTACCAGACCTACCACCAGAAGGATGGTAGAGCAAAAACACAAATAAAACACGCACAATCTGATACCGACGAAGCACCAGACCTACCACCAAAAGGATGGTAGAGCGGAAACACAAAAGAAAACATCGCGCAATCTGATACCGACGAAGTATCAGACCTACCACCAAAAGGATGATAGAGCGAGAACACAAAAGAAAACATCGCACAATCTGATACCGACGAAGTACCAGACCTACCACTAAAAGGATGGTAGAGCGAAAACACAAAAGAAAACATCGCACAACCTGATACCGACGAAGTATCAGACCTACCACCAAAAGGATGATAGAGCGAAAACATAAAAGAAAACATCGCACAATCTGATACCGACGAAGTATCAGACCTACCACCAAAAGGATGATAGAGCGAAAACATAAAAGAAAACACACAATCTGATACCGACGAAGTACCAGATCTACCACCACAAGGATGGTAGAGCAAAAACACAAATAAAACACGCACAATCTGATACCGACGAAGCACCAGACCTACCACCAAAAGGATGGTAGAGCGGAAACACAAAAGAAAACATCGCGCAATCTGATACCGACGAAGTATCAGACCTACCACCAAAAGGATGATAGAGCGAGAACACAAAAGAAAACATCGCACAATCTGATACCGACGAAGTACCAGACCTACCACTAAAAGGATGGTAGAGCGAAAACACAAAAGAAAACATCGCACAATCTGATACCGACGAAGTATCAGACCTACCACCAAAAGGATGATAGAGCGAAAACATAAAAGAAAACATCGCACAATCTGATACCGACGAAGTACCAGACCTACCACCAAAAGGATGGTAGAGCGAAACACAACACACAGGTTGTTATCACCAAAAGGATGATAGACCAACACAGATTTGAAGTTTACCAACACCAAAAGGATGCAGGCTAGGTTGAACTGACGAAGTTCGACTATCACCAAAAGGATGATAGTAAGGCAATTGACAACGGTCACGCTTGCTGGGTACAACTCATTGGGGAATCCCTGAGAGGAAGATCGAATTGAAATGAGTCGACGGGGTACGCCCACCGTCTTTGCTTGGAAATCAAAATTTGCTGAAATAATTTTATGGTTACGCCCATGAATTCTGAAGAGGATGCCCTTGACTGGGCTGAATTTGTCTTGATGTCTTGGTTTTCTCAACAAATGTTTGAACAACTTTATGAGGGACGCTCACGGTCTTGAATGGTATGCCCCTGACTGGGCTGAATGTTGATTTGCGTATTTGATCAACCACGAGGTTGAAATTCTTTACGGGAGACGCCCGTGGTCGTGAAAAAGATGCCCCTGACTGGGCTGAATCTCGCTTTGAATAACTTCAAATTTTGACGGGAGAAACACCCAATTGCGGAAGACTGCCCCTGCCTGGGCTGGTGATTGCTTTGAAGCTCTTGAAAATCGTGGGACAAACCCACCATCTTGCGGAAGATGCCCCTGACTGGGCGATTGATGGTCTTGGAAATCTTCGAGATTGATCCTGGACCTTGACTTGCATATATGAATGCTGGATGATAAATAATATTCCATATGAGTGGACGTGCAAATGCAAACGCTGACGAGCGGAGATGCAAGAGCTGGGGAAGTATGATACGACTGGTTATGCAAAATGATGTAAAATGCTTATGATGATGAATGCAATGCGTATGATGCATATGATGCAGACGGGTAATGTGAGCGGAAATGCCAGCATGGCGGCCTCTGGTAGTTGCCAATGCGGATTGGAATTCGGGTGGTGGGAGGGATTGACTTCCTCGACACGCAGTTTGTTGAAGACGTTACGATCGAAGCAGAAGATGATGCTCTGGACGCCTCAAGTCTGGGTACTTGGTGGTTTGTTGAATTTCCCTCAGAAAAGGTTGCAACTTTGCTTGATGGTCAGGACGACCTGGTCTTGCCCCGGTCTGAATATGGTAATGGTTTGCCCCTGCTCGAGCTGTTGAGTGATTCGCCCCAACCTATGGGTTCTGAAGTAGTCTTGCCTCGTGTATGCTAGTGAAAGTCAAGTTCCTCCTCGATTACCCCCCGCTGGAGTGTCTTTGAATACCTAGCACTGATTTGCAATTGAAATTGTACATTCACAAATGGTAATATTAATGCAAAGTTTGATGCAAGATTTGAAAAAGTATTGTTTATTTGGAAGTGTCGTGATAGTGAGACAAATGGACTACTAGCCCAGATGCTGTGCTAATTTGGTTGGTGTAAAAGATATTGCAAGGATAATGACACCAATGCTGGTGATTAGCAATCATGTGAGGAGTCAGGTTACGCAACCTCGCGATAGCATGCTTTCAGAAGAAACCTCGCCTCAATTAGGTCTTTCGAGGGTTGTAACGTGGTCTGGTTCACGGTTTATGAAACAAAGGTATTAGGCTCAAAGTATGATTTGTACCCACCCCTTCTTCGTAATGATCTCCAGTCCTACGCTCAGTTAATCCTACACTTGTCTTGACGGTATAAACTTGATGGTTCAAGGTTTGCTCGACGCGGCAGTCACCTTATTTATTTTTTTATGGATGCCAGTGTCCCTTTGACTTGGGTGGCCACTGAATCCTCCTTTGTTTTTGTTGAGGGTTTCGGGGTCCTCTTTTGCTTTTGTTTTGATCCCTAACTTTTGCATGGATTGACTTCGTTTGTCAGATCCATCGGGATTGCCTTGATTTTGCCTAAGTCCCCTCTAAGGTGTCTGACTTAGCTGGCTTTTGATTTTTTTTTTTTTGATTTTGTTGTGACTGCCATAGTATGGGTCTTTGATGAACAACCGTCTTTTAGATTTTGCTTGTTGATTCGAGTGTGGAATTTGATTAACTGAACACTACCCTGCCCCAGGTTGAGTGTAAAGGTTCGAATATCCGAAGGAAACTGCTACTTCTAGGCTCGAAGTGGTTTACTAGGGATTAACTCCTTATATCTCCGGTGTTTGGGGAATTGAAGCAATGCCTGTACATCATTGATGAGATTCGGTCTGAAAGCATACGATTTGCAATTATGGGTATCTCGTTTTCATCATCCTCCCTCTAATCATGCTAAACAACAGTGAATAGAGTGGAGTAAAGAGATGTGTCGGTGATAAGCGAAAAATGAGTGAATACGACATAACTAATTCAAAACAAGCATAAACGATACATTAATGAAAACCAAATACGAATAACAATTGTTCAGAGCATACAATACTTAAATAAACAAAGACAAAACATAAGAAGCTGCGAATAATGAAATGGCAACACGACTGCCTTCTTCGGGGAACAAACTTGACTTGATTAGTTTTGACGTTGGCACTAGTTGGCCGGCGACCTCGGGTTGTTGATGGCACTGAGATACTTCCCATCAAAGGTGAGAGCTTCCTTGTCAATCAGGTCTTGAATTTTGTGCTTGAGAAACCTGCAGTTCTCAATGTTGTGACCTGGAGCGCCCTTATGAAACTCACAATGAGCACTTGCATCGTAATCGGCAGGAAGGATGGTTGGAGGAGCTAGATCTCTTGGGACGATAGCCTTTTGTTCCATTAATTGAGCAAAGATATCTGCATATGTCATTGGAAGACTATCGAACACTCTCTCCGGCTTCCATGTCCTGTGTTGATTTTGCTGACGCGGTCGTTGAACGGTCTGCTGTTCTGATTCCTTTCCAGTTATGGAGAGGGCTTCGAAGATCTGATCCATCTTCCTGTTGAGGGATTCCAACTCCTTCCTGATAGCAATTTGTTCTTGCCGAATCTGCTCCATCATACGTCTGGTATTGGCTCTAGTTGCGTATCGGTGTCGAGGAATCAACTTGATTTACTGGAGAAGAAGGAACGGAGACGTAAGATTCTGTTAGAGGACTGGAAATGCAAAATGCACAACATATGAAATGCAATGCAAATGATATGCAAGATGCAATGCAAGATACAAGATCCAGGATCACAAGATCACAACTCCAACGACTCCTGAAGCTGGTAACCGTAACAGATAAGTAACCATAATTCCTGTTTAAAGAAAACTGACAGGTACCACCTATACGGGAAGGTCTAAACATTCTACCCATAAACCCACTCACGGGATGGTTTCTATGTTTGGTTCCCAGGATCACGAACACTAGTCGTATCAGCGTCACGCAACAGGCTGGCTGCATTACGACGATAATGACGATAAGGTCTCTCCTGAGCGGAGTCCTCGTGCTAGGCACACAAGAAGCGAGTCCTTGGAGACTAACACTACACGACCACCATTTATTGGAACTGGTGCTAAATAGGGTCCCAGAATCATGGACCCTTCATGAATCAAGTCATGCAACAGGCTAGCTGCGTTACAACAAGATCTACGAATAGGTCTCCTCTGGAGGAGCTTTCATGCTAGGCCCACAAGGAGCGAGTCCTCGGAGACTAACACTACTCGACTACCAATTCTAAACTATGTGTTCTCTCTGCTTTTACCAAAGCTCGGGTGTAGAGCCTTACTCATGATGTCATCCCAGTAACCAACAGGCGATCAAGGTAACAAGCACAAATAAAATCTACAAGAGAACAAATACAAAAAGGAAACAAATAAAAAGCAAACACTCCTCACAAACCAAAAGATAGGCTTGACTCTCTCTTTGCATGGAGCAATGATGTCCCCAGCAGAGTCGCCACCTGTCGCACCTCGAAAATTCACATTCGAAAATACGACCCTCGCGCGAAAGGCGCGGAAATTGCGGTTCGACAGAGTCGCCACCGAACTTTATTTTTCCCGAACAAACGGGAGAGGAAAATATCGAGAAAACCTCTTGAAAACGAAAGGATAGGAACAGGGCTGTCGCAACCAAGTTCCGGGTTCGGGAGTCGGTTACGTGAGGGGAAGGTATTAGCACCCCTCACGTCCGTCGTACTCGACGGGAACCTCTTAAGGTAAATGCGGGGAGTGTTGTTTAGGTTTACTTGTTTTCTTCTCGATGATAAAGGTAGAATTGGTAGGGTAAAGGTTAAAGATGCAAAGAAGAGATGGGTGGTTAGAAGATGGGGTGCTCGCCAAGGATTGGGGCCCTTGTGCCTACGTATGCTCATTCGGACGAGAATGAGAAATCAGAGCGTCGTAGTTCGACTACGGGAAAGGATGGGGGGAAATGGGAGATGGATAGAAGTGTGCTCGCCAAGATCATCGCAATCTTGTGCCTACGTATCTTATATTCAAGAATGAATAAAGAATCAGAGCGTCCGTAGTTCGTGGTAACAACCACGAAAAGATGAGGTTGAATGGGTTGGAAGTTTGAGAAAAAGGATGAAAGAGTGACTGACAAACAACCTAAGGGCGTGCCTCAAGAGCTTGTCACTCAAGAATTCAAGGAATGCGAGATCCCAAGAACTCAGTTCTTTCGGAAATTGGGTTGAATGAGTTGAAGATAAGAGTTGGATATTTTGAAAACGAAAGAATGAACTAATAACAACTCGGGGGCGCGCCCAAGAGTTACTCGTTCGAATATTCAAAGAATGCTAGATTCTAAGAACATCCCTCTTTCTTAAGTTTTTAAAATGTTTTGTGAAAGGATCGAATCGAGAAATGGCATGCGAGGCCAAAAGGAAGTTGTTTTGAACCGGTTCGACGACGTGTCGAAGATTTGATTGAAGATGGATCCGACTTGACGACGTGTCAAGGGTTAAGGTTGTGAGAAACGATATTAGTCCCTGAGGGTGCTCCTAATATCGAAACCACGGGGAATTGTGAATGTGTGTGCAAAATGTCGATGGTTGCGAATGCGGACGAGCAATCGACTCAGGAGAATATAGAGGACGGTTGAATTTGAAAAAGTCGAAAGGTTGAGTGAATAACAACCCAAAGGGCGTGCTTCGAGAGCCATTCACTCGAAAATTCAGGGAATGCTAAACTCCAAGAATCTCCTTCTTTCGAAGTTTAAATCGGAAAGAAAATAGTTTGGAAAATGATTTGAAGCAAAATGGGGTATGAAAATAATTCGTGAACATATGAGAGTTGAGATCGCGAGATTGGATTTGAAAGTAAGAGAAATGACAATTATTTGATAAATGAGACGTGGGCCTCACAACCAATTAATTGGGGTATTATCGAAATGCTAGATCTCGACAACACCTTTTTCATTTGAAAAATGTTTGAGTGAACGACAGAAATATCACACAGAATGCTAGATTCCTATGATATTTTTTGTTCAAAAAAGACTGTATTAAATACGAAAAGTTGAATAATACATTATTTAAGGTGTACACCTCGCTAATGATCATTCAAAAATCCAAGAAATGCTAGATTTCAAAGATTTAATTTGCTTTGAAAAAGTACTCGAGGTGAGTCGAGGTTTGAACTTAAATTTTATGCGTGTACACTAGCAAAGTGGGCTAGTCTTCTAAGTGACCAATTAGAAGTAACTGATCAAATAGGTATCACTGTAAGGAAGCCCAGGATTAAGCTTTAAATTGTTGTGTATGGTGATCAAAGGTCGATGGCGAGGCCTTGAAAGCACTCGACTTACATGGGTGAAAATGACTCGACTAATCGAGAATTATTTTTTTTAAAACTGATTTTGAACCATTAAAGTATAAGTGAGACAATAACTACTACATTTGGATGGAGAGAATTACCTTATTATCGAAATGGGAGACATAACACGGACGTAAATGCATACTAACCGTATTGACTTGAATTTAGTAAGCTTTTGGACTTGGCTCACTTTACTTACCAAAGCTAAAAGTGAGATAGATTACTTGAGCCACTTAATTAGTTTAATCTAATTTAATTATTAAAATTATTTGATTAACTACTAATATAATCAAATAATTAAATTAATTAAAATTGATTAAAAGATTAAATGATTGAAATTCGATTAATTAATTAATTATGTTAATCAAAATTAATTATCTAAATTATTTGATTAACTCAAATAATTTAAGTTAATTAGAATTTATTAACAAAACTAACTAAAGCAAGTCGAAACAAATCTCAATTATCAGGTTAACTTTTCTTTGAACTATCTCCAAACATTCCACACCAATTGATCTTATTGGAGAGGTCAAAAAATGAATTCTGCAACAATACCATCTCAGAATTTAAACCCTGTCAAATTTAAAACATATAACACTCCAACTTCGGCGCATTGTCGCGGCCAAAACAAGCATCATTCTTCCTTGGCTCGGAAATCTCTAAGCATAGAAATACTTCAGGTTGCTTCAAATAAGCCTTCTCGGTTTGCTCCGCTATGTGACATCACTGCTGTCATGCCACCGACTGGAGCCACGCAAGCTGGGGATGTCGCATCCTCGCCTGGAGCCTCCGCCGTTACCGTATTGCTGCAGTTGTGGCAATGTTGTTGCTTTGAACCAATATTACTTCAACCTGCACCTGAATACTCATACAACCAAACAGCATGTGGTGTACACAAAACATAGAACTAAAATTGCAACATCCCAAGAGAATACATAACTCTGCGAAATTAAATAAGAAATATGCAGCAAAAACCAAGCTCACCTCGTAGGAGAATCAACAGCAGCAGTGAAAAAAACAAAACATTTTGGTGCATACGATAATGGCGGTTTTTCCCTTACTAACAACATAAAACAGCAACAACTACCATACATATTTATTGACATACAAGCTGACGGTGATACTGATACGAAATTCTCAACTCAAATCCTATATTTATGCATTATAAGCCTAAGAGTTGAACCATAGAACGATAGAACATGTCGCAACTCAACATATTAGAAATACATTCTATTTGAGAGATTTACCGTTACTACCTCACAGTTTGTTATTGCAGAGCTGACTGTGATGAATCCCGGAGGTCGTCATTGATGCGGTTGTGCCCGAAATGTACTCGAATTGCTGCTGGAATCAAAATTCAATGACGCACTGAAGCCGCATTCAGATTCCAACTCAAATCTGTAAACCTTCATTCTCTCAACAACATGCCCTCGTTGTCGTATGTATGAGGGGTACAAGGGAGATGTCGTCGCATCGCTTGCTTTTGGTGAAAATATTCAGAATAACCACCAGACTTGAGTGCTGCTCCAAATTCACAACCTGCACGAACTGGTCACACAAGCAAGCAATGCAAAAAAACCAAAACAAGAATGACATTGAAGAACTCAGCCCACACCGATGTACAATCAAAGTAACACAACACAATCATACTGATGTACACCAGAACGACATAACATAATACGACACAATTAAGTACACACTACGCAATTATCATCAATAATAATAATGAAAAGAGTCTACAAACTTTGGTCCCCGCTGAAATTACTACCAACAAAACAGATCTTCACCCTCTACGCAGCAGAGTTTCCGTCAAATACCGCAAATGCTACACATTGTTCTTCGCGTCGTCTCCAAGATTGGGGTGACCATCGGGTAAACTTGAGTTTGCTGATAGTCAAAACTGCTGCGCTACGTTTCACACCATAATGATTCCTGCTTCATAGTTATAGCCGGTACGCTGTGATTTCTTGGCCATACAGAAGAAAGAACTGAGCAGGTCTTCAAACGAAGCAACACGCGAATCCCTTTGAACCTCAATGGCTGTGAAAAAACCATCCTACTGCTGCATTTTTGTGTTAAAAACTGAAGGTTGAACTCTTCGTTGCTTGACCGAGCTCGGCGATATTGCCATTGCATAATGCTTAACGGTGACTTCGGGGCGTTTGAACCTGCACATCAAGGTACACACAACCAAACAGGACAGAAAGCAAAACACAAGTAATTGAATAGGGAAGGAAAACAGAGCTAAACTAGAGAGGCAACCTTTATCAAACGCAATCGCCGTGTAGTCCTGGTGCGAAACCGGATCTGCACAACCATATGCACTGAAGTTCAATCCCTTGGTGTCGGCATTGCATTGTGTGAAACATAAAGCTGGAACTCGTTATGACTTCGTGCTGTTTCGCGTCGGACCCCACTGTGCTGCTGTTACGAGACAAAAGCTGCTGCTAGCTTCTTAAATGGAAGTCTCCAACATCTTAGTGCCGAATATACCGTTATACTGTTAATACCAGAGTGGATTTCGCCTTCACAGTTGTACACCATGGCTCGTGGTCAGAACTTCCAAGCGACGCAAACAAAGAGGCATTATTGTTGATGTTGTTGAACTTTGTCTGTGCGAGATTGTGACAACTGTATTGGTTCCAAACCCTGAGTTTCACCTTTAGAAACCTGCACATGACAGACAATAAACCGAGCAAACGCAGAACCCAAACCTTACAAATTCGAAATGGCCAAAATAGTAGTCCATAACCCAGCGCTATTTGTCAGTATCAGTGTTAAAGACACAATAACAGACACATAAAGCAAAAGATCCTCCATCCATTGTGATAGACTCACTTATTAAACTGCAGATACAGATCCTGCAACAGACCTCAAAACACCTGTTCTTCATAATCCTGATATGCATTCACCCTCAAGGTGAATCAACCAACCACACATAAACAATAACTGAAACTAACATTTAAGCCAATTATATCATTAGAATATGAGCAGAAACAAACTTAACAGATGAATATAAACCGACATTTACATTTAAATTAAACTTCATGGATGAAATTGGTAAAACAATGGCAATGCTCATGACGGCAACAATACAGCGAACACTTATCAAAACCAAACGAAATACAAAACTTTAACCGTCATCTCACGAAACCGAGCTGGGAGGTCGTTGCAGTTGATCTTACCGCCAAAGTCGTCAATGATTCCAATACATGGCATGTGCGTCTTCGAGCATAAATCCTTGGATTTGAAGTGATGAGTTACCGCATCTGCATCCCCTTCTGCCAAGCTGAAGCTTTTACCATCATCTCTGAAGTGAGAGAGCAACTCGAATCAACACCACCGGGGTCGGATAGCCGTTGCGATAGAAAGAGCCGAAGAAGGGAAACGGAGTGAAAGAAGGGTGAAGGTTCGGCGGAAGAAAGAGAGAGGAGATGATGGTGGAAGGTTTTCGGTGGAAATTTTCTCAAGGGGAAGAAGATGAGGGAACGGTAAATTGATTTAGGGTTTCCGGGATGGATGTGCGGCGCCGTTTTGGGTTCAAATGGAGACAACGAACGGTGGAATCCTTTTTTAGGGTTAATTTGGGAGCCGTCGTTTTTTAGGGTTTCATCCGGAAGATGAACAGTAGCTTCCCCCCCTTTCCATCAGTCTTCCCTTTCCTTTAAATACAAGGAGCGGTAAACCCTAACGGGCTACCGAAACAACCATGGGCCTACCGCCCTTTCTCCATGTCCAAACCCTTCTTCGCTGCTTTTCTTTTTCTTTTTGTTATTTTTTCCTCAAATTAATTAATTATTAAAACAATATGAATTAACAATGGATGTAATTAGATAATATAACTATTAAGAATAATTGCTAAATAGATATTAACAACAACAAACAAATGTTTTAAAAAAAGGTTAATAAAAAAAGACAAATGTATACAAAATATTATTATTACTTAAAAGAAAGAGAAAAGTTAAGAAATGGAAATAAGATAATATTCACACAAAAATTTAGGACACGTGTCACGCTTTAATTGATCAAAAAGAAAAAAAATTAAAAAAAATGACCAATTGCGAGATACCACGTGTCTAAATGGCACGGAGCAAAAAAAAAGTGAAAGTAATTACAAAAAAGGTAGGACAAATTTAGGGTATGACAGGGATCATCAGAGAAAATGTGAGCTATGAGCCAAGAGCATGAGGTGTGTATGGATGTTATAAAGAGTCTAGAGAATCATTTTTGAGGAGAACCAAGTCATTTGAATGATTGCAGGAGCCTCAGTTGAAGTCAGTCAACTAGGGTCAACACTGGGTCAATTCTAGGTCAAAGAAGTGTTTTGAAGGGCATCAAGGATCATTTGAAGAATGGGGGATTCATTATTTGCTAGGTGGATATGGATATGATGTTATGATAAAGAAAAGTTAAGAGGAGTCAAGGAGAACTGGAGTTACTAAATTAGGGTTTTATTGTAAAATCCCCTGATTTAGGTCAAACTTCAAAGCAGTGTAACTCAAGATGCAAGCTTCATATGGATTCTTGGTCCACATGAAACTTGTATAATATCTTCATAGCTTTAATTTTAGTGGTGGAAGTCATCAAGATGATTTGTAGAACTCAAGTTATGGCTCTTGCAAGTTACAGGCCATCTGAGGGCACTGAAATTTGTCTGTGAAAATTGTCTGTATTCCAAGCAACTTTTGACTTTCAAGGGTACTTCAAATGGATTTCTGGCCAAAATGAGAATTGTTCCTTATTGTCTTAGCTTTCTAGAATGGTATGGTATGCCTTCATATGATTTATGTAACTCTACTTATGGTCTTGGCAAGCAAAGGGTATTTTGGTCATTTGAGGATTACAGGTCATTCTTAGTATATGCCTAAAACTCATACAAGGAAGCTTCAAATGAAAACCTTCACAACATCAAAGTTGTTCAAAATGGGATTTTAAGGCTAGAAAAGAAGGTGTGAAAGTTTGGAAAAGCTTAGAGCATGGAATTTTAAAATTGGTGCAAATGACTTGAAAATGGCTTATAAGTTGAAAAAGTTGAAATGAAAAATTGGTTTGGGAGATCTACAAATCCAATATGGGTCATCCAATATACCAAATTGATTCCAAACATCATTTTAAAGACATTGGTTCAGCCACCTTTTTGAGTTAGGGTTTAAAAATTGGACTTGCTTTGTATTTTTGTTACTTGCATAATAAGGCAAGTATAGAAAACTTGGCACAAGATGAATTTTCAAGGCAAGGAGCTTACATACACTTCCCATATCTCATGTAAGGAGATTTTGACATAAGTTTGGAAAGGTGCAAGCATGAGATAAGAGATATTCAAAGTATCATGGCATGAGAAGTTCATGAAATTTCCACAACTTTCTAGAATCCTCCAAGATTATTCTAGAAACCTCTAAGTTTGTTAATCATCATCTATATATTGGATTGAGATCATTAAGAGTAAAGGTTGGTGATAGTTGATGTTGAATCCATTTTTCAAATCATATTGAATTTTTTCTCCATTTTTCTCACACTTTCACATTTTGGAATTTCCATTTTTTTCAATCTTTTTTTTCTCTCACTTTCCATACTTTTTCTCTTCACCAATCAATTACACAACAATTATAGAGATGGTTCATCATTTTTTTTGAGAGAATTGGAGCAAGAGGAACCTTGTAGTAACATGAAAAAGTGGTGAAAACTCAAATTCCAATTTTCACTTTTTCATCAATTCAAGACTTGTCAAGGCTTCAAACATATTCACCAAGTATTGTTGAGTGATTCTACATCATTTTCTCAAAGAATTGGTGATCGAGTGAAGTTCCATAAGCCATTTTTCGGAGGTATAAAGAATTCGACATAACTCATTATTTAGGAGTCTTTCTTGCATTATTTTTATTGCATTCCATTGCCATAAAGGTCTACATGGATTCTAGTATAAAAAAGATGGGTTTTATGACAATTTTTGGTTCTTGAGTTTTTCTTGAGGTGCCACGTTTTGGGAGTTAGAGAGAGTTTCAAGAAAATCTAAGACCATATTTGGATTCCTTGATTTTTTTCCTTCAAGTTTGACCAAAATTTTGTGCGAAACGGATAATTATTGATGGAGTTATGGTGCTTCAAAGTAGCAAAAAACTCATGTTCATGGGGCTGCGGGTTACTATTCACAAAGTTGAAAATTTTGATTTGGAGAAGAAGGTGTTAACACCGTCGGATGCATTTCCAAGTCAAGGTTTCTTCCATTCATCCAACGCCTCTCACTGCGCCACGTAATCGGCCACATAAGCCTCATGCCACTTTTATTTATTCTCACTATTTCTCTTGTTTTCTCATGTGTTCATGCTATTCCATATGTTCTTTTATTTTTTCTGTTTTATATACTGACTTCAAATAATCATAAAAAATAGGAAAATTAGTCTTTTTGATCCCCATTTTTTTGTGCTGAATCTTTAAGATATCTAGGATTTAATAAAACTGGAATTATAATTTTACCATTTTTTGACATTTTCTTTGGAGTTTTTACATTTGGGTCGTCATAAAAAGGCCAATGCTGGTGCTATCATTTTGTTGAATTTCTTTGACCTATCAAAACACAATTTAAATGTCAATCCTTTTGCAGGGATCTCATACACACGTTGAGGTATTGTGATATATTTTTGTGCGAATTTTATTGTACCATTTTAATTGGTTTTGGATGCTTTCTTTAACATGCTCCACTTTAATCTTTCCTTTGGTATACATGAGATATCTTGCAATGTTTTCATCTTGTTTGACCATTTATATTTGGATATCTTTGTGGTATCTCTCACCCCTGGTTTGTGGCTTGATGTAGGGCATTGGATATTTTTATTTGAATTTTTTAGCACCTTTTGCTATTTTTCTTATGTTTTGTATTCGAACTTGTAATTTGGACTTCCGAACGGACTTTATTTTTGTTAAGGCTCCAACGGCCGCTTTGTGTTTGCGTGGTGAACGCCGTGGCTTATATTTCTTATTATAGATAGGTTAGAGGTATTGGAATACCCCTTAGGTGGCTGTTATTTGTATGTGTAGCTTGCCCGATTATCGACTTGTTTGCATGATAGCACGTTGCGATTCCAAATAGTGGATTAGGCGTTTCATTCGGAGTTTTCACTCGATTCTTTGCATATGATCACTTGATATTTTCTTATTCCAACCATGAATGGGCTTGAGGTTGAGATGAACCTTCCTCCCTCCTTTGCATTGCATTTACCATTGCTATATTCATGTTCACTTGTATGCGGTTATTACTTGTATTTCCGTTTCTTCCTTTCGTTTCCTTTCCCGTAGGACTTCCATTCTTCCTTGTTCAAGGGAGGATGTGATAGACATTAGGAGTTAACCCATGCATGATAACATTAGGGTAGATTTTATTCCCTTTTAACCCTAGGATTTGTAGAGTGTCATCTCTTCTTCCTTCAAAACAACAGAAAAACATTAATAAAGGTTATAAACAGAGATTAATTCATTTCTTCCGTCAAAAGATTTGAACAGACATCAACCTTTTTACAAATAAGAAAACCCTTGTTTAAGGTGAGATTTTTCATAAAAGACACTTGAACAGCTTGTGTCGGGCGTAGCCCGAACTACGTTTGCTCTGATCTTCCATGCCGTGTGGAAGTACGTAGGCATAGGATGCGATATCCTAGCGAGCAACCTTCACCCTCCTTTCCCGTAGTTAGGCGAACTACGTTGACTCTGATTTCTCGTTCCAGACGAGAATACGTAGGCATAAAGTGCGATGCTTTGCCGAGTCATGTTTTCTTTTCTTTTCAGACCTCATCCTTTAGTTTAGATAGAAGTGTAATCCGTACAAACCAAACAAGTGTGGATCCCATCGAGTACGATGGACGTGAGGGGTGCTAATACCTTCCCCTTGCGTAACCGACTCCCGAACCCACGTTTTGGTTGCGATGACCATACCTTTTCCCGTTTTTCGCGAGGTTTACTTCGAGCGTTTCCTTTCCCTCCGTTGGGATAAATAACGCACGGTGGCGACTCTTCTGTCAGCCGGCGCCGATTTTCGCAGTAGCGACAATAAGCCCTGGTACTTTGACATCCAGAATTTCCTGAAGAATAAGGAGTATCCGGCTGGGGCATCCAGTCGCGATCAGAAGACCCTCAGGAGATTGGCTGGCAATTTCTATCTAAATCCGGACGGTGTCCTATACAAAAGGAATCACGACTTGGTGTTGCTACGCTGTGTAGACGAGAAAGAGGCGAAGTTGCTTATGGAGGAAATACATGAGGGTACGTTTGGTACACATGCTGGTGGGCATGCTATGACCAGAAAGCTGCTGCGGGCAGGTTATTACTGGCTAACTATGGAAACTGACTGTTTCAAGTTTGCGAAGAGGTGTCATAAGTGCCAGATTTATGCGGATAAGATCCATGTGCCTCCGAGTCCTCTGAACGTGATGTCATCACCATGGCCATTCTCGATGTGGGGAATTGATGTGATTGGAAAGATTGAGCCGACGACATCTAACGGACACCGGTTCATTTTGGTAGCAATTGATTATTTTACCAAATGGGTGGAAGCGGCATCATATGCTAATGTGACCAAGCAGGTGGTAGCCAGGTTTATCAAACGAGATATCATTTGCAAATAAGGAATCCCTGAGCGGATTATTACCGACAACGGTTCGAACTTAAATAACAAGATGATGAGGGAGCTGTGTCAGAATTTTAAGATTGAACATCACAACTCTTCTCCTTACCGACCCAAGATGAATGGCGTTGTTGAAGCGGCCAATAAGAATATAAAGAAGATTGTTTAGAAGATGGTGGTGACCTAGAAGGACTGGCACGAGATGCTACCTTTCGCTTTGCACGGTTATCGTACGACGGTACGCACATCAACCGGGGCAACCCCGTTCTCGTTGGTATACGGAATGGAAGCGGTGTTACCATTGGAAGTTGAGATTCCTTCCCTGAGGGTATTACGAGATGTCCAACTTGACGAGGCAGATGGGTGAAAGACAGGTTGAATCAGCTGAGTTTAATGGATGAGAAGAGGCTAGCTTCTCTAGCATACGGTCGGTTGTACCAGAGCCGGATGAAGAAAGCGTATGATAAGAAGATACATCCTCGGAGCTTTCAGACGGGCGACCTTGTGCTGAAAAGGATTCTCCCGCCACAAATAGATCACAGGGGCAAGTGGACCCCCAATTACGAAGGGCCATACGTTGTTAGAAAATTCTTTTCAGGAGGAGCTTTGTTGTTGTCCACCATGGACGATGAAGACTTTACTTCGCCTGTGAATTCAGACGCAGTTAAAAAATACTTTTCTTGAAATTGACCCGCTAGACAGAAAAAAGAGAGTCCAGGCAAAAATGGGGCATCCTGGCGAACCAAAAACAGAATAAAAGGTTCGGGCAAAAGTTAAGGATAAAATTGAAAAGAGGTACACCCGCGAAGTCGAAAACCTACACTGGGCGGCTTCGGCAAAAAAGGGTATCCCGGTGAATTGAAAACCCGCAAAGGGCGGTTCACGCAAAAGTTAGGGATTTAAAAAGCAAATGACTGCGGTCCGAATTTGATGCTGCATTGCTTGGTGGTTGGGAGAATACTTTGGGGATTCGTTTATCAGATACAATCTCTTCAGAAATTTGAATACCGGGAAAGCGCCAGAGTCAGGCGAGTCATAGGAGGATCAGCTCATGATGTTTGTCTGCATCACGTTGCCGACATATGTGCAAATTTGACTTGTCATTGTATTTATGCTTCCTGTGCATACTTGTATATTTGTTGTGCGTAACTTTCTCTTTTCAGGAGTTACATCCAGTGTACAAAACTCTGCCTATTCAGGGGCCTAATCAATAAAACATGTTATTCAGTATTTGATACTTGTTCCTTACTGTTTTGTATGTGAAAAAACGCCAATGTTTTGATAAAACTAGCAGTTGCATAACGTTGCTGGCCCTTGCCAATGATTGCTAAAACTTCGAATTGACTGAAAATGATGTCACTGATGCTAACTTGAATAGATTTGATTGTATAGACTTGTTTTGTCTCGTTTATGGTGTTGCAGGGTTCTTGCCCATGTGAAGTGGACGATCAGAAAATTGCAGTCCTAACCAGAGGCTCTTGACGAAAGGACTTGATCATTAGGTGATGTGAATCCCCACGCAGGTCGCACTTCATTCCCCGAAGCTGAGATGACATCGTTCCTTACTGAAGAAGGATCAATTTCCCCAGCTAGTCGCAGCTTATCCCCCAAAGGATATTCTCCAGCAGGTCAAGATTAATGCTCCCCACAGGATGTCTATCCTCAGTCCTGAGTTTGTAAACTGTAGCCAGATGGTTTACTTTCCCCAGCAAGGTCGTTTACCCTTAGCAGGGTTTGATAATTTTAAAGACTGTAAGCTGTATTCAGACAGTGGTGTTTCTCCAAAAGGATTCTTTATCCTCAACGGAGTCGTTTAGTTTTCAATGGATTGATAACTCCAGGGTTGTAAACTGTACCCAGACAGTTATTATCCCCAACAAGGGTGCATTATCCCCAGTAGGGTTGTTTATTCTCCCCAGCGGAGTCATTCCCTGTTTCCAGCGGAGTTGGTTAATATCCCCCGAGAGAGTCGTTTCTTCCCCAGCGGAGTTTCCTCTCCCCAGCAGGTGTTATTCTTTCCTCCCAGTGGAAATCGAAGGTTAAAGCTCTCCCCGGCAGAGTTGGTTGTATGTCCTGGCATTTATTTTTCCAGAATACTTGGTGGTACCCGTTCCTTCCCCAGCAAGGTGGTATTTGTCCTCAAAATCCGTGTTGAAGCAAGCTTATCAGGGCTCCCCAGCAGCTTGAACCTGCATTTGCATTTGTATGCATTATCATGTTTGCATCTACCCAGAAAACGCGTAGCATTTCCATGCTGTATGGAACATTACGCCATTGTCAAACATACGCATTTTGAAGCATAAGTCAGGTTGGTTAACCTTTTGCTTTCAGGTGTGTTTATCAACAGGAGTATGGAGTTCTAAAGCCCAGATGTCTTTTCAAACAATCAAGGTCTTGCCATGAGACGTATGATGATGTGATTCAGTTTATTATCATCCCCACAGAGTTACTGATGGAGGTTTTCTCGTATCCGATCAGCAGACTGTTTTGTCAAGTTTGTTGCTGCAGTAGCATCTCAGGGTTCCATGAATCAAAATTTCAGAAGTGGTCGCTTGTTGTCAGAACGGGTGTCGGTCATTGGTTTTCAGAATACCCCCAGCTATGTTGATAGAATGTATTCGTGTTGACGAACTGCTCCCTCCGTGTTGACGGAATGTGCGTCCTGATGAGGACAATTTATGCCTATGTTGATAGGATTTCTTCGTGTTGACGAATCGATGTCCCCGTGTTGACGGAATATGGAGTCCTGTTGAGGACCATGATTGATCTCTCCGTGGTGACGGAATGTGGAGTCCTGATGAGGACGAGTTTTCTCCGTGTTGACGGAATATGGAGTCCTGATGAGGACAATTTATGCCTATGTTAATAGGATTTATTCGTGTTGACGAATTACTCTCTCCGTGTTGACGGAATGTGCATCCTGATGAGGGCAATTTATGCTTATGTGGATAGGATTTCTTCGTGTTGATGAAATGGGAGTTCAGATATGTACAAGAATGGTATTCCTATGATGATAGGATTTATTCGTGTTGATGAATCTATTTTTTCCTCGTGTTGACGAGACGTGAGTCCTGACATGGACAATTTATTCCTATGTTGATAGGAGTTCCTCGTGTTGATAAGACGCAAATAAGATGTCATTGCCTATGCTGATAGGATCGCCTTGTGTTGATGAGATGCGGACAACTCATCCCCAACGGAGTCGCCGGGATTTCTCCGTGTTGACGGAATGAGGATTCCTGATGAGGACAAGTTTTATTTCTCCATGTTAATGGAATATAGATTCCTGTTGAGGATAAGGTTTGCTTTCTCCGTGTTGACGGAATGTGGAGTCCTGATGAGGACAAGTTTGATTTCTCCGTGTTGACGGAATGAGGAGTCCTGATGAGGGCAAGTTTTATTCCTATGATGATAGGATTTCTTCGTGATGACGAATTTATGGCTTTTCGTGTTGACGAAATTTAAGGGCAATTGTGGATAAGATTTTTCCTGTGATGATGGGATCTTTACTCGTGTTGACGAATATGTTTCTCTTCTGGTGTTGACAAGGTTAGTCCAGTTGTGGACAGAGGTGTTTTTGCAAAGATAGTTCAGTACCTGTGGTGTTACATGGGTGGTGGGAGTCAAAATCAGAGTTATTCTCCGACGAATGATCGGTTGTTACCGTAACAATCAGGTTCACTCGACGAATGTCGTTCCCCAAGCAGTGGTGCAGTTTATTTTTGGTATTCAATCGTCTCGTACCTCGAATGTTTGAAGGTCGTTCGCTCTTCACCCAGTCGGGTCCAAGCCGTTTGAATAGGGGCAGCTGTTGCACCCCGAAATTTGACCAACCGGTTCCCATATCTGGTTTATGTTTCGACGCATTTTGCATTCACATTCGCATAATGCATGCATTGCATTTTTTTCAGTCAGGTTGATTTTATCGGGATTGCAGCCTCTGGCGTTTCAGGCAGTTCATGCCAGTTTGAATAAGCGTATTTTGAGAATTGGTGCTCATTCCCTGTGTTTTCAGGCCGTCTCGGTGCCCGGATTTTGTTATGGTTGCGCAATCGTTTTATAATCGATTTGATCGGCCTCCTGGCATTTTTAGGATTTTTCTCTTATTTTCTAGATTTTTAATGCATTTAATAGATTTTTTAATGGGGTTATTTGCTTTTTAGATAGTAAATAGGTTAGTATTTTGTTTTTAGAATTTAGTAGATATTGTTTTAATAGTTTTTTAGATTTTTAAATAAATATTCCTTTTTTTAGAGATTTAATAGATTTTAAATTTTTTTTAGATATTAGTTTTATCTTTTAATAGAATATTTTTTAAATAGATATAACTAGATATTACTTTTCTTAAATAAGAATAGATTTTTAAATAGATATTAATGTTTTTTAGATTTTATTAGATTTTAATTGTTTTTTTTTTAAATTTAATAGAATAGCTTTTTAAAAAAAGGATTAAATGTTTTTAGATTTTATTTGATTTTTTCAGATTTAATTAGAATTTTTAAATAATTTTTTAGATATTAAATAAATCTTTTCTGTTTTTTTTATAGATTAGTTAGGATTTTATTATTAATTTTTGTTTAGGCTTTAATTAGGATTAATTAGAGGTCTTAATTAGGATTTTTCTTATTAATTTCGTTTTAGGATTAATTAGGATTTTTTTCAGTATTAATTTTGTTTTTAGAGTTTAATCTTTGAGTTTAATCCAGGTAATCATCAATTAATCAGAATCCATTGGGCCAATTATCCAAGTCAGAAAGCCCAAGTCCAAGGTCCAAGTTCGCGCCAGGTGTCATATAAAGGGCAGTGCCACGCGTGGGTCCAACTTCTTGCCACCTCATTCACTCAGACTCTGCCAACACACAACCCACTCATTCTCTCTCTCTGCCACTTGGCTGCTTCTCCCTCTTTCCCCCCTCCACGCGTCTCTCTCTCCCTCCTCCCTCTGCCACGCGTCTAACTCTGAGACCCGTCGGTTCCCTTCGCCGCCAGCCATGCAGCCGCCGTCCCATCCACTGTAACTTCTCGCCGGAGCAGCCGCAACCGTCGTCGGAGAACTGCAACTTCGCCGGAAACTGCAAATTCCCAAAATTCCTCCAAACACCTTCCAAACTTCATCATCCTCACCGATCAGCCTCCATCAATCTTCGTCGGAAAATTACTCCTCGCCGGAATCTTCATCAAGATTCATCCAGTTCTTCGTTTTTTCCAGAAACGCCAAGAACATCATCATCGTTCATCCACTACTTTGTTCATCTGCTTTCTCCAGAACACCTTCAAACGCCAAGAACTCCATCGACCTTCAAGAACTTCGCCCAGAGACTCCTCAATATTACTCCAAACTTTAGTTCGTCACCAAGATTCATCAACGATTCGCCTAGATCCACCTTCCAGCATCAAATTTCACCAGAAACCACAAGGACTTCAGCGACCAAGAACGCCATCAGTTCCTTCATCTTTTGAGATCTTCGCTGATCTTCGTCACGGAAACGATCGCGCCGCCGTAGATCTCCTAGTCCTCAACAAATATTCTTCGTGAGCTTCGCCAAGCTTCATCTCCTCACCAGAAGCCTCATCGCCATCGTCCAGGTTCCTATTCTGAATCCATCCTTTCTTGTATTTTTCTTGTTAGTTGAGGATTTAGGTTAGTTGAGTGTTAGCGAGGATTGAGTGGAACGGGATTAAGTTGTGGTTGATGTTGATAAACGCTTTGTGGTGAGGGATTTGGAACAGAGATCGTGAGGCTGAGAGAATCAGAGAGAGGCAAGTGAGGGGAAACGGCGCTAGGGGATCTTGATGAACAGTAGAAAGGGTATTAGGGTTTTGTGAATTGATAGGTTGAGTGGATGTTGGACTCGGGCCTTAGGCCCATTGTCTTTGCTGATCATACTCCCTGTTTCCCATTAGCACCCCCTCTCCCATTTGTGTTGCGTTTTGGGCCCAGGCAAAGTCGCTATTCGCACCCCCCAGTCTGGGGCCCAACCAGGAATGCAAAGCGAATCCTCGCTATTCGCACCCCCCCCCCTGTTTGTTTTTTTTTCCTTAGTGTTTTTAGTTGTTTTTCTGGAATATTAGTGGGCCTAGTGCGTTCTGCTGAATGCACCCCCCTCCTGGGCCCAATGTATTTATGAAGTGTAATAAATTGCTTTTGCCACCCCTGTTTTTGAATTGTGTTTGAATTTTCATTTTATTTCATGGTTGCATATAGTTTACTAAAAAAATCATAATAAATTCAAAAATAGTCATTTTTACATGGGATTTTTTTCTCATTCTCATTAATGTCTCAAGAAAATTATCAAAAAATAAAATTAGTATTTTAATCATTTTTCTATTTTTGGTGAATTTCCACATTTAGTTGCTTTTATTGCATTTTAGTTTGTATATCCATTTTGTTGAATTTTGTTTAGCCATTTCCTTTCATATTTTGATGTGATTATTTTCCCTATGGTTAGATTAGAGTATTAGGTTCCCTTATAGATTTATCTCATATTTTTGTGATTAAATCTTGTTTAGTTTTGAACCATGAACATTAGGGTGACTAGAATTAGGGTTAAACTGGACATAGGTGCATCATAACACTTAGATTTTGGGTTTTTAGCTTGAATTAGGAGCTGGTACATATAGGGTATGTAGGGTGGATGTATAGATCCCCTTAGAATTAATTTTAGGATTTTTAATAATATACTACTATTTTACTTGATTTTTGTAAATAGTGTGATTGTTTGGTGTGGCCATTATGGGCTTTTGCATTGTTTGCTTGGGGTTTGGGCTTTTATTTGGGGTATGGGGGTTTGGCTTGGGCTTGTGGGGCATGAAGAATCAAAGTAGAATATTGAAGATAATAATCAAAGTTGGATGCATGAAGATTCCTCTCCTGGAGGATGGTTTTTGAAGACATAGGAAATAGGAGAAATAGGCAGTGCTTTAGATTAGACTGAATTTTTCCACAAACATGGAAAGCATCTTGTGCTTCCATTCCTCCCAATGACTAAAAGTCCTTCTAAGATATTCATATCCCTCCTTTGGAGGGATAAGTGGCTTATCTTAGAGGTAGAATTTTGAGGGAACCAATCTTTCATGATGATAAACACTTATAGGCTTCCTTTGGCTGTCAATAAGCTGTCTTATCATTCCAACTTATTCTGTTAAGTGATTCTCTTCTGGAGTGCTTGCCTTGAAGATGGAGCTCACCTAAAGCTTGGAGGCCATTGGAGTTTGATCTTGGGGTTCACTTGAAGATGTTACTGTTGTGCTGTTAATCAACTGTCAGAGTTGGATGTTTTTCAGAGCTGCTGCTGTAGGAGCTGGTGGGCTGTCAGAGCTGGTTTTGGGGTTTTATTTTTCTTTGCTGTATTGTTTGTTAATTTTCCCCTTAGGTTTGAAGTGAAGCTGTTTCACTTTGCCTATTGTTTTCTCAGGTTCGAGGTTGAGTGGGACTCCCTTGCCTCGCTTGTACTGCTGCATCCATGCATTTTACTGCTTTACTGTATATATGCTATTTCTTTTCTATTTATCCCCTAGGATCTCTGTTTCTCTTTGCGCAAGAGAGAAATATGACAGACATTAGGTGTTAATCCATGCATGACAACATTAGGGTAGGTTTTGATTCCCATTTTTAAACCCTAGGTTTTAGAGTTCTTTCTCTTCTATCTCAAAACAATCAAAAAATACAATAAGAGGTTAAACATCAATAAAAGACAGTTCTTGCGTAAAAGACTGAAAACCAATCAAAGTGTCATTTTTGTCCGCTTGGACCTGTAATCAGGAGAAAACCTTTTTTAGAAGGATAAAAGATAAACAGACAAATCTGTGTCTTCCGTAGCCCGAACTACGTTTGCTCTGATCTTTCATGCTGTATGAAAGTACGTAGGTATATGATGCGATATCCTAGCGAGCAACCTTCCCCTCCTTTCCCGTAGGTAGGCGAACTACGTTGACTCTGATTTCTCGTTCCAGGCGGGAATACGTAGGCATAAAGTGTGATACTTTGCCGAGTCATTTTCTTTTCTTTTAACCCTCAGACCTGTAGAATAGATAGAATAACAATCCATACTAGAAAACAAGCGTGGATCCCGTCGAGTACGACGGACGTGAGGGGTGCTAATACCTTCCCCTTGTGTAACCGAATCCCGAATCCAGGATTTGGTTGCAATGACCATTCCTTTCCCGTCTTTGCGGTAGGTTTACTTCGAGCGTTTCCTTTCCCTCCGTTGGGATAAATAACGCACGGTGGCGACTCTTCTGTTCATCCGGCGCCGATTTTTGCAGTAGCGACACAAGCCTCTTATGATAATAGGGTGAAAGGAATCTCGGGCCAACTTAAGGAAATTATCAAGCATGAATGGGGCAGCATTGATCGATCTTCCTTGGGAAGCACATAACATGATGTACAACTCATCTGTAGACACATCATTAATATTCTCTTCCTTATCAAAAAGGGTGTGAACTTATATCTTGTGGATGTAATGAATACCAGGATTGTGGATTCTCTCCGAGAGCATACCATCGAGGTCAGGGTGATAATTTCCAATTATGGTACCCTAGAATTGTTCAAGATCATAACCTGTGAAAGCATCTTCAGGAGTTTTTATGACAACATCTGGATCATTAGGAAGTCCCAATAATTTAGCCATCTCGTGATGGGTGAAACAGTACTTGTTACCGAACAGTCGAAAAGTGGCCAATCCACGACCAAAACCATATCCACGAGTGGGCTCATAATAAAGAGATCTAAGAAATTCCAAATTTAGATTATGGTAAGTGTTGAATTTCCTAGTAATAGCAAAATCATTTCAGCTAATTTGGTTAAAAAGATAGACAACATTGTCCCGAATGCTAAGCGGTAGGATCGTCAGGATAGATTGACACAACAAAGTCTCTTTGAGAGAGAGCCTCACAGCAGCGTCTCTGAATGTTATTCTTAAAGACAATGGTGTGATTCTCAAAAGTCTGCATGGTCCTAGTAGCTGAACTATCCTAAGGACAGTGAACCTGAAAATCAAAAATATTCTACTATTAGGGAAAATATATATTATATCGCAAACATATGTTAGTAATAACAATAATAATTATAAAAATAAACATAGTAATAGTAATAATAGAAATAATAGTAATCATGCTAACTTAAGTAACTATACAATAACAAGTTTACTGCATTATATCGAAATGCAAAATCTAAACTAATAACACATTACTAAAGGTTAAGGATCGTGGTTGCCTCCACGGAGCGTTACGTTTAACATCAGAAGCTCGACATTGAAATGGAATGAGACATCATTCATCGGGAGGAGCAGGAAGCTCTTCCAACTTGTAACTAGTGTAGAACACTTTGTTCTCTATTGAGTGATAATGCTTGAGTCGTTGTCCATTTACAATGAACGTATCGCTCAATTTTCCTCTAATCTCAACAGCTCCACTTTGCAGAACTCTAATAACTTCGAAGGGGCTAGACCATCTGGAACGTAAGTTCCCTGAAAAAAGCTTAAGTCAAGAGTTGAAGAGAAGAACTACGTCTCTTTCATTGAACTCTCTTCTTGATATCCTTTTGTCATGCCACTTTTTGGTACTTTCTTTATAAATGCGGGCATTTTCGTAAGCATCAAGTCTTAGTTCCTCTAGTTCATGGATATCCAGAATTCTTTTCTCGCCTGCTGTCGCGTAGTTAGTATTTAGGATCTTTATGGCCCAATAAGCTTTATGCTCAAGTTCTACGGGCAGGTGGCATGATTTACCATAAATTAGTTTAAACAGAGTGGTTCTTGTAGGGGTTTTGTAAGCGGTTCTATACGCCTACAAAGCTTTATGGAGTTTAATTGACCAATATTTCCTAGATGTTGCAACAGTTTTCTCAAGTATTTTCTTGGTTTCTCTATTTGAGATCTCAACATGTCCGCTGGTTTAGGGGTGGTAAGATGTCGCTACTCGGTGTCAGACCCCATATTTAAGCAGTAACTTCCCAAATATATTTGAAATGAAGTGCGATCCTCCATCTCTTATGACGACTCTTGGCACTCCGAATCTGGGAAAGATAACATTCTTGAAAAGTTTGATAACTACTCGTGCATCGTTGGTAGAAGAAGCTATCGCCTCAATCCATTTTGACACGTAATCGACTGCGACGAGTATATACTTATTTCCAAAAGAAGAAGGAAACATGCCCATGAAATATATACCTCATACCTCATACGTCGAAGACTTCTACTTCCAACATACCTCTTTATGGCATCTCATCGCGTCTAGAAATATTTCCAGTGCATTGGCACCGATCACAGTTCCGAACAGCGATATGAACGTTTTTCCAAAGGTTGGGCCAAAATAGGCCGGATTGCAGAATTTTTGCACAAGTCTTAGAAGTGCTCGCATGCCCTCCATAGGGTGCAGCATGTCAATGAGATATGACGTCATTAACTTCAGATTCAGGGACACGTCGATGAAAAATTCCATCGGCGCCCCTCTTGAAAAGCAAGGGCTCATCCCAATAGTAATGTTTAAGATCATGAAAGAATTTCTTCTTTTATTGGTAATTTAAGTCTAGTGGAAGCATCCCAGCTGCTAGGTAGTTAACAAAGTCAACATACCAAGGCAGTGTGGTTTCTGTACAAATTGCTTCTATTGCTTCATTAGTTTCTACGTCATTAAATAACAAAGGATATTCGATCGTCTCATTTTCGCTCTCTAACCGAGCTACAAGTCTATCGTAGGGAAAATCATCATTGATGGGAACTTATTTGGGTTCTTGGTCCTCAATCCTAAAAAGATGATATGCTACTACATTATCAGTTCATTTTTTATCTTTAATTTCCAAATTGAATTCTTACAAAAGAAGGATCCATCTTAAAAGTCTTGGTCTAGCGTCCTTTTTTTTTCAATAGATACCTAATTACAGCGTGATCGGTATAGACCATTATCTTTGCTCCTACTAAGTAAGAACATAATTTATCTAGAGCGAACACAACAACTAAGAGTTCTTTTTCTATGGTTGCGTAGTTTAATTATGCACTGTCTAAGGCTATACTTGTGTAGTAGATAGCATGAAGTTTCTTATCTTTTATTTGTCCTAAAACAGCGCCAACGGCAAAATCGCTAGCATCGCACATTATTTCGAACGACTCATTCCAATCAGGTGGTTGCATAACAGGTGCAATGATCAGCGCATTTTTAAGGAGCTCAAAAGCCTTCAAAAAATATTTATCAAATATGAATTCAGCGTCCTTCATTAACAAGCCAGTTAGCAGTTTAGTGATTTTAGAGAAATCTTTAATGAATCGTCGGTAAAAACCGGCATGTCCAAGAAAACTACGAATTTCTCAAACAGCTTTCGGAGGTTGTGGATTTTCTATTATTTCTATTTTTGCTTTATCTACTTCAATTCCTCTTTCGGATACAACATGTCCTAACACAATTCTTTCTCGGACTATGAAATGACATTTTTCCCAATTTAGCACAAGGTTGATGTTAACGCATCACTCAAGCAACAAATCTAGGTTCGACAAACAATCTTCGAAACTTCGCCCAAAAACAGAGAAATCGTCCATAAATACTTCCATTATATCATCTATAAAGTCAGCAAAGATCGACATCATGCATCTCTGAAATGTTGAGGGAGCGTTACATAACCCAAATGGCATTCGTCGATATTCGAATGTACCATATGGAGAAGTGAAAGTTGTCTTCTCTTAGTCGTTAGGAAGAATAGGAATTTGAAAGAATCCTGAGTATCCATCTAAATAGCAGAAATAAGAGTGTTTGGCCAATTGTTCAAGCATTTGATCAATAAAGGGTAAAGGAAAATGGTCTTTACGAGTGACTTTATTTAGCTTTCTATAGTCTATGCACATCCTCCATCCAGTGTAAACACGTTTCGCAACGAATTCGCCTTTTTCATTGCTAACAACTGTTATACCACCTTTGTTTGGTATGACATGTACTGGACTAACCCAAATGCTATCTGATATCAGATATATAATTTCAGCTTCTAACAGCTTTTGCACCTCCTTCTTGAATGCATCGCTTATGATATGATTTATTCTTCTTTAATGTTCTATAGAGGTTTTACTAGCATCTTCTAGCATAATGCGGTGCATGCAAATGGATAGGCTTATTCCTTTTAGATCAAAAATATTGTAGCCTAGTGTTGTCGGATACTTCCTTAAAACGCTCAGTAACTTTTCAGTTTCTATTTGTCCCAAGTCAGCATTGACTATCACAGGTCTCTCAAGCTCGACATCTAGGAATTCATACCTTAGATTTCTTGGTAGTGTTTTTAGTTCTATAGAGGGTTTTGTTGGGGTAGGCATTGGATCGGGTGTTAGTGCAAGACATTCTCTTAGACTGTCATTGGTGAATGGTGTTTTCCAATCATCACCTTCGAATATAGGAGGTGCTGGAATTTTAAGCGCATCACAGTATACGGATGGTTGCATATCCATGTCTTTAATGCATTCATCAATAACATCTAATAAACAGCATGAATCATCAATAGCTGGAACTTTTAGGAATTGAGCCAGAATAAATTAGACTTTTTCTTCACCAACTTCAAAAGTCAGCTTTCCTTTCTTAACATCAATTATTGCTCCGGCTATTGCTAAAAATGGTCTACCTAATATAATAGGGATATTGGAGTCTTCTTTTATGTCCATTATCACAAAATCGGTAGGAATGTAGAACTGACAAATGCGAACGGGCATATTCTCTAACATACCCATGGGATATTTAACAGAACGGTCCACAAGTTGTAAAGACATCTTAGTTGGTCTCAGTTCACCTAACTTGAGTTTCTTACATGTGGATAAGTCGCATAAACCATTGTCTATGACGCACTTTCCTATCACATAAGATATTGAAAAACTACCTGGATCTTTCAGCTTAAGAGTCATATTGTTTTGAATTATAGCGCTGCACTCTGCGGTAAGCGTGACAGTTTCATTATCCTCGAGCGTTTTCTTATTTGATAAGATCTCTTTGAGAAATTTGGCATATGAAGGAATTTGCATAATAGTTTCTGTGAAAGGAATAGTGGTATTCAACTGTTTAAGAAGTTCTACGAATTTCTTGAATTGTCCTTCATTTTTGGTTTTGGCTAACCTTTAAGGATAGGGCACAGGTGGCTTATACGGTGGTGGAGGCACATATGGTGTGTTGCGGTGAAAATTGGATATCAAGCTATTAATTAACTTGAATCATATTTCTTTTACAACCGGTCTTTAATTTATCCAAAGGATAGGTCTAAAGAAGGAAAGAACCTTTTGCGCGATGTAACAACAACGCTTTAGAGATTCGGGGATTCGGGGGTTGGTTATATCTAGAGAAGGTATTAGCACCCTAAATATTTGTAGTATTCTACAGGAACCTTTTGTTCATTTACTTGCTAAAGTTGTGAAATATGCATTATGGTTTAAAATTGGGAATTGGGATAAAACAAAATAAAGGCCTAAATGGTTTTCTAAGTTTGCTCGCAAAGGTATCGCACCTTTTGCCTACGTATCCTGACTAGGATAGAATCAGAGCAATCGTAGTTCACCTCGCAAGGGGAAAGAACACTTGATGATGATCAAGGTTCAAAGGGGAACAAACATGACAATGTTTGTGAGGAGTTTGACAAAACACCCTAATCTGAATTGAAGGGGGAGGTGAGAAATCATGACGATGATTCTTACGCAGAGTTGACGAACTCTTTCCTAGGGTTCTAGTTGAAGAACACTCCTAGTATGGGTAGGTTTCTTAGACTTCAAGCAGAGTCTAAAGGTTTTTAAACTAGGGCTAAAGTGACTTGACAAAGTCAAAAGAGGATGAAGATTTTGGTCCAAGACATTGACAGTCAAGTGGACAGGCCTTCCTTTGGAGGGAGAGATGGTGGGCAACTAGATGAAAGATAGCCAGCTTCATCATCTTGGGGATAAAAGAAAATACAAACATCATACAAAAGCATTCATGGTGACAACCAATGAAAAAGATTAAAGATGAAAAGCAATGATGACAATCAAAGCAGAAGATTAGTACGAAAACTGTGACGACATATCGCACCTGGAGTACAGTTAACAAACAGATGAAATGAACATGATAATAATTCAAATTAAAAATCCTAGTGTGTTTACAAACATGTATAGGTATGATAACAATCAAATTTCACAAAGAAAAGCAAGTGGAACCCTTTTAACTTTCATCTGCAATCGATTAGGGTTAGTACCGTTAACGCGCGAATCGCATATAATCAAACATGGTGAAAAAATAATCAAACATGGGAAATAATTACATGGCATGAAAGTACATATTAAAACAAACATAATGAAAAAAGAATGAGTGAAAAATGATAAAAAATGAGAGAGTTATGATTTTTTAAAGTTTCATGTGAAAAATGAAAAAAAAAGTGGCAACAAGGGTTATCACCAAGGATCGAACCCATGCCAAGTCTAATACACGCGCAAATCTCAACCGCTGGGGCGGCCATACGTCCATTAACAAATGCACAAGGATAAATATATGATGTATGTCTTGATTTATGGCTGGGCAAAACATGGTTTCTATGGATTTGCAAAATGTCCATAACTTCTTCAATTTTTTGAGTTTTTGGACAAACCTTATATGCTTTTGGGGTAGAAAATCACGAGGAAGAGGATGGTGGTGTTGGTTATTTGAAATCACTTTTCTATTGCAAAACCCGATAGGGTGTTTGTTTATGCTTTGGAAATTCAAAATGTCATGTACAGCTTGATACAATCATGTTACATGCCAACTAAATTCACATACACATCCATTATATGGTATATAAGCAAATGAAAACATGTTCATGGCCAGGATAAGTTAACTATGAAAAGTCATATTCAAATTGCAAATGATCATAAGGTATAGATGCATGACAGTATGGATTTCAAGTTCAAAGGTAATAATGATCAAAGCAATCTTGCATACACCTTTAGGACATGATATTAAGTGTGTGTGTGTGTGTGTGTGTGATAAAATCCAAACTGGAATCATCATGTGAATACTTGACTTTCAAAATGCATTTTGGTGTGTGTTAGTGCATGAGATGGTGTAACTTAGTGCTCAGGTTATTTTCAAAGGTTTGATTCATTTGGACATGTCATATATGATCATACTAAGCTATTAGAACACAAAGATCTCAAAGAGAATCAACTATTCACAAACTGGTATGTAATGTGCAAACATGTAAAAGCAAAGAAGCATCTTGTGAGTGGTTGTGTGATGTAGTGCTTATGTACATCAAATCAGTGTTCTAACATGTTGCAAATGAGTAATGTGAGGTGTGTGATATGTTGTTTTAGTGAAAAATAAGTAGATGCCAAAAAACACATTTTGAGTGACCTGGTGTATTTTGAATTTTGGTGTCAACATGTGAATTATTGGTACTAGACATAAAACAGTCAAACAATCATGTAGGCATGCTTAGAATACTCATAGGAACATGTTGAAATGAAGAAAACAAGTTAACCATGTGTTATGCAAAAAGTGAAGATGTTGTGGCTTGTGTGTGATTTGAAGCCTTGGTGACAAAATGTGAAATTTGATGTAAGGCAATAAAACAGCAAAACAATCACATATGCATGTTCAGAATGATCATACAAGCATGTTGAGATGAGAAAATCAAACATATCATGTATTATGCAAAAAGTGATAATGTTGTGGCATGAATTGCAAGTAAGATGCTTTTGCAAAAACATGAAATTCCAAAATAACCACCTCATAATCAAAGTAAAAGTGTCAACATCTTTTAAATGATATTTGTGAGATGCTCAAGTTTGATTTTGTGAGAAAAAACAGTTTTTGTGAAAAATGTGATGGCTTGAGTGATGTGATAAGATTTAGAATGCAAACATATACCAAGCATGACATGAGGTAACAAAAGAAAGTAAACAGCTAGCATATCCAAAGTTCAACACAACATGAATGATGTTACACACAATAAAAGTCACAACAGAATGATTGAAATGGAACATGTTAGCAACTGCTCTACTAGCAGCAAAACTGATTTATCTTACGAAAACAAATTCAGACAACAACATGAATGATTAATCATTAATCCTAACATCTTTCAAACCACAGCTGTGAGACCAAACCTGCTGTTTTGAAAACCAAACATGTGTTTATCATGTTTTGCAAACACATGGTCATGAGCATAATAGTAACAGCAGGGCAAAACCAGAACATATTAACATCAGATTTTCTTGAAATTCTGGTTCAGGGAAGCATTACATTTTTTATCAGATGTTAGTTTAAATAGGGTGAACAAAGTGTGAGCAAGACATGAGGGATCAAAGCATAATACATATCAAGTATTAATGATCATTGCAAGAGGTCCAAGAATTACAAGTAAAATGAACCAAAGCCAAACAGCATCACATTCAAATCAAACCATGTTATGACAGCAAAACCAAAGACTTTCAAAAACTGTTTTGACAGAGTGACATCCCATCTCTTACACCTTATAGCCAATGTTTAACAAGCAAGCTTATGTTCATACTTACAAGGAAACACATGTTCTTCACATCTCAAGCATCATGAGAAAAACCAACATTTGTTCATTAATTCAAGAATACACTATAATGCTCAAAATGCAAAGTCATGGAAGGATGTCATAAAAGGAAATAGATACATGTTACATACCTGTTGGAGGGCCTTTCAAACAAGCTAGAACAGAAAAAATACCAGAGATCCTTTATGTCACTTTCTTGCTTTTGAGTCTTTCTTCAACTTTAAGTAACAATGCACTTATGGTGCCAAATGACAAGATATGAGTTTCTAATGATGGATAAGGGCTTAGACAGTTGATATATATGGTATGTGAGGTGTTCAAGTGGTCACAACCTCAAGGAAATGCTTGGAACTCAGTTTGGTGTTTTTTATGGCTTTTGGTCAAAGTAAGCCAAGTACAATGTTGACTTTTTGATTTCTTGAGATTTTTGGTGGTTGGATGGATTGTACACCTTCTATATGTTATTTAGAAGATGTATGGATGATGGTTTGGGTGTTGGAATGGGTGGAACTTAATGTGGTAGTGAAATTGCAAAATGCAGAATTTTTGCCTAGCTTGGCACTTTGGTGAATTTTGTAAATTGCAAGCTAGAATGAGATGTGGTAAGGGAGCTTGATTTCTCAGGGTTTCAGAATGATGTTGATGCCTTGAATGAGGGGTTTGAGGTCCCTTTTTATAGCAAAAAGCAAGGAGGTTCTTGCTTGAGAACTTTGGTAAACATGAAGTTATCTTTGATATTTTTCACCCACCATCCAACTTGCCTTGCTTTTCTGATCCTTTGGCTGTTCTTTTCACTCAAAGGGGCAAGTTACATTGATGTTTTTACTGATAAAATGCAGGCTATAGGCTTGATAGAGTGGTTGGAGTAGATTTGCTTTACACCTCATGCTTGGAAAAGTCAAAAATGGCAACTTTGGCAATGAACTTCACAACTTTAATTCCATGCTAATTCTATGCAATCTTTCTGTTCTAACATGCTTAAGATGTTCAATATATCAGGTAACATGAGTTTGGAAAGTTAAAATTGGCCCACTTGGGTGGGAGAGGTGCTTTTGCAAAATTGGCTAATGTGGGACTAAAGTGACAAAACACCAACTTTGAACACATGTATCTCTCAGCTCATAAATAACCTTGAGATGTACTTGTACTTTTTAGAAAGCCCTCACATAGTACTAAAATTTTCATGTTGACCAGAAGTCTTGATTCTATTTGAAACCAGGTGAATAATCCCCTTGAAGTTGGCTGATTTTAGGGTTCCTTAGTACAAAACACTTAGAATTTTCTAAGTCTTTTTCCTCCTCTTGTAATGTTTTCTTCTCTAACTCAAAAACTAAGCGTTTTCTGACCACAGACCACTAGGACACTTTTGTAGAGCTTGTCAAGAGCTTTCAAATGAGACTAGAACCAACTCAATTGGATGTGTGGTTAAGGAGTTATGGTTTAACCCTTTTCAAAACCCTAATTTCCCGATTTCTCGATTACTCTCTCATCCTTGATCCAATGATCATGAAAATTGATATGCAAGTCCATTATGACATAAGGAACAACTTTTATTCACAACTTGGATTTCAATTCTCAAAATTTGAGGAGTTGACTTTTCGGTCAACCGTACGATCGATCGGTGCCGACTAAGTCGCCTGTTGGCGTTCTGGATACCCTGAGACTTTGATACTTCTTTAATGGTCTTTAATAAGCTATATGAACTTCATGGACCTCAATCCCACCATTAAAACATCTTCCAACATCAAATTCAAACCACAGTTTACTTTTCACTAGTTAAAAACCCTAATCGGGGCCTCCTGACTGCACTGTTCTTGATTCTGAAATGATTTCTTCAAATTAACTTCTCATTTGACTTTGATATTATATTTGATTTCATTCCATGATTGAATTGGCCCAAATCATTGGTTGATCATTCCTTGGTTGTTTTGAATTTGTTGGTGCGAAAACCCTGATTCATCTGTAACTTGACAATAATGAACTTGCACTGATTTAGGGTTAGATAATTCATGATCATGCTTCTAAAAATGATAATGAGAATCCAAGGGGTCCAAATTTGGGGTACAACAGTTGCCCCTATTTAAATATCTTCACTAGATGGGGAACGAGAGATGACAATCTTCGTTAAATCGCAGTGAAAGGTATTTAAATATAGATAACCGAAAATTTTGTCCCTTAGATCCGATGCCATGCTAAAGGACAAGTTATGATATGCCATGCACTCTAAATGATGCTTGAATGCAAACAACATAGGCACAACGATAATAATAAAAGAAACAGTAAAACAAACAATGACAAATACAAGGACTCGACACTGGGGACATGTACTGAAAAACTGAATTAAACAGTTCAGACATGACTGATTGCGTAAGCAGGGAAACTTCACATGGGGAAGAGACAAATCCAATAAAGATGACAATCTTTTTTGGAAAAGAAGTACTTCACTGGGGAGAAGAATAGACTTCTACTGGGGAAAAGGATATACTTTTACTGGGGAAATGGAAAATTAATTCCATCGGGAAAAGAGAATCAGGATTCACCGGGGAAGCGAAAGACTGGATACAACCTCACTGGGGATGATCAGATGAGGAACTTCCTATAGTGAAGAGTTCAAACGGGATCTTCAGGAATGGACTAGAAACAAGACTAATCACACACGGAGGACACTAATGACGACTAGATCTCCAGGACTTGACTGGGAACATGGATTACTGGGGATACACCCTCAGTTTCTGCAAATAGTTCACACAATGCTGGTAGTTAATAGACTTCCTGGGGAAATTGGTAACGACCAGAATTCCAAGCGATGCCAGTGACGACTGGTCTTTTAATGGTGATTGGTGACGACCAAATCAGGGTATCGAAAACAATGCCAGTTACGACTGGACTTTAAAGAAGATGGTGACGACCATGCTGGAGAATACCAATGACAGTCGGTTACAAGGATGCTAGTGATTACTAGATCTTAACTATGGTGTTGGTAACGACCAAAACGAAACAGATTCCAATAACGATTGGACTCTAGATGATGATACCAGCTACGACCGGGCTTCAAAGGGAAAAATTGGTTAAAACCTCGAGATACCAACGACGATTGGATTTAGGCAGTTCCAGTGACGACTGGACTTCATGGAGAGAGTTAGTAACAACTAACAAGATACTAATAACAATTGGAACAATACTAGTGATGACTGGATTCCCCGGGGAAAGATTGGTAATGACCAAACCAAGAGGCGCTAATGACAATTGGTCTTTTAAACAGTGCCAGTGACGACTGGACTTATACGTGGATTTGTTAGTGACGACTAACGAGATACCAATGACGATTGGATTTAGACAATGCCAGTGACGACTGGGCTTCAAAAGGACATGGATGGTGACGACCAAATGAATGCCAACGACAATTGGTTTGAATAAAATGCCAGTTACGACTGGACTTATACTTGGAAATGAAGTGAGTAATGACTTAGACTTCGCGGGGATTGATAGATGTCACCTGACTCGGGGAACAAATGAATCACACTAATCCCATGATGAGGGGTGTACGTAGACTTGGGAAATAAACCCGAAGACCTACTGGGGAATTGAGCTGAGGAGAATTCAAACAGATGTCCAGAAATACTTCGCTGGGGAAAGAACCTTCATATCATCATAAGAAATCCTGAGGGATAATCTTCAATCTTTGATAACCATACATGGCCAAAGGACTCTTCGTCGCCTAATCTTGCTAGCATTTCATTGGGGAATGTAAATTCTGACTGTGTATCAAGGCTCCTGCTACCCTGAAATTTTGGGGAAGTATGATTTTCCTCGAGTCTTTCCACAAGTTAAAACATTTTGTAAAACCTTTCCAAGTTATTTTTTTCAAAAATTTGGACTTTAATGCTTTCAAAAACAATCGAACGATATTTTGCATAACACAGAAAATAAGGAATTGATAATTTGCACAAGAAAGAAAGGCTCAAAAGGCTGATTTTATTTAAAGGATGAAATCTTGCCAATGACAATATTCCATGGAAATTTTACAAGTAAAATGGCAAAAGTGGATAAGGTTACATTGAATCCTGTGACCTAACTATCCCTAAAGACTAGAATTTTCCAAGATCCTTGCTTCTGACGAGAGCTGTTGAGATGAATCTTTGTTGAGTCTGCAGCGTTGATGGCTTTGTCTGATGCAGCGAAACGCCTTTGTCCCTAATTTTTGCCTGGATTGCCCTTTCAGGTTTTCAATCCACCGGGACGCTCATTTTTGCCTAAGCCGCCCTTTCGGGTTTTCAACTTAGCGAGCTTTTTTATTTCTTTTCTCTTTTTTCTTTTCTTCTCTTTTCTCATTTTTTTTACCCTAACTTTTGCATAAACCGTTCTTTTGGATTTTTCGGCTTATCGGGTACTTTTTAGGCGTAATATTTCCGAACTGCGTCAGAGTTTATCGGGTGTGTGAGTTGTTCTCCGTCCATGGTAGTAAGGATCAATGAACCTCCGGAGAATATTGTCTTCACAATAAAAGGGCCATCGTAATTAGGCATCCACTTCCCTCTTGCGTCTTTGTGAACTGGTAAGATCTTCTTGAGCACAAGTTCTCCTTCGCGGAACTCTCTGATACGAACCTTTTTATCGAACGCCCTCTTGATTCTTTTTTGATACAACTGGCCGTGACACATCGCAGACATGCGCTTTTCATCGATGAGATTCAGCTGATCAAATCTTTCTTTAATCCATTCTGCCTCTTCTAACTTGGTTTCCATGATGACTCTGAGGGATGGTATTTCGACCTCGATGGGGAGAACTGCGTCCATTCCATATACCAGAGAAAAGGGAGTTGCCCCTGTGGAAGTGCGGACGGAGGTTCTGTATCCGTGCAGGGCAAATGGCAGCATTTCATGCCAATCTTTGTAGGTTTTAACCATTTTCTCCAAGATCTTTTTGATGTTTTTATTTGCAGCTTCCACAGCTCCATTCATCTTTGGACGGTAAGGGGAAGAGTTGTGGTGTTCGATTTTGAAGTCATCACATAACTCTTTCATAACATTTGTTGTTCAGATTGGTACCATTGTCTGTTATAATTCTGCTTGGGATCCCGTAGCGACAGATGATCTCCTTTTTAATGAAACGAGCCACCACTTGACGTGTAACATTGGTGTAGGATGCAGCTTCAACCCATTTGGTGAAATAGTCGATGGCAACCAGAATGAAACGGTGTCCATTTGAAGCTTTCGGTTCAATTGCTCCAATCATGTCGATGCCCCACATAGAGAAAGGCCATGGTGACGACAGTACATTCAACAGTGTTGGAGGCACATGCATTTTGTCCGCGTAGATCTGACATTTGTGACATTTTCTGGCGTACTGAATGCAGTCGGTTTCTAAAGTTAGCCAATAGTAACCAGCTTTCAAGATCTTTTTGGACATGGCGTATCCGTTGGCGTGAGTACCAAACATTCCTTCATGAACGTCTTTCATTAACAAGTCCGCTTCTCTTTTGTCAACACATCTGAGTAAGACCATATCATGATTTCTTTTGTAAAGTACACCATTGCTGAGGAAGAATTTGGATGCTAATCGTCTCAGTGTTTTCTTGTCAAGTGTTGTAGCATCTGTGGGATATTCCTGTTTCAATAGATAATTCTTTATATCATGATACCAAGGTTTGCTATCGGTTTCTTCTTCGATCATTTGACAGTAAGCAGGTTCTGTCTTGTGTTCAATTTTGATAAGTGTGCCATCATTGACATCTTTAGTTTTCCACATCGAGGCCAGCATGGCTAAGGCATCAGTGATGTGATTCTCTGCTCTTGGAACATGTTTAAAGGTGATTTCATCAAAATACTTGATTGTTTCAACGATATAAGCTCTGTAAGGGATCAGGTTTTCATGTCTTGTCTCTCATTCACCAGTGACTTGGTAGATAACCAAAGCTGAGTCTCCACTGACTTCGAGATTTTTGATTTGGAGATCAATGGCTGCTTCGAGACCAAGGATACATGCTTCGTATTCAGCAATGTTGTTTGTACAATCAAAGTCTAGTCTGGCTGTAAACGGAGTGTAACCACCTTCAGGATTCATTAAGACTGCACCTACGCCATGTCCGCTATAATTGGAGGAACCGTCAAACATCATTTTCCACCAATTATCTGTCTGTTGACCTTTGTCAGAACTTGTTTCTTCACAATCTTTTACTAACATGATATCTTCATCCGGAAAATCAAACTTCAGAGGTTCATAATCTTCGACAGGTTGATCTACGAGATATTCTGATAACACACTACCTTTGATAGATTTCTGAGCCACATATTGAATATCATATTCTGATAGTAGCATATGCCACCGGGCGAGTCTTCCGGTTTATGCAGGTTTCTCAAAGATGTACTTTATTGGATCCATTTTCGAGATCAATAGAGTGGTGTGACAAATCATATACTGCCTCAAACGCTTAGCGGCCCATGCTAAAGCACAACAAGTCTTTTCTAGGAGTGAGTATCTGCTTTCACAATCAGTAAACTTCTTGCTCAGATAATAAATGGCATGCTCTTTCCGTCCAGATTCGTCTTGCTGGCCCAGAATGCAACCCATTGAATTTTCAAGTACTGTCAAATACATAAAGAGAGGCTTTCCCGGAACAGGTGGTATCAAAATTCGAGGTTCTTGGAGATAACCTTTGATTTTATCGAACGCTGTTTGACAATCAAAATTCCATACAACTGTTTGATCCTTTCGTAACAACTTGAAGATTGGTTCACAGGTAGGGGTCATATTGGAAATGAACCTGGATATGTAATTCAACCTTCCAAGGAAACTTCTGACCTGATTTTCGGTCTGCAGAGCTGGCATATCTTGGATGGCACGGACTTTGTCTGGATCCACTTTAATCCCCTTGGGGCTGACAATAAAACCGAGTAATTTTCCTGATCTGACTCCGAAAGTGCACTTTGCGGGATTCAATCTCAACTGATATTTCCGGAGTCTTTTGAATAACTTCAACAAATGTTCTAGATGGTCTTCTTCATTTTGAGACTTGGCGATCATGTCATCCACATATACTTCTATTTCTTTGTGCATCATGTCGTGGAACAAAGCCACCATAGCTCTTTAATAAGTTGCGCCTGGATTCTTTAGACCGAATGGCATAACCTTATAACAATAGGTGCCCCATGGAGTGATGAAGGTTGTTTTTTCCATGTCGTCAGGATCCATTTTGATTTGATTGTAACCAGAGAAACCGTCCATAAAGGAAAACACTGCAAACCGAGCTGTATTATCTACCAAAGTATCAATATGTGGTAGAGGGAAGTCGTCCTTTGGACTGGCTTTGTTTAAATCTCGATAATCCACACACATCCTTACCTTTCCATCTTTCTTTGGTACAGGAACAATGTTGGCTACCCATTCTGGATACTTGGCCACCGCAAGGAAGCCTGCATCGATCTGCTTTTTTACCTCATCTCTGATTTTAAGAGCCATGTCGGGTCTGGTCCTTCTGAGTTTCTGTTTAACCGGCGGGCATTCAGGTCAGAGTGGTAACTTGTGAACCACTATGTCTGTATCCAAACCAGGCATATCCTGATAAGACCAAGCGAACACATCTACATATTCTCTTAAGAGTTCCTTTAACTGCTGTTTTACTTCTGCCCCTAGGGCTGCCCCAATTTTGACTTCTTTTCTGTCTCCTTCTGTGCCAAGATTAATGACCTCCAAATGTTCCTTGTGCGGCTGAAACTCGGTGTACTCAGACTGTGCCCATCTTACCAGTTCCTCAGGGATTTCAAAATCTTCATCCTCGTCTTCGGCTTGGTATATTGGGGAATCCACGTCTGGGGGGAATGCGAGGTTACAGGATTCAATGGGGTTATGGTCATCACTGCATGTTTGAAGGGTTTACTTTATTAAAACACTCAATCAACAAATGCAACACACACAGAGAAAGAGAAAATTGTTTTTGTTTTGGTTTTTTGTATTGCCATTTTTCTTTCAAAGTAAAAGCAAAAAGACGGTAAAGAAACAACACGAGGATTTTTAACAAAATAGTCCATTCTCATTGATATTTCTTTGAAAGCATGGGGCCCTTACAAAACATTCCTATAGCCTTGGGCACGGCTATGGAGATTTTAAAATAACAAAGAAAGAAAACAACAAATTACTTTAACTCGGGAAAAACTACAGGAACTTCGATAGCTTCCCAGTTGTTCAGAGTAGCTTCGTCATGATATACTAGTTGTCCTATGTCTTCACTTTCAAGATTTCCTTCCACGCCGTTGATTTGAAAACCGCCACTGATAAATATTTCTTGAATAGCCTTTGGCCGGCTGTTGTCATGCATTGGTTCTTCCCCTTGAGTTGGTTTGTAACCCAACCCCTGGCAGTTCATCTTCGGTTTTACCTCAATGACTTCTCCCCATCCTGCGGGAGTACCTTCTTCCAGCGTAGCTTTGGCGCCTTGAGCAGATGCGAAAGTTGGACCACTTTTTGCCACCGTCTCCTCTATCATTACTGCGTTTGCTATTTCTAGTGCTTGGAATGATATCTCTAGCGCGTCCTCTTCTGCTTCAATGTACCGGAACGATGAAAGATTACTGACCATTAATTCCTCTTCACCATGAACAATTACTAGCTTATCATTTACCACAAACTTCATTCTTTGGTGCAGGGTAGAAGTTATTGCCCCTGCTTCATGGATCCAGGGACGTCCCAGTAGGCAGCTATAAGCTGGATTTATGTCCATCACCTGAAATATAATGTTAAATTCATGGGGTCCCACCAAAATTGGTAATTCTACTTCTCCGATGACCGTTCTCCTCGAACCATCAAAAGCCTTTACAATTAATGAGGTTGGTTTCATCTCTGCCCCGGCATAGGCTAGTCTGGACAGTGATCTTGCGGGTAGCACGTTTAACGAGGATCCTGTGTCGACCAGTACTCGTGCCAAAGTATCTTCCTGGCATTTGATGGATATGTGTAGTGCACGATTGTGATCACGTTTTTCCTTCGGTAACTCGGCATCGCTGAAACTTAAAGTATTGCACGCCGTGATGTTAGCCACTGCTGAATCAAACTGCCCAAGTGAAATATCCTTGGTTATGTGTGCTTGTCTCAATACTTTCTGTAATGCTTCCCTGTGAGCTGGAGAATTTATCAAGAGTGACAAGATTGATATTTTTGATGGCGTCTGATGAAGCTGATCTATCACCTTGTAATCACTTCTTCGGATAATCCTCAAAAATTCATCATTTTCTTCTTCTGTGCTCGGAGCTTCTTTTTCTTTGATTACCACAGCAGGAATAACTTCTTTTGGAATAGCTACTGATTCTTTCGGCTGATAGATCCGACCACTGCGGGTCATCTTGCTAGTGCCGGCAATGTTGGTCACATCTTTCTGATTATCTGTCTGAACGACCTTTCTCGTTTCTTTGTCTACTACGGTCACATCGTACTTCCATGGAACAGCTTTTGTATTGTCATAATGGAATGATCTTGGTTTTTGAACTACGATTGGTCGCGGTTGACCAATAGCAGCTCTGTTGAAAACTGGCCTGGCACCCCTGTTAAACACTGGAACTTTCTCTCTTTTCCTGGACAGGTCGAAAACTGGCTCTATTACAGAAACCTCTTCTTTCCTTACCTTACCACATACTTGTAACATCCCCTCATTTATCAATCTTTGTATATCTTCCTGCATCGTATTACATCCACTGGAACTAACAGTACATTTTTCACATTTGTTATGAACACTTCCCGACAACCCTGCTTCTGTCAGCTTATCATGCAATGTCTTCAATGGTGTTCTGATTTTTGACACATCATTAATTATCTCTTCATCTGACTTTTCAATGGCATTGACCCCTCCATGGTTTGGCAGTGGGTTACTTTTGACGTTAGGTGGTACATCATCAAAGGACAGGATTTTCTTCTCCATCAACTCTCTTACCAGATGCTTTAAGGCAAAGCATCCTTCTAAGTCGTGGCCGGAAGCACCTTCATGGAAAGCACAATGGGCATTTGGGTTATAATGTGGAGATGTGGTATCCGGATTAAGCGGTCTTGTCGTGATCAACCCCTGATGGATCAAAGATAGATATAACTCAGTATACGTCATTGGTATCTGTAGGAGTGGAGGTTTTGTGGTCGACCTCCGGTTCTGATATTGTTGTCTGGGCTGTGGCACCCTCTGCTGCTGATTTTGTTGAAAGGGCGGAGCGTTGGGCGCTCGTTGATGTCCTTGCTGGTTTTGCTGATACATGGGCGCTGGTCGCCTTGGTTGATAGTTTGAAGTGGAATGGTTGAATGCTGGGGTCACAGCTGCCACATATTGCTGAGGGGCATACTGTACAGGGTACACGGGTCTTTGTTGATGAAACGGTTGAACATAGTTAGGTTGGATTGGTTGGAAGAAACTTTGTTGAGGCGGCTGATATTGCTGGTATGGAGGTCTCACGGTACGATTTCTTCTTCCCATTACGGCATTTGTTTCACCTTCTTTCTTCTTGTGAAACCCACTGCTGACCTTCTTAATACTGCTGTTGTTAGAACTGATGGAGCTGCTGGCTACCTTTTCATTTTTCATTCCCAATTCTACCCTCACTCCCACGGTCACAATGTCTGAAAAACTTGCAGACACACTGCTGATCATTTTCTCATAGAATTCTGGTCTCACTGTGTCAACAAACCAGTCTGTCAGTTCCTTCTCACTTAGGGGTGGTTCTACCTGGGACGCTGTTTCTCTCCACCGCTGAGCGTATTCTTTGAATGACTCTGTGCTTTTCTGGGACATGTTCAACAACTGCCTTCGGTCAGGCACCATATCCATATTATATTTGTAATGTTTCATGAATGCATCAGCCAAATCTTGAAAACTGTGGATTCTTGACTGATCTAGACTTAGATACCATTTTGCTGGAGCTCCTTTCAGACTGTCTTGGAAGCAATGGATCATTAACTTGTCGTCTTCGACGTGTGCTGTCATTCTTCTATAGTACATGATTAAGTGAGTTCGTGGACAAGTAGCTCCTGAGTACTGATCGAAATTTGGGATTTTGAACTTTGGCGGTATTACTAGTCCAGATACCAAGCACATTTCTCTGGCGTCAGTGCCAAAGGTATCGTTTCCTTCTATTGCTCGGATCTTTCTCCCTATAGTTTCAATACTTTCCCTCAACTTCTCATGTGATTCATTCTCCTCTTCATACCCTTCGGGTCCTTCGTATACTGGTGGTGGATTATGAAAGATGGGGCGCGCTTGAACCTGAACTGTAGCTGGAGTGTAGGTGGGAATAACTTGTGGAATCTCACCTCCCAAGGGAATTGTCTGTTGAGTGACTCTTGGCGGCGGCACAAAGCCTGGAGACAAACCATAAGGCGGTACATTTGCAATGGTTACAGCTGTCGGGATTGGTTCTGCAGTGATTTCAGAGACAACGGTGGCTTGAGTGTCCAACATCGCACGGATGACTTGTAAGGCTTCCTTGATCTGTCCCATGCCTCCTCGGAGCTCTCCGAGTTCATTGTCGATTCTGTTTACATCCAAGTTCTGCTCTTCCATCCTTAAGCGAGCTTGGGCTCGTGTGTTGTACTGATGGCGAGGTTTCAGTGTGATTCTGTTGACAAGACAGAGGGATGAGACTCGACTCAGGAACATGTATATGCCATGCTTATGAAATGCAGACATGCACAATGCAGATTTTAAACATTCAAGGGAATAAAAGCTTTATTTACAAATATTATAACAATAAATAGGAAAAACAGACAAATCTTCATTGATAACATCTGGAGAGTTTACAACATCAAACGGGAAATGAAAATACAAGCTTCTACAAAATACGAAAAACAACAACAATAGATTCTAGATTCTTCTGCTGGATGGTCCTACATCTTCAGACTGATTCTTTCTTCCACTTCGATACACCACTTGTTGAAGTTATTCTTTCTCTTGCATAGCCTTGAAATACTTATCTCTCCACGTTTTCCCTTCTTTCTCAGCTTTTGCCAAGGCAGCTTTCAACTCTTCTACGAGAGTAGGCTTGGGCGAGTCAGGCGCAAAGCGAGTATAGAACATCTTCATTGCCGCTTCTCTTACCCATGATAGGTAAGATTCTGAAACAGTAGCGTTGTGGGGGCATAGGGCAGTTACTCCCCTTGTGTGGACATATCTCCAAGCATACGCAATTCGATCCCTATAAGCGGGATTCTTCCTTTCCTCCAAGTAAAATTTTCTCAAACAGTCTGGATCTGGTTCATCTTCCATGGGGTGCCCCAACTGTCGACGAGCCAGAATAGGGTTATAGCTGATGCAACCATTGAGGCTGATGAGCGGTACATTCGGGAAATCTTCACAGCTTTGGATCATGGTAATTCCTCCATACATAGGATCATACCATTTAATGTCTGAGTGTTTGAGCAACAGCATCTTTTCTGTCCATGAGAGTCCATTTTGCTTATCCCAAATGGCTGGAATTTCTGACAAGTGTGAAATAAACCACTTGTGCAGGAGAACGGTGCAACATTCAATTCGTCCAACCCCATAGCGGTTCCTTCGGTGGAGGGTAAAATAAGTGTCGGCCAGCAAGGTAGGTACAGGATTTTTGATCAAGAAGAGATTGATCGCATCTGCGTCCACAAAATCACTAGCAGTTGGGAACAGGAACAGTCCGTAAATAAGTAACACCAGGATGGCTTCAAATGCTTCAGTATTTTGTGACAAGGCATAGCTCTGAGCCTTTTCATATAGGAACATAGCTGAAATTCCATACAATCCTCCCTTAGCACCCATATGAGATCGCACTTCGTCCAACTCCAAATACGCGGCCTCTGCAATTGCTCTTTCATTAGGAGTCCCCTCCCTTCCAGAAAAGGGACTAGGAGTAACGCCTACTCCCATTAGGGCGGAATACTCTTTCAAAGTTGGTAGCAACTGATAATCTGGAAACGTGAAACAATGATAGGTTTAATCATAGAATTGCACGAGTGCAGATAACATCTCTTCATACACTTGAACTTCCAGTAATGACAACATGTTCCCATGTCTTTCTCTGAACGCCTCGGGGTCTTCTACTAAACTTACCAGTTTTTTCAAGTTCTCCAATCTTGGTCTTCGGAACACAACCTCTTCTTTCTTTCCAGAATCCATCCTATAATTTCTGCAAAACAATCTTTTAGTTCCTTGAATGTTTAAATAACAAGAATGCAAATGTAAATACAAAAGTTTTATGGAACTAAAATTTACCAAAATATCCTTTCATTTCATTGATTTTTTAAAGGGGTATTACAAAAGATTTTAGTACGTCTTACAAAAGCCCTAACATTACAACTCAATATGCTTTAAAAGAAAATCCTCTCTCTTCTTGATTCTTCTGAGCTCTTCTTCCACCTGTGCTTTCTCAAGGATAAGTTTGTCTACCATAGCTTTCCAAGGAGTTGATTGATGGTTGGAATAAAATGCATCTTCATGTGCCTTTCTTTTCTTGCTTGCAACTGCTTCCTCTTCTTTCAACTGAAGTTGTTTGCGGAGTTCTTCGTTCTCTTCCATAGCCACCTGATATTTGTACTTCCAGGATACCTCAGTCTGCTGTGACTTCCTCAGAGCAATCTTCAGCTTCTCTTCCTCAGACATGAAAATCAACGGTTGTTCTTCTATCAAGACCATAGGCTTTTGTGGAGGATAAGGCATTTTCAACTGAATGGCCCTCTTTCGTACCCATTGGAGATAAGGTTCAAAAGAGATGCAGTTAGGTCTTCCCAAGTCCTCTTTTCCTTTCCTGTGTATATGCCCCCATGCTTTGAGAATTTCATCTCTTAATTCTGAAACTCCTATGAAGAAAATACCTTCTACGTGAGCGCTGCAAGGTTTGTCTTTCAGCGGATAACCAAATTGTCGACGAGCAATCACAGGGTTATAGCTGATTCCCCCATTTGTACCAAGGAGAGGTATATTCCCGAAGCTTCCACAACTATCAATGATTTTGATTCCATCGTAACTACGGCTGTACCAGTCAATATCGGAGTGAGTAAGAGCCATAATCTTTTCAGACCACCATCCTTTGCTCCAAAAGTATGGGCTTTGGGTAGATGAGAAACAAACCATTTATACAACAACGAAACACAACAGACGATCATTCCTCCTTTGTGAAGATTTCTTTGATGAACAGAGTGGTAAGAATCAGCTAGTAGAGTAGGTACTGGATTCTTCTTCAAGAATATTTTGATGGCATTGAGATCCACAAAGTTGTCAAAGCTCGGAAACAGAAAGATCCCATAAATAAGCAAGGCTAGAATAGCCTCAAAAGCATCCATACTCAAGTGATTGGCATAATACTGAGCTTTCCCAATCAAGAATTTTGCAGTTAGCCCAAAGATCCCTCCTTTAGTAACCATGTTCTTCTGAATGTCTACCAACCCGATACGGGTGGTTTTAGCAATCTCTTCCTTTTTAGGGTCCTTCTCCATGACGGGAAAAGGAGATGCATCAAGGATGGGTAACCCAATCAGACAGGAATACTCTTCAAGTGTCGGTACTAACTGATAGTCCGGAAATATGAAGCAGTGATAAAGTGGGTCATAGAACTGGAGTAATGTGGAAAGGAGTCCCAAATCCATTTTCTTCCTCATTTTTAGTAGAGACAACAAATTCCCGTACCTGCTTTTGAACCCTTCTACATCTGTGATCAGAGTGCTCAACCTTTCAATTTCATCTATATTAGGGCTTTTGTAAGTGTACTTTATAGTTTTCTTTTTTTCCGTTGTCCATGATGTTCCTGATATTTTATAAACAAAAGACTCTGAGTTCCATAAAACTTTTATGACATGATGTTTATGGATGCATGAATGCACAAACACAGGTAATCACATATTCACAGATTTACACAAGTAAACAGACAAGGTTTTTGGTTTGGAGAATATGAGCAAGGAGTCAAGGTCTACCCTCCCCAAAGCTATGTACTAAGGTTCCCACAACTGCAGAACAAGGTTCTAAAAGAGTTCCTGGAGTCCTCGACCCATCTTTCGGATATTATCAATTTCCCAAATACTTGGTGGTCGATAATATTCTCAAGAGAGTCTCGTCCAAGTGTAGTATCGCGTATCAACTACTTTGGAATTACTTCCTTATAGTCACCGAACTACATCCTAAGAAAGCCATAGTGGGGGAAAAGGTATCTAAAGGTCCTCAGTGTCATGGGCACCTATGTAGGAAGTAGCTTTGTTTTCACGAATACTCGATCAACAATACTAGCTCTCAAAAGGGCCTCCACTGAGCGATGATTTTCTCAAATCGGCTTGGTCGGGAATCTACTCCCTATAAGCCTTCTTGAATATATCACCTTCCTATCATAAGTATGCTTGAGCACGGGTGTAGTGCTGTCTCACCATTTCAAGTTTCCCAAACCATCAGAGCACAAATATATACAAGTATTCACATATAGCAATTAGTTTAAACAAAATAGGTTGAACCCTCAAAATAAGAGCAAAAGCAATTTCCCCAGTGAAGTCGCCATTTTCTGTTGCGGTGAAAATTGGATATCAAGCTATTAATTAACTTGAATCATATTTCTTTTACAACCGGTCTTTAATTTATCCAAAGGATAGGTCTAAAGAAGGAAAGAACCTTTTGCGCGATGTAACAACAACGCTTTAGAGATTCGGGGATTCGGGGGTTGGTTATATCTAGGGAAGGTATTAGCACCCTAAATATTTGTAGTATTCTACAGGAACCTTTTGTTCATTTACTTGCTAAAGTTGTGAAATATGCATTATGGTTTAAAATTGGGAATTGGGATAAAACAAAATAAAGGCCTAAATGGTTTTCTAAGTTTGCTCGCAAAGGTATCGCACCTTTTGCCTACGTATCCTGACTAGGATAGAATCAGAGCAATCGTAGTTCACCTCGCAAGGGGAAAGAACACTTGATGATGATCAAGGTTCAAAGGGGAACAAACATGACAATGTTTGTGAGGAGTTTGACAAAACTCCCTAATCTGAATTGAAGGGGGAGGTAAGAAATCATGACGATGATTCTTACGCAGAGTTGACGAACTCTTTCCTAGGGTTCTAGTTGAAGAACACTCCTAGTATGGGTAGGTTTCTTAGACTTCAAGCAGAGTCTAAAGGTTTTTAAACTAGGGCTAAAGTGACTTGACAAAGTCAAAAGAGGATGAAGATTTTGGTCCAAGACATTGACAGTCAAGTGGACAGACCTTCCTTTGGAGAGAGAGATGGTGGGCAACTAGATGAAAGATAGCCAGCTTCATCATCTTGGGGATAAAATAAAATACAAACATCATACAAAATCATTCATGGTGACAACCAATGAAAAAGATTAAAGATGAAAAGCAATGATGACAATCAAAGGAGAAGATTAGTACGAAAACTGTGACGACAGATCGCACCTGGAGTACAGTTAACAAACAGATGAAATGAACATGATAATAATTCAAAGTAAAAATCCTAGTGTGTTGAAAAACATGTATAGGTATGATAACAATCAAATTTCACTAAGAAAAGCAAGTGGAACCCTTTTAACTTTCATCTGCAATCGATTAGGGTTAGTACCGTTAACGCGCGAATCGCATATAATCAAACATGGTGAAAAAATAATCAAACATGGGAAATAATTACATGGCATGAAAGTACATACTAAAACAAACATAATGAAAAAAGAATGAGTGAAAAATGATAAAAAATGATAGAGTTATGATTTTTTAAAGTTTCATGTGAAAAATGAAAAAAAAGTGGCAACAAGGGTTATCACCAAGGATCGAACCCATGCCAAATCTAATACGCGCGCAAATCTCAACCGCTGGGGCGGCCATACGTCCATTAACAAATGCACAAGGATAAATATATGATGTATGTCTTTATTTATGGCTGGGCAAAACATGGTTTCTATGGATTTGCAAAATGTCCATAACTTCTTCAATTTTTTGAGTTTTTGGACAAACCTTATATGCTTTTGGGGTAGAAAATCATGAGGAAGAGGATGGTGGTGTTGGTTCTTTGAAATCACTTTTCTATTGCAAAACCCGATAGGGTGTTTGTTTATGCTTTGGAAATGCAAAATGTCATGTACAGCTTGATACAATCATGTTACATGCCAACTAAATTCACATACACATCCATTATATGGTATATAAGCAAATGAAAACATGTTCATGGCCAGGATAAGTTAACTATGAAAAGTCATATTCAAATTGCAAATGATCATAAGGTATAGATGCATGACAGTATGGATTTCAAGTTCAAAGGTAATAATGATCAAAGCAATCTTGCATACACCTTTAGGACATGATATTAAGTGTGTGTGTGTGTGTGATAAAATCCAAACTGGAATCATCATGTGAATACTTGACTTTCAAAATGCATTTTGGTGTGTGTTAGTGCATGAGATGGTGTAACTTAGTGCTCAGGTTATTTTCAAAGGTTTGATTCATTTGGACATGTCATATATGATCATACTAAGCTATTAGAACACAAAGATCTCAAAGAGAATCAACTATTCAAAAACTGGTATGTAATGTGCAAACATGTAAAAGCAAAGAAGCATCTTGTGAGTGGTTTTGTGGTGTAGTGCTTGTGTACATCAAATCAGTGTTCTAACATGTTGCAAATGAGTAATGTGAGGTGTGTGATATGTTGTTTTAGTGAAAAAAAAGTAGATGCCAAAAAACACATTTTGAGTGACCTGGTGTATTTTGAATTTTGGTGTCAACATGTGAATTATTGGTACTAGACATAAAACAGTCAAACAATCATGTAGGCATGCTTAGAATACTCATAGGAACATGTTGAAATGAAGAAAACAAGTTAACCATGTGTTATGCAAAAAGTGAGGATGTTGTGGCTTGTGTGTGATTTGAAGCCTTGGTGACAAAATGTGAAATTTGATGTAAGGCAATAAAACAACAAAACAATCACATAGGCATGTTCAGAATGATCATACAAGCATGTTGAGATGAGAAAATCAAACATATCATGTATTGTGCAAAAAGTGATAATGTTGTGGCATGAATTGCAAGTAAGATGCTTTTGCAAAAACATGAAATTCCAAAATAACCACCTCATAATCAAAGTAAAAGTGTCAACATCTTTTAAATGATATTTGTGAGATGCTCAAGTTTGATTTTGTGAGAAAAAACAGTTTTTGTGAAAAATGTGATGGCTTGAGTGATGTGATAAGATTTAGAATGCAAACATATACCAAGCATGACATGAGGTAACAAAAGAAAGTAAACAGCTAGCATATCCAAAGTTCAACACAACATGAATGATGTTACACACAATAAAAGTCACAACAGAATGATTGAAATGGAACATGTTAGCAACTGCTCTACTAGCAGCAAAACTGATTTATCTTACGAAAACAAATTCAGACAACAGCATGAATGATTAATCATTAATCCTAACATCTTTCAAACCACAGCTGTGAGACCAAACCTGCTGTTTTGAAAACCAAACATGTGTTTATCATGTTTTGCAAACACATGGTCATGAGCATAATAGTAACAGCAGGGCAAAACCAGAACATATTAACATCAGATTTTCTTGAAATTCTGGTTCAGGGAAGCATTACATTTTTTATCAGATGTTAGTTTAAATAGGGTGAACAAAGTGTGAGCAAGACATGAGGGATCAAAGCATAATACATATCAAGTATTAATGATCATTGCAAGAGGTCCAAGAATTACAAGTAAAATGAACCAAAGCCAAACAGCATCACATTCAAATCAAACCATGTTATGACAGCAAAACCAAAGACTTTCAAAAACTGTTTTGACAGAGTGACATCCCATCTCTTACACCTTATAGCCAATGTTTAACAAGCAAGCTTATGTTCATACTTACAAGGAAACACATGTTCTTCACATCTCAAGCATCATGAGAAAAACCAACATTTGTTCATTAATTCAAGAATACACTATAATGCTCAAAATGCAAAGTCATGGAAGGATGTCATAAAAGGAAATAGATACATGTTACATACCTGTTGGAGGGCCTTTCAAACAAGCTAGAACAGAAAAAATACCAGAGATCCTTTATGTCACTTTCTTGCTTTTGAGTCTTTCTTCAACTTTAAGTAACAATGCACTTATGGTGCCAAATGACAAGATATGAGTTTCTAATGATGGATAAGGGCTTAGACAGTTGATATATATGGTATGTGAGGTGTTCAAGTGGTCACAACCTCAAGGAAATGCTTGGAACTCAGTTTGGTGTTTTTTATGGCTTTTGGTCAAAGTAAGCCAAGTACAATGTTGACTTTTTGATTTCTTGAGATTTTTGGTGGTTGGATGGATTGTACACCTTCTATATGTTATTTAGAAGATGTATGGATGATGGTTTGGGTGTTGGAATGGGTGGAACTTAATGTGGTAGTGAAATTGCAAAATGCAGAATTTTTGCCTAGCTTGGCACTTTGGTGAATTTTGTAAATTGCAAGCTAGAATGAGATGTGGTAAGGGAGCTTGATTTCTCAGGGTTTCAGAATGATGTTGATGCCTTGAATGAGGGGTGTGAGGTCCCTTTTTATAGCAAAAAGCAAGGAGGTTCTTGCTTGAGAACTTTGCTTAAACATGAAGTTATCTTTGATATTTTTCACCCACCATCCAACTTGCCTTGCTTTTCTGATCCTTTGGCTGTTCTTTTCACTCAAAGGGGCAATTTACATTGATGTTTTTACTGATAAAATGCAGGCTAGAGGCTTGATAGAGTGGCTGGAGTAGATTTGCTTTACACCTCATGCTTGGAAAAGTCAAAAATGGCAACTTTGGCAATGAACTTCACAACTTTAATTCCATGCTAATTCTATGCAATCTTTCTGTTCTAACATGCTTGAGATGTTCAATATATCAGGTAACATGAGTTTGGCAAGTTAAAATTGGCCCACTTGGGTGGGAGAGGTGCTTTTGAAAAATTGGCCAATGTGGGACTAAAGTGACAAAACACCAACTTTGAACACATGTATCTCTCAGCTCATAAATCACCTTGAGATGTACTTGTACTTTTTATAAAGCCCTCACATAGTAATAAAACTTTCATGTTTACCATAAGTCTTGATTCTATTTGAAACTAGGTGAAAAATCCCCTTGAAGTTGGCTGATTTTAGGGTTCCTTAGTACAAAACACTTAGAATTTTCTAAGTCTTTTTCCTCCTCTTGTAATGTTTTCTTCTCTAACTCAAAAACTAAGCGTTTTCTGACCACGGACCACTAGGACACTTTTGTAGAGCTTGTCAAGAGCTTTCAAATGAGACTAGAACCAACTCAATTGGATGTGTGGTTAAGGAGTTATGGTTTAACCCTTTTCAAAACCCTAATTTCCCGATTTCTCGATTACTCTCTCATCCTTGATCCAATGATCATGAAAATTGATATGAAAGTCCATTATGACATAAGGAACAACTTTTATTCACAACTTGGATTTCAATTCTCAAAATTTGAGGAGTTAACTTTTCGGTCAACCGTACGATCGATCGGTGCCGACTGAGTCGCCTGTTGACGTTCTGGATATCCTGAGACTTTGATACTTCTTTACTGGTATTTGATAAGCTATATGAACTTCATGGACCTCAATCCCACAATTAAAACATCTTCCAACATCAAAGTCAAACCACAATTGACTTTTCACTAGTTAAAAACCCTAATCGGGGCCTCCTGACTGCACTGTTCTTGATTCTGAAATGATTTCTTCAAATTAACTTCTCATTTGACTTTGATATTATCTTTGATTTCATTCCATGATTGAATTGGCCCAAATCATTGGTTGATCATTCCTTGGTTGTTTTGAATTTGTTGGTGCGAAAACCCTGATTCATCTGTAACTTGACAATAATGAACTTGCACTGATTTAGGGTTAGATAATTCATGATCATGCTTCTAAAAATTATAATGAGAATCTAAGGGGTCAAAATTTGGGGTACAACATGGTGTTTCTTTCTCTACGGCCTCTTCACTTTTATCATTATTATCCTTTGCTTTTGATTCATTTAACCCCTTAGTTCCTTTTGTTAGGATTTTGGTACATGGACGGGTTTTCGAGTCTAGGATCAACATGTCCATCATATTCGGTTCCGCTTCGCAATGTGACGACATTAGCATGGCCTTTCGGGTTTGGTTGAGTTTGGCTAGGAAATGCTCCAGTCAGGGCTGCTATGGCTGGTTGTTGTTGGGCTACTTGAGAAATCTGGGTTTCTAACATTTTATTGTGGGTAGCCATTGCATCAAGTTTGCTAGTCACCTGCCTCATCAATTCACTCGTATGAGCGTTTTGGTTTGCGAATTCCTTATTTTTTTGCATCTGAGTGTTCATAAAGTTTTCTATCATAATCTCCATATTTGACTTTCTAGGTGCATGTGGAGCTGACGGTCCTCCTTTTTGATACCCAGGTGGAACAACAGGTGTTGAACTTGGTGGATGCAGGGCATTGTTATTTTTGTATGAAAAGCTCGGGTGGTTTCTCCAACCAGGATTGTAAATATTGGAGTATGGGTTTCCTTGGGTATAGTTCACTTGGTCGGTGGGAACACCAGCCAGTAACTGGCATTCAGCATTTGTATGCCCAAGGGTTCCACATACTTCACAATTTGGTGAGAAGTGCGTTCTCCTCCCCATTAGAAGTGATTTTGAGCCATGTTCTTTATGGTTTCAACGGGTTCTTCGTACAATTTATCCATTAAAGCACCACCAGCTGCGACACTTAGGTTCCTAACTACTTGTTTAACCCTTGATCTCATGTTTAGAGGATTGATGGATGGAAATGCAAGAGGAATCCACAGAAAATCCAAAGTTTTTATTAAAGGCATTATTTAATCAAGAAAAGTACAAAAGTACATCATGAAAGGGAAATTTTTGGAGCAAAAACTGCTGCAGCATAGCAACACCTATCTTTCCATCTATCTAGTCACCTCATACAACTTGATTACAGCCTGTCCTAGTGCTAGAACACATTGGAAACAAGCTTGGCCTTCAGAAGCAAGATCAAAGGAGGATTTGTTGTCATTTTCCCTCTAAAAGGCAAGGTTCAAGCAAAAACTCCAATCTGCCCTCACCCTTGGTTCTTTTGCTTCCCCTATAAATAGAGCTTCAACCTTACTTCAAATGGACACTAGAGCTAGCAAGAATTAGAGCAGAAACTCTTCCCTTCATTTGTTTCCAACCTTCTTGCAACCTAAGCAACTCACCTACAAAACCTCCAAATCTGCCTTGAGCAGAACTTGACTCAAAACCATTTCCAGCCACCATAAACCACTATAAAAACTTCACACAAGCCACAAATGATCCATTGAAGCTATCTCAATCACCATTTTCACCAGAAAACATTTCCTCCCAAAATTCAATTGTTAAACCTAATAAGTTTGACTTTCTGCATCATTTTGAACCATTCTCTGCTCAGTCCAGTTCTAACACTTCAAATCCCTCAAACACTTCACATTTGAGTTGTTATTGCTTTATAGATCATTACCATTCACCTGTACACACATTTCCAAGGTCTGTTGCAAAGTTCTCTTGGTCACTTCTAAGCTAAGGTACTCAAATTGCCTAAAGAGCTTGCTTGGAGAGCATGAGCTGTTTGGAATTGGCACTAGAGGTGTGGAGAAGTTGTTCAAACCATCTGCAACTGAACCAAAAGGCTTGCAGAAGAAGCTTTCTAGGAGGTGTTCAAGAGGTAAGTCATCTTGGTCCATTTACCTTTTCTTATGCAACATGCTTACTTTTGAGGCGCATTAGTTGAGCATTGCTTAGAATCATGATTGAACTTTGGTAGACATTTATTCCCATAGTTTGTAAACTGTTATGTGTTTGTGAACATGATATTGTGCTTGTGATTTCATTCCATGAGCCATCTTTGTGGTTCTGTTTAGGTTGATGTCTTGGTCATGTTTGACTCCATTTATAGGCCATTTTGAATATGTATGATTGATGTGCAATGAGAAATTGGTAGGTTTGAAATGACATTCTGTTTGTGCACATTGAGAGATTTTGAAGTTTTTCACTTTTTATGAAAAATTTTGTTTCTGTTTGAACTTATATTGGAGTGATTTATGAAACTCATTTACATGCTATTTGAATTAGGTGAGTCACATCTAATTGATGAGCCATTACCTGTTTGAAATTGTCATGAACCATTTTGCTTGATGATAACATGCTACAATTGCATTTACCGATGCCCTCTGATGATCTGGTTGGGATTTGAATTCTTTGTGTTTATGAACACTTTGTTTATGAAGTTTAGGACCTGTTTGAATCTTATTTCTGGTTGTGGGATGACTGAGTTGGTCTTTGAGTTCGAAAATGCAATTTGTCATCAGATTTACATTTACCTTTGATTTTTAAAATATATTTATTTTCAGATGAAACTAAGAGTGTCATTGTTTTCCTTGTTCAATTTCAGTCAATTTGGAATAAAATTTTGTTAAAATCCATTGAGTTTTGACTGAGTTTGATTTGTTCACGTTTTGGGTTTTTGCTTGGTTTGGCATGGTCATTTTGCCCAGAAATTCATAACTGCATGGGTTATGTTTTATGGGGTGGTTTGATATATTTAATGTATCACCACCCCAGTGGTTATGACTTGCGCGCTTTATACACTCTTTGCCTTGCCCACCCGAGTTCGATCTTGGTCGAGGACAACTCTTTTGTATTTTTATGATTTTCTTGTATTTTTAACATATCTTTATTTTTCTCTCTTTGGGTTATCACATGCGCGCCATGGTTAGTTTGGTATGGTTTTAGACCTGTGAACTAGAGGGCGTGTGTTCAACCCTTGTGGAAGACATTCCATTATTTTTTACCACTTTTTCTTTTCATTTTTCTTCGTAGCTTAAAATCATCATAACTTATTCATTTTTCAACATTTTTGCACCTTTTTTTTTTGCAAATTGTTCCTCATCATGTCTATTTTCAAATAGTGAGTGAAGAATTCAGGGATGCATATCCTAGAAAGACTTTGGATCATTTGAAAATCATGTTGTTTTTAGGGTTTTCACCTTACTTGTTTTGAGACTGCTCTCAACTACCAATTTGATTTATCTTGTAAGATTGATTGTGTTTGATCCACATATGTTTGTCAACATGTTTTAATGATCTAAGTTTCTTAGTTCAAAACCTTACCATGTTCAATCCTTGCTTTTGTGAATGCATCTACTTGAAAACAACAGTTTGTGAACTTTGTTTGTAAACTACATTATGCCTCTTGATGTTGTAACCTCTTGAGTCTTGTTCACCATATCTTCTCTATGTGTTTTCGTGTCTTGTTAGAACCATAACATGCTAGAGCTTTATTTTGTTTTGATTATGACTATAAAACTTGTATGTTTTCCCCATGAAGTCTTAAACTAATATTTGGATTGTTGTAACACTCTTTATACTGCTTGTTTGCTTGATTGACATCAATGCATGATTGTTGGTCTTATGTTGTCACATTTAATTCTCTTTTATCCCTATAACATGCTTTCCTCAAGTTGTAACTTGCTTGCATTAAACTTGTTTGAACTCATGTTTTATTGTTTTGTCTTGATGGTTGTTACCTCATTACTCTTCATCTTTGTTAAGATGTTTTTGTCTTATGTGTTTGGTCTTGTAAGAACCTCTATCATCTCCGTTTAAATATTGCGATATCTTTGCTCTTTAATGGTTGTAACCATTTAACTTGATTGTGATCTTTGCTTGATATTGTCACATACTTGCATATCTTTTCTTGGTTGTTACCATGCTTTTTCATATGTTTATCATGCTTGAATGAATGCTTATGTATGCTTTTATCTTTGTTAGGTTATTTCCCCAAATGATGGAACTTGTTAGTTCTCATCTAGTTGCCTCATCTCTTCCCCATTCCAAAGGAAAGACTCTCTATTGACCCTTGGGTCATAGATAGCTCATTACTCTCCCTTTGACTTTGTTAAGTCATCATTGAACCCTAGCTTAGTTAAGTTAGAACCTACTAGCCATTAGACTTTGTTTAAGTCTAAAAGACCCACCTTTACTATGAGTGTTCTTCAACTAGAACCCTAGGTTAGAGTTTGTCAACTCTATGTAAGGATCATTGTCATGATTACTTACTCCCCTCCTGGATTTTGTCAAAGTCAATTCCTTTGAGTGTACAACTTAGATTAGAGAGTTTTGTCAAACTCTACACAAGCATTGTCATGTTTGTTCCCCTTTGAACTTTAATCATAATCAAAGTGTTCTTCATCCCTAGTGCGGTGAACTAGAGTTGCTCGGATTCTATCCTAGTTAGGATACGTAGGCAGAAGACTCGATATCTTTGCGAGCAAATTTAGAAGCTATCCTTAGGTATTTATCTAACCTAATTCCAGGCCATAACAAACATTTAGCAAGCATATCATAGAAACGTACAAAAGGTTCCTGTAGAGTACTACAGATGTTTAGGATGTGAGATACCTACCCTAAGCATAACCAACCCCCGATCCCCGAATCTCTTAGCGTTGATGTTACATCGTGCAAAAGGTCTTTCTCTCTTTAACCTTTCCTTTGGCTAAATCAAAGTCCGATTTTGAATTTAAGGAATTAAGATTCAAGTTAATCAATAGCTTGACATCACGATTCTCACCGCAACAGAAATGATGACTTCACTAGGGAAATAACTTAAAACTTGAGGGTTTAGCCTATTCTGTATGATTGTATGCTATATTTGTGAATGTTTGCTTACATGTGCATTTGTCAATATATCTGTTTGCATGCTATGAACATTTGGGTGTCACGAGTGGTGAGATAAGTCCTATCCCGGACTTGGTTGACACATATGATAGGATAGGATATGACCAATAGTTGACTGTTGGGAGTAGTCCTAGAAAGTTTAACATATGATGTAATCACGCTCAGTTGAGACCTCCTTGAGATGATTGGTGATGTATGAGTAGTCATGCATTTCATTAATCGTTTCAACCAGAGAGTCCGTGAAACTGAGGACCTTTAGTAACACTTTTACCCTACTAAGCCGTTTTAGGATGTAGTGCGGAAACTATTAGGGAGTAGTCCCAAAATAGTTGTTACACGATGCTACATTCAGACGAGTTTATCTTAAGAATATTGTCGACTCACATGAGTAGTTGTGTTGGTTAATAATATCCGAAGGATTTACTATGACTCTGGGAACTTTGATAGAACCCGTTCGGCAGGTACAATTAACCTATAGTATAAATTCTTGGGGATGGGTGGACCTTGTGACTCCATGCTTTAACCTTAAGCTTAGGGAAGACCTATGTGTGCATGTGCACTATGTTTGTGAATATTTGCCTTTGTGTTATGTGTGCATCATCTCATCATCTCATTATGGCATCTCATGTTGCAACTGGTTTTGTAAAGCTCAGTTGATTTCTTTGTGTAAAACCCTAGATATATCATGGATATTGGAACAAGAAACACCAAGAAATATAATTTCAAGAAGCTTGATACATCTGAGTTAAGAAAACTAGGGGCTATGGTGTCAGAAGACTTTGGAAAAAGATATAGGAAGATAATGAGTATAGTCAAGACAGGGATGCAAGAAGGAATCCTCAACACTTTGGTTCAGTTCCATGACCCATTGTATCACTGCCTCACTTTTCCCGATTATCAGTTGGTGCCGACTTTGGAAGAATATGCTTACTACGTAGGAGTCCCTTTAAAAGATCAAAAACCTTACAGTGGATTGGAAAGTTTACCTTCACCAAAAGAAATATCAGATGCTCTTCACCTTGAAGTATCAGAGATTAAAGCTAACCGTACCACCAAAGGCGGAGTCAAAGGTTTCCATTCAGATTTCTTAGTCAAGAAGTCTGCTTATCTTGCAAAAGAAGGTAGTATAGATGCATTCGAAGCAGTACTAGCTCTCTTAATCTATGGATTGGTGTTGTTTCCAGAAGTTGAAGAATTTGTCAATTCCTCTTCTATCACCATATTTCTAAATGGAAATCTAGTGCCTACCTTGTTAGGAGATACTTATCATTCTATTCATCATCGGACGCTTCAAGGAAAATGAACTATTATTTATTGTGCACCTCTACTGTACAAATTGTTCGTCAACCATTTTCCAAGAACGGACGCTTTTAAAGAAAATCCCAATGGATGAAGATGGTCTCAAAGGATAATATCTTTAACGCAAGCTGACATTCATTGGTACAAGGAGTTTATTTTGACCGATGTGGAAATTTCTTAAATATACCGCTCATTGGGGTAAAAGGAGGAATTAGCTACAATCCTGCTTTGGCCAGACGCCAGTTTGGTTTTCCAATGAAAGATAAGCCCACAAATGTGCTATTATCAGGATTCTTCTATCTCAATACCGAAGCAACAGAGAACGTGAAAAATAACACAGTTGATGCTTGGGAGAATGTTCAGAAAAAGACTAAAGCTGACCTAGGGAAAAAGAATTGTGTAGCCTTTGAACCGTTCACTCAGTGGGTCTAATCCAGAGCTCAAGATTTGAAGATGCCATACCTCCCAGAAAAGAATCCACAGATCATTATCGTGTCATCATCTTCTACCATTCCCATTGAAAAGATGGAAGAATACCAAGAGTTACTTGAAAGAGCCCAACTTGAGAGAGATACTTGGGAAGGGAAGTATCATGTACTATTCTTTGAAACAACAAAAATCATAAGAGAGGTGCAAGAAAAAGACAAACTGATAAGTTGGCTCGAACAATGTATGATCAATGGGGAAGCAACAAAAGAGAATTTATTTTTCTCTAGCGTCAAACCTACTCAAAGCATTCACAAATATTCAAACTTCCCACTTGTAACGCCCATTTTAATTATTTAGTTTTCTGTGTTATTTTATTTGTGGTGCCTTCTGTGGGAGCGTGTTCGAGTGCGGGGTGAGAAGCCCTTAAGTTAGAGTTTAATTGATAAATTTGGACCTTAAAAATAATAATATAATTATTAATGATAATGATAATTAATGAATAATAGTGATATTATTATTATTATTATTATTATTATTATTATTATTATGATTATTATTATTATTATATTTATTATTATTAAGTGAAGTAAGAAAATAGGAAAGGGGTATTTGGAGTTGGAAAAAGGAAAGAGGAAGAACACGATCATTGTGGAAAGAACAAGAGGAAGAGCAAGTCAAGTGGAAGAGGATTTTGCATAGAAGGATCAAGGAGGAAGAGGAAAGCTGAGATTTTTGAATCTTCTACAACTTGTTCGAGTTATCGAGGTAAGGGGGAGGGGAGAATCGGGTCGGAAATTGGTATTTGCATGAATTCTAGGCAGAAAGGGGATTTCCCTAACCCCATAGGTTCTGAGGAACTGAATTGTTATGTTGTTGTGATTCTGAATTTGTTGTTAGTAAGATAGGTTTGTTGCATGTGATTGTTGGGATGATTTTGGGCTTTTCAAGAGTTTGTCATTTTAAGCCGGAAACGAGTTAATCGGTAGAGCTGAAGTTTTATCGGGTGGAATTTGGAATACATTATGTAGCTAAGTCGCATTAGTGCTGTGAGAACTAGTTTAAGTAAAATCGGGTGGTTTCGGAGAGTTTTACCAATTCTGAACAGTGAGATTTTTATGAAATCGCAGACTTTCGCCAGCACTTTCGCTAGGCGAGCGAATAACGAACATTCGCTGATGTTTCGCTAGGAGAACTGGGTAGCGAGTGCTCCCAGGTAGCCATTGTCTGCCTTCGCTAGGGAGTTTGCTGGGCGAGCGTGTAGCGAACATTCGTTGTGGTCTCGCTAGGCGAGTGAGCCAGCGAGTGTGATAGAATGTGGGTTTTGTGTTGTTTTGCCTTGTGTCTCATTTCTTTGGGTTCCTTCGGTAATGATAGATCGAGAGATGTTATTTAGGGGTAAAGAGAGTATACTTGATGTGGAAAGATGAATTATGGAATGTTGGATTTAATTGACATGATTAATTGGTGAGTAAGACATCTATATATATGTATATGATGCATAGTGAGGCGATCGGGAGGATCGTGTGTACTCCGGGTCGATTGGGGTCCACTGTTATTTGACTTGATTGAAGATTAATTGGTGTGTATATATATACATTTGTATGATGTATGGGGATATGATCAGTATGATCGTGTGCTCTTAGTGTGTTTGATGTTGTGTGTTGTGCATTGGGGTTATGCATAGCATGTGGTGATGAGGTGCTCCTTTGTGGAGGGTGATGGCTAGTGTCCATCAGTGATTGTGAGGGATAGATTACGTCTCAGGGGAGCGTAAGTAATCTATCATGTTTATGATGTGCTCCTATGTGCAGGGTGATGGCCCAGTGCCCATCGGTGATGATGATGTGTCCTTTTGGGGAGGGTTGATGGTCCGGTGTCCATCGTTGTTGTTGAGTCGGTACCACATATCATGGTGTTGAGTTTTATATGTTTGCATTGTTAAGTGTGTTGTGTCGGTGTTGGACTGTTGGTCCGGGTTGATGTATGTTGAATGATGTTTGTTTGCTTACTACCTTTTATTCATGTACATTATTACCATTATATTTTGATCATGATTTCTCACCCCTTGTGTTGTTGTTGTGGTCTGTGCTTCTTCGAAAGTACAGAAAATCCAGGTGCGTAGTGTGACGCCCATTTTAATTATTTAGTTTTCTGTGTTATTTTAATTTCGGTGTGTTTCGTGGGGGGGGGGGGGGGTGTTCGAGTGCGATAGTGAGTAGCCCATAAGTTGGAGTTTATTTAATAGTTTTGGACTTTGATATTAGTAATAATATTTAGTCATAATAATTTAATTAATAATAATATTGTTATTATTATTATTAATTATTATTATTATTAATATTATTATTATTATTAATAGAATAAGAAGGAATTTGGAATAAGGGGTATTTTTGGCAAGATTTGGGAAGGGGAAGGAAGAACACGATAGAAAGAACAAGAAGGAAAGCAAGTCAAGTGGAAGAGTGTTTTGCATAGAAGGATCAAGGAGGAAGAGGAAAGCTGCGATTTCTGAATCATCTACAACTTGATCGAGTTATCGAGGTAAGGGGGGAGAATCGGGTCGAAAATTGGTAATTGCATGAATTCTAGGTAGAAGGGGATTTCCTTAACCCCATAAGTTCTGATGAACTGAATTGTTATGTTGTTGTGATCTTGAATTTGTTGTTATTAAGATAGGTTGGTTGCATGTGATTGTTGGGATGATCTTGGGGTTTTCGGGAATCTATCATTTTAAGCCGGAAATGAGTAGATCGGCAGAACTGAAGTTTTATCGGGAGGAATTTGGAATACATTATATAGCTTAGTCGCATTAGTGCTGTGGGAACTGGTTTGAGTAAAATCGGGTGGTTTCGAAAAGTTTTACCGATTCTGAACAGTGAGATTTTTGTGAAATCGCAGACTTTCGCCAACACTTTCACTAGGCGAGCGAATAGCGAACATTCGCTGATGTTTCGCTAGGCGAACGGGGTAGCGAGTGCTCCCAGGTAGCCACTATCTGCCTTCGCTAGGGAGTACGATGGGCGAGCGTGTAGAAAACATTCGTTGTGGTCTCGCTAGGCGAGTGAGCCAGCGAGCGTGACAGAATGTGGGTTTTGTGCTGTTTTTGCCTTGTATCTCATTTTGTGGGTTTCCTTGGGTAAAGACAGGTCGAGAAATGTTATTTAGGGGTAAAGATAGTATGCTTGATGTGGAAAGATGAATTATGGAATGTGAATTTAGTTTATATGATTAATTGGTAAGTGAGATATATATATATATATATATATATATATATATATATATATATATATATATATATATATATATATATATATATATATATATATATATATATATATATATATATATATATATATATATATATATATATATATATATATAATATGTATATGATGCATAGTGAGGTGATCGGGAGGATCGTGTGTACTCCGTGTTGATTGGGGTCCCACTGTTATTTAACTTGATTGATAATTAATTGGTGCGTATATATATATATACATGGGTATGATGTATGAGAATATGATCAGTAGGATCGTTTGCACTTAGTGTGCTTGATGTTGTGTGTTGTGCATTGGGGTTATGCATAGCATGTGGTGATGAGGTGCTCCTTTGTGGAGGGTGATGGCCTAGTGTCCATCAGTGATTGGAAAGGATAGATTACATCTCAGGGGAGCGTAAGTAATCTATCCTGTTTATGATGTGCTCCTGTGTGGAGGGTGATGGCCCAGTGCCCATCGGAGATGATGATGTGTCCCTTTGGGGAATGTTGATGGCCCGGTGTCCATCGTTGTTGTTGAGTCGGTACCGCATATCATGGTGTTGAGTTCCATATGTTTGCATTGTTAAGTGTGATGTATCGGTGTTGGACTGTTGGTCCGGGTTGATATATGTTGAATGATGTTTGTTTGTTTACTGCCTTTTATTCACGTACATTATTACCGTTATATTGTGATCATGATTTCTCACCTCTTGTTGTTGTTGTGGTCTGTGCTTCTTCGGAAGTACAGATAATCCAGGTGCGTAGCTAGCTTGGATAGTGGCGAGTCGATTCGTAGGGATGCTCTGATACTTAACAAGGGGCTTTTGGGAGTTATTTATTTATCTGATGATTTTTGTTGTGACTCAGTGTCGTATCATGTTGTGATGAATCCTTTTGGTGGATATATTATGTATATTTTAGGTGGATGGCCGAATATTGTTGTACATGATGTTTATATGTATATATTTATATGACTATTTTCGCTGCCTATTGTTGGATTCACATGAATGAAGTGTCTTGTTGAGATTCTGTTTTGTGACATCCCGTGTTGGTGGCAACTCTGATATTTGCTTTGATTAAAATTGCATTTATTTTATTTTTGGGAAACGGGGTGTTACACGTAGCTAGCTTGGATAGTGGCGAGTCGAGTCGTAGGGATGCTCTGATACGTAACACAGGGCTTTTGGGAGTTATTTGTTTATCTAATGATTTTGTTGTGACTTCGTGTCGTATCATGTTGTGATGAACCCTTTTGGTGGATATATTTTGTATATTTTGGGCGGATGGCCGAATATTATTGTACATGAGGTTTATATGTATATATCTATATGATGATTTCCGCTGCTTATTGTTGAATTCACATAAATGAAATGTTTGTTGAGATTCTGTTTTGTGACATCCCGTGTTGGTGTGGTAACTCTGATATTTGTTTTGATTTAAATTGCGTTTATTTTATATTTGGGAAACGGGGTGTTACAGTTTGGTATTAGAGCAGGTCGGTCCGTCCATCCAGTGTAGTAGTTGAGTCTGTCCTTAGGATAAAGTTTGTTTTTCTGTTAACCTGGCATTGTTGTTGAGCAGTATGGCGGGAAGGAATGACGTTGCGTTGGCTGCAGCTATGCAAGCAATGACGCAGGTGGTTTCTAATCAGAACCAAGCTGCGGGTGCGCAATTCAGGGATTTGGCGCAGTTTCAGAGTAACAAGCCGCCGACGTTTCAAGGTGGAATTTTGGATCCCAAAGCTGCTCAGAAGTGGCTGAAGGCGATTGAGAAGATCTTCAGGACGATGGGTTGTAGCGATGAGCAAAAAGTGAGGTTTGGTACCCACATGCTAGAAGGTGAAGCTGAAGCTTGGTGGGACAACAGTCGCCAAAGATTGGAGACTGCAGGGACTGCGATTACTTGGGAAGTGGTTCGAACTGGCTTTCTAGAGAAGTATTTTCCGGAGGATATTCGAAGTGCTAAGGAAATAGAGTTTCTGGAGCTGAAGCAGGTCAATATGACTGTGGCTGAGTATGCTGCTAAGTTTGAAGAGTTTGTGCAGTATTGTCCTCATTACAATACTGACGGGGCGATGACCTCCAAGTGTTTGAAGTTTGAGAATGGGCTGCGTCCAAAAGTTAAGATGGGGATCGCTTGTTAGAAGATCAGGGATTATCCTGAGCTGATAAGCAAAATCAGGATTTATGATAATGATAACCGGGCTAGAATTGCACATTACAAGGCTGCAAATGACCGTAAGGGTAAGCAGAGGTTTGGTGGTACTCCTTACAGTGTTCCTGCTGATAAGGGAAAACATAAGGCTGCTGCTGATAAGAAGCTCAGAGAAGGGAGAGCGTCTGCTGGTGTAAAGTGTTTCCGATGTGGTGGTATGGGGCATCGTGCCAATGATTGTTCTCATGAGGTGAAGAAGTGTTTCAAGTGTGGTAAGTCGGGCCATGTGGTAGCTGATTTTTGGGTCGCTATGCCTACCTATTATAACTGTGATGAGAAGGGTCATATCAGTACGCATTGCGAGAAGTCGAAGCCGTCTCAAGTGTCTCAAACCAGTGGTAAAGTGTCTGCGGTGGTGGGAACTCAAGCTGCCAGTGAGGAGCGTTCTATCCAAGGTACTTATTTCATCAATAATGTTCCCTTGTCTGCTATTATTGATACGGGTGCAACTCACTCGTTCATCTCTGTTGATTGTATGAAGAGGTTAGGTTTGGTGTCGACTACTCTTGAGCGGCGGATGACTATTGAGACTCCCTCTGTTGGTTCAGTGACTACTTCTTTGGCATGTTTGAAGTGTCCGCTGACTATTTTTGGTAGAGATTTTGGAGTGGATCTGATTTGCTTTCCCCTTGGTAAGTTGGATGTTATTTTGGGTATGAACTGGTTGGAGTTCAACCGAGTCTACATCGATTGTTTTCGGAAGGTGTTGTTATTTCTTACGCCGGAGGAAGAAGCTTTGGAAGATACCTTGTCTAGTAAGGAATTAAGGATCTTGTTGGAGGGTGAAGCTAAAATGTTTGCTTTATTTGCATCATTAGCTGGTGACGGAAAAGCGTCACTGAAGGAGTTGGCAGTGGTGAATGAATTTCCTGAAGTGTTCCCTGATGATATTACAGAGTAACCTCCGAAGAGAGAAGTCGAGTTTACCATTGATCTTATACCTGGTACGACGCCTATCTCTATGGCGCCGTACAGGATGTCGGCAGTGGAATTGGCCGAATTGAAGTCTCAGATTGGAGAGTTGTTGGATAGAAAGTTTATCAGACCGAGTGTGTCGTCGTGGGGAACTCCAGTGTTGTTGGTGAAGAAGAAGGATGGTAGTATGCATTTGTGCATCGATTATCGTTAGTTGAATAAAGTGACCATTAAAAACAAATATCCTCTTCCAAGGATTGACGATTTGATGGATCAGTTGGTGGGAGCTCGAGTGTTCAATAAGATTGATTTGAGGCCGGGTTACCATCAAATCAGAATGAAAGAAGGTGACGTTCAGAAGGCCGCGTTTAGAACTCGTTATGGACATTACGAATATGCGGTAATGCCTTTTGGAGTGTCTAATGCGCCGGGAGTGTTCATGGAGTATATGAACTGAATCTTCCATTCTTATTTGGATCAGTTTATTACTGTGTTCATTGACGATATACTGATTTATTCGAAGTCTAAGGAAGAGCATGCAGGACATTTGAGAATTATTTTGCAAGTGTTGAAGGATAATAAGTTGTTTGCAAAACTGTCTAAGTGTGAGTTCTGGTTGAAGATGGTGAGTTTCTTGGGCCATGTAATATTTGGTGATGGTATATCGGTAGACCCATCAAAGGTGAGTGCGGTGTTACAGTGGGAACCGCCGAAGATAGTAACGGCAGTTAGAAGCTTTCTGGGTTTAGCAAGGTACTATCGAAGGTTTATCCAAGGTTTTTCTACTTTGGCGTTGCCATTGACTCAGTTGACGAGAAAGAACCAAGTTTTTGTGTGGGATGCTGCTTGTGAAGAGAGCTTTGTAGAATTGAAGAAGAGATTGACTACGGCACCGGTGTTAGTGTTGCCGACTCTGAGCGAACCGTTTGTGGTGTATTGTGATGTGTCTAAGATGGGATTATGCGGAGTTCTTATGCATAATGGTAAGGTGGTGGCGTATGCTTCGCGGCAACTGAGGGTGCATGAAAGGAATTACCCTACTCATGATCTTGAATTGGTTGTGGTAGTTTTTGTGTTAAAGATATGGAGGCACTATTTGTATGGCTCAAGGTTTGAAGTGTTCAGCGATCATAAGAGTCTAAGTATTTGTTTGATCAGAAAGAGCTGAATATGAGATAGAGAAGATGGTTGGAATTCTTGAAGGATTATGACTTCAGTTTGAGTTATCATCTAGGAAAGGCAAATGTGGTAGCAGATGCTTTAAGCAGAAAAGCGATTCATATGTCGGCTTTGGTGGTAAAGGAAATGGAACTTATTGAGCAGTTCATAGATTTGAGCATGGTTTGTGAGACTACGGCAGATTGTGTGATGTTGGGCAAATTGCAAGTGAACAACGACTTCTTAGATATGATTAGAGAAGGCCAAAAGATAGATGTGAAGATAGTGGATTTGATGTCTGGAGTAGGAAGTGACTCCGAAAGTGATTTAAAGTTGGATAGTGCAGGTGTGCTGAGATTTCGAGGCAGGATTTGTGTGCCGGATAATGACGAGCTGAAGAAGTCAATTCTGAGTGAAGGACATCGTAGTAGTTTGAGTATTCATCCGGGAGCTACTAAGATGTACCACGATTTAAGGAAGATGTTTTGGTGGTCAGGTATGAAAAAGGATATAGCTCAGTTTGTGTACGCCTGTTTGACGTGTCAGAAATCGAAGGTGGAACATCAGAGACCCTCTGGATTTATGCAACCGTTAGAAATTCTGATTTGGAGGTGGGATTATATCACCATGGATTTTGTTACAGGATTGTCGAACACGACAAGAAGATTTGATGCCATTTGGGTAATTGTGGATCGGCTTACGAAGTCTGCACATTTCGTGCCGATTGATTTAAGTTTTCCGTTGGAGAAGCTGGCAGAGATTTATATTCGGGTGATTGTGAAGCTTCATGGTGTGCCGGCGAGTATTGTGCCGGATAGAGATCTGGGGTTTACTTCAGAATTTTGGAAGAGTTTGCAGGAAGCTTTGGGTACTAAGTTGAAGCTGAGTTCAGCTTATCATCCACAAACTGATGGTCAGTCAGAGAGGACTATTCAGACGTTGGAGGATCTGCTGAGGTCTTGCGTGTTGGAAAGAGGTGGTGCGTGGGATACTCATTTACCATTGATCGAGTTCATGTACAACAACAGTTACCATTCTAGTATTGGGATGACACCTTTTGAGGCTTTGTATGGGAGAAGGTGCAGAACTCCTCTGTGTTGGTATGAGACAGGTTAGAATGTAGTTTTGGGACCAGAAATTGTGCAGCAGACCACTGAGACCATTCGGATGATTCGTGAGAAAATGAAGGTGTCTCAGGATAGGCAGAAGAGTTATCATGATAATTGGAGAAAAGAACTGAAATTTAGTGAAGGTGATCACGTGTTCCTGAGAGTTAGCCCAGTGACCGGTATGGGTCGTGCGTAGAAATCCAAGAAGCTAGATCCGAAGTTTATTGGGCCGTATCAGATTTTGCAAAGGATTGCTATTGTGGCTTATAGGGTGGCGTTGCCGCCTGAGCTCTCGAATTTGCATGACGTGTTTCATGTGTCGCAACTTCGGAAGTATGTCATGGACCCATCTCATGTGATTCAGAGAGATGAATTGAAAGTCAGAGAGAATCTTACCGTTGAGACGATGTCGTTGAGGATCGAAGATCGTAAGATGAAGCAACTCCGAGGGAAGGAGATGGCTTTGGTGAAAGTGGTTTGGGGAGGTGCTGCAGGTGGCAGTGTGACCTGTGAATTGAAAAGCAGGATGCGGGATGCGTATCCGGAATTGTTTCCATTATGTAATTTTCGAGGACGAAAATAATTAAAGTGTGGGAGAGTTGTAACACCCATTTTAATTATTTAGTTTTCTGTGTTATTTTATTTGCGGTGCCTTCAGTGGAAGCGTGTTCGAGTGCGGGGTGAGTAGCCCTTAAGTTGGAGTTTAATTGATAATTTTGGACATTAAAAATAATAATATCATTATTAGTGATACTGATAATTAATGAATAATAGTGATATTATTAATATTATTATTATTATTAAGAAAATAGGAAAGGGGTATTTGGAGTTGGAAAAAGGAAAGAGGAAGAACACGATCATTGTGGAAAGAACAAGAGGAAGAGCAAGTCAAGTGGAAGAGGTTTTTTCATAGAAGGATCAAGGAGGAAGAGGAAAACTGAGATTTTTGAATCTTCTACAACTTGTTCGAGTTGTCGAGGTAAGGGGGGAGAATCGGGTCGGAAATTGGTATTTGCATGAATTCTAGGAAGAAAGGGGATTTCCCTAACCCCATAGGTTCTGAGGAACTGAATTGTTATGTTGTTGCGATTCTGAATTTGTTGTTAGTAAGATAGGTTTGTTGCATGTGATTGTTGGGATGATTTTGGAGTTTTCGGTAGTTTATCATTTTAAGCCAGAAATGAGTTAATCGGTAGAGCTGAAGTTTTATCGGGTAGAATTTGGAATACATTATGTAGCTAAGTCGCATTAGTGCTGTGGGAACTGGTTTAAGTAAAATCGGGTGGTTTCGGAGAGTTTTACCGATTCTGAACAGTGATATTTTTGTGAAATCGCAGACTTTCGCCAGCACTTTTGCTAGGCGAGCGAATAGCGAACATTCGCCGATGTTTTGCTAGGCAAACTGGGTAGCGAGTGCTCCCAGGTAGCCACTGTCTACCTTCGCTAGGGAGTTCGATGGGCGAGCGTGTAGCGAACATTCGCTGTGGTCTCGCTAGGCGAGTGAGCCAGCGAGCGTGACAAAATGTGGGTTTTGTGTTGTTTTGCCTTGTGTCTCGTTTCGTGTGGTTCCTTGGGTAATGATAGATCGAGAGATGTTATTTAGGGGTAAAGAGAGTATACTTGATGTGGAAAGATGAATTATGGAATGTTGGATTTAATTGACATGATTAATTGGTGACTAAGACATATATATATATATATATATATATATATATATATATATATATATATATATATATATATATATATATATATATATATATATATATATATATATATATATATATATATATATATATATATATATATATATATATATATATATATATATATATATATATATATATATATATATATATATATATATATATATATATATATATATATATATATATATATATATATATATATATATATATATATATATATATATATATATATATGTGTGTGTGTGTGTGTGTGTGTGTGTGTGTGTGTGTGTGTGTGTGTGTGTGTGTGTGTGTGTGTGTGTGTATGATGCATAGTGAGGCGATCGGGAGGATCGTGTGTACTCCGGGTCGATTGGGGTCCACTGTTATTGGACTTGATTGATGATTGATTGGTGTGTATATATATATACATTTGTATGATGTATGGGGATATGATCAGTAGGATCGTGTGCTCTTAGTGTGTTTGATATTGTGTGTTGTGCATTGGGGTTATGCATAGCATGTGGTGATGAGGTGCTCCTTTATGGAGGGTGATGGCCTAGTGTCCATCAGTGATTGTGAGGGATAAATTACGTCTCAGGGGAGCGTAAGTAATCTATCTTGTTTATGATGTGCTCCTATGTGGAGGGAGATGGCCCAGTTCCCATCGGGTAAGTTCTTGACGTAATTGATCTTTTGAGTTTTGTAAAACCAGTCGTGTTTTGCATCTTCGTATTTTTGCTAACCATTCAAGGAATTCAAAATTTTTCTTTTGCAGACATTGTTATGGAATGTCGAAGCAGATTTTCATTTTTGAGCTTGAGATTAGACAATCTCAGAATTTTGGGAGACCTTGTCAGGAATCCCGCTGCATTTATCACCAAATATGGAGATCTTTTGCCACTACTAAACACTAGAGTTAATAAAGATATGCTGCAGACACTCGTTGAATTCTATGATCTAGTGTACCATTGCTTTGTTTTCCCAGATTTTTCAGTTGCTCTCAACTCTAGAAGAGTACTCCGCCTACTTAAGGATTTCTCTGACCTTCACAGCTCCTTATGGTAAACCAAGAAGGAAAGAGCTTGCCAAAGCGCTACATCTCGAGCCAACAGAGTTGCCTGCTCAGTTGGTGAATATGGAAGGTTTCTCTGGAATGGAAGCAAGACCATTCATGGAAAGGGCAGAGTTCCATTATGATAATAGAGACTTAGGAATTTTTGAAGCAATTCTGGCTTTCCTAATCTATGGGATGTATCTTTTCCCTAGCTGTGATGAATTCCTCAGTGAAAAGGTCATCAAACTCTTCATAATCAAAAATCTTGTGCCTATGCTGCTGGCTGATACCTACTTTGTTATCCATTGCCGAAGGATGTATGATATCGGGTTGTTCTCATGTTGCACGGTGCTTCTCAGCAAGTGGTTTATTTCGCACTTGCCCAAAACTGAGATTCTCTGCAATCTCTCTAACAAGGATGGTTGGATTGAAAGGTTAACATCAATCAGTCATTATGATGTCAACTGGTATGATGTTAAAAATAGTGGAGTTGCCATGATTCAAAGCTATGGAGACTTTCCAAACATACCTCTCATAGGTACTAAGGGAGTCATCAGCTATAGCCCGACCCTTGCTCATCGTCAGCTAGGATATAAAACTGGGCCAGAACCAGACCTGCTGAGGACTTGCTTCTATGAATAAGGCAGTGATGAACACTTTGAGACCCGAGCCCGTCTAGCTTGATATCGTCAACGTATGCAAGGGATGACTGCAGAAGAGAATGTCAGCTGCCTAGCCATAAGAGCTTATCTACTTTGGTCAAAGGAGATAGCTTTAAGAATGTTCTACAGTCAGACCTACGAAATCTCAATGGATCCTGAAGTGCTCATGCCTAGGAGTGAGCTAAAGTTCGCTTTAGTCAAAGCTGAACATGAAAATGCCGAGTTATGGGAGTTGATCTGTCAGAATCAACACCAGTCCAGGCCTCAAGAGGGAGAAGGATCGTCTTGTTAGAACGGTCAAAGCTTCCCAATTTCCTGTTTTTCCTTTAAGATTGTAATTTTAGAAAGTCTATGAATGTATTTGCTACTCGTTGGAAACTTTTGGTAAGAAAGGTCTTGTTTGTTAACAAGAGCCATCTATTGTAACAGACCTTGATTTATCAATAAAAATATGCTTTTCAAACACGTTGCTATGTGTGTTGTTAACTTTTTTTGTAAGCAAGATTGTTGCATTTCCTTGAATGGTTGGTTTTGCATTTGCATCTGCATATCATTTGCATAGTCTTGCATGGGTTCCGCAACTCATCTGTTATTCTTTTCCACCAGAGGGAGGAAGAAGTCACACTGAGTTCCCATCACTACAACACTCGAGCCAGCGCTCAGAGAAGAATGGCTGATCATGACCAAAGAATCAACCAGATTGACGATGATCTTGAAGGGATAAGAGGTGATGTTAGCCAGATCATGGAAGTCCTCCAAGTAATAAAGGCAAAGATGGACTCACAAGTTATGATAATCTCTAAAATTAACACCACAGTGAATCCTCCTCCAGCAACAGCTTCAACAACTGAGCCTCCGCTTGGCATCTCCAAGGATTTTCTGCCACCACTCAGTAATCCCTAACAATTTAATTTCCAACCACAGGTTGTTCCATTAACAGCAGATCCCCTTTACACTCAAGCAAAAGGTCAAGCACATGTCCGGCCCATCTTCAACAACCATCAACCAATATTCGACATACCTGACGGGTCTGAAATTGAGGATGAAAAGCATGAGAAGTTAAGAGTTGAAATGGACATAATGGCCAGAAGAATGAGGGCCATAAAAGGGAAAAATGTCTTTTGGTCTGATGCCAAGGACATGTGTCTGGTTTCGGGCTTGGTATTTCCTCCCAAGTTTGTAATGCCCGCGTTTGAAAAATACGAAGGATCAAGCTTCTCGAAGGTCCATCTGATCATGTACGGCCGATGTATGGCCCCAAATATTGAGAATGACAAATTGTTAATACACTACTTTCAAGACAGTCTCAAGGGTGCTTCCGCCAAATGGTATTTAGGTTTAGATCAAGCAAAAACACGCTGCTCCAAGGACCTATCTGATTCATTCATACAACAATACAAATACAATATGGATCTAGCACCGGATCGTTGTCAGCTTCTCAGCATGACACAGAAAAGTTCTGAATCATTCAAGGAGTACGTGCAAAGATGATGTGAAACTGCTACCCAAGTAGAACCTCATTTGACTGAGAAAGAATTGGTAGGCTGGTTTGTAGATACAGTTAGGCCAGAATTCTATGAAAGATTGATCAACAGTGTTACAACAAACTTTTCTGACATTGTGGCTGTGGGCGTAAAGGTGGAAGCATGTTTAAAGAGCGGCAAGGTATCAAATTCAGCTACTAGCGCCAGCACAAGTACGACCAAGAAACCGTCAAGCAACTTTCACAAGAAAAAAGAGAGGAAAGTCAACGTAGTGATGCATGAAAAGAGGGCACAAAATCAAAGAGGTCCACGATAACGGTATCATCAATCACCATATATAGCGGCAGTAACGCTGGTGTTCCAAAATAAGCACAGCCAACAAAACCCTCAGCCAGGGGCGCCTAATCAATATCAGCAATACAATCATCAGCCATATAACAACCAACAGACACAACAGCCCAGAGCTCAAGCTCCTAGGTCAACCTACCAGAATGGGAAACCTAGAATACAATCGATACCCATGAGCTACGTTGAGTTGTATCCAATGATGGTGGCGAGAGGGCTCATTCATACAAGGAAGCTAGGTGTTCCACCTAACCCTTTACTTCCTTATTACCACTTAAATACACGTTGTCCTTTCCATGAGAATACTGTTGGGCATGATTTAGAAGGATGTTTTTCACTCCAACACATCGTTCGAGAGTTGATAGAAAAGAATATACTATCATTCGAAGACAACCACCCCAACATAAAAGATAATCCTCTGCCAAATCATGGTGGAGTGAATGCCATAACTGAAGAGGGTGAGGACTCTGAGATGAAGACAATCACGGCAGTCTCCGAGGTAAAAACACCATTGGTAGAATTACACAAAAGACTAGCCCAAGCATGATTGCTCAAAAGCACCCATGAAGACTGTGAAGAGTGCAGCCAGAATCCACAGGGTTGTGACCTTGTGTAAAGAGATATTTAACTGTTAATTAACAAAGGAATGCTACAGGTCAGTAGCAAAAGGAAGAAGGAGGATGTGGCAGTTATTGAAGTAGTGTTCAACATGCCAGAAGAATCCAATGAGAGAGTAGTATTCAAAAATAACAACAATGATTCAGCCCAAAGCCATCAGGCCAGTATTCCACAATGATTTTGCACCTAAATTTGGAAAGGACCAACCAAGGTTCGATCCAAGGAGAGGACCCAGTCCTCACCTGAGATTCGTATCATGGAAGCGTGACTATTCTTGGTATGATATGAATGCCAAAAGAAAACAAGAAGATGTGACCAACATTGTCGGGGCAAGCAAAATGATCGGAAGTGGTCGGATATATAAACCCCGAGAAAATATTATTGTTCCTCAATCAGCCACTATCACTCCCAAAGCTATTGTTACTGTTCCCAAAGAGTCTGCTCCTAAAGAGGTGATTTCCAAAGAATCCACCGGTAAAGGAAAAGAGATCCCTAAAGATGACGAAGAGGAGTTTTTGAGGATAATTTGCCGAAGCGATTATCGGGTAGTAGACCAACTCAACCAGACGCCGTCCAAGATCTCAATTATGTCATTATTACTAAGTTCCCATGCGCATCGTCAAGATTTGATGAAGATATTGACCTAAGCCCATGTAACGAAAGATATCATTGTGGGGCAGTTTGACTCTGTTGTTGCAAACATCACGGCTTGCAATACACTAAGCTTTGATGATAGTGTCCTGACCATTGAAAAATGCAAGCACAACCGTGCTTTACATGTATCCGTTAAATGTGAAGAGGACATGCTCGTCAGAGTGCTTGTTGATACTGGGTCTGCACTCAACGTGATGCCCAAAAGAACCTTGGCAAAATTTGTCTACAAAGGAGCAGAGATGAGGCCCACCTCTTTAATCGTAAAATCCTTCGATGGATCAAGAAGAATAGTAATAGGAGAGGTTGACTTGCCAATCATGATAGGACCTCAGGTGTTCGAGATCACCTTCCAGGTGATGGATATAAATCCGGCATACAACTATTTACTAGGAAAGTTGTGGATACATACAGCAGACGCTGTCATGTATATGTTACATTTGAAAATGAAGTTTGTTGCCAATGACCAGCTGGTCATAATACATGCATAATAGGATCTTATGGTGAGCAATTTGTCCACCTTTCGACATATTGAAGTTGATGAGGATGCGATTGAAATGACCATCCAAGCTTTTGAAATTGCTCATGCCGTGTTGGTTGATGATTCGGCCGTAGTCTGTGGACCATATTTTTCCTCCATATGAAGTATGAAAGCTGAAATGGAAGAAGGGCTCCCACTGGGATGGGGAGAGGTCATAGAGGTAAATGCTCGTGCCAAGAACGACAGGAAAGGGTTGGGTTACAAACCAACTCTAGAAGAAGCACCTGAAGAAAGTACCTTGAGGCGGAAAACCCTAAAAGAAATATTCATAAGTGGCGGGGTACAAGTGAATTCCGTTATTGATGAAGACGAAGAAAGCGACCTCGACAGCCTGTTGATCCGAGGCAGAGTAGCTTTACGCAATTGGGAGACAATGGAAATTCCCATCATGTTTCCTTTAGAGTAATGCATTTTATTGTTAGCTTTTGTTCTTTAAAAATTCCTGGTCTCGCCCAAGGCCAGTGAGTCATTTTATATGGGCCACTTTTCAATTTGAAAAAGATTAATGAATGAAGAAGTGTTTTTGTTAAAATCCTTGTTTTGTTTTCTTCTCATCATTTTCACTTTTTGTAAAAAAAAAATGGCAACTTTTTGAAATTTAAAATCAACCCATCATCTGTATGTTCGCTATGTGTGTGCCTGATCATTCTAAAACCTGTAAAACTATGCAGAAAACCTCCATCACCCACAAAATCCAATGATCGCTCGATCCCTTGTGGTAGTGACCCGTTTGTTTTTCAAGCCGAAGAAGAGAGTTTTGAAGATTTTGAAGTCCCTGAAGAATTGATGAAGATGAATGAGTACGAAGATGCCTATCTTCAACCCTACAAAGAGCAGATTGACGTCATCAACTTAGGCTTTGATGAAGAAGAAAAGAGGTTAAAATCGGGGCATCGCTAGCGCCAAAAGTCAAAGATAGACTCATAACGCTTCTAAAAAATTATGTCGACGTGTTCGCCTGGTCTTATCAAGACAGTCAGGGATGGATATTGACATTGTGATGCATAAGCTCTCCTTGAAACCTGAGTTTCCTCCAGTAAAGCAGAAGCTCCGAAGATCCAGACCCGACATGGCCCTCAAAGTCAGAGACGAGGTCAAAAAATAAATCGACGCAGGCTTCTTAGCAGTATCAAAGTACCCAAAATGGGTGGCCAACATTGTGCCTATCCCTAAGAAATATGGTAAAGTCAGGATGTGTGTAGACTACAAGGATCTGAACAAAGCTAGTCCAAAGGATGACTTTCCCCTGCCACATATTGACACTTTGGTGGACAACACAGCCAGCTTTACGGTATTCTCGTTCATGGATGGATTCTCCGGCTACAACCAGATAAAAATGGACCCAACCGACATGGAAAACACAACCTTCATCACACCCTGGGGCACTTATTGTTACAAGGTCATGCCTTTCGGGTTGAAAAACGTGGGAGCCACATATCAACGAGCCATGGTTGCGCTCTTCCATGATATGATGCATTAGAAGATTGAGGTGTACGTGGATGATATGATTGCAAAATCTCGAAATGAAGAAGATCACATGGATTATCTACTAAAATTATTTGAAAGGCTCCGAAAGTATCAACTGAGGCTAAATCCGGCTAAGTGCACATTTGGAGTTCGTTTTGCCAAGTTACTTGGATTCATCGTTAGTCAACAAGGAATCGAAGTGGATCCCGACAAAGTTCGAGCAATTTAAGAAATGCTTGCTCCTCAAATGGAAAAGTAGGTCAGAGGTTTCCTCAGACGGCTGAACTATATCTCCAGATTCATCTCTAACTTGATGCCTACCTGCACGCCGATCTTTAAGTTGTTACGAAAAAGATCAAACGGTCATATGGAATGAGAACTGTCAATCAGCATTCGAGAGGATCAAGGAGTATCTCCAAGAACCTCCTATATTGATTCCTTCAGTACCGGGAAAGCCTCTATTCATGTACATGACAATGTTGGAAGATTCAATGGGTTATGTCCTGGGACAAACTGATGATTCAGAAAAGAAGGAACATGCAATCTACTATCTAAGCTAGAAATTCACTGATTGCGAGAGTCGTTACTCACCTTTAGAAAAGGCTTGCTATGCTCTAGCTTGGGCAACCAAACGTCTGAGGCAGTACATGATTTGCCATACTACTCTGTTAATCTCAAAGATGGACCTGATAAAATACATCTTTGAAAAGCCGGCTCAAACTGGAAGATTAGCCAGGTGGTATATGCTCTTGTCAGAGTATGATATTCAATATGTCGCCCAAAAATATGTCAAAGGCACTGTCTTGTCAGAACACCTTGCTGAGCATCCTGTGGAGGATTATCAACCGCTCAAATTTGATTTCCCAGATGAAGATGTAATGTATGTTCAATGTATGAAACTAGAACCCGATCCTGAAGAAGGTCCCGAACCTGGATCCCGCTAGAAACTGATGTTTGATGGAGCGCCTAACAAAAACGATCATTGTGTTGGAGCTGTTTTGGAAAATCCAACTAGAGGGTATACTGCTATTACCGCCAGACTTTGCTTATCCTCTACCAACAACATAGCCGAGTATGAGGCCTGCATCCTGGGATTAGAAGCTGTTATCGATCTTTGCATTAAGATCTTGGAGGTGATTGGCGACTCTGCCTTGGTGATCTATCAACTTAAAGAAGAATGGGAGACTCGAGACGAGAAATTGATTCCCTACAAGGGTTAAATTCTGGAGACGATTGAATACTTTGACGAAATTATCTTCAAACATATTCCAAGAGCTGAGAACCATATTGCAGTTGCCTTAGCTATGTTAGCATCAACGTGGAAGGTCCAGTTTGTCAATGAGGCACCTTTGATTTGCGTTGAAAGAAAGACTACACCAGCGTATGTCATAATGACAGAAGAAGAATTTGGCGAAAAGCCTTGGTTTCATGATATCAAAAGTTTTCTTCAAGATCAAGAATATCCAGTGGATGCCTCTAGAATCAACAAGAGAGCCATACGAAGATTGTCATCTAAATTTTTCATCAATTATAATGTTCTATACAAGAGAAAGTATTACGCCTAAAAAGAGGGTTTACTAAGTTGGAAACCTAGAAAGTTGACCCAAGAAAAAGGAGCGTATCGGCAGGTTGGAAGCCCAAAAGATCAATCCAAGAAAATTCAAGGGCAAAGCTTCACTCAATCAGAAGTGTTGAAGAAGACCACTATTCGCCATTCTCTTCAGAAGCAGCAAATCATATGGACTACTAGTTAGTAGGGCCGAATCGTTGTTGGATTTTGTAACGCTTTTTGTTTTCCATTTTTTAAATTTGTACCTGTTCCTGATACTTTTCCATTTGTAAGATTCTCACCTATTAATGAAATCATATTTCAGACCAATCATTATGATCTGTGTTTTTTTTCTTGTTATGCAAATTTCATTTATTCGTTAATAATGATTTTTGGAAAGCAAAGTGTTTTGGAAAATTAAACTTTTGATTTAAGAAAACTAATCTAACAAAACAAATAGAAGCTCTAAAAGGTGACACGACGGTATTAAACTTCCCCAAAAAGCGGTAAAAAGTTTGATGTCATCTTCGAATAAGGTTGTGCCCAGCAGTTGCCCCGCTACTAAGTCTTGACTCCTCTTCTGCAAGTTTGCAAGAGCAATGACCAAATCACTTCTAAAAAGTTGCTCCTCTCCACTAAAAGATTTTTATCCGGAATAGTAACATCAGGACTCAGTGCGATGGGTTTCCCTCCTGTGGATTCTGTTTTTTCTTTCTTTCTCTCTTGTGGGTCGGTTTTCATTTGCATTTGCATCATATCATCAGCATACGCATTTGTTTGCATGCTTCTGTTTTTCTGGCCGTTACCTTTAAGATCCTTTGGTCTTTACCAATCTTTTGCTCTAACTCATTGCCATGGGCTCGCTTCGTAGTTGTTATCTCAACTTTGTCAAGTTGCTTAGATTAAGTATTATTGTGATAAATGCTTATATCCTCGGGAAGGCTAGTTGTAACTAGAAATATCTATTATTGCCTACTGTTGTTTACCAAGATGTTTAGTTGTTACTAATACTGGTCTTTAAGATTCGATCGCCACCAACTTTTCCCAGTAAGTCCAGTGGTTACTGGCATTGCTTAAAATCCAATTGTTATTGGTATCTTTGATTTGGTTGTTACCAATATTTGTAACTCCAGTGGTTACTAGCATTGCTTAAAATCCAATTGTTATTGGTATATTTGATTTGGTTGTTACCAATCTTTGTGAGTCCAGTGGTTACTGGCATTGTTTGAAAATCCAATTGTCATTGGTATCTTTGATTTGGTTATTACCAATCTTTGTAAGTTTAGTGGTTACTGGCATTGTTTGAAAATCCAATTATTATGGGTATCTTTGATTTGGTTGTTACCAATCTTTGTAAGTCCAGTGGTTACTGGCATTGTTTGAAAATCTAATTGTTATTGGTATCTTTGATTTGGTTGTTACCAATCTTTGAAAGTCCAGTGGTTACTGGCATTATTTTAAAATCCAATTGTTATTGGTATCTTTGATTTGGTTGTTACCAATCTTTGTAAATTCCAGTGGTTACTGGCATTGTTTGAAAATCCAATTGTTATTGGTATCTTTGATTTGGTCGTTACCAATATTTGTAAGTCCAGTGGTTTCTGGTATCGTTTAAATCCAATTTTTATTGGTTCACCACTTTCTCTTAAAAGTCTAGTCATTACTAGCATCCCCGGAAAGTCCAGTAGTTACTGGAATTACTTAAAACCAATTGTTCTTGGTAGGAAGTTCTGGTTGTCACCAGGATCCCCAAGGAAGTCCTTGGCATCCCCGGTAGGTCTCAGAGATCTAGTGGTTACTAGTGTCCCCGGTGCGTATGGTTTTGTTTCTAGTCTTTTCCTGAAGATCGTGTTCGAACTCTTCATTACAGGAAGTTCCCCGTCTGGTTTGTCCCTGGATGAGGTTCGTGTCTTTGGTCTTTTGCTTCCTCGGTGGAGCCTTGCCTTTTCCCCAGCGAAGATTTGTCTTCTCTGTTGGAGTTTGTGTCCCTATGTGGAGGATCCCTTTGAAGAACAATTATTAGTCATGTATGAACTATTGATTGTTATGCCTTGGATCTTTCCCTAGTGTGTCGGGTCCCTAGTGAGTGGTTACTCGTTGTCGCGTTGTCCTTTTCTTTTGCTCATGTGTAAGCATTTTCTTGCGCCCAAGCATCATAAAACATCATTTAGAATTCATTGCATGTTAACATTTGTCCTTTTGCATACCATCATATCTAAGGGACAAAATTTTCGATTTTCTATATTCAAATACCTTTCACCACGATTCTATGGATATTGTCATCTCTCATTGCCATCTGGAGAAGATATTTAAATAGGGGCAACTATTGTACCCCAAATTTTGACCCCTAGATCTTATCACCATTCTAGGAGCATCAATCTAACCTTAACCTATTTCAAGTTTATCTTTGTCAAAGATGTAGATGAATTAGGATTCCATACAATCAGGAATCGAGGTTTCTATGGTTTGGTCAGTCAAGGTTTTGGGTTGAATCTCTATGAAACAACTCCCAATATGATCAAATATACTACATTGGATCAAGTATGAATCCAATTTGAGGTTGTCACCCAAAGAAAGAGAGCAGTGCAGTCCAAGACCCTTGATTAGGGTTTTAATTGGAAAAGTCAACCGTAGTTTGAATTTTGATTTAAATGGAATTTCAATGGTGGAATCATGGTCCATAAAGCTTACATGACTTAGTAAAGTCCCCTCAAGAAGTTTCAAGGCCTCAAAGAATGCAAAATATCAATAGTCGATTCAGGGGTTTTCGATTGTTTGGTTCGTCTGACTGAAAAGTCAACTCATTGACCAACAGGGTTTTAACCTAAAGTTGAAGATAATCATGTTCCCAATGATATTTCATATCTAATCATGAATTTTCGTGACCATTGGATCAAGAATTGAGAAGTAATCGAAAAGTCGGGAATTAGAGTTTTGAAAGGGGCAAGACCATAACTTCCTAACCACACATCCAAATGGAGTGGTTCAAAGCTTGTTGGAAAGGTCTTGAGAAGTCCTACAAAAGTTACAACGTGACCTCTATTCAAAAAATGAATAGGTTTTGAGTTATGATCAAAAACAAGTTAAGAGGAGAAAAACACTTGGAGAAATTTCATGTTTTTGGCACTTTTAAGTCATGTTTTCAGTCAACTTCAAGGGGATTTTTGACCTAGTTCCACTTGGAATTTGAATTTGTGTAAAACATGAGAGCTGTAGAGCATGATGAGGGATTTCCAAAAAGTACAAGAAATCCTCCATAGAATTTGTGAGCTAGGAGTTTCGAAGGAGGAAAGTTGGGGTCCAAAAGCTTGAAATGTAAGACTTCAACTTGTCATGAACTTATGCAAAAACCAGCCAATTGGTTCTTAACTACTTGGTTAACCTTTAATATTATGTTTAGAGGATTTATGGATGGAAATGCAAGAGGAATCCACAGCAAAGCCAAAGTTTTGGTTAAAGGCATTATTTAATCAAGAAAAGTACAAAAGTACATCATGAAAGAGAATCTTTTAGAGCAAAAACTGCTACAGTATAGCAACACCTATCTTGCCATCTCTCGAGTCACCTCATACAACTTGATTACATCATGTCCTAGTTCTAGAACACATTGGGAATAAGCTTGGCCATCAAAAGCAAGATCAAATGAGGATTTCCTGTCATTTTCCCTCCAAAAGGCAAGGTTCAAGCAAAAACTCCAATCTCCCCTCACCCTTGGTGCTTTTTCTTCCCCTATAAATAGAGCTTTAGCCTTACTTCAAATGGACACTAGAGCTAGCAAGTCTGTTTCTAACCTTCTTGCAACCTAAGCAACTCACCTACAAAACCTCCAAATCTGCCTTGAACAGAACTTGACTCAAAACCATTTCCAACCACCATACACCACTACAAACACTTCACACAAACCACAAATGGTCCATTGAAGCTATCTCAACCACCCTTTTCACCAGAAAACATTTCCTCCCAAAAGTCAACTATCAAACCTAATAATTTTGACTTTCTGCATCATTTAGAACCATTCTCAGCTCAGTCTAGTTCTAACACTTCTAATACCTTAAACACTTCACATTTGAGTTATTTTTATTGTCTAGATCATTACCATTCACCTGTACATACATTTCCAAGGTCTGTTGCAAAGTTCTCTTGGTTACTTCTAAGCTAAGATACTCAAACTGCCTAAAGAGCTTGCTTGGAGAGCTTGAGCTGCTTGGACTTGGCACTAGAGGTGTGGAGAAGCTGCTCAAATGATCTGCAACTGAACTAAAAGGCTTGCAGAAGAAGCTTGCTAGGAGGTCTTCAAGATGTAGGTCATCTTGGTCTATTTACCTTTTCTTATGCAACATGCTTACTTTTGAGGTGCATTAGTTGAGAATTGCTTAGAATCATGATTGAACTTTGGTAGTCATTTATTCTCATAGTTTGTAAACTATTATGTGGTTGTGAACATGATATTGTGCTTGTGATTTCATTCCATGATCCATCTTTGTGGTTCTGTTTAGGTTGATGTCTTGGTCATGTTTGACTCCATTTATAGGCCATTTTAAATATGTATGATTGATGTGCAATGAGAAATTGGTAGGTTTGAAATGACATTCTGTTTGTGCACATTGAGAGATTTTGAAGTTTTTCACTTTTCATGCAAAATTTTATTTCTGTTTGAACTTATATTAGAGTGATTTATGAAACTCATTTACATGTTATTTGAGTTAGGTGAGTCACATTTAATTGATGAGCCATTATATGTTTGAAACTGTCATGAACCATTTTGCTTGATGACAACATGCTACAATTGCATTTACCGATGCCCTCTAATGATCTTGTTGGGATTTGAAATCTATGTGTTTAAGAACACTTTGTTTATGATGTTTAGAACCTGTTTGAATCTTATTTCTGGGTTGGCATGACTGAGTTGGTCTTTGAGTTTGAAAATGCAATTTGTCATCAGATTTGCATTTACCTTCGATTTTTAAAATATATTTATTTTCAGAGGAAACTAAGACTGGCATTGTTTTCCTTGTTCAATTTCAATCAATTTGGAATAAAATTTTGTTAGAATCAGTTGAGTTTTGACTAAGTTTGATTTGTTCACGTTATAGATTTTTGCTTAGTTTGGCATGGTCATTTTGCCTAGAAATTTATAACTGCAAGGGTTATGTTTTTATGGGGTGGTTTGTTACATTGGATGTATCACCACCCCAGTGGTTATGACTTGCGCGCTTTATACACTCTTTGCCTTGCCCAGACGAGTTCGATCCTGGCTGAGGACAACTCTTGTATTTTTATGATTTTCTTGTATTTTTAACATATCTTGATTTTTTCATTTTAGGTTATCACATGTGCGCCATGGTTAGTTTGGTAAGGATTTAGACCTGTGAACTAGAGGGCGTGTGTTCAACCCTTGTGGAAGACATTCCATTATTTTTTACCACTTTTTCTTTTCATTTTTCTTCGTAGCTTAAAATCATCATAACTTATTCATTTTTCAACTTTTTTGCACCCTTTTTTTTTTTGCAAATTGTTCCTCATCATGTCTATTTTCAAATAGTGAATGAAGAATTCAAGGATGCCTATCCTAGAAAGACTTTGGATCATTTGAATATCATGTTGTTTTTAGGGTTTTCACCTTACTTCTTTTGAAACTGCTCTCAACTATCAATTTGATTTATCTTGTAAGGTTAATTGTGTTTGTTCCACATATGTTCATGTTTGAATTATTTAAGTTTCTTAGTTCAAATACTTACCATGTTCAATCCTTGCTTTTGTGAATGCATCTACTTGAAAGCAACACTTTTTGAACTTTGTTTGTAAACCACACTATGCTTCTTGATGTTGTAACCTCTTGAGTCTTCTTCACCATATCTTCTCTATGTGTTTTCGTGTCTTATAAGAACAATAACATGTTAGAGCTTTGTTTTGTTTTGATTATGACTATAAAACTTGTATGTTTTCCCCATGAAGTCTTAAACTCATATTTGGATTGTTGTAACACTCTTTGTACTACTTGTTTGCTTGATTGTCATCAATGCATGATTGTTGGTCTTATGTTGTCACATTTGATTCCCTTTGATCCTTATAACAAGCTTGCCTCAAGTTTTAATTTTCTTTCATTAAACTTGTTTGAACTCATGTTTTATTGTTTTCTCTTGATGGTTGTTACCTCATTACTCTTCATCTTTATTAAGATGTTTTTGCCTTATGTGTTTGGTCTTGTAATAACCTCTATCATCTCCTTTTAGATATTGTGATATCTTTTATCTTTAATGGTTGTAACCATTTAACTTGATTGTGATCTTGGCTTGATGTTTTCACATACTTGCATATCTTTTCTAGGTTTTTACCATGCTCTTTCATATGTTCATCATGTTTGAATGAATTCTTATGTATGCTTTTAGCTTTGTTAGGTTATTTCCCCAAATAATAAAACTTGTTAGTTCTCATCCATTTTCCTCATCTCTTCCCCATTCCAAAGGAAAGTCTCTCTATTGACCCTTGGGTCATAGATAGCTCATTACTCTCCCTTTGAATTTGTTAAGTCATCATTGAACCCTAGCTTAGTTAATTTAGAACCTACTAGCCATTAGACTTTTTTTAAGTCTAAAAGACCCACCTTTACTAGGAGTGTTCTTCAACTAGAACCCTAGGTTAGAGTTTGTCAATTCTATGTATGGATCATGGTCATGATTACTTACTCCCCTCCTGGCTTTTGTCAAAGTCAATTCCTTTGAGTGTACAACTTAGATTAGAGAGTTTTGTCAAACTCTACACAAGCATTGTCATGTTTGTTCTCCTTTGAACTTTGATCATAATCAAAGTGTTCTTTATCCCTAGTAAGGTGAACTATGGTTGATCTCATTCTATCCTATTTAGGATACGTAGGCAGAAGATGCGATATCTTGCGAGCAAATTTAGAAGCTATCCATAGGCCTTTATCTAACCTAATTCCAAGTTATTGCAAACATTTATCAAGCATAACATACAAATGTACAGAAGGTTCCTGTAGAGTACTACAGATGTTTAGGATGTGAAATACCTACCCTAAGCATAACCAACCCCTAATCCCTGAATCTCTTAGCGTTGTTGTTACATCGCGTAAAATGTATTTCTCTCTTTAACCTTTTCTTTGGATAAATCAAAGTCTGATTGTGAATTTAAGGAATTAAGATTCAAGTTAATCAATAGCTTGACATTACGATTCTCACTGCAACACCTATGCCTACGTATTCTCGTTGAAAAATGAGAAATCAGAGCGTCCGTAGTTCGGACTATGGTTGGTTGGTTTGTAAATGAATGAATGTTTAGGTCGCATTCTAACTGCTAAACATTGGCTTGCATGCTCGCAAGGGGAGGCTGAAGCACGAGTTTGTATGCGCAGAAGAAGGGACTAAACAATGTTTCTTTGGGAAAGGTGTTTGATTTGTGGATCGCACGGGAGCGAGAGATTAGTGTTTGGGAAGTTTAAAACACACGGGGGCGAGAAAAGAGAGTTTGTTGTGTTGGATGTTTTGTTTTGGAAAAGAGAATATATTTAAATAAGTTTTAGGGTTTCAGTTGCACGGGGGGCGAGGAAGATGAGGTGGGTTAGATATTTTGATAGAGAATGACAACTATTCGATAAACGAGACTTCAGCTTCGTAACCAGTTAATCGGGGTATTATTGGAATGCTAGATTCCAACGACACCTTTTTTCATTCAATTAATTATGAAATTGGTGTTTGATGGACTGTGAAAGTACCATATCAAATGCTAGATTCCAATGGCATTTCTTCGTCCAAGCGATTAAGGCAAATATTTTGGGGACGAAAGGTTGAGCAACCCACACCCAAGGTGTGCGCCCCAAGGGCGGTCACTTCAAGAATTCAAGGAATGTGAGACTCCAAGAACTCAGTTCTTTCAAATTTTGATTAAGAAAATACTTAAATGAATTAGCGTGTATTATGTTTTTAGATTGAGAAAAAAGTTTGATTTGCGTAGGTTTAGGGTTTCGATCGCATGAGGGCGAGAAAACAAGGTTAGATTGGTTGAATATTTTGAAGGAGAATGACGACTATTCGATAAATGAGACGTCATCCTCACAACCAATTAATCGGGTTATTATTGGAATGCTAGATTTCAACGACACCTTTTTCATTCCATTAACTTACGAAATTTTGTTTGTAGGATGATGGGCTGCTTCGTCCATATAATTAGGGATGTGTTTTAGGAACGAAAAGTTGAGAAATCACAACCCAAGGCGAGCGCCCCAAGAGTGGTCACTCGAGAATCCAAGGAATGCGAGACTCTAAGAACTCAATTCTTTCGTAATTTAGTTAGGAAAACATTTGAATTTGGTGTATTTTGATAAGGCGCGTTAGGCAATTTAGAAATGCAAGATTCGAAAGGATCACAACCCAAGGCGTGCGCCTCGAGAGCAATCTTTCGAGAATTAAAGAAGTGTTAGATCTCAAGAATTCGATATTTCTATTATTAATCGAGAAAATAGTTTTAAAAGTATTTGTCAAAATGAATTAGGATTTTAACTAGGAAAGTATAGAAATTTGTAAATATTATGTATTGGAAAATATTTAACGTTTTTTTAAAAAAGATTTTAACTTTATTGATAAAGTATTATTTGTAAAATTTTAATATTTTTATTTAAGAAAAGATCTGAATCGATTGAAAGTTTTTAGAGATGAAAGACAGAACGAAGACAACCTAAGGCGTGCGCCTCAAGAGCGTTTGTTCAAAGATCCAAGGTGTGCTAGACTCCAAGAACCCACTAATTCCATTATTTAATGAAAAAAATTAGAAGTATTGTTTTAACCGCGTTGAGAAATATTTGATCGAGTTTGAGATGAGAAATATTTGATCGAGTTTAAGATGCAACGTTTGGTGTTGAACCAAGATTTAGTTTGCTTTAAGAATATGGTTTGACTTAAATTGTATATTGACATAACGAAATAAGTTTTAATTAATGAAATCAAGTGATTAAAAATTAATTAAATGTATTAATTAAGTTAATTAAAATTAATTATTAAAAATTATTTGACTAAATCAAATAACCAATTTAATTTAAATTGATTAACAAAATTATCTAATTTTAACTAATCAATTAATTTAATTAAAAAAGGATATGCGACAATATAAGTATAAAATAATCAAAGCGAATCAACCATAATATGCTCAAAGTCTTTTTGTGCATAATGACAATACAAGCAATGTCACATGCAAGTTCATAACGACATTAAGTTACCGAGTTCAATGAATTAGAAATCTAATTTATACAACACAATAGAAAGAAAATAAGCATTGGCTACTCAATAAATTATATACAATAATTATCATGAATCAAAGTGAGTCAATGAAATAGAATTCAAAAAACTTACACATGAATTAGGCCTAAAGCCCCTCCCCAAAAATTCTAAGAATACCTATTAAAACAAAATATCATAATAACATTTAAAAAGAAGTCAAATAAGTGATATGGGAATATAAAGAATTAACATCAAGTTTAGCTTTTTCATTTAGCAAAAATCTGAGATCCATAGCAGTATTTCCAAAAATGAAATCATAAATGATTTACCTTTTAGAAAGGAAAAACATTAAGCTAAACATTATTCTAAAACAACATCATATATTCATTTACTCATGTTGCAATGCAAACAAAGGATTCAAAAAAAAGTCTCAAATTCTATCCACCCTTTCATGCCTAAATCCAACATAAACTAACAAAATAGTCCGTTTAAATACCATATCAATACCATAGCAGTGTGTTTGAAATTTTGTAAAATAATAACATCATCAGAATTCATAAATGCAAGCATCAATAGAATCTATTGGTATCAGGTTAAGAAAATTTATTTAGAATATTACCAAAGGCTTCCAAAGCAAGCAAACAAAATATCCACCATAACTACGAAATCGAATATAATCACACCGTAACCGACTCAGCAATCTTGAGATCAAACCCTTACGGCAGATCCATCATCAGAGTCAAAACATTTGAAAACTCTAAGCTCGTGTTGCTGTTCGGAATTTCTGAGTTTGCTGCGGAATCGAAGTTGATACTACCGATTTAATTTGTTGTTATTTGAACACGGTTGTGAGGAAAAGCTTAAAAGATTGACTACCATCAACTACGAGTGAGTAAGACTAGCGAAAATGGAGGATGAGGTGGCCGGAAACGCTTCGTGTACCCACTGTACGACGGAGTTGCGTTGTTACTGATGTTACGAAACCGAAACGGAGACTTGTTGTTGTGGTTGTAGGTGGAGGGTTTATGTGTCGATGGTGGTTTGAGAGAAGGGAATAAATCATGACACAGTGGTGATTTGCGAAAAAGCACGAAAATCGCGGTGTGGGGGTGGTTCCGTTTTTTAAGGTGATAGGAAACAGTAGTATTGAGGGTCAAGGAAGAAGAGAGATTGAAGGAGGCGTATTTGTGTGGGTCGTGGTGTAAGGCGAAAGAATGAAAAGAAGGTTGGGAAAGAGACGAACGAAGAAGAAGGAAAGTTTCTCCTTTCTTCTTTTTTTTTTAATCCGTGAACTCATCCAGTCTCCCCTTATCTCTTCTCTCTGCCTCTTTTTATTCTTTTTTATTAATTATGATTAATATTATATTACTATTATTATTAGAATTATTATTTAAGAATTGCAATTGGTCAAGATGATGAAAATTTCAAACCCAACAAATTTTGAACGGACAAGTGTTTTAATGACATGGTGAAAATGTTTATATATTTTTTTTAATTTTTTATCAATAAAATAAAATAAAATAAAATGTTAAAATATGATTGGTTGATGGCAAAAAAAATAGAGGATTATGCATGTGCACCCTTGATTAAATTTAAATCCAACGATTCACATTTAATCAAAGAAACACACCTAATTAAAAATGTCAAAGTTTCCCCTTTCTAGAAGTTTTAATTAATTTAATAGAATTAAATCAATTAAAACCCACAAAAATTCACAACTTATTAAACAAATATGCTAAAAATGAAATGCAAGCATGGAAAAATATGTGAGGGCAAGCTGTCTCACAATACAGGCCTCCGAGTTTTTCGATGATGACAAAACAAATTAGAAGCATCAAGCTATATCTCTGTTTTCATTGCTATACCTCTTGTTTCGGTGTTAAATCGTTATACCCTAATATGTGTCATTACTGAATGTAGCAGGATATATAAAATGGAAAAAGTTGTTAATTTTGCAGGTTTCTAAGCAGTGAGTCGACCATACAGTAGGCGCATGAAGCCTGGCATTTCTCACGGCTCAGCGCATGGAAGCTATGCGTCGACCGTACATTCGGCGCATAAGTATTTTGATTTTCCACGGTTCAGCTCATAAAGACATGCGTCGACCGTGCCACTCAGCGCATGGTGCTGAGGATTTCCCACGGGTCAGCGCACGCCGACCCTATGGTCGACCGTTCGCGCGCTGTGCTGTTTTTCTTGCTGTGTTTAAAAAATCTGTTTTGTTGGCTGTTTTGGTTATTACTATAAATAGAGTTTTGTTCATTTTTAACAACTAACAATTGAAAATCTTGAGTAAATTGTCAGGGCAAGAAACGTGAAATAGGTGCAACAAATTTCTTCATCTTCATCCCTCACACAACACACAAATCCACAAATATACACAATCATTTTTGCTGAGATTAGTGTCTTGTTCAAAGGGTGATAAGGTTCGAACGCGTTGATTGAAGATCCGGTTCGAGTGGAAATTGGGGCAGGTGTTTCTTGCAAGAAAACCTTGAGGGTTTTACCCAGCAAGACTAGAAGGTTTTGAGGGTTTTTGATACGGAATAGTTCGTTCAACATTCAAGCAGGTGCGAAGGTAATTGATCAACGGAAGGTTCATCAATTTAGTAGCGAGGGCGTTGAAGTGTTGGAGACTTTCCGGGTTTGATTTGCTGGTGTCTAAGATCAGGCGAGCCGAAGGTTTGAAAAACAGAAGGTTTTTCATTAAGGTGGCTGGAACCGGAGGTCATTCACAACAAATTGAAGGGCTTGATTCATCTTGAATCAAGGTGCAAGAAGAGATAGCAAGCATCAACAACATTTGAGATTGTTTGTATCATTGTCTATCAACTCTTGTGTAAACTGTTCATTCCAACAGGTGATATATATTCAATATAATCTCAATTCTAATTTTAGAATTGAGGGCAGACGTACCCCGAAGCGAGGACGACGGGGGAACTGCCTCATCAAATCGTGTGTTCTTCATTTTCTGTCATTTTCAATTCAGCTTATAAAATAAGTGATTCTAGCTTAAGTGATTATTGTCAAACTGTGATACATATTGAGTAAGGTGTTGAAACTCTGTTTTAACTACTAAGTACAATAAGAATATTGTACTAAGGCATTTCCAATCTCTTACTCAACATAAATATCCTTTGTGATATTTGTGCACACAAACTGTTCGACAAAAGTCCTGAACTAAAATTGTCTTATTTTGCTTCTAGTTTTTGTGTGCCCAGTTTTTCATTGGAACTAGGTAACCTCGCAAATTAAAGTAAACAATTGATAAGCATAGTTTGTGTTGTGATTTTATTTTTTCCGAATTGTCATAAATCCATAGGCTTACGTATATCCGGTTTTCCAATAACCGTTCGTTTTTAGACTACATTTTTCCTCGGCCGCTTCCGCACTTAAAACATTTTCAAAACCAATTCTAAATTGGTAGCGCCGACTCAAATTTTAATCGGGGATCTATTCAACCCCCCCTTCTAGATCCGCGCCATAGTCTAACAAGTGGTATCAGAGCCTGGTTATTCGGTGCTTCAAATACAACGAGATAGAAAATGGCAAACGAACCTAAAGGGGCGTACAATAGGGCTCCTGTTTTCAACGGTGAAAATTACAGTTATTGGAAAGACTGTATGCGTGTGCATATCAACTCCATAGATAGAAAAATATGGAACGTTATCCTTAATGGTCCAATAGAAATTACTATGACCAATGCGGATAATGTAGTTGTGCCAAAGCCTGAAGCGCAATGGACCGATGACGATGAGAAAAAATACAATTATGATTGGAAAGCTAAAAACATCCTAATCTCCTCATTAGGTGTAGATGAGTATTACCGTGTATCTCATTGTCCTACTGCTAAGGCCATGTGGGATTCACTACAAATAGCCCATGAGGGGACAACCGATGTTAAGTTAGCTAGGATCAACACTCTTATACCAGAGTTCGATCTCTTTTTCATGGAGCAAGGGGAAACCATTGCTGACATGCAAAAGAGATTCACTCATCTTATCAATCGCTTACATTCACTAGGTAGGCCTATTTCCAATGATGTTGTTACTAATAAAGTGTTGAGATGTCTTAACAGGGAGTGGTAGCCAAAAGTAACCGCCATCAAAGAGGCAAATGATCTTACCATATTAGACTTGACAACATTGTTTGGCAAATTGCAAGAGCATGAACAAGTACTCTTGAGCCTAGATCAACCTGAGAAAATGGAAAAGAAAGACAAAGCGAAGGTGAGTGAAAAGAAATCGATAGCTCTCAAGACTTCCTCTTCGAAGTCTCAAGTAAAAGAGCAAAATGATTATTCCTCTAGCGACGAAGAAGAAGAAGACACAAGCGAAGATATGGGGTTGTTTGTTAAAAGGTATAACCGTTACGTGAGAAAGAACGACATACAACATTCCGAGAAGAATTTGGTAAACTTCCGAAAATAATCAAGACACTCCAAGGATGATGACTCGAAAGGTAAAAAGACCAGAGGAACATGCTATAAGTGTGGAAAGCCCGGTCACTATAAACCGGACTGTCCAATGAATAAAAAGGGAAAGGATAAGGAATTCTCAAAATCACACAAGAAATCATCGAAGCCTAGGAGAGCATACATAGCATGGGAAAGTGACAGTAACTCTTCCTCCTCTGATGAAAGTTCTAGTGATGAAGAAGAGTCCGTAAATCTATGCCTCTCCGCAAATCAGAAAAATAAGAAAAAACAGGTACGTAACTCTAAATATGATGAGTCATCCAATATGTCGCATTCGGAATTACTAGCCGCATTTCATGCCTCACATAATGAAGCAGTTGAAGCCTTTAAGAAACTTGTTTCTAATAAGAAAATCTTTACGCATTTAGAGCATAAGGTTAAAGAGTCCGAAAAGAAATTAGAGGACCTAAAGGCTTCCATTGTGAAAGGCAATGAATCGGATAGTAAGGACGATAGAAACCCTTTCAACTTCGGGTGTAGCACTTGTCATATTTGGCAAGGTGAGGTAAGACACCTCAAGACCAAATTAAACAAGGCACTCGAGCCTAAAATTACATATGCTATTGATAAAAAGGTTTTTAGAAAAAGTATGATTAACCCGTACCAAAAATATGCATATGTAATTAGGGATCAAGCAAGTGAAAGTGTCTCTAAAGTTGATTTTGCTTGCTTATACTGTTGCAGGAAAGGCCACTCCATTGGTAAATGCCGTTTTAGAAGGTTTCTTGTTCCTAAAGGCATCTACCAATGGTTGCCCAAACGCAACCATTTTGTCGCTAACCTATTAGGACCCAATATGCCATTCGGTACCTCCTTGTGTTAATTATGTTTTGACAGGTGAAATGTGTCGAGACCACCGAGAGAAGATGGGTTCTCGATAGTGGGTGCTCAAGACACATGTCTGGAGACATATCCTTATTCATAGACTCTGTGGCTAAGAAGAAAGGGTTTGTAACATATGGTGATAACAACCGCGGAGCAATACTAGGCAAAGGTAGTGTAGGTAATTCCGCCTCTGCTATGATTTCCGATGTATTGCTTGTCGAAAACCTTAAACATAATCTGCTTAGCATTAGCCAATTGTGCGACAAAGGATACAATGTATCCTTTTCAAAAGATTGTTGCAAAATTGTGCATGAAAACGATAAGACGAATATGTTCAATGGTTTTAGAGTAAACAATGTATATATGCTTGACTTAAATGAAGTATCATTAACAAGCGACAAATGCCTCGTAACTATGAGTGAAGACTCATGGCTATGGCATAGGCGTTTAGCGCATGTTAATTTTGATTTACTCAATAAGGTAGTCTCAAAAGACCTAGTCTTAGGACTTCCCAAAATAAAGTTCACCAAGGATCACCTTTGTGATGCTTGTCAAAAAGGGAAGCAAACGAGGATCTCATTTAAATCTAAAAAGATAATTTCAACAACGAGACCTGTTGAACTTCTACACATGGACTTGTTTGGGCCGTCTAGGATCAAAAGTCTCAGAGGAAACTATTACGGGTTCGTAATAGTGGACGACTTTTCTAGGTTTTGTTGGACCATCTTCTTAGTAAGTAAAAGTGATACATTCGCCGCTTTTGAAAAATTTTCTAAGCTTTCCCAAAACAAGTTAAATACAAACATAGTGTCCATAAGGAGTGACCATGGAGGTGAGTTTGAAAATCATTTGTTTGAAGAATATTGTGGTAACCATGGTATTGATCATAACTTCTCCGCTCCATGCACTCCTCAACAAAACGGGGTTGTGGAGCGTAAAAACCGTATTTTAGAAGAATTGGGAAGAATAATGATTAATGAGAGTGGTTTACCTAAATATTTTTGGGCCGACGCCATTAGTACGGCATGCTATGTTTTGAATAGGGTACTTATTCGCCCCATTCTAAACAAAACACCGTACGAACTCTTAAAAGGGCGGAAGCCAAATGTCTCTCACTTGCACGTGTTTGGATGTAAATGTTTTGTATTAAACAATGGTAAGGAAAACTTGGGCAAATTTGATTCCAAAGCCGATGAAGGTATCTTTCTTGGATACTCTCACTCGAGTAAAGCATATAGAATATATAATAAACGATTACTTGCTGTAGAAGAGTCTGTGCATGTTACTTTTGATGAGTCCTATCCGAGAAATGTCGGAAAGTATAGGTTTGTTCATGGTGCAGGTACATCCACAGAAGACATACTCAAAGATGGCGAAACAGGGACTGATCAACCTAACAAAGTCAAAGTTGAGGAGGATAAGGATGTATATCATGAAGCAAACGAGGAAGCTCATCCGCCTACAAACGATGATCTCCCTCAAGCCTGGAAATCTTCTAAAGATCATCCAATTGACAACATTCTCGGAGACATCACAAAGGGAGTCACTACTCGATCGAAGCTAAGTAACTTCTGTTATCACTTCGCTTTCGTGTCACAAATGGAACCTAAAAATCCTAAGGAAGCCCTACTCGATGAACATTGGTTTCTGTCAATGCAGGAGGAACTAAATCAGTTTACTAGAAATGAGGTTTGGGACCTTGTCCCTCCTCCGCGAGGTCATCGAGTAATTGGCACCCGATGGGTGTTTAGGAACAAGCTGGACGAAAATGGGGTAATAACTCGTAATAAGGCGCGTTTGGTCGCGCAGGGGTATAACCAAGAGGAGGGCATCGACTATGAGGAAACTTACGCTCCGGTTGCCCGACTCGAGGCTATACGCCTTCTTCTTGCTTTCGCATGTGCGAAAGATTTTAAGTTATTCCAAATGGATGTCAAAAGTGTGTTTCTTAACGGATACATAAATGAAGAGGTTTACGTGGCACAACCTCCGGGTTTTGAATCTCATGAGTACCCCGATCATGTTTATAAACTAAAATGGGCATTGTATGGTCTCAAACAATCTCCTAGAGCTTGGTATGAACGCCTAAGTAAATTTCTACTTGATCAAGGTTACTCAAGAGGAAAGGTTGACACGACCCTCTTTATTAAACGTCAAGGAAAGCACTTGATATTAGTTCAAATCTACGTTGATGATATAATCTTTGGATCGACTAACATGAATCTCGTGAGAGAGTTTTCTGTTCTTATGCAGGGTGAATTCGAGATGAGTATGATGGGAGAGCTCACATACTTTCTCGGCTTGCAAATTAAACAATTCAAGGAAGGAACTTTCGTGAGTCAAACAAAGTATTGTTTGGACCTTCTCAAGAGATTTGACATGGAAAAATCCAAGTCCATAGACACCCCCATGCCTACATGTGCAAATTTGAATAAGGATGAAAGTGGTAAGGACGTAGAGGTAAATAGGTATAGAGGTATGATTGGATCACTTCTCTATCTCACTGCGTCGCGTCCTGATATTATGTTTAGCGTGTGTATGTGCGCAAGATACCAATCATGTCCTAAGGAATCCCACCTAAAAGCGGTTAAAAGAATACTTCGATACCTATCCGGTACTCCAAAGTATGGCTTGTGGTATTCCAAAGGTAGTGATTATTCGTTGTTAGGTTATTCCGACTCCGACTTTGCGGGTTGCAAGTTGGATAGGAAAAGCACTAGTGGTACTTGTCACTTGTTTTCAAATTCTTTGGTTAGTTGGCATAGCAAAAAGCAAGTTTCAGTTGCTTTGTCAACCGCCGAAGCGGAATACGTTGCCGCCGGAAGTTGCTGTGCTCAAATCCTGTGGATTAAGCAACAACTATTGGATTTTAACCTCAAACTTGAATGTATCCCAATCCTATGTGACAATACCAGTGCTATTAATCTCACAAAGAATCCGGTATTGCACTCTCGTACTAAACATATCGAAATTCGACACCATTTTCTTCGTGATCATGTTGAGAAAGGCGACGTTGTATTTGAACATGTTGACACTAAGAATCAACTAGCGGATATCTTTACTAAGCCGCTAGCCACCGAACCTTTCTTTCATATTCGTCGAGAACTCGGTATTCTCGACATTTCGGAACGGGAGTCATAATTTACTCATTTCAGCTTATTTCATTCGCATCTATATTTTGTACTTCTAACAAGTTTGATGTTTTTGCAAGTACAAGTATGGTGTTTATCAAGCTTATCCGGCATTGAGGTGATATTGTTCCTCTTCCCTCTCTTTCTATACATACAAGTGTTATTTGTGATCTCAAAGTAAAATATATTAACTATGGTGCATATATGAATCATCTGTTGTGTATCTAAAATTGCTTGATTGAACATTTTTGTTGTGGCACTATTGTCTGCATTCATTAATCATCATGTAATATGAAACCAGGCAAAATTCTGCATTTTCAGGTCTTGAGTCGACCATACCAGAACATAGGTCGACGCACGCTGTTAAACTTTTAAAATTATTGAAATTTTTAAAGCATGCATCGAGGCATGCAGAGCTATGGTCGACGGCTCGCTGAAAAATTCAGTTTTTCTGGCTGTTCGTTTCAGTCTCCTCATAAATGGTAGTTACATGCATCCATTCATCTTCCTAGGGAGTTGCATCTATTCTCTCCACTATTTTTTTTTGTCTCTTTCACTTTCCAACAACCCTAGGTTTTCTCTTAAAAAGGGTGAAATTCTTGGTCTAAACCCACAGCAAAAACCTCTCATTTCAGAATTCTCCAACCTCTCACTATCCACCAAAAATCTCTACCCATGGCTTCATCTTCTCACAGACCCACTAAAAAGAGGTCAAGAGGGTCAACTTCTGCTTCAATACCCATTACCCCCGAATCTCTTGTTCATCCATCTCTCCGAGAGAACTTCAACAAGGACATTGGTCGAAGAAAGGTTGTACGACAACATGCATTCTATGAACTTGTCGCCGAACGCATGCATCTTGGAGAAATTATGACCTTTCTCACATATCACGGCATTGAGAGATTTCTTGAATGCAATGCCAAGTACAGTGAAGACCTGGTACGTATTTTCTATACTGGTCTCAATGATAAATTTCATGGTGAAAACTTCCACTCTGTTATAGGACCCACTCAGGTATCTCTAAATTCTGAAATTTGGACCAAATATTTTGATATGACTGTTGAGGAAAATGAACCTCCTCTGGCTGAAGTAACTGATTCACGCACTATTGAAGGTTATGAGTTCAAAACTGCTTTGAATGGTATGCTTAAGCGACCCTATCCTGACCATATTGTGAACAGTGCGGCTTTCCCACGATCTGTCACTTCAGGTAAACTCAAAACTTCAGCAAGAATTCTTCAATGGATTGTGGCGCGCATCCTGCGGCCCAAACAGGGTGGATTATCGAGGGTGGAACAGGCTGAAGTTCATCTCATACATATTCTGGGTCACGGCATCAAAATCAACTGGCCGTATTACATTGCGAGTCGTATGTATGAATTACGTGACTCCAAACGAAGTACGACACTCGCCTATGGATCCTTCATCCAAGAAGTCCTGAATTCTGCAAATGTGAATTACCCCTCCTTTGCATACACTTCCATTTCCACTGACAAAGAATTCAGTCCAAAAGTTTTCTCAATGATGGGATACGTCTGGATTCGTAAATACCAGAAATACAAGTTCTATCGCCGCGCAAATATGCCTCAGTCAGAATCATCAAGTGAAGAGAGTGCAGATGAGTCCGAAGGTGAAGAGAATGAAGCAAGTGCAGATGGTTCAGATGAAAGTGAAGAAGACCAAGAACAGGATACACAGGCTGCTGACACAATGCAACCAGACCAAGCTGATCATACAGAGCATCAAACATATGAGCCTCCAGACAACTATCAAGAGCCGCCACCAAGTATCAACCTCAACTATCAAGAGCCGCCACCAAGTTTCAACCTCAACTATCAAGAGCCGCCACCAAATTCCAATCTCAATAATGACTGGACTGCTTACACGGGTCAACAAGAAACTGACAGTGAGGAAAACAACCAAGGCTGGGGTGAATGGCAATGAACTGGGTGGACCACACTTGGGAGATTCTATCAGCCCTATCAATACAGCTCTGAGGCACCTCCTTCTCCTCAACAACCATCCAACAACTCCGACATTCTGGAAATGATGCAGTCCATGCAATTAGACCAACGTAATTTCATGACCACTATGTAGGAACAACAACAGAACTTTATGAGAAGTCAGGATGAACGGATGGCACAAGTTCACTCTGAGCTGCAAACTCAAAATGAACGGATCAGTGGAATCTCCACACAGCTGGATGCTCGCTTTGAGATTCTCGTTCACTCCCATCAAGCTGAAGAACGGGCAATTACTGAGAGTCTGGATTTCCTGAACAACATCACTGAAGAATTCACTGACTTAGCTCATCCTCAACGTCACCCCTATTTCTATGAGACGCGTGGCCGTGGTCGTGGACGTGGACGGGGTTATTAGCTTGTGTTCGCCGTATTATGCTTTCATTTGTTGTTTTGAAGTTCATGCATCATAAGTCTCTTTCGTTGTTTTGTTTTGCAAACTTTGTTATGGTGTTTGGTTTAATTCCTAATTTCTGTCCAGACTTTATGTGCTACTACTTTATGTTTCGTATCCATCTTATGTATTAATCTTGGTGTATGCTTAATTATCATCTGTTGGCTATATTTTATTGGTTTTTCTCTTGATTTTATGTTTGTTATATTGTTAATCCGTCAAGACTTTATAGCTCTCGTTTTCTTTTTGAAGTTGTCAAAGGGGGAGGAAAGCGTCAACCATCACAACTGCTTCGACTGAAAAAGAAAGGGGGAGAGCGTAGACATCGCATGTTGTGTTCAACAGGTTGTCATCATCAAAAAGGGGGAGAATGTGAGGGCAAGCTGTCTCACAATACAGGCCTCCGAGTTTTTCGATGATGACAAAACAAATTAGAAGCATCATGCTATATCTCTGTTTTCATTGCTATACCTCTTGTTTCGGTGTTAGATCGTTATACCCTAATATGTGTCATTACTGAATGTAGCAGGATATGCAAAATGGAAAAAGTTGTTAATTTTGCAGGTTTCTAAGCAGTGAGTCGACCATACAGTCGGCGCATGAAGCCTGGCATTTCTCACGGCTCAGCGCATGGAAGCTATGCGTCGACCGTACAGTCGGCGCATAAGTGAGTCAATGAAATAGTATTCAAAAAACTTACACATGAATTAGGCCTAAAGCCCCTCCCCAAAAATTCTAAGAATACCTATTAAAACAAAATATCATAATAACATTTAAAAAGAAGTCAAATAAGTGACATGGGAATATAAAGAATTAACATCAAGTTTAGCTTTTTCATTTAGCAAAAATCTGAGATCCATAGCAGTATTTCCAAAAATGAAATCATAAATGATTTATCTTTTAGAAAGGAAAAACATTAAGCTAAGCATTATTCTAAAACAACATCATATATTCATTTACTCATGTTGCAATGCAAACAAAGGATTCAAAAAAAAGTCTCAAATTCTATCCACCCTTTCATGCCTAAATCCAACATAAACTAACAAAATAGTCCGTTTAAATACCATATCAATACCATAGCAGTGTGTTTGAAATTTTGTAAAATAATAACATCATGAGAATTCATAAATGCAAGCATCAATAGAATCTATTGGTATCAGGTTAAGAAAATTTATTCAGAATATTACCAAAGGCTTCCAAAGCAAGCAAACAAAATATCCACCATAACTACGAAATCGAATATAATCACACCGTAACCGACTCAACAATCTTGAGATGAAACCCTTACGGCAGATCCATCATCAGAGTCAAAACATTTGAAAACTCTAAGCTCGTGTTGCTGTTCGAAATTTCTGAGTTTGCTGCGGAATCGAAGTTGATACTACCGATTTAATTTGTTGTTATTTGAACACGGTTGTGAGGAAAAGCTTAAAAGATTGACTACCATCAACTACGAGTGAGTAAGACTAGCGAAAATGGAGGATGAGGTGGCCGGAAACACTTCGTGTACCCACTGTACGGCGGAGTTGCGTTGTTACTGATGTTACGAAACCGAAACGAAGACTTGTTGTTGTGGTTGTAGGTGGAGGGTTTATGTGCCGATGGTGGTTTGAGAGAAGGGAATAAATCACGACACAGTGGTGATTTGCGAAAAAGCACGAAAATCGCGGTGTGGTGGTGGTTCCGTTTTTTAAGGTGATAGGAAACAGTAGTATTGAGGGTCAAAGAAGAAGAGAGATTGAAGGAGGCGTATTTGTGTGGGTCATGGTGTAAGGCGAAAGAATGAAAAGAAGGTTGGGAAAGAGACGAACGAAGAAGAAGGAAAGTTTCTCCTTTCTTCTTTTTTTTTTTAATCTGTGAACTCATCCAGTCTCCCCTTATCTCTTCTCTCTGCCTCTTTTTATTCTTTTTTATTAATTATTATTAATATTATATTACTATTAATATTAGAATTATTATTTAAGAATTGCAATTGGTCAAGATGATGAAAATTTCAAACCCAACAAATTTTGAACGGACAAGTGTTTTAATGACATGGTGAAAATGTTTATATATATTTTTTAATTTTTTATCAATAAAATAAAATGTTAAAATATGATTGGTTGATGGCAAAAAAAATAGAGGATTATGCATGTGCACCCTTGATTAAATTTAAATCCAACGATTCACATTTAATCAAAGAAACACACCTAATTAAAAATGTCAAAGTTTCCCCTTTCTAGAAGTTTTAATTAATTTAATAGAATTAAATCAATTAAAAACCACAAAAATTCACAACTTATTAAACAAATATGCTAAAAATAAAATGCAAGCATGGAAAAATCTGTGAGGGCAAGCTGTCTCACAATACAGGCCTCCGAGTTTTTCGATGATGACAAAACAAATTAGAAGCATCATGCTATATCTCTGTTTTCATTGCTATACCTCTTGTTTCGGTGTTAAATCGTTATACCCTAATATGTGTCATTACTGAATGTAGCAGGATATGCAAAATGGAAAAAGTTGTTAATTTTGCAGGTTTCTAAGCAGTGAGTCGACCATACAGTCGGCGCATGAAGCCTGGCATTTCTCACGGCTCAGCGCATGGAAGCTATGCATCGACCGTACAGTCGGCGCATAAGTGTTTTAATTTTCCACGGTTCAGCGCATAAAGACATGCGTCGACCGTGCCACTCAGCGCATGGTGCTGAGGATTTCCCACGGGTCAGCGCACGCCGACCCTATGGTCGACCGTTCGCGCGCTGTGCTGTTTTTCTTGCTGTGTTTAAAAAATTTGTTTTGTTGGCTGTTTTGGTTATTACTATAAATAGAGTTTTGTTCATTTTTAACAACTAACAATTGAAAATCTTGAGTAAATTGTCAGGGCAAGAAACGTGAAATAGGTGCAACAAATTTCTTCATCTTCATCCCTCACACAACACACAAATCCACAAATATACACAATCATTTTTGCTGAGATTAGTGTCTTGTTCAAAGGGTGATAAGGTTCGAACGCGTTGATTGAAGATCCGGTTCGAGTGGAAATTGGGGCAGGTGTTTCTTGCAAGAAAACCTTGAGGGTTTTACCCATCAAGACTAGAAGGTTTTGAGGGTTTTTGATACGGAATAGTTCGTTCAACATTCAAGCAGGTGCGAAGGTAATTGATCAACGGAAGGTTCATCAATTTAGTAGCGAGGGCGTTGAAGTGTTGAAGACTTTCCGGGTTTGATTTGTTGGTGTCTAAGATCAACCGAGCCGAAGGTTTGAACAACAGAAGGTTTTTCATTAAGATGGCTGGAACCGGAGGTCATTCACAACAAATTGAAGGGCTTGATTCATCTTGAATCAAGGTGCAAGAAGAGATAGCAAGCATCAACAACATTTGAGATTGTTTGTATCATTGTCTATCAACTCTTGTGTAAACTGTTCATTCCAACAGGTGATATATATTCAATATAATCTCAACTCTAATTTTAGAATTGAGGGCAGACGTACCCCGAAGCGAGGACGACGGGGGAACTGCCTCATCAAATCGTGTGTTCTTCATTTTCTGTCATTTTCAATTCAGCTTATAAAATAAGTGATTCTAGCTTAAGTGATTATTGTCAAACTGTGATACATATTGAGTAAGGTGTTGAAACTCTGTTTTAACTACTAAGTACAATAAGAATATTGTACTAAGGCATTTCCAATCTCTTACTCAACATAAATATCCTTTGTGATATTTGTGCACACAAACTGTTCGACAAAAGTCCTGAACTAAAATTGTCTTATTTTGCTTCTAGTTTTTGTGTGCCCAGTTTTTCATTGGAACTAGGTAACCTCGCAAATTGAAGTAAACAATTGATAAGCATAGTTTGTGTTGTGATTTTATTTTTTCCGAATTGTCATAAATCCATAGGCTTACGTATATCCGGTTTTCCAATAACCGTTCGTTTTTAGACTACATTTTTCCTCGGCCGCTTCCGCACTTAAAACATTTTCAAAACCAATTCTAAATTGGTAGCGCCGACTCAAATTTTAATCGGGGATCTATTCAACCCCCCCCTTCTAGATCCGTGCCATAGTCTAACAAAATCTAAATAATTATTTTGGACATTTTGATGAAAATATAAAAATAAATCAGGTGAAAATAAACAGAAATCGGGCGACAGAGATGCCTGAAGAATTAAATTGACTGCACACAAAGGATTAATGTGAAATAAATAACTTGGAAAGATGTAGCACTCAATCAAATTTTGAGAATTGACAGGGACCAGTAAAAGGCTTAGATTGATCAAAAGTGATTGAAAATTCGTCGAGAGATAAGTCGAGCGCGCTAGGTCAAGTTTTAATGGAAAGTAGGTCAAAATTATTAACGCCTACGAGCTTAAATTCAAAACTTTTCAATCACTGGTTTTTCTCATATTTCTGAGACACAATTCGACCAGTCCGTCTACATATCCAAGAATTTATTCTAGCTAATCATTTTTAGGAATTATTCATGCTGGAAAAACATGTTATGATGTACAAGTGATGCAAAATTGAAAATAAAGTTATACAAATGAAATTTGAAAAAGGCAGGACAAATTTGGGTATGACAGATGCCCCTATCTAATTGTCTTGAACTCGAGAACGTGTATGGTGTTCATTTTTAGGGTGGAAGTCAATTAGATACAAGAAGACCCTGAAATTTGTTCGAAAAGGAAGTAAAATACAATGAGATAAGATATACCAGAACGGGATAGAAGAATGCAAAAAGATGAATAAGATAACCTGATATTCTCGGGGTGATTGAAGAAGTCCCTTATCATTTAAGGTTCTTCGTGATACCAAAGCAGTATCTCGAGTGATAAATCTGCTGGGGAATAGTTGAGCAAAATTTCTATCAGAGGAAAAGTGTTGTCCAAACTCTGTAGGGGAAAAGACTTCAAGAAACTTTTTAAGACAGCCTCTGCTTGGGGAGTAACAAGAGCAACAACTGCTAGGGGTTATCATTATCAACTACATGGTTGAAGAATGACTTGCTAGGGAAGTAGGATTCCATGAGCACGTACGGGGTATCAACTCTCTTTAGAGAAATACTGCCGACTTTGATGGGGGACCGGATAAGATGCTTGCAAATTGACCCTGGATCCTGTTATGCTATGGCGTTGGGACAGAAATGCCATGCATCGCGATGCACAAACATTAAACTAAGATGCAACTACTAAGTAATTAAGATGCCTATGCAAATGATTGATCCATAATGTGCGTGAGAATGCAACTGGGTAACTGGATTTTTGGTAAGGCTTTATTTTTGGTTTCCCATGAGGGATTATTGCGGATTAGATGAAGGGAGGTGAAATGAATCACTGGGTATATCGGTGTATAAACTCGGGGGTTGAGAAAAGCAAATATTCTATCGAGTCGGGGGTTGAGAAACAATAAGATAAATTGTCATTAACTCGGGGGTTGAAAGAAAGGTAAAGTCAATAGAATCGACTCAGGGGTCGAGAAAATAAAGACAATATCGACTTGGGAGTCGAGGAAGTAAAAACATATCAACTCGGGGGTTGAAGGAGTAACAAGATATTAGCTCGGGGGTTGAAAAAGATGTAAAGAAAATATCGACTCGAGGGGTCGAGAACAAATCAAAATATCAACGTGGAGGTTGAAGAGGTAAAGATAACAATGATATCGACTCAGGGGTCGAGAACTATCAAGGTGATATATCAACTTGGGGGTTGAAGAAAATATAAAATATCAACTCGAAGGTTGAAGGTAAAGGAAAATATCGACCCGGGGGTCGAGAACATAAAGACAATATCAACTCGGGGGTCGAGAAACAATCAAAATATCAACGCAGGGGTTGAAGAAATAAAGACAATATCGACTCGGGGGTCAAGAAACATTAAGATATCAACACGGGGGTTGCAGGTAAAGGAAAATATCGACTCGGGGGTCGAGAGTAAAGGAAAATATCGACTCAGAGGTCGAAGGTAAAGGAAAATATCGACTCGGGGGTCGAGAAAAAAATCAAAATATCAACGTGGGGGTTGAAGAAATGAAAAAAATATCGACTCGGGGGTCGAGAAACATTAAGATATCAACACGGGGGTTGAAGGTAAAGGAAAATATCGACTCGGGGGTCGAGAGTAAAGGAAAATATCGACTCGAGGGTCGAAGGTAAAGGAAAATATCGACTCGGGGGTCGAGAACAGAAAAATAACAATGACTCAGGGTTTAAAATTTGTAATAATATGTCAACTCGGGGGTTGAAGGAAGAAATGGTTATGTTATGTATGCATATGATACATGTTAATTATATGTGATGCATATGTGAATGCAAGCAGGGGATTGGTTTTATGAAGTCGCCAACGGAGTGGACTTTTGGTAGTTGCCAATATGAATTGGACTTTAGGAGGTGCCAAGCAAGGTTAGACTTTTGGTGGTTGCCAAGAAAAATTGGACTTTTTGGTGGTTGCCAAGCAGGGTTGGACTTTATTTGGTGAAACGATTTGACTTCCCGACACTCGGTCTTGACGATGCTATGAACAGAGGAAAAATGTGGATGCTCTTGGGCCCCAAGTTGGATTTTTTTTTGCAGAAGTTGTGTACTTATTCCTAAGAGAACCTCACTTCTAGCTGATGTGCCATGATGGCTTGCAAATGATAGTATGAGCGCAGTGACGTAACTAAATCATGTTGGTTGTGCGAGCGTAGCGATTTAACCAATGAATGTTGATTGTGATTTTGCTCTGCCCCAGGGCTTTTGACACTTGTTGACCTCAACAATTACTACTGTCTGATATGGTCATCTTTGACCAACTTGAAAGTAAGGAGAGAAACTGTCCCTGTTCAACTAGTTTTCCCCAGTGTCTGGATCTTTGCAGTGGTTTGCCTTTATTTGAACCTCAAAAGCACTTGCCCCAGATTCACAAGGTCATGAGAAAGTCTTGATTCAAGCCAATATCAGTGAATGATCAAGTTCCTCTTTGATTGCTCTATGTTAGAATTTCCATTATGTTAAGTACTGATTTGCAGTTTAAAATTGATCATTCAAAAAATGGTAAATTTAATGCAACACTTATTCAAGTTTTGAAAAGATAATTTATTGGAAAATGTGTGACGATTGGACCGTTAGTCCAAGCATAGTGCTGATTTAGCTGGTGTGTGAAAGATATAGCAAGAATACGACACCAATGTAGAAGATTAGAAAATATGTAGGAGTCAGTTTACACAACCTTGTTGTAGCATGCTTTCAGAATAAACTCTGCCCCAATTAGGTCTTTTGAGGGTTGTAACATGGTCAGATTCACGGTTATAGAAACAAAGGATATAAGGCTCAAATTTAAATTTGCACCCACCCCTTCTTCGTGATAATTCTCCAGTCCTACATTAAGTTAATTCAACACACGCACTTAGATTTTGACGGTGTAAGAATGAAGATGAAAAATCAAAATTTCCTTAAAATGGCAGTCACTTTATTTTTCTTGACACGGATGTCAGTGACCCTTTTGATTTTTGACATAGTGGTCACCGAATCTTATTTCATTTTTGTTGAGGATTTGAAGACCTCTTACGTTTTTTCTCTTGATCCCTAACTTTTGCATGGACTGATTTTGTTCTTCGAGTCCATCAGGATTGCCTTGATTTTGCCTAAGTCTCCTTTTGAGGGGTTCGACTTAGCAGGCTTTTTATTTATTTATATTTTTGAAAGGCTTGTGACTGCCAAATCGTTGGTTATTGATGAACAATCGTCATATCTTTTGTATGTTGTCTCGTGATTTGAGCGGGTAATCAGGTTAACTGAACACTACCCATGCCCCAGGTTAAGCGTAAGGGTTTAGAAATCCAAAGGAAACTCCTACTTTTAGGCTCAAAGTGGTTAACTATGGACTAACTCCTTATCTCTCCAGTGTATGAGGATTTGAAGCAATTCCTGTACATCATTAGCGGGACTCTATCCAAAAGCATACTATCAGCAATTATGGGTATTTAGTTTTCGTCATCCTCCCTTAAATCTTTGCTAAACAGCAGTGCAATAAAGGAAGTAAAGTGGAATTTGTTTGTGATTTTTTTTTTTGAATAAATGAGAAAATGAGAGTGAATACGAATGGATTTGTTCAAAACGTGCATAATTATCATATTAACAATACCATTAATAAACGACAATGTCTAAAAGCAAATAGTACTTTAACATAAAAGAAACTACAAATGCGCAAAAATGATATGGAAACTGCCAGCATTGAGGAATTGGGCTTTTCATTCATAGTTGGGCTACCCTTCTTACTCATCGAGACCAGTATGATAACCTTCTTCATATTTACTCTCCGCAGCTTCTTCCATGTCATGGACTGATGGGATCGCCTGATCATATGAAGGATTGATGCAGATATGAAGACCTTGAGGCGTAAATGAGATTAGCTTGGAATCAATTGGATCTTGAACCTTGTTCTTGAACTGTTTTCAATCTTCGGTAGAATGCCCTATGACACCAGCATGGTAGCCGCGTCGTGCATTGGTGTCAAAGCCTAGTGGGTATGGAGGAACCACAGGATCCAAGCCCTTCGGCACTATTAGTCCACTACTGACCAAACGTGGTAGCACGTGACTGTATGGCATTGGTGACAGATCAAAGTGTCATTTTGGTCTTTGGTTATAGTAACGTCGTCGTTGTAGAGCATGCTGTTGTGTAATATGTTGTTGGTAAAAGGGACCTCTATTGATAGGAGGATATTGACCATGTGAAGAGACCAGAGTCACGCAGGTAGACCCATAGAATTACTGACTTTGAACAGTTAAGGTGCTTGGGTACGAAGGATAAGGTATCGAGGATGGAGCTTATGGAGCGTCCCAGATTGTATTGATTTCATCCTCATCTTCTTCTTGGGAGCTAACAACTGATTCACTTTCACTAACTGGTGTAACACCCCACTCTACCCTATACGCGTATTATAGGGAAATTAAAGAAAATACATCAGAGTTTTCAAAACACGTAGGATGTTGTCGCTACTGCGAAAATCGGCGCCGGCTGAACAGAAGAGTCGCCACCGTGCGTTATTTATCCCACGGGAGGGAAAGGAAATGCTCAGAGTAAACCTCGCACAACACGAGAAAGGTATGGTCGTCGCAACCAAAACCTGGATTCGGGAGTCGGTTACGCAAGGGGAAGGTATTAGCACCCCTCACGTCTGTCGTACTCGACGGGATCCATGCTTGTTTTCGGGTACGGATTGTTGTTCTATCTAAACTAAAGGTTAAGGGTTAAAAAGAAAATAAAATGAAAATAAAATGACTCGGCAAAGTATCGCACTTTATGCCTACGTATTCCCGTCTGGAACGAGAAATCAGAGTCAACGTAGTTCGCCTACCTACAGGAAAGGAGGGGAAGGTTGCTCGCTAGGATATCGCATCCTATGCCTACGTACTTCCACACTGCATGGAAGATCAGAGCAAACGTAGTTCGGGCCACGTATGACGCAAGTCTGTCTTGATTGATTTTATTCCTTCTGAAAAAGGTTTTTCTGATTAACAGTCTTGGCGGACAAAAATGACGTTTTTGATGAGTTCACATTCTTTTACGGAGGAAGTGTCTTTTATTGTGTTTGAAATTTTATTGTATTTTCTGTTTGTTTTGAGAAAGAAGAGATAGAACTCTAACCTACGGTTGCGAAGGGAATCAAACTAACCTAATGTTATCATGCAGGGGTTAAGACCTAATGTCTATCATACTCCTCTCTTGCACAGAGAGAAACAGAGATCCTAAGGGAATAGGCGGAAACAGAAACAATAACAGATATATACAGTAAAGCAGTAAAATGCATGGATGCAACAATACAAGCGAGGCAAGGGAGTCCCACTCAACCTCGAACCTAGAAAACAATAGGCAAAAGTGAACAGAATTCACCTTCAACCCAACAGGGTAAACAGCAAATAATACAGTCCAGAAAACCAATCAATACATCAGAAATGAAATACAGCAGAAAAAATAAACAGCCACAGCAGCTCTGCACCACATCAGTCTTCAAGCTTCAGCAAGCATCAATCTCCATCTCCACAGCCTTCAAGCAAGGTCTTTGTCAGCAACCTTCAGTCTACAATGGCTTTTCTTCAAGTCTCAACCTCCAGGATGAGGGATCAATCACAAGAGTGAATTGGGTGTTAAGCAATTAGTTGACTACCAAGGGTGGCAAACCAACTGCTACTAACACATAAGATATTTTCTCTCAAGAGTTCTATCCCTTAGACAGTAGCACCAAGCCTTCCAAAGGAAGGGGGTGAGTGTCTTAGAGAGACTCTGCATCATAGAGAGGAATGGAGGCAGTCAAGGCCCTCCATGTTTGAGAATCAAGCTTTCTAATCTAGAGCTCTGCCTAGCTCCTAAACCCTAATCTCCTCAACAGCTGCTAGCAGGAACCTCCTCATCAACTCTGGAAGTTGGTCTTCAAGCTCTGGATCTCCAATGGCTTCATCATCACAAGTCTTCAGCTCTCCCAATTCCCAGGAAATCCCAATACCCACACAGACAAACAGTAATCCCCAGAGGGCACACCACACCAATCAATCAAATATAGACATAATATACTAATAGCAGTAGTGGAATCCTAGTGATTTCTAAGGGATCTAATAACTACCCATAGTCCCTATAGTCCCATCTCTAAAATATTCAATCTCTAAGTCCTAAGGGAAATGATTCAATTTTCCTAAGTTATCACTTAAACCCTAATTTTATTCATGTTGTTTACACCTAAACTAAACACCTAAAATTAAGTCCTAAAAATGGGACCTAAATTGTATGTACAAGTTGAATATCTAAACTAAACAACCTAAAAAGAATGGATTAAAAATGTTAAAGCAACTATTAGAACAAAAATTAACGAATTTATGTACTAAACTAAACTTAACAAAATGCTATTTACAAGAAAAATGCATGAAAAATATTAAACAAAAATAAAATGCCAATTTTATTATTTCATATTTTTCTAGACAGAATAATGGACCTATAGCAAAAAGAACCAATTAAAACAAGCCATTTTCCATTTTTTTATGATTTTTTTAAAGATGTAAAAATATTAAAGGAAATTAAAACACACAAAATGGAAATTAAATGGGAGGGGGTGAGAAAAGCATTTGCGCTCAGTTGTTTTTATTAAGTGGGCCATGAACGTGGGGTGCAGATAGCAGAATCACTAGGCCCACGCGCGTCAGAAAAATAAAAGAAAAATTGAAAAGAAAAATTGAAAAGCCACGGTGCAGAAAGTAAGGGTTTTACGTTTAAATTTGGATTGGGCCCACGGTGGGGGTGCGAGTATCAAGACTGCATTCAGCCCAGGATTCACATTAATGAAACGCAGAGTTTAGATAACTCTGGTTTCCCTCCGCTTCTTTATTCAAATCGTGGCCGTGCGATTAACCTAACCAGTCAACTAATCTGGAATGATCTAACGGTGTGGAGATCATCTTCTCCAACACATCACCTAGGGTTTCAGTTCCATTTTCCATGCGCGCGTTTTCATCATCATCGTGCTCACTCGATTCTCAACGAAAATCAAAAATTCCAAGACCAAAAATGATCTAGCAATCACCAGGAACATGATCATACGTGTAGTTTTCTTTGAACCATCGTGCATCCTCCAAACAGAGAGCTTCAAAACTAGGGTTCCACCATTTTCTTCTGGTATCAACCTTAATAGAACTCCATCCTAATGATCTAAAATTGCTCTATATGCTACCCTCATCATTCTATGCTATCCCATGATCATTAAACCTCCATACACGGGTTGTTCTTGGAGATTAAAGAAATGGCACCCTGCCACGAAACCTCATAGAATCTCCTCTAAGTTTCAGAAAATGATCACCTAACCTAGCATGCTACTTCTACACCTAGAAATCTAACAGAAAGTACATAAATAAGGAGGTTTGATGAAGAACACTAACCTGTGAAATGGTGATGGTGAGTGATGCTAGAGATGGCTTCAAGGCTTGTAATGGCTTCCAGATGCTCCTCCAATGGTGTGCTTTCTTCTGTTTGCAATGGTTGTTGCTCAAACTTCTTGAATCACCTTATCCCCTTCTTCATGCAACTTGGAGTGAAACTTTGGATCTCATGAACCAGCCACGAATCCCTCTCAATTTTGTTTGCCAATTGCTCTATGATGATGGTAGATGATGATGATAACAAAAATTATGATGATTGATGCAGTTTCAATGAAGTTTGAAAGCAAAATGCAATATGGAGTTATGGAATCAAACTATGTAATGCAAGCAATCTCAATCACCAACCCCTGCACAAATGGCTTCATTTCATTATATAGGTGATGATTAACAGAATGAGAAGTTTCTAGATTGCTCTTGGAGGATTCTAGAAAGTTGTGGAAATTTCAAGGAAGTTCCCTTTTGATGATATGTTGAATTCTCTTATCTCATGCTTACACCTTTGTAAACTTGTGTCAAAATCTCCTTTCATGAGATATTGGGAGTGTAGGTGTGGAAAAACAATGTTGGTTTTGCCTTGTGTTGAACTTCTCATGTGTATCTTATTATGCAAGTAACAAAATAACAAAGCAAGTCCAAAAATCAACCCTTAACTCAAAAAAGTGGCTGAACCAATGTCTTTAAAATGATGTTGGGAATCAATTTGGTATATTGGATGACCCATATTGGATTTGTAGATCTCTCACACCAATTTTTTATTTCAACTTTTTCAACTTATATGCCTTTTTTAGGTCATTTTTCACCAACTTTGGTCAAGTCTCATTCCATGCATTTCCAAACTTCCATGACTTCTTTTCTAGACTTAAAATGACATTTTGAGCAACTTTGATGTTGTGAAGTTTTTCATTTGAAGCTCCCTTGTATGAGTTTTAGGCATGGGCTAAGAATGACCTGTAATCACCAGATGACCAAAATACCCTTTGTTTGCCAAGACCATAAGTAGAGTTCCACAAATCATATAAAGGCATACTATACCATTCTAGAAAGCTAAGACAATGAGGAACAATTCTTATGTTTACCAGAAATTCATTTGAAATCTCCTTGAGGGGTAAACATTGCATGGAAGTCAAGTCACTTTCACAGACAAAATTTCAGATACCTCAGATGACCTGTAACTTGCAAGGACCATAACTTGAGTTCTATAAATCTCCTCAATGTCTTCTACCACTCAAATTAAAGGTCTTGAGATCCTCTACAAGTTTCATGTTGGCGAAGGATCCATTTGAAGCTTGCATTTTGACTTATCTTGCTTGGAAATTTGACCTAAACTAGGGGATTTTACACAGAAACCCTAATTTAGAAACTCCTCTTCTCCTTGATTTCTCTTAAATTCTTCTTAGCATATCACCATATCCTTCTTCACATGTCAAATGATGAACCCCACATCTCTCCAATAGCCCTTAATGCCTTTCAATCAATCCTTTGATCTAGGGTTGACCCAGGGTTGACCCAGATGAAACCCTAGTTGACTGTCTTCATCCCCAACTCTTATGACTACACCAATGACTTGTCTCCTTCTAAAAATGTCTTTCTAAGTCTCCCATGAGGCCCAGATACTCCCCATGCTCAGCCCACAGCTCACACTTTCCTTGATGATCCCCAGATACCCTCAGATAGGAGATGGATGCACTTGCTTGATCTATTGACTTCCCAGCTTTCAAATTCTTTCTGATGACTTGAATGAGATTAAATTTGGATAATAACCTCTTGATAGGCTCATATAGATGAGAATAATGATTGGTCCCCTGTTGAATGACTTGCTATGCCTATGCTATGCCGATGATTAGACTATGCACATGACTCTATATGCAAATGCTAATGATATTGAAACATAAACCAAGTGAATAAGGTTGGGCAAATTTTAGGGTGCAAAAGCTGCCCCTATTCAAGCGACTTGGACCCGATTGGATGAAGAGCCCGGAGCTTTCAGACATTCGCGGTACGAGACGGTTGAATACTAAGAACCCGGAAATTTGCCAACCGCAGAAACAAACTGCGCCCCTGCTTGGGGAACGACATTCGTCAGCTGAATCTGGCTGTTATGGCAACCCACTGATGCATTAACGACCGTGCTGGGGATGACTCGTCTGTATTTCATCAGGAATAAATCGTCCACGTTAGGAGTAAACTTTTGTCTGGATTTGTCCGCGTCAGGACTACACTTTCCACGTTAGGAATAACATTGTCCACGTTAGGACTCACCCTTCCACGTAAGGAATAACCGTTCCACGTTAGGAATAACACCATCCACGTTAGGAATAACATCGTCCATGTTAGGACTCACCTTTCCCAGTAAGGAATAACCTTCCACGTTAGGAATAACACCGTCCACGTTAGGACTCACCTTTCCACGTAAGGAGTAACATTTCCACGTTAGGAATAAGACTTCGTCTGGATCTGTCCGCGTCAGGACTAAATTTTCCACGGTAGGAATAACATTCTTCCACGTTAGGAATAAACTTTTTCCACGTAAGGAATCATCTTTCCACGTAAGGAATACTATATCAATCTGTCCACGTAAGGACTCCAATCTTTCCACGTAAGGAATGCAATCTTTCCACGTAAGGAATCACAAACTTTTCTTTTTCTTCCACGTAAGGAACATGCTTTCTTTCCACGTTAGGAATACTTCTTCTTTCCACGTAAGGAATACCATTTCTTCTGAATCCGTCCACGTTAGGACTAAATTTTCCCCGTAAGGAATACATCTTTCCACGTAAGGAATCTATCTTTTTCCACGTAAGGAATACAATCTCTCTTTCCACGTAAGGAATCCATTCTTTCCACGTTAGGAATCACCTCTTTCCACGTTAGGAATACACTCCTTTGATCTGTCCGCGTCAGGACTAAACTTTCCCACGTAAGGAAACAACTTCTCTTTCCACGTAAGGAATCAACTTCTTTTCCATGTTAGGAACCACAATCTTTCCACGTAAGGAATACCTTTCTTTCCACGTTAGGAATCACCATTTGATATGTCCGCGTAAGGACTCAATCTTTCCACGTAAGGAATAAACTCGTCTTTCCACGTAAGGAAACCACTTTTCTTCCACGTAAGGAATGCTCTTGATATGTCCACGTAAGGACTCTAATCTTTCCACGTTAGGAATCAAACTTTGATCTGTCCACGTCAGGACTAAACTTTTCCACGTAAGGAAACAACTTCTCTTTCCACGTAAGGAATCAACTTCTTTTCCACGTTAGGAATCAATCTTGATATGTCCGCGTAAGGACTCAATCTTTCCACGTAAGGAATACCAACTTTCCACGTAAGGAATCACCATCTTTCCACGTAAGGAATAACTTGTCCACGTAAGGACTCCCCCTTGATATGTCCACGTAAGGACTCAATCTTTCCACGTAAGGAATCACCATCTTTCCACGTTAGGAAACCATATTCTTTCCACGTAAGGAATCTCATTTTTCCACGTTAGGAATCACCAGTCTTCCACGTAAGGAATAACTTGTCCACGTTAGGACTACATCGTCCACGTTAGGACCCACCTTTCCACGTTAGGAATAACTCTCTTCTTGATTCGTCCACGTAAGGACTCCAATCTTTCCACGTAAGGAATAAACTTGCTCTTCCACGTAAGGAACTGAAACCTCTTTTTCCACGTAAGGAATAAAATCGTCCACGTCAGGACTCATGTTTCGTCAGGACTCGGGCATCTTCGACCCGCTGGGGAATTAAAACTTGTCCACGTCAGGACTCACATCTCCTCTGTTGAGAAAATAAAACTTGTCCATGTCAGGACTCACTTCTTCATTGGTCCCAACCCACAAACTTCTTAGCACTGACGTGACAGCGACTTTGAGGCGGACTCTACTGGGGATATCTGGAAACCAAACTACCGGATGCCTGTTCTGATGACCGGAGGCAACTTCTGAAATTCTGATTCATGAAACCCCTTGATGACAAATAACTCTGCTTGGGAATAAAGAGAAACTTATCCTGGTAACTCTGTGGGGAATACTGCCGAACTGACATTATCATTGAATGTCTCATGCCGAGATCTTGAATGTTTGGTAATTCATTTGAGCAAGAGCTTTCTCCACCTGCTGGGATACAGAAACCTCTTCAGCAAAATAAATGCTGAAGATAATGCCAACTCCGCTGGGGATAGCCAGGTGCTACAGAATTATTCCAGCAAAATAAATGCTGGAAGAGTGAAGTCAACCCTGCTGGGAAATTGGGAACCTAACCAAGCACCTCGTTGAAGGAACACCCTGCTGGGGAACATAACTCTGCTGGGGAATGGCAGATGTGCCAAGTATGATCGAACTTCTGCTGGAGAGTGAACTGATATCACACGGTATTCCGGCAAAATAAATGCCGGGATGCACAACCAACTCTGCCGGGGAGAGTCTTAATCTTCGAGTTCCACTGGGAGGAAAGAACACTTGCTGAAAGGAGAGAACTCCGATTCGGGGATACTAACATGCCCCAGTCTGTATTTTTGCATAGCTTCTTCTCGAAAGGAAATCCTAGTCGGGACTCTATCTTGAAATAGCTTGCCCCTGATTGACTGATTCGTGGAACAATGCCCATAGCTATGAGAGATTTGCCAAATCTTGACCTGACTGCCCCAGATTTACTGATTCTAGGATGACTGACTCTACCTGAATTAATCAGTATAGCTTGCCCCAGTTCACGAAACATTTGGGCATTCTGCATTTTATCCTGATCAGACCTTCCACTGTAGGAATTTTTCGTGTTGGCATGCGCTTACTCGCAAGTAAAACAGGTTGTTCTGCATAAAAGATATATTAAACGCAGTGTATATAACAGTTTCGAAATCCAAGTTTGTTCACTGAAAAAATTTTGTGACATGTAATGAATCAATTATCAAAATGTCAATATGAAAGCTGGTAAGAGGAACCCTTTTAGGAGTCAGAATCGACGAGATCCTTACTGACGTATGCTCTTGACCAAAACCTGTTTCAATTAGGACTTTTTCGGGTTGTAACGTGGTCAGGTTCACGGTTAACAAGGAAAGATATAGGCTCAAAATTTATTTCGACCCACCCATTCTTCGTGATGTTCTCCAATCCTATGTTCAGCTAATCTGACTTCAGCGTTCACCTATTAGAGGTGGAATGATAGGAGTGATGGTTCAGGATACCACACATTTTTTTGTTTTTGAGTGACAGTCATTTTCCTTTCGTCTTTGGGTGCCTAGAGCCACACAACTTTGTCCTTTTCGAGGATTTTTTTTCTTTTCTTTGACAATCCTTTTCGTCTTTCGTTTTTTTTCATTCCCTAACTTTTGCCTGGACTGAGTATCTTTTGAGATTCTTTCGATTTTCCAGTCCAGCGGGATGCCCCTGTTTTTGCCTAAGTCATTTGTTTTCAAGCTTTGACTTAGCGGGCTTTTGATTCTTTTCGCTTTTCGTTTTTTTTTTCCGAACAAGTCGTGTGACACTGGTTTGTCTGACCTTTTGTGGAATAATGTGACTGTTTCACTCTTTGTCGGCAAGGTTTAACCATTGTGGTTCTTTAGGCACGACCTATACAAGTGTGATTTATCCTCAAACGGCCACTCCTTTCGTAATTCGAACGCTTGGTCAAACTAGCTGATACCTACCCTGCCCCGGGATAAGATTTAGGGTTTTTTCATTTTCAAAAAGGAACTCCTACTACTGGCTCGAAAGGGGTTATCAAAGGATTATTTTCCTTATATCTCCGGTGTTTATGGATTAAAACAATGCCTGTATTTCATCAATAAGTTTTTTATCCAAAAGCATACGATCGGAATATTATTCGTCATCTGTTTTCGTCATCCTCCTCGGAGTCCTGCTAAAACAAGCATTAAGCATTAAAGAAACACAAAGAGTGAACACGACTGGATTAATTCAAAACATGCATATTCATTTCGTTTATTAATATCAATTGAAAAACAACAAGTTTTAAGAGCGAAATTTGCAATTACACAGAAAAGAAACTACAAATGCGAGGACATGAACAAGATAACATGAAAAAATGTCGGTGTCTCAGAACTGGACTTCCTGCACTTTGACTTATTGGCGAGTCAACCATCCTCAGAAGCTATCATCAGGGTAGTCTACTGCTGTCTCGATCTTCTCTCAACGGCCCGATCAAATCTGGGAAACTTTTTCATCACCCCGGCTTTCGCTTGTCTATGGCCTTGCACCACCTTGGGGACCCTATCAGAGAAGTTAATAACCCTGCTGTCGATCAAATCTTAGACGTTATGCTTGAACGCGTGGCAACCTTCAATATCATGTTCGGGAGCCCCTGAGTGGAATTCACAGTGCCTGCTTGCATCATAGCCATCCGGCAGAGTGCCTGTTATTGGCGCCAGAGTTCTTTTCTCCACCAAGTTCAATCTTAGTAGTGTCTGTAACAAATCTGCGTACGTTGAGGGAGGCTTCTCAAACACCCTCCTTGGCCCCTTTCCTTGAATTCTTTGTTGAGCCGGATACTGGCATCTTGTATGCTGCTGGCTTTGCTCGGACGATTCTTTAGGCTCAAGCGCTATCATCCTTAAATTCAACCCTGGCATCGGCAACTGTTGTGGACATGGGGACTTACCCTCCAGCAGCTCTGGGATATACCTCGATTTGTCTGCAACCTCTGGCAGAGAAATGGGAATATCAGTCCCTGAAACTTTTATGCCCCCTGGTACAAACTCAATTATTTTCTCATCCAGCAAATCTTGAATCTTATGCTTAAAAGCTTTGCAGTTTGCAATGACATGCCCCGGTGCTCCGGAGTGGAATGCACAATGGGCGTTCAGGTCATAGTCTGATGGCGGCTGCCCTGTCAGTGGGACCAAAATGCGGGGCTCAGCCAGTTGAAGTTGGAACAAGAGTTGCACTAGCTGATCATAATCCACAGGGATCTCATCAAATACTCTGTTAGAAGACCTCATCCTCTTACCACACCTCCTTGAGTTATCCTGAAAGGTCAATTGCGACTGCTGACGAGGAGAATCCTGAGCTTCGAATCGTGGAGAGGGTCTCTTGCGCCTATCATGCGTGGGTAATGGTTCTTCAGACCCCTGAGGAGCAGATAAGCCAGTCGCGTCTTCAGACATTTGCCCTCCTTCTCTCCTGAGTACGTTCCTTAATATTTCAGCCATCAACGCTATCTGTGCCTTCAATCGGCAGTTCTCTTCTTCTAGCGTCTCTTGATTCGAGCGCAACACTTGCATGTCTTTCATGAACTGCCCCAGCTGGCCTTGAACATCCGTTAATTCTGCTTGAACCTGCTTGATGGCTACCCCCACAAGTTGGCGTATGCGGCCTGGGAGAAAACCATGATTCTCTAGCTGAGCAAAGTCGGTAGCCCTATCATTAGCCCGTGCAATCAGAGGCTGCACCATATTTTGCAACTGTTTCTGACTCTCGGCCATGGCTTCCATTACCTGTATGAGCCGTATTATGTTGTCGTGCACCTCTTGCATCTCAGTCTGATCCTGACTCATGACTTCCTAACTGTCGTTTCTGGTTGAATGTCCGAGAATTCTTTGGTTGCTAATCTTGGAGGACCTGGAAGATACAGGAGATGAGATACAGTTTAATAATTACCTGTAATGCAGTATGAATATGAATGCAATGCAATGTGTGTGTCCGTGCATTAGGGAAATTCAGTCCCCGATTCTAGTGTGAAGGTGCCGGTGCAGTGACAATGCTAGCAATACAAAGATCGGAGCTGAATCACAGAACGCTTCATATATTGCAGAGAAAACCAATAGGCCAAGAATACAATGTTACTGAGTATAATAAGAAGGCATGACCTCAACCAACAGTCCTGGTGATGGTCAGCACTGTGCAAATAAAGCATACAAGTCAGTACAAGAAATGTTCAAGTACTCCCATAAGCCTGATACTCTTCTATCAACTTCTTGGTCTCTGGATGACCTGGTCGAGTAAGCAGCCCTTCAACAAGTTGGTTTCTTTTCTTATGAACACGTCGCACGTCTCCAACAGTTTCTTCCCTTGTCCCTTCTCCGAAGCGATCTTCTAACTTCCACTTCTGAGACATGGCTTTGTTCCTGCCTTCGATAGCCTTGTTCAACGCTTTTTGGAGACTATACCTGGACATCACTTCTTCTTCGCACTTATTGATGCTGGACTTCAACTGCTCTTCGAGGTCGGAGATTTGCTGCTTCAACTTATCTTCCCTCTTCTTATTGTTGGTGAGCGTAGCATTCCAAGTCTTATTGCAAGAAGAGATCTCTCGGTGTGCTGCGTCGAGCGCTTTCTTTTTGGATTCAAGCATGTCATGGGAGCTTCTGAACTCTTGCCCCAGACGTTCGCGCTTTTTCCTCTCCTCAGTCAACTCAGCCCCTAATCTGCTCATTAGCTCAATATGCTGTTGGAAAGCATGCACGGCCTTGTTTTTCTCGCTGCGTATCTGGGCTAGCTCTTGCTCTAACCCTTCGTTGATCTTTATCAAGGCTTCTTTTTCTTTCACCACTTGCTCGTAGGCCTCCCTAGAAACAGTAGTTGGCTCTGCTACCGGAATAGGAACAAGGGCTGGTGCATCTGGAAACGGCATCCGCAACTGACTGGCTCTCTCCTGGATCCAAACCCTGTAAGGTGCATAGGCCTGACAGTCATTCTTCCCTAACAACAGCTTCCCTCTTCGATTAATACGCGTCCAGGCATGCTGCAGCTTGGCTAGTAATTCCCCCTTCACGTCTCCGGTGAAGTACAGAGATTCTTGTACTTCTTCCTCCTTTGGTGGGTTCTTCAGCGCATATTCGAACTGACGGACCAACAGAGATGGGTTGTAGTTGATACACCCTTTCCTTCCTATTAATGGAACATTAGGATACCCAGAACAGCTAAAGATAAGCTCAGATCCCAGCAAATCTCTATCAAACCACTCAATGTCTTCAGAAGTTAACCTCATCATATGCTCTGGCCAGTCGGGCGTGATTGCATTATCCACGAAAGGTCCCCTCGAGGGAAGATGGCTCTTGAACCACATATACAGCAAAGGTACGCAACAAGAGACGTTCTTGCCTCTCCTGTTTTCATTCCTGTAGTGCATCGAATGGTAAAAATCTCCGATCAGCGTTGGTACTGGGTTACCAGCAGCAAATAGATGAAATGCGTCCATATCCACGAAGTTTGGGAAGTTAGGAAACAACACTATCCCATAAATGCAGAGGGCCAAAATAGCGTTAAAGACCACCCAACACCCATTCTTGGCGTACTCTTGAGGCTTACCAACCAGAAACTGAAGAGAAAAACCTGGAACCCCTCGCCACGCAGTCATCAATAACTCAGAAGCATTCATATGCAGGGCCTTGGCTAAATCCTCCAACTTGGGCTCAGCGGCTGAGTGAATAAAAGGAACTGCATTCTGAACTGGCAGCTCAGTAAACTCTACATACTCCTTCATGGTAGGCCCCAAGATAAAGTCCGCAAACGTGAAACATCTCAAAGCCGGGTCATAGAATTGCATTAAGGTGTACAGCCCATTCAATTCATCATCAGTGGACCTGCGAACTAAACTCAACAGCCGTCCGTAACTCTGCCTGAAGCTTCTACGGACATCCTCATCTGCAAGAGAAATCAGACCCAGGAGTGGAGTAATATTGGGGATGGGTAGCTTATACGCAACGGTCATCCTCAAACCAGCCATGATCAATACTCAGAAGTCCAGACACTAGAACCGGGGGAATGCAAATGCACCTGCAGCACAGACACACGTTAGTAGGATGCAATGATGATGAGTATGCAAACAATGCAATGCAAGTGACATGCAACAGGGACCAAATGCCGTAGCTGAATAGCCTGAACCATATCAAGAAGTCTCAGATAGACTCTCTAGAAGTCCTCAAACCCTGGTCTCAGATAGACCTAAAACAAAGCTCCAACAATGGTCTCTGACAGACCCACAGCATAACTCTGACTAGTCTCTGATAGACCTCAAATCATATCTCCAATAGGTCTCTGACAGACCTCAGAACTCTTCAACTGGTCTCTGACAGACCTCATAACACATCTCCAAATGGTCTCGACAGACCTTATAACCCTCCATAAATACCCAGGATCTCTGATCAATGAATAACCGGTATCTGAAGGTCTAGTTACCTGCATAACCCCAAATCCTCTCACAGGTGGATGTCCTAGTAACTGACAAAGGTATGGCATCCTATGCGGTCGTCGGCGTCACAGACTTTCAGGGTTGATGATACGACTCCCAGAAGGAGTGGCATCATCAAATCCTGAAGAGGCCTCACTTAGCCAACTTCCAAATGATCGGTCCCCAGAGTCGACAATCCAACTAACCAGCAACCCAAGCCACCCAAAGGGCAGGACAGGAGGCCAACCAGAAGAACCTCGTCTGAGTGTAGATTTCGCGGGACACTAGGACATGCAAAGCACGTGCGCGCCCACTAATCTCTACTCTAAGTCTAGGTGCACTCAAGCCCAGGTCCGGCTTCTCACTCAATATCAGAACACCCGTCACACCCCAATACAGCAATAATAATCAATAGATATAATGCTGAAAATAAAGGTCAGAAATATAAATCCATGCAAAATCCTCGACGGGAAAACAAGCGTTAGGATTGACTCTCTTAAGGGATGTTGGATCCCAAATGCATAAGAACTATCGCAGTCCTTAGCAGCCAGGGGACGTTGGATCCCCAGCAGAGTCGCCAGCTGTCGCTACTGCGAAAATCGGCGCCGGCTGAACAGAAGAGTCGCCACCGTGCGTTATTTATCCCACGGGAGGGAAAGGAAACGCTCAGAGTAAACCTCGCACAACACGGGAAAGGTATGGTCGTCGCAACCAAAACCTGGATTCGAGAGTCGGTTACGCAAGGGGAAGGTATTAGCACCCCTCACGTCCGTCGTACTTGACGGGATCCACGCTTGTTTTCGGGTACGGATTGTTGTTCTATCTAAACTAAAGGTTAAGGGTTAAAAAGAAAAGAAAATGAAAATAAAATGACTCGGCAAAGTATCGCACTTTATGCCTACGTATTCCCGTCTGGAACGAGAAATCAGAGTCAACGTAGTCGCCTACCTACGGGAAAGGAGGGGAAGGTTGCTCGCTAGGATATCGCATCCTATGCCTACGTACTTCCACACTGCATGGAAGATCAGAGCAAACGTAGTTCGGGCCACGTATGACGCAAGTCTGTCTTGATTGATTTTATTCCTTCTGAAAAAGGTTTTTCTGATTAACAGTCTTGGCGGACAAAAATGACGTTTTTGATGAGTTCACATTCTTTTACGGAGGAAGTGTCTTTTATTGTGTTTGAAATTTTATTGTATTTTCTGTTTGTTTTGAGAAAGAAGAGATAGAACTCTAACCTACGGTTGGAAAGGGAATCAAACTAACCTAATGTTATCATGCAGGGGTTAAGACCTAATGTCTATCATGCTCCTCTCTTGCACAGAGAGAAACAGAGATCCTAAGGGAATAGGCGGAAACAGAAACAATAACAAATATATACAGTAAAGCAGTAAAATGCATGGATGCAACAATACAAGCGAGGCAAGGGAGTCCCACTCAACCTCGAACCTAGAAAACAATAGGCAAAAGTGAACAGAAATCACCTTCAACCCAACAGGGTAAACAGCAAACAATACAGTCCAGAAAACCAATCAATACATCAGAAATGAAATACAGCAGAAAAAATAAACAGCCACAGCAGCTCTGCACCACATCAGTCTTCAAGCTTCAGCAAGCATCAATCTCCATCTCCACAGCCTTCAAGCAAGGTCTTTGTCAGCAACCTTCAGTCTACAATGGCTTTTCTTCAAGTCTCAACCTCCAGGATGAGGGATCAATCACAAGAGTGAATTAGGTGTTAAGCAATTAGTTGACTACCAAGGGTGGCAAACCAACTGCTACTAACACATAAGATATTTTCTCTCAAGAGTTCTATCCCTTAGACAGTAGCACCAAGCCTTCCAAAGGAAGGGGGTGAGTGTCTTAGAGAGACTCTGCATCACAGAGAGGAATGGAGGCAGTCAAGGCCCTCCATGTTTGAGAATCAAGCTTTCTAATCTAGAGCTCTGCCTAGCTCCTAAACCCTAATCTCCTCAACAGCTGCTAGCAGGAACCTCCTCATCAACTCTGGAAGTTGGTCTTCAAGCTCTGGATCTCCAATGGCTTCATCATCACAAGTCTTCAGCTCTCCCAATTCCCAGGCAATCCCAATACCCACACAGACAAACAGTAATCCCCAGAGGGCACACCACACCAATCAATCAAATATAGACAGTAATATACTAATAGCAGTAGTGGAATCCTAGTGATTTCTAAGGGATCTAATAACTACCCATAGTCCCTATAGTCCCATATCTAAAATATTCAATCTCTAAGTCCTAAGGGAAATGATTCAATTTTCCTAAGTTATCACTTAAACCCTAATTTTATTCATGTTGTTTACACCTAAACTAAACACCTAAAATTAAGTCCTAAAAATGGGAACTAAATTGTATGTACAAGTTGAATATCTAAACTAAACAACCTAAAAAGAATGGATTAAAAATGTTAAAGCAACTATTAGAACAAAAATTAACAAATTTATGTACTAAACTAAACTTAACAAAATGCTATTTACAAGAAAAATGCATGAAAAATATTAAACAAAAATAAAATGCCAATTTTATTATTTCATATTTTTCTAGACAGAATAATGGACCTATAGCAAAAAGAACCAATTAAAACAAGCCATTTTCCATTTTTTTATGATTTTTTTAAAGATGTAAAAATATTAAAGGAAATTAAAACACACAAAATGGAAATTAAATGGGAGGGGGTGAGAAAAGCATTTGCGCTCAGTTGTTTTTATTAAGTGGGCCATGAACGTGGGGTGCAGATAGCAGAATCACTAGGCCCACGCGCGTCAGAAAAATAAAAGAAAAATTGAAAAGAAATATTGAAAAGCCACGGTGCAGAAAGTAAGGGTTTTACGTTTAAATTTGGATTGGGCCCACGGTGGGGGTGCGAGTATCAAGACTGCATTCAGCCCAGGATTCACATTAATGAAACGCAGAGTTTAGATAACTCTGGTTTCCCTCCGCTTCTTTATTCAAATCGTGGCCGTGTGATTAACCTAACCAGTCAACTAATCTGGAATGATCTAACGGTGTGGAGATCATCTTCTCCAACACATCACCTAGGGTTTCAGTTCCATTTTCCATGCGCGCGTTTTCAACATCATCGTGCTCACTCGATTCTCAACGAAAATAAAAAATTCCAAGACCAAAAATGATCTAGCAATCACCAGGAACATGATCATACGTGTAGTTTTCTTTGAACCATCGCGCATCCTCCAAACAGAGAGCTTCAAAACTAGGGTTCCACCATTTTCTTCTGGTATCAACCTTAATAGAACTCCATCCTAATGATCTAAAATTGCTCTATATGCTACCCTCATCATTCTATGCTATCCCATGATCATTAAACCTCCATACACGAGTTGTTCTTGGAGATTAAAGAAATGGCATCCTGCCACGTGTTGCACCCCAAAATTTGACCAACAATTATTTATTCATTGAGTGTTTGAAAGTTGATACCTTCATCAGAAAGTTCAAGAGATCCTCAGAAGAAGTGGATTGAAACCAGGGTTGTGTGCTTCATAGCTTGAGAGTTGTGGGTGCCCCTCAGATGATTCTGAGACTTTGAGAATAAACTTGATGTTTTGAGAAAGCCTATGAGATGTCTTGAAAGCCATCATGAAGCCCAGAGAGGTCATTGTGCAAGAATTCAGAAGATTCAACCATGAATGGTAGAATTAGGGTTTTGACTGGGTCAACCCTAAGTCAACTGAAAATTTGGAGAAGGATGAGACCTAATCCAAGGGCCATGAGATCATGGAATGATGTATAGGGATGTTATAAAGATGATTCCTAGACCAACTCATCATGATTGAGGAGTTTGAGAAGTTTTGAGTTAGGGTTTCTGAGGATTGTCAGTGAAAAAACCCTAATTTGATCCCTATTTTCCAGGCAGTTTTAGCTCTAGATGTGATTGATATCTCATCCTCCCCACAACATGAATGTTGTAGAGCTTGTTCTAAGCTTTAATTTGAGTGGTGGAAGTCCTTGATAGGAGTTACAGAGCTCAAGTTATGGTTTTGACAAATTACAGGTCAGCAGAGGTGTGTGAATCTGGGTCCTTGAAAGTCACCCAACTTGCAGACAACTTTTGCCCTAGTAGGATGATTCCAATGATTTCTTGGTCAACATGAAGGTTGAAGAGGATCTTCTTAGCTTTAATTTGAGTGGTAGAAGTCCTTGATTGGATTTGTGGAACTCAACTTATGGTTTGAACAAGACAGGGGTATTTTGGTCATTTGTCAATTATAGGTCATTTTATCCAATGCCTAAAACTCCTATTTCCAAGCCTCAAATGGAAAAACTCAAAACATGAAAGTTGCTCAAAATGTGATTTTGAATCTAGAAAGAAGGTCACAAATTGTTGGAAAAGCTCATAGCATGAGACTACATGATTGGTCCAAAATGAACTAAAAATGGCATATAAACTTGAAAAGTTGAATTTGGAAATTGATTTGGGAGATCCACAAATCCAAAATAGGTCATCCAATATATCATTTTTATTGGAAAAACCATTTTGAGAACATTGGTTTAGCTAGAATTTTGATTTGGAGCCTTAAAATGGGTGATGCTTTGAAAAGTTGTTACTTGAAAAAGAAGGCAATGTTGAAAAACCCTACACAAGCCAAAGATGAACTTGTTTTTCACTCATCCCTTCTCAATAACTCATGTAAGGATATTTTAAGACTAAATTGCAAGGCATAACATATGGGAGATGAGATTTCCAACTTATCATCACATGAGAATTTCAAGAAACTTCCACCACATTCTAGATGAATCTAGACACATCCAATGATCATTATAAAGAGAATGCCATGAAGAGAGTTCAAGGTTGGTGAAACTTGGTGAATTGAGTAGAGAAGAGAGAGATTCGAGCTAGGGTTTCAAGGTGCTCCATCATTGCATTTCAGTTTCAAAGTCATTGTTACAAGCTTTCTTCTTCAAGATCCTTGCAAACAGAAAGCATATCTCCATTGGAGGATCATTGTGAGTGAATTGTAAGCTTGGAATCGTGCCCTAGCATCACATACCATCATCACTTGACAGGTTTCTTTTCTTCTCTCTTCCACCTTAATTATGCATAGATGTATCATGTTTTAGGTTTAGAATGGCTAGGCTAGGGTAGATGACTAAATACTGAGAGTTGCAGCCTGTTCCATGAAGTTCCACAGCAGGACCAAGAATCTTTGATTCTCAAGAAGTGTTTGAATTTGGAGTTTAAATCATCAAGAATTGGTTTAGCACGGTTAGGTTCACATATAGAACATCTGTAGATCATTAGAGTTAGGGTTAATGAAGGTTGATCTCAGGTGATTTTGGTTTGGATCGTGACATTGCAAGCCTCTGTTAGAATAACCTAGGTAGAATTAAGAAAAACTACTCGTGCCATTTTATTCCTCTCATTGAGTAGCACAACTTTCGTTTTGGAATCATGTTGTTTCGTGGCCTGAGTAGAGAGAGCAGAGAAGGAGAAGTTCGTGCATGGATGAGGGGTTTGCAGGTTAGGGTTTGGTCCAAGGTTGAAGAAGGGTTCGTGGCCGTTAGATGGAAGTCAATGGATTGACTGGGGGGAACGATCGTGTGGCCACGATTCAAATAGAAAACGGAGGGAAGACTCGAACCTCAAAACGCCCCGTTTCACTTAAAGTGAAATCCTGGGCCTAAATCTGATTGCTATTCCCAACCCCCCAAAAGCCCAATCTCCCAATAACGCGTAAATCCCTTGCTAACTTCACCTCCCTCCAGTTTTTATTTTTTGTTGGTTTCTGAGTTTAGAAATGGGCTTAACCCACTTGGCTATGCGCACCCCACCCTCTGAGCCCACTTAGAGAAATCAACTAAGCGCATTCATTAATACACCTCCTAGTCCATTTAACTCCTTTTCTTGTATTTTGAATTTCTTCTATATTTTTCTGTTTTTTAATAAATCATAGTAAATAGGAAAATGATTTTTTTTAATTGATTCTTTTTACAATAGTTCATTAATGATGTGTAGAAAAATATAGAAATAAAAATGGGATTTTATTTTTAAGTCTAGTATTTTTAATAGATTTTTCTTTTAAGTAGCTTTTATAATGTTTAGTTTTATATCATGATTTTGTAGGAATTGTTTTAGGACCTTCCTTTAGTCTTTTTAATCCATTCTTTTTTGTGCAATTAGATGATGAATCATATTTCCCCGTAGGATTTTTTCTAGAATTTTAGAATTAAATTTTGATTAGTTTAATTAGGGTAGATCTAGGGTATCCTAATTAGGGTTTAGGTTGTGTTTAGGTGAAGAATTCCTTTCTTTGATTGAGTTTTGTCTTGATTTTTAGGTAGAGGCCTATGTAGATGTTATGAGTAGGTGTTGAGGACCCTTGTGAATAATTGTTAGATTTCTTCCCCTTAGTTTAGCATTTTTAGGTATTTTCTGAAGTTGCCTATTGATTTTGTCTCCCCTGTGGTTATCTGTTCATCTTTGGGGTTCATTGTGGGGAATTTGTTGTGGGGCTTGTGTTGTCTTGAAGACCTTGTTGGAGAGCATGATGAAGTGAAGATTGTAGATTAAGACTCAGAGACCCAGAGCTTGGCTTTTCCCCTGTCTGTGAGGTTTGAGATCCTGAAGTTTGAAGGAAGTTCATGGTACTTTCCTGAGGAAGGCACAATGAATGACTTTCATTCTTTCCTCTCACCTCTTTCTCAAGTATCCAATGATGTTGGAGCCAACTTGTGAGTTTAATTTCTCCTGAGGAGGAATGTAAACTGATCACCTGTTGTTGAGCCACATGGGATACAACTCCTAAGTGGAAGCCTCCTAGTACTTTCCTGAGGAAGGTCCTATGAGTCTATTCACTTAGTTCCATTAGATTATCTAGGATTTCTTAAGTATCCAATGATGTTGGAGCCAACTTGTGAGTTTAGTTTCTCCTGAGGAGGAATGTAAACTGATCACAGTTGTTGAGCCACATAGGATACAACTCCTAAGTGGAAGCCTCCTAGTACTTTCCTGAGGAAGGTCCTATGGGTCTATTCACTTAGTTCCACTAGTTCAGATAGGATTTCCTAAATATCCAGTGATGTTGGAGCCTGCTTGTGAGTTTAGTTTCTCCTGAGGAGAAATGTAAACTGATCACAGTGGTTGAGCCACGTAGGATATGACTCCTGAGTATACACCTCCTAGTGTTTTCCTGAGGAAGACACTATGGGTCTGCTTACTTAGCTCCCTTTCTTTGGTAAGCTTGTTCTGAAGCTTGAAGACTGGGATTGACTTCTCTTGTTCAGGGTTTGCTTTAGGGCTAGTGCTTAGATTTGATTCAGATTCTGTGATTAGGGTTAGGATTAGAGAATAGATGATTCTTTCTCAGGCATGTGTGTTTTGTTTACCTGATGGTACTTCATTTCTTTTATCTGGTTCATTGCTTGATAGCATGTTGTTTATTTTCAGTATGATTACTGTTATTTCATGACTGGCTTGAGGTCGAGATGAGCTTGTGGAGGCTGAAACCCCACACACATTTCCTCCCTCACTTGCATTGCATGCATTTTACTGTTAAAGCTGATGCTTTTGTCTGTTTTGGTGTATCATTGACATGATCCCTTAGGACTCTCATTTCCTCTGATGAGGATTTGATGATAGACTTTTAGGTTGAAACCTATGCATGACAACATCTAGGAGTTCCCTGTTCAAACCTCAACCATAGGATGAATCCATGGCATGATAACAGTAGGACTTGATAGTCTCCCTCCTAGTTGAGCCATTTTTCCTGTAGTTTCCCGAACTACGTTTGCTCTGATCTTTCATACCAGATGAAAGTACGTAGGCATAGGATGCGATATCCTAGCGAGCAACCTTTCCCCCGTAGTTAGCCGAACTACGTTGACTCTGATTTCTCATTCTCTGATGAGAATACGTAGGCATAAAGCGCGATGCTTTGCCGAGTCATTTTTCTTTTCTTTTTCAGCCAGCCTTGATAGGTAGATAGATTATAACCAACCCGTCCAAGTAAACAAACAAGCGAGGATCCCGTCGAGTACGACGGACGTGAGGGGTGCTAATACCTTCCCCTTGCGTAACCGACTCCCGAACCCAGACAACGGTTGCGACGACCTTGTCTTATCCTTTTTCGTCAGGTTTTTCCGATCGTTTCCTTTCCCGCTCTGAGGGATAAATAACGAAAGGTGGCGACTCTTCTGTCATGCCGGCACCTTATTTTCGCGCAAGCGACAGCTGGCGACTCTGCTGGGGAACACAGCATCTAGGGACTTTTCCCATCCCTTATGCTGGGACCGTTTCCCATCCCCTACGCGAGTCAGTCCTATCGTCTGTGTGTTTGCTTGTTGGGTTGCGTTTATTTATCGCATCTTTACTTTCCGCATTTTATTTCCCGCATTTTTATTTCCAGTTTGATATGATTATCTGTGCTGCTGTGGGAGAGGGATGTTACTGTGAGTGAAAAGCCGGACCTGGGCTTGAGTACACACCTAGATATAGTTGCGGAGAAGTAGTAGACGAACCTGTCTGCTGAGCAGGCACAGTTCCCTACGAAAATCTGCGCTCAGACGAGATTCTTGCAGAGGTGCTCCTTTCCGGTCCTGAGGATCTGAGGGGAGTCCAGACGTGAGGATTGTCGACTCTGGGGACCGATCATTTGGAAGTCAGCTAAGAGAGGCCTCTTCATGATTTGACGATGCCACTCCTTCTGGGAATCGTATTGTCACTCGTGAAAGTCTGTGACGCTGACGACCGCATAGGATGCCGTACCTTTGTCCGTGGATTAGGTCCATCATACCTGTGAGTGGGGTTGGGATATTGCAGGAAACTTTGACCTCCAGACTACCTGGTTTTCTTGACAGTGAATCAGTTATGTTGGGTTCTCAATTGCAGATATGTTCTTGATGGAGCAAGGGTTTGATCAGAGGATCTTATCATCGGGTGTTTGTCTGTTCTTGATAGAGCAGGTTTCGATCAGGGGATTGTTATCAGAGGTTTGTTCTGGATGGAGCAGATTTTTGAGTGGGGTCTGAGGATCTCGTCAGCTGTTGTTATTTTGTTCTTGATAGGGCAGATTTTGAGTGGGGTTTGAAGATCTCATCAGCAGCTGTGTATTTGTCCTTGAGAGGGCAGATTTGTGATGTGGGGTCTGAAGACTTCATCAACAGATATTCCTTGATCTTGCATCCGGGGTCTTTATTATCAGGCCTTCGTTCTTGCCAGGACAGAATTTTGATCTCGATCCTATCAGATGGTTATTCACAGCAGATCAGATCAGTGGTTTTACACCGGGGTTTCCTTCTCATCAGTGACTGTTGACATCGAATCTCCACAGCAGCCACCCGGATATATTGTTGCATGCCTGCATTTTGCATTAGCTTGCATAATCATTCCATTGGCGTGTGTCTGTGATAGGTACTGTTTCCCCGATCCAAGATCTCTCATTGTGTTACTGCAGCCGTTCTCAGAAAGACTGTTGCGTACGAGTTCTCGATCCTTGTTGTGTCGAATCTGACTATTGCTATGTGAGGTTACTGTTTCCATGATTGGGCCTGGATTCCTCTCCTTATTATTGTCAGCAGGTGCCAGGATCGGGGGGAAATCTCTCAAGCACACAGACACACGCATGCATCTGCATAAAGCATTCTTGCATGACATACATTCTGCTGCTTTTCCTAACCTTTGATGTTGACAGGTTTTTCAGGTACTCAGGTTCCGAGCTGCTTTCGATCTCCAGGATTGATCAAAGATTCATCCACCGCTACTCAACTCGCGCCAATCAAACGAGAATCATGGACCAGGTACAGTCAGATGTTCAAGAGCTTCGTGAACGGATGGATCGTTTTATGGAGCTGATGCAAGTAGTTGCGAATGGGCAAGACCAGCTTCGTACTTTGGTTCAACCTCTCATCTCCAGGGTTGATAGTAATGGAATACTTCACGGCGGGGCCGTGCCCACTCCTCCTCAAGGGGATACTCCACAGAACGTTGTTCCTGCTGCCGGAGGCAACGGTAGTGCTAACGGCAATCTTATGACTAATCTCGGACTTAATGCGGCGGGCGCCGGCAATGGTGGTTTGGGAGCCAATGTTAACATGGGGCCGGTCAACGGCAATGTTGGTGCAGGAAATATGGTGGTGCCTCAACCATGGCTGGAGGACCATCAGGATGACATTTTCTCTCAGAGAGGTGTAGAGGCTGAGTTGACTGCTGAGGCTCGACTCAGGTTCAAGGCGCTGGAAGATAAGATGAGAGATATAGAAAATCAGAACACATTGGGCATTGACATGTCCAAACTCGGGTTGATTGCTGACTTTAAAGTACCTCACAAGTTCAAGGTGCCTATCTTTGAGAAGTATAGGGGCACTACTTGTCCCCGTGTCCACCTCCGATCTTATTACAGAAAGATGTCCGCTTATTCTGACAATGAGAAGTTGCTGATGCACTTCTTTCAGGATAGTCTTTCTGGACCATCGCTCGAATGGTATATGGGTTTGGAGCCCGCTGCTGTGCGCACCTGGAAAGATCTTGCAGAAGCATTTGTTCTCCACTATCAATATAATAGCGACTTGGCTCCCAACCGAGTTCAGCTTCAGAATCTCTCGCAGCGGAGCAATGAAAGCTTCAAAGAGTACGCCCAGCGGTGGCGTGAATTGGCTGCTCGGATTCAACCGCCGATGGTTGAGCGTGAGTTGGTACAAATGTTCGTGGCTACCCTTCCCGGAGTCTATTATGAGAAGCTGATCAGTGGCATGTCCGAAACATTCTCGGCCCTCATCACTTTGGGCGAGCATGTTGAGAACGGTATAAAGATCGGCAAGATTCAGGGCGAATCATCCTCAGCTGGAGGAGCTAGCAAGAAACCCTATACTGGCAAGCGTCGAGAGGGAGATGCCAGTGCTGTCACTAATGCTAGGAGAAAGGGCAAGGGCCCTCAGTCTCAGATCGCTAGCATAAACATCCCAGCTGCTCCCCCGCAGCCGCAGCAGCAGCCCCAGCAACAGAATAATCCGGGATATAAGAGATATCAGAATCGGGGTCCCCTGGCAAACCGTCATTTGGAAACTCCTCCTATGTCATATGCACAGCTTCTGCAAACGTTGCTTCAGCTCCAATTAGTTCAAAAGAGGACGTTGGCTCCCTTAACAGGGGCACCACCACCGGGGTATGATGCTAATGCTACTTGTGAATTTCATTCGGGGGCACCTGGCCATACAGTTGAGAATTGTAAAGCTTTTAAGCACAAAGTCCAGGACTTGGTCGACGCCAAGGTTATCAACTTTTCTGACAGCGTGCCCAACGTCACCAAGAATCCAATGCCTCATCATAGGGGGGGCGGAGTGAATGCTGTTATCACTGAAGAGAATTCAGACTTGCTGACTGATGTCAAAGATCTGAAGACGCCGTTGTGTTTTGTCAAAGCCAAGTTGCTAAAGAAGGGCTTCTTTCCCGGATGTGGAGAGTTTTGTATGGCTTGTGCTACACTTCCTGATGGGTGTGAGCAGTTGATCGAAGGTATCCAAAGTCTGATGACCGAGGGTATTTTGCAGTTCAGTCGAAGCGTTGAGAATGCGTCAGGGGAAGTCGTGCTGAAGCAGGCGGACGAAGTTGCTACCATTACCATTCCTCGCCACCCTATCACTATTTCTGCGCCCCGACCGCCTACTATTACTATCACCAGGGCCGGACCAATCCCATTCGAGAGCACTAATGCCGTCCCATGGCATTACGGCGCCGAAGTGTATTGTAACGGTCAGAAGATAGAGCTTGAGTCATCTGGATCGACTGCACAGAATCTTGCTGAGGTCAGTGGTATCACCAGGAGCGGAAGAGTGTTCGCACCTGCAGAGGTCGCAGCAGAGAAAGTGGTCCGGGCTGACGCTGTGGACAAGGGCAAAGGTAAAGCTGTTGAAGAGGTCCCTGCAGGGGCAGAGAAAGACTTGTTGGTTAAAGATGCTGAAGAGTTCATGCGACTAATCAGGAAAAGTGACTACAAGATTGTAGATCATCTTCACCAGACTCCGTCAAAGATCTCGATTCTTAACCTGTTGCTGTGTTCTGAAGCGCACCGCAACGCGTTGCTGAAAGTATTGAATGCTGCATACGTGCCGCAGGAGATATCAGTTAATCAACTCGAGGAAGTAGTAGCCCATGTCAATGCCGGTAATGGGCTGGGATTTACAGATCTGGAGCTGAATCCCAAGGGAAGAGATCACAACAGCGCCTTGCACGTCTCGATAGAGTGCAGAGGCACGATTATGTCACATGTCCTAGTAGATACGGGTTCCTCGCTTAACGTGATTCCGAAGAAGGCACTGATGAAGTTGGACACCCGTGGACTGCTGTGCACGCCCAGTGATCTGGTCGTAAAGGCCTTTGACGGAACCAAGCGCCACGTCTTCGGAGAATTGACCCTGCCAATTCAAGTTGGTCCAGAGACGTTTAATGCAGTTTTCTATATCATGGATATCATGCCCGCCTATAGTTGCCTCTTAGGTCGGCCGTGGATTCATTCTGCTGGTGCCGTGACGTCCACGCTGCATCAGAAGCTTAAATATGCTGTTGGGGGCAGCATAGTGACAGTCTGTGGAGAGGAGGACATCATGGTAAGCCACCTGTCGTCCTTTAAATATGTCGAAATGGATGGTGAGATCCATGAGACTCTTTGCCAGGCTTTTGAAACCGTCAGGGTGAAGGAGGTAGCTCCCGTTGTTGCAGAGAAGCAAGAGTTGAACCTCTCCTCGTTTAAGGAAGCTAGGGCTGTTGTCGAAGCTGGTTCCACCCCAGGCTGGGGGCATGTCTTGGATATACCATTCAAACAGGATAAGTTTGGATTGGGATATTCTCCGGAAGCTGAAGCTTCATCTTCTTCTGGCAGTTCGTCTCGTGGGAAAGGTCCGATCTTGTTCACCAAGGGGGGAGTAATTTTCGAGAGTATCAACGCTACGTCGGAGGACAGCGGGGACAGTGATTGCGATCTTGACGCCTGGATTCAACCGAGCAAGCCAGGCGAGCGCCTCCACAACTGGACCATCAAGGAGATTATCGAGCTGACAAGTGAAGAGTAATGATTTGCTTTTTACAATCTTTGTACAACCCTATGTCCTGCCCGGGGCATAGTGGTTTTACTGTCAGGGCCTTGTTGGATTATGTGTATGCATTTTGTTAATAAATAAAAGGCGTTTGCTTCGTAATCAAATATTGTGTTCTCTGTTATTCATGCTTTATGTTTGTTTCGAAAAACAGCAAAATGGCAACGAGGTTCGTGCTAACCTGCATATTCTTGCTTTAAAACTTAACCCTTGTTATTGCAGGATCCACGTAACAGATGACATCGACTCTGGACCCTCTACGGCTCACTACGACTTTGATTGCCCAATCTATCAAGCCGAGGATGAGATTGATGAAGACGAGGACCTTCCGGAAGAGTTGGCCCGCTTGTTGAGACAAGAAGAGAAGGTTATTCTGCCTCACGAGGAGGATATTGAGATCATAAATCTGGGTTCTGAGGAACTTATCAGGAATGTCAGAGTTGGGGCTGCGCTGCAGAATGATGTCAAGCATAGACTGGTCGAGATGCTTCGAGAGTATAGTGACGTCTTTGCTTGGTCATACGAGGATATGCCCGGACTTGACACAGATATCGTGGTTCATCGCTTGCCGTTGCGAGAAGATTGCCCTCCAGTCAAGCAGAAGCTCAGGAGGACGAGACCAGACATGGCTGTAAAAATCAAAGAAGAAGTCCAGAAGCAGTTGGACGCAGGATTTCTAGCCGTTACCACCTACCCTCCGTGGGTCGCCAACATAGTGCCTGTACCGAAGAAAGACGGTAAGGTACGCATGTGCGTCGATTATCGGGATTTGAATAGGGCGAGCCCTAAGGATGACTTCCCGTTGCCTCATATCGATGTGTTGGTCGACAATACAGCCCAGTTTTCCGTGTTTTCGTTCATGGATGGCTTCTCCGGTTACAATCAGATTAAGATGGTGCCGGAGGACATGGAGAAAACGACGTTTATTACCCCCTGGGGCACGTTTTGCTACAAGGTAATGCCTTTCGGTCTGAAGAACGCAGGGGCCACTTACCAGCGAGCAATGGTAACTTTGTTTTATGATATGATTCATCATGAGATCGAGGTCTATGTTGATGACATGATTGCAAAATCCCAAACGGAGGAGGAGCATCTGGTCAATTTGCTGAAGCTGTTTGAAAGACTTAGGAAGTTCAAGCTGAGGCTGAATCCTAACAAGTGCACTTTCGGAGTGCGGTCCGGAAAGTTATTGGGGTTTATCGTTAGTGAACGAGGTATTGAAGTTGATCCTGCGAAAATAAAAGCTATTCAAGAAATGCCAGCGCCGAAAACAGAAAAAGAAGTTCGTGGTTTCTTGGGCCGAATAAACTACATTGCAAGGTTTATCTCTCAGCTCACGGCCACTTGTGAACCGATGTTCAAGTTGTTAAAGAAAAATCAGGCGATTACTTGGAATGAGGATTGCCAGAAGGCATTCGATAAGATAAAGCAGTATCTTCAAGAGCCTCCAATCTTGATACCCCCAGTGGCTGGACGGCCATTAATCATGTACTTGACAGTTCTGGAGAATAGTATGGGGTGTGTTCTCGGTCAGCACGACGAGAGGGGCAGAAAGGAGCATGCCATTTATTATTTGAGTAAAAAGTTCACTGAGTGTGAATCTCGATACTCGACGCTGGAGAAGACGTGTTGTGCATTAGCTTGGGCTGCCAAACGTCTACGACAGTATATGCTCAACCACACCACTATGCTAATTTCGAAGATGGATCCGATCAAGTACGTCTTCGAGAAGCAGGCTCTTTCGGGCAGGATTGCCAGATGGCAGATGGTGTTAACAGAATATGATATTCAGTACGTCTCTCAGAAAGCCATCAAGGGAAGCGTATTGTCTGACTACCTTGCCGAACAGCCAATCGAAGACTATCAGCCGATGAAGTTCGAATTCCCTGACGAGGACATTATGTTTCTCAAAGCAAAGGATTGCGATGAGCCATTGCCCGATGAGGGGCCAGATAGGAAGTCTCAGTGGAAGTTGATATTCGACGGAGCGGTTAATTCCTATGGAAGTGGCATCGGGGCTATCATCACGACTCCTCACGGATCCCACATCCCGTTTACTGCAAGACTGACGTTTTCAGTTACCAACAACGAAGCCGAGTATGAAGCATGTATCATGGGTCTAGAAGAGGCAATTGATTTGAGAATCAAGAATCTAGACATATATGGTGACTCAGCGCTTGTAATCAATCAGATCAAAGGGGAGTGGGAAACTCGTCAAGCAAATCTAGTGCCGTACATGAATTATGCCAGAAGGCTGCTTCCGTTCTTTGACCGAGTAGAACTTCATCATGTACCCCGGGCTGAAAATCAAATGGCTGATGCTTTAGCCACGTTGGCTTCAATGTATAAGGTCAATCTTTGGAATGAGGCTCCAAGCATTGTTCTTTCGCGTCTTGACAGACCAGCCTATGTGTTCGCAATCGAGGATGCCGCGGACGGCAAGCCATGGTTCCACGACATCCAGACCTTCCTTATGACTAAGGAGTATCCTGTGGGTGCGTCAACCCAGGATAAGAAGACTATGAGGAGGCTATCTGGAAACTTTTACCTCAATCCTGATGGAGTGCTGTATAAGAGAAACCACGATCTCGTGCTACTCAGATGTGTAGATGAGAAAGAAGCAAGTATGCTCATGGAAGAAGTCCATGAGGGCACATTTGGTACGCACGCCGGCGGGCTCGCCATGACGAGAAAGATCCTGAGAGCAGGATATTACTGGTTGACTATGGAGTCGGATTGCTTCAGATTCGCGAAGAGATGTCACAAATGCCAGATTTATGCTGATAAAGTTCATGTGCCGCCGTGCCCATTGAATGTCATGTCCTCCCCTTGGCCGTTCTCCATGTGGGGCATCGACATGATAGGCAAGATCGAGCCCACCGCATCCAATGGTCATCGTTTTATTCTGGTAGCTATCGACTACTTCACCAAGTGGGTGGAGGCAGCCTCGTACGCTAATGTGACCAAGCAGGTGGTAGCTAAGTTCATAAAGAGGGACATCATCTGTCGCTATGGAATTCCCGAGCGGATCATTACTGATAATGGTTCGAATTTGAATAATAAGATGATGAAGGAGCTGTGCCAGAGCTTCAAGATAGAACACCACAACTCATCTCCTTACCGGCCGAAGATGAATGGCGCCGTTGAAGCGGCCAACAAGAACATCAAGAAGATTGTTCAGAAGATGGTTGTGACGTACAAAGATTGGCACGAGATGCTGCCGTTTGCCTTGCACGGTTATCGTACGACGGTGCGTACGTCGACCGGGGTAACTCCTTTCTCCTTGGTGTACGGTATGGAAGCTGTCCTACCGCTAGAAGTGGAGATTCCCTCTTTGCGAGTTTTGGTTGATGTGAAACTTGATGAGGCAGAATGGATTACGAATCGCCTGAACCAACTCAGCCTGATGGACGAGAAGAGGTTAGCGTCGATTGCATTTGGTCGCCTGTACCAAAGCCGAATGAAGAAAGCTTATGATAAGAAGGTGCGTCCCAGAAGCTTTCAGACGGGTGATCTCGTCCTGAAGAAGATTCTTCCGCCACACTCCGATCACCGGGGCAAGTGGACTCCGAATTACGAAGGGCCGTATGTCGTCAGCAAGGTCTTCTCAGGAGGAGCTTTGTTGTTATCCACGATGGATGGTGAAGATTTTGCATCCCCGGTGAACGCGGACGCAGTTAAAAAATACTTTGCTTGAAAGCGACCCGCTGGACAAAAAAGAAAGAGTCCAGGCAAAAAAGGGGCATCCCGGCGAACCAAAAACAGAATAAAAGGTTCGGGCAAAAATTAGGGATATATTGAAAAAATGTACACCCGCGAAGTCGAAAACCTACACTGGGCGGCTTCGGCAAAAAAGGGTATCCCGGTGAACTGAAAACCCGAAAGGGCGGTTCACGCAAAAGTTAGGGATTTGAATAAGCAAATGACTGCGTTCCACGTATGGACTTTCATTGTTTAGCGGTTCGGAAGACCTGAGGGCCGTTTATCTGAATCAATCTCTTCCAAAGCTGAAGCATCGGAGAAGTATCGAAGTCGAGTGGGTCTTAGAGGGATCAACTCATGGTGTTCGTCTACGCCTCGATTGCCGACATTTGTATATACTGATGTATATTTATGTTTTCTTTTTTGCGCGGCTTCCTCATTCCAGGAGCTTGCCTCTGTTGTAAAACATTTTTGCCCATTCAGGGGTTCATCATCAATAAAATGCACATTATTCAGCAATTCTACTCGTCTGTTTAGCATTTATCTGTTTTGTTTGCGAATGATAACGCCGATGTGTTTTTTTGATAAAATGCGCATACATAAACTTGCGGGCCTAAGCCCATTGATTGTTGAAACAACTAATTAACTGAACATTGTCACGAGATAATAACCTGGATAGGCCCCTTTGAGGAGGGTATCTTGTCTGTTTGTTTGTGTTGTTGCAGGTGTAGCACCTCGCCAGAAGATGTGCCGTGCGTATCCCCGAGGCAGGATGAGTCCTCTTTCTCCAGCAGTGTTCAGAAGTCTCTCCTCCGCAGGATCTAAACGCAAGATAGTGAGCATTGATATGTCTTCCCCAAGTAGAGGTGATTCTCTTCCCCAAGCAGGCGCATCCTGAAGGAATGTCACCTCATCAGCTGAGTCAAGCACCGAAGAATAATGTCGTCTTCCCCAGCACCGGGTCACAAGTGCAGATTCCAGAGAAGTGTTCGGGTGCTGAAGCTCGTGCTTTCCCCAGTAAAGTCACCGAAGCAGGTGTCTCCCCCGCACCGGGTCACAAGTGCAGGTCTCGTAGGAAGCTGTTCGTATGCCGAAGGATGCAGTAACTGATGATGCCAGACTGAAGTCTCCAGCGGAATTGAGATTCCTCACCAGAGTCAGGCTCTCCCCCGAAGTCAGATGATTCTTTCTTCCCCAGCGGAATTGAAATCCCTCATCAGAGTCGCTCTCTCCATCAAAGCAGAATGATTTCTCCTTCCTCAGCCAAGTCTGCAGATGTCCAAGAGATCCGAATCCTTGGAAGTTGATCAGATCATGATTGGTTTTTCCCCAGTGGAGTGTGGAGCAGCTGGAGTTGGTTCCCCCACAGAGTGGTCATCCCCAGAAGAGTAGCCGAGACGGCCGCGCAGTTCATTCTCGCGATTGATATCAGCAGATCCAAGTGCTCGTAGAGCTTCGTTCCCCTGCAGCAGTTCGCGGAAGATCAATTCCCCAGACAGAGCCTGATTGATATTGGCGTGTTCACGTTCTCCTCAGCAGGATGATTCCTCTACCTGAGTGGTTCTTTCTCCTTGACAGGAGGATTTCCCCCTTCGGCATTTATTTTGCTGACGGGATCGCATCATTGTGCATGACTGCATAGCATTTAACACTGCATAGCATTGCGCATGATTGCACGACATGTAGCATAAACGCATATCATTCCCACCGTGTGGGGCATAGCGCAAAAGCATACGCATCATAAGCATGATCTAGGTCATCATCATCCTTGTTGTACAGGTGTACCACCAAAAGACCGGTTGCTCAGGACGATTCTTGATATTCTCCCCAGCAAGGTCGCTTTCGAGATGATTCTTAAAGACCCCGGTGTGATCCCCACAGGTCGCTCGCTCAAGATGATTTTTGAGACCCCCAGCGAAGTCTTCGGTTCGAGATGATTCTCAAATCCCTCAGCAGGGCCATTTGCTTAAGACGATTCTTAAGACCTCAATACAGCTTCCCGAGTTGTTCGCCTAGTATGATACTTGAGCTCCCCAATAGCACCTCCAGCAGGAGTTGCCCAGGAAGATTCCTGGAATACCCAACCAGAAGGTTTTCTCCGGAAAGGTTATCAGTTCAGGACGATTCTTGAAGATGCCCGACGGATCTGTTTGTTCAAGTTGATTCTTGAAGTCCTGAGCAGCGTGATATGTCTGCTCCGACAATGGTGTCTAATCTGAAGGTGGATTTCATAAGCGCCAGAAGGCGATATCAGAAGGTTCCGGTGAGTCCAGATTTCCGTGTTGAAGAATCAACGGGGGGCTAAAGACAAGGTTCCAGGGTTGTAGATACAACAGAGTGATTCGTGTGGGTCTGAAGACCAAGTCAGTTGTCCTGAGGAGATGATTGATTGCGATCAAGTGAATAGTGTTTCTTCTGACTGAAGTCGAAAATGTTTCTCCAGCTGAAGCGGAGTTTTGCCTGAAGGCAAAGTGTTTGAATCCCCGTAGAATCATGAATGGCTCAGGATACCATTTCTCTGACTGAAGTCACAATTTTCCTAAGCTGAAGCGAAGGTGCCTAAGGGCAAGGTTATCCCCAAGGTCATGAATGACCTAGGATTCATTTTTTCGGACTGAAGGCCGAAGTATATCCCTGACTGAAGTCACGGATACTCTATAGCAGAGGTGGAGTTGCCTGAAGGCAGATCCATGTATCCTTGAAGGCCAAGGACCATTTCTTCAGACTGAAGTCGAAGATACCTCCTGCAGGGTTGCCGACGGGCAAAGTTTACATCCTCGAAGGCCAAGGATGTCTATCTTCAGAAGAACTTGAAGATTCTCCAGCGGATCTGGAGTGGCCAGGGGACAGGGTTTCATTCATATTCAGAAGTACTTGAAGATATTTTCTAGCTGAAGCTGGAAGTGGTCAGGGGCCAGGGTTTCATATAATTCTGATGTTGATGTTCTACGGTGGGCTCAGTATACAGTAGTATTTGGATGTTCGTTATGGTTCTGAGGGTGAACCCCAGATCAGAGTATGCTTGGCTGAGTCTCTCATCCCCAGCAGAGTAGCTCCAAATACGCAAGTGTACCTTTTGTTCCAGTTACCAGGGGTGAACCCCAGGGCAGAGTTGTTCAGTGTTGTAGTTCTCCAGCGGCGATGCGGAGTATTTTGATTGTTCGACGGCGATATCAGGTTTAGTCTTCCAGCGGTGATGTTGAGTGTTATGGTTGTTTGATGACAATGTCAGAAGAATTTAATATGGATGACTGACGGTGATGTCAGATCAGTATCTCTCCAGCTAGTGGCCGTGCAGCTAGCATTGCAATATTCGAAGATTTGTTCCCCGCAGAGTACTAGGTGCTCGTGCAGTTGGCAAATTTTCGGGTTTACCGGTATTCAACCGTCTCGCACCTTGATTGGTTGAGAGCCGTTCGCTTCTCACCCAGTCAGGTTCAAGCCGTTTGAATAGGGGCAGCTGTTGCACCCCAAAATTTGACCAACAATTATTTATTCATTGAGTGTTTGAAAGTTGATACCTTCATCAGAAAGTTCAAGAGATCCTCAGAAGAAGTGGATTGAAACCAGGGTTGTGTGCTTCATAGCTTGAGAGTTGTGGGTGCCCCTCAGATGATTCTGAGACTTTGAGAATAAACTTGATGTTTTGAGAAAGCCTATGAGATGTCTTGAAAGCCATCATGAAGCCCAGAGAGGTCATTGTGCAAGAATTCAGAAGATTCAACCATGAATGGTAGAATTAGGGTTTTGACTGGGTCAACCCTAAGTCAACTGAAAATTTGGAGAAGGATGAGACCTAATCCAAGGGCCATGAGATCATGGAATGATGTATAGGGATGTTATAAAGATGATTCCTAGACCAACTCATCATGATTGAGGAGTTTGAGAAGTTTTGAGTTAGGGTTTCTGAGGATTGTCAGTGAAAAAACCCTAATTTGATCCCTATTTTCCAGGCAGTTTTAGCTCTAGATGTGATTGATATCTCATCCTCCCCACAACATGAATGTTGTAGAGCTTGTTCTAAGCTTTAATTTGAGTGGTGGAAGTCCTTGATAGGAGTTACAGAGCTCAAGTTATGGTTTTGACAAATTACAGGTCAGCAGAGGTGTGTGAATCTGGGTCCTTGAAAGTCACCCAACTTGCAGACAACTTTTGCCCTAGTAGGATGATTCCAATGATTTCTTGGTCAACATGAAGGTTGAAGAGGATATTCTTAGCTTTAATTTGAGTGGTAGAAGTCCTTGATTGGATTTGTGGAACTCAACTTATGGTTTGAACAAGACAGGGGTATTTTGGTCATTTGTCAGTTATAGGTCATTTTATCCAATGCCTAAAACTCCTATTTCCAAGCCTCAAATGGAAAAACTCAAAACATGAAAGTTGCTCAAAATGTGATTTTGAATCTAGAAAGAAGGTCACAAATTGTTGGAAAAGCTCATAGCATGAGATTACATGATTGGTCCAAAATGAACTAAAAATGGCATATAAACTTGAAAAGTTGAATTTGGAAATTGATTTGGGAGATCCACAAATCCAAAATAGGTCATCCAATATATCATTTTGATTGGAAAAACCATTTTGAGAACATTGGTTTAGCTAGAATTTTGATTTGGAGCCTTAAAATGGGTGATGCTTTGAAAAGTTGTTACTTGAAAAAGAAGGCAATGTTGAAAAACCCTACACAAGCCAAAGATGAACTTGTTTTTCACTCATCCCTTCTCAATAACTCATGTAAGGATATTTTAAGACTAAATTGCAAGGCATAACATATGGGAGATGAGATTTCCAACTTATCATCACATGAGAATTTCAAGAAACTTCCACCACATTCTAGATGAATCTAGACACATCCAATGATCATTATAAAGAGAATGCCATGAAGAGAGTTCAAGGTTGGTGAAACTTGGTGAATTGAGTAGAGAAGAGAGAGATTCGAGCTAGGGTTTCAAGGTGCTCCATCATTGCATTTCAGTTTCAAAGTCATTGTTACAAGCTTTCTTCTTCAAGATCCTTGCAAACAGAAAGCATATCTCCATTGGAGGATCATTGTGAGTGAATTGTAAGCTTGGAATCGTGCCCTAGCATCACATACCATCATCACTTGACAGGTTTCTTTTCTTCTCTCTTCCACCTTAATTATGCATAGATGTATCATGTTTTAGGTTTAGAATGGCTAGGCTAGGGTAGATGACTAAATACTGAGAGTTGCAGCCTGTTCCATGAAGTTCCACAGCAGGACCAAGAATCTTTGATTCTCAAGAAGTGTTTGAATTTGGAGTTTAAATCATCAAGAATTGGTTTAGCACGGTTAGGTTCACATATAGAACATCTGTAGATCATTAGAGTTAGGGTTAATGAAGGTTGATCTCAGGTGATTTTGGTTTGGATCGTGACATTGCAAGCCTCTGTTAGAATAACCTAGGTAGAATTAAGAAAAACTACTCGTGCCATTTTATTCCTCTCATTGAGTAGCACAACTTTCGTTTTGGAATCATGTTGTTTCGTGGCCTGAGTAGAGAGAGCAGAGAAGGAGAAGTTCGTGCATGGATGAGGGGTTTGCAGGTTAGGGTTTGGTCCAAGGTTGAAGAAGGGTTCGTGGCCGTTAGATGGAAGTCAATGGATTGACTGGGGGGAACGATCGTGTGGCCACGATTCAAATAGAAAACGGAGGGAAGACTCGAACCTCAAAACGCCCCGTTTCACTTAAAGTGAAATCCTGGGCCTAAATCTGATTGCTATTCCCAACCCCCCAAAAGCCCAATCTCCCAATAACGCGTAAATCCCTTGCTAACTTCACCTCCCTCCAGTTTTTATTTTTTGTTGGTTTCTGAGTTTAGAAATGGGCTTAACCCACTTGGCTATGCGCACCCCACCCTCTGAGCCCACTTAGAGAAATCAACTAAGCGCATTCATTAATACACCTCCTAGTCCATTTAACTCCTTTTCTTGTATTTTGAATTTCTTCTATATTTTTCTGTTTTTTAATAAATCATAGTAAATAGGAAAATGATTTTTTTTAATTGATTCTTTTTACAATAGTTCATTAATGATGTGTAGAAAAATATAGAAATAAAAATGGGATTTTATTTTTAAGTCTAGTATTTTTAATAGATTTTTCTTTTAAGTAGCTTTTATAATGTTTAGTTTTATATCATGATTTTGTAGGAATTGTTTTAGGACCTTCCTTTAGTCTTTTTAATCCATTCTTTTTTGTGCAATTAGATGATGAATCATATTTCCCCGTAGGATTTTTTCTAGAATTTTAGAATTAAATTTTGATTAGTTTAATTAGGGTAGATCTAGGGTATCCTAATTAGGGTTTAGGTTGTGTTTAGGTGAAGAATTCCTTTCTTTGATTGAGTTTTGTCTTGATTTTTAGGTAGAGGCCTATGTAGATGTTATGAGTAGGTGTTGAGGACCCTTGTGAATAATTGTTAGATTTCTTCCCCTTAGTTTAGCATTTTTAGGTATTTTCTGAAGTTGCCTATTGATTTTGTCTCCCCTGTGGTTATCTGTTCATCTTTGGGGTTCATTGTGGGGAATTTGTTGTGGGGCTTGTGTTGTCTTGAAGACCTTGTTGGAGAGCATGATGAAGTGAAGATTGTAGATCAAGACTCAGAGACCCAGAGCTTGGCTTTTCCCCTGTCTGTGAGGTTTGAGATCCTGAAGTTTGAAGGAAGTTCATGGTACTTTCCTGAGGAAGGCACAATGAATGACTTTCATTCTTTCCTCTCACCTCTTTCTCAAGTATACAATGATGTTGGAGCCAACTTGTGAGTTTAATTTCTCCTGAGGAGGAATGTAAACTGATCACCTGTTGTTGAGCCACATGGGATACAACTCCTAAGTGGAAGCCTCCTAGTACTTTCCTGAGGAAGGTCCTATGAGTCTATTCACTTAGTTCCATTAGATTATCTAGGATTTCTTAAGTATCCAATGATGTTGGAGCCAACTTGTGAGTTTAGTTTCTCCTGAGGAGGAATGTAAACTGATCACAGTTGTTGAGCCACATAGGATACAACTCCTAAGTGGAAGCCTCCTAGTACTTTCCTGAGGAAGGTCCTATGGGTCTATTCACTTAGTTCCACTAGTTCAGATAGGATTTCCTAAATATCCAGTGATGTTGGAGCCTGCTTGTGAGTTTAGTTTCTCCTGAGGAGAAATGTAAACTGATCACAGTGGTTGAGCCACGTAGGATATGACTCCTGAGTATACACCTCCTAGTGTTTTCCTGAGGAAGACACTATGGGTCTGCTTACTTAGCTCCCTTTCTTTGGTAAGCTTGTTCTGAAGCTTGAAGACTGGGATTGACTTCTCTTGTTCAGGGTTTGCTTTAGGGCTAGTGCTTAGATTTGATTCAGATTCTGTGATTAGGGTTAGGATTAGAGAATAGATGATTCTTTCTCAGGCATGTGTGTTTTGTTTACCTGATGGTACTTCATTTCTTTTATCTGGTTCATTGCTTGATAGCATGTTGTTTATTTTCAGTATGATTACTGTTATTTCATGACTGGCTTGAGGTCGAGATGAGCTTGTGGAGGCTGAAACCCCACACACATTTCCTCCCTCACTTGCATTGCATGCATTTTACTGTTAAAGCTGATGCTTTTGTCTGTTTTGGTGTATCATTGACATGATCCCTTAGGACTCTCATTTCCTCTGATGAGGATTTGATGATAGACTTTTAGGTTGAAACCTATGCATGACAACATCTAGGAGTTCCCTGTTCAAACCTCAACCATAGGATGAATCCATGGCATGATAACAGTAGGACTTGATAGTCTCCCTCCTAGTTGAGCCATTTTTCCTGTAGTTTCCCGAACTACGTTTGCTCTGATCTTTCATACCAGATGAAAGTACGTAGGCATAGGATGCGATATCCTAGCGAGCAACCTTTCCCCCGTAGTTAGCCGAACTACGTTGACTCTGATTTCTCATTCTCTGATGAGAATACGTAGGCATAAAGCGCGATGCTTTGCCGAGTCATTTTTCTTTTCTTTTTCAGCCAGCCTTGATAGGTAGATAGATTATAACCAACCCGTCCAAGTAAACAAACAAGCGAGGATCCCGTCGAGTACGACGGACGTGAGGGGTGCTAATACCTTCCCCTTGCGTAACCGACTCCCGAACCCAGACAACGGTTGCGACGACCTTGTCTTATCCTTTTTCGTCAGGTTTTTCCGATCGTTTCCTTTCCCTCTCTGAGGGATAAATAACGAAAGGTGGCGACTCTTCTATCATGCCGGCACCTTATTTTCGCGCAAGCGACACCACGAAACCTCATAGAATCTCCTCTAAGTTTCAGAAAATGATCACCTAACCTAGCATGCTACTTCTACACCTAGAAATCTAACAGAAAGTACATAAATAAGGAGGTTTGATGAAGAACACTAACCTGTTAAATGATGATGGTGAGTGATGCTAGAGATGGCTTCAAGGCTTGTAATGGCTTCCAGATGCTCCTCCAATGGTGTGCTTTCTTATGTTTGCAATGGTTGTTGCTCAAACTTCTTGAATCACCTTATCCCCTTCTTCATGCAACTTGGAGTGAAACTTTGGATCTCATGAACCAACCACGAATCCCTCTCAATTTTGTTTGCCAATTGCTCTATGATGATGGTAGATGATGATGATAACAGAAATTATGATGATTGATGCAGTTTCAATGGAGTTTGAAAGCAAAATGCAATATGGAGTTATGGAATCAAACTATGTAATGCAAGCACTCTCAATCACCAACCCCTGCACAAATGGCTTCATTTCATTATATAGGTGATGATTAACAGAATGAGAAGTTTCTAGATTGCTCTTGGAGGATTCTAGAAAGTTGTGGAAATTTCAAGGAAGTTCCCTTTTGATGATATGTTGAATTCTCTTATCTCATGCTTGCACCTTTGTAAACTTGTGTCAAAATCTCCTTTCATGAGATATTGGGAGTGTAGGTGTGGAAAAACAAGCTTGGTTTTGCCTTGTGTTGAACTTCTCATGTGTATCTTATTATGCAAGTAACAAAATAACAAAGCAAGTCCAAAAATCAACCCTTAACTCAAAAAAGTGGCTGAACCAATGTCTTTAAAATGATGTTGGGAATCAATTTGGTATATTGGATGACCCATATTGGATTTGTAGATCTCTCAAACCAATTTTTTATTTCAATTTTTTCAACTTATATGCCTTTTTTAGGTCATTTTTCACCAACTTTGGTCAAGTCTCATTCCATGCATTTCCAAACTTCCATGACTTCTTTTCTAGACTTAAAATGACATTTTGAGCAACTTTGATGTTGTGAAGTTTTTAATTTGAAGCTCCCTTGTATGAGTTTTAGGCATGGGCTAAGAATGACCTGTAATCACCAGATGACCAAAATACCATTTGTTTGCCAAGACCATACGTAGAGTTCCACAAATCATATGAAGGCATACTATACCATTCTAGAAAGCTAAGACAATGAGGAACAATTCTTATGTTGACCAGAAATTCATTTGAAATCTCCTTGAGGGGTAAAAATTGCTTGGAAGTCAAGTCACTTTCACAGACAAAATTTCAGATACCTCAGATGACCTGTAACTTGCAAGGACCATAACTTGAGTTCTATAAATCTCCTCAATTTCTTCTACCACTAAAATTAAAGGTATTGAGATCCTCTACAAGTTTCATGTTTGCCAAGGATCCATTTGAAGCTTGCAGTTTGACTTATCTTGCTTGGAAATTTGACCTAAACTAGGGGATTTTACACAGAAACCCTAATTTAGAAACTCCTCTTCTCCTTGATTTCTCTTAAATTCTTCTTAGCATATCACCATATCCTTCTTCACATGTCAAATGATGAATCCCACATCTCTCCAATAGCCCTTAATGCATTTCAATCAATCCTTTGATCTAGGGTTGACCCAGGGTTGACCCAGATGAAACCCTAGTTGACTGTCTTCATCCCCAACTCTTATGACTACACCAATGACTTGTCTCCTTCTCCAAATGTCTTTCTAAGTCTCCCATGAGGCCCAGATACTCCCCATGCTCAGCCCACAGCTCACACTTTCCTTGATGATCCCCAGATACCCTCAGATAGGAGATGGATGCACTTGCTTGATCTATTGACTTCCCAGCTTTCAAATTCTTTCTGATGACTTGAATGAGATTAAATTTGGATAATAACCTCTTGATAGGCTCATATAGATGAGAATAATGATTGGTCCCCTGTTGAATGACTTGATATGCCTATGCTATGCCGATGATTAGACTATGCACATGACTCTATATGCAAATGCTAATGATATTGAAACATAAACCAAGTGAATAAGGTTGGGCAAATTTAAGGGTGCAACAGATGTCACATAGACATTTTTCTCATTCAATGAAGTATCAAGTCACTTCATGCTTTCCACAATATTTCAACAAGGTCATTCAATAAAACAACGGAATAAAATCAATGTTTAAACATAATCCCCACAACCGGTGGTTATACATCATTAATCCAACAGATAAAAGATACGTAACAATTAATCAAGAAAATAAGCAAAATATAATGTAATCCCGTCATTCCATGTTACGTATTAGAGCGACTCCTAAGACTCAATCAAATAGAAACACACTCCAAGCACTACTCAGGTACCTGATCATCTGCACTCCCCTAGGAGCACAGACGCAACAAACAGAAAAGGGGTGAGAACTACATTCAATAAATAAGTGGTGAAATACACATGCTAAGGAGTAGTTACACATCACACATACAATCATACACATGTAACGCACATACACGTGCCATCTCAACCACTCGGCATTAATAGACCATAATCAAATACAAATATGTAATGTGACTCACTGTCTCGACACAATGCATGTGGTACCAACACAAATACGTACGGTTCACCCTAGAACCCGATTCCCGTCGAAATTTGGATAAGTCGTATACGTTCCTCTGAACTACAACTTATCTCCACAACGACTTCCACATGAAATCCGGATGCACTAGGCACCCATCATGGATTCCCACCTAGTCATCTCCATAAGACACATGACATGAAATGCATGACAACACAATTATGCCAACATAATAAATTCAAGCATAATCCTCTATCATCCATGATCCGCACGAGTCATCCGCTCACCGTAATCCTCTCAAGAATTACCATCATCACACCAGATCATCCACACTAGACGGTCTTGACCCACACATATCAATCACACCCCTAAGGGCAAAAACGTAATTTTCCACATTCTCTCTAATTAAATTCAATACTAATCTTCCTTAGGTTCATTTTAGTCATATTAATCCTACCAATTAAACGGAATTGCGTTGCAAGCGAAATCTGGGCAGAAATCGCGAAAATGGGAAAAAGTCATTCCAGGCCTACCCATACGCGTATTACCCTGCCTCATACGCGTAATGCCCTGCTGTCAGGCCCACCATACGTGTATTGCCCTATCCGTTACACATAATGCCCTACTTCAGGCCCACCATATGCGTATTGCACTGTCTCTTACGCGTATTGCTCTGTCTCGTACGCGTATCACCAGAATTGTTGCCAAAAACTCAGATTTCATCCCTTTCACGAATCCTCACTCAATACTCTTCATTCCACCACTCAAATCAACCCAAAATTCAGTTTTTTGTTAATCATTTCTCTCTACCTCCACTATACTTCATCTATTCCATTATTCTCCTAAGATTTCTATCATGTAAGGTTCAATTTTGTTAACCCTCTAACCCTTATTTTTTAGATCTATTATCTGTCAGGATCATACCACAACATCAATCGATTCCACACGAATTTCATATAGATCTCAAATTCATTTACACATACATCGCACAAAAATCATTCAGCAACAACATTCATTTACATAGAAAAGTATTATATTACGAAAATCAAACAAGACGAGAAGAAATACATGAATCATATGAGAGAAAGGACCTCTCACTACCCTCTCATGTTAATTCACCCATATTGAAATCCATTCTCCCCCATTACCTTAGATTGAAGCTTTCTCTTGGTAACAATGGATAATTTCTTGGTTCCTCTGCCCTAGCTCTCCTTTCCCGGTCTCTTCCTTTTTCACGATTAGTAACTGATTCCCCACTAAACCACTTCTAATCCTCCCTTAATTAGATTTTCAGTTTTATTATTCCAATTAATAATAATAATAATAATAATAATAATAATAATAATAATAACCACCACCATCTCATTAATATTATTATTAATAGCATAAAATGATAATACCAATGAGCATAATATTCTTATTATTATCATTAATCATTAATATCATTTATCATAGGTCCACTTTACCCCAACTAAGGTCAACTCTCACCCTCACCCATATGATCATACCCTTATTAAAGATATCATAACCAATACAGGCACAACAAAGTATAAAATGACTAAATAATTTAAATGGGGTGTTACAGCTGGGATGTTCGAGGCGTCGTGAAGCTTTCCCTTCTTGAGATGGCTCTCGATGCGTTCTTCTACTGAAACCAAGTCAGAGAAGTTGGATGTTCCATTGCCCATCATCTTTTCTAAATATGGGCTTTGCAACGAATCTATGAACATGTCAACCAATTCTCTGTCTAAGAGCGATGGTTGAACGCAATCATCTACCTCTCTCCATCTCTGAGCATACCCCCTGAAAGACTCGTTTTCCTATTGAATTTGGTGTATTTTGATCAGGCGCGTTAGGAAATTTAGAAATGCAAGATTCAAAAGGATCACAACCCAAGGCGTGCGCCTCGAGAGCAATCTTTTGAGAATTCGATATTTCTATTATTAATCGAGAAAATAGTTTTAAAAGTATTTGTCAAAATGAATTAGGATTTTAACTAGGAAAATATAGATATTTGTAAATATTAAGTATTGGAAAATGTTTAACGTTTTTTTGAAAAGATATTAACTTTATCGATAAAGTATTATTTGTAAAGTTTTAATATTTTTATTTAAGAAAAGATCTGAATCAATTGAAAGTTTTTAGAGATGAAAGACGGAATGAACACAACCCAAAGAAACTTACACACGAATTAGGCCTAAAGCCCCTCCCCAAAAATTCTAAGAATAACTATTAAAACAAAATATCATAATAACATTTAAAAAGAAGTTAAATAAGTGACATGAGAATAGAAAGAATTAACATCATGCTTAGCTTTCCCATTTAGCAAAAATGTGAGATCCAAAACAATATTTCCAAAAATGAAATCATAAATGATTTATCTTTTCAAAAGGAAAAACATTAAGCTAAGCATTATTCTAAAACAACATCATATATTCTTTTACTCACATTGCAATGCGAACAAAGGTTCCAAAAAAAACTCTCAAATTTTGTCCACCTTTTCATGCCTAAACCCAACATAAACTAAAAAAATAGTCCGCTTAAATACTATATCAATACCATAGCAGTGTGTTCGAAATTTTGTAAAATAGTAACATTATGAGAACTTCATAAATGCAAGCATCAATAGAATCTATTGGTATTAGGTTAAGCAAATTTATTCAGAATATTACCAAAGGCTTCTAAAGCAAACAAACAAAATAGCCACCATACCTACGAAATCGAATATAATCACGCCGTAATCGACTCGACAATCTTGAGATGAAACCATTACCGCAGATCCACCATCAGAGTCAAAATATTTGGAAACTCCAAGCTCGTGTTGCTGTTCGGAATTTCCGAGTTTGCTGCGGAATCGAAGTTGATATTACCAATTCAATTTGTTGTTATTTGAACACGGTTGTGAGGAAAAGCTTAAATTATTGACTACCATCAACTACGAGTGAGTAAGAATAGCGAAAATGGAGGATGAGGTGGCCGGAAATGCTCTGTGTACCTGTCGCTTCCGCGAAAATAAGGTGCCGGCAAAACAGAAGAGTCGCCACCTTTCGTTATTTATCCCTCGGAATGGGAAAGGAAACGATCGGAAAAACCTGACGAAAAGGTATAAGACAAGGTCATCGCAACCATTGTCTGGGTTCGGGAGTCGGTTACGCAAGGGGAAGGTATCAGCACCCCTCACGTCCATCGTACTCGATGGGATCCACGCTTGTTGTGTTTATCTGACGGGTTGATTTAAACTATCTACCTATCAAGGCCGGTCTAAAAAGAAAAGAAAATGAATCGGCAAAGCGTTGCACTTTATGCCTACGTATTCTCATCAGAGAATGAGAAATCAGAGTCAACGTAGTTCGCCTAACTACAGGTTACGGGGAAGGTGGCTCGCCAATACGTCAGTATTATGCCTACGTACTCTCAACAGACTTGAGAGATCAGAGCTTACGTAGTTCGGGATAATACGGATTACGGGAATTCAGATTCATCTGTTTTACCGAGTAGGGTCAACAAACAGTCCCAGCAGTTTGGCGTACGCAGCTCGACCCTTGGAGACTTAGGCGTTACCGTTTGCGGTAGAACTGGGAGTTAACGACACTCTTTTTTTCAGAAAAGCTTCCTTTGAATTATGGGCCCACGGGGCAAAAAGGTTTGAAGTTTGTTTTCTGTCTTTTACGAAAGAACTGTTTTTTTATGGATGTTTGCAACCAATATCATACTAGAGACTATGACCTGAGAGTGAATGCGTTGCATGTCACCCAAAGGGTGCCATACTAAACATCCGAGCTGTCGAAAAGAAACTCTCCGACAACCCTTTCTCGGATAGCTTAAGGCTCGTAACGTACGACATCAGTTAGCCTTTATTATTGTAGTTTAATTTTTTTTGAGATGAGCAGAGAACATGCTCAACTAAAGGGAGACTATCAAGTCCTAATGTTGTCATGCCAAGGATTCATCCTATGGTTGAGGTTTGAAATAGGGAACTCCTAGAAGTTATCATGCATATGTTTCAACCTAAAGTTCTAATCATCACTTCCTTATCAAAGGAAGTGAGATTCCTAGGGGATCATGTCAATGATAAACAGAAACAAATAAAGCATCAGCTTAAACAGTAAATAGTAAACGACTGTAAAATGCATGTAATGCAAGTGAGGGAGGAAATGTGTGTGGGGCAGCAGCCTCCACAAGCTCATCTCAACCTCAAGCCAGATATGAATAACTGCAATCATACAGAAATAAAATAACATGCTATCAAGCAAGATACAAGTAACTGCAATCATACAGAAGAAGTAAAATGCTATCAAGCAAATAACAAACCACATAGGCAAGGGAGTTGGGCTCTACCGAATACCCGCAAGCAAAGCCATACAGTAAAAATACAAGCAGAGGGAGCAACTCAACCTCTAGTGCAATCATGCTCCTAGCTTAAATCAGTCTACATATGAGCTTATTCTAATGCATCAGGCAAATCAAACAAGTCACATCAATACAGTTGCACAGCAAACAAACAGACAGGAAAGAAAGCAGATCAACAACTCCTACAACTTCACCTGCTCTTCAAGGCTATCATCTTCAATATCAAGTGTCAACTTGCTTCTTCCAGTTTTCAATACATCAAACATAAGTATCAACTTATTCCCTCTTCTCCAAGCCTCAGCTCTTCAGTCAATCCCACCTTCAGGCTTCACTCCTAACTGCAAGTCTCAACTTAACTCCTTCAGGCTCTCAATGCATCAATATAAGTATCAACTTATCCTTTATTCCTCAAGCCTCAGCTCTTCACTCAATCTCAATTGGATCCTCTTCACAAGTGTCAACATGGTCTTCAAGCTTCAGCGCTCCCCTCCTTACAAGTATCAACTTGGTCCTCTTCATCTATAAGCTTCAGCTTCAAAAGGTAATCTCCAACCACAAAGAAGTATCAACTTCATCCTTCAATCTTCTTCAAGCAAGGAACTCCATCTTCTAACAAGGAAGAAAGATGCATCTATCAAGAGCAAAGTTTGGATGATTGGTAGCAAAGTGAAGACCAAAGGTCACCACTAAGCCTCCTGTCATCAGAGAAAGGAACCCTCAAAGGTTCTACCAACTTGTAGAGAGCCACACATCCTACCAAAGGAGGTATTAAGCCTTTACAAGGGGACCTTACATCATAGGGAAGAATGGAAGTGATCAACATCATCCATATTCATGAAGGAAGAGAATCTGTCTAGAAGCTCTGCCTACAAGACCCTAGTCTTAACACCTAAACAAAACTACACCAAAAGAAGGGAAGATCTTCACATCCAAGCCTCTTCAAGCAGTCCAATGCATCTTCAACTTGTCTTCATCATCATCCAAGAGCAAGAGGGAGAAAACCCTAATCTAAGGGAACTAAAGATGTCATTCTAGTTGAGTTAGTGCATTAGAATCATCTAAAACTAGCATCTAAACTAAAATCAAGAAAAAATAGAAAACCACCTTGAAAATTCCTACAAAAATTCCTAAGGGATCCTAATTCAATCATGAATCTACCATACAAAATTCAGAAGTTGAATCATCCACCAAGTTGCAAGAATAAAACCTAAACCACAAGGTATCAACCATAAACCCTAAAAATATAGCATCTAAAGGTTTCAACCTAAACTACCACTTACATTCATCACAAAAATGTGAGAAAAATCTATGGGGAGCATGCATATCTATGCTAACTACTCACAAAAAATCAGGATCAAAATCATCATCACATGATCAAACCAAATTCACCAAAATCAACCATCAAGCATGATTATCTTAATATCAATTAAAATGTAAAAAATCCCATAAAATCAGAAAATGAATGAAATAAAAATATTTTTTTATCTAAAAAATACTAGACCCTATCATGAATCCAATGCAAAAAGAATGGGGTTAATTGAATTATTTTTCCATTTTTTATGATTTTATCAAGAACCATGAATAAAATGAAAAAATAAAGAAAATCCAAATAAAATGAACAAGCGCATGGTGCAGATAGCAATAGAAATCAGTTCATTTCATGGATTGGGCCACAGAGGGGGTGCAGGTATCACTTACTTCACAAAGCCCAAAATCAGCAAATAAATGAAACGCATCGTTTCATTAAAGTTCTGAAATCCTTCACAAAATGAGAAGCACGCGTGGCCGTTGGATAAGGTCTTTGGTCCAAGTCAAACCATGATCCAATGGTCCTGGGATCATCTTCCCCAATTCAAACCTCTGCAACTCAGGCCATCTGCGCGCCCAAAGTCACCGCCGGTGACATTCTCCGGTCATCTTCTCGCAACCCTAGTTTGCCATAGAGTCCACCATAGGCCACGATTCCTTGATCAAACTTGTCCCAAATTTCACAAGGAACTCAATTACACCATTAATTCACTCTGAAACCTCAAGATTCGCAAGAACCAACTCTCAATCGAAAATGGTGACATCCCTAATTGGTCACTAACTCTCAAATTAATGATCTGAAAACCTCCCTACACCATTCTACAATGCATCTAACATCCTAATTCCTCTTAATTCTAACTAAAACAAGCTGGAGATTGAAAGTTACCAACCTGAAAATTTCGTGTGCACAGAAGCAGCAAGCCTTTGAATCAAGCCCTCTAATGCTCCAGACTCCTTCAGTGAATCACTTCCAAGGTTCTGTATGCAATAGAATTGATTGAAATGGCTTCAATTCTTGGAACCAACTCTGAGTTGCAGGTGGAAAAAACTGAGATCAAGAACACCAATCAGCCACGAATTTCCCTTGATTATGATCTGGAATCATTCCCTAGCATCCGTGGAAGAGATTGCAATCAAGAAAATGGATGGAAAGTGAGTGAAATGATGTAACCGAATTCAGTTGCAAGCAAGAATTTTCCAAACTCAATCTCTGCTCTCTCCTTCAATCATCACCAACCTTGGCCTTGGATCACCTCTACTCAATATATAGAACATGTATGGATGATCTAGAAAGCTGTAGATCCTTCTAATGAGAAGTTCAATCTCTCATGTCATGAGAAGTTCAATCACATGCCATGGTATGCATAGTTCTGTTAGCAACTTGAAATCAAACTCATTCCCTTCAAATTTCTCCCCTAATGACATTTTGGATGTGTTTAGCTTGCAAGGGGCCTTGGTCATGCCTTGAATTTAGGTTTGGCCAATGTTACTTAAGATGTAAGTAACTACTTTTCAAAGCAAGTACACAAATTAAACTTCAATTCAAAATTGTGGCTAAACCAATGTTCTTAAAATGTATTTTAGAATCAAAATTATATATTACATGCCTTGTTTTGGACATGCAGATCAAAAATATCAATTTCCAACTTTGGTTCTGAAAATCCTCCTTATTTTAGGTCATTTTTGCAACTTTGAGCTACAAGCAATTCCAACCTCTCATGACCTCTTGACTAGCCTTAAAACATAATTTTGAACAAGTTTGATGTTGAACATTTTCCCATTTGAAGCTTGGAAATAAGAGTTATGGCCTTATAGTTGAAATGACCTATAATCTCCAAATGACCAAAATGCCCTTGACTTGTCAAAGCCATAACTTGAGTTCTACAAATCCTATCAAGGACTTCTAGTACTATATGGAAAGCTAAGAGGATAAGTAACAACATTCATGGTGACCAAAAGTTCATAGGAATCATCCTTCTAGGTCAAAAGTTTCATGCAAGTTGGACAACTTTCAAGCCCCCAAATTCACATACCTCAGATGACCTGAAACTTGTCAAAGTCATAACTTGAGTTCTAAAAATCCTATCAAGGACTTCTAGCACTCAAATTAAAGCTAAGACCATGATCTACAACATTCATGTTGGGGGAAAGATGAGATGACTATCCCATCTTGAGCTAAACTGCCTTGAAGATAGGGGTCAAACTAGGGGATTTTACACTGTCAAGCCTTAGAAACCCTAGCTTGAAACTTCTCAAACTCTTCAATCATGATGATTTGACCTTAGAATCATCCTTATAGCATCTCAATGCATCAATCCATGATCACATGTCCTTTGAATTAGGTCTCAACCTCCTTCAAATCATCAGTTGACCTAGGGTTGACCCAGTCAAACCCTAACTGCACCACTCATGGCTGAATCTTCTTAATCTTGCACAATGACCAGTCTAGGCCTCAAAGTGATCTTCAACACTTCTCATTAGCTCTCTAAAGACCTCAAGTCCATCCTCATGGCCTCAGAATCATCTGATGACTTTCCACAACTCTCAAGTTAGGAGGCATACACTTTTGGTTTCAACCATTCTCTCTGAGGATCTTTTAACTTCTCTGACAAGAATATCAACCCTTGAGCACCTGAATAACCTTCTTAGCTAGCTTCAAACTCTTGTGTAGCCCTTGATTGGTAATCATACCTCTTGATCTCCTGCATACATGTCAATGAAATGCAAATGATAATGCTAATGTGCATGAAATGAAACATAAGCTAGGTAAAGAAAAAGTGAGCAAATTTTGGGGTGCAACAGCTGCCCCTATTCAAACGGCTTGAACCTGACTGGGTGAGAAGCGAACGACTCTCAACCAATCAAGGTAAAAGACGGTTGAATACCAACAAACCCGAAAATTTGCCAACTACAAAAATACACGGTACTCTGATGGGACCAAATCTTCAGAAACCGAAACATTAGCTGCACGACAACTAGCTGGGGAATCGGCCACACGGTAACCGGTGATACATGGTCGATCATGCCGTCAGGCATCAAGATTCCTCGGGACTCATCAGGTTAACAATCAGGTTAATCATGCCATCGGGCATTTAAAGAAATTTCTGGGCGTCAGCCGAACTTCATCACTAAGTCGGGAACAGACTTCTCGGTCAATCATGAACCAATTGGGGATATCGAAACTTCTGCCATCCGGCACTCCGCATCAGCTGAGGGAACTGCTTCGTTAATACGGTTGGACTTCAATCCTGAAGTTTCAAGGGAACTTTCAACTTCGCTGTTCGGAAAACCTGCTGGGGATGACGCATCTTCGCTGGAGATTCTGGAGAACTATCAAGTAATTCTGCTTCGGGATCCAGAAATCATGCTGGGTGAATCATCTCTGCTGAGGAAATCAAGAATCATCTTGAACAAACAACTTCGCCGAGGACTTCAAGAATCATCTTGAACGGATAACTCCGCTGGAGAATTCAAGAATCATCTTGAGCAAACGACTTTGCTGGGGGTATTCAAGAATCATCCTGAGCCACTCCACTCTTCTGAGATTTCAGGAATCATCCTGGGAAAACACCTTGCCGGGGAACACCTTCAAAACAAGAACGGTAACAACCTAGCTCATGCTTCATATGCATATGGTTCGACAATGGCGCAATGCTCCACACGGTGGAAATGCTACGCGTTTAGGGTAGATGCTATGCAATCATGCAAAATGCTACGACCCGATCAGCAAAATAAATGCTGAAGGGAGAATCCTCCTATCAAGGAGAAAGAACCACTCTGGTGGAGGGAGGAATCATCCTGCCGAGGAGAAAAAGTCACACCAATCTCAATTGGACTCCGCCTGGGGAAATGAACTTCAGTTGATTGCTGCAGGGGAGTAAAGATCTCCGAGAACTTGAACCCGTTCATCTGGGTATACGAACCACGACTGCTGAGGAAAACGATGTCAATCGCGGAAATAAACTGCACGACCTTCGTGGCTTGGATTTCCTGGAGATAATGACTCGGGCGGGGAAATACGGCATCAGCTATTCAACACTCTACTGGGGAAAACTACTCGCGGCTCAAACGGCTTCCAAGGACTCGGCTCTCTTGGGGAACTGCAGACTCGACTGGGGGAAGAAGGAATCGTCCTGCTTACGGGGGAGAGTACGACTCTGCGGGGAATTTCAATTCTGCCGGAGACTTCAGTCTGGAACTTTCGAGTACTGCATGCTTCAGTATATGACTCAGCTAGGGAGGCGACAATCCTTCATACCCCAAATTTGTCCTACTTCGGTATTTAATTGATGTTTTACTGCTTCACAACTTCGGGCCGTGATTCTCTAAGACTCCGTTTATAAAGACCATGTGTGTGCTCATTGTGGTTGTAATCCCTAGCAATTTATGTTAAATTTATGTGGGAAGAGCGTGCCTCCAGCCCCTTATACCCTAACTCATATGTGTCCTCGTTATCACGATCAGACATATATGATGTAGTCAAACAACTATGATATGATCATTGGCATAGGCTATGCATTTGGATTTATCTCAAGGCATAATGTTTGGTTTTTTTTTAGCTTGATTACGAACTTATCTTTAAAAATATGGAGCCGTACTTCAAGATTTTTATGCCTTTCTCCTAATTCTAGATTGTTCAAAATGATCCAGGTGGTTTAAAGATAATTCTAAGGTTTATCTTAAGAAGCTTTAGATCACATTTAAGATATGTTTTAAGTCAAAACTAAAGGTTTCAAAAGCTCATAACATAGCCAATTGATGATCCAAGTATATGTTTAATCTAGGTCTTGTCAAAAGGTTATGTTTGGGATCAGATTTCGTTGCCAAGTTTTTGTCTAAAGTGGCATATGATAAGTTTATTTTGATTACTGCCTTACGTCCCATGAATAAAGTCATACTAAGAGCATTCCATTAGATTCACAATTGGTGATAGCTTTGGTAAGATAATTCGAGTCATAAAGAGCCAATTTGATTTCAAGAAGGAAATATGTTTAATCAAGCTATTATACATAACCAAATTAAGGAAATAAAGGTTGTTCATTATAATTTATTTCATGCCACAAGTTTGCTGGAAGTTACAAAGTTCACCGAAATCCCAGGGCTCCAATGTCATGTCGCCATAAACTTGTTTCCTAAAACACAACACCAAATTCGAATTTGAAGGGAAATCAGGTTGAGATGTTTGGTTCAATTGGTTGTGGAGAAACATTTAGCGGGGTAGCTGTTTACATTTAACATGAAGAGGCATCTCAAATGGGCTGCTAAAACATACAGTGCTTGAAGGCAGCAGGAAGAATTGAAAAAAAAACATCAAGGATACATAAAAGTGTATAAGCATCAAATTATAAAAAATTCAGGAGACATTCGAGCCTTGCGGAAATATGAAGTGTCCGCAGAAGGAGTTGCTTGAAGAGATTATGTGCAAGTTCTGGCTACACCCTCCAAGTATTGTTGCTGCCACTTTCATCAATCTCGTAACAGTCCAAAAACCTGCATCCACTACCCTGCTACACTGCGCAGAGCCTGCGATTTACCCCAAATTTACCTAAAGCAAAATAGGCCAAAAGTTGTAGCAAGAAAAAAAACAAAACCAGACAAACCAAAACTTTTTGCACCAACAAATATCTTCACACACTATGCAATACACGTTTACCCCACGAAGCTCTAAATTCCCTATAATTCACCAAAACCAAGTGACCTGCACAAGCAACAATAACATTTCCAAGCTCCTAAAAAATGCTATTCTGCAGAACTCCAACAACATTAATGAAAACATGCAGCATACTACAAACACAACAAGAGATACCACAAATACCACTGCTATGCCTATAGGACTTCATACTTACCCCGTTGCTAAGTTTCTATCCAAAATTCATCCAAAGCATCCAAACAATGTTTAGGATCCACCACTCGCAACCTACACTTGCAAATCAAGAATTTATAGGAGTGAATTGTTGGGATTTTATGACAGGACTTCAGAAGCAAGCAAAAATGTTAAGATAACACCAGACATGGAGGCGTCTTACCCGACAATCACAGCCACAACTTCAATTGCTTCTGTTACGGAGAATCTGCGAAAAAGCTCTAAAGAAACTGATCTGTTTCTGATCAGGACCTACCACCATCTTAATTAAAGGCTATTGTCAGCATGGAAATAAATGGCGTTATTTTCACAGTTATGCTCCTGAAATTGTCAAATTTCTGAAGCATAAAGAAGTGATATAGTGTTATTTGTTTTACTGCCGACAACAGCGGACAACGGTAGACGGTGCAAATTTTCTCCTTGCGACAAATTTCATACCACAGGAGATGCTGCAAAATCATGGAAAAATTAAGTAAGTAGGATTAACAATGTCATGCCCAAAGTTACGAAGCAGTAACATAAAGATCTTCAGTTACTAAATAAGAATGAGACCAATATGTATCAATACAACATGCTTCATCTCCACAAACTCTTCATTCAGGCTTCATCACCATCACATCAAGGTCCTGCATAATTTCAGCATGAGAAGCAACAATTAGCACTCAAATGTATAAAGGATTTGCAAAATACCAACTACCGTGCCAAAAAGAACGTTATGCCTTACCATCATCCTCATGAGCCATTCTCATCCTTGTGTCTTGCTACATCATAATAGAAGGGTGTTGACTTCGAGCTCCTCATTCTCTCTTCATCTTCGTTTTCAATCCAATAAATTTCCTGCAAGAAAATTAGAGGAAGACACCATTATCACCAAAACTTTCTTGTCACATTGTGAGCTAGTTAACATATGTGTTAGTGTGGCAACACAATCCTCAATTTGTCAAGATTTGATTTGAGTTAGTGAAGCTACAGAATGAGCAACAAGAGCTTCACTTTTTACGGCAATCCAACTGATCCGCAATAACAACATTATTTCTCAGTAGCCTAACAGACCACAAGGATACTTCAAATATCACGTACGCAGCGCACCGCGTTTCACAGCCACGTTGGTTTTATCCCGTTTTTAACACAAGCTGCGTGACAACCCCACATCCACAATGCGTAAAAAAGTGGATCTGCAAAACAAATTGAAAAAATAAAAACAGAGAAGTTATCGTAACCCGTACGTACAACCCTCCAAACAACGCAAACCGTACCATCAGTACACACACAGCCAATTCCTGCGTAATGAACGAACCAAAACCTGCAATATACATTAGTACATCCATCAAGATACAAAAAGGCACAACCTGCAGAATGAGACAAAAGCAGTACGGAAAATTTCACTGTGAGCATTTACAAAACGCAGGGAACACGTCAAAACGGCAATGAAAATCACTCACCTTTTTCCTAGATAAGGGCCTTATTTCACGTTCTCAAGGGGGGAAGACGGAAAAACAAAAAACCTAGCCGCCACCCTCTCACTCAGATTTCCTTCAAAGACAAAACCCTAATTTCTTCAACAAAGAAGGAGGCTCTTTCACCGATTTTTCTCTTTCGGAAACCCATAAACTTTCCTCCAAATCACCTTTACCTCCTCCATTATTAAATTTCGTCATCATCAATAAACGAGAACCTTTGAAACCTTCAGCCCCAGAACTCAAATCTGAAACCTCACTCCAATACCCTTAAAATATAAAACCCTCTCTTCTTCATTATTCACAAAAACCTTCAATCGGACAAATCTTCCTCTTCCCTCAACCCAATTTCCTTCAACCCGAAATCTTCCCTTTAGCTCGAATCTGTCTTCAACTTTCTTCAAATCAACAACCCAAACGTTCATTTTCCCATCAACTCAAAATCCACACAATCTCTTACTCTCTTAAATCACAGAAATTGGAAAAAGAAGAGGAAAAGGAAACTTGAAGACGAGGAGAGAGAGAGAAATCAAGGGCATAAAAAGAAGGTTAAAGAGAGACAAAGCATTGACAATATTTCTTCTGCTTTGTTCATTTACTGATGTTTTTTTATTATTTTTCTTGTCTTTTATTCTTTCTTTCTTTTTAAAAAAAAAAAGGGGGTGGTATTGATTTGTTGGGCTTGAAAGCCCGAGTTCTCCTTTCTCCTTCATTGCTGCATGTATTTTTTTTTGTCTATTATTGATTCCTAGTGGGTTCTATTAGAAAGGTGATAGGCCACATGCCCATATGATCCTTTTTTTTTTCTCGGCTTCACCCCTAAATCATAATGCATCTCACATGGGTTTTTGTATATAATATTTTTGTTTTATTCTTTTTTTTCAATTTAGTGATTCGTTCAAATAAATTTGCTAAAAGTCTCATTAAATATTTTATTAGATTTTAATAAAGTTTCTTTAAAAACTTTAATGGCTTCCTCATTTCAATATTCACTTTGTTTTTTTTATTTGTTTTTCGATCGATGACGATACCCCGAGTTATAGTTTGTCAGATCATTGACGAATAATAACAAACCCGAGACCATTTTTTTGGTCAAAACTTTCATTATCCTTTTTTTTCTTATTCTTTAGTCAATGATGACTTTAATAATTATTGGTCAAATTATTGATGGATGATAATTTAGTCGAGACTATTTCATTTTTCGCTTCAAATCATTTTTAAAACATTTTCTCGATCAAACTCCAAAAGAAGGAGATTCTTGGAATCTAGCATTCCTTGGATCTTCGAGTGAATAAATCTCGAGGCCAGCTCTTGAGTTGTTATTCACTCAATCTTTTGATTTTCTCAAACACTTTTTTCTCAATATTTTCTCTATTAAAACTCCGAAAGAAGGAGGTACTTGGGATCTAGCATTCCTTGTGTCTTCGAGTGAATAATTCTCGAGGCACGCTCTTGAGTTGTTATTCACTCAACCTTTCGACTCTTTCAAATTCAAACATTCTCAAACGTTCTCCTAAGTCGAGTGCTCGTCCGCATTCGCAGCCCTTTTTCATTCACAATTCCTCGTGGTCTCGACCTTAGGAGCACCCTCAGGGACTAATATCGTTTCTCACAATCCTAACACTTGACACGTCGTCAAGTCGGTTCCATCTTCGATCAAATCCTCGACACGTCGTCAAGCCAGTTCAAAACAACTTCCTTTTGGCCTCGCATGCCATTCTTCGATTCGATCCTTTCATAAACATTTCCAAAACTTGCGAAAGAGGGATATTCTTAGAGTCTAGCATTCTTTGGATATTCGAATGAGTAACTCTCGAGGCGCGCCCTCGAGTTGTTATTAATTTATTCTTTCGATTTCAAAACATCCAACTCTTTATCTCCAACCTATTCAGTCAATTCCCGAAGGAACTGAGTTCTTGGAGTCTCGCATTCCTTGGATTCTTGAGTGACAAGCTCTTGAGACGCACTCTTGGGTTGCTTATTAGTCATCCTTTCGTCTCCTTCGCAAAACTTTCAACTCATTCAACCTCATCTTTCGTGGTTGTTACCACGAACTACGACTGCTCTGATTCTTCATTCTCGTCTGAATGTAAGATACGTAGGCACAAGATTGCGATGATCTTGGCGAGTTACCTCCCCTTCATTTTCCATTTCCATGTATCCATTTCGTGGTTGTTACCACGAACTACAGACGCTCTGATTCTTTATTCATTCTCGAATATAAGATACGTAGGCACAAGATTGCGATGATCTTGGCGAGCACACTTCTATCCATCTTCCGTTTTCCCCCATCATTTCCCGTAGTCGAACTACGACGCTCTGATTTCTCATTCTCGTCCGAATGAGCATACGTAGGCACAAGGGCCCCAATCCTTGGCGAGCACCCTATTCTCTAATCACCCATCTCTCCTTTGCGTCTTTAACCTTTTACCCTACCAATTCTACCTTTAGCAACGAGAAGAAAACCAGTAAATCGAGACAACACTCCCCACATTTACCTTAAGAGGTTCCCGTCGAGTACGACGGACGTGAGGGGTGCTAATACCTTCCCCTCACGTAACTGACTCCCGAACCCGGAACATGGTTGCGACAGCCCTGTTCCTATCCTTTCATTTTTAAGAGGTTTTCTCGATATTTTCCTCTCCCGTTTGTCCGGGAAAAATAAAGTTCGGTGGTGACTCTGTCGAACCGCATTTCCGCGCCTTTCGCGCGAGGGTCGTATGTTCGAATGAATTTTCGAGGTGCGACAGGTGGCGACTCTGCTGGGGACATTTTGCTCCATGCAAAGAGAGAGTCAAGCCTATCTTTTGGTTTGTGAGGAGCGTTTGTTTTTTATTTGTTTTCTTTTTGTATTTGCTCTCTTGTGGATTTTATTTATGCTTGTTATCTTAGCCTGTCAGTTCTTGGGATGACATCATGAGTAAAGCTCTACACCCGAGCTTTGGTAAAAGCAGAGAGAACACTTAGCTTAGAATTGGTAGTCGAGTAGTGTTAGTCACCAAGGATTCGCTCCTTGTGTGCCTAGCATGAAAGCTCCTCCAGAGGAGGCCTATTCATAGATCCTGTTGTAACACAGCTAGCCTGTTGCACGACTTGATTAATGAAGGGTCCGTGATTCTGGGAACCTTTTGTTAGCACCAGGTCCGATATTGGTGGTCGTGTAGTGTTAGTCTCCAAAGACTCGCTCCTTGTGCGCCTAGCACGAGGACCCCGCTCAGGAGAGACCTTATCGTCATTATCGTCATAATACGGCCAGCCTGTTGTGTGACGCTAATATGACTAGTGTCCGTGATCCTGGGAACCAAACGTAGAAACCATCCCGTAAGTGGGTTTATGGGTAGAATATTTAGATCTTCCCGCATAGGTCGTACCTGTCAATGTTCTTTGAGCAGGAATTATGTTTACTTATCTATCACAGTTACCAGCTTCAGGAGCTGTTCGAAATATGATCTTGGGATCCTGGATCTTGTATCTTGCATTGCATCTTGCATATCATTCACATTGCATTTCATATGTTGTGCATTTTGCATTTCCAGTCCTTCAATAGAATCTTATGTCTTCGTTCCTTCCTCTCCAGTAAATCAAGCTGATTCCTCGACACCAATACGCAACTAGAGCCAATACCAGACGAATGATGAAGCAGATTCAACAGGAGCAAGCTGCCTTCAGGGAAGAGTTGGATTTTATGAAAGGAAAGATCGACCAAATCCTCGAAGCCATCCTCGCAGCCAGGAGAGAGGAAGAACAGCGTGAAGTCGCCGCTGTCGTCAATGGACAAGGGTCTACTGCTATCCCTTTGGTTCCAATTCCAAATTCTCATGGGATGCCGTTGAACTTCAACAACGCAGTCGAGGGAAACACTTCTCAGCCAATCCCAGCGCCTGGAGTTACCATTGGAGCCATCCCGCAGGCCCAGCCTACTGCTGTGCAAATCCCGGTTCCTCATATCGAAGATACTCTGATGGATCAGTATGACGATGTTCAGAACTATCATGCTGCTATTCCCATCGCTAGTCCTGTTGCTGCTCAGGATTCGGAAGCCATGAAGATGTGTCGAGATCTAGCCGAGAAACTCCGCACCATGGAGGGGCATAACTCAAATTCTTTCAGTGCTCTGGAATTGTGCTTGGTGCCTGATGTTGTCATTCCTCCAAAGTTCAAGGTGCCCCAATTTTCAAAGTACAAAGGTCTCAGCTGCCCAAACATTCATCTGAAGATGTACTGTCGCAAGATGGCTGCTTATGCCAGAGATGAAAAGCTCATGATCCATTGCTTTCAAGACAGCTTGTCTGGAGCATCACTCGAATGGTATATGCAGCTGGAACGTAATAGTGTGCGCACTTGGGCCGACCTAGCCGATGCATTCGTCAAGCAGTACAAATACAACACCGATCTTGCTCCAAATCGTACTCAGCTTCAGAGTATGACTCAGAAGGACAACGAATCCTTCAAGGAGTACGCGCAACGATGGAGAGAGCTAGCCGCAAGAGTGCATCCACCTCTTGTTGACCGTGAGTTGATTGACATCTTCATGGGTACCTTGCAAGGCCAGTACTACGAAAAGCTGATCGGTAGTGTCTCCGCTGGATTCTCTGACTTGGTGATCGTCGGTGAGAGAATTGAAGAAGGGCTGAAGAGTGGGAAGATCCCAGGAGGTTCTAACAGTTAGGCTAATGCCAAGAGGCCTTTTAATGGATACAAGAAGAAGGAGGGCGAATAAAATGCCATCTTTGTGCAGAAAGGGCAAGCTTCTTAACAAGCTCCTGCTCCTATGCCTTATCAAGTTCCCTATTATCAGTATCCATATGTTGCTGCTGTGCAATATGCTCCAATGCCTTATCAGCCGGCTGTTCAAGCAGCGCAAGCTCAAATGCCACGGCAACAGGCTCCTCAGCAACAAGCCTACAACCAGCAAGGATATCAGTATCCTCCTCAGCAACAGCAGATGCAAGCAACTCAGCAACGACAAGGAGCTTGCCCACAGCGTCCGCAAAGAACATGGAGACCAGATAGAGTCTTTGATCGTCTGCCAATGAAATATGCTAGTATCTTTGCTCAGTTGATGGAGAAAAAGGCTATTGTTCCAAGAGATTTGGCTCCTCCAACTGTCATTCCTGCCGACTACAATGCAAATGCTCATTGTGAGTTTCATAAGGGCGCTCCAGGTCACACCATTGAGGATTGCAGGGCTTTCAAGCACATAATTCAAGACATGATCGACAGAGATTCTATCAACTTCAATGGAAAGTCTCCGAATATCATCAATGATCCGTTGCCATCGGCCAACTAGTGCCAATAATCAATTCCAGTCAAGTTCATTCCCCGAAGAAGGCAGTCATGTTGCCATTTCATTATTCGCAGTTTCTTATGTTTTGTCTTTGTTTATTTAAGTATTGTATGCTTTGAACAATTGCCATTCGTATTTGGTTTTCATTAATGTATCGTTTATGCATGTTTTGAATTAGTTATGTCGTATTCACTCATTTTCGCTTATCACCGACACATTTATTCACTCCACTATATTCACTGTTGTTTAGCATGATTCGAGGGAGGATGATGAAAACGAGGTACCCATAATTGCAAACCGTATGCTTTCAGACAGAATCTCGTCAATGATGTACAGGCATTGTTTCAATTCCCCCATACACCGGAGATATAAGAAGTTAATCCCTAGTAAACCACTTTGAGCCTAGAAGTAGCAGTTTCCTTCGGATATTCAAACCTTTACACTCAACCTGGGGCAGGGTAGTGTTCAGTTAATCCAATCCCGCATTCGAATCAACGAAGCAAAGTCCAGAAGACGGTTGTTCATCAATGACCCATGCTATGGCAGTCACAACAAAATCCAAAAAAAGAAAGAATCAAAAGCCTGCTAAGTCAGACACCTTAGAGGCAAAATCAAGGCAATCCCGATGGATCTGACAAGCGAAGTCAATCCATGCAAAAGTCAGGGATCAAAACAAAAGTAAAAGAGGACCCTGAAATCCTCAACAAAAACAAAAAAAAGATTCAGTGGCCACCCAAATCAAAGGGGCACTGACATCCATCCAAATAAGGTGACTGCTACGTCGAGCAAACCTTGAACCTTCAAGCCTACACCGTCCAGACAAGTGTAGAATTAATTGAGCATAGGACTGGAGATCATTAAAAAGAAGGGGTGGGTACAAATCATACTTTGAGCCCAATATCCTTTGTTTCATAACCGTGAACCAGACCACGTTATAACCCTCAAAAGACCTAATTGAGGCGAGGTTTATTCTGAAAGCATATTGTCGCAAGGTTGCGTAACCTGACTCCTCACATGATTTCTAATCATCAGCATTGGTGTCATTTCTCTTGGTATATCTTTCACACCAATCAAATCAGCACAAATGTTTGGGCTAGCAACCCATTCATCTCACACTTTCACGACACCTCAATAAAGGACACTTTTTCAAAACTTACCTTGAACTTTGCATTAATATTACCATCTATGAATGTACAATTTTAATTGCAAATCAGTGCTAGGTATTCAAAGACACTCCAGCAAGGGGAAATCGAGGAGGAACTTGACTTTCACTAGCATACACGAGGCAAGATTATTTCAAAGCCCACAGGCTGGGGCAAATCATTCAACAGCTCGAGCAGGGGCATGTCATTACCATGTTCAGATTGGGGCATGTCCAGATTACCCTAATCATCAGGCAGAGCTGCAATTCTCTCTGAAGTAAATTCACAATCACCAAATATCCCAGACTTGGGGCATCAAGGACATCTTCTGCTCTAGGCATGGCGTCTTCAACAAACTGCGTGTCGAGGCAGTCAATCCCTCCCACCACCCGAAGTCCAATCCGCATTGGCAACTACCAGAGGCCACCACGCTGGCATTTCCACCTGCATTTCCAATCACCTGTCTACAATCATGCGCATCATACGCATTGCATTCGCTATCATAAGCATCTTGCATCATATGCATACCCAACCATATCATACTTCCCCAATTCTTGCATCTCCGCGCGTCAGCATTTGCATTTGCACGTCCACTCATTTGGAATAATATTTATCATCCAGCATTCATATATGCAAGTCAAGGTCCAGGATCAATCTTGAAGATTTCCAAGACCATCATCAGCCCAGTCAGGGGCATCTTCCGCAGGATGGTGGGTCTGTCCCACGATTTTCAAGAGCTTCAAAGCAATCATCAACCCAGTCAGGGGCAATCTTCCGCAATTGGGTGTTTCTCCCAAAAATTCAAAGACATTCAAGGCAAGATTCAGCCCAATCAAGGGCATCTTTTTCAAGACCATGGGCGTCTCCCGTGATGAATTTCGACCTCGTGGTTGATCAAATATGCAAATCAACATTCAGCCCAGTCAGGGGCATACCATTCAAGACTGTGGGCGTTCCCCACGAAGTTGTTCAACCTTTTGTTGGGCAAATCCAAGAAGTTCAGTGCAAGATCCAACCCGAGCAGGGGCATCTTCAGCAAAACCATGAGCAATCCTCATGAAGTTGTTCAACCTTTTGTTGAGCAAACCAAACTCAGCCCAGTCAGGGGCATTTTCTTCAAAGTTCATGGGCGTAACCATGAAATCTTTTCAATTATGGTCTCCAAGAAAGACGGTGGGCGTACCCCGTTGACTCATTTCAATCCAATCTCCCTCTTGGGTGTTCCCCAATGAGTTGTACCCAGCAAGCGCGACCGTTGTCAATTGCCTTACTATCATCCTTTTGGTGATAGTCGAACTTCGTCAGTTCAACCTAGCCTGCATCCTTTTGGTGTTGGTAAACTTCAAATCTGTGTTGTCTTATCATCCTTTTGGTGATAGCGACTTGTTTTGTTTGCGTTTTCGCTCTACCATCCTTTTGGTGGTAGGTCTGGCATTTCGTCGATGTCAGATTGTGCGATGTTTTGTTTGCGTTTTCGCTCTACCATCCTTTTGGTGGTAGGTCTGGAATTTCGTCGATGTCAGATTGTGCGATGTTTTGTTTGTGTTTTCGCTCTACCATCCTTTTGGTGGTAGGTCTGGCATTTCGTCGATGTCAGATTGTGCGATGTTTTGTTTATGTCTCAGCTCTACCATCCTTTTGGTGGTAGGTCTGGCATTTCGTCGATGTCAGATTGCGCGATGTTTTATTTATGTTTTCGCTCTACCATCCTTTTGGTGGTAGGTCTGGCATTTCGTCGATGTCAAATTATGCGATGTTTTATTTATGTTTTCGCTCTACCATCCTTTCGGTGGTAGGTCTGGTATTTCGTCGATATCAGATTGCGCGATGTTTTGTTTGTGTTTTCGCTCCATCATCCTTTTGGTGGTGGGTCTGACCTTTCGTCGATGTCAGATTGTGCGATCGTTTATTTGTATTTTGCTCCGTCATCCTTTTGGTGGGGGGTCTATCATGGTCATTAATGATAGATTGTGCGATGTTTTGTTTGTGTTTTCGCTCTATCATCCTTTTGGTGGTGGGTCTGACATTTCGTCGATGTCAGATTGTGCGATCTTTATTTGTATTTCGCTCCGTCATCCTTTTGGTGGGGGGTCTATCATGGTCATTAATGATAGATTGTGCGATCTGTGTTGTGTTTCGCTCTGCCATCCTTTTGGTGGTAGGTCTGGCATTTCGTCGATGTCAGATTACGCGATGTGTTTACTTGTGTTTTGCTCCGTCACCCTTTGGGTGGGGGGGTTTATCATGGTCATTAATGATAGATTGTGCGACATTGTTTGGCGTGTGTTTCGCTCCGTCATCCTTTTGGTGAGGGTCTATCATGGTCATTAATGATAGATTGTGCGATATTGTTTGGCGTGTGTTTCGCTCCGTCATCCTTTTGGTGGGGGGTCTATCATGGTCATTAATGATAGATTGTGCGATCTATTTTGTTTGTCTCGCTCCGTCATCCTTTTGGTGGGGGGGTCTATCATGGTCATTAATGATAGATTGTGTGAATTTTGTTTGTCTCGCTCCGTCATCCTTTTGGTGGAGGGTCTATCATGGTCATTAATGATAGATTGTGCGATCTATTTTGTTTGTCTCGCTCCGTCATCCTTTTGGTGGGGGGTCTATCATGGTCATTAATGATAGATTGTGCGAATTTTGTTTGTCTCGCTCCGTCATCCTTTTGGTGGGGGGGTCTATCATAGTCATTAATGATAGATTGTGCGAATTTTGTTTGTCTCGCTCCGTCATCCTTTTGGTGGGGGGTCTATCATGGTCATTAATGATAGATTGTGCGAATTTTGTTTGTCTCGCTCCGTCATCCTTTTGGTGGAGGGTCTATCATGGTCATTAATGATAGATTGTGCGATCTATTTTGTTTGTCTCGCTCCGTCATCCTTTTGGTGGGGGAGTCTATCATGGTCATTAATGATAGATTGTGCGAATTTTGTTTGTCTCGCTCTGTCATCCTTTTGGTGGGGGGTCTATCATGGTCATTAATGATAGATTGTGCGATCTATTTTGTTTGTCTCGCTCCGTCATCCTTTTGGTGAGGGGTCTATCATGGTCATTAATGATAGATTGTGCGATCTATTTTGTTTGTCTCGCTCCGTCATCCTCTTGGTAGGGGGTCTATCATGGTCATTAATGATAGATTGCGCGATTTGTTTTGTGTTTCGCTCCGTCATCCTTTTGGTGGGGGGTCTATCATGGTCATTAATGATAGATTGTGCGACGAGTTATATGTGTTTGCTCTATCATCCTTTTGGTGATAGTAGCCTTGTGTGTTCAGTCTCGTCATCCTTTTGGTGATGGGGACCTTTTGCCAGTTATTTACCGTCTACCCGGAGATGTGTCTCATCCGGTATTTAATTCCTGGACATCTCTTTTCTTTTCGGACAAATTCAGGGTTTTTCTTCATATCTAATTGACTTCCACCTCGGAAAATGAACGCTGCAGCAGTTCATTCCCCTAGATTCAAGGCAATTAGATAGGGGCATCTGTCATACCCCAAATTTGTCCTACTTCGGTATTTAATTCATGTTTTACTACTTCACAACTTCGGGCCGTGATTCTCTAAGACTCCGTTTATAAAGACCATGTGTGTGCTCATTATGGTTGTAATCCCTAGCAATTTATGTTAAATTTATGTGGGAAGAGCGTGCCTCCAGCCCCTTATACCCTAACTCATATGTGTCCTCGTTATCACGATCAGACATATATGATGTAGTCAAACAACTATGATATGATCATTGGCATAGGCTATGCATTTGGATTTATCTCAAGGCATAATGTTTGGTTTTTTTTAGCTTGATTACGAACTTATCTTTAAAAATATGGAGCCGTACTTCAAGATTTTTATGCCTTTCACCCAATTCTAGATTGTTTAAAATGATCCAGGTGGTTTAAAGATAATTCTAAGGTTTATCTTAAGAAGCTTTAGATCACATTTAAGATATGCTTTAAGTCAAAACTAAAGGTTTCAAAAGCTCATAACATAGCCAATTGATGATCCAAGTATATGTTTAATCTAGGTCTTGTCAAAAGGTTATGTTTGGGATCAGATTTCGTTGCCAAGTTTTTGTCTAAAGTGGCATATGATAAGTTTATTTTGACTACTGCCTTACGTCCCATGAATAAAGTCATACTAAGAGCATTGCATTAGATTCACAATTGGTGATAGCTTTGGTAAGATAATTCGAGTCATAAAGAGCCAATTTGATTTCAAGAAGGAAATATGTTTAATCAAGCTATTATACATAACCAAATTAAGGAAATAAAGGTTGTTCATTATAATTTATTTCATGCCACAAGTTTGCTGGAAGTTACAAAGTTCACCGAAATCCCAGGGCTCCAATGTCATGTCGCCATAAACTTGTTTCCTAAAACACAACACCAAATTCGAATTTGAAGGGAAATCAGGTTGAGATGTTTGGTTCAATTGGTTGTGGAGAAACATTTAGCGGGGTAGCTGTTTACATTTAACATGAAGAGGCATCTCAAATGGGCTGCTAAAACATACAGTGCTTGAAGGCAGCAGGAAGAATTGAAAAAAAAACATCAAGGATACATAAAAGTGTATAAGCATCAAATTATAAAAAATTCAGGAGACATTCGAGCCTTGCGGAAATATGAAGTATCCGCAGGAGGAGTTGCTTGAAGAGATTATGTGCAAGTTCTGGCTACACCCTCCAAGTATTGTTGCTGCCACTTTCATCAATCTCGTAACAGTCCAAAAACCTGCATCCACTACCCTGCTACACTGCGCAGAGCCTGCGATTTACCCCAAATTTACCTAAAGCAAAATAGGCCAAAACTTGTAGCAAGAAAAAAAACAAAACCAGACAAACCAACACTTTTTGCACCAACAAATATCTTCACACACTATGCAATACACGTTTACCCCACGAAGCTCTAAATTCCCTATAATTCACCAAAACCAAGTGACCTGAACAAGCAACAATAACATTTCCAAGCTCCTAAAAAATGCTATTCTGTAGAACTCCAACAGCATTAATGAAAACATGCAGCATACTACAAACACAACAAGAGATACCACAAATACCACTGCTATGCCTATAGGACTTCATACTTACCCCGTTGCTAAGTTTCTATCCAAAATTCATACCAAAGCATCCAAACAATGTTTAGGATCCACCACTCGCAACCTACACTTGCAAATCAAGAATTTATAGGAGTGAATTGTTGGGATTTTACGACAGGACTTCAGAAGCAAGCAAAAATGTTAAGATAACACCAGACATGGGTGCGTCTTACCCGACAATCACAGCCACAACTTCAATTGCTTCTGTTACGGAGAATCTGCGAAAAAGCTCTAAAGAAACTGATCTATTTCTGATCAGGACCTACCACCATCTTAATTAAAGGCTATTGTCAGCATGGAAATAAATGGCGTTATTTTCACAGTTATGCTCCTGAAATTGTCAAATTTCTGAAGCATAAAGAAGTGATATAGTGTTATTTGTTTTACTACCGACAACATCGGACAACGGTAGACGGTGCAAATTTTCTCCTTGCGACAAATTTCATACCACAGGAGATGCTGCAAAATCATGGCAAAATTAAGTAAGTAGGATTAACAATGTCATGCCCAAAGTTACGAAGCAGTAACATAAAGATCTTCAGTTACTAAATAAGAATGAGACCAATATGTATCAATACAACATGCTTCATCTCCACAAACTCTTCATTCAGGCTTCATCACCATCACATCAAGGTCCTGCATAATTTCAGCATGAGAAGCAACAATTAGCACTCAAATGTATAAAGGATTTGCAAAATACCAACTACCGTGCCAAAAAGAACGTTATGCCTTACCATCATCCTCATGAGCCATTCTCATCCTTGTGTCTTGCTACATCATAATAGAAGGGTGTTGACTTCGAGCTCCTCATTCTCTCTTCATCTTCGTTGTCAATCCAATAAATTTCCTGCAAGAAAATTAGAGGAAGACACCATTATCACCAAAACTTTCTTGTCACATTGTGAGCTAGTTAACATATGTGTTAGTGTGGCAACACAATCCTCAATTCGTCAAGATTTGATTTGAGTTAGTGAAGCTACAGAATGAGCAACAAGAGCTTCACTTTTTACGGCAATCCAACTGATCCGCAATAACAACATTATTTCTCAGCAGCCTAACAGACCACAAGGATACTTTAAATATCACGTACGCAGCGCACCGCGTTTCACAGCCACGTTGGTTTTATCCCATTTTTAACACAAGCCGCGTGACAACCCCACATCCACAATGCGTAAAAAGGTGGATCTGCAAAACAAATTGAAAAAATAAAAACAGAGAAGTTATCGTAACCCGTACGTACAACCCTCCAAACAACGCAAACCGTACCATCAGTACACACACAGCCAATTCCTGCGTAATGAACGAACCAAAACCTGCAATATACATTAGTACATCCATCAAGATACAAAAAGGCACAACCTGCAGGATGAGACAAAAGCAGTACGGAAAATTTCACTGTGAGCATTTACAAAACGCAGGGAACACGTCAAAACGGCAATGAAAATCACTCACCTTTTTCCTAGATAAGGGCCTTATTTCACGTTCTCAAGGGGGGAAGACGGAAAAACGAAAAACCTAGCCGCCACCCTCTCACTTAGATTTCCTTCAAAGACAAAACCCTAATTTCTTCAACAAAGAAGGAGGCTCTTTCACCGATTTTTCTCTTTCGGAAACCCATAAACTTTCCTCCAACTCACTTTTACCTCCTCCATTATTAACTTTCGTCATCATCAATAAACGAGAACCTTTGAAACCTTCAGCCCCAGAACTCAAATCTGAAACCTCACTCCAATACCCTTCAAATATAAAACCCTCTCTTCTTCATTATTCACAAAAACCTTCAATCGGACAAATCTTCCTCTTCCCTCAACCCAATTTCCTTCAACCCGAAATCTTCCCTTTAGCTCGAATCTGTCTTCAACTTTCTTCAAATCAACAACCCAAACGTTCATTTTCCCATCAACTCAAAATCCACACAATCTCTTACTCTCTTAAATCACAGAAATTGGAAAAAGAAGAGGAAAAGGAAACTTGAAGACGAGGAGAGAGCGAGAAATCAAGGGCATAAAAAGAAGGTTGAAGCGAGACAAAGCATTGACAATATTTCTTCTGCTTTGTTCATTTACTGATGTTTTTTTATTATTTTTCTTGTCTTTTATTCTTTCTTTCTTTTTTTTTAAAAAAAGGGGCGGTATTGATTTGTTGGGCTTGAAAGCCCGAGTTCTCCTTTCTCCTTCATTGCTGCATGTATTTTTTTTGTCTATTATTGATTCCTAGTGGGTTCTATTTGAAAGGTGATAGGCCACATGCCCATATGATCCTTTTTTTTTCTTCTCGGCTTCACCCCTAAATCATAATGCATCTCACATGGGTTTTTGTATATAATATTTTTGTTTTATTCTTTTTTTTCAATTTAGTGATTCGTTCAAATAAATTTGCTAAAACTCTCATTAAATATTTTATTAGATTTTAATAAAGTTTCTTTAAAAATTTTAATGGCTTCCTCATTTCAATATTCACTTTGTTTTTTTTATTTGTTTTCGGTCGATGACGATACTCCGAGTTATAGTTTTTCAGATCATTGATGAATAATAACAAACCCGAGACCATTTTTTTTGTCAAAACTTTCATTATCCTTTTTTTTCTTATTCTTTAGTCAATGATGACTTTAATAATTATTATTGGTCAAATTATTGATGGATGATAATTTAGTCGAGACTATTTCATTTTTCGCTTCAAATCATTTTTAAAACATTTTCTCGATCAAACTCCAAAAGAAGGAGATTCTTGGAATCTAGCATTCCTTGGATCTTCGAGTGAATAATTCTCGAGGCCAGCTCTTGAGTTGTTATTCACTCAATCTTTTGATTTTCTCAAACACTTTTTTCTCAATATTTTCTCTATTAAAACTCCGAAAGAAGGAGGTACTTGGGATCTAGCATTCCTTGTGTCTTCAAGTGAATAATTCTCGAGGCACGCTCTTGAGTTGTTATTCACTCAACCTTTCGACTCTTTCAAATTCAAACATTCTCAAACGTTCTCCTAAGTCGAGTGCTCGTCCGCATTCGCAGCCCTTTTTCATTCACAATTCCTCGTGGTCTCGACCTTAGGAGCACCCTCAGGGACTAATATCGTTTCTCACAATCCTAACACTTGACACGTCGTCAAGTCGGTTCCATCTTCGATCAAATCCTCGACACGTCGTCAAGCTAGTTCAAAACAACTTCCTTTTGGCCTCGCATGCCATTCTTCGATTCGATCCTTTCATAAACATTTCCAAAACTTGCGAAAGAGGGATATTCTTAGAGTCTAGCATTCTTTGGATATTCGAATGAGTAACTCTCGAGGCGCGCCCTCGAGTTGTTATTAATTTATTCTTTCAATTTCAAAACATCCAACTCTTTATCTCCAACCTATTCATTCAATTCCCGAAGGAACTGAGTTCTTGGAGTCTCGCATTCCTTGGATTCTTGAGTGACAAGCTCTTGAGACGCGCTCTTGGGTTGCTTGTCAGTAATCCTTTCGTCTCCTTCGCAAAACTTTCAACTCATTCAACCTCATCTTTCGTGGTTGTTACCACGAACTACGACTTCTCTGATTCTTCATTCTCGTCTGAATGTAAGATACGTAGGCACAAGATCGCGATGATCTTGGCGAGTTACCTCCCCTTCATTTTCCATTTCCATGTATCCATTTCGTGGTTGTTACCACGAACTACGGACGCTCTGATTCTTTATTCATTCTCGAATATAAGATACGTAGGCACAAGATTGCGATGATCTTGGCGAGCACACTTCTATCCATCTTCCGTTTTCCCCCATCCTTTCCCGTAGTCGAACTACGACGCTCTGATTTCTCATTCTCGTCCGAATGAGCATACGTAGGCACAAGGGCCCCAATCCTTGGCGAGCACCCTATTCTCTAATCACTCATCTCTCCTTTGCGTCTTTAACCTTTTACCCTACCAATTCTACCTTTAGCAATGAGAAGAAAACCAGTAAATCGAGACAACACTCCCCACATTTACCTTAAGAGGTTCCCGTCGAGTACGACGGACGTGAGGGGTGCTAATACCTTCCCCTCACGTAACTGACTCCCGAACCCGGAACATGGTTGCGACAGCCCTGTTCCTATCCTTTCATTTTTAAGAGGTTTTCTCGATATTTTCCTCTCCCGTTTGTCCGGGAAAAATAAAGTTCGGTGGCGACTCTGTCGAACTGCATTTCCGCGCCTTTCGCGCGAGGGTCGTATGTTCGAATGAATTTTCGAGGTGCGACACCCGGGGAGACATATCAATTCCTACGATCTCATGTTCAAACTCCACGGGGAGGTGCTACTGAACTTGCTGGAGAAGAAGGAATCATCTTGCTTGGGGACGCATACGGCATACTGCCCGGTATATGCTACACCTGCAACAACACAAACAAACAGACGAGATACCCTTCTCAAAGGGACCTATCAAAGTTATCATCTCGTGACAATGTTCGAGTAATTCATTGTTTCAACAATCAGCGGCCTAGGCCGGTAAGTTTATGTATGCGCATTTTATCAAAAACATCGGCGTTCTTTTTCGTAAACAAAACAGATAAATTCTAAACAGGCAAACAGAATTGCTGAATAGTATACATTTTATTGATAACGAACCCCTGAATGGGTAAAAATGTTTTACAACAGATGCAAGCTTCCTGGAATGAGGAAGCCGCGCAAATATAAAAACATAAATATACATCAGTATATACACAAATGTCGGGAATGAGGCGTAGACGAACACCATGAGTTGATCCCTCTATGGCCCACTCGACTTCGATACTTCTCCGACGCTTCAGCTTCAGAAGAGATTGATTCAGATAAACGGCCCTCAGGTCTTCCAAACCACTAAACAAAGAAAGTCCACACACGGAACGCAGTCTTTTGCTTTTTCAAATCCCTAACTTTTGCCTGAATCGCCCTTCCGGGATACCCTTTTTTGCCAAAGTCGCCCTTCCGGGTTTTCGACTTTGCGGGTGTACATTCTTTTCTTTATATCCCTAATTTTTGCCCGAACCCTTTTCCTTTTTTATGGTTCGCCGGGATGCCCCTTTTTTGCCTGGATGTTCTTTTTCTTTCCAGTGGGTCATTTTTAAGCAAAGTATTTTTTAACTGCGTCTGCGTTCACCGGGGATGCAAAATCTTCGCCATCCATTGTGGATAACAACAAGGCTCCTCCCGAGAAGACCTTGCTGACGACATGCGGACCTTCGTAGTTGGGAGTCCACTTGCCCCGGTGATCGGAGTGTGGAGGAAGAATCTTCTTTAGGAAGAGATCACCCGTCTGAAAGCTTCTAGGACGCACCTTCTTATCATAAGCTTTCTTCATTCGACTTTGGTACAGACGACCATGCGCAATCGATGCTAACCTCTTCTCGTCCATCAGGCTGAGTTAGTTTAGTCGGTTCTTAATCCATTCTGCCTCATCGAGTTTCACATCAACCAAAACTCGCAAAGAAGGGATCTCCACTTCTAATGGTAGGACAACTTCCATACCGTACACTAAGGAGAAAGGAGTTGCCCCGGTTGATGTACGTACCGTTGTACGATAACCGTGCAGTGCAAATGGCAGCATCTCGTGCCAATCCTTGTAGGTCACAACCATCTTCTGTACAATCTTCTTGATGTTCTTATTGGCCGCTTCAACGGTGCCATTCATCTTCGGCCGATAAGGAGATGAGTTGTGGTATTCAATCTTGAAACTCTGGCACAACTCCTTCATCATCTTGTTATTCAGATTCGAACCATTATCAGTAATGATCCGCTCGGGAATTCCGTAACGACAGATGATGTCCCTCTTTATGAATTTAGCCACCACCTGCTTGGTCACATTAGCGTACGAGGCTGCCTCCACCCACTTGGTGAAGTAGTCGATAACTACTATAATGAAGCGATGACCGTTAGACGCAGTAGGCTCGATCTTGCCTATCATGTCGATGCCCCACATGGAGAACGGCCACGGGGAGGACATGACATTCAACGGGCACGGCGGAACATGAATTTTATCAGCATAAATCTGGCATTTATGACATCTCTTCGCGAATTTAAAGCAGTCCGACTCCATCGTCAGCCAGTAATATCCTGCTCTCAGGATCTTTCTTATCATAGCATGCCCGCCGGTGTGCGTACCAAATGTGCCTTCATGGACTTCTTCCATGAGCATACTCGCCTCTTTCTCATCTACACATCTGAGTAGCACGAGATCGTGGTTTCTTTTATACAAAACTCCATCAGGATTGAGATAAAAATTTCCAGATAGCCTCCTCAGAGTCTTCTTATCCTGGGTTGACGCTCCCGCAGGATACTCCTTAGTCATAAGGAAAGTATGGATGTCATGGAACCATGGCTTGCCGTTGGAGGCTTCCTCGATCGCAAAGACAAATGCAGGTCTATCAAGACGAGAAAGGACAATTCTTGGAGCCTCATTCCAAAAATTGACTTTATACATCGAAGCCAGCGTGGCTAAGGCATCAGCCATTTGATTCTCAGCCCTGGGCACATGATGGAGTTCCACTCGATCAAAGAACGGAAGCAGCCTTCTGGCATAGTTCATGTACGACACCAAATTCGATTGACGAGTCTCCCACTCCCCTTTAATCTGGTTGATCACAAGTGCCGAGTCACCATATACATCTAGGTTCTTGATTCTCAAATCAATTGCTTCTTCTAGACCCATGATGCATGCTTCGTACTCCGCTTCATTATTGGTGACCGGAAACGTCAGTCTCGCAGTGAACGGGATATGGGATCCATGGGGAGTCGTGATGATCGCCCCAATGCCACTTCCGTAAGAATTAACCGCCCCGTCAAATATCAATTTCCACTGGGACTTCCTGTCTCGACCCTCGTCGGGCAACGGTTCATCACAGTCCTTCGCTTTGAGAAACATGATATCCTCATCAGGGAATTCAAATTTCATTGGTTGGTAATCTTCGATCGGTTGTTCGGCAAGGTATTCAGACAATACGCTTCCCTTGATGGCCTTCTGGGAAACGTACTGAATGTCATATTCCGTCAACACCATTTGCGATCTGGCAATCCTGCCCGAAAGCGCTTACTTCTCGAAGACGTACTTGAACGGATCCATCTTCGAAATTAGCATGGTGGTGTGATTGAGCATGTACTGTCGTAAACGTTTGGCAGCCCAGGCTAGTGCACAACACGTTTTCTCCAGCATCGAGTAGCGAGATTCACAGTCCGTGAACTTTTTACTCAAGTAGTAAATGGCATGCTCCTTTCTGCCCGTCTCGTCATGCTGACCGAGAACACACCCCATACTATTCTCAAGAACTGTCAAGTACATGATTAAGGGTCGTCCAGCCACTGATGGTATCAAGATCGGAGGTTCCTGCAGATACTGTTTTATCATATCGAATGCCTTATGGCAATCCTCGTTCCAGATAATCGCCTGATCTTTCTTTAGTAGTTTGAACATCGGTTCACACGTGGCCGTCAGCTGAGAGATAAACCTTGCAATGTAGTTTATTCTGCTCAGGAAACCACGAACTTCTTTTTCTGTTTTTGGCGCTGGCATTTCATGTATTGCTTTTATCTTCGCAGGATCAACCTCGATGCCTTTTTCACTCACGATAAACCCCAGTAACTTTCCGGACCGTACTCCGAAAGTACACTTTTTAGGATTCAGCCTCAATCTGAACTTCCTAAGCCTCTCAAAAAGCTTCAGCAAATTGACCAGATGTCCCTCCTCCGTTTGGGACTTCGCAATCATGTCATCAACATAGACTTCAATCTCATGATGAATCATATCATGAAACAAAGTAACCATTGCTCGTTGGCAAGTGGCCCCTGCATTCTTCAGACTGAAAGGCATTACCTTGTAGCAGAATGTTCCCCAAGGCGTAATAAACGTAGTTTTCTCCATGTCTTCCGGCGCCATCTTGATCTGATTGTAGCCGGAGAAGCCATCCATGAACGAAAATATGGAGAACTGGGCTGTATTGTCGACCAACACATCGATATGAGGCAGCGGGAAGTCATCTTTAGGGTTCGCCCTATTCAAATCCCGATAATCAACGCACATTCGTACCTTACCGTCCTTCTTCGGCACAGGTACTATGTTGGAGACCCACGGAGGGTAAGTAGTGACCGCTAAGAAGCCAGCATCAAGCTGCTTTTGCACTTCTTCTTTGATCTTAACGGCCATATCTGGTCGTGTCCTCCTAAGCTTCTGCTTGACGGGAGGACAATCTTCTCGCAGCGGCAAGTGGTGGACCACGATGTCTGTATCAAGTCCGGGCATATCTCCGTATGACCAAGCAAAGACGTCACTATACTCTCTTAGCATCTCGACCAATCTCTGCTTGACATCACTCTGCAATGCGGCCCCTATCCTGACGTTCCTGACAAGTTCTTCAGAACCCAGATTCACGATCTCAATCTCTTCTTCGTGAGGCAGAATAACTTTCTCTTCTTGTTTCAACAAGCGGGCCAACTCTTCAGGAAGGTCTTCGTCTTCATCAATCTCTTCTTCGGCTTGATAGATCGGGCAATCAAAGTCGAAGTGAGTCGTAGAAGGTCCAGAGTCGATGTCATCTGCTATGTGGATCCTGCAATAACAAGGGTTAAGCTTAAAACAAGGATATGCAGGTTAGCACAAACCCCATTGCCATTTTATTGTTTTTCAAAACAAATATAAAACAGGAATAACAGAGATCACAATATTTGAATACGAAGAAAACGCCTTTTGATTTATTGGTAAAATGCATGTACATAATCAAACGAGGCCCTGACAATAAAACCACCATGCCCCGGGTAGGACATAGGGTCATACAATGATTGGAAAAAGTAAATCATTACTCTTTGCCTGCCACTTGGATGATATCCCTGACGGACCAGTTGTTGAGGCTCTCGCCTGGCTTGCTTGGCTGGATCCAAGAGTCTAGGTCACAGTCGCTGTCTCCGCCGTCTTCAGACACTGCGTTAACACTTTCAAATATTACTCTGCCGTTGGTAAACTGGATAGGCCCTTTACCTCGTGGTGCGCTGCTAGAAGAGGAGGCTTCAGCCGCAGGAGAATATCCCAACCCGAACTTGTCTTGCTTGTTAGGTATCTCCAAATTTTGCCCCCAGCTTGGGGTAGATCCGGCTTGGACAATGGCCCGGGCTTCCTTGAAGGAAGAGAGAGTCATCTCTGGCTTCTCAGTGACTACAGGAGCTACGTTCTTGACTTTAACAGCTTCGAACGCTTGACATAGGGTTTCGTGGATTTCCCCATCCATCTCAACATATTTGAAGGACGACAAATGGCTCACCATTATGTCTTCCTCGCCACATACAGTCACGATGCTGCCTCCAACAGCGTACTTGAGCTTCTGGTGCAACGTGGAGGTCACGGCACCCGCGGAATGGATCCATGGCCGGCCCAAGAGACAGCTGTAGGCAGGCATGATGTCCATAATGTAGAAGACCATGTCGAATGTTTCCGGCCCGACTTGGATTGGCAACGTCACCTCCCCGAAAACATGGCGTTTGGTTCCATCGAACGCTTTCACAACCAGATCACTGGGTGTGCAAATCAATCCGCGAGTATCTAACTTCATCAATGCTTTCTTCGGAAGAACATTGAGTGACGACCCCGTGTCCACCAACACGTGAGACATTATCGTTCCTCTGCACTCTATCGAGATGTGCAGGGCGCTATTGTGGTTCCTCCCCTTCGGCGTCAGCTCCAGGTCAGTGAACCCTAACCCATTTCAAGCATTCACATGGGCTACGACCCCTTCCAACTAGTTTACCGATATTTCCTGCGGTACATACGTGGCATTTAACACCTTCAGCAGTGCGTTGCGATGTGCCTCAGAACACAGCAACAAATTCAGGATGGAAATTTTTTAGGGTGTTTGATGGAGATGATCCACGATCTTGTAGTCACTCTTTTTAATCAACCTCATAAACTCTTCGGCGTCTTTAACAAGTAAGTCTTTGTCTACCCCACGAGGGATCTCTTCAACGACTTTACTCTTCCCTTTATCAGTTGCATCAGCTTTCTTCGCTTTGTCCGCCACGATCTCAGGTGGAGCAAATACTCTTTCGCTGTGAGTAATTCCGCTAACGCCCGCTAGGTTCTCCATAGCCGACCCTGATGGTTCCAATTCCAACTTCTGTCTGTTGTAGTAGACCTCTGCCCCATAATGCCATGGGACAACGTTGGTGCTTTCGAAAGGTATTGGCCCTGCTTTGGTGATGGTAATTATGGGCGGCCTAGGTGCAGAAATAGTTATCCTCCGGCGAGGGATGGTGATGGTGGCAACCTCATCATCTTGCTTCAGCATTACCTCTCCTGATCCGCTTTCGGCCCTTCGGCTAAATTGCAGGATTCCTTCGGTCATCAGACTTTGAATCCCCTCTATCAGCTGTTCACATCCATCAGGACTTGTCGCACAGCCCATACACAGCTCTCCACAACCTGGAAAGAAACCCCTTTTCATCAGCTTAGCTTTAACGAAGCTAAGCGGTGCCTTCAGATCTCTGACGTCAGTCAACAAATCCAAGCTCTCGTCTTCAATAATGGCATTTACTCCACCTCCCCTATGATTCGGCATAGGGTTCTTCGTGACGTTTGGCACATTATCTGAAAAGTTGATGATCTTAGCGTCCACCATGTCCTGCACCTTATGCTTGAAGGCTTTGCAATTTTCTATTGTGTGGCCTGGTGCCCCTGAGTGAAACTCACATGTCGCATTCGCATCATAACCTGGCGGAGGTGCCCCTGTCAAGGGAGCCAGGGTTCTCTTCTGGATCAGCTGTAACTGGAGCAGAGTCTGTAACAGCTGCGCATACGACATGGGCGGTGTCTCGAGGTGACGGCTCGACAGAGGTGCCCTGTTCTGATACTTTCTGTACCCTTGTTGATTCGGCTGCTGCTGTTGCTACTGTGGCTGGGGTTGTTGGACAGCGGGGATAGTTATTTTGGCCACCTGTTGGTGAGAGCCTTTACCCTTCCAAAGCTCCAAGCAACTTCAAGCCACCTCAAGCATCCTCCTCTTGTCTTCAACTTGTCTTCAATCTCAATCAAAGGAAAACCAAGCACAAACCCTAATCTAAAGGAACTAAATGAGTTAAACTAGTTGAATTAGTAATTTAGGATCACCTAAAACCTAGTACTAAAGTTAGTCCTAACTAAAATACTAAAATCAATTGTAAAATATTACAAAAATTATTATGGGAACCTAGGTCAATCATGACTCTACCACATTAGTTTCAAAGATCAAACCATCAAATTGGACCTAGAACTAAATTCTACATTCTAAGGTATCAAACCTAAAACCCTAAAAGGAACCCTCTAAACATCAATCTAGAAAGCACACCTATTTTCATCACAAAAATGTGATAAACATTCTATGGGATCATACATGTCTAACCTAATCACACACAAAAAATTAGGCTCAAAATCATCACCATGAGATCAAACAAAATTCCACAAAAATATGCATCAAACATGAACATTTTAATATCAATTAAAATGCAAAATTCCAATTAAATTATAAATTACATGAAATGAAAATATTTTTTCTCTAAAAAATAATAGACTCAATCATGAGTAATATGCAAAAAGAATGGGTTTGATTAGATTAATATTCAATTAGTTATGATTTTTACAAAAACCATGAATTAAATGGAAATTAAATGAAAATCCAATCAAAATAACCAAACACACGGTGCAAGAAGTAATCAAACTTAGTTAAAAACATGGATTGGGCTCGCTGGGGGGTGTGGATAACATTCAGATTATTAAGCCCAAACGCCTGAATAAATGAAACGCATCGTTTCATCAGAAATCCTTCACAAATCAGAATTAAAACGTGGCCCTTGGATCTTCTCCCAGTCAATGGTCAATCCCTCATCCAATGGTGTAAACTTCATCTCCTACCTTTCAAACCTCTGAGCTTCGCGCCCAGCTCCGGCCGCCGCCGATGGAGCTCCGTTCACCCCCTTTAACCCTAGTTCTTCCTAGAGGCCTCCAATCCAAGAGGTCAAAACATGAAACTCATTTCAAATCTTGCCACGAACTCAACCATACCATTAGTTTCTTCTGAAACCCCAAGAATCATCATCTCCCAATCTCAACCGAAAATGGTGATCTTCCTATTTTGTCTCTAATTCATCAATTAACCGTCTGAAATCCATCCTAGGCCATTCTACAACTAATCTAGCACCTTAATTCAACCTAATTCTACCTAAATCATGCTATAGGAAGAAGGTTACCAACCTGGAAATTCTTGAATAACAGATGCACGAAATCTTCACTTCAAGCTCTCAAATCTTCTGCACACGATCACTGAACCTCCTGCTTGCTTCTGTATGCAAAAGATTCAATGGAAAGTGCTTCAATCTTGAAACACGATGCTGAGTTGCAGGTGCTGAAAACCACTTGCTCCTACACGATCTAGCCACCAATTCTTCTTGAAAATGATCTGAATTCACTCCTTGACACTCATGGAAGGAGTATCAATCAAGAAAACGAATGGAAGTTGAGGAATTTGATGAAACCGATTTCAATTGTAATCTATGAAAACTCAATCTCAAACTATGCTCAAACCTTCAATGATCACCAACCTCTGCCATGGATCCATTCTACTCAATATATAGATGAAGTTTGGATGATCTAGAACCCTCTAGATCCTTCCAATGAGATTTTACACATCTCATGTCATGAGATTTTGAATAACTTATCATGCCATGCTCAATTCTGTTTGCAGCTTGAAATTCATCTCAGTCTCTTTCAATTTCTCCCCTAGTGACATTTTGGAAGGGTTTAGCTTGCCAAGTTCCTTGCCCATGCCTTAATTTTAAGTTATGCACATGTTACTTAATATGCAAGCAAGTGCTTTTCAAAGCAAGTCCACAATTTAGACCTCAAATAAAAAATGTGGCTAAACCATTGTTTCTAAAATGTTTTATAGAGTCAAAATGATATATTACATGCCATGGTTTGGATGTGTAGGTTGAAAATATCAATTTCCAACTTTGGTTTATTTAACTTATGCCCTTATTTTAGGTCATTTTTACAACTTTGAGCTACAAGCCTTTTCAACATATCATGACCTCCTTACTAGCCTTAAAACATCATTTTAAGCAAGTTTGATATTAAAGATTTTTCCATTTGAAGCTTGGAAATAGGAGTTATGGCCTTATGCTTGAAATGACCTGTAATCTCCAAATGACCAAAATACCCTTGACTTGTCAAAGCCATAGCTCGAGTTCTACAAATCCTATCAAGGACTTCTAGTACTCTCTAGAAAGCTAAGAGGATAAGTAACAACATTCATGTTGACCAAAAGTCCATAGGAATCATCCTTCTTGGGCAAAAGTTGGATGCAAGTTGGGTGACTTTCAAGGCCCCAGATTCACATACCTCAGATGACCTTGACTTGTCAAAGTCATAACTTGAGCTCTACAAATCCTATCAAGGACTTATAGTACTCAAATTAAAGCTAAGAGCAAGATATACAACATTCATGTTGGGGGTAAGATGAGATGACAATCACATCTTGAGCTAAACTGCCTTGAAGATAGGGGTCAAACTAGGGGATTTTACACTATCAAGCCTTAGAAACCCTAGCTTGAAACTTCTCAAACTCTTCAATCATGATGAGTTGACCTTGGAATAATCCTTATAGCATCTCAATGCATCAATCCATGATCACATGGCTCTTGGATTAGGTCTCAACCCTCTCCAAATCATCAGTTGGCCTAGGGTTGACCCAGTCAAACCCTAATTACACTACTCATGGCTGAGGCTTCTCAACCTTGCACAATGACCTGTTTAGGCTTCATAATGGCTTTCAAGACATCTCATAAGCTCTCTCAAGGCTTCAAGTCCACATTCTTGGCTTCAGAATCGTCTGAGGAGCTCCCCCAACTCTCAACTTAGGGGGCACACCACCTTGGTTTCAACCACTCTCTCTGGGATCTTCTGACTTCTCTGACAAAGATATCTACCCTTGAACACTTGAATAACCTTCTTGGATAGCTTCGTAGACTTGTGTAGCCCTTGATTGGTAGTCATACCTCTTGATCTCCTGCATACATATCAATGAAATGCAAATGATAATGCTAAGGTGAATGAAATGAAACATAAGCTAGGTAAAGAAATGTTGGTCAAATTTTGGGGTACAACAATAATGACTCAGAAATCCTTCACAAAATCCCTTCACGCGTGGTCGTTGGATCCTCACCTGGTCAAAGGTCCTCCCCTAATCCAATGGCTCTGGGATCATCTTCCTCATTTCAAATCTCTGAACTCAATTCACCTGCGCGCGCTAGAGTCACCGCCGGTGACTTCTCCGATCGACCTTCCACAACCCTAACTCTCTCTAGAATCCACCATTGGCCATGATTCCTTGATGAATCTTGTCCCAAATTTCCTCAGGAATTCATTCATGCCACTAATTCATTCTAAAAGCTCAAGATTTGCAAGAACACAATCTCAACCGGAAATGGCAACAACCCTAATTGGTCACTAATCTCCAAATTAATGATCCAAAAACCTTCCTACATCAATCTACAATGCATCTAACACAATAATTCCCATTGATTCTACCTAATTTAAGCCATAGAATGAGAACTGCATACCTGGTAAAATCGTGTGAACAGAGTGGTTGAATCTTCAAATCAACCCTCAAGAACTTGCAGATTCCTTCACTAACCTCCAATCAACCTTCTGTATGCAAAGAAAAGAGTTGAAATGCCCTGGATTCTTGAACCCGATTCTGAGTTGCAAGCTTCCAACTCCAATGGCTAACTCACGATTCCTCCACAATTTGGCCTTGAATTTGATCTGGGATCAATCACCAACCTCAAAGCAAGCTATTGAGATCAATTTCTTGGACTGAAATGACCTCTAACCTTGTAACAGATTTTGATTTGCAAGAAGAACTTTCACAATGCAATCTCACTCTCCTCTCTCAATTCTCACCAACCTTTACTCTGAACCAACTCATAATCATATATAGGACATGAATGAATGATCTAGAATGTTCTAGATCAATCCAATGAGTATTTCAATATCTCATGTCATGGAAAATTCAATCTCATGCCATTCTCATACCAATTCTGCTAGCAGCTTGCACTTGTCCTCATTCTCATCCAAATTCTCTCCACATGAGATTTTGAAAGTGTTTTGATGGATTGGAGCATTGGTCTTGCACTTATGCATAGTTTGGGTTATGTAACTTAAGCTTTAAGTAACAACATATAACTCCATGATCTTGACCTCAAATGAGAAAAGTTTCATTGCCATTGTCTTTAAAATGCATTTTACAATCAAAATGACATATAGGTTTGTCTCATTTGGTCACCAAATGAAAAATCCCAAATTTGGTCTTTTTAATGAACTTTAATTCTTCCTTTTTAAGCCAACTTTGCAGTTTTGAGTTACAAGCAATTCCAACCTCTCATGACCTCTTGGATAGCCTTAAAACATCATTTTGAACAAGTTTTATGTAGAACATTTTCCAATTTGAAGCTTGCAAATAGGAGTTATGGCCTTATGATTGAAATGACCTATAATCTCCAAATGAACAAAATACCCTTGACTTGTCAAAGCCATAACTTGAGTTCTACAAATCCTATCAAGGACTTCTAGAACTCTCTAGAAAGCTAAGAGGATAAGGAACAACATTCATGTTTACCAAAAGTTCATAGGAATCATCCTTCTAGGGAAAACGTTTCATGCAAGTTGGACAACTTTCAAGCTCCAAATTCACATACCTCAGATGACCTGTAACTTGTCAAAGCCATAACTTGAGTTCTACAAATCCTATCAAGGACTTATATCACTCAAATTAAAGCAAAGATCATGCTCTACAACATTCATGTTGGGGGTAAGATGAGATGACAATCACATCTTGAGCTAAACTGCCTTGAAGATAGGGGTCAAACTAGGGGATTTTACACTGTCAAGTCTTGGAAACCCTAGCTTGAAACTTCTCAAACTCTTTAATCAGGATGAGTTAACCTTGGAATCATCCTTAGAATATATTAATGCATCAATCCATGATCACATGGCTCTTAGGTAAAGTCTCATCCTTCCCCAAATCATCAGTTGACTTAGGGTTGACCCAGTCAAACCCTAATTGCACCACTCATGGCTGAGGCTTCTTAATCTTGCACAATGACCTGTCTAGGCCTCAAAGTGATCCTCAACACTTCTCATGATCTCTATCAAGACCTCAAGTCCATCCTTATGTCCTCAGAATCATCTGATGACTTCCCACAACTCTCAAGTTAGGAGACCTACACACTCTTGGTTTCAACCATTCTCTCTGAGGATCTTTTAACTTCTCTGACAAGGATATCAACCCTTAAACACTTGAATAACTTTCTTAGCTAGCTTCAAACTCTTGTGTAGCCCTTGATTGGTAATCGTACCTCTTGATCTCCTGCATACATGTCAATGAAATGCAAATGATAATGCTAATGTGCATGAAATGAAACACAAGCTAGGTAAAGAAAAGTTGAGCAAATTTTGGGGTGCAATAGCTGCCCCTATTCAAACGGCTTGGACCTGACTGGGTGAGAAGTGAACGGCTCTCAGACAATCAAAGTAAAAGACGGTTGAATACCAACAAACCCGGAAATTTGCCAACTGCACAAGTACACGATACTCTGATGGGGACAAATCTTCGGAAACTGAAATGATAGTTGCATGGCAACTAGCTGGAGAAATACTGATCTGAATCTCCGTCAGGATGATTCTCTGATTTATCTGATATCATTGCATCCTCAAATCATCAAGGGGTCACCGGTTACACGGTAACTGGCGATCTTCCAACCGTACAGGTAAACGATACTCTGGTTGGTAGGAATGTTTCAAAAACTGAGCATGATAGTTGCACGACAACTTGCTGGGGAATTGGTCACACGGTAACTGGTGAAGGGTCAAATCTCAAATTTCGTCAGGATGATCATCTGATTTTGTTGTAGATCTTCTTCCTCAAGTCATCAAGGGGTCACCAATTACGCGGTAACTGGTAATGGATGGTTGATCATGCCGTCAGGCGTCAGAATTCCTCGGGACTCATCAGGTCAACAATCAGGTTAATCATGTCGTCGGGCATTCAAAGAAATTTTCGGGCGTCAGCCGGATTTCATCTGTAAGTCGGGAACAAAACCCTTGGTCAATCATGAACCAAGTTGGAATACCCAATCTTTTGTCGTCAGGCGCTCCGCGTCAGCTGAGATAGCTGCTTCGGTCTCGCAGCTAGACTCCATCAGTAAGTCTGGGGTTTCAGCACTACCGTCGGACTTCAATCACCAAGTCTCCAAGGGAAGTTTCAACTTTGTTGTTCAGAAACCTGACGGGGATGACGCATCTCCGCTGGGGATTCTAGAGAACTATCAAGTAACTTTGCTTCGGGGATCCAGAAATCATTCTGGATGAGTCGACTCTGCTGAGGACTTCAAGAATCATCTTGGACAAACTCCGCCGGAGACTTCAAGAATCATCCTGAAGCAATAACTCTGCGGGAGATTTCAGGAATCATCCTGAGCACACTCTGTCGGGGACTTTAAGCATCAACTTTAGCAACCCTCTCTGGCGACTTCACTGGGGATTTTAAGAATCATCTTAAACAATCAACTTCGCTGAGGAGTTCAAGAGTCATCTTGGGCAAACGACTTTGCTGGGGAATTCAAGAATCATCTTGAGCCACCTAACTCTTCCGAGATTTCAGGAATCATCCTGAGCAAACACCCCGCCGGGGAACACCTGCAAAACAAGAACGGTAACGACCTAGCTCATGTTTCATATGCATATGATCGACAATGGCGCAATGCTCCACACGATGGAAATGCTACGCGTTTAGGGTAAATGCTATGCAATCATGCAAAATGCTACGACCCCATCAGCAAAATAAATGTTGAAGGGAGAATCCTCCTGTCAAGGAGAAAGAACCACTCTGGTGGAGGAAGGACTCATCCTGCCAAGGAGAAGAAGTCACACTAATCTCAATTGGACTCCACCTGGGGAAACGAACTTCAGTCGACCGCTGCAGGGGAATAAAGCTCTACGAGAACCTGAACCTGCTCATCTGGGTATTCAAACCACAACTGCTAAGGAAAACGATGTCAATCGCAGAAATAAACTGCACGGCCTTCGCGACTAAAACTTTCCTGGAGATAACGACTCCGATGGGGAAATACTGCATCAGCTATTCAACACTCTACTGGGGAAAACCAATCATGACCCGAATGCTTTCCAAGGACTCGGCTCTCTTGGGAATTTGCATACTTGGCTGGGGAAGAAGGAATCATCCTGCTTGCCGGGGAGAATACAACTCTGTGGGGAATTTCAATTTTGCTGAGGACTTCAGTCTGAACTATCGAAAGTTGCACACTTCAGTATGTGACTCAGCTGGGGAGATGACATTCCTTCAGGATGCATCTGATTGGGTAGAGAATCTTCTCTTCTTGGGGAGACATATCAATGCCTACGATCTCATGTTCAGACTCCACGGGGAGGTGCTACTAAACTTGCTGGAAAAGAAGGAATCATCCTGCTTGGGGATGCATACAACGTGCTGCCTGGTATACGCTACACCTGCAACAACGCAAACAAACAGACAAGATACCCTTCTCAAAGGGACCTATCGAGGTTATCATCTTGAGACAATGTTCAAGTAATTCATTGTTTCAACAATCAGTGGCCTAGGCCAGTAAGTTTATGTATGCGCATTTTCTCAAAAACATCGGCGTTCTTTTTCACGAACAAAACAGATAAATGCTAAACAAGCAAACAGACTTGCTGAATAGTATACATTTTATTGATAACAAACCCCTGAATGGGTAAAAATGTTTTACAACAGATGCAAGCTCCTGGAATGAGGAAGCTGCGCAAACATAAAAACATAAATATACATCAGTATATACACAAATGTCGGCAACGAGGCGTAGACGAACACCATGAGTTGATCCCTCTATGACCCACTCTACTTCGATACTTCTCCGACGCTTCAGCTTCAGAAGAGATTGATTCAAATAAATGGCCCTCAAGTCTTCCAAACCACTAAACAATGAAAGTCCACACGCGGAACGCGGTCATTTGCTTTTTCAAATCCCTAACATTTGCCTGAATCGCCCTTTCGGGTTTTCGATTCACTGGGATACCCTTTTTTGCCAAAGTCGCCCTTTCGGGTTTTCGACTTTGCGGGTGTACATTCTTTTGTTTATATCCCTAATTTTTGCCCGAACCCTTTTCCTTTTTTATGGTTCGCCGGGATGCCCCATTTTTTCCTGGATATTCTTTTTTTTCCCAGCGGGTCATTCTTTAAGCAAAGTATTTTTTAACCGCGTCTGCATTCACCGGGGATGCAAAATCTTCACCATCCATCGTAGACAACAACAAGGCTCCTCCCGAAAAGACCTTGCTGACGACGTACGGACCTTCATAATTGGGGGTCCACTTACCCCGGTGATCGGAGTGTGGAGGAAGAATCTTCTTCAGGACGAGATCACCCGTCTGAAAGCTTCTAGGACGCACTTTCTTATCATAAGCTTTCTTCATTCGGCTTTGGTACAGACGACCATATGCAATCGATGTTAACCTCTTCTCGTCCATCAGGCTGAGTTGGTTTGGTTGGTTCTTAATCCATTCTGCCTCATCAAGTTTCACGTCAACCAAAACTCGTAAAGAAGGAATCTCAACTTCTAACGGTAGGACAACTTCCATACCGTACACCAGTGAGAAAGGAGTTACCCCGGTTGATGTACGTACCGTTGTACGATAACCGTGCAGTGCAAATGGCAACATCTCGTGCTAATCCTTGTAGGTCACAACCATCTTCTGTACAATCTTCTTGATGTTCTTATTAGCCGCTTCAACGGTGCCATTCATCTTCGGTCGGTAAGGAGATGAGTTGTGGTGTTCAATCTTGAAACTCTGGCACAGCTCCTTCATCATCTTGTTATTCAGATTCGAACCATTATCAGTAATGATCCGCTCGGGAATTCCGTAACGACAGATGATGTCCCTCTTATGAATTTAGCCACCACCTGCTTGGTCACATTAGCATATGAGGCTGCCTCCACCCATTTGGTGAAGTAGTCGATAGCTACTAGAATAAAGCGATGGCCGTTAGATGCAGTGGGCTTGATCTTGCCTATCATGTCGATGCCTCACATGGAGAACAGCCACGGGGAGGACATGACATTTAACGGGCACGGCGGCACATGAATCTTATCAGCATAAATCTGGCATTTATGACATCTCTTCGCGAATTTAAAGCAGTCCGATTCCATCGTCAGCCAATAATATCCTGCTCTCAAGATTTTTCTCGTCATAGCATGCCCGCCGGCGTGCGTACCAAATGTGCCTTCATGGACTTCTTCCATGAGCATACTCGCTTCTTTCTCATCTACACATCTGAGTAGCACGAGATCGTGGTTTCTTTTATACAAAACTCCATCAGGATTGAGATAAAAATTCCCAAACAGCCTCCTCAGAGTCTTCTTATCCTGGGTTGACGCTCTCGCAGGATATTCCTTAGTCATAAGGAAAGTCTGGATATCATGGAACCATGGCTTGCCGTCGGAGGCTTCCTCGATCGTAAAGACGAATGCAGGTCTATCAAGACGAGAAAGGACAATTCTTGGAGCTTCATTCCAAAAATTGACTTTATACATCGAAGCCAACGTGGCTAAGGCATCAGCCATCTGGTTTTCTGCTCTGGGCACATGATGGAGTTCCACTCGATCAAAGAACGGAAGCAGCCTTCTGGCATAGTTCATGTACGTCACCAAATTCGATTGACGAGTCTCCCACTCCCCTTTAATCTGGTTGATCACAAGTGTCGAGTCACCATATACATCTAGGTTCTTAATTCTCAAATCAATCGCTTCTTCTAGACCCATGATGCATGCTTCGTACTCCGCTTCATTATTGGTGACTGGAAACGTCAGTCTCGCAGTGAACGGGATGTGGGATCCATGGGGAGTCGTGATGATCGCCCCAATGCCACTTCCGTAAGAATTAACCGCCCCGTCAAATATCAATTTCCACTGGGATTTCCTATCTGGCCTCTCGTCGGGCAACGGTTCATCGCAATCTTTTGCTTTAAGGAACATGATATCCTCATCAGGGAATTCAAATTTCATCGGCTGATAATCTTCGATCGGCTGTTCGGCAAGGTATTCAGACAATACGCTGCCCTTAATGGCCTTTTGGGAAACATACTGAATGTCATATTCCATCAACACCATTTGACATCTGGCAATCCTTCCCGAAAGCGCTTGTTTCTCGAAGACGTACTTGATCGGATCCATCTTCGAAATTAGCATAGTTGTGTGATTGTGCATGTATTGTCCTAAACGTTTGGCAGCCCAGGCTAGTGCACAACACGTCTTCTCCAGCATCGAGTAACGAGATTCACAATCCGTAAACTTTTTACTCAAGTAGTAAATGGCATGCTCCTTTCTGCCCGTCTCGTCGTGCTGACCGAGAACACACCCCATACTATTCTCAAGAACTGTCAAGTACATGATTAAGGGCCATCCAGCCACTAGGGGTATCAAGATCGGAGGTTCCTGTAGATACTGTTTTATCTTCTCAAATGCCTTCTGGCAATCCTCGTTCCAGATAATCGCCTGGTCTTTCTTTAACAGTTTGAACATCGGTTCACACGTGGCCGTGAGCTGAGAGATAAACCTAGCAATGTAGTTTATTCGGCCCAGGAAACCACGAACTTCTTTTTCTGGTTTTGGCGCTGGCATTTCTTGTATTGCTTTTATCTTCGCAGGATCAACCTCGATGCCTCTTTCACTCACGATAAACCCCAATAGTTTTCCGGACCGTACTCCAAAAGTACACTTGTTAGGATTCAGCCTCAACCTGAACTTCCTAAGCCTCTAAAAAAGCTTCAGCAAATTGACCAGATGTCCTTCCTCCGTTTGGGACTTCGCAATCATGTCATCAACATAGACTTCAATCTCATGATGAATCATATCATGAAACAAAGTAACCATTGCTCGTTGGTAAGTGGACCCTGCGTTCTTCAGACCGAAAGGCATTACCTTGTAGCAAAATGTTCCCCAAGGTGTGATAAACGTAGTTTTCTCCATGTCTTCCGGTGCCATCTTGATCTGATTGTAGCCGGAGAAGCCATCCATGAACGAAAATACGGAGAACAGAGCTGTATTGTTGACCAACACATCAATATGGGGAGCGGGAAATCATCTTTAGGGCTCGCCCTATTCAAATCCCGATAATCGACGCACATTCGCACCTTACCGTCCTTCTTCGGTACAGGTACTATGTTGGCGACCCACGGAGGGTAAGTAGTGACCGCTAAGAAGCCAGCATCAAGCTGCTTTTGCACTTCTTCTTTGATCTTAACGGCCATATCTGGTCGCGTCCTCCTAAGCTTCTGCTTAACGGGAGGACAATCTTCTCACAGCGGCAAGTGATGGACCACAATGTCAGTATCAAGTCCGGGCATATCTTCGTATGACCAAGCAAAGATGTCACTATACTCTTGAAGCATCTCGACCAATCTCTGCTTGACATCACTCTGCAATGCAGCCCCTATCCTGACGTTCCTGACCAGTTCTTCAGAACCCAGATTCACAATCTCAATCTCTTCCTCGTGAGGCAGAATAACTTTCTCTTCTTGTTTCAACAAGCGGGCCAACTCCTCGGGAAGGTATTCATCTTCATCAATCTCTTCTTCGGCTTGATAGATCGGGCAATCGAAGTCGAAGTGAGTCGTAGAAGGTCCAGAGTCGATGTCATCTGCTATGTGGATCCTACAATAACAAGGGTTAAGCTTAAAACAAGGATATGCAGGTTAGCACAAACATCGTTGCCATTTTATTGTTTTTCAAAGCAAATATAAAATAGGAATAACAGAGATCACAATATTTGAATACGAAGAAAAACGCCTTTTGATTTATTGGTAAAATGCATGTACATAATCACACAAGGCCCTGACAATAAAACCGCTATGCCCCGAGTAGGACATAGGGTTGTACAATAATTGGAGAAAAGTAAATCATTACTCTTTGCCTGTCACTTGGATGATATCCCTGATGGACCAGTTGTTGAGGCTCTCGGCTGGTTTGCTTGGTTGGATCCAAGAGTCTAGGTCGCAATCGCTGTCTTCGCCGTCTTCAGACACCGCGTTGACACTTTCAAATATCACCCCGCCACTGGTAAACTGGATCGGCCCTTTACTTCGCGATGCACTGCGAGAAGAGGAGGCTTCAGCCGCCGGAGAGTATCCTAACCCAAACATGTCTTGCTTGTTAGGTATCTCTAGAATTCGCCCCCAGCCTGGGGTAGATCCGGCTTGGACAACGGCCCGGGCTTCCTTGAAGGAGGAAAGAGTCATCTCTGGCTTCTCAGTGATTACAGGAGCTACGTTCTTGACTTTAACAGCTTCGAACGCCTGACATAGGATTTCGTGGATTTCCCCATCCATCTCAACATATTTGAAGGACGACAAATGGCTCACCATTATATCCTCCTCACCACATACGGTCACAATGCTTCCTCCAACAGCATACTTGAGCTTCTGGTGCAACGTGGAGGTCACGGCGCCAGCCGAATGGATCCATGGCCGGCCTAGGAGACAGCTGTAGGCAGGCATGATGTCCATAATGTAGAAGACTGCGTCGAACGTTTCCGGCCCAACTTGGATTGGTAGGGTCACCTCCTCGAAAACATGACGGTTGGTTCCATCGAACGCTTTCACAACCAGATCACTGGGTGTGCAAATCAATCCCCGAGTATCCAACTTCATCAATGCTTTCTTCGGAAGAACATTGAGTGACGACCCCATGTCCACCAACACATGAGACATAATTGTTCCCCTACACTCTATCGAGATGTGCAGGGCACTATTGTGGTTTCTTCCCTTCGGCGTCAGCTCCAGGTCAGTGAACCCTAACCCATTTCCAGCATTCACGTGGGCTACGACCCCTTCCAACTGGTTGACCGATATTTCCTACGGTACATACGTGGTATTCAACACCTTCAGCAGTGCGTTGCGGTGTGCCTCAGAACACATCAACAAATTCAGGATGGAAATTTTCGAGGGTGTTTGGTGGAGGTGATCCACGATCTTGTAGTCACTCTTCTTAATCAACCTCATGAACTCTTCAGCGTCTTTAACAAGTAAGTCCTTCTCTACCCCACGAGGGGTTTCTTTAACGACTTTGCTCTTTCCTTTATCAGTTGCATCAGCTTTGTCCACTTTGTCCGCCACGATCTCAGGTGGAGCAAATACTCTTCCGCTGCGCGTGATTCCGCCAATTCCCACTAGGTTATCCACAGCCGACCCAGATGGTTCCAGTTCCAACTTTTGTCCGTTGCAGTAAACGTCTGCCCCATAGTGCCATGGGACAGCATTTGTGCTTTCGAAAGGTATTGGCCCAGCTTTGGTGATGGTAATCATGGGCGGCCTGGGTGCAGAAATGGTGATCGTCCGGCGAGGGATGGTGATGGTGGCAACCTCATCATCTTGCTTCAGCATTACCTCTCCATATCCACATTCGGCTCTTCGACTAAATTGTAAGATTCCTTCGGTCATCAGACTCTGAATCCCCTCTATCAACTGTTCGCATCCATCAGGACGAGTCGCACAGCCCATACACAGTTCTCCACAGCCCGGGAAGAAACCTCTTTTCATCAGCTTGGCTTTAACGAAGCTAAGCGGTGTCTTCATATTCCTGACATCAGTCAACAAATCCAAGCTCCCGTCTTCAATAATGGTATTTACCCCACCTCCCCTATGATTCGGCATAGGGTTCTTCGTGACGTTTGGCACATTATCTGAGAAATTGATGATCTTAGCGTCCACCATATCCTGCACCTTGTGCTTGAAGGCTTTGCAATTTTCTATCGTGTGGCCTGGTGCCCCTGAGTGAAACTCACATGTTGCATTCGCATCATAACCTGGCGGAGGTGCCTCTGTCAAGGGAGCCAGGGTTCTCTTCTGGATCAGCTGTAAATGGAGCAGAGTCTGTAACAGCTGAGCATAAGACATGGGCGGAGTCTCAAGGTGACGACTTGACAGCGGTGCCCTGTTCTGATACTTTTTGTACCCTTGCTGATTTGGCTGCTGCTGCTGCTGCGGCTGGGGTTGTTGGATAGCGGGGATGGTTATACTGGCCACCTGCTGGTGCTGGCCCTTGCCTTTCCTTCGAGTGTTGGACACGGCGCTCGTCTCTCCTTCCCTCCTTTTGCCACCATATGGTTTCTTTCCCCCTCCAGCTGAGGACAAATCCCCTTGAATTTTCCCCAGTTTGATCCCATTTTCGACATGCTCACCCGTGATAATGAGATCTGAGAAGCTTCTAGACATACTGCTGACCAATTTCTCGTAATAAACCCCTGGGAGGGTGGCTACAAACATTTCAACAAGCTCCCGTTCAACCATCGGCGACTGAACTCTAGCTGCCAATTCACGCCATCGCTGGGCGTATTCCTTGAACCCTTCGTTGTTCCTCTGCGACAAATTCTGCAGTTGGACTCGGTTCGGAGCCAAGTCACTATTATATTGGTAGTGGTGCACAAATGCTTCAGCAAGTTCCTTCCACGTGCACACACTGGTAGGTTCTAGACTCATGTACCATTCCAGGGAGGGCCCGGACAGACTGTCCTGAAAGAAGTGCATCAGCAACTTCTCGTCCTCAGAGTGAGCTGACATTTTCCGGTAGTATGATCTCAGGTGGACGCGAGGGCAAGTGGTGCCCTTGTACTTTTCAAAGTCGGGTACCTTGAACTTGGGAGGCACCTTGAAATCAGCAATCAGTCCCAACTTGGACATGTCAACACCCATGGTGTTCTGGTTCTCGAAATTCCTCATCTTGTCCTCGAGTGCCTTAAACCTTAGCCGTGCTTCAGCAGTCAGCTCCCCTTCAGCACCTCTCTGTGAGAACACATCGTCTTAACGGTCTTCCAACCATGGCTGAGGCCCATACAGATTTCCAACACCTGCGTTGCCGTTGCCCAGTCCAACATTGACATTAGCTTCAAAATTCCCATTACCGACGCCAGTCGTATTTCCGTTGAGTCCCATGTTAGCGATTACATTGTCGTTGGCACTGCCATTCCCCCCGATCACGGGGACGCCATTCTGAGGAGTTTCAACAGGTGGAGGGGTTGGCACAGTCCCACCATGGAGTACACCATTGCTGTCGATCCTTGAAATCAGAGGCTGGACCAAAGTTCTGAGCTGGTCCTGGCCATTGGCGACCACTTGCATGAGCTCCATGAAGCGGTCCATCCTCTCTCGGAGCTCTTGAACGTCAGTCTGCACTTGCTCCATAGCTCTAGCTCGATTTGCTTTGGTCGGATAGCGGTGGATAGGTCTCTGATCAATCCTGGAACAACCTGCATACACAAAGGGTTAGAAAAACGACAAATTGCTCGTTATGCAAATGCTTCATGCAAATGCAAACGTGTGTCTATGCGTTAGGGAGATATCCCCCGATCCTAGTGCCTGAGTGCCAGTGCTGATAATAAGAAGTCCGAGTCCAGTCATGAAAAAAACATCTCATATATATAGAAAGCCCATCAAGGCGGTACACAACGTCACTGAGTACAAGCTGAATCAATAACGTGACCTTAACCAACAAGCCTGGTGATGGTCAGCATACAGCAATGATCAAAACAAAAGGAATGCAAATAGTCAAGCACGACCACGGGCGCGAAACTCTTCTAACAACCCCTTCGTTTCTGGATGATCAGGCTGAGTGAGTAACCCTTCGACGAGTAACTCTCTCTGCATAATGGTGTATTGAAGACCTTCAACCGAGTCTTCCCATGCTCCTTCGTTGAAACACTCTTCTAACTTCCGCTTCTTGGATTCAAACGTCAGTTTGTGCTCCTTCAGGTTAGCAAGAGCTTTGTTGAGCAGTCCTTCAACGGCATATCTGCGAGCGGTTTCTTCATCAAACCTCTTCTCACTAGCCTTCACCTGGGCTTTCAGCTTGGAGATCTGTTGCTTTAGCTTATCCTCCCGTTCTTTGCCGTTGGCTAGGGTGGCCTTCCAGTGCTGATTAAACTTGGATATTCTTCGGTACGCTTCATCCAAGTGCTGCTTCTTAGTGGCCAGTACATCATTGACAGCTTTAAAGTCTCGACCCAAGCGTTCATGCTCAGCTATCTGCTTAGTCAAATCTGTCCCTAACTGGTTCACCAGCTCTGTCTGCCTCTTGAAAGAATGAACGACTTTGCTTCTCTCGCTTCTGAGTTGAGCCAATTCTTTCTCCAATTCTTCATTTGCCTTTTTCAGCTCATCTCTCTCAGCTAACACCTGATCATGCTGCTGAATAGGCACGGTGGTAGGCTCTTCAATCACTGGAGGGCTTTCTGGCTTGGCAAGAGGAAACTGCATCCCTATAGCACCTGCTCTGGCTCTGATCCAAGTCACATGTGGAGCGTAGGCCTGGCTATTACTTTTCCCCAGCAATGGTTTTCCCTGCTTACTGATACCATTCCAAGCGTGCTGAAGCTTGGATAACATATCCCCCTCTAGAAGACCAGTGAGGTACAGAGATTCCCGCACCTCTTCATCCTTCGGCGGAGCTCTCAAAGCATAAGCAAACTGTCGGACCAGCAGAGATGGATTATAATTGATACAGCCCTTCCTGCCTATCAAAGGCACATTCGGAAACCCGCTGCAGCTGAAAATAATCTCAGTACCTAATCTATCTCTATCAAACCAGGCAATATCCTTCGCTGACAGACTCATCAAGCGCTCAGACCACTTAGTTGTGGCTGCAGACGAAGCAAAGGGACCCTTCTTGGGTAGGTGACTATCAAGCCATCTATAGAGCAGGGGCACACAGTACGAGACATTCTTACCCCTTCTAATCTCGTTTTTGTAGTGGACGGAATGGTAGACATCTCCTATCAAGGTAGGGACTGGATTCCCTGATGCAAAGATGTGGAAGGCGTCGAAATCTACAAAGTCGGGCATATTGGGGAACAGAATGATGCCATATATGCACAGAACAAGAATGGCGTTGAACACGACCCAACATCCGTCTTTGGCACACTGCTGAGCCTTTCCCACTAAGAACTGCAAGGAGAAACCGGGAACCCTGTTCCAACTAGACAAGACCAACTCGGAGGCGTCCAGATGAAGTGAGGGAGCTAGACTAGCCAGATTAGGATCAGCATCCATATGAACAAAGGGCATCTGACTCTTGATAGGCACACCTAACAGATCAACATACTCCTCTAGTGTGGGTGCGAGAATAAAGTCTTGGAAAGTGAAGCATCTCAACGGAGGATCGTAGAACTGCAGCAGGGCGTGCAACCCATTCAACTCAAACACAGAGGGCTTACGAACCAAACTGAGCAGTTTACCGTAAGACTTTCTGAATTCATCTCTCACAGAATCATCTGCCAAAGCAATCAACCCAGTCAGCTGAACAACATCGGGTGTGGGGAGTTTGTAAGCCACGGTCTTCCTCAGAGAACCCATAATAGCACAATAGAAGGCAAGAAATCCTGAATCGGGGGAAACGGTACCTGTAACACAGACACACGTTAATAAAATGCAAATGGGTATGCAAAGTAATGTAAAATGCAATCATGCAGCAGGAGATCAAGACGACTGTTCTGCGAAGATTCTGTATCAACAAAACCACAATATTGCTCTGTCAAGAACAACCACTATCTCTGATAAGAAGAAAACCCTGGTATCGGACCATAAATCTGCTCTGTCAAGAACATACATATTTGAAGACAGGGACCTCTCATACAAGACCATAAATCTGCTCTATCAAGAACAAACACTCATCTGATAATAAGGACCTCTGACATAGGACCATAAATCCGCTCTGTCACGAACACATATACATATGATAATGAGAACCTCTAATACCAACAAAACTGATTCACTATCAAGAAAACCAGGTAATCTGAAGGTTAAGGTTTCCTGCAACAAACCCAACCCTGCTCACAGGTATGGACCTAAACTGACACAAGTTCGGCATCCTATGCGGTCATCAGCGTCACAGACATTCAAGAGGGGTGATATGATACCCAGAAGGTGTGGCATCACCGTCTCCTGAAGCGGCCTCACTCAGCTGAATTCCAAATGATCAGTTCCCAGAGTCGACAATCCTCCAAACCAACAACCCCTCAGGCCCAAAGGGCAGGAAAAGAAGTCAACCGGGAGAACCTCGTCTGAGCGTGGATTTCATGAGACACTAGTGCCTGCAAAGCAAGCACGCGCCCATTAATTTCCACAACTAATGCTAAGTACACTCAAGTCTGGGTCTGGCTTCTCACACATCAGAATGCCCCTCCCACAACAGCACAGATATTCATATCATACTGAAAGTAAAATGCGGGAAATAAAATGCGATAAGTAAACACAACCCAACAAGTAATCATACAAGCTCTAGGATTGACTCTCGCAGGGGACGTTGGATCCCCAAACTGACTCGCATACGGGACGTTGGATCCCAGGAAACTATCAAGTCCCCAGCAGAGTCGCCAGCTGTCGCTACCGCGAAAATAAGTTGCCGGCAAAACAGAAGAGTCGCCACCTTTCGTTATTTATCCCTCAGAACGGGAAAGGAAACGATCGGGAAAACCTGACGAAAAGGTATAAGACAAGGTCATCGCAACCATTGTCTGGGTTTGGGAGTCGGTTACGCAAGGGGAAGGTATTAGCACCCCTCACGTCCATCGTACTCGATGGGATCCACGCTTGTTGTGTTTATCTGATGGGTTTATTTACTATCTACCTATCAAGGCCGGTCTGAAAAGAAAAGAAAATGACTCGGCAAAGCGTCGCGCTTTATGCCTACGTATTCTCATCAGAGAATGAGAAATCAGAGTAAACGTAGTTCGACTAACTACGGGTTACGGGGAAGGTGGCTCGCCAATACATCAGTATTGTGCCTACGTACTCTCAACAGGTATGAGAGATCAGAGCTTACGTAGTTCGGGATAATACGGCTTACGGGAATTCAAATTCATTTGTTTTATCGAGTAGGGTTAACAAACAGTTCCAGCAGTTGGGCGTACGCAGCTCGACCTTTGGAGACTCAGGCGTTACCGTTTGCGGTAGAACTGGGAGTTAACGACACTCTTTTCTTCAGAAAAGCTTCCTTTGAATTACGGGCCCACGGGGCAAAAGGTTTGAAGTTTGTTTTCTGTCTTTTACGGAAGAACTGTTTTTTATGGATGTTTGCAACTAATATCGCACTAGAGACTATGACCTGAGAGTGAATGCACCGCATGTCACCCAAAGGGTGCCATACTAAACATCCAAGATGTTGAAAAGAACTCTCCAACAACTCTTTCTCAGATGGCTTAAGGCTCGTAATGTACGACGTCAGTTAACCTTTATTACTGTATTTTGATTTGTTTTGAGATGAGAAGAGAGAACAGGCTCAACTAAGGGGAGACTATCAAGTCCTAATGTTGTCATGCCAAGGATTCATCCTATGGTTGAGGTTTGAAACAAGGAACTCCTAGAAGTTATCATGCATAGGTTTCAACCTAAAGTTCTAATCATCACTTCCTTATCAAAGGAAGTGAGATTCCTAGGGGATCATGCCAATGATAAACAGAAACAGATAAAGCATCAGCTTAAACAGTAAACAGTAATCGACTGTAAAATGCATGCAATGCAAGTGAGGGAGGAAAGGTGTGTGGGGCATCAGCCTCCACAAGCTCATCTCAACCTCAAGCCAGATATGAATAACTGTAATCATACAGAGGAAATAACAAGCTATCAAGAAAAATAAATGACTGCAATCATACAGAAGAAATGAAATAAAATGCCATCAAGCAAAACACAAACCACATAGGCAAGGGAGCAGGGCTCTACCGAATACCCGCAAGCAAAGCCATACAGTAAAAATACAAGCAGAGGGAGCAACTCAACCCCTAGTGCAATCATGCTCCTAGCTTAAGTCAATCTAAATATGAACTTATTCTAATGCATCAAGCAAATCAAACAAGTCACAGCAATACAGTTGCACAGAAAGCAAACAGACAGGAAAGAAAGCAGATCAACAGCTTCCACAGCTTCACAGCAAAGCAATCCTCTGACAGCAGTTCAGTCCTCAGTCTTCAACTGCTCTTCAAGTCTATCTGTCGCTACTCGAAAAAAATGCATCGCGCAACGACGGGGAGGCGAAAAGGATAGACAGAAGAGTCGCCACCGAACTTTATTTATCCCATGAGGGGAAAGGAAAATATCGAGAAAACCTTAAGAAAAGAAATGGATAAGATGGTCTCACAACCATGAACGGGTTCGGAAGCCGGTTATGCGAAGGGAAGGTATTAGCACCCCTCGCATCCATCGTACTCGATGGGAACCGTTTGTTTGTCGACGTGTGATTTATATTTGCTAAAACATTATGCTATAAGAAATGTTCCACATGGTAAAAGAAGGGTTAGAAGCAAGAAAGTTAGGAGGAAAGAGAGAACGGGGAAGAAAAGAGAAAGAACAGACTCGGTAGGACTTCGCGGTCCTAGGCCTACGTATTCTCAAAAGATATGAGAAAGTCAGAGTCGACGTAGTTCGGGGAACTACAGATATGGGGGGATGTGCTCGCCAAGACATCGCCGTCTTGTGCCTACGTATTCTCATCTGGTATGAGAAATCAGAGCAGCCGTAGTTCGGCCTACGATTTGTTGATGTTTTTCATGGATGATGCCATCGTGCGCATTCTAGCAGTTAGGTGTTTTGCTGCTCGCTCGTTGGAGACTTAGGCATTACCTGTTTGCGGTAGAACGGACGTAACATATCCTTTTGAAAGATTGATTAGTTTTCGCCGCGCGGGGCAAGAAGTCACGTTTGATTGATTGGATTGTTTTTTAGGGGGAGAGACATGTCCTCGGATAGTAACCCCTACGGGTAGTACCCAATTCTTTATCTCAAAGTTTTTGTTATAAAAGGGTGTGGCGAACGAGGCGTCTTCGTATTGAAAGACGAGCGTCGAAACCATCCTCACTACAGTGGGCATCCCTACGCTCGGAGAAGAAGAGGTCTACACCCAATCCTCTCTCTTTAATTCAATGCAAAGAGAATTTCGTTCTCTTATTAAAGATGTTTTTGGTTTTAAATGGTAAGTGCTTTGCGACAGAGAACCCTACGGTAAACGTCAGCACTCGGGATAGGAGAAGGCCTACGCCTAACCACTCCACAACCATTCAAGTTTTTGTTATGAAAAGATTTGAAAATGCACTCGGTACAGGACCGAGGTTTTAGGTGTGAAAATTGTGGAAGGAAGTTGTGAAAGCGAGATGTGGATAAAGTCGCGTCTTTGTATTGAAAAACGAATATCAAGACCACCCTCACTACAGTGGGCATCCCAACATTCGTAGAGGAAGAGGTCTACACCTAATCCTCTCTTTTTAATTCAATAAAAAGAAATTTATTTTAAGGAGATGAGATTTGAAAATGGACTCGGCACGAGACCAAGGTTTTGAAAATGTACTCGACACGGAGCCGAGGTTTTTTAGGAGAGAAAAGTTTAGAAGCGTCTTCGTATTGAAAGACGAGTGTCGAAACCACCCTCACTACAGTGGGCATCCCAACACTCGAAGAAGAAGGGGTCTACACCCAATCCTCTATTTTTAATCCAATACAAAGAAAATATGATTTGAAAATATTCTCGAAGTTACACTCGGTACGAGACCGAGGTTTTAGGAGGATAAGCGTTGAAAGCGAAATGGTCTCAGATCCAACGTTATTTATCAACAGTTTGACTTAATAACGATTTACGGAGGTCTCGTCATCGACCAGAACGGGTGAAATGGGACAAAATGCCCAATAATAAATGAGAAATGGATTCAACTCTAAAAATAAAACAAGTCTAAAATCTCTAAAAGAAAATGAAATATAAGACCTAAAATAACAATATATATAATAAACTCTAAAGAAATATAAAATAACTAATATACAAACTAAAGAAAATAATTTATATATTTTACATAATATATAAATCTAAATATACTAAATAAAAAAAAATATATAAAACGAATATATATATATACAAAATAAGGTTTTTAAAAAAAAATATATATATATATAATACATAATAAAGAAAGTTTAAAACATGATACGCTAAAATAAACAAAAAAAACAAATGGGATCATCTGGGCCATTGACCCATCACCCACAACAATGCTTGTCGAGAGCGAATGGCGAATACAGGCACGAGAGTGGGAATCACGCGGGCACAAAAAAAACCTACCATCTCACCAAAAACCGTCACGTTCACCATTGATGAAGGAAAAAAACGCATCCAAACGGCATGGAAGTGAGAGGCAACGCGTTTCAGACAGCAAAAACAATACGACGATTTTGTGATTTATTTACCGTATTCTTCGTCTTGCATCAGGGAATACAGGCACGAGTGTTGGTTCTTGCTTGAGGAATAATTTCTCTCGATTTATGGTGGTTTAGATCGTCCGATGATTTCACGTTTGTTCCTACCTTCTTCAATTTGATTCTGCTCTGGTTTGTTAAATGGGATTTGTGCGTGATTTTCTTAAGGATGCTTTTGGTGCGTGTTGTGTAGGGTTCAGATGTTGTTTCGAGCGGTGGCTTTCTGGGTTGACAATTTTGGGGATTTGTTGTTGGATAGAGGATTTTGTGGGTGAAATGTTGAGGTTCGAAGGTTTATTTGGGGGTGGTTGCTTTGAGGCTGAAAAAATGGGATGAAGAAGATTGTTATTCAGAAAGTTCGTTGTTTCGAGTTTGCTTCAGAAGTTGAGGACCTTTAGCGGTGGCTTCGAGTGGTTTCGATTTAGGGATGTTTCACGATTGTGTTTATGTCGAATGCTGTTTCTCGAAGGAGGTTGAAGGCTGATGAGTTGTGTTTTATGTGGTCAGTGAGATTGAAGTTCGAAGGCTTTTATGAAGAAAGGTTGAACAGGGTTGGCGGATGTTGTGAATCTGAAGACAGATATGAAAACGGAAGGAGAGAGAGGCTACCATTGAGTCATATGGGTTTGAAGGATGGTTACCTCATAGGCGGCGAAGTTGGTGCGATTTGTTTATTACCGTCACAGACCCGGAGCTTTTGCTGTCAGCATAATAGTTGTTTGAAGTTTCAAGAACAGGGCAAATCATATTCACTTTGCCTCTCAAGCCATAGAAATCACAACAACATGTCTGCACCAGCACCAATCTTTGCGTCTTTCGAACAGTATCCTTGCGCAGAATTGAAAACTAGAATCTCCGTATGGTACCGTTGATTTTGTTACTGTTTGTATGTTTTACAGGTCGAAGAAGATATGTGTGTGAGTAATGGTGTGCTTGATTGTTGTTTGGTTTATGTTTATGTTTGTAGAGTAGTGTTTGGTGAGTTGGGCTTGTTAGCAGATGAAGATTGAAGGCTGAAGAACATAGAAGGGATGGAGGTTTGAAGATGAATGTGAAGTTTTCTAGGTTTCGGAAATGGCGGCGCGAGAATGATGATGGAAGGAAAACGGTGATGAAGGTGATGTTGGTGAAAGTTGAGGCTGAGAGTTTCAGTTTTGATGAAGTTTGGAAGGGTTTTTGAATGCGGTTGAAAGGGGAAGATTTGGTTGTTGGTTTGCGGTTGTCATTGATGAAAGAAGTTCATTTCTTGAATGTATGCTTTGGAGGGGGGTAGCGGTTGTGTTATGGCAGGCTGCTGCAGGTTTTGTTGTTTAGTCCTGCAGCTGGTACATGGTGAAAAAGGCTTAGGGTGTGAATTGGTGTGAAGGGTGTTATGCTATTCTCGTAAATCATGGGTTACAGGCGGTGCGATTTTGAAGTTGTTGGATATTTACCGACATGAGGAGCAAATTTGTTTTGTGTATGGTTTGATGCAAACTGGGTTGATTTATGTTGGAACATGGGAGAACCGGGTTCATGAAGTGTTTGTGGTTAACGGCGGTGTTGGTTTAATGGTAGTTTAATGGAAGCTTTGATGGTATTGAAGGTGGTTTGGAGATTTCTGGGTTTTGATTCACAGAGGTTCTTCTTCTGTCCCAACTTATTTTCCTGCTCTGTTTGAGTTCTTGTTTGGAAACATGAAGGTGTTTATGTTGTTCACGTGTGATAGTGAGGACGGGTTCCCAGTTGGTTTGTTCACGGTTGCTGTGTGTATGAATCTGGCTTTGATAGGGGTTTGGCTTGGGATGGGTTTAAGTTAAGAAAATGAAAGGGAGTTTAGGGATGTTTGGATTTTAAGGTTAAAAGACGTTGCGGAGGGGATTTTAAGAGGAGGTTATGAGGAAAATGAAGTAAAGTTTTTTTTGGGAAGATCTGGAACGGTGACGATATGTTCACCAATGGAGGTTGAATGATAACGGTGGAGAAGTTTGAAGGGTGAGATTTGCGGTGGGTTTTCGCAGCGGTGAATGTGAGAGAGGTTGTCTGATGATGAAGAACGTTACAGGGTTCGTTCTTGATGAAACTTTTGGGTTGAAGCTGAAGAACAAATTTGAGAGTTGTGGTGGAGAGAAGAAGCTGAAAGTGGTTTCAGTTTATTGATGAAGTTTTTCTTTGAAGATGGATTTTAGGCTATGAGAACGATTGGGAGAAGGTTGTGTGGTGTTATGGTATGATTTATTGCAGGTTTATGGTTTTTTGCTTTGTCTCGTTGCGGTAGCTGGCATTTTTGTGTGATGGTTTGTTGGTTACACAGAAGGCAAAGGCAGCTGTTGTACAAGTTGTTGTTTTTTTTAGAGTAACAGAACGGGCATAGCAGACTTTGGTGAAGAGTTTGTCTGGTGTGGGTGATGATACGGTACAGTGCAGCAGGTTGTACGAAGGATTTTCTAGTGGTAATTGTTGGAGGATAGTTGGAGGAGATAAACTGGACCATACGTGGCAAATTTGACCATTAATCCTGGTTAAGTAATTAATAATAACATTCCAAAAAACTAATTAACTTAAATCCTAATATAAACAGATAAATAACTAATTAAATATCTAAATAATCCTAATTAAATTAACGAAAAATCTAGAAATTCTAATTAACTCTAAAAACATTTAATCCTGAAACTAAATAAAAATCTAGCTATTAATAATAAAATAAACAAATTAACCCTAATTTAAAACTAAAAAAAATAAAATCTTAATAATATCCTATTCTAAATTCTATTTTTTTAGAATAATAAAATCTATATTATAAAATGAAAACTATATTCTATTCAAATCTAAATAAACTATTCTACCTATTAATAATGAAAATAAATATTAATCCTAAAAACAAAATCAATTTCAAATAATAAAAATAAAACAAAAACTATTAAATAAAGCAAAAATAAAAAAAACAATGCAAGAATGCCATGAGGAAAAAAAAGCGAGCGCCCAAATGCGCCGATAATGTCAACACAGATTGAATCATAAAAAGAGAGCGACTTTAGCTCGATTTTGACATTGAATTTCTCGTTTGAATTAATTTGAATCGCCCAAAACGCGAGCAAAGCGGCTAAAATTCTGATAAACTCAATCCGGCTGATAATACGGGCAAAATGCGAAAATGATATGCAGATAAAAAAAACGAAGCAAAAGCCAGTCAAAGTCGGAAAACCGGTGGGCAAATTTTGGGGTGCAACAGTTGCCCCTATTCAATCGACTTGGACCAGAAGGGATGAAAAACAGCCGCTTTCAGACGTTCAAGGTAGAAGGTGATTGAATACAAAAGAACCCGGAAATTTGCCAACCGCAAAAGAAACCTCTAATATCGTCGTCAGACATCTATATCAAGTTTGTAAAACATCTGACCTCGCTGTCAGAACTCTACATAAAATTCCTTTGACATTGTCGTCAGAAATTCAAAACAATCAATTGGTAAATCACACCTGACATCGCCGCCAGTCATTCACAAAAATAAAACGTCTGACATCGTCGTCGGACTACCAAAACACCCAACATCGCCGCTGGAAAACTAAATCACCTGACATCACTGCCAGAAAAACATCCAACCTCGCCGCTGGGAAAACAAAATTAACTTACGTCGCCGCCAGCTAACTATAACTCTGAGAAACACCCGACATCGCCGTCAAGTACCTGTGGGGATACAGAACTCTGGCATTGCCGCCAGACAACCATGGTGCTAATAAACCTCTGACATCGCCGCCAGACAAACATAAATCTAATAAGTACCTGACATCGCCGTCAACTCTCAACATCGTCCAATGATGGACGGAGAAACATTATATCCAAAACTCACATCGTATAATGGTAGACAGGAAAAACAATATCCCAAAATACTCACATCGTCCAATGATGGACGGAGAGGAAAACCATAACCAAATCTCGCATCGTCTAATGATAGACGAGAGGAACATCAAATCCAAATCTCACATCGTCTAATGATAGACGAGAGGAATATCCAAACCAAATCTCGTATCGTCTAATGATAGACGAGAGGAAAATCATATCCAAATCTCGTATCGTCTAATGATAGACGAGAGGAAAATCATATCTCGCATCGTCTAATGATAGACGAGAGGAAAATCAAATCAAAAACTCATATCGTCTAATGATAGACGAGAGGAATATCGAATCCAGGTCTCGCATCGTCTAATGATAGACGAGAGGAATATCCAAACCAAATCTCGTATCGTCTAATGATAGACGAGAGGAAAATCATATCCAAATCTCGTATCGTCTAATGATAGACGAGAGGAAAATCATATCTCGCATCGTCTAATGATAGACGAGAGGAAAATCAAATAAAAAAAACTCATATCGTCTAATGATAGACGAGAGGAATATCAAATCCAGGTCTCGCATCGTCTAATGATAGACGAGAGTAACATCATATCCAAATCTCGTATCGTCTAATGATAGACGAGAGGAACATCTGCTGGGGATGTCATCATCAGAGGGTTGATGGACAAAGTACGACCGACGTATGATATGGAACCCAAAATTAAGTAAGCGGATGAGCTATCTGAACACAGCTGTTGATATACCACCGTCTTGATTGAAGAGTGATTCAGGTTGCCACAGAAGGCTAACAAAAACTGGCTTATGCTTCGCATGCACATGTTTGAATTTTATGGCGTAATGCTCCATACGAAATGGAAATGCTACGCATTTGAGGATGAAATGCAAAGATGATGCAAATATGATAACTATATGCAAAAATGCAGATGCAGGCTCGGGTTGCCGGGGGAAAGCTGGATGTGAAAGAACCAATCCAACCAAAATAAATGCTGAAGAAGTGAGGCCAATTCCGCTGGGAATAACCAGGTGCGCCAAGTATGATTGGACTCTCCTGGGGATAGCTTACACATGCCAATGACGATTGGGCTCTTGCTGGGGAAGACAGGTGAAAGGTTACGACCTCCCGACATTCGTCTTGAACCTGAAGATTGACTGCACCTTCTTGAATAGCTCTGAGTAGCTCTGAAGATATGGAGAGGAAAAGTTCCTCTATTTCCAAACTTGCCCCAGCCTGTGGGTTCTCTGTGTAAATCTTCCTCAAAAGGAAAACTGAAAGCCTCTTACCCTGCTGGTTTGATATTAACTGCCTCAGCATCATGAACCTCGGAGAGGTGCTTCAAATTAACTGCTTTCTGGGTAAGGATAATATCTGTGTTCTTGGGGTAACCTGCCCCAGCCTTGAAGTGATTTGCCCCGGATCGGCTGATTTGTAGAGAAGTGCCCCTGGCTGACTTCGAGAGATTTATCGAATCTCGACCTGATTGCCCCAGATTAACTGATCTTCGGATGGCTGGTTCCTTTGATGATCATTTGATACGGCTTGCCCCTGCTCAACGGAGTATTCAAGCGTTCTGCATCTTACCGATCAAACTTTCCACTGTAGAAACTTTCCTGCTGTCAAGTACTTACTCGCAAGTAAAACAAATTGTTTTGCAAATGATAATATCAATGCAATGTATATGACAGTTTTGAAATCCAAGTCTGTTCACTAGGAAAAAGTTGTGACATATAGTGAACGAATCACTTATCAGAATGTCAATATCAATACCCATAGGGTAAGAAAAATCCTTTTTAGGAGTCAGTTTCAACGCGATCTTTACCGAAGTATGCTTTCGAAACAACCGGGCTTCAATTAGGACTTTTGAAGGTTGTAACTTGGTCAGGTTCACGGTTTGAAAGAAAGGATATGAGGCTCAAAGTTCTGTTTAACCCACCCACTCTCCTTGATGTTCTTCAATCCTATATTCAGCTAATTCGACACAAGCACTCACCTCTCAAAGGTTAAACGACATGAATGATGGTTCAGGAAACCACAAGTTTCAGGAGAGACAGCCACTCGCTTTTCGTCTTTGGTGCCTGGAGTCACACGACTTGTTCTTCGTCATTTTTTTTATTTCCCTATTTTTGCCTGGACTGACTCTTTTGAGTACATCTTCTGATTTCAAAGTCCAGCGGGATGCCCTAATTTTTGCCTAAGTCGTTTGTTTTCAAGATTCGACTTAGCGGGCTTTTTTCTTTTCTTTTGATTCTCTTTTGAATAAATCGTGTGACAACGGCTGGTCTGACTTGTTGAAAGGGTGGTGACTGTTCCACTCCTCGGCTTTTTAGGTACGACCTCTACGGGTGTGATTGATCCTCGAATAGGAACACTCCTCTTGCAATTTGGATGCTCGGTCAAATTAACTGACATCTACCCTGCCCTAGGTTAAGATTGAGGGTTTTTCGTTTTCAGAAAGAAACTCCTACAACTAAGCTCAAAGGGGTTGACAAGGGATTAACATCCTTATATCTCCGGTGTTTAGGAATTTGAAACAATGCCTGTACATCATCAGCAGAGATTTTATTCAAAAGCATACATTCGGAAGCTTGCGCGTCTTTCAATTTCGTCATCCTCCCTCAAGGAATTCCGCTTAAACAAGCGTTTGACATTAATGGAAAAGCAATATTGAGTGAACACGAATGGATTTAATCAAAACATGCATATTCATTTCATTATCATTATCAATCGAAAACAAACACGTCTTACAAATGAAATTTGCAAATAAGTTCACACTTAAACAGAAAAGAAACTACAAATGCAAAGGAAAAACATGATTGAGAGATTGCCAGCTTCGGGGAACTGGGCTTTCATTCTTGACTTGCTGCCGAACCAGCCATCTTTAGAATTGCTCATCGAAATCCGTCTGATACTCCTCTGAACATATGCTCTCGGTGAATCCCTCCATGACATTAGCCGCTGTCAAACCCGCACGACTGGATGAAGGAGAAACGTTGATCTGAATACCCTGAGGTGTAATTGAGAACATGTTGGAGTCAAGCAGCGTCTGAACCTGGCTTCTAAGCACCTTACAGTCTTCAGTTGAATGCCCCTGTGCCCCAACATGGTACTCACAGCGAGCGTTGACATCAGAATCTAACGGATGTGGAGAAGTCTCTGGATCAGTTTTCTTTGGCACAATCAAACCAAATTTGATCAAGTCTGGCAATATCTGACTGTACGACAACAGCAACTGAGTGAAATGTCTCTCTGGCTTCCTTAATCTCCGTCGAGCGTGCTGACGCGGCTGATGACGGTATGAATGTTGACTCTACAGGGAAGCAGATATCTGGTACGCAGACCTAACAGGTTGCTGACTCTGAATACTTAAAACGTCTGAAAACTGAATCTGAGGTAATGGAGATTCGGGGATAGCATTACTTTCTTTTTCCCATTCCTCTTTAGAGCTGACAACTGATTCACTTTCATAAACTGAGGTATCTGAGATGTCTCGGATCTTTCCACTCTTGATTCCGCTCTCAATACGTTCTCCTGCTATCACTAAGTCAGCAAAGTTTAACGTTCCGCCACTAATCATTAAATCATAGTAATGGCCCTTCAAAGTACCCAAGAAGATGTCAACCAGTTCTCGATCCTGAACCGGTGGTTGAACACGAGCAGCGAGTTCTCTCCATCTCTGCACATACCCTCTAAAGGATTCATTCTCCGCTTGAGATAATTCTTGCAACTGCATGCGGCTGGGAGTCATGTCGAGATTGTAATTGTACTGCTTCACAAAGGCATTGGCTAAATCTGACCATGACCGAATGCAACCACTTTCCAACTACATATACCAACTCAAAGATGCCCCACTCAGACTGTCTTGGAAACAGTGAATCATAAGCTTGTCATTGTGGACATACGAAGTCATTCTTCTGCAATACATCACCAAATGCTGCTTCGGACAACTATCCCCTTTGTACTTCTCAAAATTGGGCGCCTTAAACTTCGGAGGCATCACAAGACCTGGCACCAAACACATGCTCGAAGCATTCAAATTAAGAGTGTTTTGACTCATCAGAGCATCAAGCTTTTCATCCAACAGACGATACCTTCTCATAAACTCAGCAGTCTGTGGATTTTTAGGATTAATCTTTGGAACAACCCTTTGGGAATTTGGCACAGAGAAAGTGAAGTTCTGATAGTCCGAGTCATGGAGAGAAGATGAATCTCTATCTCTGACAATAGTATGCTCTTGATCTTCGACAGGAATCTGCACAGGCTGAGCTCGAGCAACATTGTTCACTGGAGTCCTCTGAACATTGGTCTCTCCTCTTGTCATGGCTGTCATGGCCTCCATGAGCTGATCCAACTGATTCTTCATCATCTCAAACTCTGCCCTCGTAACAACCAAATTCTGCTCCTCTGAGTCCATGATCCTTCCAGAAGCTAACTCAAATCCAATGTGAATGTCGGGAAATCAACTGCGGATTGGACAAAAGACTGGTAAGCTCTCTGCTCCGGTTGAGGATGGATATGCAAAAATGAGATGCAAATGAAATGCAATGCAAAATGCTAATGCAACACACAAAGGATCAAAGTCACAAATTCTGCAAGAGAATACAACGAGATACCTCTCACCTCGGGTGGGTAATATATTGGTTTATAAGAGGGTATTCCAAAGGCTTTTCAAACAAAGTCCCATGCACTAACCCTCAAAAGTTTTCCATCAGAACGACTACTCGTAAGACGGTAATCCCTTCAAAAGGATGAACACAGAGTTATGTTTTAGCAACCTTCGGAATAAGGTTCTACAAAAGGTCCTCAGAGTCAAGGACTCCCAATTGGAAATAAAGAATGCCATTACGACTACTCGTAAGGCATAATCATCCCAAAGGGGTCTCATCTGAGCGGTGGAATTCAAACCAATTCAACGAGTCCTACGTCTCGCAAATCAGAAAGAAACCACCTCCTAATCTTAGTGTATACTCGAAAGCTCGGGTAGAAAGCTTTATTCTCACAAACCAATCCCAAATAAACCCAACAGTTATAGAATAAAGCATAAATAAATAAAACAACTAAAAACACAAACACGACAAACAAAATAGGCTTGGCTCGCTAGGGATCCCCAGCAGAGTCGCCAGCTGTCGCTACTCGAAAAAAATGCATCGCGCAACGACGGGGAGGCGAAAAGGATAGACAGAAGAGTCGCCACCGAACTTTATTTATCCCATGAGGGGAAAGGAAAATATCGAGAAAACCTTAAGAAAAGAAATGGATAAGATGGTCTCACAACCATGAACGGGTTCGGAAGCCGGTTATGCGAAGGGAAGGTATTAGCACCCCTCGCATCCATCGTACTCGATGGGAACCGTTTGTTTGTCGACGTGTGATTTATATTTGCTAAAACATTATGCTATAAGAAATGTTCCACAGGGTAAAAGAAGGGTTAGAAGCAAGAAAGTTAGGAGGAAAGAGAGAACGGGGAAGAAAAGAGAAAGAACAGACTCGGTAGGACTTCGCGGTCCTAGGCCTACGTATTCTCAAAAGATATGAGAAAGTCAGAGTCGACGTAGTCCGGGGAACTACAGATATGGGGGGATGTGCTCGCCAAGACATCGCCGTCTTGTGCCTACGTATTCTCATCTGGTATGAGAAATCAGAGCAGCCGTAGTTCGGCCTACGGTTTGTTGATGTTTTTCATGGATGATGCCATCGTGCGCATTCTAGCAGTTAGGTGTTTTGCTGCTCGCTCGTTGGAGACTTAGGCATTACCTGTTTGCGGTAGAACGGACGTAACATATCCTTTTGAAAGATTGATTAGTTTTCGCCGCGCGGGGCAAGAAGTCACGTTTGATTGATTGGATTGTTTTTTAGGGGGAGAGACATGTCCTCGGATAGTAACCCCTACGGGTAGTACCCAATTCTTTATCTCAAAGTTTTTGTTATAAAAGGGTGTGGCGAACGAGGCGTCTTCGTATTGAAAGACGAGCGTCGAAACCACCCTCACTACAGTGGGCATCCCTACGCTCGGAGAAGAAGAGGTCTACACCCAATCCTCTCTCTTTAATTCAATGCAAAGAGAATTTCGTTCTCTTATTAAAGATGTTTTTGGTTTTAAATGGTAAGTGCTTTGCGACAGAGAACCCTACGGTAAACGTCAGCACTCGGGATAGGAGAAGGCCTACGCCTAACCACTCCACAACCATTCAAGTTTTTGTTATGAAAAGATTTGAAAATGCACTCGGTACAGGACCGAGGTTTTAGGTGTGAAAATTGTGGAAGGAAGTTGTGAAAGCGAGATGTGGATAAAGTCGCGTCTTTGTATTGAAAAACGAATATCAAGACCACCCTCACTACAGTGGGCATCCCAACATTCGTAGAGGAAGAGGTCTACACCTAATCCTCTCTTTTTAATTCAATAAAAAGAAATTTATTTTAAGGAGATGAGATTTGAAAATGGACTCGGCACGAGACCAAGGTTTTGAAAATGTACTCGACACGGAGCCGAGGTTTTTTAGGAGAGAAAAGTTTAGAAGCGTCTTCGTATTGAAAGACGAGTGTCGAAACCACCCTCACTACAGTGGGCATCCCAACACTCGAAGAAGAAGGGGTCTACACCCAATCCTCTATTTTTAATCCAATACAAAGAAAATATGATTTGAAAATATTCTCGAAGTTACACTCGGTACGAGACCGAGGTTTTAGGAGGATAAGCGTTGAAAGCGAAATGGTCTCAGATCCAACGTTATTTATCAACAGTTTGACTTAATAACGATTTACGGAGGTCTCGTCATCGACCAGAACGGGTGAAATGGGACAAAATGCCCAATAATAAATGAGAAATGGATTCAACTCTAAAAATAAAACAAGTCTAAAATCTCTAAAAGAAAATGAAATATAAGACCTAAAATAACAATATATATAATAAACTCTAAAGAAATATAAAATAACTAATATACAAACTAAAGAAAATAATTTATATATTTTACATAATATATAAATCTAAATATACTAAATAAAAAAAAATATATAAAACGAATATATATATATACAAAATAAGGTTTTTAAAAAAAAAAATATATATATATATATAATACATAATAAAGAAAGTTTAAAACATGATACGCTAAAATAAACAAAAAAAACAAATGGGATCATCTGGGCCATTGACCCATCACCCACAACAATGCTTGTCGAGAGCGAATGGCGAATACAGGCACGAGAGTGGGAATCACGCGGGCACAAAAAAAACCTACCATCTCACCAAAAACCGTCACGTTCACCATTGATGAAGGAAAAAAACGCATCCAAACGGCATGGAAGTGAGAGGCAACGCGTTTCAGACAGCAAAAACAATACGACGATTTTGTGATTTATTTACCGTATTCTTCGTCTCGCCCATTCATCTCCAGGTGAGTGTTGGTTCTTGCTTGAGGAATAATTTCTCTCGATTTATGGTGGTTTAGATCGTCCGATGATTTCACGTTTGTTCCTACCTTCTTCAATTTGATTCTGCTCTGGTTTGTTAAATGGGATTTGTGCGTGATTTTCTTAAGGATGCTTTTGGTGCGTGTTGTGTAGGGTTCAGATGGGGTTTCGAGCGGTGGCTTTCTGGGTTGACAATTTTGGGGATTTGTTGTTGGATAGAGGATTTTGTGGGTGAAATGTTGAGGTTCGAAGGTTTATTTGGGGGTGGTTGCTTTGAGGCTGAAAAAATGGGATGAAGAAGATTGTTATTCAGAAAGTTCGTTGTTTCGAGTTTGCTTCAGAAGTTGAGGACCTTTAGCGGTGGCTTCGAGTGGTTTCGATTTAGGGATGTTTCACGATTGTGTTTATGTCGAATGCTGTTTCTCGAAGGAGGTTGAAGGCTGATGAGTTGTGTTTTATGTGGTCAGTGAGATTGAAGTTCGAAGGCTTTTATGAAGAAAGGTTGAACAGGGTTGGCGGATGTTGTGAATCTGAAGACAGATATGAAAACGGAAGGAGAGAGAGGCTACCATTGAGTCATATGGGTTTGAAGGATGGTTACCTCATAGGCGGCGAAGTTGGTGCGATTTGTTTATTACCGTCACAGACCCGGAGCTTTTGCTGTCAGCATAATAGTTGTTTGAAGTTTCAAGAACAGGGCAAATCATATTCACTTTGCCTCTCAAGCCATAGAAATCACAACAACATGTCTGCACCAGCACCAATCTTTGCGTCTTTCGAACAGTATCCTTGCGCAGAATTGAAAACTAGAATCTCCGTATGGTACCGTTGATTTTGTTACTGTTTGTATGTTTTACAGGTCGAAGAAGATATGTGTGTGAGTAATGGTGTGCTTGATTGTTGTTTGGTTTATGTTTATGTTTGTAGAGTAGTGTTTTGTGAGTTGGGCTTGTTAGCAGATGAAGATTGAAGGCTGAAGAACATGGAAGGGATGGAGGTTTGAAGATGAATGTGAAGTTTTCTAGGTTTCGGAAATGGCGGCGCGAGAATGATGATGGAAGGAAAACGGTGATGAAGGTTATGTTGGTGAAAGTTGAGGCTGAGAGTTTCAGTTTTGATGAAGTTTGGAAGGGTTTTTGAATGCGGTTGAAAGGGGAAGATTTGGTTGTTGGTTTGCGGTTGTCATTGATGAAAGAAGTTCATTTCTTGAATGTATGCTTTGGAGGGGGGTAGCGGTTGTGTTATGGCAGGCTGCTGCAGGTTTTGTTGTTTAGTCCTGCAGCTGGTACATGGTGAAAAAGGCTTAGGGTGTGAATTGGTGTGAAGGGTGTTATGCTATTCTCGTAAATCATGGGTTACAGGCGGTGCGATTTTGAAGTTGTTGGATATTTACCGACATGAGGAGCAAATTTGTTTTGTGTATGGTTTGATGCAAACTGGGTTGATTTATGTTGGAACATGGGAGAACCGGGTTCATGAAGTGTTTGTGGTTAACGGCGGTGTTGGTTTAATGGTAGTTTAATGGAAGCTTTGATGGTATTGAAGGTGGTTTGGAGATTTCTGGGTTTTGATTCACAGAGGTTCTTCTTCTGTCCCAACTTATTTTCCTGCTCTGTTTGAGTTCTTGTTTGGAGACATGAAGGTGTTTATGTTGTTCACGTGTGATAGTGAGGACGGGTTCCCAGTTGGTTTGTTCACGGTTGCTGTGTGTATGAATCTGGCTTTGATAGGGGTTTGGCTTGGGATGGGTTTAAGTTAAGAAAATGAAAGGGAGTTTAGGGATGTTTGGATTTTAAGGTTAAAAGACGTTGCAGAGGGGATTTTAAGAGGAGGTTATGAGGAAAATGAAGTAAAGTTTTTTTTGGGAAGATCTGGAACGGTGACGATATGTTCACCAATGGAGGTTGAATGATAACGGTGAAGAAGTTTGAAGGGTGAGATTTGCGGTGGGTTTTCGCAGCGGTGAATGTGAGAGAGGTTGTCTGATGATGAAGAACGTTACAGGGTTCGTTCTTGATGAAACTTTTGGGTTGAAGCTGAAGAACAAATTTGAGAGTTGTGGTGGAGAGAAGAAGCTGAAAGTGGTTTCAGTTTATTGATGAAGTTTTTCTTTGAAGATGGATTTTAGGCTATGAGAACGATCGGGAGAAGGTTGTGTGGTGTTATGGTATGATTTATTGCAGGTTTATGGTTTTTTGCTTTGTCTCGTTGCGGTAGCTGGCATTTTTGTGTGATGGTTTGTTGGTTACACAGAAGGCAAAGGCAGCTGTTGTACAAGTTGTTGTTTTTTTTAGAGTAACAGAACGGGCATAGCAGACTTTGGTGAAGAGTTTGTCTGGTGTGGGTGATGATACGGTACAGTGCAGCAGGTTGTACGAAGGATTTTCTAGTGGTAATTGTTGGAGGATAGTTGGAGGAGATAAACTGGACCATACGTGGCAAATTTGACCATTAATCCTGGTTAAGTAATTAATAATAACATTCCAAAAAACTAATTAACTTAAATCCTAATATAAACAGATAAATAACTAATTAAATATCTAAATAATCCTAATTAAATTAACGAAAAATCTAGAAATTCTAATTAACTCTAAAAACATTTAATCCTGAAACTAAATAAAAATCTAGCTATTAATAATAAAATAAACAAATTAACCCTAATTTAAAACTAAAAAAAAATAAAATCTTAATAATATCCTATTCTAAATTCTATTTTTTTAGAATAATAAAATCTATATTATAAAATGAAAACTATATTCTATTCAAATCTAAATAAACTATTCTACCTATTAATAATGAAAATAAATATTAATCCTAAAAACAAAATCAATTTCAAATAATAAAAATAAAACAAAAACTATTAAATAAAGCAAAAATAAAAAAAACAATGCAAGAATGCCATGAGGAAAAAAAAGCGAGCGCCCAAATGCGCCGATAATGTCAACACAGATTGAATCATAAAAAGAGAGCGACTTTAGCTCGATTTTGACATTGAATTTCTCGTTTGAATTAATTTGAATCGCCCAAAACGCGAGCAAAGCGGCTAAAATTCTGATAAACTCAATCCGGCTGATAATACGGGCAAAATGCGAAAATGATATGCAGATAAAAAAAACGAAGCAAAAGCCAGTCAAAGTCGGAAAACCGGTGGGCAAATTTTGGGGTGCAACACTATCATCTTCAATAGCAAGTGTCAACTTGCTTCTTCAAGCTTCTAAACTAACAAACATAAGTATCAACTTATTCTCTCTTCTTCAAGCCTCAACTCCAAGGTAAACTCCACCTTTAGGCTTCAATCCCAATTGCAAGTATCAACTTGGCTCCTTCAGGCTCTCAAAGCATTGAACTCACAAGTGCCAACTTGCTTCTTCCTTAAGCTTCAGCTTCTTCATTCCATTTCCAATGGATTCCTCTCATAAGTATCAACTTATTCTTCACCTTCTTCAAGCTTCAGCTCTTTCGTCAATCTCAGCTTCATCTTCTTCACACACAAGTATCAACTTGTTCTTCTGGATCTTCAAGCTTCAGCTCTAATGGCAGTCTTCAAACACAGAGAAGTATCAACTTCTAGCCTCTTCAGTCTTCCAACAAGGAACTCTATCCTCTAGAAAGGGAGAAAGATTCATCTAACAAGAGCAAAGTTTGGATGATTGGTAGCAGAGTGAAGACCAAAGGTCACCACTAAGCATCCTATCATCAGAGAAAGGGACCCTCAAAGGTTCTACCAACTTGTAAGAGCCACACATCCTACCAAAGGAAGGATGAGGCCTTTACAAGGGGACCTTACATAATAGGGAAGAATGGAAGTGATCAACATCTTCCATGTTTATGAAGGAAGAGAATCTATCTAGAAGCTCTGCCTACAAAACCCTAATCTTAACACCTAATCAACAATACCTCAAAAGAAGGGGAAATTTTCACATCCAAGCTTCTTCAAGCAATCCATGGTAGCCCAAGCTTGTCTTCAACATCATCCAAGAGTCAAAAGAGGCAAAACCCTAATCTAAGGGAACTAAAGAAGTCATTCTACTTGAATTAGTGCATTAGATTCATCTAAGGTTAGCACCTAAACTAAAATCAAACAAAAATAGTAAACTACATTGTAAATTCCTACAAAAATTCCTAAGGGGCCCTAATTCAATCATGAATCTACCATACAAAAATCAGAGGTTGAATCATCCACCAAGTGCTAGATATAAAACCTAAATCATAAGGTATCAACCATAAACCCTAAAAATGGAGCTCTTAAAGTTTTAACCTAAAACTACCACTTATATTCATCACAAAAATGTGAGAAAAATCTAGGGGGAACATGCATATCTATGCTAGCTACACACAAAAAACCAGGGCAAGAATCATCATCAAATGATCAAACCAAATTCAACAAAATCAAGCATCAACCATGATTATTTTAATATCAATTAAAATGTAAAAATGTATATAAAATCAAAAAATGCATGGAATATTAATATTTTTTTCTCTAAAAAACACTATATTCAATCATGAATCCATGGCAAAACGAATGGGATTAATTGAGTTATTTTTCCATTATTTATGAATTTTCCAATAACCATGTATGAAATGAAAAATAAAAATAAAAATCAAAAGAAAATGAAAGGCGCGTGGTGTGAATAGCATGAAAAATCAGTTCAATATCTAAACTGGGCCATAAGGGGGGTGTGAGTATCAACTGGTGATTTAAGCCCAAAACCAACAAATAAATGAAACGCTGCGTTTCATAATGACTCAGAAATCCTTCACAAAATTACTTCACGCATGGCCGTTGGATCCTCACTTGGTCAAAGGTCCTCCCCTAATCCAATGGCTCTGGGATCATCTTCCTCATTTCAAATCTCTGAACTCAGTTCACCTGTGCGCGCTAGAGTCACCGCCGGTGACTTCTCCGATCGACCTTCCACAACCCTAACTTTCTCTAGAATCCACCATTGGCCACGATTCCTTGATGAATCTTGTCCCAAATTTCCTCAGGAATTCATTCATGCCACTAATTCATTCTAAAAGCTCAAGATTTGCAAGAACACAATCTCAACCGAAAATGGCAACAACCCTAATTGGTCACTAATCTCCAAATTGATGATCCAAAAACCTTCCTACATCAATCTACAATGCATCTAACACAATAATTCCCATTGATTCTACCTAATTTAAGCCATAGAATGAGAACTGCATACATGGTAAAATCGTGTGAACAGAGTGATTGAATCTTCAAATCAACCCTCAAGAACTTGAAGATTCCTTCACTAACCTCCAATCAACCTTCTGTATGCAAAGAAAAGAGTTGAAATGCCCTGGATTCTTGAACCCGATTCTGAGTTGCAAGCTTCCAACTCCAATGCCTAACTCACGATTCCTCCACAATTTGGCCTTGAATTTGATCTGGGATCAATCACCAACCTCAGAGCAAGCTATTGAGATCAATTTCTTGGACTGAAATGGCCTCTAACCTTGTAACTGATTTTGATTTGCAAGAAGAACTTTCACAATGCAATCTCACTCTCCTCTCTCAATTCTCACCAACCTTCACTCTGAACCAACTCATAATCATATATAGGACATGAATGAATGATCTAGAAAGTTCTAGATCAATCCAATGAGTATTTCAATATCTCATGTCATGGAAAATTCAATCTCATGCCATTCTCATACCAATTCTTCTAGCAGCTTGCACTTGCCCTCATTCTCATCCAAATTCTCTCCACATGAGATTTTGAAAGTGTTTTGATGGATTGGAGCATTGGTCTTGCACTTATGCATAGTTTGGGTTATGTAACTTAAGCTTTAAGTAACAACATACAACTCCATGATCTTGACCTCAAATGAGAAAATTTCCATTGCCATTGTCTTTAAAATGCATTTTACAATCAAAATGACATATAGGTTTGTCTCATTTGGTCACCAAATGAAAAATCCCAAATTTGGTCTTTTTAATGAACTTTAATTCTTCCTTTTTAAGCCAACTTTGCAATTTTGAGTTACAAGCAATTCCAACCTCTCATGACCTCTTGGATAGCCTTAAAACATCATTTTGAACAAGTTTTATGTTGAACATTTTCCCATTTGAAGCTTGCAAATAGGAGTTATGGCCTTATGATTGAAATGACCTATAATCTCCAAATGACCAAAATACCCTTGACTTGTCAAAGCCATAACTTGAGTTCTACAAATCCTATCAAGGACTTCTAGCACTCTCTAGAAAGCTAAGAGGATAAGTAACAACATTTATGTTGACCAAAAGTTCATAGGAATCATCCTTCTAGGGCAAAAGTTTCATGCAAGTTGGACAACTTTCAAGCTCCAAATTCACATACCTCAGATGACCTGTAACTTGTCAAAGCCATAACTTGAGTTCTACAAATCCTATCAAGGACTTCTAGCACTCAAATTAAATCGAAGATCATGCTCTACAACATTCATGTTGGGGGTAAGATGAGATGACAATCACATCTTGAGCTAAACTGCCTTGAAGACAGGGGTCAAACTAGGGGATTTTACACTGTCAAGTCTTGGAAACCCTAGCTTGAAACTTCTCAAACTCTTCAATCAGGATGAGTTAACCTTGGAATCATCCTTAGAATATATTAATGCATCAATCCATGATCACATGGCTCTTAGGTCAAGTCTCATCCTTCCCCAAATCATCAGTTGACTTAGGGTTGACCCAGTCAAACCCTAATTGCACCACTCATGGCTGAGGCTTCTTAATATTGCACAATGACCTGTCTAGGCCTCAAAGTGATCCTCAACACTTCTCATGATCTCTCTCAAGACCTCAAGTCCATCCTCATGGCCTCAGAATCATCTGATGACTTCCCACAACTCTCAAGTTAGGAGACCTACACACTCTTGGTTTCAACCATTCTCTCTGAGGATCTTTTAACTTCTCTGACAAGGATATCAACCCTTAAACACTTGAATAACTTTCTTAGCTAGCTTCAAACTCTTGTGTAGCCCTTGATTGGTAATCATACCTCTTGATCTCCTGCATACATGTCAATGAAATGCAAATGATAATGCTAATGTGCATGAAATGAAACACAAGCTAGGTAAAGAAAAGTTGAGCAAATTTTGGGGTGCAACAAAATGATGATTTGTTTTAGTGTTTTTGACGACCTGTGATGAGAACTCCACCGGAGAAGACGGTGGCGCTGCAGCTCAGGCCACCGTTTGAAATCCCTCCAAACCTCAGTTCAAATTGGGGACGAAAGACCATGGCCATTAGATTAGGGTTTGACCTTTGACTCAGGGCATGAATGGACGACCACGATTGCTTGAAAAAATATGAAGACTTGGAATTGATACGCAACGCTGCGTTTCATTAATAGGTTTGGTTTGGGCTTAGTGTTAAAACTGATACCCGCACCCCCGTTTTGGCCCATGTATGGAATTGAACTAGAATGGATTGCTAATTGCCACGCAGGTTTTATGATTTTCATTTGTTTTCTTTTATTTTACTCATTTCATGTAGTTTAGGAATTAATTCATAATAAATAGAAAAATTAGTCAATTAATTCCAGATTTTTCCCCCTGATTCATGATTGAATCTAGAAATTTAACCAATTAAAAGATTAGGAATTCATGCATTTTTTTATTTTAATTGCATTTTTTGTATTTTTATTTGATAATAATTCATAATGGTTGATACCTTGACTTGTAAATTTTTGTGTGATCATTTGATGATGATTTTTGGGCTGATTTTTTGTGTGTGATTAGTTTAGACATGTATGCTCCTCTAGTAATTTTCTCACATTTTTGTGAAGAAGTTTAGGGCTGTTTTTGTATTGAAACTTTAGGTGCTCTAGTTTTAGGGTTTAACCTTGATACCCCATAGTTTAGGATTTAATTCTAGGTCTTATTTGAGAATTTGATCTCTGGAATTAACATGATAGAGTCATGATTGACTTAGGTTCCCATAGTTTTTTTTGTAGGATTTTATAATTGATTTTAGTATTTTAGTTAGAATTAACTTTAATACTAGGTTTTAGGTGATCCTAACTTGCTAACTCAACTAGAATGACTTCATTAGTTCCCTTAGACTAGGGTGTTGCTTCTCTTGCTCTTGGATGATGATGAAGACTTGTGTGGGCTGCTGTGGAATGCATGATGGAGCTTGGACTTGAAGTTTGCTCTTCTTGTGGTGTTTTGTTTAGGGTTAAGGATTAGGGTTTTTAGGGAGATCCTTTAGAATAGATTTTCTTCCTTCATGAAGCATGGAAGATGTTGATCACTTCCATTCCTCCCTATGATGTAAGGTCCCCTTGTGAAGGCCCCATCCCTCCTTTGGTAGGATGAGTGGCTCCTCACAAAGTGGTAGAACCTTTGAGGGTTCCTTTCCTTGATGGTGGAGTGCTTAGAGGTGACCTTTGGTCTTCACTTTGCTTTCCACTATCCACACCTTGCTCTTGTTAGATGAATCTTTCTCCCTTGCTGGAGGATGGAGTTCCTTGTTAGAAGATTGAAGATGCTAGAGGTTGCCACTTCCCTGTGTTTGAAGACTTCCTTTGGAGCTGAGGCTTGAAGACCCAGGAGAACAAGTTGACACTTGTGAAGAAAATCAAATTGAGATTGAAGAAAGAGTTGAAGCTTGAAGTTGGAGAACAAGTTGATACTTGTGTTAGATGCATTGAAAGCCTGAAGGAGCAAGTTGATACTTGCTATTGAAGATTGAAGCTTAAAGATGGAGTACCTTTCATTCTCTTGAAGAGGATAGAATTGAAGAACAATTACAGACTGAGGACTGGACTGCTGTCAGAGGATTGCTTTGCTGTGAAGCTGTGGAAGTTGTTGATCTGCTTTCTTTCCTGTCTGTTTGCTTTTTGTGAAACTGTATTGATGTGACTTGTTTGATTTGCTTGATGCATTAGAATAAGTTCATGTTTAGATTCTTTCAAGCTAGGAGCATGATTGCATTAGAGGTTGAGTTTCTCCCCCTGCTTGTATTGTTACTGTATGGCTTTGCTTGCGGGTATTCGGTAGAGCCCAGCTCCCTTACCTATGTGGTTTGTGTTTTACTTGATGGCATTTTATTTTCTTTCTATATGATTGCAGTTATTCATATTTGGCTTGAGGTTGAGACGAGCTTGTGGAGGCTGATGCCCCACACACATTTCCTCCCTCACTTGCATTGCATGCATTTTACAGTCGTTTACTGTTTACTGTTTAAGCTGATGCTTTATCTGTTTCTGTTTATCATTGACATGATCCCCTAGGGATCTCACTTCCTTTGATAAGGAAGTGATGATTAGAACTTTAGGTTGAAACCTATGCATGATAACTTCTAGGAGATCCCTGTTTCAAACTTCAACCATAGGATGAATCCTTGGCATGACAACATTAGGACTTGATAGTCTCCCGGTAGTTGTCCCCCTCTCTTCTCATCTCAAACAACAGTAAAAAATGTAATAAAGGCAAGTTAGTATAAGCGCGTTACGAGCCTTAAGCTACTTGGGTAATGATAATTGAGCGGCCTCCTCTCAATCGTCTAGAATGTTTAGTATACGTCCTTTGGACGATATGCGACGCATTCGTTCCTAGGTCATAGTCTCTAGTGCTGTACGAACTACAGACAACTAAAAAACAGTTCTTCCATAAAAGACAGAAAATAAATTTCAAACCTTTTGCCCCGTGGGCCCATAATTCAAAGGAAGCTTTTATGAAGAAAAGAGTGTCGTTAACTCCCAGTTCTACCGCAAACGGTAACGCCTAAGTCTCCATGGGTCGAGTTGCGTACATCCAACTGCTGGAACTGTTTGTTAAACCTACTCGATAAAACAGATGAATCTGAATTCCCGTAATCCGTATTATCTCGAACTACGTAAGCTCTGATCTCTCATACCTGTTGAGAGTACGTAGGCACAATACTGACGTATTGGCGAGCCACCTTCCCCGTAACCCATAGTTAGGCGAACTACGTTGACTCTGATTTCTCATTCTCTGGTGAGAATACGTAGGCATAAAGTGCGACGCTTTGCCGAGTCATTTTCTTTTCTTTTTAGACCAGCCTTGATAGGTAGATAGATAGTAAACCAACCCGTCAGATAAACACAACAAGCGTGGATCCCATCGAGTACGATGGACGTGAGGGGTGCTAATACCTTCCCCTTGCGTAACCGACTCCCGAACCCAGACAATGGTTGCGATGACCTTGTCTTATACCTTTTCATCAGGTTTTTCCGATTGTTTCCTTTCCCGTTCTGAGGGATAAATAACGAAAGGTGGTGACTCTTCTGTTTTTCCGGTACCTTATTTTCGCGGTAGTGACAACTGGCGACTCTGCTGGGGACTTGATAGTTTCCTGGGATCCAACGTCCCTTATGCGAGTCAATTTGGGGATCCAACGTCCCCCGCGAGAGTCAATCCTAGCGCTTGTATGATTACTTGTTGGGTTGTGTTTAGTTATCACACTTTATTTCCTGCACTTTATTTTCAGTATGATATGATTATCTGTACTGTTGTGGGAGGGGCATTCTGATGAGTGAGAAGTCAGACCCAGGCTTGAGAGCTACATAATATTAGAGTGGGTTAGTGGAGGACGTGCTTGCTTTGCTTGCAGCTGTTCCCATGTAATCTACACTCAGACGAGGTTCTCTTTGATGGCTTCCTATCGGTCCTTTGGACTCGAGGGGTTGTTGGATCTGAGGATTGTCGACTCTGGGAACCGATCATTTGGAATTCAGCTAAGTGAGGCCGCTTCAAGAGATGATGATGCCACACCTTCTGGGCATCGTATCATCGTTTCTTGAAAGTCTGTGATGCTGATGACCGCATAGGATGCCGAACCTTTTCCGTGATTAGGTCCATACCTGTGAGCAGGGTCGGGTTTGTTACAGGAAACCTTAACCTTCGGACTACCTGGTTTTCTTGACAGTGAATCAGTTGTGTTGGTATCAGGGTTTCTTCTCATCAGATATATGGTTGTTCTTGACAGAGCAGAATTATGGTCCGATATCAGGGTTTCTTCTCCTCAGAGATATGGTTGTTCTTGACAAAGCAGTATTGGGGTTCTGTTGATACAAGGCCTTCATCTCCTCAATAGCACAGTTGCCCTGATCTCCTGCTGCATGATCGCATTTTGCATTGTTTGCATCCTCATTTGCATGTCATTAACGTGTGTCTGTGTTGCAGGTGCATATTTCTCCCCTAGTTCTAGTGATCTTGATCCTCATGGCAGATATGGCATCTCTGAAGAAGACTGTGGCTTACAAGCTACCAACACCTGACATCCAAGAGTTACGAGCTTTGATTTCTTTGGCTGATAAGACAGTGATGGAGAGTTTCAGACAGAGTTATGGGAGATTGCTGAGTATTGTGTATAAGCTTCCTACGTACGAGTTGAATGGCCTCTACGCCCTGCTGCAGTTTTACGACCCACAGCTCAGATGCTTTGTGTTTCCAGACTATGTCCTCGCCCCGACCTTGGAAGAGTACTCTGACCTGTTGGGGGTGCCTTTGATGAATTAAATGCCCTATTACCGCGTTGAGGATGAGCCCAAATTGAGTAAGTTTACTGACGCTCTGCATGTAGATGAGTCTGAATTGGAAGGGATGGTATCCAGAAAGATTGGAGTTCATGGTTTCCCTTTGCCTTTCCTGATGGAAAAAGCCCGAAAGTTTGCCGAGAAGGGTCGCTGGGATGTGTTCAATGCCTTATTCTCCCTTTGCATTTATGGGATCGTGCTATTCCCAAGTCACCCGGACTTCATAAGCATGGATGCTTGCCACATATTTGCCTCCGGGAATCCAGTTCCCACTCTCCTCGGAGACGTCTACCATTCGGTTCACAGCAAGAATAAAAACAGAAAGGGGAAGAACGTGGCATGTTGTGCTCCTTTACTGTATAAGTGGTTTGCTAGCCATCTTCCTAAGTCGGGGCCGTTCATTGATTTTGCTGAGTCTTCACCTTGGTCTGCACGTTTGATGGGTTTGACTGCTGACGATATCATCTGGTTTGATAGAGATCTGCTGGGCAAGGATATTGTACATAGCTGCTGTGGCTTTCCAAACGTCCCCCTGATCGGAAGGAATGGATGTATCAACTATAATCCATCTCTGTTGGTACGACAATTCGGGTATGCACTACGAGGTCCTCCTGAAGAGGAAGAAATACGAGAATCTCTATATTTCACGGGGTTGCTTGAAGGTGACAGCTTGGTCAAGGTACAGAATGCTTGGAGCAAAATTCACCGAAAGGGGAAAGTCTTGCTAGGAAAAAGCAATAACAAGGCCTTTGGTTCGTACGTGACTTGGATTCGAGAAAGGGTCGCCAAGTTTCTAATGCCGTTTCCTGCTGTGGAACCATTGTGTGCTCCCGTGCACAAAGAGCCTACTACAGTTGATATTCAGAAATTCCACCAGGTACTCCAAGAGAAGGAAGAGCTACAAAAGGCCAACGAAGAGTTGGAGAAAGAGATCGCTCAACTTTGGAAAGAGAAAATTGAAGCCGTTTATACCTGCAAGAAGTAGACTGAGATGATCAACCGTCTAGGCTCCAACCTGACTAAAGAAACTGATACTACTGAACGTCTGGGGTTGGATCTGAAGTCAATACATGGCGTGTTGACAACCAAGAAACAAGATCTGGACAGAGTGTACCGGAAGCTAACCCAATACGAGAGGGTCTGAAGCAGCACCACCGCCAAGTACAAAGAGCGGGAAGAAAAGCTGAAGCAGCGAGTAGCCGAGCTAGAAGCTCAGATTATGGTGAAAGATGAGAGTACAGAGACTGAAGCCTCCCTACGACAGGACGTCCAGTATAGATTGGCTGAGGCTGAGGCGGATTTGCATGATTCTCAACTCCGGGCTGATGCTAAAAGGAGAAGAGTCGAGAACCATTTTGAAGAAGGTATTTCTAGGAGCGTTGCCGAGAACCTCCCAAAGTCCATCAGTCAGAGGGACCTGCTGGCCCGGGGTTTGCTTGCTCAGTCAGATCACCCCACTACAAAGAAGTTGATAGAAGATTTTCGTGCCCGTGGCCGCGCCTGATCTTTTGTATCTTTCTTTGTACATTTTTATGCATTGATATGTTGATCACCGCCAGGTCTGTTGGTTGGGGTCATGCCTTATTGCTTCAGTTGTATGTGATTACAGTTGTACGCTACCCAAGCGGGCTTTTCAGATGAATATATGAGGATTTCTTTTCCATGGTTGGATCATAGACTTTATTTGTCTCGGAAACTAGGATCGGGGGGGGGGGGGGGGGGGGATCTCCCCAAGGCACAGACACACGTTTGCATTTGCATGAAGCATTTGCATAACGAGCACTTTGTCGTTTTTCTAACCCTTTGTGTATGCAGGTTGTTCCAGAATTGATCGAAGGCCGATCCACCGTTATCCGACCAGAGAGAATCAAGCTAGAGCAATGGAACAAGTGCAGACTAACATCCAGGAACTCCGAGAGAGGATGGACCGCTTCATGGAGGTCATGCAAGTGGTTGCCAATGGCCAAGTGTCGCTACTGCGAGAATCGGCGCCGGCTATGATAGAAGAGTCTCCACCGTGCGCTATTTATCCCAAAGGAGGGAAAGGAAATGCTCAGAGTAAACCTAACGCAAAATGGGAAAGGAATGGTCGTCGCAACCAAATCCTGGATTCGGGAGTCGGTTACGCAAGGGGAAGGTATTAGCACCCCTCACGTTCGTCATACTCGATGGGATCCACGCTTGTTTTCTAGTACGGATTGTTATTCTATCTACTTTAAAGGTCCGGGTTAAAAGAAAAGAAATGACTCGGCAAAGTATCGCACTTTATGCCTACGTATTCCCGTCTGGAACGACAAATCAGAGTCAACGTAGTTCGCCTACCTACGGGAAAAGAGGGGAAGGTTGCTCGCTAGGATACGGCATCCTATGCCTACGTACTTTCATACAACATGAAAGATCAGAGCAAACGTAGTTCGGGCTACGGAAGACACAGATTTGTCTGACTGTTTTTTAGATCCTTCTGAAAAGGTTTTCTTCTAATTAGGAGTCCAAGCGGAAAAAAATGACACTTTGATGTTTGTTTTGGATCTTTTACGAAAGAAGTGTTTTTTAGTATGTTCACAATCTCTGACGCACTAGAGACTATGATTTGAGGGTGACTACGTCGTATGTCACCCTAAGGGTAACACACTAAGCAGTCATATTACTGAAGAGTGACCCTCCAGCAACCTTCTCTCAAATAGCTTAAGGCTCGTAGCGTACGACATCGACTATCCTTATTACTGTGTTTTGAATTATTTTGAGATAGAAGAGAAAGGAGTTCTAAAACCTAGGGTTTGAAAGGGGAACCAAAACTACCCTAAAGTTGTCATGCATGGATAAAAACCTATTGTCTGTCATATTTCTCTCTTGCACAGAGAAACAGAGATCCTAGGGGATAAACAACAAAAGAAACAGATATATACAGTAAGCAGTAAACATGTATGCAATGCAGCAGCACAAGCGAGGCAAGGGAGTCCCACTCAACCTCGAACCTGGGAAAACAATAGGCAAAGTGAAACAACTTCACTTCAAACCTATGGGACAAGCTGAACAAGCCAACAAATAATACAGAAAAAGAAATAAAATCCAACACCAGCTCTGACAGCAACACCAGCTCCTACAGTAAGCAACACAAGCAGCAACAGCTCTGTCAGCTACAGTTGATTAACAGCAAAGGGTTGACAGTAACAACTTCTCCAAGCAGGACCCCTCATCCATCTAAGCTTTAGATAAGCTCCTATCTTCAATAAGCCCCATCTTTAGCAAACCTGAACCTCAACCAATAAACAGCTTTAACAAAAAGCAGCAAAACCCTAGCTTCAACAGACAACCAGTTTGGATAGGCACAAGCTTCATCTTCACCAATCTTCAATGAACTTCATCTTCCATAGGTTTCCATCTTCAATGCAATCACTCCAGAAGAGAATCAATTATGAAGTTGAAATGTTAAGAGGCTTAGTGACAACCCAAGGAAATCACTAAGATATTAACATAACAAGTGAAAGGTATCCTCAAGGTTCTACCCAACCAAAGCATGCTCTACATCCCTCCTAAGGAGAGATGGAACTTCTTTGGGGGACCTTGTGTCATGGGATGGAATAGAGGCACAAGAAGCTCTCTATGTTTGACAGAAGAAACAAGACTACTCTAATGCTCTTCCAATATATCCTAACTCCTAAGCCTCTGACAAACCCTCTAACAAAAGAGAAGTCTTCAACTCCAAGCTTCTTCAAGCCATCCAAAGCAACTTCATTTGATCTTTAAGTCATCCAAGCAAAGCCCAAGCCAAAAGCACTCCAAAATAGACCCACACAAGCATAACCAAATCCAATATCCAAAGGAGAAACCCATAATCATCACACAAGTTGCAAAAATCAGATAAAATGCTAAAGCTTATCAGAAAATCCTAGGTAAATTTCTAAGGGAACCTAACCCTATACCCAATACCCCATAGGAATCCCAAACCCTAGATCAACCATTTAATCCTCAAACTATGCACAAAACTTCAACTATTTGTCTTGAAACCCTAACTCTAACACCTCTCCTATTCACCTCTCAAACTAACCTAAATTTTATTCACAAAATTGTGATAAAATTTCTAAGGGTACATACTTCCCTAATCTAATCAATCCAACAAGAATCAACTTAAAATCATTCACAAATTGATCACAAGAAAATCAGCAAGAACATGTAGCAAATATACCAAATTTAAAGAAAATAATAAAATGGAAAAATCCAAATTAATTGAAAAAATGGATAAAAATGGGATTTATTAATTTCATAAAATCACAAGTAAATCCAAGATCATGGAGGTATTTTTAAAATATTTTTTGGATCAATATTGGATTTATTATGAATTTTAGAAATTAAATGAAATAAAAGAAAATATTAAAAAGAATAAAAGAAATTAAAAACTGGATTAAATGGGAGCCATCAGATGGAGAGACTGGTAATCAAATCCAAGCATTGAGGCGCGTCCACGTGAGGACCAGATGGCATCCCAGTCACACGCTGACTGGGATTAATGAAACGCAGCGTATTAACTAAGGGGGGAAATCTGAGATTGAATCAAGTCCACACGATCAAGCCTCCCAGTCAATGAGTCAACCTGATCCAACGCCTCATGCATCGTCTTCCCCAAAACTCAGGTGACTTGAGGCAAATTCCAGATGGTGGTTCACGGTGGTTTCCACCGTCTTCTCCGATGAGGTCCCAAACTCAGGTGACCAAAACTGATGAACCTTATACCTATCTCACTCAGAAAATCACCAGGATCATGAATATCACATCCATTTTATCCAATTCTTAATGGAAATTAAAACACGAAGCCATCTTCAGAATATGCCAAAAACTCAACCATCACCATTTGCAAAATTGAATCCACATAAACGATCCTCATGTTTTGTACATCATAATGATCCATCCAAATCAGTTCATAGCCTTAAGATCAACTCAATCCGTGCTCAAACAGAAATCACATGTCATCTTGGAATGTCTCTAACTGCTCCAATTCCTATCCAGAAACGACCTAGGTTCCATCTAAACCCTAACCACATGCAAGAATCTCCCTAGTTCAGCATAGATCAAGAGGAAATTCAAAGGTTACATACCTGTGAAAATTGAATCAACAGAGGTAGAAGATGATGGATTCAAGCTTTGCAACTCTTCAAACACGATCAGTGAAGCCAGATGAAGCTTCTAGGCACTTCAATTTGGCTTGATTTTGATCCAAACTCAGAAACCGTTTTCAGTTAGAACCCTTGAAACTCAACTTGCTATCTTCACTCTCTCCACGAATTCTGCACCAAACTTCATCTGGAAACATTCTAGAGCTTAAATAGAAACCATTTGTGGGCTTTTGCAACCCAATTCAGGCCCAAATCTGTTGATCCAAAATTCTGTCATGGCCATGAAAGTTCAATACTACAGTCACGATTCTGAGCTTCCAGCTTTCTCTAGAATGTTCTATCCAACTGCAAATGGGTTTGTGAGTGTGAATGGATAGTTGGTTTGGCCTGAAATGCTTTGATTCTTGTTTTGGCATTGTAACTTGTAATGTAAGTAAGCACTTTACAAAGTAGGTCATGAAATTAAGCCTCAATTCAAAAATGTGGCAATGTCATTGTGTTTAGAATCCAATTTCCATTCAAAATGACTACCCATATGCCATGTGTATGACTCATAATCCAAAAATCCCAATTTCCCTCCTTTGAATCATTTGAAAAATCATTCTTTTTAGGCCATTTTGGATCATTTTGTGAAGCAAGCCATTTCAATCACCCATGACTTCTTATCTAACCTAAAAACATCATTTTAAGAACATATCATGTTGGAAATTTCTTCATTTGAGGAGTGGAAGATAGAGATTTTGACCTATGTTGAAAAATGACCTATAATTCAACTTTCCCAAAATACCCCTGGATTGCCAAGATCATAACTTGAGTTCTACAAATCCTTTTGAAGACTTCTAGTACTCTATGGAAATCTAAGATCAATATCTGCAACTCTTATGTTGGCCAAGAATCCATTTGAAAACTCCTTGATGGGAAAAAGTTGCTTGGAAGTCAAGTGACTTTCATAGATAAATTTCAGTGCCCTCTGGTGACCCATAACTTGCAAGAACCATAACTTGAGTTCTACAAATCTTCTTGAAGACTTCTAGTACTCAAATTAAAGTTATTGAGAAGCCCTACAAGTTTCATGTTGGCCAAGAATCCATTTGAAACTTTTATTTTTACTTGTGTGGCTTGGAAGTCCAGTGCTATACAAGGGATTTTACCCTAGGAACCATGTCTCAAACCCCTCCAACCACTCTTGATTCTCTTGAATTTGATCTTGACTCATCCATACACATGCTTCAACATCTCAATCCATGACTTCCATGACCTAGAGCTAGGTCTTGATGCCCTTTCTTTGCTCTCCTTGACCTAGGGTTACCTAGATGAAACCCTACTTGTACACACCTCAACTGTGATTCTTGAACTTGATACCATGACTTGTCTAAGCTTCAATAGGGCTCTCTAGGCCTCCCATGGGATACATACACACCTCAAATTCATAATTCCATTCTTCATACCCCATTGATGACCCTCAATACACCTCAAGTTAGGAGAGAAATCCACTTGTTGACATTCAAATCTCCTCAAAGCTTCAACCCATTCCTTGATGACTTGGATGTTCTTCAGCTTGAATAAGGCCCCTTGTTGTGCTTCTTTAGATAAGGATGGCACTTGATCCCCTATTAGATGACTTGCTATGTTATGATACGCAAATGATTGGACCATGTACATGATGTGACTATGCAAATGATAATGCAATTGAAACATAAACCAGGTGAAATAGGTTGAGCAAATTTTAGGGTGCAACAGCTGCCCCTATTCAAACGGCTTGGACCCGACTGGGTGAAGAGCAAGCGGCCTTCAAACAATCGAGGTACGAGACGGTTGAATACCAAGAACCCGGAAATTTGCCAACCGCAGAAACAAACTGCACAAACTGCTTGGATAACAACATCCGCTAACTGAATCCGATTGTTACGGCAACAAACTGATCAAATATCTGATATCGAAAATCTGATTTCAACGTCAACCGCCTGTGTAACACCCCAAGACTTGAACTCTCTCTTGTCGAAACCTCTCGCCTTTTGTCCATGTTAAAATTCCTCCATCTGTTAATAAGGAGACAATAAATTAGCGACCGTGCTGGGGATCATTTTCATCAACCCGAAAAAGACTCTATCATTGCGGGGATGGCACTTTGTCCACGTTATGACTCTACATTCCGTCAACACAGAAAAATCTCGACGACTTCGCTGGGGAAACATTTCTTTCTAATCACAGGGAACTCATCTGCCTATCCATACAGGCAAATCATCTGCCTACACACAAGAAACCCCATCCGTCTACTTCATACGGGAAAAGTCATCTGCCTGATTACAGGAACCTTCATCCGCCTGCTTCATACGGGAAAAGTCATCTGCCTGATCACAGGAAAATCCATGCGCCTGCTTCATATGGGAAAAGTCATCTGCCTGATCACAGGAAAATCCATCTGCCTGCTTCATACGGGAAAAGTCCATCTGCCTGAACACAGGAAAGTTCATCCGCCTGCTCCATACGGGAAAATTATCTGAATACCATTTCTCTGCCTACCTCTGCAGTAGCTACCTCCGTTGGTCCCAACCCACAAACGACTTTGAGGAGGGCTCTACTAGGGATAGTAACACGAGGAAATCACGGCGACTTCCTTGGGGAAAATACTTTTGTCAAATATCGAAACACAACTCACATACTCTGTCTATCACGGGAGAATCATCTATCTGGATACCGGAAGGTTCATCCGCCTGCTTCATACGGGAAACTCCATCTGCCCGATTCATACAGGAAAAGGTTCATCCGCCTGCTTCATACGGGAAAAGTCAGCTACCTAATTACAGGAAACTCCATCCGCCTGCTTCATACGGGAAAAGTCATCTGCCTGATTCATACAGGAAAATCCATCTTGGGTATAGCTTCCTTGCCTATTCTTGGTAGTAGCTAACTCCACTGGGGATATTATGAAAATAACTGCCCGTCACCCGTTTCGACAACAAGTGACCACTTCTAAAGTTTTGATTTATGAAACCCTGAAATGCTGTCGTGACAGCAAACCTAAAGAAAACACTCCGCTGGTCGGATCAGAGAAACTTCAGCCAGTAACTCTATGGGGAATAACAACAAGGACTGCATCATCACATGTCTCACGGCGAGACTTCGAATATCTAGAAATAGATCTGAGCCGTAACTTCATACTCCTGCTGAGAAACACACCTGAAAGCAAAAGGTTAACCAACCTGATTTATGTTTCAAAATGCTTATGTTTGGCAATGGCGCAATGCTCCATGCGGCATGGAAATACTACGCATTTTTTGTGGGTAGATGCAGATATGATAATATATGCAAATGCAAATGCAGGTTCAGGTTTCTGGGGAAGCTCTGACAAGCTTGCTTCAACACGGCTGTTGAGGATAAATACCACCCTGTACGGGTATCGCAAACTATTCTGGCAAAATAACTGCCGGAAATACAACCAACTTTGCCGGGGAGAGATTACACATTGATTTCCACTGGGAGGAAAGAACAACACCTGCTGGGAAGATTAACTCAGTTGAGGGAGAAGCAACCCTTCTGGGAGACTACTGTCTGGGTACAGTTTACAACTCGGAGCTACCACTCCGCTAGGGATAATCATCCTAATGAAGGCACAACGACCTGTGGGGAGAAAGAAAACCATCCTCGGTGGGGATAATCCTTCTGAACCTACTATGACTTGGTTACGTGCCGCGGAAATCCTCCCAGCTGGGGATTGAGCGTGCACATACTCGACTCTCTGGGGAGTATAAACTCTGCAGAGGATACTGATTTCGACTTGCTGGGGATGTCCTGTGGACAACTTCCATGAGGATACTCTTCTGGGGAAACTAATCCTTCCTTCGGTAAGGGATAATCATCGTCTCAACCTCTGGGGATGAGGTGCGACCTGCCGGGAAATAAGGTCAAGTTCTTCTTCCAGGGCCTCTGGCTGGGGCCACCATTTTCTGATTGTCCGCTTCAAGGGCGAGAACCCTGCAAAATACAAACGAGACAAAACAAATCTATACAACCAAATCTATTTGGGTTAGCATCTGCGACATTACTTCAGTCAATTCGAAGTTTTAGCAATTATTGGCAAGGGCCAACAAGATTATGCAAGTGCAAGTTTATCAAAAACATCGGCATTTTCCACATACAAAACAGTAAAGCACAAACATCAAATACTGAATAACATGTTTTATTGATTGGGCCTGTAAATAGGCGAAGCTTTGTACATCAGATGCAACTCCTGAAAAGAGGAAGTTACGCACACACACATACATATATGCACAAAAAGCATAAAAATACAAAACAATATTTGTATACATGTCGGCAACGTGGTGCAGACAAACATCATGAGTTGATCCTCCTATGACTCGCCTGACTCTGGCGCTTTCCCGATATTCAATTTTCGGAAGAGATTGTGTTGGATAAACGAACCCTCAGGTACTCCCAAACCACTAAGCAATGTAGTAACAAATCCGGACCGCAGCCATTTGCTTTTTCAATCCCTAACTTTTGCGTGAATCGCCCTTTGCGGGTTTTCAATTCACCGGGATACCCTTTTTTGCCGAAGTCGCCCTTTTCGGGTTTTCGACTTCGCGGGTGTACATCTTTTCAATTTTATCCCTAACTTTTGCCCGAACCTTTTATTCATTTTTTACGGTTCGCCAGAATGCCCTATTTTTGCATGGACTCTCTTTTTACTGTCCAGCGGGTCACTTTCAAGCAAAGTATTTTTTAACTGCGTCCGAATTCACAGGCGACGTAAAGTCTTCACCATCCATGGTAGATAGTAGCAAGGCTCCTCCAGAGAAGACTTTTCTGACAACGTAGGGAGCTTCGTAATTAGGGGTCCACTTGCCCCTGTGATCTGTTTGTGGCGGGAGAATCCTCTTCAGCACAAGGTCGCCCGTCTGAAAGCTTCGTGGACATATCTTCTTATCGTATGCTTTCTTCATCCGACTCTGATACAACCGACCGTATGCGAGAGAAGCTAGCCTCTTCTCATCCATTAAGCTGAGCTGATTCAGTCTATCTTTAACCCATTCTGCCTCGTCAAGTTGGACGTCTCGTAAAACCCTCAAGGAAGGAATCTCAACCTCCAACGGTAACACTGCCTCCATTCCATATACCAATGAAAAAGGGGTTGCCCCGGTTGATGTGCGTATTGTCGTACGATAACCGTGCAAAGCGAAAGGTAGCATCTCATGCCAGTCCTTGTACGTCACAACCATCTTCTGAACAATCTTCTTTATGTTCTTATTGGCCGCTTCGACAGCGCCATTCGTCTTGGGTCGGTAAGGAGAAGAGTTGTGATGTTCAATTTTAAAATTCTAACACAGCTCTTTCATCATTTTGTTATTCAAATTCGAACCGTTGTCGGTGATAATCCGCTCAGGGATTCCATATCTGCAGATAATATCTCGTTTGATAAATCTGGCGACCACTTGTTTGGTGACATTGGCATATGATGCTGCTTCCACCCATTTGGTGAAGTAATCAATTGCCACCAAGATGAACCGGTGTCCGTTGGATGCCGTAGGCTCAATCTTCCCGATCATATCAATTCCCCACATCGAGAATAGCCACGGTAATGACATCACATTCAGAGGACTTGGGGGTACATGGACCTTGTCCACATAAATTTGGCATTTATGACACCTCTTTGAAAACATGAAACAATCTGTTTCCATAGTTAGCCAGTAATAACCTACCCGCAGCAGTTTTCTCATCATAGCATGCCCACCAGCATGTGTACCAAACGTACCCTCATGTATCTCTTCCATGAGCAACTTTGCTTCTTTCTCATCTACACAACGTGAAGGTGAGAAAATACTTAGAAGGGGGGGTTGAATAAGTATGACAGAAAATAATCAAAGATAAAAACACAAGTATTTTTATCCTGGTTCGTTGAACTCAACTACTCCAGTCCACCCTTTTCAAGAGTGATTTGCCTTTCTCAACAAGGACTTAATCCACTATTCAAATCAACTGATTACAAATAGCACACCTAAGAACAACTGTTCTTAGTCTTCTTAAGAGCTACTGATCTAACCTAGATCCTCTTAAGGAAAACTTCCTTTACAAATTAATGTAATACAATGAAAGAGTAAGAAATGCTTCTATGAAAGCTATAAACACAACTGTGTTATTTCTCTAAGTTTAGAACAAAGTATGAACAGTGAAGAATATGAGAGCTTGTGAGTTTTTCGCGTTAGAGAAGATTTTCAATATTCGTCTTAATTCAGCACTTGAAGAATGAGCTATGATATCCTTTATATAGCCACTTGAATATTGGAGAGAATATTTTACCGTTAGAGAAGATATTTCCAATATCAAAATAGTACTGTCCTTTGTACTATTGCAGCAGAGAGACGGCGCACAAATAGTGGGTGTAGCAATTGTCTGCTGAGCTGTGATTATACCATATATGGAATGTACCAGAGGAATAATATTCTTGCAGAGAATTTTGTCTATCCCAATTAAGGAAAGATTTGCTGGCATATTCCAACGGATATATTAAAATAATCTTCTTCAAATAATTCTTCAGATAGTTCAGATCAACAATCAATATCAGAGTCTTCAGTCTTCAGAACCTTCTGGAAACTTCAGAGCCTAAGATGTTCTTTAGATGTTGATGAATCAGAGTCTGATGCAGCTGTGTGCTTGAAGCGTAACATGCTCTTAGATCAGAGTCTTCACTCAGATCAGAGTCTTCTCTCATTCAGAGTCTCTTCACTCAGAGTCTTCTTTCATTCAGATTCTTGATAATATAAGCAGCGTGTTGAATCTTCAGAATCTTGATAACTAAGCTCTTATACTTCAGATTCTTCTAATCTTCAGATGCTCTTGAGCCATTCAGAATTCATTGTTCACATCAAATTTGCTCTTTAAGATTAAAATCTTTTGTGCCTGTAGAAAACAGTTTAGAACAAATTTAGAGAGCATAATTCTTGTATACAAATTATCATTAATGTTATCATCAAAACATAGAGATATTACTAAGACACAATCTGTGCTCTTACAATCTCCCCCTTTTTGATGATGACAAAACATGAGCAATTTGTTCAATAAAAATGAATTAAAATTACTCCCCCTGAGATTAACAATCTCCCCCTGAAATGAATACTCTAATGGAATTAGATACTTCCCTTTCTGGTTGAGTACATTTCAGATTCAGAGCCTGATTTCATTTCAGATTCAGAGCCTGATTGCATTTTGGGTTCAGAGCCTGATTAACATCCTGATTGAAGCCTGGTTGACAAATCCTGGTTGACATATGTTTGACTTCTAGAGTCAAAGCTTGATGCCATATTAAAGCTTGATGCCAAAGTTTGATGTCATATTAAAGCTTGATGCCAGATGAACAACTTCAGAACACTTGGTTGTTTATCTTGCCATATCCTGTCTTGAGTTATCTTTCAGATCATAGTACTCAAGGTTAGATATCAGAGTTTGGTCTACTCAGATTTAGCTATTTTTGATCAGGTTCTGAAAAGATAGATCTCAGGAAAAACTTCAATGAAATTTGTCAGAGTCTGGTTAGATAAATTTGTCAGAGTCTGGTTAGATTCAAAGAATGTTAGTAACATGTCTGACTTAGTTCAGATAATTGCTTATAGATTTGAACAATCAGATTCTATTTTGTTTCTCCCCCTTTTTGTCATAATCAAAAAGAATTTTAAAAGACAGTAAAGATGCAGAAGAAACACATATCCAGATAAGCAAAAGATCATTGTCATTAAGATAACATCCAGATTCAGATAGAAGCAAACAAAACATATCAGAAGAAAATCAAAAACAAAACAAAACATGAAGAACTTGTGCAAAACATCAAGAAGGTTTAGCAGATGAGGCTTGTTGAGAAGCAATGAGGTGCAGCAGTGCTGTAATCCTTTCTGAGTTTTCATCTTGCTTAGCCATCCAAGTTTTTATTTCTTCATTTGTTTTCTTTTGATCAACCATGAAGTCCTTTAGTTCTTTGACATCCTTCTGAAGATTTGTAGAGTCTGAAATAGAAGATTCTGGAACAGTGGATTCTGAAACAATCTGAGTAACATCAGGTGCAGGAATTTCTGGAGGTGGAGGAGCTTCTAGAAGAAGAATAGGAGGAGGGTTTCTCTTAATCCGTTTCTGATAAGCAGCAAACCTTACTTTTGACAATCTAAGACATTGAGTCCTGATTTTCAAAGCCTCCCTATTCAGTCTGTAAAGATATTTCTTCCAAACAGCATTAGCAGCCTCTTTGTCCATAGTAGTCATGCACACATCCATGATGTCAGCAAAGTCTGAGACATTATCCTTGTCAAAATCTTTTAACATAGTATAAACACTTGATCCCAATTCTGCTTCATCAGGGATTCTGGGTTGGGTTGGTTGTGTTTGTGGTGTTTGTTTTGAAGGTTGAGGTTGTGAGGATGGATGTTCAGATGTTTGTGGTTCAGAAGTTTGTTGGTTGGTTGGTTCAGATGTTGGTTGGTTGGTTGGTTCAGATGTTTGTTGGGTTTCTGTTGGTTGTTGAGTGTTTTGGATTTCAAGATGTTGGGTGGTTTGAGTTGGGGAATTTTGTGGAGAAGGTGGATGTTCAGAGGTTGGGGATTTAAAAAGTTGTTTCCAAACACTCTCAGTACGAGGTTGTTTGAGATCATTCAAGCATTCATTAATGAAACCAGATGATTCATCATCAGATGATGTATCAGATTGGTTAGATTTTTCAGAAGTTGAGGATAAAATGATAGAACGGTTTAAAGGTGTTATATCTAATATCTCATTAGGATTAATGAAATTTTCAGGTTGGTCAGGGTGTTCAGGGTGAACATCCTCTGGAATGGTAGATTCTGGGATGGTGTTTTGTGGTTGTGGTGTTGTTTGTTGAGTTTGTTTGGATTGTGGTGTTTGAATGTTTGTTGGTTGTGGTGTATGAGTCTCAGATGGTCTAGATCTTTTAAATATGAGGGGTGAGTCAGATGGTGTGGGGGTAGCAGAATGATGAACAGGATTAGAATCAGTGTTAAATACCTGTTTCAGAGTATCTCTTATCTCTTCAAAAGTTGCTGCAGGAGGATCTTGTTGAACCTTCTTCAGCTTCTTTCTTTTCTTCTTCTTCTCAGCATCTGAATGCTTTCTTTTCTTCTGATGACCTTCTTTATCAGCTTTTCTCTTACGTCTTCTTTCCCTTGTCAACTCAGGAAGAACTTGGCCTTCCTTCTGCACAAGATTGGCAGGAATCTCAACACCATCTCTGATGCAGCGAGCAACATATTCAGCAATAAGTTCTCTGGGTTCATCTGAGGTGAATAAGGGAAAATCCTCAACAGGAATCCTTCTCCCCCTAACTTCTTCAGAGTTAGTTTTCCTTGGTTTCTCAGATAAATCTTCAACCAATTTCATCCTTCTCAGAGTTAAACCATTTATTTCAGAGCCAATGATGAAATTCAGATCTTCTGTCAGCCCAGCCTCTTGCAGATGCGCCACAAGTTGGTTTTCTATCAGAATATCTGAAATCAGTCTTCCCATAGGGATCCATGTTCTGACTCTTCCAGTTTTATCTCTGGCAGTTTCCCTTGTTTCCTTGATGTGAGATACCAGATGATTAAACAACAGGTATGGAAGATCAATCTGAATGTTTTGATGTAAACAATACATGAAGTAAAGTTGTTCAGCATTAACATAATCAGATGAGTTTGAAGAGGGTCTATGAAAAATGGTGTTCAAGAAAATCTTAGCCCAAATCTTGTAAGTGGGTTTCAAAAACTTAACCTTCTTACAAGGTTCACCAGTGGTACAGATTTCTTGACAAACATCTTTCAGATCTTCACGCGCAGAAGACAGAGAGGTTACTCCATCAGTTGCCTTGAAACCTATGAGTTTCCTGATCAGATTTTCAGTGATAACAATCTTCTTACCCAGCACAGAAGAATGAACGAACTTTGGAGTAGCGAATGCATGGATCCAAAACTCCTTCACTAACTTTGGATATACAGGACCCATAAGCCTGTCAAAATAACCGTCCCAGCCTTGTGCTTTGATAGAAGGAATCAGATCAAACCCATTTTCAGCAAGATCTTCCAAATCCACGAAACTTTCACACAACACTTCAAGTGAATCAACAGGAGTCAGGAGAGTGCGTACTGGTTCAATGATAGTGGTAGCATCTTTGGTAGTAACTGCTTTTGAAGTGGATGCCATTGTTGATGATGAAGAAGGAGATGAAGGTTTCTGGGTTCTTTTAGGGTTTGCGAAGAGAGAGAACAACAAGCAAAAACGCATATGTGTTTGAGAATGTGAAAAGTGTGAATGTGTTAAGAGAGTGGTTTATATAGAAAAATAAAACACGCATGGGAAACACAACAGACATACATAGGACACATACGCACGTTTGCATTTAATGAAAAGTAATCATTTTTAATTATGATATGACATTTGGGGGGAAAATCAAGACAGATTGAGATTTTCAAAGCAATACCTTAAACGTCATAATCAGTAGGTGTACTCCATCTTTTCAGATTCTGAGTGACACGTGTTTGCTTGCATGTGATTCTGTAACTCTTAAGAAATGAAACGTTTTCAACTTTCAGATCCTCTGAGATGGTCAGTACAGAGTTTCACACAAAAAATAAATCACAGATAAAATAAACAAGCAAAACAGATGAAATACTTCAGAGTGTTAAACACTCAGCATCTGAGAAGTTGACTCTGAGAAATATTACTCTGGACAAAAATCCATACAAATATTTTTCAGAATAAACTTAAACCTATCTTCAGCAAGGGGTTTTGTGAAAATATCTGCCCATTGATGATCTGTATCAACAAAGGCTAAATTTATTACACCCTTCTGAACATAGTCTCTGATGAAATGATGTTTAATCTCTATATGTTTGGCCTTAGAGTGTAAAATTGGATTTTTGGATAAACATATAGCTGAAGTATTGTCACAGAAGATAGAAAGATTACTCTCATAGATTTGATAATCTTCTAGTTGACTCTTCATCCAGAGCATCTGAGTGGAACACCCAGCAGCAGCAATGTATTCTGCCTCTGTGGTTGATAGTGCAATTGTTGGTTGCTTCTTGCTGTACCAGGAGATCAGATGACTTCCAAGAAACTGACAGCTTCCAGAAGTACTTTTGCGCTCAACTCTATCTCCAGCATAGTCAGCATCACAGAATCCAACTAGTGAATATTTGTCAGATCTTCTGTAACACAAACCAACATTAGCAGTACCTTTCAGATACCTTAGAATCCTCTTAACAGCAGTTAAGTGTGATTCTCTAGGATCTGATTGGAATCTAGCACATAAACAAACACTAAACAGAATGTCTGGTCTAGAAGCAGTCAAATAAAGAAGAGATCCTATCATACCTCTGTAGAGTTTCTGATCTACCTTCTTACTTACCTCTTCCTTACCTAGAGTGCTTGTAGGATGCATTGGAGTCTTTGCCATTTTGCTATCCAGCATGTTAAACTTCTTCAGAAGCTCTTTAACATACTTGGTCTGATGTATGTAGGTGCACTCTGGAGTCTGATTTACTTGGATTCCCAGAAAGAATTTCAGTTCTCCCATCATGCTCATCTCAAATTCTTCCTGCATACATTTAGCAAACTCCTTTCCAAGCATAATATTTGTTGATCCAAAAATAATATCATCCACATAAATTTGACAAATCAACAAATCTTTCTTAATGGTTTTACAAAATAGTGTGGTATCCACTTTTCCTCTGATGAAATTTTTCTTCAAAAGAAAATTACTCAACCTCTCATACCAAGCTCTGGGAGCTTGTTTTAGTCCATAAAGAGATTTTTTCAGTTTGTAAACATGATCTGGAAAATTTTCATTTTCAAAACCAGGAGGTTGGTGGACATACACTTCCTCTTCTATAATTCCATTAAGAAAAGCACTTTTAACATCCATCTGATAAAGAGTGATGTTATGTTGTGCAGCAAATGAAATAAGCAAGCGTATAGACTCTAACCTTGCAACAGGAGCATATGTTTCTGTGTAGTCTATGCCTTCTTGTTGACTGTAGCCTTGAGCAACTAGTCTTGCTTTGTTCCTTTCAACTTCTCCTTTTTCATTCAGTTTATTTCTGAAAACCCATTTTGTTCCAATAACATTGAAACCTTTAGGTCTTGGAACCAGATCCCAGACTTCATTCCTTGTGAATTGATTCAGCTCCTCTTGCATAGCTAAAATCCATTCATTATCTTCCAGAGCCTCATCAACAGATGTTGGTTCTATAATTGACACTAAGCCACAGAAGGAAGATTCAGAAGTTCTGAGAAATGCTCTTGTCCTTATTGGATCATCTTTCTTTCCAATTATCACATCCTCTGGATGAGAAGCTTTCATTCTGGAAGAAGATCCTCTGACTATTGGTCTTTCAGAAATATGCAGATTGTCAAGTTGGGAAGTTAGAGGCGTAGCATCTGGGTTTGCTTCAGAGTCTTTGTCTTTAGTCTTGTCTGCCTCTGAGCCTTCAGAGTCTGTGAGAATAACTTCTCTATCTGCAGAACTTTCAACTTGCTTTGGCTTTTCAGAGCCAAGCTTATCATCAAATCTAACATGAATAGATTCTTCCACAATCTGTGTTTCAGTATTGAATACTCTGTAGCCTTTAGAGCGTTCAGAATAACCAAGCATGAAACACTTCTGTGCTTTGGAATCAAACTTGTTTAGATGATCTTTAGTGTTAAGCAAATAACAAATACATCCAAATGGATGAAAATAAGCAATGTTGGGCTTTCTGTTTCTCCACAATTCATAGGGAGTCTTTTCCAGAAGAGGTCTTACAGACACTCTGTTCTGAATATAACATGCTGTATTTATTGCTTCTGCCCAAAAATGTTTTGCCAGATTTGTCTCGTTGATCATGGTTCTGGCCATTTCTTGCAATGTTCTATTTTTCCTCTCTACAACTCCATTTTGTTGTGGAGTTCTAGGACAGGAGAAATCATGTGCAATTCCTTTTTCAGAAAAATATTTTTCAAAATATTTGTTTTCAAATTCGCCACCATGATCACTTCTGACTTTAATAATTTTGCATTCTTTTTCAGTCTGGACTTGATTGCAGAAGTCAATGAACACAGAATGAGACTCATCCTTGTGTTTTAGAAACTTTACCCATGTCCATCTGTTGTAGTCATCTACAATGACTAACCCATACTTCTTGCCTCTGATGGATGCAGTTTTCACTGGTCCAAACAGATCAATGTGAAGTAATTCCAATGGTCTAGAGGTGGAAACAACATTTTTTGGTTTAAAATGAGATTTTGAAAATTTACCCTTTTGACATGCGCCACACAGAGCATCTGAATTGAACTTCAGATTAGGGAGTCCTCTGACCAGATTGAGTTTATTAATCTGAGATATACGTCTCATATTAATATGTCCCAATCTTCTATGCCAGACCCATTGCTCATCATTCACAGATAAAAGGCATTTTACATTTTGAACTTTAAGTTCTGAAAGGTTAATTTTGTAAATGTTGTTTTTCCTCTTTCCACTGAATAGAATTGAGCCATTCTTTTGACATACAGCTTTGCAACATTTTTGATTAAAAATGATATCATAACCATTGTCACTTAATTGGCTTATGGACAATAGATTATGTTTCAATCCTTCAACTAACAGAACATTAGAAATAGAGGGTAGGTTACCATTACCTATTGTACCAGAGCCAATGATCTTGCCCCTCTGGTTCCCTCCAAATTTCACGTCCCCTCCAGATCTAAGTTCCAGGCTTTGGAACATAGACCTTTCGCCCGTCATATGTCGTGAGCATCCAGAGTCCAGGTACCATGATTGGTGTCTGGATTTTGCTGCTAAGGATATCTGCAACAGGTATTATTTGACTTTTAGGTACCCAGATCTTCTTGGGTCCTTTGGGGTTAGATGTTCTGTGGTTTTGCCTAAACTTCTGTTTTTCAACATAGTGTTTATTCTGGCTAACCCTTGGCTTAAACACATAAGTACTCTTTTCAGAGCTTGTATGTTTAATATCATTCAGATGACCAAACTTGAAATGAGAATACAGAGGAGTCTTCTTGATGAAGAGTTTATCAACAGACTTTGGATTGCTTCCAGAGGAGGATTCACATCCAATGCCTCTTCTGTTGTTCCCACTAACACCATAGATCATAGAAGCCATTTTGCTTCTGTCTATGCTTTTAGTGAGAAATCTTCTAAAACTGGAGTCATATTTTTCTAAAATATTTTCACTAGACTCTGTTTCAGTATCAGATTCTTGTTGAGTTGTTTCTAAATCATTTTTGAGTTTTAAATTTATTTCTTTCTGCTCAACAAGTTCTGTTCTCAGAAGATTAATCTCAGATTCAAGATTGCTTTTCAGCTTCTTGTATTTGAGTTTAATCTTGCTGTAGCTTTCCAACATGTCAGATAAACTTTCAACAAGTTCAGCTCTGGAGAGTTCAGAAAATACCTCTTCAGAGTCAGAGTCTGATTCTGACTCAGATTCAGATGATGACGTTCCTTCATCTTGATCACTTGTGTTGGCCATCAGCGCAACATTTGCACATTCTTCCTCAGATTCAGAAGATGATTCAGATTCATCTGAGTCATCCCATGTAGCCATCAGAACCTTTTTCTTTTTATCAAACTTCCTTTTGGGTTTTTCCTTTTGAAGTTTGGGACATTCACTCTTGTAGTGTCCAGGTTCTTTACATTCAAAGCAAGTGATCTCTTTCTTGCCAGATCTTCTGTGTCCAGAAGATTCTCTCTTTTGATCAGATTTTCTGAAATTGTTGAACTTCTTCCCTTTGTGCTTCCAGAGTTTGTTGATCCTTCTGGACAGCATAGATAGTTCATCTTCTTCTTCAGAAGAAGATTCCTCAGAGCTTTCTTCATTAACCTGCAAGGCTTTAACAGATTTGTTAGATTTAAAAGCTAAGGATTTACCTTTATCTTTCTTCTGGGGTTCATCTTCCTCCAGCTCAATCTCATGGCTTCTCAAAGAACTGATGAGTTCTTCTAATGAGATTTTGTTCAGATCCTTGGCCAGCTTCAATGCAGTCACCATAGGTCTCCATCTGGTAGGAAGACTTCTGATGATCTTCTTGACATGATCAGATGTTGAGTAGCCCTTGTCCAGAACTTTCAACCCAGCTGTTAGAATCTGAAATCTGGAAAACATAGTCTCAATGTTCTCAGATTCTTCCATTTTGAACGCTTCATATTTCTGTATCAGCGCCAGAGCCTTTGTTTCTTTCACCTGAGAATTTCCCTCATGAGTCATTTTGAGAGACTCAAACATATCATGAGCAGTTTCTCTGTTGGTAATCTTCTCGTACTCTGTATGAGAGATTGCATTCAGAAGTATGGTTCTGGCTTTGTGATGATTCTTGAATTCTTTCTTCTGCTCCTCAGTCATTGATTTTCTATCAATCTTTTTGCCATCCTTAGTAGGATGTTCATACCCATCAATGACTAAATCCCAGAGATCAGCATCATACCCCAAGAAAAAACTTTCAAGTCTATCCTTCCAATAATCAAATTTTTCTCCATCAAACATTGGAGGTTTGGTGCTGATTCTGTCTCCTTCATATTTGTTGCTTGATGTAGGAATATCACCCATATTAGCAACCAAATAAATAACAGAGTATTTTTCTCACTGGATCTTTATCTGTCACGGTTAAGCGAATGCACACTCAGAACCGGAGCTCTGATGCCAACTGAAGGTGAGAAAATACTTAGAAGGGGGGGTTGAATAAGTATGACAGAAAATAATCAAAGATAAAAACACAAGTATTTTTATCCTGGTTCGTTGAACTCAACTACTCCAGTCCACCCTTTTCAAGAGTGATTTGCCTTTCTCAACAAGGACTTAATCCACTATTCAAATCAACTGATTACAAATAGCACACCTAAGAACAACTGTTCTTAGTCTTCTTAAGAGCTACTGATCTAACCTAGATCCTCTTAAGGAAAACTTCCTTTACAAATTAATGTAATACAATGAAAGAGTAAGAAATGCTTCTATGAAAGCTATAAACACAACTGTGTTATTTCTCTAAGTTTAGAACAAAGTATGAACAGTGAAGAATATGAGAGCTTGTGAGTTTTTCGCGTTAGAGAAGATTTTCAATATTCGTCTTAATTCAGCACTTGAAGAATGAGCTATGATATCCTTTATATAGCCACTTGAATATTGGAGAGAATATTTTACCGTTAGAGAAGATATTTCCAATATCAAAATAGTACTGTCCTTTGTACTATTGCAGCAGAGAGACGGCGCACAAATAGTGGGTGTAGCAATTGTCTGCTGAGCTGTGATTATACCATATATGGAATGTACCAGAGGAATAATATTCTTGCAGAGAATTTTGTCTATCCCAATTAAGGAAAGATTTGCTGGCATATTCCAACGGATATATTAAAATAATCTTCTTCAAATAATTCTTCAGATAGTTCAGATCAACAATCAATATCAGAGTCTTCAGTCTTCAGAACCTTCTGGAAACTTCAGAGCCTAAGATGTTCTTTAGATGTTGATGAATCAGAGTCTGATGCAGCTGTGTGCTTGAAGCGTAACATGCTCTTAGATCAGAGTCTTCACTCAGATCAGAGTCTTCTCTCATTCAGAGTCTCTTCACTCAGAGTCTTCTTTCATTCAGATTCTTGATAATATAAGCAGCGTGTTGAATCTTCAGAATCTTGATAACTAAGCTCTTATACTTCAGATTCTTCTAATCTTCAGATGCTCTTGAGCCATTCAGAATTCATTGTTCACATCAAATTTTCTCTTTAAGATTAAAATCTTTTGTGCCTGTAGAAAACAGTTTAGAACAAATTTAGAGAGCATAATTCTTGTATACAAATTATCATTAATGTTATCATCAAAACATAGAGATATTACTAAGACACAATCTGTGCTCTTACACAACGTAGCAACACCAAGTCGTGGTTTCTTTTGTATAGGACACCGTCAGGATTCAAATAGAAATTGCCAGCCAATCTCCTGAGAGTCTTCTGATCTCGACTGGATGCCCCAGCCAGATACTCCTTGTTCTTCAGGAAATTCTGGATGTCAAAGTACCAGGGTTGACCATCGGGAGCCTTATCAATGGCAAATATGAATGCAGGCCTATCAAGCCGAGAGATTAAATCCGGGGAGCCTCGTTCCAGAAGTTAATTTTATACATTGAAGGCAGTGTCGCCAGGGCGTCAGCCATTTGATTTTCTGCTCGCGGCACATGATGCAATTCCACCTTGTCAAAGAAAGGTAACAATCTCCTTGCATAATTCATATATGGTATTAAATTGGGCTGACGTGTCTCCCATTCTCCTTTAATCTGATTCACCACTAGAGTTGAGTCCCCGTATACATCCAGATGCTTGATTCGCAAATCAATAGCTTCTTCAAGACCCATGATGCAAGCCTCATATTCAGCCTCATTATTGGTAACAGGAAAGGTCAATCGGGCAGTAAAGGGGATGTGCGACCCCTGAGGAGTGGTGATAATTGCACCTATTCCGCTACCATAGGAATTCACAGCTCCGTCAAATATTAACTGCCACTTGGAACCCAACTTTGGTCCTTCATCCGGCAACGGTTCTTCACAATCCTTCATCTTCAGGTACATGATATCCTCGTCAGGAAAATCAAACCTCATTGATTGGTAGTCCTCAACAGGCTGCCCCGCAAGGTACTCCGACAGAACGCTACCTTTAATAGCCTTTTGCGAGACATACTAAATATCATATTCGGTTAACACCATCTGCCATCGGGCAATTCTTCCGGAGAGTGCTTGCTTCTCAAACACATATTTGATTGGATCCATCTTTGAAATTAGCATGGTTGTATGATTTAGCATGTATTGCCTCAAACGTTTGGCGGCCCAGGCTAGCCCGCAACACGTCTTCTCGAGCATTGAGTATCTGGACTCACAGTCAGTAAACCTCTTACTCAAATAGTAGATCGCATGCTCTTTACGCCCGGTCTCGTCGTGTTGACTAAGAACACAACCCACACTTTCCTCAAGAACCGTCAAATACATAATCAGAGGTCTCCCGACCACTGGGCGTATCAAAATAGGAGGTTCCTGCAAGTATTCTTTTATCTTGTCGAACGCCTTTTGACAATTTTCATTCCAGGTCACAACCTGGTCCTTTTTCAACAACTTGAATAACGGCTCGCACATCGCAGTTAAGTGAGATATGAACCGGGCGATATAGTTCAACCTCCCTAAAAACCCACGCACTTCTTTTTCTGTTTTAGGCGTCGGCATTTCTTGTATTGCTTTTATTTTTGCAGGATCAACCTCTATTCCTTTTTCGCTCATGATAAACCCCAGTAGTTTGCCCGATCTCACCCCAAAGGTGCACTTATTAGGGTTCAACCTCAACCTGAACTTCCTGAGCCTCTTGAACAGTTTCAGCAGATTAACCAAATGCTCGTCCTCCGTATGGGATTTGGCAATCATATCTTCAACATAAACCTCGATATCTTTGTGCATCATGTCATGAAAGAGAGTCGTCATGGCACGTTGGTATGTTGCCCCAGCGTTCTTCAATCCGAAGGGCATCACTTTGTAGCTAAAAAGTTCCCCAGGGAGTAATGAAGGTAGTCTTCTCCATGTATTCTGGAGCCATTTTGATCTGATTGTAACCCGAGAAGCCATCCATGAAGGAGAATACGGAGAACTGAGCAGTGTTATCAACCAGCACATTAATGTGAGGAAGTGGAAAGTTATCTTTTGGGCTCGCTTTGTTCAAATCACGGTAGTCTACACACATTCGCACTTTACCGTCTTTCTTTGGTACTGGCACAATATTAGCGACCCATGAGGGATATTTTGTAACAGCTAGGAAACCAGCATCCCACTGTTTTTGAACTTCCTCCTTGATCTTCACAGCCATATCCGGTCTAGTTCTTCAGAGTTTCTGCTTAATAGGCGGACATTCCTCTCGCAGTGGCAGACGGTGAACAACCATATTCGTATCCAACCCAGGCATATCCTCGTACGACCAAGCAAATATATCACTGTACTCTTTGAGCATCTCAACCAACCTTTGCTTGATATCGCTTTGCAGCGCAGCCCCTATACGGATGTTTCTCACAACCTCTTCCGACCCCAAATTGATAATCTCAATGACTTCCTCATGAGGCAGAATGATTCTTTCTTCTTGTTCAATAACCAGGTCAACTCTTCTGGTACGTCGCCATCTTCCATAATCTCTTCCTCAGCCTGAAATATCGGGTGCTCAAAGTCGATGTAAGTCATAGGCGGTTCATAGATGTCATCTGAAATAGTAATCCTGCAAAGGAAATGGTTAAATGCTTCATAACACAGACAAAGCGAATAACCACGTTGCCATTTTATTGTAAAAGACAAAAACAGGAAAAACAGGGATCACAACATTTGTATATGAAAAACGCCTTTATTTCATGATTAAATAGTGTAATGTACATAACCAAATGGCCCTAAGCAAAATCACTATGCCCCAGATAGGACACATGATTATTCAACAATTAAGAAAACAAATCATTACGGTTTAGTTGTCACATGAACAATTTCCCGGATAGACCAATTGCAGAGACTTTGTCCTGGCACGCTTGGCTTGATCCATGCGTCCATATCACAGTCGCTATCTCCGTCTTCAGCATCGAAAACAACATTGATAGTCTCATGGCATACTCCGTTTGGTGTAATGGTTATCGGCCCTCTGAACTTGGGCGTTCCTGAAGAGGATGCTGATGACGAAGGGTGATATCCAAGCCCGAACCTGTCATTCTTCACGGGAATCTCCAACACCTAGCCCCAACCCTTGGTTTTGCCTGCCTGCACTAGAGCTTGAGCCTCTTTGTAAGATGACACTGCCACGTCTGATATTTTACTGGAACCCTGAGCTTTGTCTTTAATTCGCAGCCCTTTGAAGGCTTGACACGGTGTCTCGTGTATTTCTCCCTCGACCTCAACATATTTAAACGAAGACAGATGGCTAACCAGAATATCTTCTTCTCCACAAACAGTGACGACACTATCCCCAACCATATACTTCAGTTTTTGGTGTAACGTGGATGTGACTGCCCCGGCAGCATAGATCCATGGGCGCCCAAGAAGACAACTATACGCTGGCTGGATGTCCATTATATAGAATTCAGTTTCAAATATTTCAGGCCCCACCTGCAACGGTAATGTTATTGATCCGAAAACCGACCTCCTTGTTCCATCGAACGCCCTCACCACTAAATCACTGGGCGTGCAGATAATCCCCCTGATATCCAACTTCATCATGGCTTTCTTTGGTAGCACATTCAGGGAAGATCCAGTGTCTACTAAAACATGGGACATGACCGTGCCCCGGCATTCTACTAACACATACAATGCCATATTGTGCTCTCGCCCTCTCGGGGTCAAATCAATGTCTGTGAAGCCCAAACTGTGCCCCGCATTGACGTGCGCCATCACACCTTCTAACTGATTAACAGAAACTTCTTAAGGAACGAACGACGTGTCTAGAATCTTCAGCAAAGCGTTTCGATGGGCCTCGGAACATAACAACAATGATAGGATGGAAATTTTTGACGGTGTTTGCTGGAGGTGCTCAACGATTTTGTAATCACTTTTACGAATGAGCCTCATAAACTCCTCCACATCCTTAAGTGACGTTTCCTTTTCATTCGACTGAGACGGACCACCCTCAGTTACCTTGGCTTTGCCCTTGGCTAGTCTTTCTGCCTCTACCTCGGGCGACGTGAAGATTCTTCCGCTTCTGGTCATACCCCCTGTTCCGACAACATTATCTACAACCCCAGCTGGTTGTCCATTGACTTCAATTTTCTCACCATCACAATATACCTCCAACCCGTAAGTCCACGGTACTGCTTTAGTACTCTCAAAAGGGACTGGTCCTGCTTTGGTAATTGTGATCGTCGGCCGCCTGGCGGGCGCCGTTATCGTTATTATTTTCCTCGGAATCGTCACCGTCGCAACATCGTTCTGCTCATCACACAACGCCTCTACAGGCTTTTCAACCGCGGTTCTATCAAATTGCAAGGTACCTTCATCCATCATAGCCTGAATACCCTGCTTCAACTCATTACAACCCTCTGGCTGGGTCCAACAATCCAAGCAAAATTCATCACAACCCGGGAATACACCCCCTTTTAACAACGTGCTTTTAATCTCACCCAACGGTGTCTTTAGCTCATTGACATCCATTACTAGATTCAGATTTTTTACCGTCAAGATGGCATTTGCCCCATGATTGGGCATAGGCTGTTGTACTATATTTGGACCCACCTGCCCAAAGTTGATAGCTTTGCTATCCAATAAATCCTGAACTTTATTCTTAAATGCTTGACAAGCTTCTACATCATACCCGGGTGCCCCGGAATGGAATTCGCAATGTTTGCTAGCGTCATACCCGTAAGGAAGGACTGTCCCTGTAGGCGGTGCCAAAGTCCTCTTTTCGACCAAGTTCAACCCTAGCAGGGTCTGGAGGAGTTCTGCATACGTGGAAGGAGGTGCGTCGAACACTCTTTTCGGTCTCGCATTTTGTACCCTTCTTTGACCAGGATTCTGTCCTTGCTGTTGTTGTGGTTGTTGTTGTTGTTGAGGCTGCCCTTGTTGAGGAAAAGGGATAGTGACACTAGCTATCTGTTGCGGCTGAACATACTGATTTCTTCCTCTGCCCCTGCCACCAAACACGACACTAGTATCACCCTGTCGTCTACCACCAAATGCTTTTCTGGCACCTCCTGTTGAAGTAGACTCACCTGCTTGGAACCTTCCAACTTTAATCCCGTTCTCGATCATCTCCCCCATAAGAATCAAATCTGAGAAACTGCTCAAGGACACACTAAACAATTTTTCGTAGAACACCCCCGTAAATGTCCCAATGAACATGTCATTCATCTCCCTTTCAATTAAAAGAGGATGCACCCTCGCTGCCATATCGCGCTACCTTTGCGCATACTCTTTAAAACTTTCACCGTTCTTCTGTGACAAACCCTGCAATTGGACCCGGTTTGGCGCTAGATCGCTGTTGTATTTGTAATGTGTCACGAAAGCATCAGCCAATTGCTTCCAGGTTTTGATCTGCGTGGGCTCCAGCCCCATATACCATTCAAGTGAAGGTCCTGACAAGCTATCCTGAAAGAAATGCATGAGCATCCTTTCATCATCTGAATACGCGGACATCCTCCTGTAGAAAGAGCGGACATGGACTTTAGGGCAGGTATCCCCTTTGTACTTGTCAAAAGTGGGAGCCTTGAATTTCAATGGCACCTTCAGCCCTGGTACCAAGCCCATTGTAGTCATATCCAAACCGGTGGAGTTCTGATTCACTACCCCATTCATCTGTTCTTCAAGCATTCTGATCCTCTGCACAGGATCAACAGGTCCTTCAAATCCCATGCCTCTTCCAGAAAAGGCGTCCTCCTGGCGGTCTTCACCCCAATTCACATTTTCATTTCCATATCCGTCGTAACCAGTGTTGCGACCAAACCCTTGCTGATTGATCATGGGACCTCGTCCCCTGTTACCGAAACCCTGGTTGACCCTAGCGGGTCCAAACCCAGTGTTGACAGGAATGACCCCAGCACCATTCATATTACCAAATCCACCATACCCCTGGTTAGCGTTACCAAAACCGTCATAACCGAAACCCTGAGTGTTGAAGCCGAATTTCTCGTCCTGATTGACGTAATCAAATCCCTGATCATTATAGTCGAAACCATTGTTGCCAAAACCATTACCGCCATTGTTGTTACCACCGCCTTGGTTGGCGTCCCCAAGTCCAACATTGTTAACAACACTCTCATTTCCATTCCCTGTGTTGCCATTGCCAGCGCCAGCGCCATCGTTTACAACCACAACATGTGGGGTTACTACAGGTGGAACCACAGGCGTAGGGGGCCCATCCTCCGGAATAGTCTCAACGTGCGCAGAATTGTGGTCATTGTTGCCATTCCCATTAGTCCGCATCAGCAGCGGCTGTACCAAAGTCTGGAGGTTCTCCTGGCCCTTAGCAATGTTTTCCATTGCTTGCATGAACAGATTCAGCTTCTCGCGGATTTCCTGCATCTCCACTTGGACTTGATCCATGATTCTCTTGCAGTTGTTTCGGGTTGAGTAGCGGTGGACTCTTTGTTCGTCAATCCTGAAAGACCTGTGGATGCAGGAAATAAGATATAGATTCAAGAATACCGGTCATGCAATATGAATGCATATGCGATTGTATAAATATGCTACAGGTTATATTTCCCCCCGATTCTAGCTTCGGAGAGAAGGCCATCACGACAATGGAGTCCTCATTAAGCGAGCAAGGAATCAGAAAACCATCATTTATAAACAAATGCCAAGAGGCTGAGTACAAGGGTACAACTGAATACAACTGAAGAGACCTCGGCCAACAAGCCTGGCGATGGTCAAAATACAAGTACAGATAACAAAAGCGAGGCAAAAGACAACTCAGGCCAAGTGGCGCTCTCTGACGTCTTCCAATATCCCCAGCGTCTCTGAACGACCCAGTTTGGAAATTAGCTCTTGTATTAGCAAGGCATGCCGCTCGACAGTGAATCTTAGCTTTTTGGCGTCGTCCTGGCAGGTTCCTTTGCCAGAAGCCTCATCAAGTCTGCACCTCTTGGAGCCGGCCTTCACTTCATAGCCTCTCAACTTCTCGTCAATGTCACTTACTCTAAGCTCAACAGTGCTCCTAAGTGATGTCTCTTCAGCAATCTTTGCGTCTTGGGCTCTGATCTGTGCCTCTAGCGTGGCAATCTGCAGCTTCAGTTCATCTTCACGCTCCTTCCGCTTGGTAAGCGTGGCATTCCATAATGCTTCCCACTTGCTGAGTGTTGCACCCTAAAATTTGACCAACTGATTTTACCTGATTTGTGTTTTCATAGCTTTATCATTTGCATAGTAGATCATATACATAATTCATTCATTTGCATAGCATAGCATGGGCAAGCCATCCAACAAGGGATCAAGTTCTATTTTTCATCTCAAGGAGTGTATTCAAAAGGTTCTTATCAAGATTCAAGCCTATTCAAGTCACCAAGAAAGAAGGTGAAGCTCTGAGAGGTTAATAGATCAAGCAATGGATTTATATTCTGTCTGAGGAGTATTTGAAGATCATCATAGAGGTTGTGAGCTATGAACTGGGGCATGGAATGTGTAGAGACATCATGGAAGACCTAGAGGGTCATTTTTAAGATGAGACAAGTCATTGGTGTGGTGACAAGAACTACAGTTGAAAACAGGCAACTAGGGTCTCACCTAGGTCAACCCTAGGTCAACCCTAGGTCAAATGCTTGATTGAAGGGCATCAAGGCCTATTTGAAGGATGTGGGGTTCATCATTTGATATGTGGATATGGATGTGGTGTTGTGCCAAGGATAAATCAAAAGAAATCAAACTTCCAAGCAAAATAATTCAAAATGCAAGTCTCAAATGGATCCTTGTCCAACATGAAACTTGTAGAGTATCTCAAGACCTTTAAATTTAGTGGTGGAAGGCATCAAGGAGATTTATAGAACTCAAGTTATGGTTCTTGCAAGTTAGGGGTCCTCAGAGGCATCTGAAATTTATCTGTGAAAGTTACTTGACTTCCAAGCAACGTTTACCCCATAAGGAATTTTCAAATGGATTTTTGGCCAACATGAAAGTTGTTCCTCATGATCTTAGCTTTCTAATTTGTGGAGCTCTACCTATGATCTTAGCTTTCTTGATGAGGTTCGAGTTGCTGAGTTTGGAGCTTTCTTGGAGCTTCATCAATGGAGTTTGGCTCCAATTTGGATTTGAATGGAGAAGATAAGGTCTCAGCCGTTGGATCTCACGTTTGACTTGGACCAAAGCATCCATCGTATGGCTCAGATCTCATTTCAATTGTGAAGGTTTTGGGTGAAGGGTGAAACGCAACGTTTCACTTAAAATGTTGTCTTGGGCTTAAGCTGAAGTTCCTATCCGCACCCCCTTCATGAGGCCCAACAAATTTTGAACTAAAATGGATTACTCTTTGCACCGTGTTTTTTTCATTTTCTTTATGTTTTTAATTGTTTTTCTGAGTTAATAATTGGGCCCTGGCGCATTGCTTTTTATACCCCCAGTCTGGGCCCATGTGTGAATTGAACTAGATACGTTTACTCCTTGCGCCCACTCCCTTCATAATTCATTTTAATTCTTTCCATTTTATTTCAAACTTTAGAAAATCATATCAAATTGAAAATTAATGATTTTTTAATGGGAGTTTTTTCTCCCATTTCATATTTTTGTCTAGAAAAATATAAAATAAATTTTTTTTTTCATTTCATGCATTTTAGTATTTTTTGTATATTTTCTACTTTTATTGCATTTTATTTCCTTTATGATGATACATGATCTTGTAAATTTTTGTTTAGGTAGTTCCCATTACTTTTTTAGGCCAATCTTTTTAGGACAATTAGATATACATATTAGGTACCCCTGAATTTTATTCCATGATTTTTAGGATTATTTTTAGGTAATTTTGATTAGTGAATATTAGGATGATCAGATTAGGGTTTATACATAATTTTGGTGCATTAAAACAATTTATTTTGGGTTTTTTTATATTGAATTAGGACTTGGGGCATATAGGGTATTAAGGGTAGTTATAGTAGATCCCCTAGAAATAATGTTAGAATTTTCCCTATTATTTTACTATTTTTAGTATATTTTGTAATTGTATGCTTGTTTGGTGTGCCCTTTTGGGGTTTATTTTGTTTGTGTGGGCCCATTGGGCTTTGCTTGGGGTGTGAGCTTGGTTTGAAGAGCATGATGATGGAGCTATTGAAGACAAAGTTGAAGCTGAAGATCAAAGCCTGATGAAGATGCTTAGCTTGCTTGAAGCTGTTTGAAGACCTAGGACATAGGAGCTAGATAGAACCTTAGAATAGAAAATTTCTTCACAAATATGGATGGCCTCTTTTGCCTCCATTCTTCCCTATGACATAAAGTCCCTCTATGGTCTTCACCTCTCTCCTTAGGAGGGATCAGTGTCCATACCCTAGAGGTAGAACTTTGAGGGAAACAGTCTCCTATAATGTCAACTGTTCATAGGCTTCCTTGGGTCGTCAATGAACGGTTTGACATTCAATTTCTTCTGATAACATCATTTCTCTGTTGGAGAGATTGCTTTGAAGGATCCCTTGGAGATTGAGGATGAATTTCATTGCCTTGAAGACTGTTAGAAGAAGGAGCTGGTGCTGTCAGAGCTGTGCAACTGTTTGAAGTAGGACTTACTGCTACTTAGCTATTTGATGCTGTCAACTGTTTGAGTTTCTTGACTGTTGTTTGATAATTACCTTGTTAGGTTTAAAGTGAATCTTGTTCACTTTTTCCTATTGTTTTCTAGATTCGGGGTTGAGTGGGACTCCCTTGCCTTGCTTGTATTGTTGCATTCATGCATTTTACCGCTTTACTGTATATATGTTGTTGCTTTTCCGTTTATCCCCTAGGATCTTTGTTTCTCTCTGTGCAAGAGAGAAATATGACAGACATTAGGCTTTCATCCATGCATGACAACATTAGGGTAGATTTTGATTCCCTTTTCAACCATAGGCATTTTAGAACTCCTTTCTCTTCTCATCTCAGAATAATTCAAAAACACAGTAATAAGGTTAATCAATGTCGTACGCTACGAGCCTTAAGCTATTTGAGAAAAGGTTGCTGGAGGGTCACTCTTCAGTAATCTGATTGCTTAGTGTGTTACCCTTAGGGTGACATACGACGTAGTCACTCTCAAGTCATAGTCTCTAGTGCGTCAGAGATTGCAAACATCATAAAAGACAGTTCTTGCGTAAAAGACTGTAAACCAATCAAAAACGTCATTTTTGTCCGCTTGGACCCATAATCAGGAGAAAACCCTTTTCAGAAGGAGATAAAAACAATCAAGACAGACTTGTGTCGTACGTGGCCCGAACTACGTTTGCTCTGATCTTTCATGCTGTATGAAAGTACGTAGGCATAGGATGCGATATCCTAGCGACCAACCTTCCCCTCCTTTCCCGTAGGTAGGCGAATTACGTTGACTCTGATTTCTCGTTCCAGACGGGAATACGTAGGCATAAAGTGCGATACTTTGCCGAGTCATTTTATTTTATTTTAACCCCAGACCTGTAGAATAGATAGAATAACAATCCGTACTAGAAAACAAGCGTGGATCCCGTCGAGTACGACGGACGTGAGGGGTGCTAATACCTTCCCCTTGCGTAACCGACTCCCGAATCAAGGATTTGGTTGCGATGACCATTCCTTTCCCGTCTTTGCGGTAGGTTTACTTCGAGCGTTTCCTTTCCCTCCTTTGGGATAAATAACGCACGGTGGTGACTCTTCTGTTCAGCCGACGCCGATTTTCGCAGTAGCGACACTGAGGCGGGAATAAGCTTTGCTTAAAAGTTCCTTCTTGGAAGTAAGCACCTTTCTAACACCGTTCAAGGCTATTCCCACTTTTTCTTTCTTGTTGGTGTCTTTCGTCAACTCTGAACCCAACTTATTAATCAATTCAGTTTGTTCCCTCACAGTGAAGGTAGCTTCATTCTTCTCATGACGCAACTGGAAGATCTCTTTCTCTAACTCATTATTGACTTTCTTCAATTCTTCGTTTTCGGCCAACAATTTGTTATACTTTTCAAGCTCTATCGAAGTAGGTGCCTCAATTACTGGAAGATACAGAGGTTCCACAGCAGGATAAGGCATTAAGGAAATACTAGCTCTCTCGCGGATCCAAGCCAAATAAGGATCATAAGCTTTGCTGTTGCTCTTACCAAGCAAAGCTTTCCCTCTCCTATGGACTTTAGCCCATGCATGTCTCAACCTGATCAGAACAGCCTCGTCTAATAAGCCCGTGAGATACAGAGATTCCTGTATCTCAACCTCAATAGGAGCATCTCTCAAAGCATAACCAAACTGTCTCACCAACAGAGAAGGGTTATAGTTGATACAACCTTTCCGTCCAATCAAAGGGACATTCGAAAAGCCACTGCAACTATATATAATATCAGTGCCGAGCATGCTCCGATCAAACCAAATGATGTTCTCAGCAGACAGCCCCATCAACCGGGAAGACCAATCCAAAGTATCAACAACATCAACAAAAGGTCCTGTCTTCGGAAGATGCTCCTGGAACCACCTGTACAAAAGAGGAAGACAACAGGGAACATTTTTGCCACGACGTTTCTCATTCTTCAAGAAGGCATCTGAGTCAACAAAATCTGGCACATTGGGAAACAAGACAACCCCATATATGCAGACAGCTAGGGAGCAGAGCTCTACTGAATACCAGCAAGCAAAGCCATACAGTAAAAATACAAGTAGAGGGAGGAAATCAACCTCTAATGCAATACAAGCAAGGGGAGAAACTCAACCCTTAGGATGCTCTTAGGCTTATTCAACTACATGACCTAATCTAAATGCATCACACCAGTCAAGTCACATCAATACAGTTGCACAGAAAGAAAACAGACAGTCAAGAAAGCAAATCAACAGCTTCCCCAGCTTCACAGCAAAGCAACTCTCTGACAGCAATTCAGTCCACAGTCTGTAACTGTTCTTCAAGTCTTTCATCTTCAGGGGAAATGAAAGGTACTCCATCTTCAAGCTCCAATCTTCCATAGGCTCCACCAAGAATGCAGGGAATCAATAAGATGGTTGTTTGATAATGGGAAGCAGACAGGAAACGAAAGGAATCACATCTGACACTCAACCAGTTATCAGAGAGAGGCATCCTCAAAAGTTCTACTCATTGTAAATGTCTCACATCCCTCCAAAGGAGAGATGAGACTTTAACATGAGGACTTTGAATCATAGGATGAGAATGGAATGGGAATAAAACCAACCATTATTTGAAGAAATATCTATTTCTAAAGCTCTCTCCTAAAGCCCTAAACATACAAGCTACACAAAGCTAACAAAAAAAGAAGGAAAAGCTCCAATCCAAGCTCCACCAGCCACTTCACACAAGCTTCATCATGCCCATGATGTCCTCCAATGAGATCCAGAAGCCCACTATGCAAGGAAGCCCAACTTTGAGTCCATTCCAAATCAATCATCAACATTGAAACACCAAATGAACAAAAAAGTAGAATATTCTATCAAAAATACCAAAACACAATATAAAAATCTGATTATTTTTCTATGGGAACATGCATTTACTAATATCCTACAGTTAAAAAATCAGGACCTAATTCATTTTCTAAGTCCTCCAATAAAATCCTAAACCTCAAGGTATCACAACTAAACCCTAAAAGGGAGCTCCTAAAGTTCTAGTCCTAAAACAGCACCTAAATTCATCACAAAAATGTGAGAAAAATCTAAGAGGAGCATGCATATCTAACCTAATCACAAGCCATAAATCCAGCCAAGAATCTATACCAAATGCTCAAACAAAATTCAACAAACAGATGAAGCAATTATTACAATTTTATTGTCAAATAAAATATGAAAAATTCAAATAAAATGAAAATGCATGATAATCCTAATCTTTTTGTTCCTAAAATTTCTAAACTCATTCATGAATCAGGGGAAAAAATCTCAGGATTTATTGACTAATTTTCCTATTTTTAATGGATTAAAATCAAACTAGTATGAAATGCACAAAAATAATAAAACAAAATTAAAAGGATATGAAAGGAGGGTGCAGTCAGCAACTACAATCAGTTCAAAGTGCCTGGCCCCAGCACAATAGGGGTGCGCATAGCAACAGGGCGCCAAGGCCCATTTGAATATCAATTCAGTTCAAAAGAATAACCAGGGAGGGGGTGTGTTAAGTAAGCCAATTGCCTTGAAAAAGCACCTTGGGCCTGCATGGAGGGGTGAGGATAGTAACTGATCACTAAGCCCAGGCGCATGAATTCATTCAATTCAGCACAGTTCAAGAATTAAAAAGAAAAAAAGTGTCACGCGTGAGGATCGAACCTATGCGTTCTTGGTGTACACAGCCAAAACTCACAAGCCTGAGTTTCAATAAACCAAACGTTGCGTTTGGAGGTGGGGATATGTGGCGCAACAAGAGCGCTAGGATGGATAGACTGAGTCCATGTTTCAACGCAAATGGATGGTGAAGATTCCATCTTCAACCTTTTGAACCTGCAACCTGCGCGCGTGAAGCAAATTGCCGGTGGCTTTTCCGGCCACCCTGGCGTAACCATAAGTTCATCTACAGGCCACCAATTGCCACGAGCCCTACATGAAACCTGTCCAGAATCTCACCAGGAATCTAACCCTGCCATTTGTTCACTCTAAAAACGCATGAATCTCAAAATCACAATCTCAACCGAAAATGGTGTTCAACCTAAATCGTCTCTAATCATGCAATTGATCATCCTAAATCCAACTACACTTCATCCTGATCCTAACCACCAATGAAATACTATCTAACACTGCCTAAATTAAGCACAATCATAAAATTTATCAACCTGTGTTTTGGCTCTCAATAGAAGCAATTCTTGCACTCTTCAGCCTCCATGAAAGTGCAAATTCACTCTAAGATGCTTGATGAAGGTGATGAAATCCTCAATTGATCTTGATTCGCTCTTGAACTCCAAAATGAAATTTCAACTTCAAGCTTCTTTCTCCACTTCTCTCCAATGGATTCTCCATGAAAATGATCACTAGAAGCTTCCAATTCTGTTCTAAATCCTATTTATGATCTGTTTCAATGGGTTGGAGGCCCAAACTAAGCCCATTCATGAGTTTTGGATTTTCACCTTCCTTCAAAATTTTCAATGTGGATATGTGCCTTCAAGCTTTATTCATACTACAAGTTCATTCAACATGATTCACTTAAGCCTTATGTAGTGTAATGAAGTGGTTTCCCACCCTTGATTTCACCCTATGGAGTATGTGGGATATGTTTCTTATTTGTGAAGCAACCTTCCAAATGACCATGTTATGGACTTAAAACCAAAAATGTAATAATGCCAATCTCTCTAATACATTAATTCCATTCAAATTGACTACAAATTTGACTTGAAAATATGTTATTCTCAATTGTTTTGAATTTTCTCATCTTAATTCATTAAAATGGCTTTTATATGAACTTTCTTCCACCAATGCTTGACATAATCCATATCAATGGACTCTTGATACTTAGAAAAGCTAAAAACATCATTTTGAACAACTTTCATGTTGAACAAAAATCCATTTGAAGCTTGCAAGATGGTGAAATTGACTTATGGCTCAAAATGACCTGTAATGCCCAAATACCCAAAATACCCTTGACTTGTCAAAGCCATAACTTGAGTTCTATACATCCAATCATGGACTTCTAGCACTCTATGGAAAGCTAAGAGGATAAGGAACAACATTCATGTTGACCACAAGTTCATAGGAATCATCCTTCTAGGGCAAAAGTGTCATGCAAGTTGGGTAACTTTCAAGCTCCAAATTCTCATGCCTCAGATGACTTGTAACTTGTCTGGCTCAGAACTTGAGTTCTATAAATCCTATCGAGGACTTCTAGTACTCAAATTAAATCTAAGACCATGCCCTATAATAATCATGTTGGGGTCAAGATGAGATGAACATCATATCTTGAGTTAAATGGTCTGGAAGCCAGGGGTCAAACTAGGGGATTTTACAATGTCAAGTCTTAGAAACCCTAGCCTGAAACTTCTCACACTCTTCAATCATGATGAGTTAACCTTGGAATCATCCTTATAACATCCCAATGTATCAATCCATGATCATATGACTCTTGGGTTAGGTCTCAACCTCCTTCAAATCCTCAGTTGACTTAGGGTTGACCCAGTCAAACCCTAACTGTGCCAATCATGGCTGAGGCTTCTTAATCTTGCACAATGACCTGTCTAGGCCTCAAAGTGATTTCCAACACTTCTCATGAGCTCTCTCAAGACCTCAAGTCCATCTCCATGACCTCAGAATCATCTGATGGCTTTCTACAACTCTCAAGTTAGGAGACCCACATACTTGGTTTCAACCACTCTCTTTGAGGATCCTTTAACTTCTCTGAAAAGGATGACAACCCTTGAACATCTGAATAACCTTCTTAGCTAGCCTCAATGTATTGTATAACTCTTGATTGGTAATCATACCTCTTGATCTCCTGCATACATGTCAATGAAATGCAAATGATAATGCTAATGTGAATGAAATGAAACATAAGCTAGGTAAAGAAATGTTGGGCAAATTTTGGGGTGCAACAGCTGCCCCTATTCAAACGGCTTGGACCTGACTGGGTGAGAAGCGAGTGGCTCTACACAATTAAGGTAAAAGATGGTTGAATACCAACAAACCCATAAATTTGCCAACTGCACAAGTACACGGTACTCTGATGGGGCAAATCTTTGGAAACTGAAAGGATAGCTGCACGACAACTAGCTGGAGAAATACTGATCTGAGCCTCCGTCAGGATGATTCTCTGATTTATCTGATACCATTGCGTCCTCAAATCATCAAGGGATCATCGGTTGCACGGTAGCTGGTGATGGATTAATCTCAAATCTCCGTCAGGATGATCATATATATCCTCAAATCATCGAGGGATCACCGGTTACACGGTAACAGGCAAGGGATGGTCAATTATGCCATCCGCACAGGTAAACGATACTCTGATTGGTAGGAACATCTTCAAAACTGAGCATGACAATTACACGACAACTCTGCTGGGAAATTGGTCACACAGTAACCGGCGAAGGGTCTAGTCTCAAATCTCCGTCAGGGTGATCATCTGATTTCGCTGTAGATCTTCGTCCTCAAGTCATCAAGGGATCATTAGTTACACGGTAACTGGTAATGGATGGTCAATTATGCCATCAGGCATTCTGCGTCATAGCAGAAGAATTCCTTATCGTCGCCTATGGACTCATCGTGTCGCTAGGAACGTCGACAACATCTTTGTCGGACTTCATCAGTAAATCAATAAGGGATCACAAGTTATTCGAGAACTGGTGAATGGCTACTCTCAAACCTCCGTCAGGATGATCATCAGATTTCGCTGCAGCTTCTTCCTCAAGTCATCAAGGGATCACTGGTTACTCGGTAACCGGTGATACATAGCTGCTATTGCCGTCAAGCATTCTGCGACACTGCGGCAGAAGGATTCCTCGGGACTCATCAGGTCGTTAGGAACTTTTAACAATCAAGTTGATTACGCCGTCGGGCATTCAAAGAAATTTTCGGGCGTCAGCCGGACTTCATCAGTAAGTCGGGAATAGAATCCTCGGTCAATCATGAACCAGATAGGGATATCCAAACTTCTGCCATAAGGCACTCCGCGTCAGATGAGAGAACTGCTTCGACATCACAGTTGGACTTCGTCAGTAAGTCTTCAAATGGAATTCTTAATCAATCATGTACCAATGAGGATATACATTCTTTTGCCGTTAGATACTCCGCGTCAGCTGGGAGAACTGCTTTGACCTTGTAGTTAGACTTCATCAGTGAGTCAGGGGTTTTGGCACCGCTGCCGGACTTCAATCATCAAGTCTCCAAGGGAATTTCAACTTCTCTTTTTAAGACCTGCTGGGGATGACACATCTCCGCTGGGGATTTTGGAGAACTATCAAGTAACTCTGCTTCGGGGATCCAGAAATCACTCTGGATGAATCAACTCTGCTGAGGACTACAAGAATCATCTTGGACAAATAATTCCGCCGGGGACTTCAAGAATCATCCTGAACCAATAACTCTTCTGGAGATTTCAAGAACCATCCTGAGCAAACTCTCTGACGGGGACTCTAAGCATCAACTTGAGCAACCTTCTCTGGCGACTTCACCGGGGATTTTAAAAATCATCTTAAGCAATCAATTTCGCTGGGGAATTCAAGAATCATCTTGAGAAAACCATTCTGCGGAGGAACACCTGCAAAACAAGAACGGTGACGACCTGGCTTACGTTTCATATGCATATGCTTTGACAATGGCGCAATGCTCCACATGGTGTAAATGCTACGCGTTTTTAGGGTAAATGCTATGCAATCATGCAAAATGTTATGACCCCATCAGCAAAATAAATGCTGAAGGGAAAATCCTCCAGTCAGGGAGAAAGAACCACTCTGGTGGGGAGGAGGAATCATCCTGCCGAGGGGAAGAAGTCACACCAATCTCAATTGGACTCCGCCTGGGGATACGAACTTCAGACGACTGCTGCAGGGGAACAAAGTTCTACAAGAACCTGAACCTGCTCAACCAGGTATTCAAACCACAAACTGTCGAGCAAACGATATCAATCGCAGAAATAAACTGCACGACATTCACAATAAAACTTTCTTGGAGATAATGACTCCGGTGGAGAAATACAGCATCAGCTATTCAACACTCTACTGGGGAAAACCAATCATGGCCCAAACGGCTTCCATGGACTCGTCTCTCTTGGAGAACTGCAAACTCGGATGAGGAGGGTAACCAGACGCTGGAATCAATCCTACTTGCCGGGGAAAATACAACTCTGTGGGGGACTTTCAATTCCGCTGGAGACTTCAGTCTGAACTATCGAAAGCTGCACACTTGCGAACAATCTTCTACGAGAAAACTGCACTTTGACCCAGTGTTGGGGAATGAACATACACTTCGGTGCATGACTCGGCTGGGGAAATGATGATCCTGCCAGGGATACCTCTAGTTAGGGAGAGAATCTTCTCTGCTTGGGGAGACATATCGATGCTCGCGGTCTCATGTTCAGACGCCGTGGGGAGACTCTGCTGAACTTGCTGGGGAAGAAGGAATCATCCTGCTTGGGAGCACCCATACGGCGTACCGCCTGGAATATGCTATACCTGCAACTACACCAACAAACAGAAAAGATACCCTTCTCAAAGGGACCTATCAAGGTTATCATCCTGCGACAATGTTCAAGTAATTCAATGTTTCAACAATTATCGGCCTGGGCCAACAAGTTTATGTATGCGCATTTTATCAAAAACATCGGCGTTCTTTTTCGCAAACAAAACAGATAAATGCTAAACAAACAAACTGAATTGCTGAATAGTATACATTTCATTGATAACGAATCCCTGAATGGGCAAAAATGTTTTACAGCAGATGCAAGCTCCTGAAATGAGGAAGCTGCGCAAGTATAAAAACATAAATATACATCAGTATATACACAAATGTCGGCAATGTGGCGTAGACGAACACCATGAGTTGATCCCTCTATGACCCACTCGACTTCGATACTTCTCCGATGCTTCAGCTTCAGAAGAGATTAATTCAGATAAACGGCCCTCAGGTCTTCCAAACCACTAAACAATGAAGGTCCATACGCGGAACGCAGTCATTTGCTCTTTCAAATCCCTAACTTTTGCCTGAATCGCCCTTTCGGGTTTTCGATTCACCGGGATACCCTTTTTTGCCAAAGTCGCCCTTCCAGGTTTTCGACTTTGCGGGTGTACATTTTTTTCATTTATATCCCTAATTTTTTCCCGAACCTTTTTCTTTTTTATGGTTCGCTGGGATGCCCCATTTTTTCCTGGATATTCTTTTTCTTTCCAGCGGGTCATTTTTTAAGCAAAGTATTTTTTAACTGCATTCGCGTTCACCGGGGATGCAAAATCTTCGCCGTCCATCGTGGATAACAACAAGGCTCCTCCCGAGAAGGCCTTGCTGACGACGTACAGACCTTCGTAATTGGGAGTCCACTTGCCCCGGTGATCGGAGTGTGGAGGAAGAATCTTTTTCAGGACGAGATCACTCGTCTGAAAGCTTCTAGGATGCACCTTCTTATCATAAGCTTTCTTCATTCGGCTTTGGTACAGACGACCATATGCAATCGATGCTAATCTCTTCTCGTCCATCAGGCTGAGTTGGTTTAGCCGGTTCTTAATCCATTCTGCCTCATCGAGTTTCACGTCAACCAAAACTCGTAAAGAAGGAATCTCAATTTCTAACGGCAGGACAACTTCCATACCGTACACTAGTGAGAAAGAAGTTGCCCCGGTTGATGTACGTACTGTCGTACGATAACCGTGCAATGCAAATGGCTGCATCTCGTGCCAATCTTTATAGGTCACAACCATCTTTTGTACAATCTTCTTAATGTTTTTGTTGGCCGCTTCAACGGCGCCATTCATCTTCGGCCGGTAAGGAGATGAGTTGTGGTGTTCAATCTTGAAACTTTGGCATAATTCCTTCATCATCTTGTTATTCAGATTCGAAACCATTATCAGTAATGATCCTCTCGAGGATTCCGTATCGACAGATGATGTCCCTCTTTATGAATTTAGCCACCACCTGCTTGGTCACGTTAGCATACGAGGCTGCCTCCACCCACTTGGTGAAGTAGTCGATGGCTACTAGAATGAAGCGATGACCGTTAGATGCAGTGGGCTTAATCTTGCCTATCATGTCGATGCCCCACATGGAGAACAGCCACGGGGAGGACATGACATTCAACGGGCACGGTGGCACATGAATCTTATCAGCATAAATCTGGCATTTATGACATCTCTTTGCGAATTTGAAGCAATCCGACTCCATCGTCAGCCAGTAATATACTGCTCTCAGGATCTTTCTTGTCATAGCATGCCCGCTGGCGTGCGTACCAAATGTTCCTTCATGGACTTCTTCCATGAGCATACTCGCTTCTTTCTCATCTACGCATCTGAGTAGCACGAGATCTTGGTTTCTTTTATAGAGAACTCCATCAGGATTGAGATAGAAATTTCCAGACAGCCTCCTCAGAGTCTTCTTATCCTGGGTTGACGCTCCCTCAGGATACTCCTTAGTCATAAGGAAAGTCTGGATATCATGGAACCATGGCTTGCCATCGGAGGCTTCCTCGATCGCAAAGACGAATGCCGGTCTATCAAGACGAGAAAGACAATCCTTGGAGCTTCATTCCAAAAATTGACTTTATACATTGAAGCCAACGTGGCTAGGGCATCAGCCATCTGATTTTCAGCTCTGGGCACATGATGGAGTTCCACTCGATCAAAGAACGGAAGCAGCCTTCTGGCATAATTCATGTACGACACCAAATTCGATTGATGAGTCTCCCACTCCCTTTTAATCTGGTTAATCACAAGTGCCGAGTCACCGTATCAATTGCTTCTTTTAGACCCATGATGCATGCTTCGTACTCTGCTTTATTATTGGTGACTGGAAACGTCAGTCTAGCAGTGAATGGGATGTGGGACCCATGGGGAGTCGTGATGATTGCCCCTATGCCACTTCCGTAAGAATTAACCGCCCCGTCAAATATCAATTTCCACTGGGATTTCCTGTCTGGCCCCTCGTCGGGCAACGGTTCATCGCAATCTTTCACCTTGAGAAACATGATATCCTCATCAGGGAATTCAAATTTCATCGGCTGATAATCTTCGATCGGTTGTTCGGCAAGGTATTCAGACAATACGCTTCCCTTGATGGCCTTCTGGGAAACGTACTGAATGTCATATCCTGTCAACACCATTTGCCATCTGGCAATCCTGCCCGAAGACGCTTGTTTCTCGAAGACGTACTTGATCGGATCCATCTTCGAAATTAGCACGGTGGTATGGTTGAGCATGTACTGTCGTAAACGTTTGGCAGCCCAGGTGAGTGCACAACACGTCTTCTCCAGCATTGAGTAGCGAGATTCACAGTCCGTGAACTTTTTACTCAAATAATAAATGGCATGCTCCTTTCTGCCCGTCTCGTCGCGCTGACCGAGAACACACCCCATACTATTCTCAAGAACTGTTAAGTACATGATTAAGGGTCTTTCGGCCACTGGGGGTATCAAGATCGGAGGTTCCTGCAGATACTGTTTTATCTTATCAAATGCCTTCTGGCAATCCTCGTTCCAGATGATCACCTGATCTTTTTTCAGTAGTTTGAACATCGGTTCACACGTGGCCGTGAGCTAAGAGATAAACCTTGCAATGTAGTTTATTCTGCCCAGGAAACCACGAACTTCTTTTTCGGTTTTTGGCGCTGGCATCTCTTGTATTGCTTTTATCTTCGCAGGATCAACCTCAATGCCTCTTTCACTCACGATAAACCCTAGTAGTTTTCCCGACCGTACTCCGAAAGTACACTTGTTAGGATTCAGCCTCAACCTGAATTTCCTAAGCCTCTCAAAAAGCTTCAGCAAATTGACCAGATGTCCCTCCTCCGTTTGGGACTTCGCAATCATGTCATCAACATAGACTTTAATCTCATGATGAATCATGTCATGAAACAAAGTGACCATTGCTTGTTGGTAAGTGGCCCCTGCGTTCTTCAGACCGAAAGGCATTACCTTGTAGCAAAATGTTCCCCAAGGTGTAATAAACGTAGTTTTCTCCATGTCCTCCGGCGCCATCTTGATCTGATTATAGCCGGAGAAGCCATCCATGAACGAAAATACGGAGAACTGAGCTGTATTGTCGACCAACACATCAATATGAGGGAGCGGGAAATCGTCTTTAGGGCTCGCCCTATTCAAACCCCGATAATCGACGCACATTCGCACCTTACCATCCTTCTTCGGTACAGGAACTATGTTGGCGACCCACGGAGGGTAAGTAGTGACCGCTAAGAAGCCAGGGCCCATCTGCTTTTGTACTTCTTCTTTGATCTTAACGGCCATATCTGGTTGTGTCCTTCTAAGCCTCTGCTTAACGGGAGGACAATCTTCTCACAGTGGCAAGCGATGGACCACAATGTCAGTATCAAGTCCGGGCATATCTTTGTATGACCAAGCAAAGATGTCATTATACTCTCTCAACATCTCGACCAATCTCTGCTTGACAGCACTCTGCAATGTCGCCCCTATCCTGACGTTCCTGACAAGTTCCTCAGAACCCAGATTCACAATCTCAATCTCTTCCTCGTGAGGCAGAATAACTTTCTCTTCTTGTTTCAACAAGCGGGCCAACTCTTTGGGAAGGTCTTCGTCTTCATCAATCTCTTCTTCGACTTGATAGATCGGGCAATCGAAGTCGAAGTGAGTCGTAGAAGGTCCAGAGTCGATGTCATCTGCGATGTGGATCCTGCAATAACAAGGGTTAAGCTTAAAACAAGGATATGCAGGTTAGCACAAACCTTATTGCCATTTTATTGTTTTTCAAAACAAATATAAAACAGGAGTAACAGAGATCACAACATTTGAATGCAAATAAAAATGCCTTTTGATTTATTGGTAAAATGCATGTACATAATCAAACAAGGCCCTGACAATAAAACCACTGTGCCCCGGGTAGGACATAAGGTTGTACAATAATTGGAGAAAGTAAATCATTACTCTTTGCCTGTCACTTGGATGGTATCCCTGATGGACCAGTTGTTGAGGCTCTGGCCCGGTTTGCTTGGCTGAATCCAGGAATCCAGGTCGCAATCGCTGTCTTCGCCGTCTTCAGACACTGCGTTGACGCTTTCAAATATTACCCCGCCGCTTGTAAACTGGATCGGTCCTTTACCTCGCGACGCACTGTGAGAAGAGGAGGCTTCAGCCGTAGGAGAGTATCCTAACCCAAACTTGTCCTGTTTGTTAGGTATTTCTAGAACTTGCCCCCAGCATGGGGTAGATCTGGCTTGAACAACGGCCCGGGCTTCCTTGAAGGAAGAGAGAGTCATCTCTAGTTTCTCAGTCATTACTGGACTCACATCTTTGACCTTAACAGCTTCGAACGCCTGACATAGGGTTTCGTGGATCTCCCCATCCATCTCAACATATTTGAAGGACGACAAATGGCTCACCATTATATCTTCCTCACCGCATACAGTTACAATGCTGCCCCCTACAACATACTTGAGCTTCTGGTGCAACGTGGAGGTCACGACACCAGCAGAATGGATCCATGGCCGGCCTAAGAGACAGTTGTAGGCTGGCATGATGTCCATGATATAGAAGACTGCATCGAAAGTTTCTGGCCCCACTTGGATTGGCAGAGTTACCTCTCCAAAGACATGACACTTGGTTCCATCAAAAGCCTTCACAACCAGATCACTGGGTGTGCAAATCAATCCTCTCGTGTCTAGCTTCATCAATGCCTTCTTCGGAAGAACATTAAGCGATGACCCAGTGTCCACCAACACATGGGACATAACTGTTCCCCTACACTCTATCGAGATGTGCAGGGCGCTGTTGTGGTTTCTTCCCTTCGGCGTCAGCTCCAGGTCAGTGAACCCTAACCCGTTTCCAGCATTCACGTGGGCGACTACCCCTTCGAACTGGTTGACCGAGATCTCCTGCGGTACATACGTGGCATTCAAAACCTTTAACAGCGCGTTGCAATGTGCCTCAGAACACAGCAACAAATTCAGAATGGAGATTTTTGAAGGTGTTTGATGAAGATGGTCAAGGATCTTGTAATCACTCTTCTTGATCAACCTCATGAACTCTTCAGCGTCCTTTACAAGTAAGTCCTTCTCTACCCCACGAGGGGTTTCCTCAACGACTTTACTCTTTCCCTTGTCAGTTTTCTCAACTTTGTCTGCTTTGTCTACCACAATCTCAGGTGGAGCAAATACTCTTCCGCTACGTGTGATTCCGCCAGTTCCCACTAGGTTATCCACAGACTGCCCAGAGGGTTCCAGTTCCAACTTCTTCCCGTTACAGTAGACGTCTGCCCCATAGTGCCATGGGACAGCGTTGGTGCTTTCAAAAGGTATCGGCCCAGCCTTTGTAATGGTAATTGTGGGCGGCCTGGGCGCAGAAATGGTTATTGTCTTGCGGGGGATGGTGATGGTGGCAACCTCATCATCCTGTTTCAGCATTACCTCTCCAGATCCACATTCGGCCCTTCGGCTAAACTGCAAGATTCCTTGGGTCATCAGACTCTGAATCCCCATTGTCAACTGTTCACAGCCATCAGGATGAGTTGCACAACCCATACACAATTCTCCACAGCCCGGAAAGAAGCCTTTCTTCATCAACTTGGCTTTAACGAAGCTAAGCGGTTTCTTCAGATCCTTGACATCAGTCAATAAATCTAAGTTCTCTTCTTCAATAATGGCATTCACCCTACCTCCCCTATGGTTCGACATAGAGTTCTTTGTGACATTCGGCACATTATCTGAGAAATTGATGATTTTAGCATCCACCATATCTTGCACCTTGTGCTTGAAGGCTTTATAGTTTTCTATCGTGTGGCCAGGTGCCCCTGAGTGAAAATCACATGTTGCATTCGCATCATAATCCTGCGGAGGTGCCCCTGTCAAGGGAGCCAGGGTTCTTTTCTAGACTAGCTGTAACTAAAGCAAAGTTTGTAATAGCTGAGCATAAGACATGGGTGGTGTCTCAAGATGACGATTTGCCAGAGGTGTTCTATTCTGATACCTTCTGTATCCTTGCTGATTTGGCTGCTGCTGCTGTGGCTGCTGCTGCGGCTGGGGTTGTTGGACAGTAGGGATGGTTATGCTAGCCACCTGTTGGCGCTGCCCCTTACCTTTCCTCCGAGCGTTAGACACGGCACTCGTCTCTCCTTCATGCCTTTCGTTATTGTATGGTTTCTTTCCTCCTCCAATTGAGGATAGATCAACACTTTGAATTTTCCCCAATTTGATCCCATTTTCAACGTGCTCGCCAGTAATGATGAGAGCGGAGAAACTCCCTGACATACCGCTGACCAGTTTCTCGTAATAGACCCCCGGGAGAGTGGCTACAAACATCTCACCAAGCTCTTGTTCAACCATCGGCGGCTGAACTCTAGCTGCTAATTCACGCCATCGCTGGGCGTATTCTTTGAACCCCTCATTGTTCTTTTGTGACAAGTTCTGCAGTTGAACCCGGTTTGGAGCCAAGTCACTTTTATACTGATAATGGTGCGCAAAGGCCTCAGCAAGTTCTTTCCATGTGCGCACACTAGTGGGTTCCAAACCCATGTACCATTCCAAGGATGGCCCGGACAAGCTATCTTGAAAGAAGTGCATCAGCAGCTTCTCGTCTTCAGAGTGAGCGGACATCTTTCGGTAGTATGACCTTAAGTGGACCCGAGGGCAAGTGGTGCCCCTGTATTTCTCAAAGTCGGGTACCTTGAATTTAGGAGGCACCTTGAAATCAGAAATCAATCCCAGTTTAGTCATGTCGACACCCATAGTGTTCTGGTTCTCGAAATTCTTCATTTTATCCTCGAGTGCTTTAAACCTCAGACGTGCTTCGGCAGTCAGTTCTCCCTCAGCACTCCTCTGTGAGAACAAATCTTCTTGCCGATCTTCTAGCCATGGATGAGTGCCATTTCCAGCAGCAAATCCAGTAGCATTAGACCCATACAGATTTCCAGCACCTGTGTTGCCATTGCCTAGTCCAGTGTTGCCATTAGCCTCAAAGTTTCCGTTACCGACGCCAGTCGTATTACTATTGGGCCCGATGTTAGTGATCACATTTCCGTTACCACTTTCATTCCCCCCGGTCACGGGGATGCCACCCTGAGGAGTTTCAACAGGTGGAGGGACTGGAACGCTCCCCCCATGAAGCACACCGTTGCTGTCAACCCTTGAGATCAGAGGCTGGACCAATGTTCTGAGCTGGTCTTGGCTGTTAGCAACCACTTGCATGAGCTCCATGAAGCGGTCCATCCTCTCTCGGAGTTCCTGGATGTCAGTTTGCAATTGTTCCATTGCTCTAGCTTGATTCGCTCTGGTCAGATATCGGTGGATCGGTCTTCGATCAATCCTGAAACAACCTGCATACACAAAGGGTTAGAAAAACGACAAGGTGCTCGTCATGCAAATGCTTCATGCAAATGCAAACGTGTGTCTGTGCGTTAGGGAGATTTCTCCCCCGATTCTAGTGCCTGAGTGTCGGTGACGATAATAAGAAGTCTGGATCCAATCATGGAAATAACATCTCATATATATATATATATATATATATATATATATATATATATATATATATATATATATATATATATATATATATATATATATAAGAAAGCCCATCAAGGAAGTATACAACGTCACTGAGTACAAGCAGAATCAATAGCATGACCTCGACCAACAAGCCTGGTGATGGTCAGCATACAACAATGATCAAACAAAAGGATTACAAATATAGTCAAGCAAGGCCACGGGCGCGAAACTCTTCTAACAAACCCCTCGTTTCTGGATGATCAGGTCGAGTGAGCAACCCTTCGACGAGCAACTCCCTCTACACAATAGTGTATTGAAGACCTTCAGCTGAGTCTTCCCGTGTTCCTTCGCCGAAACAATCTTCTAACCTCCGTTTCTTAGATTCAAACATCTGTTTGTGCTCCTTCAGGTTAGCGAGAGCCTTGTTTAGCAGGTCTTCAGCGACATATCTGCGAGCGGTTTCTTCATCAAACATCTTCTCACTAGCCTTCACCTGGGCTTTCAGTTTGGATATCTGCTGTTTCAGTTTATCCTCCCATTCCTTGTCGTTGGCTAGAGTGGCATTCCAGTGCTGATTAAACTTGGATATTCTTCTGTACGCTTCATCCAAGTGTTGCTTCTTAGTGGCCAGTACGTCATTGATAGATTTGAAGTCTAGACCCAAGTGTTCACGCTCAGCTATCTGCTTAGTCAAATCCATACCTAACTTGTTCACCAATTCGGTTTGCCTCTTGAAGGAATGGACGACTTCACTTCTCTTGCTTCTAAGCTGAGCCAGTTCTTTCTCCAATTCTTCATTTGTCTTCTTCAGCTCCTCTCGCTCAGCTAACACCCGATTGTACTGCTGAATAGGCACGGTAGTTGGCTCTTCAATCACTGGAGGGCTTTCTGGCTTGGCAGGAGGAAACAACATCTCTATGGTCTCTGCTCTAGCTCTGATCCAGGTCACACACGGAGTGTAGGCTTGGCTATTGCTTTTTCCCAGCAATGGTTTCCCTCGTCTACTAATACCATTCCAAGCATGCTGAAGCTTAGATAACATATCCCCCTCTAGAAGACCAGTGAGGTACAGAGATTCCTGCACCTCTTCATCCTTTGGCGGAGCTCTCAAAGCATAAGCAAACTGTCGGACAAGCAGAGATGGATTATAGTTGATACAGCCCTTCCTGCCTATCAAAGGCACATTCGGAAACCCCCTGCAGCTGAAGATAATCTCAGTACCCAACATATCTCTGTCAAACCAGACAACGTCCTCTGCTGCTAGACTCATCAAACGCTCAAACCACTCAGCTGTGGCTGCAGATGAAGCAAAGGGACCCTTCTTGGGTAGGTGACTATCAAGCCATCTATAGAATAGTGGCACACAGCACGAGACATTCTTACCCCTTCTATTCTAGTTTTTGTAATGGACGGAATGGTAGACATCTCCAATCAAGGTAGGGACTGGATTCCCTGATGCAAAGATGTGAAAGGCATCCAAGTCTACAAAGTCAGGCATATTAGGGAACAAAATGATGCCATATATGCAGAGAGCAATGATGGAGTTGAACACGATCCAACAACCGTCTTTGGCACACTGCTGGGCCTTTCCCACTAAGAACTGCAAGGAGAAACCGGGAACCCCGTTCCAACTAGACAAGACCAACTCAGAGGCATCCAGATGAAGCGAAAGAGCTAGACTAGCCAGATTAGGCTCAGCATCCATATGAACAAAGGGCATCTGACTCTTGATAGGCACACCTAACAAATCAGCATACTCCTCTAATGTAGGTGCGAGAATAAAGTCCGGGAAGGTAAAGCATCTCAAAGGAGGATCGTAAAACTGCAGTAAGGCATATAACCCATTCAACTCATACACCGAAGGCTTACGAACCAAGTTGAGTAGTTTCCCGTAGGACTTTCTGAATTCACCTCTCACAGAATCATCTGCCAAAGCAATCAAACCGGACAACTGAACAACATCAGGAGTGGAGAGCTTGTAGGCCACAGTCTTCCTCAGAGAACCCATAATAGCGCAACAGACGGCAAGAAAACCTGAACCGGGGGAAACGGTACCTGCAACACAGACACACGTTAATGGTATGCAAATGAGTATGCAACAATGCAAAATGCAATCATGCAGCAGGAGATCAAGACGACTGTGCTGTTACGGAGAAAGGCCACAATCTGCTATGTCAAGAACAAACATATCTCTGATGATAAGAACCCTTGATACCAGGCCATAAATCTGCTCTGTCAAGAACAAACATATCTCAGATGATGAGAACCTCTGATACCAACAAAACTGATTCACTATCAAGAAAACCAGGTAGTCTGAAGGTTAAGGTTTCCTGTAACAAACCCGACCCCGCTCACAGGTATGGACCTAAACTGACACAAGTTCGGCATCCTATGCGGTCATCAGCGTCACAGACTTTCAAGAGCGATGATACGATACCTAGAAGGTGTGGCATCATCATCTCTTGAAGCGACCTCACTTAGCTGAATCCCAAATGATCGGTCCCCAGAGTCGACAATCCTCCAAACCAACAACCTCTCAGGCCCAAAGGGCCTGAAAAGAAATCAACCGGGAGAACCTCGTCTGAGCGTGGATATCATGAGACACTAGTGCCTGCAAAGCAAGCACGCGCCCACTAATTTCCACAACTAATGCTAAGTACACTCAAGCCTGGGTTTGGCTTATCACTCATCAGAATGCCCCTCCCACAACATCACAGATAATCATATCATACTGAAAGTAAAATGCGGGAAATAAAATGCGATAAATAAAACCCAACAGGTAAACACGCAAGCGCTAGGATTGACTCTCGTACAGGGACGTTGGATCCCCATATTGACTCGCATAAGGGACGTTGGATCCCCAGGAAACTATCAAGTCCCCAGCAGAGTCGCCAGCTGTCGCTACCGCGAAAATAAGGTGCTGGCAAAATAGAAGAGTCGCCACCTTTCGTTATTTATCCCTCAGAACGGGAAAGGAAACAATCGGAAAAACCTGACGAAAAGGTATAAGACAAGGTCATCGCAACCATTGTCTGGATTCGGGAGTCGGTTACGCAAGGGGAAGGTATTAGCACCCCTCACGTCCATCGTACTCGATGGGATCCATGCTTGTTGTGTTTATCTGACGGGTTGGTTTAACTATCTACCTATCAAGGCCGGTCTGAAAAGAAAAGAAAATGACTCGGCAAAGCGTCGCGCTTTATGCCTACGTATTCCCATCAGAGAATGAGAAATCAGAGTCAACGTAGTTCGGCTAACTACGGGTGACGGGGAAGGTGGCTCGCCAATACATCAGTATTGTGCCTACGTACTCTCAACAGGTATGAGAGATCAGAGCTTACGTAGTTCGGGATAATACGGATTACGGGAATTTAGATTCGTCTATTTTTCCAAGTAGGGTTAACAAATAGTTCCAGAAGTTTGGTGTACGCGGCTTGACCCTTGGAGACTTAGGCGTTACCGTTGGCGGTAGAACTAGGAGTTAACGACACTCTTTTCTTCAGAAAAGCTTCCTTTGAATTATGGGCCCACGGGGCAAAAAGGTTTGAAGTTTGTTTTTTGTCTTTTACGGAAGAACTATTTTTTATGGATTTTTGCAACTAATATCGCACTAGAGACTATGACCTGAGAGTGAATGCGTCGCATGTCACCCAAATGGTACCATACTAAACATTCAGACTATTGAAAAGAAACTCTCCAACAATCCTTTCTCAGATAGCTTAAGGCTCGTAACGTACGACGTCAATTAATCTTTATTACTGTATTTTAATTTGTTTTGAGATGAGAAGAGAATGAACAGGTTCAACTAAGGGGAGACTATCAAATCCTAATGTTGTCATGCCAAGGATTCATCCTATGGTTGAGGTTTGAAACAGGGATCTCCTAGATGTTATCATGCATAGGTTTTAACCTAAAGTTCTAATCATCACTTCCTTATCAGAGGAAGTGAGATTCCTAGGGGATCATGTCAATGATAAACAGAAACAGATAAAGCATCAGCTTAAACAGTGAACAGTAAATGACTGTAAAATGCATGCAATGCAAGTGAGGGAGGAAATGTGTGTGGGGCATCAGCCTCCACAAGCTCATCTCGACCTCAAGCCAAGTATGAATAATTGCAAACATAAAGGAAAATAAAATACCATCAAGCAGCTCACAAACCACACAGGCAAGGGAGCAGAGCTCTACCAAATACCAGCAAGCAAAGCCATATAGTAAAAATACAAGCAGAGGGAGGAAATCAACCTCTAATGCAATACAAGCAAGGGGAGAAACTCAACCCTTAGGATGCTCTTAGGCTTATTCAACTACATGACCTAATCTAAATGCATCACACCAGTCAAGTCACATCAATACAGTTGCACAGAAAGAAAACAGACAGTCAAGAAAGCAAATCAACAGCTTCCCCAGCTTCACAACAAAGCAACTCTCTGACAGCAATTCAGTCCACAGTCTGTAACTGTTCTTCAAGTCTTTCATCTTCAGGGGAAATGAAAGGTACTCCATCTTCAAGCTTCAATCTTCCATAGGCTCCACCAAGAATGCAGGGAATCAATAAGATGGTTGTTTGATAATGGGAAGCAGACAAGAAACGAAAGGAATCACATCTGACACTCAACCAGTTATCAGAGAGAGGCATCCTCAAAAGTTCTACTCATTGTAAATGTCTCACATCCCTCCAAAGGAGATATGAGACTTTAACATGAGGACTTTGAATCATAGGATGAGAATGGAATGGGAATAAAACCAACCATTATTTGAAGAAATATCTATTTCTAAAGCTCTCTCCTAAAGCCCTAAACATACAAGCTACACAAAGCTAACAAAAAAAGAAGGAAAAGCTCCAATCCAAGCTCCACCAGCCACTTCACACAAGCTTCATCATGCCCATGATGTCCTCCAATGAGATCCAGAAGCCCACTATGCAAGGAAGCCCAACTTTGAGTCCATTCCAAATCAATCATCAACATTGAAACACCAAATGAACAAAAAAGTAGAATATTCTATCAAAAATACCAAAACACATTATAAAAATCTGATTATTTTTCTATGGGAACATGCATTTACTAATAACCTACAGTTAAAAAATCAGGACCTAATTCATTTTCTAAGTCCTCCAATAAAATCCTAAACCTCAAGGTATCACAACTAAACCCTAAAAGGGAGCTCCTAAAGTTGTAGTTCTAAAACAGCACCTAAATTCATCAAAAAAATGTGAGAAAAATCTAAGAGGAGCATGCATATCTAACCTAATCACAAGCCAAAAATCCAGCCAAGAATCAATAACAAATGCTCAAACAAAATTCAACAAACAGATGAAGCAATTATTACAATTTTATTGTCAAATAAAATGTGAAAAATTCAAATAAAATGAAAATGCATGACAATCCTAATCTTTTTGTTCCTAAAATTTCTAAACTCATTCATGAATCAGGGGAAAAAATCTCAGGATTTATTGACTAATTTTCCTATTTTTAATGCATTAAAATCAAACTAGTATGAAATGCACAAAAATAATAAAACAAAATTAAAAGGAGATGAAAGGAGGGTGCAGTCAGCAACTACAATCAGTTCAAAGCGCCTGGCCCCAACACAATGGGGGTGCGCATAGCAACAGGGCGCCAAGGCCCATTTGAATATCAATTCAGTTTAAAAGAATAACCAGGGAGGGGGTGTGTTGAGTAAGCCACTGCCTTGAAAATCCACCTTGGGCCTGCATGGAGGGGTGAGGATAGTAACTGATCACTAAGCCCGGGCGCATGAATTCATTCAATTCAGCACAGTTCAAAAATTAAAAAGAAAAAAAGTGTCACGCGTGAGGATCGAACCTACGCGTTCTTGGTGTACACAGCCAAAACTCACAAGCCTGCGTTTCAATAAACCAAACGCTGCGTTTGGAGGTGGGGATATGTGGCGCAACAAGAGCGCTAGGATGGATAGACTGAGTCAATGTTTCAACGCGAATGGATGGTGAAGATTCCATCTTCAACCTTTTGAACCTGCAACCTGCGCGCGCGAAGCAAATCGCCGGTGGCTTTTCCGGCCACCCTGGCGCAACCATAAGTTCATCTACAGGCCACCAATTGCCACGAGCCCTACATGAAACCTGTCCAGAATCTCACCAGGAATCTAACCCTACCATTTTTTCACTCTAAAAACGCATGAATCTCAAAATCACAATCTCAACCGAAAATGGTGTCCAACCTAAATCGTCTCTAATCATGCAATTGATCATCCTAAATCCAACTACACTTCATCCTGATCCTAACCACCTATTAAATACTATCTAACACTGCCTAAATTAAGCACAATCATAAAATTCACCAACCTGTGTTTTGGCTCTCAACAGAAGCAATTCTTGCACTCTTCAGCCTCCAAGAAAGTGCAGATTCACTCCAAGATGCTTGATGAAGGTGATGAAATCCTCAATTGATCTTGATTCGCTCTTGAACTCCAAAATGAAATTTCAAATTCAAGCTTCTTTCTCCACTTCTCTCCAATGGATTCTCCATGAAAATGATCACTAGAAGCTTCCAATTTTGTTCTAAATCCTATTTATAGTCTGTTTCAATGGGTTGGAGGCCCAAACCAAGCCCATTCATGAGTTTTGGATTTTCACCTTCCTTCAAAATTTTCAATGTGGATATGTGCCTTCAAGCTTTGTTCATACTCCAAATTCATTCAACATGATTCACTTAATCCTTATGGAGTGTAATGAAGTGGTTTCCCTCCCTTGATTTCACCCTATGGAGTATGTGGGATATGTTTCTTATTTGTGAAGCAACCTTCCAAATGGCCATGTTATGGACTTCAAACCAAAAATGTAATAATGCCAATCTCTCTAAAACATTAATTCCATTCAAATTGACTACAAATTTGACTTGAAAACATGTTATTCTCAATTGTTTTGAGTTTTCTCATCTTAATTCATTAAAATGGCTTTTATATGAACTTTCTTCCACCAATGCTTGATATAATCCATATCAATGGACTCTTGATACTTAGACAAGCTAAAAACATCATTTTGAACAACTTTCATGTTGAACAAAAATCCATTTGAAGCTTGCAAGATGGTGAAATTGACTTATGGCTAAAAATGACCTGTAATGCCCAAATACCCAAAATACCCTTGACTTGTCAAAGCCATAACTTGAGTTCTATACATCCAATCATGGACTTCTAGCACTCTATGGAAATCTAAGAGGATAAGGAACAACATTCATGTTGACCAAAAGTTCATAGGAATCATCTTTCTAGGTCAAAAATGTCATGCAAGTTGGGTAACTTTCAAGCTCCAAATTCACATGCCTCAGATGATCTGTAACTTGTCTGGCTCATAACTTGAGTTCTATAAACCCTATCAAGGACTTCTAGTACTCAAATTAAAGCTAAGATCATGACCTAAAACAATCATGTTGGGGTCAAGATGAGATGAACATCATATCTTGAGTTAAATGGCCTGGAAGCCAGGGGTCAAACTAGGGGATTTTACACTGTCAAGTCTTAGAAATCCTAGCCTGAAACTTCTCACACTCTTCAATCATGATGAGTTAACCTTGGAATCATCCTTATAACATCCCAATGTATCAATCCATGATCATATGACTCTTGGGTTAGGTCTCAACCTCCTTCAAATCCTCAGTTGACTTAGGGTTGACCCAGTCAAACCCTAACTGTGCCAATCATGGCTGAGGCTTCTTAATCTTGCACAATGACCTGTCTAAGCCTCAAAGTGATCTCCAACACTTATCATGGGCTCTCTCAAGACCTCAAGTCCATCTCCATGACCTCAGAATCATCTGATGGCTTTCCACAACTCTCAAGTTAGGAGACCCACATACTTGGTTTCAACCACTCTCTCTGAGGATCCTTTAACTTCTCTGACAAGGATATCAATCCTTGAACATCTGAATAACCTTCTTAGCTAGCCTCACTGTCTTGTATAGCTCTTGATTGGTAATCATACCTCTTGATCTCCTGCATACATGTCAATGAAATGCAAATGATAATGCTAATGTGAATGAAATGAAACAGAAGCTAGGTAAAGAAATGTTGGGCAAATTTTGGGGTGCAACACGTTGTTACTGATGTTACGAAACTGAAACGGGGACTTGTTGTTATGGTTGTAGGTGGAGGGTTTATGTGTCGGTGGTGATTTGAGAGAATGGAAGAAATCGCGGCACAATGGTGATTTGCAAGAAAGCACGGAAATCGCAGAATGGTGGTGGTTCCGTTTTTTAAGGTGAAAGGAAGCAATAACATTGAGAGTCAAGAAAGAAGGGAGATTGAAGGAGGCGTATTTGTGTGGTTCATGGTGTGAGGCGAAAGAATGAAAAGAAGGTTGGGAAAGAGAGGAACGAAGAAGAAGGGAAGCTTTATCCTTTTTTTTTTAATCCATGAACTCAGCCAGTCCCCTCTTATCTCTTCTCTTTGCCTCTTTTTATTCTTTTTTTATTAACTATTATTAATATTATATTACTATTATTATTAGAATTATTATTTTAGAAGACATTAAAAAATGCCACTAAAAGACAAGTGTCGACTTGCAATTGGTCAAGATGATGAAAATTTCAAACCCAACAAATTGTGAATGGGCAAGTGTTTTAATGACATGGTAAAAAATGTTTATATATTTTTCCTAATTTATTATCACTAAAATAAAATGCTAAAATATGATTGGTTGATGGCAAAAAAAATGAGGATCATGCATGTGCACCCTTGATTAAATTTAAATCCAACGATTCATATTTAATCAAAGAAACACACCTAATTAAAAATACCAAAGTTGCCCCTTTCTAAAAGTTTTAATTAATTTAATAGAATTAAATCAATTAAAAACCACTAAAAATTCACAAATTATTAAAAAAATATGCTAAAAATGAAATGCAAGCATGGAAAAATCTAAATAATTATTTTGGACATTTTGATAAAAATATAAAAATAAATCAAGTGAAAATAAATAGAATTTGGGCGACAGAGATGCCTGAAGAATTAAATCGACTGCACACAAAAGATTAACATGAAATAAATAACTTAGAAAGATGCATCACTCAGTCAACTTTTGAGAATTGACAGGGATCGGTAAAAGGCTCAGATTGATCAAAAGTAATTGAAAATTCGTCGAGAGATAAGTCGAGCGCGCTAGGTCAAATTTTAATGGAAAGTATGTCAAAATTATTAACGCCTGCGAGCTTAAATTCAAAACGTTTCAATCATTGATTTTCTCGTATATTTGAGACGCAATTTGACCAGTTCGTCTACATATCCAAGAATTTATTCTGGATAATCATTTTTAGGAATTATTCATGCTGGAAAAACATGTTATGTTGTACAAGTGAATCAAAATTGAAAATAAAGTTAGACAAATGAAATTTGAAAAAGGTAGGACAAATTTGGGGTATGACAGTAAGTATTTTTGAAATTGATATTAATGTATTATAAATTTAGTTTTGTTTTAGAAAATACTAACAATATATAAGCTTATGTTTATTCAGTGGCCCATGGCAGATGATCATCATATCATTTAAGACGAATACGGTAGCTGTACTGTGTTTCTTGCATGGTCCACTCGAAAAGAAAATGAAAGAGATTATTAATTCGTAAGTGTATGTTTAATTTATTTTCTTTAAAATTGTAATTATTTTATCATGTAATATGTTTAATTCATTTTCAATGTACAATGTTGTGGAGCAGGTGAATATGATGAACAATGTTAGAAGAAAGCCCTCATGGATCTTTCTTAAAGTGAGTGGCCCGACTACCCGTTTCTTTCATTTACATTTGTAACACCCCAAAATTTGCCCACCCCTTTTCTTATATCTTGCCTTATATTTCATATCATTTTGCATTGGCATTTGTGCATAGCATTGGTTTAGGTAGTGGATTAAGGTATCTTGTTCAACACTCAAGAGAAGAGCTTCATCTTCAAATTTCAAGCAAGGGTTCATTCTTAACCTAGTGGTGTTATCAAGTCACAAGGTCTTCATCACCATCAAGACATGTCCCACAATCATATGAATCAAGATTACAAGCATTGGGCATGCCCTCTTATCTTTGGGACAACTGGATAACGGTTGTGGTTCAAAAGGGATTTGTGGCTATTTCTTTAGGAAAGACATGATTCTAAGGCTCAATACACATCTTGAGGATCGTCTACATGAATTATTTGTCATCACAAGCCATCACAAGAGCCTTAATTAGCGGAAATGGTCCTAGGGTTTCATCTGGTCAACAAAAGTCAATTGTGATTCAATAGGGTCAAAATCTTGGATCTCAAGGTCAATCAAGGGTATGATAGGTGTTTTCAAGTGATTCCATGTGTTTGAAACAACTGAAGTCAAGAGGAAACATAAAATCAGGAGTTTAGTTGAATTAGGGTTTGATTGGAATATTTTCTATGTAGAAAACCCTAATTCTAGCCATTTTGCAACTTCCATAACTTTCTCATACTTGATCCAGTGGAAGAAAATTTGTTATCAAATTAAAGAGGATATCATGAACTACAAATTTGTGGAAGGAAGCATGTCCAAAAGATCCATAGTTTGGGAGATATGATGAGCTAAAGTTGAGAAAATGGAGGTTTTGGCATTTCAACATTTGGAAATTTTTCTAAGTATAGAAATTTAACTTGAAGTACCTACTTTCAAGCCTATCTTTCATGGTGATACAAGCTTCAAATGGATTTTCCTCCAAAATGAAAGTTGTAGAGCATCCTACAAGCTTTTTTTTAGTACTATATAATCTCCATTGGATATGTAGAGCTCATGTTATGATGCTCCCAAGTTAGGGTTTCAAAGATGTCAACTTTGGCATGTTTCTAGGCAGATTTTTGGACCAAACTTCCAAGGCCATTTTCACTAAGTTATTGACTTCAAATCACTTTTCCTTCAACATGAAAGTTGAAGGTAATTCTTCAAGCTTTCTATCCATTACCAGAACTCATCCATTGGATCAAAACTCCTCAAGTTATGTGGGTTCAAATATGAGGTTTCAATTATGTCAAAATTCTTAACTTAGAATTTTTCTAAGTTATCCTAGGCAGATTTTGAAACATGGTTTTAAACCATCTCTTTCATGTCTTTCCAAACCTCAATTTAAGTTGCCATCAATATGGAATTTGTCGCTCATCATGCAAGCTTTCCTATGAACTCAAGATCTCACCAATTGAAACAATGCTCATGTACCTGTGCTCATGCAAAGTAGAGTATACAAACATGATTCAAGGCATATAAGGTTGTCATTCTTTTGGCCTGCCTTGTAGCATTGTGTTCATGCCAATTTTACACGCACGAAGCCTTAAAATGCCACACTAAAACTTTGCTTTTTATGAGCCGACAATTTATGAGCACTCATTTTCTTCATGGATAAGTTTTGCCACATTTGGGAAAATAACAAAAGAGAAAAATGGTTGCTCCACTACCACATCATTTCACCCTCTGCAGCCACCAAAAACTCACAACAATGCAGCCATGTGGGACAGTTTTCTCGTGCCTCTCATCATCCACCCTCCATTTTAAAATTTCACAAAATCATTAACCACACTTTTAACCTCAGTAAATTTTCTTTTAACCACACCTAGCCACCATATATAAGCAAGAGAGAAACCCTAGCCCAGGAGGAAACCATTCTTAGCAACCAGAAAACCCCAAAGCTCTCTCTCATTCTGAAAATTTTCCTTTCTTCGAATCCCATTCTCCAAGAGCTTTTCTATCTCATTCTTGCTTCTATCATCATCCTAAGAGTTCTAGGAGGCTAGAGGAAGGTTGGTTTGAAGCTTTGGGACAAGGTTTAGAAGCATCGGATCTTCACTTATTGGTAACTTTCTTTTTCCTTGTTGTCACATTTTAGATGCATGTTAGGGTTCATATGGGTGCATATGAAGTCCTACCTTAGGGTAGGCAATGTTTGCTATCTGTTTGTCTTGATTTGATTAAATCGAATTTGTATAAACAAATTTTTGTGGCCCTTTTGCTTTGTGTTAGAGTGCTTTGTTTTAAAAATGAAGGTCATATTCGTGCTCTGCGTGAGAAACCCTTGAGAATGGTGTAGGTTTTGTTAGGATTTGTTGAGTTTTCCAGACTGCTCCGGTGAGTGTCACCAGAGAAGACGACCAGAGCTAGGGCTCCCGCGTCTAATGTGTATGAGGTGATGTGGCCATGTTGACTCTTCTGACTGCCTAGGTGTCCATGATGTGTTAGCCATGTGTGTTCTTATTGACTTGTTTTTCCAGCATGTTTTAATGAAACGATGCGTATCATCATACGTGTTTGGTTTGTTGTTTTGCTGATGTTGAACCTGGGTGGGCCTGACCCAGTCTTGCTTTCTGCGCCACCCCTATTTTTGGCCCAAGGCGTGTTAAATTAAGTCCTAGTTCAAGCCATGATTACTGATTCACCCCCTTCTTTCTATGTATTATTTTGATGTTATTTTCTCAACAATTTTGATTTTAATTGTTAAACCCTTTAAAAAAAAACCTGTCTCGGACACTAAGGGTTTGCATAGCAGAGCTGTCAGGGTAGATGGACAGACCAAAATCTCTTTGAGACAAAGCCTCAAATCGATGTTTCTAGACATCATTTCTGAAGGTGACAATATGGTTCTCGAATGTCTGCATGGTCTCAGGTCAAAGGTATCTTAGAGAGGGTTATCCTGGAGATCAAAAGAAAATAATACACTATTAGGGAAATAATATTACTACGTGTTAGTACAATTAAGATAGAGATACTAATGGTAAAAAAAATAATAGCAACAACATTAGAATGCATAAGAGATAAATTATATACTAGTCATGCATACAATGTCCTAAAACTAACAAAATAAATAGCAAGAACTAAAGATCGCGGTTTAGCTCCCACGGAGCGCTCTGTTTAATGTCGGAAGCTCGACATTAGATCTGAAAAAGGCGTCATTAGTCAGGAAGAGCGGGAGGCTCTTCCAACCTGTAGTATGTGCAGAATTCCTTGTTTTCTACTGAGTGGTAAGGCTTGACTCTTTGGGCGTTCATGATGAATGTCTCATTCGACTTTCCTTTAATTTCAACTACTCTACTCTATAGGACTTTTGTAACTTCAAAAGGACAGGACCACCTAGAACGCAGTTTTCTAGGAAAAAGTTTAAGTTTAGAGTTAAATAGAAGAACTATATCTCCTTCATTAAACTACTTCTTCGTTATCCTTTTACCATGCCATTTCATGGCTCTTTCTTTGTATATTCGGGAATTTTCATATGCGTTTAGTCTTAGTTCCTCTAGTTCATGGGTATCCAGAATCCGTTTCTCCCCGGCTCCCTTATAATTCATATTCAGGGTCTTAATGGCCCAATAAGCTTTGTGCTCAAGTTCCACGGGCAGATAGCATGATTTTCCATAAACCAACTTGTATGGTATGGTCCCTATATGGGTCTTGTAAGCTGTTCTGTAAGCCCACGAAGCTTCATGAAGTTTAGTAGACCAATTTTTCCTAGAGATTGCAACTATTTTTCTAAAATTTGCTTGATCTCCCTATTTGACACCTCCACTTGTTTGAGGGTGATAGGGTGTCGCTACTCGGTGTCTTACTCCGTATTTAAGCAATAGTTTCCCGAAGACATTTGAAATGAAATGGGAACCGCCATCATTAATGACAATTCTTGGTACAACGAATCTGGAAAATATTATGTTTTTGAAAATTTTGACCACCACTCGTGCATCATTTGTAGGAGAGGCTATCGCCTTGATCCACTTTGATACGTAAGCAACTGCTACATGTATTTGTTTCCAAAGGAAGATGGAAAAGGTCCCATGAAATCAACTCCCCATACATCAAAGACTTCAACTTCTAAGATTCCCTTTTGCGGCATCTCATCGCGTCTAGAAATGTTCCCAGTGCGTTGACACCGGTCGCAGTTCATAATAGTGATGTGGACGTCCTTCCAAAAGTTTGGCCAAAAGAGGCCAGATTGCAATATCTCCATGCATGTTTTTGACGTACTGACATGTCCTCCATATGTTGTGGAATGGCAGTGGGATATGACATCCGCTACTTCTGATTCAGGGACACATCGACAAAATATTCCATCGGCGCCTATCTTAAATAGTAGGGGTTCGTCCCAATAGTAGTGTTTAAGGTCATGGAAGAACTTCTTCCTCTGTTAGTATGTTAGATTCGGTGGAAGCACTTTGGCTGCTAGGTAGTTAACAAAGTCAGCATACCATGGCAGCGTGGTTTTAGTACAAATTGCTTCTACTGCTTCATATGTTTCTGCATCTTTAAATAACAAGGAATGTTCTATAGTGTCGCCTTTGCTTTCCAATTGAGCTACTAGTCCATCGTAAGGGAATGCATCGTCTATAAGCACTTCTTTGGGTTTCAGACCCTTAATCCTAGAGAGATGGTCAGCTAATACATTCTCTGTGCCTTTCTTATCCTTAATTTCCAAATCGAATTCTTGCAAAAGCAAGATCCATCTCAAGAGTCTTGGTTTGGCATCCTTCTTAGTCAACAGGTACCTAATCGCCGCATGATCGGTATAGATAATGATCTTTGCTCCTTCTAGATAGGAACGAAATTTATCTAGGGCGAACACAACGACTAGGAGTTCCTTTTTTGTGGTTGCGTAGTTCATCTGTGTCTTGTCCAGGGTTCTACTAGCATAGTAAATAGCATGAAGCTTTTTGTCCTTTCTTTGTCCTAAGACAGCGCCTATAGCATAATCACTAGCGTCGCACATTATTTCAAACGGTAGACTCCAATCAGGTGGTTGCATGATGGGTGCAGTAATTAGAGCACTCTTCAGATGTTCAAATGCTCCCAATCATTATTTATCGAATATGAATTTGGCTTCTTTCATTAGTAGTCCAGTCAGAGGATTTGTAATCTTAGAGAAGTCTTTAATAAATCGTCGGTAAAAGTCAGCGTGTCCTAAAAAGCTTCGCACTTCTCTAACTGTTTTTGGAGGTCAAATATTTTCTAGACTTCTATCTTTACTTTTTCTACTTCAATACCTCTATCAGATACTACATGTCCAAGGACTATGCCCTGTCGCACCATGAAATGGCATTTCTCCCAATTCAAAACAAGGTTCACCTTAACGCACCATTCAAGTACCATCTCAAGGTTTGACAGACAGTGTTCGAAACTTCCCCCACACACAGAGAAATCGTCTATGAACGCTTCCACTATGCCGTCTATGAAATCTGTAAAGATCGACATCATGCATCTCTAAAATGTTGCGGGAGCATTACACAGTCCGAACGGCATTCGCCGGTATGCATATGTGATATAGGGGCAAGTAAATGTAGTCTTTTCCTGGTCATTAGTATGGATAGGTATTTGAAAGAATCCTGAGTACCCGTCTAAGTAACAAAAATGTGAATGTTTGGCTAGCCGTTCGAGCATCTGGTCTATGAAGGGTAAAGGAAAATAATCTTTTCTAGTAGCCTTATTCAGCTTCCTATAATCTATACACATCCTCCATCCCGTTTGAGTTCATTTTACTACGGACTCGCCCTTTTTGTTAGTCACAACCGTAACACCGCCCTTCTTTGGTACGACATGTACTGGGCTTACCCAATTACTATCAGATATCGGGTATATGATTGTTGCTTCAAATAGATTTTGCACTTCTTTCTTGACTACATCGCCTAAGATAGGGTTCAACCGTCTTTGATGTTCTCTAGACGACTTACAACCTTCCTCCATCATAATGCGATGCATACATATAGAGGGACTTATCCCTTTTAGATCGGAGATGTTGTATCCAAAAGCTGAGGGATATTTCCTTAAGACTTACAATAGTCTCTCTATTTCTAATTGTCCCAAATTGGCATTAACTATCATGGATTTTTATAATTCAGTATCTAGGAATTCATATCTCAACTCCTTGGGTAATGTTTTAAGTTCCACAGATGGTTTCTTAGGGCATGGCACTGGATCAGGTGTGAGTGCTAGGCATTCTCTTAGACTATCATCTTCATATGGCTCACGCCAGTTATCGTCCTTAAATATTGGAGGGGCTGGAATCTTCAGTACTTATGTGTACCTTATTGGTTCCTTCTCCATTTCTTTCACACATTCGTAGATAATTTCTAGAGAGCAGCATGTATCATCTAAAACAGGGGCTTTTAGGAATTGGGCTAAGATTAACTTAATTTTTTCTAACTCTACCTCGAAGGTTAATTTTTCTTTCTTCACATCTATTATAGCTCCAACGGTTGCTAAGAATGGTCTACCTAAGATGATTGGTATATTAGAATCTTCCCTAATGTCCATTATCACTAAATCTGTCGATATATAGAACTGACATATGCGAAATGACACATTTTCTAGCAAACCTACTGGATACTTAATCGAGCGGTCTGCTAGCTGTAGAGACATTTTCGTCGGCCTAAGTTCTCCCAAGTCGAGTTTCTTACATGTGGATAAGGGCATTAGACTAACACTGGCTCCTAGATCACATAATGCTTTATCTATGACAGACTTTCCGATTACGCAAGGTATGGAAAAGCTACCTGGATCTTTTAGCTTAGGAGGCATGTTATTTTGAAGTATAGCGCTACACTCGGCAGTGAGCATAATGGTTTTGTTGTCTTCTAACTTTTTCTTATTTGATAGGATCTCTTTGAGAAATTTAGCATATGAAGGCATTTGCGTGATATCTTCTGTGAACGTTATGGTTACATTCAATTTCTTTAGAAGCTCTACAAATTTCTTGAATTGTCCTTCGTTTTTGGATTTATCTAGTCTTTAAGGATAAGGTATAGGTGGTTTGTATGGCGGCGGAGGCACATAAGGTGTTTCTTTCTCTACGGCCTCTCCGTTTTCAACTTCCTTCTCCGTATTTGGTTCTTCTCCCTTATCGGTTTCCTTTCGCATATTTCGGTGCATGGCTGAATTTTGGATTCTCGAATCGACGGGTTCATCGTATTCTGTTCCTCTTTGCAAAGTAATAGCGTTAGCATGACCTTTTGGATTTGGTTGCAGTTGGCCAGGAAATGCTCTAGCGGGGGCTGCTATAGTTGATTATTGGTGGGCTACTTGAGTGATTTGAATTTCCAACATTTTGTTATGAGTAGCCACAATATCAAGCTTGCTTGACAATTGTTTCATCAGTTCACTTGTGTGAGCGTTTTGATTTGCAAAATCCCTGTTTTTTTGGGCTTGAGCATTCATAAAGTTCTCCATCAGGATTTCTAGACTTGAATTCCTAGGTGGCTTTGGTGGAGCGGACTGCACTCCTTTCTGAAATCTGGGTGGAACAACATGTGTTGGTTTCGGTGGCTGTAAAGCATTGTTATTCTTATACAAAATTTTTGGGTGATTTCTCCAGCCAAGATTGTAGATGTTTGAATATGGGTTCTCTTGAGCGTTATTCACTTGGTCGGTTGGAGTACTAGCTAACACTTGACATTTAGCATTTGTGTGCCCAGGGTTTCCAAACTTTTCACAATTTGGAGTCACCTCAGCTATGGTAGCCAGTGGTGGTGCTATTGCTACGTTCGATCTGTTGAGCAAATGTGTCCACTTTAGCATTGACTCGGTCTATACCGTTGACTTCGTACATCCCCCCTTTTGGAGTTGGTTTCTCTACACTAGCGCATTCCCCTCCCCATTGGAAATGGTTTTGAGCCATAGTCTCTATGAGTTCATAAGCTTTTGCATACGGTTTATCCGTTAGAGCACCTCCTGCAGCTACACACAGGTTCGTTTTGGTGTTGTATAATAGCATTCCATAAAAGGTATGTATTATCATTCATTCTTTAAGTCCATGGTGTGGGCATATCCTCAACATGTCCTTGTATCTCTCCCAAGCATCGAATAAGGATTCGTTGTCTTTTTGCTTAAATCTGTTGATTTGAGCTCTCAGCATAGTTGTCTTGCTTGATGGGAAATATCTGGCTAAAAATACTTTCTTCAACTCTTCCCATGTCGTCACTGGATGGGATGGTAGAGACTTGAGCCAAGCTCTAGCCCTATCCCTCAATGATAATGGAAAACTCTTAGTCTTATTGCTTCTTGACTGACTCCATTGGCTTTTACAGTGTTAGCATATTGCACAAATATTGACAAATGAAGGTTCGGGTCATCTGTAACATTACCTAAGAATTGGTTTTGTTGAACTGCTGAAATTAGAGAAGGTTTCAGCTTGGAATCGTTATGGTTAATAGCTGGGGAGCAATGCTATTGTGTGGCTATTCTTGTGATGGAACAGTGTAATACTTTAGAGGACGGTCTCTCGGTCCTTCAGCCATGTTTCGTTCTAGTTCTGATTCAGTTTCCTAATCTGAATAAGGAATAATAGGTTCTTGGATGTTATGTCTCTAAAGGAAATCGTTGATTCGGCATCTCAGAAGTGTGTAACGTTCGATTTCGTTGATTGGTTGTTCCAACTCTTTGCCTCGTGAGCTAGTGTCTGGCATACAATCGACTAATCGAAAAGGAAAATAAAATAAATTACCTTAGTATATATTGTGCAACTGAATTATCACAATATTGACTAAATTAGTTCCCCGGCAACGATGCTAAAAACTTGATCAAGACTTTGCGTATTGGTCGGATTACTACTGCAAGTATACAGTTTATCACGTGATTTTAAAACATTGTCGAACCCATAAGGACTAATAATCAACCTAGAGTGATCAATTGTTGCGGAGCAAAGCTAAGGCTTGAATTTTCTTTTTGCGGTAAAAGGAGCTCAATTATAACGAGATTAGAAAAAGATAAAGAAACGGGTCCGAAGAATGATCTACGTGCTCCTAAGGGACTTCTTAGATCCCGGGTGTTAACAAAGGTCTCAAAGTTATTCTGTAGGAAAAGTCAGTTTAAAGATTCGATCTCACACTCTCGCGCTATTGACCCAACCACACCTGGTAACCCCAAGATTTTGCTCTCGCTCGTTTGGTAGTTAAAAGGCACACTTTAAAAACTAAAAAAGCCTAACTGAAACCTAAAGCGCTCTCATTGTGTTCAGGCTGAATGTTTGGTATCTACTATTCGACGATCACCTTAAACTCTCGCTCTATCGGACACGCCTTGGTGCGTTTCTCACTCTCGTGACAAAACTCTGTTAACCAACCTCTCGCTCTCACGACAAGACTTCATAAATTCATATTAGATACCAGAACCAGAATTAAAATTATTAAGTTAAACACGGATGGTTCCTACAGAGTCCCATCGAAGCGACAATCCTCAATCTACGGACTCTGACGAAATTACTCGCACATATTTATCTTTAAATCTAACATACTAAACATGTTATAAATTAAAACACACATAATTGCAAATAATACGAAATTGAAAATACAATAAAGCATAAATTTAAATAACCAAAGATAAACCGAAATAAAAATGACTTCAAATAAACTTCAATACTGATCCAAGTGTACAATCAGCAACAGAAATAGAAATACAATAGTGCAGCAATCACCCAATATGAGTAATTACTGCTTTGGTAAGTAAATATGTGGCTAAGTCTGGGGAGTTTCCTGTAGTGCTTCCGCACGATTTCTTGGATACATAAACTGACCTAAAAAGTTCTATATATAGAGAAGGGTGGGTTACAGAAACTGCTCTGCGAAAAAATGCTCCCGCACTGAATGACGAATGCCGTGTGCATAATGGCGACTGCCATTTACTTCAAACTGAGATTCCCTCCTTTTCTTGCATGGTGACTACCTTCCTCAGGCCATGGCGAGCGCCATTGCCCTGAGGAGGCCAGAACTTGACTTTTTGGTGGGTTTTCTTCATTGCTTAGCTCAACTTTCGATCCTTTTCTTCTATGTTGCGTATATAACACCTATGAAGTAAAAACAGAAGAAAACATAAGTAATCAACAACTAAATTGACAATGACTCAATAAACGACGGATAAAAATGCGCGAAATGAATCAAAAAGTACGATACAAAGTCGAGTCATCAAAATGATAGGCCAATAATCTTTCAAGCGAGTCGAAAGATCATCAAAGCAAGTGTGTAAAGTAATGATTATACAAAATTAAATTTGTTCAATAAAGAACAAACTTAATGCAATCAAGAAATGAATTCCAAGCATTAACAAGAATTAATTAGCATGCATCACTAATCATGTTATCATGTAAATAAAAGTGTACAAAAAGCAACATGATTATGCAAACAATTCCATAATCGATAAAATCTTGCATCAAAAGTTTGCATACATGCCTCAACTAGAGGCTAAATAGCTCATAAAACATCAAGAAATATCAAGTATATCAAGCCATGGAAGTTAAATGAGGAAAGAAAACCAAACAAGCATGAAAAAGCACAAAAAATAGCTTCTGCAACAGTGTTAATCTATTAACCATTTTTGCCTTGCAAATGGTTAATCAATTAACCCTTTGAAAAAAACAGAATTTTCCTAAAATAGAGGTGTTAATCGATAAACACATTTTGCCTAGAAAATGGCTAATTGAGTAACCCTGTAGCAATGACAGATAAATAACTTTTCAAAAGCACTTCCAACAATTAGTCACTTATCCAATCATCCACATGTTATGACATGCAATTGTACACGGAAATTACATCAAGTAGCAACAATCAAGCATCAATTGAATCCATCAAACATCAAGATCAATAATCAAACAATTGAATGATCAAATCGCATCAAAAAGCTATTGTATCTACATCGTAAACATGCGAAAGTGATCGAAAACAGTAAATCGAGTGAGAATTACCAACCAATAAGGCGGAGGATTGTTTTGGTGATTGTTGTAAGTGAAATGTAGTGAGAATAAGCAAAGAAAACCCAGAGAATTCCAAGCTTGAGATCAAATAGTAGTGAAACCGATAAAAACACGATAAATGCTCCAAATATGAATTTGCACCAACAAGCTTGAGATGATTACTTGAATTGAAGTAGAAGCTACTGTAAATCCAGAAATCCAAGTAGAGATGTAGTGGAATGAAGGTTTAGATCAAGAGAATAACAATTTCGATGTGAAGATTGTTACACTCAAATGGCGAAAATTGAGCTTTTGTGTGTGGTTTGGTAAAGAAGATGAAGATGAATTGCATAAAATTTAGAGGAAATTGAGAGAGAAGAGTGAAACTGAGAGAGAATTGAGAGTGAAAAGTGAAAAATGGTTGAGAATGATTAAGCTCCCAAATGAAAATGTGAAGGTCTGCTTAAATTGAATCTAGCTTTGGAGTAGGTTATGTTTGGAGTTTGCTTTGGAGCTAGCTTTAGAGTTAGTTACATCTAACTCACTGAGTCAGAAATTGACTCGGTTAGTGAAGGTAGGAAACACTTAGAAGAAGGGGTTGAATAAAGGGTTTTCAAAAACAATTATGACAATAGAAAATAACAAGTTATTTTTATCCTGGTTCGTTTGAACTCAAACTACTCTAGTCCACCCGGCCAAGGTGATTTCGCCTCTCTTAAACGAGGAATTAATCCACTAAATCAAAACTTTATTACAGTGATATCCACTAAGACAACTGTCTTAGTCTTCTCAAGAATCCTGACCACAACTTGGTATCTTAAGGAACTTTTTACAAGAGTAAATTACAAATGTGTTTAAGGTGCTTCTAAAAAGCTATTATCACAACTATGATTTTTACACACAATGAAGAACAGATAAAACTTAGTGTTTTATGAAGAAAGTTGTTTGAATTTTTTCTTTGATTGCTTCTTTGAATTCTTTCTTTCAAAAATCTTGTAGCAAAATCTTGTAGCAAATTGTTGTGGCAAATGGTTGTTATTGAAGTGTTGATGAAGACTTCTTTATATACACCACTTTCTCAATAGTGTGTAGAAGAAAGTATTGTAGGATGTAGACAGGAAGGACAAATACTTTTCGTCTTGATTTGACATTCCCTTTTTTCCTGAAATCCTGTGTCATGCACGAATGAAAAATAGTACCGTTGGTAGACCTTGGGTTTAGCAACGTCTCTTTCTTTGAACACTTCTTTTTCTAATGAACAGATATGAAAATAATCTTTCATCAGATCCTCTGATGTTGTTCCTTGTTCTTCTTATCAGAGTCACTCTTTCAGAGTCTTGCAACAAAGTGCTTAGCATGAATGATCAGAGTTGACTAGATTCAGAGCCTCTGTTCTTGCAGCATTTAGTTTTCAGAGTCTTCTGAATATTCTGTCTTTATACTCTGCACTCAGAGTCTTCTGTAGGAAGTGCTTCAGAGTCTTCTGCTTCAGAGTCTTCTGCTTCAGAGTCTTCTTCAGCAAGCGCTTCAGAGTTTTCTTCAGCAAGTGCTTCAGAGTCTTCTGTAGCGTTTCAGAGTCTTCTGTAGTTGCACTTCCTACGCTCATATTTTAGCGCTATATTGTTCAGAGCTTTCCTTTAAATCATGTTCAGAGGAATTCTTTGTCTTCAGATGAATATTTTATTTGATATCTGAAACAAAAACACTTGAACAAAATTAGAGTATATATTTTCTTATACAAAATTTCATTAATGTTATCATCAAAACATTGAGATATATATAGAACCAATATGTGTTCTAACAATCTCCCCCTTTTTTATGATGACAAAAACTATACGAAATTTTTTTCAAAGCATGGAAAAAATTTATCTCCCCCTGAGATTATGAATCTCCCCCTGAAATGAATACTTAGAGAAAAATAAATACTTCCCTTTCAGCATTAGTATTCTTTCAAGAGTCAGAGTTTAGCTTTGTAGACTTTCTCAAAGTTTGTTTAGACTTACTTCTAAGGATTTTATCAGATGAGAAGTTTTAGCTCTGAAACACTTAATTCAACATTAGTTATATTATATCATGTATGAGTTACCATTTCGTATCTGTTTATATGAATAATCAAAATTTCCATTTTCTCCCCCTTTTTGTCATATCAAAAAGTGATTTAAAAAAAAAATCATTTAAGAAAAAAAATATCAGAGCAAGAAAACAAGTATAACAGATAATCATACAAAAGCAACCAGATGTACTCATTCAGAAGAGAACAAAAACAAGTAAAAAACAAAGATGTGCACGGACAAGAAAAACAACTAGGAGGGACGAGAGGCTATAATCTTTAGAAGCTCAGTTATCTCAAAAGTTTGTACTTCCTACTTCGCCATCCAAGTATTTATCTCAGAAGTAGATTCATCTTGCTTAGACATCCAAGTCTTGATCTCTTTTGTTGTCTTCGCTTGCTTGACCATCCAGGTTTTAATCTCAGAAGTTGCAACCTCTTGCTGAGCAAGCTTTTCCTTCACGTCCTCAAAAACTTTAACTTCTTTAGAGTCTGTCTTCAAAACTGTTGATTCTGGAATGACCACTGAAGCAGATGCTAGCTCTAAATCCATATCAGAAGGCTCTAAATCCTCTTGCAACAGTTTCTACAGATGCTGAACTTACAACCTTTGTAGGTGTGTTTTCTAGAAACTGAGTAGGAGTTCTGCTTACACCCAGAAGAGAAAATTTTACAGCTTCAGAAAAATTCTCTTGAGCATCTGCAGAGCAAACAACTTGAAGATTCTCAACCATAGAGTTGAACCTTCTTTTGAAAGTAGTCCAAAATACTTCAGAATCACGAGGATTTACTCTATTTAGGCATCTTTTCCTAGCAACAGACAACCACATCTGCATTTCTGTTTCGAAACCATATAATAGTTTCCCAACATCTGATCTAGGTGTGAGTTTAAGGAGAGCCTCTAAGAAGGTTTCCTTAGGGTTAACAGAAGGTGATGGTTCAGAAGATGAGAGTTGTTCTGAGGAAAGAGGAGGTAGGGGAGTAAGAATGGTAAGGGAAGTAGGAATGGGAATTGGAGTAGGAAAGGGAATTGGAGTAGGAATATCATCAGGATGGTTTGGGGTGTTATGTATTGGTGAGGAAGCATCTGATAGGTCAGAGTAAGATAAATCAGAGGAATCTGACGAGTCAGATGATCCAGATGATATAGGGTGTACTGTCATGAGAGGTTGTATGTCAAGGATGTCATGATTAGAGTCAGAGGGATTAGGATCAGAATGGGTTGGTTCAGAGGAGTTTGGTTCATTTGGTTGTGGTTCAGAGGGTTGAGGTTCAGATATATGTGGTTCAGAAGTTTGTGGTTCAGAGGGTTGTGGTTGAGGTTCAGAGTCATGAACATGTTCAGAAGAAATATGTTCAGAAGAAATATGTTTAGAAGTAGTATGAGGAGGATAAGGAGTGGGAATTGGGTCATAGGGAGGAGGAGAGGGTTCATATGCAGGAATTTCTATTATAGTTTCTAGAACAGGAATAGCAGAAGTGTTACCTGATTTCTTAAGACGCTTAGCCTTCACAGAAGAACCATCTTCAGAGGCTTTCCTTTTGGGGCGAGCAGAATCTTCTTCTGAAACGTTTCTCTTCTTCCTTCTCTTCTTCTCAATTATTTCTGGAGCAGGTTCAGATGCTCTCTTTATCAAATCTGCTGGTATGGGAGTTCCATCTGCCAGACATGATTCAATATAGTAGAGCAGAGCTTCTCTGGGATCCTCAACGGTGAATAATGGAAAGTCCTCCACTGGAACTCTTCTTCTGTGCACAGCAGCAGAGTCAATCTTGACTGGTTCAGATTGAAGTTCCTCTACAGCCTCATCCTTTGCAAACTTTTCCCATCCAGAGGCTTTCCCAGAGTGGTTTCCAATTCTTCTGTCTGACTTTCCTCTGTCAGATGTGCAACTAATCCATTTTCTGTAAGTATGTGAGAAATCAATCTTCCCATTGGGATCCAATTTATGATCTTCTGATGCTTTGTTCTGATCTCTTCTCTGGACATTTTAACGTGGTTCCACAGATGATTAAATAAAAAGTGTGGCAGATCCACCTTGATGTTCTTTCCCAAGTAGTACAGAAAGTATAGTTGTTCTGCATTGATGTAATCTGGAGAGTTGGTTGATTTTCTGTGATGAATACATCCCAGAAAGATTTTTGCCCATATTTTATAATGTGTCTTCAAATCCTTGATCTTGCTAGAAGACAACCCAGAAGTGAAGACTTCTTTGTAGACTTCATCCATGTCTACCCTTCCTGCAGAAAGATGTGAAACACCATCCATTTCTTCATACCCAATCAACTTTCTAATCAAATCCTCAGTGATGATGATTTCCTTAGCAAAAACAGATGAAATTATGAACTTGGGGCAAACCTTTGCATGAATCCAGAATTCTTTAACCAAGTGATGATAAACTGGACCAAACAGTCTATCAAAACACTTTACCCAGCCTTGAGACGATACAGTAGAACGAAGATCAAAATCGTTCTTCACCATGCATTCAAAGTTCACCATGAACTCACAAAGAACTTCTAGGTCATCCACTGGTGTTAGAAGGGTTCGTTCTGGTGCTTTGTAGGTTTCATTTCTCTTTCCAGATGATGATGCTCCAACCATTGTTGATTCTAATTTTTGAGATGAAGAAGATGAAGTTGCCATTGACGAACTTTTGAGAATAACTGATCTTTTTTTAGATTTAGCAGAGAAGAAATGAAAACAATGAAGAAGGCCAAAATGCATAAAATTTGAGAGAGAGTGAAAGTGTGAAATCGTGTGAGAGTGTGGAATATATAGAGAAATAAAATTAGGGCACAAACAAACACAACCAACACTTACCAGTTAATCACATTTAATTAAAAAATAAAATGATTTCAGCATTTAATGAGATTTGACAAAAGTGGGGGAAAACGAGAAATGTAATCATTCAAACAATACCTCAAATGGCGTCTCACTTTGTACACTCCACCTTTTCAGATTTCATGTGACACGTGTTTGATGTTGTTTTGCCTCTGAAGCTCTTTAGAATATGAAACGTTAAACAACGCTCAGATCTTCTGAGGCATGTTAGTACAGAGTTTCACAAAAAAAATAATATAACAAATGAAATTACAGATGCAACACTTAAGAGTATAGAAATTAATCATTTTTCATCTAAATAAATTTGCTTCAGAATAATACTTTTATTCTGGACAAAAATCCATACTAATATTCTTCAGAATAAATTTAAACCTATCTTCAGCAAGGGGTTTTGTAAAGATATCCGCCCATTGATGGTCTGTATCAACAAAATTTAAGCTTAAAATTCCCTTCTAAATATAGTATCTGATGAAATGATGCTTAATTTCTATATGCTTTGCCTTAGAATGTAAAATAGGGGTTTTAGAGAGGCAAATAGCAGAAGTGTTATCACAGAAGATAGAAATGTTACTCTCATATATCTGATAATCTTCTAGCTGACTTTTCATCCAGAGCATTTGTGTACTACAACCAGCAACAACAATATATTCTGCTTCTGTGGTTGAGAGTGTTATTGTGGGTTGCTTCTTGCTGTACCATGAGATTAGATTGCCTCCCAGAAACTGACAGCTTCCATAAGTACTTTTACGTTCAACTCTGTCTCCAGCATAATCAGCATCACATAATCCAACTAATTTAAAATCATCAGATCTTCTGTAACACAAACCCACATTAGTAGTACCTTTCAGATACCTCAGAATTCTCTTCACAACTGTTAAGTGAGATTCTCTAGGATCTGATTGGAATCTAGCACACAGACAAACACTGAAAATAATATCGGGCCTAGAAGCAGTCAAGTACAGAAGAGAACAAATCACACCTCTGTAGAGCTTCTGATCTACCTTTTTACTTACCTCTTCTTTTCTCAGAGTGCTTGTTGGATGCATTGGAGTCTTGGCTGACTTGCTTTCTGTCATGTTGAACTTCTTCAGAAGCTCCTTCACAGACTTTGTCCGATGTATGTAAGTTCCTTCTGAAGTTTGGTTGACTTGAATTCCCAGAAAGAATCTGAGTTCTCCCATCATGCTCATTTCAAATTTTTCCTGCATAGATTGAGCAAACTACCTTCCAAGCGTAATATTTGTTGTTCCAAAAATAATGTCATCTACCTAAATCTGACAGATTAAAGTGTCTTTCTTAATTGATTTATGAAAGAGAGTTGTATCAATCTTCCCTCTAATAAAATTATTTTCCAAAAGAAAATTACTCAACCTCTCATACCAAGCTCTAGGAGCTTGTTTTAAGCCATAGAGTGATTTCTTTAGTTTAAAAACATGTTCTGGAAAATTTTCATTTTCAAAACCAGGGGGTTGATGAACATAGACTTCTTCTTCAATTAAGCAATTTAAGAAAGCACTTTTAACATCCATATGATACAGAGTGATGTTATTTTGTGCAACAAAAGAAATAAGTAAACAAATATATTCTAACCTTGCCACAAGAGCATATGTCTCTATGTAATCTATACCTTCTTGCTGACTATAGCCTTGAGCAACCGGTCTTGCTTTGTTTCTGGTGACTTCTCCTTGTTCATTCAGCTTGTTTCTGTAAACCCATTTTGTTCCAATGATATTGAATCCTTTTGGTCTTGGAACCAGATCCCAAACATCATTCCTTGTGAATTGATTAAGCTCCTCTTGCATAGCAAGTATCCAATCATTTTCTTGCAGAGCTTCATCCACAAAGGTAGGTTCAATGAGTGACACTAAACCAAAAAATGATGTTCCAGATGATTTTAGAAAGGATCTTGTTCTGATGGGATCATCCTTCTTTCCAATAATCATTTCCTCTGGGTGGGAAGCTTTAATTCTGGAGGATCCTTTCAGAGGGGTTTCTTCAGAAATGGTTAAATTGTCCAGCTGAGCAGCTAAGGAGTAGCATCTGGAGTAGCTTCTGGTTCTTTTGCTTTAACTTTATCTGCCTCTGATTCTTCAGAGTCTGAGAGAAGGACTTCTCTATCTGCAGAAATTTCAAACTGCTTTGGCTTTTGATTGCCAAGCTTATCATCAAATCTGACATGAATTGATTCCTCCACAATCTGTGTCTCAGTATGTATACTTTGTAGCCTTTAGAGCATTCAGAATAACCAAGAATAAAACACTTATGTGCTTTAGAGTCAAACTTGTTCAGATTATCCTTAGTATTCAAAATAAAAGAAACACATCTAAAAGGATGGAAATAAGAAATGTTAGGCTTTCTATTCCTCCACAATTCATAAGGAGTCTTCTCCAAAAGAGGTCTTACAGACACTATGTTCTGAATATAACATGTTGTATTAATTGCCTCTGCCCAAAAATGTTTTGCCATATTAGTCTCATTGATCATGGTTCTGGCCATTTCTTGCAATGTTCTATTCTTTTGTTCTACAACTCCATTCTGTTGAGGAGTTCTATGACAAGAGAAATCATGTGCAATGCCATTTTCTTTAAAATATTTTTCAAAATATTTATTTTCAAATTCTCCACCATGATCACTTCTGACTTTGATAATACTCAAATTCTTTTCATTTTGAATTTGGTTGCAGAAGTCAAAGAATACAGAATGTGACTCATCCTTGTGTTTCAGGAATTTTACCCATGTCCATCTGCTGTAGTCATCAACAATGAGTAATCCATACTTCTTGCCTCTGATGGATGCAGTTTGCACTGGTCCAAACAGATCAATATGAAGTAGCTCTAATGGTCTAGAGGTAGAAATAACATTTTTAGATTTGAAAGAAGATTTTGAAAATTTTCCTTTCTGACATGCTTCACAAAGAGCATCTGAGTTGAACTTCAACTTAGGAGGTCCTCTGACCAGATTGAGCTTGTTAATCTGAGATATATGTCTCATGCTAACATGACCTAATCTTCTATGCCAGACTCATCGCTCATCATTAACAGACATAAGGCATTTAACATTTTGATTTTTTGGTTCTGAAAGATTTATCTTATAAATGTTTTTCTTCCTTTTCCCATAAAGAGGATTGAACCATATTTTTGACTAACAACTTTACAACATTTTTGATTAAAGATTATATCATAACCATTGTCACTTAATTGACTTATGAGCAATAGATTATGTGTTGATCCTTCAACAAGCAGAACATTAGAGATAGATGGGAGGTTACCATTACCAATTGTTCCAGAGCCAATGATTTTTCCATTTTGGTTTCCTCCAAACTTCACATCCCCTCAAGATCTAAGTTCCAGGATTTGGAACATAGACCTTCTTCCCGTCATGTGTCGTGAGCAGCCAGAGTCCAGGTACCATGATTGGTGTCTTGACTTTGCTGCTAAGGACATCTGCAACATATATTATTTTATCCTTTGGTACCCATATCTTTTTGGGTCCTCTGGGGTTAGTTGGTCTGAAGTTCTGCCTGAACTTCTTTTCCTTAAAAACGTTTCTATTTAGATGAGGTTTTGGTTTAATAAAGCTTTTAGTAATCTGATCTGTGCGTGTGTGCTCTATGTCATTTAGGTGACCATATTTAAAATGAGTGTACAGAGGAGTGTAGTTAATGATCAACTTATCAACAGGTTTTGGATTTAAATCCTTCCCAGAGGGTGATTCATATCCAACTCCTTTTCTGTTATTCCTGCTAACACCATAGATCATGGAAGCCATTTTACTTCTATTTAGGCCTCTGGACAGAAATTTCTGAAAACTATAGTCATACTCTTCTAAAATGTTTTTGGAGCAAGACGTAGTATCTGAATTAGATTTTTATTGAACTTTTTCTAACTCAGTTTTTATTTGAAAATTATTTGCTTTAAGCTCAATAATTTCTGAATTCATCTGATCAGTCTCAGATGCAAGATAGCTCTTAAGCTTCTTGTATTTGAGTCTGATTTTAATATAGTTTTCAACCATATCTGATAGGCTTTCAACTAGCTCAGCTCTGGTAAGTTCAGAGAATACCTCTTCTGAATCTGATCCAGATTAAGATGTTTCTTCATTGTCTTCTATGTCAGCCATCAGTGCAACATTTGCACATTTGTCTTATGACTCTGATGAGGCCTCAGAGTCATCTGAGTCATCCCATGTGGCCATCAGGACTTTCTTCTTTTTCTCAAACTTCTTTATGGGTTTCTCCTTCTGAAGTTTGTGACATTCACTTTTGTAGTGTTCTGGCTCCTTACACTCAAAGCACATAATTTCTTTCTTGCCAGGCCTTTTGTGCCTAGAAGATTCTCCACGTTGCTCTGGTCTTTTGAAGTTTCTGAACTTCTTTTTCTTATGCTTCCAGAGTTGATTTATCCTTCTGGAAAACAGAGACAGTTCATCTTCATTTGAAGAAGATTCTCCAAAGCTTTCTTCAAGTACCTGAAAAGCTTTCGTGTCATATTTTTTATTAGATTTCAAAGCAATAAACTTACATTTCTTCTGAGGCTCGTCTTCTTCCAGCTCTATCTCATGACTCCTTAAGGAACTTATGAGTTCCTCCAGAGTGATCTTGTTGAGATCCTTTGATAGCTTCAGCGCTGTGACCATGGGTCTCCACTTCTTTGGCAGACTTATGATGATCTTCTTCACATGATCAGAAGTGGAGTATCCTTTGTCAAGGACCTTCAAACCAACTGTCAGAATCTGGAATCTTGAAAACATGGTTTCCACAGATTCTTCATCGTCCATCTTGAAGGCTTCATACTTCTGGATAAGCGCAAGAGCCTTTGTCTCCTTCACTTGAGAGTTTCCTTCATATGTCATCTTTAATGACTCAAACATGTCAAATGTTGTTTCTCTATTTGTTATTTTCTCATACTCAGTATGAGATATAGCATTTAACAGAATGGTTCTAGCTTTGTGATGATTTCTGAAGTCTCTCTTTTGTTGATCAATCATTGACTTTCTATCAATCTTTTTGCCCTCACCATCAGTGGGGTGAATGTATCCATCAATGACCAAATCACATAGATCAGCATCATAGCCTAGAAAGAAACTTTCTATTCTATCCTTCCAATAATCAAATTTTTCTCCATCAAACATTGGAGGCTTTGTGCTGATTCTATCTTTATCGTCATATTTGTTGTATGAAGTTGAAGTTGAAGCTTCAGCCATAATATCAAAAATAATAGATCAAGATTTTTCCCAACTGGATCTTTCTCTGTCACTGTTAAGTGATAGCACTTTCAAAGTTGGAGCTCTGATACCAACTGAAGGTAGGAAAACACTTAGAAGGGGGGGGGGGTTGAATAAGGGGTTTTCAAAAACAATTATGACAATAGAAAATAACAAGTTATTTTTATCCTGGTTCGTTTGAACTTAAACTACTCCAGTCCACCCGACCAAGGTGATTTCGCCTCTCTCAAACGAGGACTTAATACACTAAATCAAAACTTGATTACAGTGATATCCACTAAGACAACTGTCTTAGTCTTCTCAAGAATCCTGACCACAACTTGGTCTCTCAAGGAACTTTTTACAAGAGTAAATTACAAATGTGTTTATGGTGCTTCTAAAAAGCTATTATCACAATTGTGATTTTTACACACAATGAAGAACAGATAAAACTTAGTGTTTTATGAAGAAATTTGTTTGAATGTTTTCTTTGATTGCTTCTTTGAATTCTTTCTTTCAAAAATCTTGTATCAAAATATTGTAGCAAATTGTTGTGGCAAATTGTTGTTATTGAAGTGTTGATGAAGACTTCTTTATATACACCACTTTCTCAATAGTATGTAGAAGAAAGTATTGTAGGATGTAGACAGGAAGAACAAATACTTTTCGTCTTGATTTGACATTCCCTTTTTGCCTGAAATCCCGTGTCATGCACGAATGAGAAATAGTACCGTTGGTAGACCTTGGGTTTAGCAACGTCTCTTTCTTTGAACACTTCTTTTTCAAATGAACAGATATGAAAATAATCTTTCATCAGATCCTCTGATGTTGTTCCTTGTTCTTCTTATTAGAGTCACTCTTTCAGAGGCTTGCAGCAAAGTGCTTAGCATGAATGATCAGAGTTGACTAGATTCAAAGCCTCTGTTCTTGCAGCGTTTAGTTCTGAGTGTCTTCTGAATATTTTGTCTTTATACTCTGCGCTCAGAGTCTTCTTCAACAAGCGCTTCAGAGTTTTCTTCAGCAATCGCTTCAGAGTCTTCTGTAGCATTTCAGAGTCTTCTGCAGTTGCACTTCCTACGCTCAGAGTTTAGTGCTATATTGTTCAGAGCTTTTCTTTAAATCATGTTCATAGGAATTCTTTGTCTTCAGATGAATATTTTATTTGATATTTGAAACAAAAACACTTGAACAAAATTAGAGTATATATTTTCTTATACAAAATTTCATTAATGTTATCATCAAAACATTGAGATATATATAGAACCAATCTGTGTTCTAACAGTTAGTTATTTGTTAACTTGGTGGTAGCATCCCAATGCAAGTCCAAAATCCAATGGTTCACATGCTTGGTAACAAATGTGTATGGTGGTCTTGATTGGAAATAAAGTATTCTAGAAAATGCAAGTGGATTCTTGAAGTGTCTTGAAGTGTATAGAATATTCCACATGACACTAGAACCAAGTAGACCAAAACAATGAGGAGAGAGATAATGTAGTGTTGAAAAACTGCCGAAAATCTGCAAAATTACAGCTGTTAATCGATTAATCCATTTTGCCTTCAAAATGGTTAATTGATTAACAGCTGTTCAAAAGCTAAAAAATGGCGATGTAACAAGGGGTTAATGGGGTCCCTAGAGGCTATGGTCGAAGAAGATCATTGGCCATCAACCTTTGCTTTTTCATCAATCTTAAGTTTTTCACTAGTCCTAGGTCTTTGACCACTAACTATAGGTTTATAGCGATGGTAGCTAGGAAAGAATTCCTTAACTTTAAGAGTATCAGCCGTAAGGTCAGGAAGAGGACCTAGCATAGTGTTTACCTTACCAGAAACAAGAATGGGAATGAGTACCGGAGACTGGTATATCCTGCATTTTTCTTCTTCGTGAGGTGGCTCAGGAATATATTGTTGGTTTCCTACTGCATTAGGAATATTGTCAACTAGAGCAAGCTCTCCAGATTTCTTGGATTCCTTAGTGTGTTTGCTGGTGTCCTTGGAAGTTTTGGTTGAAGAAGCCACTGTTGGGTTGAGTTTGCAGAAATAAGATTTGAAAAGATGAAGATTTGAGAAAAGTGCGCTTAAGAAGGTTCAGAGGGTGAAAAGTGTGAAAGTGGTGTTTTTCACTATTTTATAGGTGAATGAAGTAGAGCGGTTACTATACAACATTAATGGTGATAAAAATTATGGGATGTGTGTCATGTGAGAGTTGTGTGATGAGAAGGTAGCAGTTAAAACCTGACCCACAATCTCCAAGGGACTAGATGTGTGATGATTGAAAAGATTCAGCATGGGTTTGAGGATACATTTTGGGGAAAGTTGTCATGATGATGATGACGTCATAGCAGACCAAAGGTTTTTGGTGTCGAATATGGAAATTCAAAAAATTCCCTTTTCTCCATTTCATTTGAAAATGACATTTTTAAGGGGTAATTTGTTGGCTGGGAATTTCGACGCCAAGTTTTCATTTGAGATATTAAGTAAAAATCAAGTTTTCTTGAGTTTTTGCAAACTTCGACAAGAGCTTGTGAGAAGCATAGTCGAAGTAATCTCCATGTAGGGGATGCCTGTAAAACTTAGAAATGTTTTTCTAAGTTTAGAAAGTCACTTCGACGAGGCTGTTTTGAAGCCTCTTTTCGTCAGAAGATTTGAATTTCAAGATATGGATAGATAACTGTCTTTTGTCCATATTTGTTTCTCAGGAGATACGCGTGCAAACTATGGAGAAATGAAAGCATGCAGGGTGAAACGTGTCAGTTTTTAGAGAAATTCCCGTTGAAGATAGTTATTTCAACTTATTATAAATAGGATTCTTAGTTTTAGGATTTCTGTGTGTTCAATTGTTATACTATACTCAAAATTTACTCAAAGTAACCAAGTCAAAGTAAGAAAAGAGTTACTTTCAATAGAAATTTACTTTCATTTTACCAATTGTTATTTACTTCACTTTTTACTTTGAAGTTTTTTTCATCATTGCATTTCCTTTATCAACTTTTATAAAGTTTAATCTTTTCAACAACAATCAAAATGATCTGTTTATACAAATGAATGATGTCGAAGTGTTCATCTATTTTCCAGAAATACATTAATACAATAACTATATCCTTAATCCTAGAAGTAAACCAAAATTTTGAAAGACCAGCGGTTGTTTACCAATTTTCATGGTAAACACACGTACAATGTAAAAACTGTCTCCATTATTCTTCAATTCCCTTTATAAAATCTCTCAACTATAGTTTACCTCATTTACCCTCACTCATCCTCATATAATTATCATCATGTCCTTCAAATCTCTACACATCCAATATTCCATTTTAATCGATTTCATTATATTATTATTAATATTATTATTGATCACATCTAATTAAAATAATAATAATAATTTACAACAATTATTTAACTAAATTAATATCCATCTAATATTAAATAATTAAATAATTATCACTAATATATTTTAATTAGTTTTACTTCTCACTCCACCAATCTCTACTCAAATGCTCACACACTTTTCAACCTTCAAGGTCTAGTCTTAAGGTTACTACTCCACACCAAAGGTATCCCAAACACAACAAAACACACCTAATCACATTTATATACACAAATTCACATAATTAAATTACGAAAAATAATTTAAAATAAAACGGGGCGTTACAACTCTCCCCCACTTAGAATATTTTTGTCATAGAAAATTACCTGACGCAAATAACTCAGGATACGACTCTCGCATCTTGCTCTCAATTCCCAAGTTACATTTTCTCCGGCAGCACCTCTCCGCATGACCTTCACGAGAGCAATTTTGTTACCTCGCAATTGTTTCACCTCGTGACCATCAATTCTCACAGGTAAGGCATCCACAGTAAGGTTATCCCTTACTTCCAAATCTTCCATTGGAATCACATGTGACGGGTATGAAATGTATTTTCGCAACTGCAAAACATGAAATACATCATGCAAATTGGACAAACTCGGTGGTAACACCACTCTATAAGCAACAGCTCATACCCGCCTGGATATCTGGTATGGACCAATGAACCAAGAAGTGAGCTTCTTTGGCTTCAAGGCACGTCCAACACCGGTCACTGGATTGACTCTAAAGAATACATGATCCCCTTCCTAGAACTCAAGATCCTTTCTCCTCTTGTCATGATAGCTTTTTTGTCTACTCTGAGAAGCTTTCATTTGTTCTCGAATTAGTTTGACTTTCTTCGTAGTTTATTGGACTAATTCAGGTCCAAGCACCACACTTTCACCAGATTCATGTTAACACAAAAGCGTCCAGCATATCCGACTATACAATACTTCAAAAGGTGACAGTCCAATACTAGAATGAAAACTGTTATTGTAAGTGAATCCAATCAACGACAAGTGAATATCCCAATATCTTCCTTGGTCCAACACACATGCCCTCGGCCAATCCTCCAAAGACTGGATAATCCTCTTTGTCTGGCCGTCTTTCTATGGATGATATGCAGAACTCAACCTCAGCTTAGTACCCAAGGCATTATGCAAACTTGTCTAAAACCTTAAGGTAAGTCTCATATTTCTATCTGACACAATGCTCAAAGGTATCCCCATGCAACTTCACAATTTCCTCAATGTACGTCTCAACTACCTTCAACATAGAATGATTAATCTTCATCGGCAAGAAATGAGCTAACTTAGTCAATCTAACCACAATCACCCAAATCGAATCATTCCCCTTCGCAGTCTTTGGCAAACCCGACACAAAATCCATGGAAATACTATCCCATTTCCATCCTGGGATGTTCAACGGTTGCATCAGACCTAAAGGATTCTGATGTTCAATCTTTGACTTCTGACCAGTTAAACACACATAAATAAATTCAGCAATTTCCTCTTTCATATGGTCCATCAAAATAATTCCTTCAATTCTTGATACATCTTTGTCACACCGGAATGAATACTCAACCTACAACAATGTCCTTTTTCAAGAATACTCTTCTTAATTTCTAGAACATTTGGGATACATACTCTATCTCTAAACCTCATCACACCTTCTTATCAACTCAGAATTCACCTCCTTTACCTTGGTTAATCAAGGTCAACTGATCAACCAATCCCAAATCAGATTTTCTAACCTCCTTTGATTCCTTCAAGAATACCACTAGTCAGTTTCAACATCCCCAACTTCACACTGTTAGAAGTCTCTTCACACACCAAACTCATGCCTCTGAATTGCTCGATCAATTCCAACTCTCTCACCATAAGCATCGACATAAGAAAAGACTTCCTACTCAAAGCATCAACTACAACATTAGCTTTACCAGGATGATAACTCAAATTAAAATCATAATGTTTCAGAGGCCCGAGCCACCTCCTCTATCTCGTATTCAACTCTTTCTAATCGAATAAATACTTTAGACTCTTATGATCACTTAACACTTTAGAGCCAAAAAGGTAATGTTTCCAAATTTTCAACACGAACACTATATCTGCTAATTCTATGTCATGCGTAGGATAATTACTTTCATGAATTTTCAGTTGTCTAAAAGCATAAGCAACAACACGAGCATTCTACATCAGTGCTCCACCAAGACCCGTCTGCGACGCATTACAATATACTATAAAAGACCTACTCAGATTAGACAAACCAATACTGGAGTAGTCGTCAACTTCGTTTTTAATTCCATAAACTCTTATCACACGCAACATCTCACACATAAGCTTGACCCTTTCGAGTCAACCGAGTCAAAGGTAATGCCAACTTAGAAAACCCTTAATAAACCTGCTAAAACAACCAGCCAAACCAAGAAAACTTTGAATCTCAGTAGCCGACTTTGGAGTTTCCCATTGCAACACAACATCAACTTTAGGAGGATCCACAAAATTCCACCACTGGATATCATATGGCCAAGGAAACTCACTTCCTTCAATCAAACTCACATTTTGACAGTTTTTCGTACAACTTCTCCTCTTTCAACACTTGCAACACAATTTGCAAATGCTCATCATGCTCTCCTTCTGATTTAGATCAGATCAGAATATCATCAATGAATACCACGATAAACTTATCCAAATAATCATAAAAAATATTATTCATATACTCCATGAACACACCAGGTGCATTGGAGACGCCAAACAACATTCACCAAGTACTCATAGTGTCCATACCGAGTCCTGAAAGCCGCCTTATGAATATTATCTGGTTTAACACGAATCTGATGATAATTAGTGCTCAAGTCTATCTTGCTGAAAACACAGTAACCAATCAACTGGTCTGTCATGTCATCAATTCTCGGAAGTGGATACTTATTCTTGATAGTCACCTTATTCAATGGTCTGTAATCAACACACAACCTCATACTCCCATCTCTCTTCTTAACCAACAGCACAGATGCATCCCATGAAGAAGCACTTGGTTGAACAAACCCCTTCTCAAGTAATTCTTCCAACTATTTCTTCAATTCACACGACTCCAAAGCATACATTTTGTATGGAGACATTGACATCAGAATTGTATCAAGTACTAGGTCGTTAGCAGATTCCACTTCATGCTATGGCGGTAATTTACTTATGTCGTCTAGAAATACATCTGGAAATTCACAGAAAACAGGTAATTCAACGCTTTTAACTTCATGATCAACTTACAACGATGCAAATATTACAAACATCAAGGTTTCATCTTCTAAAAGTTCATCCACTTGTTTAGCATACAACAACATTAACTCTCTACTATCACCAACCCATATCCACACTCTGGAGGCAAGTCACAAATATCTTCAGGAAAGACATCAGGAATTACACACCACTAACATATCTCTAGTCGTCACCTTGCTCTCTAATCCTTGAGAAGAAACCATCAATAATACCTGATCGTTCTCCCTCAGAGACATCCCAACTTGGCTGATGGACAAGAAACTCAAATCTACCTCATCTTTAGATATAATAATCTGCACCGACTCATTAAAACAATTTGTAAGCACTTGGCTTATGTCCAAACCATTCACTATACACACCATCTAAACTGTCAAGATGCGTCCATTACATCTAACATGATTTCGTCTACTATTAACAAGAGATTAAGGGTGATCAACTCCTTAATCTGTCAATAGACAGCCGACAATAATGGTGGGGCATAAACCATCTTTACCAAACTATAGTAGTGTCTAACGACATACTAAGCCATCACTCCACACTAGAAGCATCTTGGAGAAGCACAAGCTTCTCCCCCACTTGTTTCATTCCCAACCTGAAAATGGAAAACAAAACAAGCATCAACATTGTTTTCACACACATATCGCATACTAGGGAGCAAGCATAATTAAACAATCTGGATGGAAGGAATGACCTGTTTTGATACCACTATTTAACACCCTAATTTCCCCCGCATGATTAAAATTAAAATCAGAGTAAAATAAAAACAAATCATGCAATTAGGATGCCACATCTAACATCAACCTGTTCATATATTTCGACATACAACACATATAGTAATTAAAGGCACCACATAAGTCTGAACTTCAATATTTTGTTAAGCAGCGGAAAACATTGGGACTGAATAGTTAAACTCTTCCAACATAATTATAATACATGTAACTATAACGGGATTATCAACAAGAGAGTTTCACATAACAATCCCCATCAATATAAATTTATCCAACCATGGAGGTATACATATATTTTCCTCCCAACATAAACAAAACAAGCGTAGACACCCTAGTGTTATATATCAGAGCAGACACCGACTCGACAAAAGCATAAAGGAGAGTATCCTCTTCGACTAACATCCACACCTTCACTGCGGATCATCTACGCGTTACCCACATGGAGGAAACATTCAAACAAAAGGTGTGAGATATCATGATAGTATGAAGGAAAGCATGATAAACAATATGTATTAGGTTAACATATGCAATATCACCAACATCATCAACCAGATTATCCAAGCATAAGAATAACACAACAACGATTCAACTAAATATCTCATATTAATCAACCAACGACATCATCCCTACTTATCCACCAACCAACATGGAATCACATGATAACAAATTCAATTAATCACAACATTACCACATATTAGCAACATAGCGACATAGTTAATATATAATGCAATGAGACTCACAACCTGACTCAATGGTTATGCATGTGGCACCAATTTTCGTGAACACTCAGGTTCGTCGTTCATATCCCCACCTCCTAGGATCAGAACCACTAATTGACCAATCACCTCCGAAATCAGCTACCGACCTAATCCACACAAAGGGATTTTAGGCTCACCAACCATAGACGATTGTCCACAAATGTACGCAATGCAACTATTTATGCATACAACCACTACAACATCATTGTGCTCAATAACCCACCACCATGGTTATTGTACACCTCCCAAATTGGCCAACAAGCATAACATATAGTTCATACAACATATATATCTTTTATGCAATCACAAACACTCAAATAATCACATTTAAAGTAATGCATTATATCACACCACATTATAACATAACCTCAATCACGTCGAACAATAAAATATCACTACTCATGTTAACAAGTGTATGCAATGTGACTATTTATTCATACAACGGCAACATCATCGTACACAATAATCCACCACCATGGTTACTGTACACCGTCCAAAGTGGCCAACAAGCATAAAATACATGTCATACAATACGGATATATATATATATATATATATATATATATATATATATATATATATATATATATATATATATATATATATATATATATATATATATATATATATATATATATATATATATATATATATATATATATATATATATATATATATATATATATATATATATATATATATATATATATATATATATATATATATATATATATATATATATATATATATATATATATATATATATATATATATATATATATATATATATATATATATATATATATATATATATATATATATATATATATATATATATTATGCAATCACATCAACATCATTAAAACATCCCAATATTACCGTCATTAACATCAGAACAATATCTTTGTAGCGACACTTAAGATTCGTCACTTACAACAAGACATCTTAGCGTACACAACAAGTAATAATCACATTCCTAAACATATAATACATATAAATACTGGGAAAAAGATTCACTTAATATACCATGTTTAAGCTTTCCAACACTTTAAACGGTTCGTCATTTGGATATACGGTTAAAACGTTATGATCGAAACCGTATTTAACATTTTGGCAAAAATCTGAGTGCATGTGTCGACGCATGGGGGTTTCAGGTTGACTTATGTGCTACAGAATTTAAGTTTGTTTTGCTTCTGGCCTGCATGTGTCGACGCATGGGTGTTTTAGGTTGACGCATATTGTTCCGATTGCTCAAAAATGACTTATAAAAAACACTTTCACACTAGTTTATCATGCTAGAACTTATGGTACGAAATTCTATCATCACAGGCCCAATTTTCTTCTATCTTAACATTCTAAAAATCAATTATTTTCTTGTTTTACTCATGGATTAACATCATACAATCATCAATCTTCTATCTATGATTCAAACCCTCATAACTCAACATTGGAGGAAAACATATAAACAACCAAAAAAAGAATTGTCACCCATATAGGCAAACGACATTCATCATATAAGATTATCGGAAACACACAACATTCACTATTTCACAACATTCATAACATTATCGGAAACACAACATTCATAACAATATCATCATCCACTATTTCACAACATTCATAACATTATCGGAAACACACAATTTATCAATTTAGAGAAATCAAAGTTTATAGCATAGAAGAACACAACAACCCACAATGTAAGAACCTAAACCCTTACCCACTATTCATCAAACTATCCCTTAGAATATCAGAACCCCACCCTTACCTTAGATTGATGGGGTTCTGATCTAACGAAGTTCATACTATTTTTCCTTTCTCTAACAAAGTTCTTCTCTCTTCCTTGCTCTAGCCTCCTTCAGCTTTTGTTCTCAATTTCATGTTGTTGTACCCCAAAATTTGACCAACCTCTTTTCTTAATCTTTGGCTTATGTTTCATTGCATCTTAGCATCTTGCATTTGCATAGCATGGTTCTTACATGAGATCAAGTGTTTGTATGTGTCATATCCAAGAAGAGAGCCATATTGACCACAAACTCAAGCAAAGGCATTGGTAGAGGTTGTTATGCGTTTGTTATCACCATGAAGATATCTGAGCTCCTAGAAAGGAGAGGTGTGCCACATCAGTATCAAGGAACCATCAGAGGGTTATCAAGGGGTCCATAAAGATTTATCATTGGTATAGGCTTGTTGAGTACCTCAGAGGTCATTGTGGAGTGGGAATGGTCACTCAATTCATCTGTACATTGCCTAGGCAAAAAGGGTGAATTAGGGTTCTGTACAGTAAAAGTTGAGGTTTCGACGGTTTAATCAGTCAATGTGTTGGATTGATTCTCCAAGAAACAAATCTCCACATCATCAAAGATACTCCATTGGGTCAAGTATGAATCCAATTTGAGGTTGTCACCCAAAGATTAAAGACAGTGCAGTTCAGGATTCCCGATTAGGGTCTCTAATTAGGAAAAGTCAATCGTAGTTTGACTTTTGATTTAAAAGTTGTTCCAATGATGGAATTATGGTCCATGAAGCTCATATGGCTTAGTGAAGTCCACTCAAGAAGTTTCAAGGCCTCAGAAGACCCAGGACATCAACAATCGACTCGGTAGTCATCGATCGATCGTTTCGTTTACCAAAAAGTCAACTCCTTGACCATAAGGAATTTGACCTTCCTAATGGCATATTTAACTTATCCATGAATTTTCATGACCATTGGATCAAGGATTGGGGAGTAATTGGAAAAGTCGAGAATTAGGGTTTTGAAAGGGGCAAGACCATAACTTCTTAACCACACATCCAATTGAGTTGGTTCAAAGCTTATTGGAAAGGTCTTAACAATTCCTACAAAAGTCTCACATGGGTCCATGTGCAAAACATGAGTAGATTGGGAGTTATGATCAAAATCATTACAAGAGGGGAAAACACTTAGAAAATTTCTAAGTTTTCTTACCTTGCAAATCATGTTTTCAACCAACTTTGAAAGGATTTTTGACCTAGTTCCACTTGGAATATGAAGATCATGAAAACATGAAAGTTGTAGACCTCCATGAGGGCTTTCCAAAAAGTATAAGAACTCCTCCATAGCCCTTATGATTTGAGAGTTATGAATCTAGCAAGTTGGGGTTTCAACAATTGAATACACCATTTCAACTTTTCCACAAATTCACTTTTCAGCCACTTGGACCATTCTCAACCATTTGATCATGTTTTGATATGATAATTAGAGGGTTTTATGGTTATAAATGCATAATGAAGAAGGATTTGGTAGAGATTGCAAGTTGCAAGGCAAGTGGCATTATTTTATTCAAAACAAACAAGAAAGAGAAACTTTATGATGAGAAATCTGGCAGCTGCAACTCCCTACCCTCTAACCTCCCTTCAGTCACCTCCAGGCCCTTCATATCACTTGATTTATGCCTTGTATTGAGCCAAGGACTTGAATACACAGCTGTGTCAAATCTTGGACAGATTTTCCTTTCAAAATTTCCCTCCATGACCAAAATACCAAATCTGCCCCAATACCTCTCTTGGCCTATAAATAGAGGCTTCATTCCATTGTAAAATACACACCAGAGCTCTCTAAAAACCAGAAACTCATAGCTCTCACTTTTTCCCCTTTGCTTGAAAGTAAAGAAAGTCACAAAACCACCAAAAACTGCCTTGTGCAAATTTGATACCAGCACCTTCTCCAATCATCCAACCATCCTGAAAATTATCCACACAACCCATAAATCATGTTTAGAAGGTGTTGCAACCATTAAACCATCCAAAAACACCATAACTCAAAAATTCAACTTCTCACACCATGAACATTGAATTTCCTGCATAAACCAACAAAACTCACTACCTAGATCAGTTTGGATCACTTTGACACCTTGAACACCACATATTTCTGTTGTACCAAATGTCCAAGTCATTAAAAAGCAGCTGGAACATCACTTGTTAGAACTGTCATCAAAAATCATTTGGTGCATCAAAAGGAACTTCAAAGCTTGCTCAAAGGAGGGAGGGATATCTTGCTGCTAGCTGGCTGTGAGGAGTCTACAAGAGGTATGTGGTTTCAAACCCTACCATTGATATGCATCATGTGTTGAAATTGATTTATGCTTGCTTAAGAGTTGTAACTCTCATGTAAAAATATGATTGATTTTGTTTGACATACTTGCTGTCATGAGGTTGTGACCTGTTCATTTTAAGTATGTATTATTTTGACTGTTAGAGATATCAACATTGTTATGTATAAGATTGGAATGGTTCTGTTAAGAGTTATTTTTGGTTTGAGTTTGTTAACTCATGTTTGCTATCATAGAATGACAACTCTTATTTAAAGCATGTTTGATTGGATGTTGGCATTGTTATGTCAAAAGGTTGCATTTGTGCCTGCTTGAACTGGTATTTATGATGTAGATTGGTTATACTTGTTCTCATAAGTTTATAGCTATCATGTGAAGAAGTAGTGAACTAGTTGTTTGATCGCGACTTTCTATGTCTAATACAACCTAACTGCAAGTGCACAGTCTATCGCGTAGTAATAATAGATATCGATCCCACAGGGACTCGTAATCAAACTAGTGTTCTCGGGAGTTACTATGTTTAGCTAGGTAGATTATGTTTAAGGGAATAAGATTGTCACTAAAAGGGAACTAAGAATGCTACTTAGATTATAAGTGATTGAATCGATATGCAGTAATTGTGTTCTTCAGGGATTTGACAAGTTACTGGTGTATGAAATAATTTTCAAAGTTTATTTAAGCAGAAAATGGTGATTTGAAGACTCTCGCCTCACGATGGTTATTGACGCTAATCATAATTCTAAGGGCCAAACGTACACTTTCGTATCCCATTCGGGGTTAAAATTATTTTTTGGAAATCTCTAAGTTCTAATTCATTTTAAAGTGCTTTCGTTGTTATTAAAATGAACGACTAGTGTTTACTATCTGACCTTACCGCAGCTTTCGCTTGTTGGTTCGTATCTTAATTAATTTCCCACTTTCGTGGCAAAACTACTTTTAAATAAGTTCTCGCTTTCGCGACGAAGTTTATTCAGTAAATTAATTTTAAACAATTAGACCATAAATTACTTTTGAAAAGAAAGTTTTTCAACCAGTTGTTATCAAATCCCATTTGAATTATTACTACATATCGATTACTTAAATTTAGCTAGACATGGATTTGGGAAAGATAAAACATAAATAAAAGCAATAAATAATAATTTTCATTATAACAAAACTGGAAATACGATTGGAATAAGAAACCTGTAAATATTCCAATTGGCCTTTGGGCAGATCCTCCACAGATGTTGGCAGGATTCTGGTCTTTATGCCAATTTGATCGTACAATAAAAGTAGAAATTACAGAAGAATGAAATGGAATGCAGAAAAATTAAAGAGAAACAAATAAGAATATTAAACTGGAAAATATGCTCTGGAAATAAATTTGGCAGCACTTCGTTGTATGAATGCTGCTCCCCTTCTGAGGTCCCCTTCTTCCCCTTTTATAGAAGTGGAATTCTAACGGTTATCATTGAAGATGGTGGACTTTGAGGCAGATAAATCAGGGAGTAGTGGTCCACTCTGTGGGAATTGGGACTGCTTCTGTTACGTGAAATTGAAGTGGGGCGTTTTTGCCTGCATGACGGTCGTCACAAGGTGTGACGGTCGTCACCCGTGTGACGCTCGTCATGGAGCTGTGACGGTCGTCACATCAGCAAAAACAACCTTCTGCGCTTTTCATGATGTTTTCACTCTTTTTTCGTCCATATTTCATCTGAGATTGCTTCTTTTCTTCATGTTGCCTTGTTTAGACGTGATCGTTGAATACCTGCAAAACATCAGACAAATAACACGGAAGTAACCTGAAATCGGATCGAAAACGGTTAAACTTTAGTTGAATTATGCATCAAAATATATATACGATTTCGTGTTATCAAACTCCCCTAAGCTTGAATCTTTGCTTGTCCTCAAGTAAAACATGAAAAAGGTTGGCACGCACGAGGCAGCTTCTTCTTTCGCAGAGTTGGGAAAAACCGGGATTCTTGGTAGGAACAAGACGAGTATCATGACGACACTGGACTACAAGTCTTCGGAGGTCTCCTTTTTATGCAAATTGGTCCCAGTCATGCTACTGTAGCTTGGTGTCAAGGTTCTCGCGGCAAGTTCACCCTGTTTGTTCTAGCGCAATCACATTAAGCCCGTTGTCCGTACACTTTCATGGCAAGTCGACTTGTTAATGAATATGATCTCATTTATGTCTTTGATCTTCTTCATTGATCATAAGTTTATGTCATTGATTTTTCAATGAGTTTTCGTGCCGTTGGGCTAAATGCTCGGGTGAGGAGCACCTAGCTTAGAAGGAAACGCGTCTTATATTTTTGGGCTATCTAGCTTTCTTTTCATGATTTTTCATCTTTTTAGAGATCATACACTTATTTGCATCGGTCACTCGCTTAGAAGTGTTTTAGGATGGTGCTGACTGCTAGTATAAACTACTTGGGGCTGAGTTTGCGTAGACACTTGAGACTTTGGTACACGTAGGTAGTGAAACCGACTCGCATAAACCGGAGATCTAAGGCGTCAGGACGGTACTGGTTTTGTTAGAACTGTCGTTTCCTCGGAGTTTCAAAACTTGTTTTGAACTCGGGTGCATTCTCGTGGTGCTTTTGCTTTTGAGGAACGAACGAAAATTTTTGTTTACGTTGAATAATGTGGGGATGTTTGCGTAACGGAAAAAGGATATATAAACGAGCTTTATTTGCTAAAAATAGAAAATGTTTAAATAGAAATTACGAAATTCAAAGTACAGTGGGATGGAAATAACAGTGGAATGGAAATAAAGGCTCCGCTCCCACACTATCTCGATCAGTGTCCCCACTGATTTTGAAGCATGCGAGAGGGAGATACAACTGAAATGAAAGTACACATAAACTGGAAATATAGTAAACAAATAAGGAAGGATGGATGACTAATCACGTCCGCTGCCTCGGTCACGTCCACGCTGGCGTCCTCTGGCTCTGGCAAGGGCTACTCGGTCCTCATAACTCATGACTCCTGTGTGGTAGACGGTGTCCCGGAGTCCTTCGACCTGCAAAGTCAGATTCGCCAGGTTCTTAGTAATGGTAGCTTGGCCGGTTTGAAGTTGTTGTATTTGAGTCCGGTGCCAAGCTTCGAACTGGTCTGCTCGCTGATTCTGCTGCTACAGCATAGCGAGTATCTCGGCCTGCTGGTCAAGAGAGCGGCGGAGGTCCTCTTCTGTGTAGTCGGGCACTGGATGATGGCGGCGGCGACGAGAGGATGTACCTTCTGGAGGAGGAGGCTGCGATGCCTCCGGTTGCTCGGACCTGTCCAACTCAGCTTGGATTTCATCGTCAGAACCTTGGGTGTGGTCCTGAGTAGGAACAGCGGCAGCAGGAGGGGCAGTGAGGTCAAATAACCAGTTGGTACGATCCTCTGGGTGTGTCCGGGTGCGGGACGGAAGGATGATGCTTCAGACGATCTTGCCACGCACTACCGGATGGTACTTGCCGTCAGCTCTGGATCGGATAAGGTGGGAGGCTCTGCAGTGGTCGGTGTCAAGGAACACCGAGGGGATGGAATGGAGGTGCTGTAGGCGGTCGCCAAGGTTCAGCCCAAGTGCAATGGCAGTGACAATCCCGCCAAAGTAAAATGGCTTGGAGCCACGGTTGCAATTGGCCTGAATGTGAGCCAGCACGATGGAGCGGCATTGACAGGCTCGTTGTTGAAGATGCAATGGAGGAAGAAGAGCTCTTTCGAGTTCACCTTATGGTTGTTGTCTCTGGCGAAAATTGTGTTGCTCAATGCTCGGTGAAAGTACCTGATGGTCGGGTTATGGATATGCGTGGCGTGCAGAGAGTCCCAACCATCGGCATTGATGCCGGTCAACTGGTACCACAGCGCAAAAGCTTCGTGCTGGAACTGATCGGTGATGCGGCGATGAGCATTATCGCCTTGAGGTAGCTGTAAGATTGTGGCGATCTGGTTCTGGTTCACCTGGTAGTTTGTTCCGAACATCCGGAAGCATGCGGCACCTGAGTGCTGGCTAAGGTCGCTGCTGGATGTGACGTAAGTAAACGAACTCAAGAACTCGAGAGTGAGTTGTTCGTATGTTGGCAGTGAATTGGTGCAGATATTCCAGATGCCTGCTCTTTGAAGCATCCAAGTTACGCCTTCAAGGAGTCCGAGCTCTGTAAGCGACGGAATGTGTGGATAATGAGTCGGCTGGAGCGACCTTTGATGGAATGTGATGGAGTTTGCCCGCTGTCTGTCGCCTAAGTCACCTTCGCTGAAGACAATGTTACTAATATCCGGGGTTTCTGCATTTCTCGCCATTGTTGGAAGTTTGAGAGGGTTCTGGTGATTTGGGATTTTTCTGCAAAGTGGAAAGAATTGATAGAAGTGTGGTTGGAAGTTGAGATTGGAGTTGAAATATATGATGCAATGTGGGGAGAACGAAAATTTGTAGTGGGGTAGGAGTTCTGATGATTGGAAGTTGAAATGGGGGTAGTGGGAGAGAAAATGCAACCCTGTTATATCAGATAGCAGTTTTTGAATTCGTGACGGTCGTCACCCGCGTGACGCTCGTCAGGGTCCTGTGACGGTCGTCACAGCAGCAAAATCTGCAGAACGCATAATTTTGCTCTGAGGGCGTTCTTGCAGTGACTTTTAGGCTTAGTATTGATACGGCAATGTAATATAGCAGCCGGCAAACAACGAATAATGCAAAAACAGAATAATTGAATAAAAACTAGAATTGAAATAACATAAAATAGAAATGATTGTATGTAGTACATAAAGAAATTAACAATGCGAAAAATCCAAGTGATTAAACGAAACGAAACTAAACTAAACTAAACTGAATCTACTGCTAAAAACTAGTATCTAGTCTTTTCGTGTCTTCAACTCATCGAATTTCCGTGCGTAGTAGTCGAGTTGGTCGCAGACTAAATCCATGAAGCCTACCAGTTCGCTGTGCATGCCTGCGATGTCAGCTTTTACATTAGTCAGAGCTGCATCAACGTCGTCCAATCAGAGTAAAACGGTATCCATTTTGTCGGTGGTCTCCTCAGGGATAGGCTCAGGATAGGTGTTGTAGTGCGGCGGAGTCATAGGGTCTACTTCAGCTTCAGATACAGCATCCTCATAGTACATATAGTCGTGTGCCTCAGAGACGTGGTCACTGTCATACATATAGTTCTGTGGTGTTGACTGTGGTGAAGGAGGTCCCATAGGCTCATCCAATTCATAGAGCCAGTTGTCCTTGTTGTGGATACTTGTCATCAGATGATCAGGCAGTGTGAATAGTTGTACTGGTTTTTCGTTAATGAGGTACTCATACGGTCCAGGTCCCATAGTTCCTAAAATGCGCCTGTTAAAGCAGAATTGTATATTCATGGGTCGGACGGTGCCAAAATGAGCGCTTGCATTTAAGTGGAATCTAAGGCCAAGCTCGTGGGCAATCATTGTCACGAGGCCTCCTATAAGAATAGGTGTCTGTGGTTCCTGCGTGAGGCGTTTGAAAGATCTCATCATGAAAGGCACTGCATTTACTATACGTCCCAGAGAAGCACAGAACATGATGAATAACTCCTCTTTAGATACTGTAGTAATATTTTCTTCTTTCCCAAACAAGGTGTGAGCTAGTATCTTATGGAAGTATCTGAAAGCGGGGTTATGAATATCATCATTGTACATTTTGTCTGGTTCAGGGTGATAGTCGCCTGTGATTCTACCGCAGAATTGATCGAGTTGAAAATCAATATCGTCATCTTCTGCACTGATGAACACATGCGGTCCGCTAGGAAATCCTAGGAGGTTAGCTAGTGACATCCGGCTATGGTTTTGGTCCATTACAAACGTTCGGAAGGTAATCAGCTCTGTGTTGGATCCAAAACCATAGTTGGGTATGTATCTGAAAGAACTAAGGAATTCATAGGTAAGATCCTTATAGGTAGCAAAACTTCTTTTCAGAGCAGTGTTCTCCCAACCCAGTTGATTGAACAGGTATTGAATGCTATCTGTGATTCCTAGTTTATCCATGGTAGCCTTATCATAATACAGCGTTAAGGCGAATTCTCTTTCGGTTAGTGCTGCAAATCTTGCCTTTTGAGCTAGTCCTCGAAAATGAACCTTTGTGAAGTCGTACTTGGCCATACTCGCAGGTAATTCGGAGAAAACAGAAGGAATGTTTTGAAGACTTTAAAAATCCTGAAAAGTTTAAAACAGGAGTTTGAAGCAGGATTTTTAAAAACGAAAAGCGGTAGAAACAAAAGACAAAAGAGAAAAATAAAAATATGAAAACAAACGAAAGTAGAAAGTAGTAGTAATTATAAGTTTAGAATTTTTGTTGGATTTTCAAAGTAAAATTTTAAAGAAAAATGAAATACAATAACGAGGGAAATTGGGTTGCCTCCCAGTAAGCGTTGTTTTTAACGTCTAAAGCCTGACGATAGCTTTGTGAGAAGCTATTCGGGTGTTTGAGCTGGAAGCTCAAGCAATGCTATACTGCTGACTTGAGGACTGTTGTCGTTCTTATTATAATGTATTAGACGTTGCCCGTTTACGATAAACGGTGCATTCATCTTATCGGTAATTTCAACAGCTCCACTCTGAAGTACTTTAGTCACTTCATAAGGTCCAGACCACCTAGATTTTAGTTTACTTGGGAAGAGTTTTAATCTTGAATTAAATAGCAATACGATGTCTCCCACACTGAATTGTTTCCTGACTGAACGTTTATCATGCCACTTTTTAGTTCGTTCTTTGTAGATACGGGCATTTTCGTAAGCGTCTAATCGAAGTTCTTCAAACTCGTGTAAGTTCAAGATTCGCTTTTCTCCTGCCTCGGTTTAGTTGAAATTGAGTGTCTTAATGGCCCAGAAGGCCTTATGCTCTAATTCTACAGGGAGATGGCAGGATTTACCGTAAACTAATCTGTAGGGTGTAGTACCTATTGGTGTCTTAAAAGCGGTCCTATAAGCCCATAAAGCTTCTTGTAGCTTTGACGACCAATCTTTCCTTGAGGTAGCAACAGTCTTTTCCAATATCTGTTTTATTTCTCTGTTCGAGACCTCTACTTGTTTGCTAGTTTGCGGATGATAAGGTGTAGCTACTCGGTGTCGGACTCCATATTTAGAGAGAAGTTTATCGAATATTCGCGATATGAAGTAAGATCCGCCGTCACTAATGACGAGTCTTGGTACACCGAATCTAGGAAAGATTATGTTTTTGAAGAGTTTGATTACTACTCGTGCATCGTTTGTTGGAGCAGCTATGGCTTCTATCCATTTAGACACGTAGTCTACAACGACGAGTATGTAGTTATTACCAAAAGAAGATGGGAATGGTCCCATGAAATCTATTCCCCAGACGTCGAAGATTTCTACCTCTGAGATTCCTTTCTGAGGCATTTCATCGCGTCGTGAGATGTTGCCAGTTCGTTGGCATCGATCGCACTTTTGCACAGCGATGTGAACGTCTTTCCAGAGGTTAGGCCAGAATAAGCCGGCTTGAAGAATCTTAGCGCACGTCTTGGATGTACTAGCATGACCACCGTATAGTGCTGAATGGCATTGGGAAATGATATTTTCTGTTTCTTCCTCTGGGACACAGCGACGGTATATGTTGTCGGCCCCTCTCTTGAAGAGTAGAGGTTCGTCCCAATAATAGTGTTTCAGATCGTGGAAGAATTTCTTCTTTTGCTGATAAGTGAGATCCGGTGGAAGCACGCCTGCAGCGAGGTAATTAACGATGTCAGCATACCAAGGTAGTGTGACTTGGGCATAGACGGCTTCTACGGCTTTTTCGAATTCTGGATCTTCCGAGATTGAGTTGGGTGTGTCACTTTCTAATTTGGCTATCAGACGTTCGTACGGGAAATCGTCATTTATCGGTACTGGTTCGTGTCCGATGCCTTCTATTCGGGATAAGTGATCTGCAACAACGTTCTTGGTTCCTTTCTTATCTTTGATTTCTAAGTCAAACTCTTGTAATAACAGGATCCATCTCAATAGTCTTGGTTTGGCATCCTTTTTGCTTATTAGGTACCTTATGGCAGCGTGGTCTGTGTATATGATAATTTTTGCTCCTACTAAGTAAGAACGGAATTTGTCAAGCGCAAATATAACTGCTAGAAGTTCCTTTTCTGTGGTAGCGTAGTTCATTTGGGCAGGATCTAAGGTTCTACTGGCATAGTAGATGGCATGGAGTTTCTTGTCCTTCCTTTGTCCTAGAACTGCACCTACGGCATAATCACTCGCATCACACATGATTTCGAACGGTAGTCGCCAATCGAGTGGTTGCATGATTGGTGCGGTGATAAGGGCTGATTTTAATGTTTCGAATGCTTTTAAACAGTCGTCGTCAAAGACGAACTCAGCATCTTTCATCAACAGGCCGGTCAGAGGTTTTGTGATTTTCGAAAAATCTTTTATAAATCTTCTGTAGAAACCGGCATGTCCTAGAAAACTCCGTATTTCTCGTACGGATTTTGGAGGTTGGAGATCTTTTATAATCTCTATTTTAGCTTTGTCTACCTCAATTCCTTTATCTGATATGACATGTCCTAGAACTATTCCTTGTCAGACCATAAAATGGCATTTTCCCAATTTAGGACGAGGTTTACTTTTACACAACGTTCTAATACCATTTCTAAGTTTTGTAGGCATCCTTCGAAACTTTGTCCACATACCGAGAAATCGTCCATAAATACTTCCATGATGTTGTCTATGAAATCTGCAAAGATTGCCATCATGCATCTTTGGAAGGTTGCTGGAGCATTACAGAGTCCGAACGGCATTCGGCGGTAAGCAAAAGTATCATAAGGACAGGTGAATGTAGTCTTCTCTTGGTCATCAGGATGGATGGGGATTTGGAAAAATCCTGAATAACCATCTAGATAGCAGAAAATGAATGTTTGGCTAATCTTTCCAACATTTGGTCTATGAAGGGTAACGGGAAGTGATCTTTGCGTGTAGCCTTGTTAAGCTTTCTATAATCAATGCACATCCTGCTTCCAGTCATGACTCTTTTTGTTATTGATTCGCCTTTTTCGTTTTTAACTACTGTGACTCCTCCTTTCTTCGGTACGACATGAACTGGGCTAGCCCACTCACTATCGGAGATTGGATAGATGATTCCTGCATCTAGCAATTTCTTTACTTCATCTCTGACTACAGTGCTCAGGATGGGGTTCAGTCTCCTCTGATGCTCTCAAGAGGTTTTAGAGTCTTCCTCTATTGTAATTCGATGCATACAGATCGAAGGGCTTATACCTTTTAGATCGCTTATGTTATAGCCTAACGCGGTGGGGTACTTCTTTAGGACTTCTAATAGCTTTTCGGTTTCTGGTTGTCCTAAGTCGGCGTTGACTATCACTGGTCTTTTTAGTTCATTGTCTAGAAATTCATATCTAAGGTTTTTGGGTAGTGTTTTAAGTTCTAAAGATGGGTTCTTCGGACCTGGCATATGGTTTGGAGTCAGTGCTAAGCTTTCGCTTAGGCTGTCGTCTTTATACGGTTTACGCCAATCATCGTCTTCAGAAATATCGGGTATTTGAATCTTTATTATTTCTGAATACGTGGTCTCTTCATTTTCAAGTTCTCTTATGCATTCGTCAATTTCGTCTACTAAATAGCAGGTATCGTCTATGGCTGGTGCTTGTAAGAACTTGGTGAGAATGAACTCTATCTTTTCTTCTCCTACTTCGAATGTTAGCCTTCCTTTCTTCACGTCTATAATAGCTCCGGCTGTAGCTAGGAATGGTCTTCCTAGGATAATTGGGGTAACAGTGTCCTCCTTGATGTCCATGATTATGAAGTCGGTTGGAATGTAGAATTGTCCTATGCGTACTGGAACGTTTTCCAGTATTCCAACGGGGTATTTTACTGATCGGTCAGCTAATTGTACGGACATTTTGGTTGGTCTGAGGTCTCCCATATTCAGCTTTTTTCATATAGATAAAGGCATAACACTGATACTGGCTCCTAAATCGCATAGAGCTTTGTCTATTACGAACTATCCTATGACGCAGGGTATGGAGAAACTGCCTGGGTCTTTTAATTTAGGAGGCATGCGGTTTTGAATAATAGCGCTACACTCTGCAGTAAGTGTAACTGTTTCATTATCCTCGATCTTTCTCTTATTCGACAGGATTTCTTTGAGAAATTTAGCGTATGACGGCATTTGAGTTATCGCTTCTGTAAAAGGAATAGTAATATTCAGCTGTTTAAGGAGCTCTACAAATTTCTTAAAATGTCCTGAAGTTTTGGAGTTTATTAATCTTTGCGGATAAGGGGTAGGTGGTTTATATGGCGCTGGAGGTGCTTGAGTTTTTTCACTTGCGGTATCCTCCTTCTCGTTGTCTTCCTTCTTCTCTAACTCGGATTCCTTCTCTGCTTGTTCAGTTGGTTTTTGTTGCATGGCTGAGTTTTCGGTCCTCGGATCGATCGGTTCGTCCAATTCTTTTCCACTTCTTAGTATTACAGCATTTGCTTGGCCTTTTGGATTCTGTTCGAGTTGTCCAGGAAATGTGCCAGCAGGTGCGGCAGCAGAGGCTTGTTGTTGAGTCACTTGTGATATCTGTGTTTCTAACATTTTGTTGTGGGTGGCTAAAGCGTCTACTTTTCCGGTCAACTGTTTAATTTGCTCGCTAGTGTGTATGTTTTGATTCAGGAATTCTTTGTTTGTTTGAGCTTGAGTAGATATGAATTTTTCCATCATCAATTCGAGGTTTGATTTCCTAGGTGCATTCTGAGCAGCAGCTGATTTTTGATATCCTGGTGGAGCAGTAGGCATTTGCAATGCATTTTCGCTTTTGTAAGAAAAGTTCGGATGATTTCGCCAACCTGGGTTATAGGTATTTGCGTAGGGATTTCCTTGAGCATAATTTACCTGGTCTGGTGGGATTCCGACTAGCAATGGGCATTCGGGCGCATTATGAGTGGTGTTTCCGCATAACTCGCAATTTGGAGTTACTGCAGCGACAGTTGCAGTGGGGTTAACGGTCAGACTATCAATCTTCTGTGCTAGAGCATCTACTTTAGCGTTGAACTTTTCAAGGCTGCTGATCTCGTACATCACACCTTTCACTGTGGTTTTCTCTGTTGGAGTGCGTTCACCTCCCCATTGGCAATGGTTTTGTGACATGTTTTCGATTAATTGATAGGCTTCATCGTATGGCTTATCCATAAGTGCACCGCCCGTGGCAGCGTCTATTGTCAATCTAGTATTGTATAGAAGTCCATTATAGAAAGTATGGATTGTCACCCAGTCTTCTAGACCGTGGTGAGGACATGTTCTCATCATATCTTTGAATCGTTCCCATGCTTCGTAAAGAGATTCTGTATCTTTCTGTCGAAATCCGTTGATTTGAGCTCTAAGCATAGCAGTTTTGCTTGGTGGAAAATATCTCGCTAAGAAGACGTTCTTCAATTGCTCCCACGTCGTAACAGAGTTGGATGGTAACGATGGTAACCATGTCCACGCTCTGTCTCTAAGAGAGAATGGGAAAAGACGAAGTCTTATCGCGTCTGGAGTTACTCCATTTGCTTTCACTATGTCTGCGTATTGTACAAACTTCGTTAGATGTTCGTTCGGATCCTCAGTTGCGTTTCCTAAGAATTGGTTTTGTTGTACAGCTGACAGCAATGACGGTTTTAGCTCAAAATCATTTCGGGTAATAGCTGGGGCAGCAATGCTACTTCTAGGCTCCATCTGAGAGGGTGTAGCGTATGCCTTCAGCGGTTTGTTTGGAGGTCCTTCAGCCATCGTTGGTTCTTCTTCTGATTTGGGAATGGGAGTGAGAGGTTCGGGAATGTTATGTTTGAGTTGTTTTAGTTGGTACTCAATGATTCGACTTCTTAAATGTAAGAAGCGTTCTAGTTCTGCGACTGAAGGTTTTACAATATCGCCTTGCGGGCGATTACTTGGCATACAATCGACAGAACTAGTAAAGGAAAAATGAAAATTGTTAACCTAGTCTATACGGCGTAACAGAAGGTTACACTATTGACTAAACGGGCCCCCGACAACGGCGCCAAAAACTTGATCGCGACTTTCTATGTCTAATACAACCTAACTGCAAGTGCACAATCTATCGCGTAGTAATAATAGATATCGATCCCACAGGGACTCGTAATCAAACTAGTGTTCTCGGGAGTTACTATGTTTAGCTAGGTAGATTATGTTTAAGGGAATAAGATTGTCACTAAAAGGGAACTAAGAATGCTACTTAGATTATAAATGATTGAATCGATATGCAGTAATTGTGTTCTTCAGGGATTTGACAAGTTACTGGTGTATGAAATAATTTTCAAAGTTTATTTAAGCCGAAAATGGTGATTTGAAGACTCTCGCCTCACGATGGTTATTGATGCTAATCATAATTCTAAGGGCCAAACGTACACTTTCGTATCCCATTCGGGGTTAAAATTATTTTTTGGAAATCTCTAAGTTCTAATTCATTTTAAAGTGCTTTCGCTGTTATTAAAATGAATGACTAGTGTTTACTATCTGACCTTACTGCAACTTTCGCTTGTTGGTTCGTATCTTAATTAATTTCCCACTTTCGTGGCAAAACTACTTTTAAATAAGTTCTCGCTTTCGCGACGAAGTTTATTCAGTAAATTAATTTTAAACACTCAGACCATAAATTACTTTTGAAAAGAAAGTTTTTCAACCAGTTGTTATCAAATCCCATTCGAATTATTACTACATATCGATTACTTAAATTTAGCTAGACATGGATTTGGGAAAGATAAAACATAAATAAAAGCAATAAATAATAATTTGCATTATAATAAAACTGGAAATACGATTGAAATAAGAAACCTGTAAATATTCCAATTCGCCTTTGGGCAGATCCTCCACGGATGTTGGCAGGATTCTGGTCTTTATGCCAATTTGATCGTACAATAAAAGTAGAAATTACAGAAGAATGAAATGGAATGCAGAAAAATTAAAGAGAAACAAATAAGAATATTAAACTGGAAAATATGCTCTGGAAATAAATTTGGCAGCACTTCGTTGTATGAATGCCGCTCCCCTTCGGAGGTCCCCTTCTTCCCCTTTTATAGAAGTGGAATTCTAACGGTTATCATTGAAGATGGTGGACTTTGAGGCAGAAAAATCAGGGAGTAGTGGTCCACTCTGTGGGAATTGGGACTGCTTCTGTTACGTGAAATTGAAGTGAGGCATTTTTGCCTGCATGACGGTCGTCACAAGGTGTGACGGTCGTCACCCGTGTGACGCTCGTCATGGAGCTGTGACGGTCGTCACATCAGCAAAAACAGCCTTCTGCGCTTTTCATGATGTTTTCACTCTTTTTTCGTCCATATTTCATCTGAGATTGCTTCTTTTCTTCATGTTGCCTTGTTTAGACGTGATCGTTGAATACCTGCAAAACATCAGACAAATAACACGGAAATAACCCGAAATCGGATCGAAAACGGTTAAAATTTAGTTGAATTATGCATCAATATATATATACGATTTCGTGTTATCATTGTTGGATGGATTGAGCATTGTCATGTCTGAATTCACAATTGTGCTGTCCAAAGCTGTTTTTTTAAAAGTGGAGTTTGCCAACTCATGTCCAATTTTGAGATGATTCACTTGGATGCTACTGAAGCATATGGTGATCAACATTGTCAAGTTTGTGTTCCTTAGCATCCAGAACTGTTTTGAAAGCTATTAATATGAGAGGCCTAGGTTAGCTGCTTAGATCTCAAGTATTGTTGTGCTTGTTGTTTCTCATTAGGGGGATTCACTTAGTGCAAACTTGGACTTGCCTAACATTTTGTGGTGTGCATGAGACTGTTATTAAAGTTTATGCAGAAGGTTATTTTTGGAATTGGTGTTAGGGCTGGATTTGTTAACTCATGTTAAGTGCTCAGAATTGATGAACTCTTTGTGTTGGTTTGTATTCATTAAGGCTTGGCATGGTCATGTCAAGGTCTTGTTTTAGTACCAGTTCTACAGTTGAGTTGTGGAAAGTTCAGGATAGTTTTCTTTGCTGTCATAACTTTGCTTAAGAGTTGGGGTTTGTTAATTCAAATTTAGACTACAAGAGGTTGTTAGATTTATGTTGTTGGTTTTGGAGCAGTCTTGGAATCAAGTTAAGTTTGGTTTTGAACTTAGGATTGTTTGATCATTCTTTGGAGGTGTGTTTTAGACAGTCTAGGAAAGGTTTGTAGATTTCATCAAGGGCTTTAAGACTTTAGGGTTGTTGCTCTTGTTGTATCAGGAATATGGCATCCAAGAGCCTGCTATTATTAAGAATTGGAACTGTTTTAGTTTGCCTTGTTTAAGAGCTGCTGACAGAATGTATAATGCCTGGGTCTGATGTTTAGGATTGTTCAAATCTTTCATGTGATGCCAACTATTTTTGATGTATCTTTGTTTTGTGCCAACTTTTGGAACACATGCACATGTTTTGCCTGGTGACAATTTTTAAGCAGTCTAGGTAGGGTCTAGTTGAGTGCTTAGAAGTTTCCTTCGTGTGTACATTGCTGGTTCAGTTTGATTGCTGTCAAGAGTGCCTTGTTGAAACCATAACAAGACTAAGCTCCAAATTTGATAATATAAGAATGCTTGGCTCTTCATTTAGTTTACTGTCCAGATTTGTTGAGAGGTGGACCAACTCAGATTCCCATCAAGGCTTTGTTTTAATTCATATTTGGTTGATTTTGCATTGGAAGAGTATGGCTGATGATGTTTTGGTTTTGAGGTCCGTTAACCTCTTTCCCTTATAAGAATCTCAGTCAGTTTGTAGAGTTAATGAGAATTAAGTTCAGGTCTTAGTAACTGCCTATGTCAGTTGAGTGTGGTTGGTTATGTTTGTGGCCATATGAGTATTGCTTTAAGTTTTCTCAAGGTTTGTTCTTGGTCTGAGTTTGTTAACTCATTTGGACTATCAATAAGGCAAGGATTTGGACTACTGTTAGTTGTTGATCAATAATTGCTTGATGTGTTTGTGGCCTAAGACAGCATAATCTGCTGACAAGATTCTGCCTTGAGATTTGTGGATCTCCAATACCATTTTGTATGTGTGCCAAGTGCATGACATGTTGCAGTTGGGTCTAATAAGCATGTGCTTCCTTAGAATCATGTTTGGATACTTTGTTTAAGACTAGGTTGTTCACTCAAAAAAAATTTCATCATTGGCAATTCAAATGATATTTCTTGCTCTGTTGCATTTTGGGTGATAACAATTTTGCCATAGATCATTACTTTAGCTTTGTTAAGGTGCCAAGTTCATTTCAACACAATTTAACCAAATGGTAACTTGACAACCATATTTTGATTCATGGCAAAACTGAGACTTTTCTTTAAATCTAATCCATGAATAGCATATTTCAAGCATGAGCAGACCCTTGTTTGATCTTGAACCCACCTGTTTTGTTCATCTTGTTTTGGTTGTGTCCAACTCATGTGCACTTTTCAACTTATAGGACATTTTTTGCTCTGTTGTGTTTTAAACCAAATTTCCTGTTGAAACACATTCGATAGCATGTTTGGAAGTTGCTCAGAACATCACCTTGCTTTAAATACATTAGTTTGTAAACTTTGAGTTCAAAATGCATTTTAAAGCTTCATTATGCATAAGCCATCGTATTTTAATTTGTGTGTATTGTTTTAAAAAATGGACAACACCATTGTAATCCTCATGAAAAATCAAGTGAGTTAGACTTTTATTTTGTTAAATTTGGTGGAGATTTGAAAGAGTTTGAATCAAATCGTTTTTGAAGTCTTCTCTTGGTTTTGCCTTGCCTTGCCCAGCCAATGCGCCTCCTTTTGGTATATATTGAGTTGGGGTGGCTTGATACAACGGATGTATCGCCACCCCAGTAGTTAACACCTTGCCCTTAAGTATCCTTGCCATGCGCCTGTACCCCTGTTCGACCCCCAGCGGGGGCGTTTTTGTGTTATTTTCATTTATTTTCCTTGTTTTAAATATTTTTATTTTCCTTTTCCTTTTATGGTACACACATGAAAGTGGTAGAATTGGCTATGTTTTGAGCCTGTAGCCCCAAGGTCTTGAGTTCAAGCCATGGGTGATGCATTTCCTTCTTTTTTAGCATTTGTTTATTTCATTTTTTTTTGTTTTATTTTAATTTTTCTTGTTTTATTTTATTTATTTTAAAAAATAGTTTTAAATGTCATAAAATCCAAAAAGTTATTTTATTGTGTTAACTTATTTTTCATCTTTTTATTTTAATTTTCATTTTATTTTGTCATTTTATTTTGGATTAACAAATTAATGTGCTTTGTGGTTTATTATTTATTCCAATCAATTTCTTTTCTTTCCCATTTCATTTGTGAGTGAATTATTTAGTGTTTACTTGGCCTTTGGCCATGATCCCCCTAGGATTCCTAGTTCCTCCGTTTAGGATGGGAGTAGGAGAGACATTAGGTGTTCAATCCTATGCATGACAACTTTAGGGTAGTTATTCCCTTTCATCCCAACTTTAGGAGCATTGTGCATGATAACTTTAGGGTCCAGTTTCCCCTTAGTTTGAGTATTTCTCTTCTCATCTCCTAAACAATCCAAAACACTTAATAAAGAAAGATTTGTGTCGCACGCTACGAGCCTTAAGTATTTGATAAATGATGGTTGGGGGGCCTCCTCTCAACTGTCTAGAGTGTTTAGTGTATGCCCTTTGGGCGATATGCGACACATTCGCTCTCGATTCATAGTCTTTAGTGCGACATGAGTTTCAAACCATAACTCAATTCGTTTCTTGTCTTAAAAAACACAAAACAAAAACATCAAATCTTTTTATCCTTCGGGATCTTAATTGGAAAATCATTTTCATAGAAAGATTGTTGTTAAGCTTTGGTTCTACCGCAAATAGGCATCGTCCCTAACTGCTAGAACTAAGGTTTAACTCTACTCGGTTTAAAACACTTCAACCAACCAGTGATCGTGTCATCCCGAACTACGTTTTCTATGATTTCTCATACTAGATGAGAATACGTAGGCACAAGACGTCGATGTCTTGGAGAGCAACCTTCCCCTACTCTCACCCGTAGTTTTCCGAACTACGTTGACTCTGACTTTCCCATTGCACGAGGGAATATGTAGGCATAGAGCGGCGATGCTCTACCGAGTCTCTTTTCTTTTCTTTTCCCCCCCGTGAGCCTGTAGCTTAGATAGTTTAACACCCTTATAGCATAGACAACAAACATGGATCCCGTTGAGTACAATGGACGTGAGGGGTGCTCATACCTTCCCCTTGCGTAACCGACTCCCAAACCCGAGATTTGGTTGCGATGACCAGTCTTATCCCTTTTCCGTAGGTTTTCTATGATTGTTTCCTTTCCCTCTCTTTGGGATAAATAACAAACGATGACGACTCTTTTGTCAGTCGGCCGACCCTTTTTTCGCGGATGCGACACACGTACGATGTAAAAACTGTCTCCACTATTCTCCAATTCCCTTTATAAAATCCTTCAACTATGGTTTACAAATACGACCACGAAATTGCAAAACTCCAAAATCATCAACCTTGAAATCTTCATTCTCTTTTGTCATCAAGTCAACAAACTTCAAATCCAACTTTTGCCTTTCGCACACGGTTGCAAGAAAATCATTCGTGATATGAAGCATACCAAGTCTCACGCTTCTCGGCGTCATATCACAAACCAAACTCAAATCTCTGGAATTCTTCAATAATTCCCATTCCTTTACCATCATTGCGGACACTTGCAAAGACTTCCGACTTAAGGCATCGACCACCACATTTGCCTTACCCAGATGATAATTTAATCCAAAATCATAGTCCTTCAAAAGCTCTAGCCATCTTCTTTGCCTCATATTCAATTCCTTCTTATCAAATAAATACTTCAAACTCTTGTGGTCACTAAAAACTTCAAACCTTGCACCATAAAGATAATGCCTCCAAATTTTCAAAACAAAGACCGCGGCCGCTAATTTCAAATCATGAGTAGGGTGATTCTTTTCGTGCACTCTTAACTTCCTAGAAGCATAAGCCACAACCTTCCCATCTTGCATCAAAACACCACCCAAACCAGTCAAAGAAGCATCACAATATACCACAAAAGGTTCTGTAGGATTCGGCAAAATCAAGATCGACATTGTTGTCAATCTTCTCCTTAACTCCATAAAAATCTTCTCACAACCAACATCCCAAATAAAAGCCTTTCCCTTACAAGTTAACTGCGTTAACGGAAGTGCCAACTTCGAAAACCCTTCAATAAACCTCCGGTAATAACCTGCCAAGCCCAAGAAGCTTCGAACCTCCGTAACTGTTCTTGGTGTCTCCCATTGCATTACCGCATACATCTTAGATGGATCAACACTAATACCATTACCTGAAATAACATGCCCAAGAAAGCTCACTTCTGACAACCAAAACTCACACTTCGACAACTTGGCATACAATTGCTTCTCCCTCAAAATCTGTAACACAATTCTTAAATGTTCCTCATGCTCCTCTTGAGACTTAGAATAAATCAGAATGTCGTCAATAAATACAACCACAAAACGATCCAACTTCTCATGAAAAATACGATTCATGTACTCCATAAACACACCTGGCGCATTAGAAACTCCAAATGGCATCACTAAATATTCGTAATGTCCATACCGTGTCCTAAAAGCCGTCTTTTGAATATCTCCTTCCTTCACATGAATCTGGTTATAACCTGATCTTAAATCAATCTTGCTAAAAACTCGTGCTCCAACCAACTGGTCCATCAAATCATCAATTCTAGGAAGCGGATACTTATTCTTAATTGTCACTTTGTTCAACTGTCGATAATCAATACATAACCGTATACTTCCATCCTTTTTCTTTACTAACAACACCGGTGCACCCCAAGGAGAAACACTTGGCCTCACAAATCTCTTTTCTAACAAATCATTCAACTGCTTCTTCAATTCTACCAATTCTGATGCTGACAAACGATACGGTGCCATCGAAATTGGTCTAGTACCAGGAATTAGATCAATAGAAAATTCAACTTCCCTTTCTGGCGGTACATCTGTAACATCCTCCGGAAACACTTCTGGAAATTCACACACTACCAAAAACACGTCAAGTTCAACCTTGTCCTCTACCGACAACGATGCAAATAAACCAAACAACTGAGCTTCGTCCGCCAAAACTTTCTTCAACTCTTTAGTGGACAGAAAACTCTCACTTTCATCATCTTCCAAAGAAGGAAACCTTACCAACTTATGATAGATATCTAAATGAACTCTATTAAATTGCAACCAATTCATACCCAAAATCACATCCAAACCTTCCAAAGATAAACACACTAAATCCATAAGAAAGTCTTTACCATACATGGTCAAGGGACAACTTACGCACACGAAAGAAGTAGTTACCGACCCTAAAGCAGGAGTCTCAATAACCATGCCACCACTCAAAGAAACCATGCGCAAACCCAAACGCTTAGCACATTCAAGAGAAATGAACGAATGAGTCGCTCCAGTATCAATAATAGCAACTAAAGGCATATTATTAATAAAGCACGTACCTTTAATCAAGCGATCCGCATTAGATGTTTCTGAACCGGCTAATGAAAATACTTTTCCACCCGACTGAGCTTGCTTCGGTTTGGTACACTTGGTGCTAATATGACCAACTTATCCATAGTTAAAACACTTTACCACATTCCTCCTACACGCAGAAGTGGTATGTCAAAAACTTCCACAAGTAGCACACTTCTCCGTAGACTTCCCACACTCAAAAGATTTGTGGCCCATCACGCCACACTTGTAACATTTGACTGCACCCGAACTTCCACCTCCAGATTTCCTATCGAAGTTTCCCCTATACTTGCCCTTATCAACAGGCGTCACATAAGGTCCACTCTTCACTTGTTGCTTGCCTTTCTTCTCACTCAAACTCTTGTAGTGAGTAGAACGAGCTCTACTATCCTCTTCAAAAATCCTACAACATTCGGTCAAGTCCAAAAATCTTCGTATCCTCTGGTAACCCACCGCTTGTTTTATCTCCGGATGCAAGCCATTCTCATACTTAATGCACTTAAAGAACTCCGCCGTAACAGCTGCATAATGAGGATGAAACTGAACTAGTTCCACAAACTTAGCCGTGTAATCTACCACAGACATGTTGCCTTACTTCAACTCAAGAAATTCCATTTCCTTTTTACCCTTCACACTCTCAGGATAGTACTTCCTCAAAAATTCAGTGCGGAACAAATCCCAAGTAATTTCCTCCTCATCCACTTCAAGAACTTGCCTCATACTGACCCATCAGTCATCAGCCTCTTCCCTCAACATATGAGTCCCAAGTCTCACCTTGTTTCCTTCAGCAGATTTCATAACTCTAAAGATTCTCTCAACCTCCTTCAACCAGATCTGAGCACCGTCAGGATCAAACCTTCCTTTGAATACAGGCGGCTGATTCTTTCTAAACTCATCATTCACATTCACATTCGACGCACCTTGCACCGCCCTTGTCATAGCCTCCAATGCCGTAGCCATAGCAGTGTCATTACGACCAGCCATATTCTGAGGATTCCCAAAAATAATAACAAGGTCAAATAACCGTTTAACCAACACAACAAGAAGACAGACACAACTGACTCAACACTGGCTCTGATACCACTTAATGTAACACCCCCTTTCTATACCCCCAAATAAACATTTAAAATCATATAAGCAACTAATAAAAGCTTCATCAGAGTATGAATTTAAAACATGGTATAAAAGAGGCGCATCACATTATCCATGAAACGAAACATAAATAATACCTGCTCATAAAGATATGTAACAAAAGGGGTAAATCTCAACTAAAACAAAGCATAGCGCTTAAAACCCACATATCAACATTTAGAATAAAGCGGAAACATCTAAACATTGAAATCACTTTATTAACATAAGCATTATATACAACATTCAGGCTAATTCAATTCATCAGTTAAGTTACAAAATATTTCGCAGCAGATACATACACCGATGTATCACAAAAGAATCAAAACAATTCCTAACTACCCAGTGTTACATATCAGAGCCATCTGACCAAGAGAAATGAAGAATCGCTTCACAAAAGACCTCCAGCATCCTACTCTGCAATGCCTCATAGAGCATTATAAAACAGCAGAAGGGTGAGAAACATTATCATAACAAACAATGCATAAAATTATATATCATAAAACACAATTATAACATACACGCAATTCACATTTCTCACCATAACTTGTTACAATACATCAACGTGTACACGCACATAATCAAACACATTCACCAATTCATGCTTCACAAATCATAGCATTTCACATAAACATTTACAATTATGTTCATTTCACCAAAACATCATATAAAGATGATAATGCAACTCATAGAGACCGACTCACGACTCTATGCAGATGCAAATGCGGTACCGACTCGTTCAACAGGTTCAATTGAAGAACCAAAATGGAACCATCGCTCGTTATCGAAGTAACTCCCCGTCTGGCCTACGATGTTCACCCATCGCTCACACCGCACATAGGCACACGGTGTTTCAGGATTGCTCACACCCCACACGGGCACACAATCCGGTTGCTCACACCCCACAAGGGCACACAACTGTTCTGCAGATTCTCCATGGAATCAAAAATAAACCATCGCTCACACCCCACAAGGGCACACAATCGTTTCTGCAGATCCTCTTAGGGATCAAAGTAACTAAACCATCGCTCACACCCCACAAGGGCACACGAGGTTTCTGCAGATCCTACGCGGGATCAGACACACAAGAATACAATCATGATGCTACACATGCAACACGACTCAATACACTCTTAAAATACACACATGTTTACAAACATATTCAAGCATTCTTCATATTATACAAGTATATACAATATACGCACATTCACATCAATATCACCATACATTTCCATTTAATTCGAACAATTGCACAAAATTGCCAAACGGCCACATCACACAATTCACAATTCACCAACTAGGATTCACGCCATACGGCTACCCACAGCACAATATAACTCAGCATGATCGATGCCTCGAGCAAGAAAATAATCAAAGTTAAATCGGAAACCTGACCTCAGATGGAAACATTAAAGAAAACACAACCTGTCACGCTCGCCACTTTGCTCTCTTAGCGAGCTCCTAACGAGTATTCGGTACTTCCTAGCGAGTATTCGCTACTTGTTCGCCTAGCGAACAAGCTCGCGAAGGAAAACAAAAGCCTCTGACTTCGTTCGCTACCTCACTCGCTCAGCGAACCCCTAGCGAACCTTCGCTACCCCCATTCGCTACCAGTGAACACCACAACATGCATTTTGTCCAAGTCTGGGACCATTCGCTACCTATTCACTACTGCTCGCTTAGCGAACGTTCGCGACTAGCTCCCTTAGCGAACGTGCTAGCGAGTGTCTGTGAACTCAGAATTTTCCACTGTTCTCCACTCCAAAACTCTTGGATTCATCCGATTAAATCCCAACTCATTCCAGCACTTTAGCCTAACATCACCCGACATAAATGCTACTACTCAATCTCACTTTTACCAACAAAAACTCGGGTTCTATCGATTAAATTCGTATTATGCCCTAGAATGAAAAATGAGTAAAACTCTCCCCAATTCAAAACAAAACCAACAAGAACACACGTAATCATACACATTGCAAGAATAATAAAGTTTCACACCCTTACCCGATCAATCAAAAGCTTAGAAGTTGATTCTAGATGATTCTAGGTTTTTCTCCTCTTTTCTCTTCTCTTCCTTTCTTTCTCTTCTTTTTCTTTCCTTTTGGTTTCTATTCTCTCTATTCTTTCTCTTTTCCACTTATACTCTTTCTATTCTATTTCTCTCAAAATAACTACTAATCAAGGATTATTTAAAACACCCTCTAATTAATTCCCAAAACTCTCCAAATAATAAAATACCATAACATACACACATAACATATTATCATATCATTCCACAATAAAATAAAAATTAACCAAATAAAATAAAAGACTCAACAAAATAATGGGAAATTCAGAATCGGGGCGTTATAACTCTCCCCCACTTTAGAAATTTTCGTCCTCGAAAATATTACCTGATCCAAACAACTCTGGATGCGACTCTCACATCTTACTTTCCAATTCCCAAGTCATATCGCCTTCTGCATCACCTCCCCATGCTACTTTCACAAGCGCAATATCCTTTCCTCTTAACTTCTTAATCTCACGGTCCAAAATTCTAATTGGCAAAGCTTCCACTGTAAGCTTATCTCTTACTTCAACCTCGTCCATAGGGATAACATGTGACGGATTCGGAACATACTTCCGAAGTTGCGAAACATGAAACACATCATGCAAATTCGAAAGATTCGGAGGCAACGCCACACGATAAGCCACAACACCAACTTGTGCGATAATTTGATACAGACCGATGAAACAAGAAGTCAACTTCCTCGACTTCAAAGCACGACCCACACCCGTAACCGGCGTAACTCTCAAAAACACATGGTCGCCCTCTTGAAATTCAAGATCCTTCCTTCTCTTATCATGATAACTTTTCTGCCTACTCTGAGAAGCTCTCAACTTTTCTCGAATCAACCTCACCTTCTCCGTCGTTTGCTGTACCATCTCCGGTCCAACCACCGACCTCTCACCAGTCTCATGCCAACACAAAGGTGTTCGACATTTTCGACCATACAAAGCTTCAAATGGAGCCATACCAATACTCGAATGAAAACTGTTATTATAGGTGAATTCAATCAACGCTAAATAACTATCCCACACACCACCTTGCTCTAGCACACAAGCTCGTAACAAATCCTCCAACGATTAGATTTTCCTTTCGGTTTGACCATCTGTTTGCGGATGATAAGCCGAACTCAATCTCAACTGAGAACTCAAAGCCTTTTGAAAACTTTCCCAAAACCTTGAAGTAAACCTTGGATCTCTATCCGATACAATGCTCTTGGGAACTCCATGCAACTTCACAATCACCCTAACATAGATCTCAGCTAACTTCTCCAAAGGATAACTAATATCAATCGGAATAAGGTGAGCAGATTTAGTAAGTCTATCAACAATCACCCAAATTGCATTGTGACCTTTCTGCGTATTCGACAACCCCGTAATAAAGTCCATCGAGATACCATCCTATTTCCACTTTGGGATATCCAACGGTTGCATCAAACCGCTCGGCTTCTGATGTTCCACCTTAGACTTCTGACAAGTCAAACAAGAATACACAAACTGAGCCACATCTCTCTTCAACCCAGACCACCAAAAGATCTTCTTCAAGTCTTGGTACATTTTATTTGCTCCCGGATGAATACTCAAATTACTACGGTGTCCTTCTTCCAATATCATCCTTTTCAACTCCACATCATCAGGAATAAAAATACGACCACGAAATCGCAAAACTCCAAAATCATCAACCTTGAAATCTTCATTCTCTTTTGTCATCAAGTCAACAAACTTCAAATCCAACTTTTGCCTTTTGCACACGGTTGTAAGAAAATCATTCGTGATATGAAGCATACCAAGTCTCACACTTCTCGGCGTCATATCACAAACCAAACTGAAATCTCTGAAATTCTCCAATAATTCCCATTCCTTTACCATCATTGTGGACACTTGGAAAGACTTCCGACTAAAGGCATCGGCCACCACATTCGCCTTACCAAAATGATAATTTAATCCAAAATCATAGTCCTTCAAAACCTCTAGCCATCTTCTTTGCCTCATATTCAATTCCTTCTGATCAAATAAATACTTCAAACTCTTGTGGTCACTAAAAACTTCAAACCTTGCACCATAAAGATAATGCCTCCAAATTTTCAAAACAAAGACCACGGCCGCTAATTCCAAATCATGAGTAGGGTAATTCTTTTCGTGCACTCTTAATTTCCTAGAAGCATAAGCCACAACCTTCTCATCTTGCATCGAAACACCACCGAAACCAGTCAAAGAAGCATCACAATATACCACAAAAGGTTCTGTAGGATTCGGCAAAATCAAGATTGGCGCTGTTGTCAATCTTCTCCTTAACTTCATAAAACTCTTCTCACAATCAACATCCCAAATAAAAGCCTTTCCCTTACAAGTTAATTGCGTTAACGGAAGTGCCAACTTCGAAAACCCTTCAATAAACCTTCGGTAATAACCTGCCAAGCCCAAGAAGCTTCAAACCTCCGTAACTGTTCTAGGTGTCTCCCATTGCATTACCGCATCAATCTTAGATGGATCAACACTAATACCATTACCTGAAATAACATGCCCAAGAAAGCTCACTTCTGACAACTAAAACTCACACTTCGACAACTTGGCATACAATTTCTTCTCCCTCAAAATCTGTAACACAATTCTTAAATGTTCCTCATGCTCCTCTTGAGACTTAGAATAAATCAGAATGTCGTCAATAAACACAACCACAAAACAATCCAACTGCTCATGAAAAATACGATTCATGTACTCCATAAACACACCTGGCGCATTCGAAACTTTGAATGGCATCACTAAATATTCGTAATGTCCATACCGTGTCCTAAAAGCCATCTTTTGAATATCTCCTTCCTTCACACGAATCTGGTGATAACCTGATTTTAAATCAATCTTGCTAAAAACTCGTGCTCCAACGAATTGGTCCATCAAATCATCAATTCTAGGAAGCGGATACTTATTCTTAATTGTCACTTTGTTCAACTGTCGATAATCAATACATAACCACATACTTCCATCGTTTTTCTTTACTAACAACACCGGTGCACCCTAAGGTGAAACACTTGGCCTCACAAATCTCTTTTCTAACAAATCATTCAACTGCTTCTTCAATTCTACCAATTCTGATGCTGACATACGATACGGTGCCATCGAAATTGGTCTAGTACCCGAAATTAGATCAATAGAAAATTCAACTTCCCTTTCTGGCGGTACATCTGTAACATCCTCCGGAAACACTTCTGGAAATTCACACACTACCAGAAACACGTCAAGTTCAACCTTGTCCTCTACCGACAACGATGCAAATAAACCAAACAACTGAGCTCGGTCCGCCAAAAGTTTCTTCAACTCTTTAGTGGACAGAAAACTCTCACTTTCATCATCATCCAAAGAAGGAAACCTTACCAACTTATGATAGCAATATAAATGAACTCTATTAAATTGCAACCAATTCATACCCAAAATCACATCCAAACCTTCCAATGGCAAACACACTAAATCCATAAGAAAGTCTTTACCATACATGGTCAAGGGACAACTTACGCACACTAAAGAAGTAGTTACCGACCCTGAAGCAGGAGTCTCAATAACCATGCCACCACTCAAAGAAACCATGCGCAAACCCAAACGCTTAGCACATTCGAGAGAAATGAACGAATGAGTCACTCCAGTATCAATAATAGCAACTAAAGGCATATTATTAATAAAGCACGTACCTTTAATCAAGCGATCCGCATTAGTAGTGTCTGAACCGGCTAATGCAAATACTTTTCCACCCGACTGAGCTTGCTTCAGTTTGGTACACTTGGTGCTAATATGACCAACTTCTCCATAGTTAAAACACTTTACCACATTCCTCCTACACGCAGAAGTGGTATGTCCAAAACTTCCACAAGTAGCACACTTCTCCGTAGACTTCCCACACTCAAAAGATTTGTGGCCCATCACGCCACACTTGTAACATTTGACTGCACCCGAACTTCAACCTCTAGATTTCGTATCGAAGTTTCCCCTATACTTTCCCTTATCAACAGGCGTCACATAAGGTCCACTCTTCACTTGTTGCTTGCCTTTCTTCTCACTCAAACTCTTGTAGTGAGTAGAACGAGCTCTACTATTCTCTTCAAAAATCCTACAACATTTGGTCAAGTCCGAAATGCTTCGTATCCTCTGGTAACCTATCGCTTGTTTTATCTCCGGACCAAGCCATTCTCATACTTAATGCACTTAGAGAACTCTGCCGTAACAGCTACATAATGAGGATGAAACTGAACTAGTTCCACAAACTTAGCCGTGTAATCTACCACAGACATATTGCCTTACTTCAACTCAAGAAATTCCATTTCCTTTTTACCCTTCACACTCTCAGGATAATACTTCCTCAAAACTTCAGTGCGGAACAAATCCCAAGTAATTTCCTCGTCATCCACCTCAATAACTTGCCTCATACTGACCCACCAGTCATCAGCCTCTTCCCTCAACATATGAGTCCCAAGTCTCACCTTGTTTCCTTCAGCACAGTTCATAACTCTAAAGATTCTCTCAACCTCCTTCAACCAGATCTGAGCACCGTCAGGATCAAACCTTCCTTTGAATACATGCGGTTGATTCTTTCTAAACTCATCATTCACATTCACATTCGACACACCTTGCACTGCCCTTGCCATAGCCTCGAATGCCGTATCCATAGCAGTGTCATTACGACCAGCCATATTTTGAGGATTCCCAAAAATAACAACAAGGTCAAATAACCGTTTAACTAACACAACAAGAAGACAGACACAACTGACTCAACACTGGCTCTGATACCACTTAATGTAACACCCCCTTTCTATACACCCAAATAAACACTTAAAATCATATAAGCAACTAATAAAAGTTTCATCAGAGTATGAATTTAAAACATGGTATAAAAGAGGCGCATCACATTATCCATGAAACGAAACATAAATAATACCTGCTCATAAAGATATGTAACAAAAGGGGTAAATCTCAACTAAAACAAAGCATAGCACTTAAAACCCACATATCAACATTTAGAATAAAGTGGAAACATCTAAACATTGAAATCACTTCATTAACATAAGCATCATATACAACATTCAGGCTAATTCAATTCATCAGTTAAGTTACAAAATATTCCGCAGCAGATACATACACCGGTGTATCACAAAAGAATCAAAACAATTCCTAACTACCCAGTGTTACATATCAGAGCCATCTGACCAAAAGAAATGAAGACTCGCTTCACAAAAGACCTCCAACATCCCACTCTGCAATGCCTCATAGAGCATTATAAAACAGCAGAAGGGTGATAAACATTATCATAACAAACAATGCATAAAATTATATATCATAAAACACAATTATAACATACACGCAATTCACATTTCTCACCACAACTTGTTACAATACATCAACATGTACACGCACATAATCAAGCACATTCACCAATTCATGCTTCACAAATCATAGCATTTCACATAAACATTTACAATTATGTTCATTTCACCAAAACATCATATAAAGATGATAATGCAACTCATAGAGACCGACTCACGACTCTATGCAGATGCAAATGCGGTACCGACTCGTTCAACAGGTTCAATTGAAGAACCAAAATGGAACCATCGCTTGTTATCGAAGTAACTCCCCGTCGGGCCTACGATGTTCACCCATCGCTCCGCACATGGGCACACGATGTTTCAGGATTGCTCACACCCCACACGGGCACACAATCCGGTTGCTCACACCCCACAAGGGCACACAACTGTTCTGCAGATTCTCCACGGAATCAAAAATAAACCATCGCTCACACCCCACAAGGGCGCACAATCATTTCTGCAGATCCTCCTAGGGATCAAAGTAACTAAACCATCGCTCACACCCCACAAGGGCATACGAGGTTCCTGCAGATCCTACGCGGGATCAGACACACAAGAATACAATCATGATACTACACATGCAACACGACTCAATACACTCTTAAAATGCACACATGTTTACAAACATATTCAAGCATTCTTCATATTATACAAGTATATACAATATACGCACATTCACATCAATATCACCATACATTTCCATTTAATTCGAACAATTGCACAAAATTGCCAAACGGCCACATCACACAATTCACAATTCACCAACTAGGATTCACGCCATACGGCTACCCTCAGCACAATATAACTCAGCATGATCGGTGCCTCGAGCAAGAAAATAATCAAAGTTAAATCGGAAACCCGACCTCGGATGGAAACATTAAAGAAAACACAACCTGTCACGCTCGCCACTCTGCTCGCTTAGCGAGCTCCTAGCGAGTATTCGCTAATTTTTCGCCTAGCGAACAAGCTCGCGAAGGCAACCAGAAGCCTCTGACTTCGTTCGCTACCTCGCTCGCTCAGCGAACCCCTAGCGAACCTTCGCTACCCCCATTCGCTACCAGCGAATACCACAACATGCATTCTGTCCATTCTGGGACCATTCTCTACTGCTCACTTAGCGAACGTTCGCGACTAGCTCGCTTAGCGAACGTGCTAGCGAGTGTCTGCGAACTCAGAATTTTTCCACTGTTCTCCACTCCAAAACTCTTGGATTCATCCGATTAAATCCCAACTCATTCCAGCACTTTAGCCTAACATCACCCGACATAAATGCTACTACTCAATCTCACTTTTACCAACAAAAACTCGGGTTCTATCGATTAAATCTGTATTATGCCCTAGAATGAAAAATGAGTAAAACTCTCCCCAATCAAAAACAGAACCAACAAGAACACACATAATCATACACATTCAAGAATAATAAAGTTTCACACCCTTACCCGATCAATCGAAAGCTTAGAAGTTGATTCTTGATGATTCTAGGTTTTTCTCCTCTTTTCTCTTCTCTTCCTTTCTTTCTCTTCTTTTTCTTTCCTTTTGGTTTCTATTCTCTCTATTCTTTCTCTTTTCCACTTATACGCTTTCTATTCTATTTCTCTCAAAATAACTACTAATCAAGGATTATTTAAAACAACCTCTAATTAATTCCCAAAACTCTCCGAATAATAAAATACCATAACATACACACATAACATATTATCATATAATTCCACAATAAAATAACAATTAACCAAATAAAATAAAAGACTCGGGGCGTTACGGGTATGATCATTTCTGCCACGAAGTCGGATAGTACTTGAGCTTTAAGGGCCTTTTTCTCTCGTACCAGACGTCAGATTTAGAAAGCTCCAGTGACCATTTGAGCATTCTGCTAACCATGTCGGAACGGCTGAGCAGCTGCTTTATGGCTGGTTAGTCCGTACGACGATCATGTGAGCTAGGAAGTAGTATCTCAATCTTCTCTCCGCATTGATGAGGGTCAGTGCTACTTTTTCAATTTTCTGGTATCTAAGTTCTGGGCCTTGTAGGGCTTTGGTAGTGAATTATATGGGTTTTTTTCCCCATGGGGGTCTCACGAATGAGAGTCGCGTTGACAGTCTCAGTTGCGATAGTGAGATAAAGGTAGAAAGTATCCCCATTGTCTGGTCGTGAGAGGACTGGTGGTTGTGAAAGAGCTCATTTGAGGAGGAGAAGGACTTGTTCGCACTTATCGGTCCATTCGAATGTTGCTTCCTTGTGAAGAAGTTTGAAAAGGGGAAGTGTGTGTTGGGAAGACTTTGCTACAAAGCGGGATAACGAGGTGGCATTTCATTTAAGAATTGAATTGATTTCTTCGATTTCGGTGTTGGGAATTCGGAGAAGAACCTGCATTTGCCAGGGTTCGCTTTGATTCCTCGTTCTATCATATATAAGCCAAGGAACTTACCTGCCCTAATGCCGAAGGTGCACTTCTCCAGATTGAACCTCATCTTGCATCTCCTTGCCGGATCGAAGACTCTTTTCAGGTAGAGGATATGGTAAGATTCCTCCTGGGATTTCACGATTATGTCGTTCATGTAGACTTTGAGCATGTCTCCAATCTCACCTTAGAAGACTTTGTTCATCATCCGCTAGTAGGTAGCGCCAGTGTTCTTCAAGCCGAAAGGAATTACGTTGTAGTAGTAGTTTCCCGACTCGGTCATGAAGGTCATGTTTTTTTTGTCCTGCTTTGCCATGGGTATTTGGTTATACCCTGAATACGCGTCCATAAAAGACAATAATTTGAAACCTGCAGAGTTATCAACTAGTCTATCTATTTTAGGTCAAGGGTAACATCTTTAGGGAAAACCTTATTAACATCGGTATAATCAACGCATGTTTTCCATTTTCTAGCAGATTTTTTGACAAGTACAACGTTTTAAATCTAGGTTGTGTACTGGGATTCTAAAACAAAATTTGCCTTTAGAAAGTCTTTTACAACTTTTTCAGCAGCTTCTTGTTGCGGTGAGAATCGTGATGTCAAGCTATCGATTAACTTAAATCTTAATTCATTAAATTCACAACCGGACTTTGATTTATCCAAAGAAAAGGTTAAATAAAGAAAGACCTTTTGCGCGATGTAACAACAACGCTAAGAGATTCGGGGATCGGGGGTTGGTTATGCCTAGGGTAGGTATTTCACATCCTAAACATCTGTAGTACTCTACAAGAGCCTTTTGTATATTTGTATGCTATACTACTTGCTAAGAGTTTTCTATGGTTTGGGATTAGGGTATAAGGTTTTTTTAGGTAAGGACCTAAGGATAGTTTCTATGTTTGCTCGCAAAGATATCGCATCCTCTGCCTACATATCCTAACTAGGATAGAATCAGAGCAATCGTAGTTCACCTAACCGAGGATTAAAAAGTACTTGAATATGGTCTATATTGAACACTCAAGAATGGGGAGCAAGTAATCATCACCATGATTCTTACATAGAGTTAACCAACTCTACCTAATTCTATATTGTAAGACCAATTGGTTCTATCCAGACTAAAAGGAGGGGGGAGGTTCTATCAAGGCCTATCAAGATATCGCATTTTGTGCATAAGTATTCCCATTTACCAATGAGAAATCAGAGTGTTCATAGTTCAGACATGACTACAGAAGAAGAACTCTAAACTTAATTTCTAAAGGGTAAATGGCTCTATCAAGGCCTATGAGAGTAATGAGTTATCTATGACCCAGAGGTCAATAGAGAGACTTTCCTTTGGACACAAGGGATACAGACAACTAGATGTGAACTAACAAGTTCCATCACTGGGGAATAACTTGACAAAGTTGAATAAATGAAGTAAGAGCATGCAAACAATTATGATAACAATCAAGATCAAGATTTAACATCATAAAAAAGATCAAAAGACATAGAGGTAATAACCAACAATGTAAGCAAAGGACATCTGTAACAACAACAAGTTCATCTATAACATTCATATGAAATTGATGCAAAAAAGTTACAACTTGAAGCAAGCATGTTATAAGGATCAAAAATGATCAAATGTAACAACATAATACCAACTAAACATGGGTTGATAACAATCAAACAAGCAAGAATACAAGAAATGTTACAACAGTTCAAGTGTAAATTCATAACTTCATGGGGAGAAGTAAACAAGTTTCATGGTAACAACCAAGACAAAAATCAAACCTAGCATGTTATGGTTCTAAAAATACATATAAAAAATTAGAATGAAGCATGATAAACATATACAAGAGGTCACAACATCAAGAACCATGTCAAAGTTCACAGATGAAGTTCAAAGTATACCATGCATATTCAAGCATTCACAAAGGCAAGAAACAAACCCTAAGCATGTTTTGGTTCTAACAAGACACATAAAAAGTAAGATAAGACATGGTAAACACATTCAAGAGGTTACAACATCAAGAATCATGACAAAGTTCACAGATGAAGTTCAACATGCCATTTTCACATATATGCATTCACAAAAGCAAGTATGAACATGGTAAGGAAATTAATCTAACATATTTAAGAATTTAAACATGTTAAAACATATATTAATCATACAAGATCAACCTCACAAGAAAAATCAAGTTATAAGTTTAAAAAAGTTCAAGAATACCAAGGTAAAAATTCTAAAAACACATGTTTTTCAAGTGGATCAAAGTATTTCTAGGATAACAATCCTTGAATTCTTTATTCACTCAATGCAAATAGACATGATAAGGATTAGTTTGGAAAAAATAATGGCATCAATAGCACAAAAATTGAGCAAGTTATGATCATTGCAAGTTGGTGCACCAAGAGGGCAAAAACTAGGGCAAGGCTAGGTCACAACCTAAGGGTCATTTGCGTGAAGGATTGGAACTCCGTCAACTCTTAACGAAATGAAGTGAAACAAAAGTGAAAATTGTGTCTTTTTGAATAAGGAATTCAATGGTACAATTTTTTTTCATACCATGCACCCACAAGGAAATTCGATAGCCTTGAGTTTAGAGCAAGTTTGGTGACAACCAAAAGCGTGAACATGTAACAGTCATGTGTAGTGGTTTTCTTGGTGAAACAAGTGTACAAACATCACATATACATCATATTAAGATGTTATCACAAAATAAATCAAGAGATTCACACATGGTTTGGCAGATTGGATGCAAAACACAAAAAGTGACTAGGTTGGGCCTAGCTTGTGACCAGAATTTGAAAGTTCAAAAACTACATGTTTTGATGCAAGAAATGGTTTATACATGACACATAACATATGTAAGACATGTTAAAACAATGTACAACACCAAATCATAGCTAAAAGTCATTGTAGCATGTGAAACGCAAGTGAAAATTTCATGTTTCTTTGTGTTTTAGGCTTACCTCTTGAATCAAGCTTGCACAATAAGAAAGCCAGAGACTTTGAGTGCTCCTAAAAGGTATAAAAATGCTCCTAGGATTATGAAAAGATGCTCCAAATCAAGCTCAAGTAAGTTGATGGGCATAATGGCTTGCAAGTGACGAAAAACCTTCAAGATCCAATGATTTTGAATGACAACTCCTTCAATCCTTGTTACATATGTTTGGATTGGTTATGGACAACTTCTATATGTCAAATATGAAGTGTTAGAGGTCTTAAATCTCAAGGAAACGCAAGGGACCATTGGTTGTCCTTTAAATAGCAAAAAAGTCAACAAAATGAGGTTTTGAGGGTTGACTTTTGGATTGGATGAGTTCCTGGCCAAGGTGAGGGTTTGGACAACTGTAACACATCATTTATGATGTGTTTGAGGCTTGGTTTGAGTTTAAAAGTGTTTGGAAAAGGTTTTAGTGGTGAAAGTGCAAAACAATTTTTTTTTGTGGTTTTGGAAATTTAGTGAGATTTTGCAAGAATATTGGAACCAGAAAGAAGAGAGAGTTTTTGCTTGGTTTGATGCTTGCTCTGGTGTGTATTTGATATGTAGAGAATGCTCTATTTATAGGAGAAGTGGAGAACAAGGATTTGGTTGAGTTTGAAGTCTCTTGCTAACTAGTTCACTTAAGAACCAACTTGTTAGTAATCATGATTTTCCTTGATTTATGTGATCAAGTACAAAGCTTGATGGCTTCAAGACAAGATTCTGAGTTTGAGATGGAATTTGGAGTGTGGAAGGAGATAAGGGAGTGGCTCAAGGAAATTTTTTAGGGAAAGTGTTACTTTATCAAAAGGGCATGGATCACTTTATGCCATAAATGGAAGTTTTCCTTGGTTCCACCCTTTAATCTTTGTGTAATCCTTGAACATTTTGTGTAACACCTTATTTATGGTTTATCTATCCACTAATCAACTTAAACCAACCAGATTGACAACAAATAAATGGTTTTGTAACATGTCATGATAAGTTGGGATTTTGCATTTCAAGCTTTTGGACCCCAACTTCCATCCTTTGAAACTCCTAGCTCACAAATGCTATGGGGGAGTTCTTGTACTTTTTGGAAAGCCCTCAACACGCTCTACAACTTTCATGTTTTACACAAATTCAAATTCCAAGTGGAAATAGGTCAAAAATTCCCTTGAAGTTGGCTTAAAAATTGACTTAAAAGTGCCAAAATCCCCTTGAACTAGGTCAAAAATCCCCTTGAAGTTGGCATGAGTTGTATTTGACTTGGTGACATGACAACCTCCAACTTTCTTCCTTTGATTCTCCCTAACTATGAGGGCAGAGAAAATGCTCTTGTACTTTTTGTAAAGCCCCAAATATGATCTACAACTTTCATGTTTTACACAAGTTCAAATTCCAAAGGGAACTATGTCAAGAATCCCCTTAAAGTTGGCTGAAAAATTGACTTACAAGCACAAAAAACATGAAATTTTTCTAAGTGTTTTCCCCCCTTGCCTTGTCTTTGATCATAACTCAAAATACATTCATTTTTTGAACATAGGTCACTGTGGCACTTTTGTAGGACTTCTCAAGACCTTTCCAACAAGCTTTGAACCACTCCATTTGGATGTGTGGTTAGGAAGTTATGGCCTTGCCCCTTTCAAAACCCTAATTTCTCGACTTTTTGATTACTTCTCAATTATTGATCCAATGGTCGTCAACCTTCATGATTAGATATGACATAACATTGGGAACATAATTATATTCAATTTTGGGTCAAAACCCTATTGGTCAATGGGTTGACTTTTTAGTCACACGAACCGAACGATCGAAAATCTCTGAATCGATTGTTAGTGTTATGGGTTCCCTAAGGCCTTGAAACTTCTTTTGTAGACTTCTTTGGGTCATATGAGCCTTATGGAGCATGATTCCATCATTGGAGACCTCTCTAGGTCAAAAGTTAAAGTTGTAATTGACTTTTTCATTAGGAAACCCTAATTTGGGTTCTTGGACTGCACTGCTCTTCTTCCTTGGGTGACAACCTCAAATTGGATTCATATTTAATCCAATATGATATCCTTGATGATATAGAAAATTTTTATATGGAGAATCAATCCAAAACCTTTACTGATCAAACCATAGAAACCCCGATTCCCGGCTGTATGAAACCCTAATTCACCTGCATCTTGACAAAGATCAAACTTGAAAGAGGTTAAGGTTAGATAAACAATGTTGTTGTTCTAGAATGATGATGTGATCTATGGGTCAAAATTTAGGGTATAACACTTCCGCTTTTTCGGGAGACTGCCTACACCTATGTTGTACTGTTGGCTGAAAATTAGCCAACTAAGGGCATTGACCTCGACATAAGTTAGGGGAAGGAAGAATGAAGGTTGAACAGCCCCTTGCATAAAAGCCAAGGGCCGACAACAATAAAACTTGGCAAGCACCACACCTCAAATCGACAACATGAGATGGATTGGGCGACGGGCCCCTGCGTCGATCGACCCAAAGATAAAAACCAGCAAAGGTATTCTCGGTGAGAGGAGCTAAGGCCTGGCGGGAAGGCATTTTAAAAAGAGGCACATGGGGCAGTTTTCCAGAGACGTGGGTTGATACGTGGCGCATCCTGAAGCCCCTTGGCAGTTACTTCATACGCCTATATAAAGCAAGGTTTTCTAGGACATAAAGGTGTCTTTTGTCAGTATTGGAAGAAAAACACTCTGAGTACCGCCCTAAGAGAAAAGAGTTTACTTTTTCATTCCAAAATGTATGGATATGTCCATTTGTCTTTTTCCTTTTTCATTTTAAGTTTACCAAGTATTTATGACATTTAAAGCACTATTTTCAGAATCTCTATAACGTTTCTGTTTCAGCCATTTCTTTATCTTTGTCAACTTTTAGTTACGTAGAGTTTAAACCACTTACACATATCACAAGATACATAATTGTCAAACAGCACCACAACCCAAGTAAACGATCCACCCAAAACCAAATTTTCCTGGGACTAGTTTGGCCAGTCCCGTAAGCAAATCCTTGGAGGAAGGTCAGAGGTTTTCCGCGCGAAAATCACGTGTGAACATGTACTACAGCCCTAGCGGAGGGGTCAATGGTCAGATGGTAGCATGCCACTTTGGGGTCCAGTCCAGGCATCTCAGTGGCGCTCCATGCGAACAGGTCAACATTCTCTCTTAAGCAGGTTTTCAGCTGCTTCCTTGCGAGGACGGGGAGGCCATGGCCAATTTTCACCCCTTTGTTTGGGCCGTTATCGAGGAGGATAAGTTCGAACTCGCCGTCTAGATGAGGCACCTAGAATGGGCAGGCTCTTCGTTGCTATCTGGTGCCAGGAAGTTTTCCGCCGCTAGCCGAGATCCTCTCTCTTTCTTTTTCTGCAGCTTTAAGTCATGCTTAGTGAAGCGACTGTCTAGGTCGATCGAGTTGACATGAGGCATTGGTTTTGGCTCCTCCAAGACACTGGGTCGCGTCGGCTTGCTGGTAGTTCTGGGTGGCGCGACGATTATTTCGGCTAGATTTGGTCTTCCTAAGATGCACTAGTACAGAGGAGGGCAAACTATTGCCAAGAATTTGACTTTGTCCGACTTGGCGCTCTTGAACGCTCCAACAATGACAATCAGTTCGACATAACCTGATGTAGGGTGTCAAATGCATTTCGTCGAGTTGTAACGTCAAGAATAGATGAGTACATGATGTTGACCGAGCTTCCCTGGTCAACTAGTATGCAGCAAACATCGATGTTCTCCATTCGTGCTCTCACGAGAAAAAGGATCCTAAAGTTGGGGGACTCACCAGGGAGCTCCTCGCGGTAGAACGTGATAGGGACTGAGCTTCCCCGACATTTATCGAGAGTAGAGTTTTGGCTCGAGCTAGCATCGATGAGTTGCTCGAATTTCCTTTTCATTGACCCTATGGTGAGTTTGTTGAATCCCCCGCCAGATATGACCATGACGGAGGGAAAGGTTTCTCACGTGTTGTGCACCGAAAAATGGAGAGGTTTTTGGCCCCGTCGGGGACGTAGAAATCCTCGGGCTAAGAGTTGGACATGAAGACCCGTAGGTTGGTAGTGTTGTCAGAGGGTGACTTCTCCTCATCGACCTTTTTTGCTTCCCGGGCGTCTTGCCGGTGAGCCTATTTTCTTTTGGTGTACTACTTCAGGTGCCCATCCCTGATGAGGATTTCAATTACATCCTTGAGGTGGATGCACTCTTCAGTTACGTGCTCACGACTCTTGTGGAAGCGATATTACTTGGTCTTGTCTACAATAGGCTTGAGAGGTGTTTGTCGGGGAAAACGGACTCCATCCTGGTGGAATTCTAAGTTTTTGTACTCGGATAGAATACGTTATCGAGAAGCGACCAGGGGCGTTTATTTGGAAAAACGGCCAGCAGGTCCTTCGTACTCCCGAGACTCATGGGGCTTATCCTCCTTCCTCTTCTCTCCTCCTCGGCGAGGCGCCAGGGGGTCATCGTGCCTCGAAACTCTGGAGTTTTCTTGATGCCACGAGTCTAGAGCATTTTTGGAAGCTTATTTCTCCTCGTACTGAATATAGGCCCGAGCCTTGAGGAGGAGGGCACCCAGTGATGCAGGTGTTTCGATGTCGACGGCCTTGGAAAAGTCATTGCGGGGGCGCAGTCCCTACTCGAGCAAATACTTCTTCATGTCGTCGGTCGTAGAGACCTGGACAACTTGTCGATTGAACCTCTCAATGTAGGCTCGAAGGGATTCATCTTTCCCCTACATGATTGTTCGGTGGTTGGTGTGAATATTGGGAATTATCGAGTTTTGAGTTATTTATTTAAATAATAGTATATAATATGTATATATTTGGTATTATTATTAATTTAAATAAATATAAGTTAATTTAAGGGCAAAGTGGACATTTGAGGAGGAGTTAGTGAGGGTGAAATGGGAAAGCCCATTTTAAAGGCCCAAAGTTAGGTTTAACAAAAAGGAATTTTGAGGGAATTAGGATTCATTCTTGTTAGACCGTGAAAAAATAAGAAATAGAGGCCAGAGCTTTGAGGAAGAGGATTGAGGCAAAGCATCGCGAGGTTTCCAAGAATCAAGGAGAAAGGCTTAGAGTTGGCAATTAAGGTATGAGGAGTATTGCCTTCATTGTTTTCAATATGTGATTCAATGTATTTAAAAGCGATTTAAGGATTTAGGAGGTTTTTGAGTTTGAGGAAATTAGGCCTTCGTGGCCAAATCTGTTTTTGAGGTTGTTTAAGTATGGGGAGTATTGCCTTCATTGTTTTCAATATGTTATTCAATGTCTTTAAAGTTGATTTAAGGATTTAGGAGGTTTTTGAGTTTTAGGAAATTAGGCTTTCGTGGCCAAATCTGTTTTTGAGGTTGTTTAAGTATGGGAGTATTGCCTTCATTGTTTACAATATATGATTCAATGTATTTAAAGCCGATTTAAAGGTTTAGGAATTTTTGAGTATTGGATTGTTGTTGCCTTTCTGATGATGAGTTCAATAAGTTTGAGGGATTTGAACTGATGTTCTGATAGGTTTGAGGCTGATTCGAGAGTAAGGGAAATTAGGCCTTCGTGGCCAAATCTGTTGTTGAGGTTGTTTCACCGTATAAAGTACGTGATTGGGAGAACTTTAATGATTGTGGGTTATTTTAAAGAAACTATGGGATATGGAGGCGTAAATAGGATACGGGATTGGCCTAATAAGTCGTAGATTTTGTGCCTTTATCGCCGTAATACCTTAGTAATGGTTTAAGGATGTTTTGGGTGCATTTGGGAAGGAAATCGTATAGACCTTTGGACTGTTTTTGTTACTATTTCATAGCAGATATTTGTTGTAATCGCGAGTTCACACAACAAACGACTCTTCGCATGACGAACACTCGCCCCAGACTCACACGAAGAACTTCCCAGCGAATGTAGCATAGTTTCATGAATTGTGTTCTTCTGCAGTGTTGTCTTGATGCTTTGATGCTGTGATTTTCTGGATGAATTACCTTGAGTAGGACTGTGATTCATATGTGATTAATACATGATTGTATAATGATTCCTATGAGTAATGATGATGAGTTATGATGTTGATTCCATTAGTTTTTGATGATTATATGATGACATGATAATTATGATGATTTTGATGAATGATGATGCACCGAATAAGTTTATTATGAGGATGCTATTGACGTGTGCATCATGCATTCATATGCATTCCAGACTTCGGTCTAGTGTTTGATTCTTGTGGCTTCAGTCCCATTATGAGGATGTGAAGTATTTTGTTATGCTCTGGTTCTTGTGTATAATCGATCTTATTGATGGGGACCTATGGAAGGTTGATGGCCCAATGTCCATCTAACTTTGATGAATTAGTACCACATGCATGAGTCTTGTTGCATTTGCATTTATGTGACAATTTGGTGTAATTTATGGTATTATGTCTTTTTGATGTTTCCTTGATGATTATGATGATGTTGAATATGAAAATGACGCTATTTTATATATTGATTCCTATATTGATTATTATGAATCGTTTTACTCACCATGCCTGTTTGAATGTTGCCTCCCCGTGGGTAACATGCAGATGACCAGGTTTAGCTGTGGATGCCGTCGAGGACTTTTTCGAGTTTTTGACTTTTGGTTGACTTCGAGGGTCTTGATCTAATAGTGTAACATCGGGTTGGGGTCCTTGAGTCAAACTATATTTTATTGAGTTTTTGTTATGTTGATTTCCTTGCGGTGAAAAGAAAACTTGGGATTTTTCCTTTTTGAGTTCCGCTGCCTTTTGAGCAATTTTTGAGTAATTTTGGGAAAACCCGTTGCTTACGAAGCATTGACTTTTATTTGAGTTATTGAGAAATGTACGCCCTTTGAGGTGATTTTTATTGTGTTTAATATTTTACTCTGATAAATGTGATTGATTTACCATTATATTTGTTGGGTAGAAAAGGGTGTTACATTAGTGGTATCAGAGCAGGTCGGTCCATCCGACCAAATTGTCTAATGTTATTTGTTCCCTAGTATGCAACATATGTGTGAAAACATTGTCGGTACACTTTTGTTTTCTAACCTTTGTCTGTAGAAGTAGAAATGAAACAAGTGGAGGAGAAGCTTGTGCTTCTCCATGATGCTTCAAGTGTGGAGTAGTGGCTCAGTGTGTTGATGAACGCTCTTATAGTTTAGTAAAGATGGTTTATGCCCCATCATGATTTTCGGATGTCTATTGAAAAATTGAGGAACTGATTACCCTTAATCTTTTATTGATTATAGACGGAGTCATATTGGATGGAATAGATGTATCTTGCAAGCTTAGATGGTGTGTGCAGTGAATTGTTTTGAGTTAAGCTAAGTGCTTACATATTGTTTTCATAAGTCGATGCAGGATGGTGCTAAGATGTTTATTTTGATGGAAACTTTGAGTGTTAATGAAAGTGGGGAAGTTGGTGGTTTGCCAATTATTTGTGATTTTCCGGAAGTTTTTCCTAATGAGATAAGTGATTTACCGCCAGAATGTGAAGTAGAGTTTACGGTCGACGTAGTTTCTGGAACTAGTCCGATATCAATGGCTCCATATTGGATGTCAACATCGGAATCAATGAAGTTGAAGAGTCAACTTGAAGATCTGCTTGAGAAGAGATTCATTTGTCCGAGTGTGTCACCATAGGGTGCACCAATTTTGTTGGTTAAGAAGAAAGAATGTTCTATGAGACTTTATGTGGATTATAGACAACTGAACAAGGTGACCATCAAGAATAAGTATCCACTTCCAAGGATTGATGATTTGATGGATCAATTGGTTGTTGCAAGTGTATTCAGTAAGATAGATTTGAGATCTGGGTATCATGAGATTCGTGTGAAGGCTGAAGATATTCAGAAGACTGCTTTTAGAAAGAGGTATGGACATTGTGAGTATTTTGTGATGCCATTTGGTGTGACTAATATGCTAGGTGTATTTGTGGAGTACACAAACAGGATTTTTCCATCCGTATTTGGACAAGTATGTAGTTGTGTTCATTAATGAGATTTTGATATATTCGAAGAGTGAAGAGGATTATGCTAAGCATCTGAAAACTGCGTTATCAATGTTGAAAGAGAAGCAGTTGTATACTAAACTTTCTAAGTGCGATTTTTGGTTGAAAGAAGTGAGGTTCCTTGGCCATGTGATATCGAGTAGAGGTATTACAGTTGATCCGTCGAAGGTTGAAGCTGTATCGCAATGGGAAGCTCCAAAATCTATTTTTGAGATTAGAAGTTTTCTTGGGTTGACAGATTATTATAAAAAATTCATTGAAGGATTTTTCCAAGTTATCTTTGCCATTGACGCAGTTGACTAGGAAGGTTCAAGCTTTTGCTTTGGGTGCAAAGTGTGAAGAAAGTTTCAAGAGTTTTTTAGAAGGCTGACAGCAACTCATGTTTTGATTTTGCCGAATTCGGCATAACCATTGTTGTATATTGTGATGCTTTATTGATGGGATGGGGAGGTGTGTTAATGCAACATCAACAAGTTTTAGCTTATGCTTCAAGGCAACTTAAAGTGCATGAGAGGAATTATCTAACGCAGGATTTAGAGTTGGTTGTTGATGTGTTTGTGTCGAAGCTTTGGAGGCATTATTTGTTTGGTTTGAGATTTGAGATGTTTAGTGATCATAAGACTTTGAAGTATTTCTTTGATTAGAAAGAATTGAATGCAAGGAAAAGGAGATGATTGGGACTTCTAAAGGATTATGGTTTTGGTTTGAATTGCCATTCGGATAAAGCAAGCGTGATAGCTAATGCATTGAGTAGGAAATCTTCGCATATACGGATGATGATGGTAAAAGAGTTAGAAATGATTGAGCAATTTTGTGATATGAGTTTTGTTTGTGAAGAGACTTCTTATGGTGTTAAGCTTGTTATGTTGAAGCTTACTAGTGGTATTCTTGATGAGATTCGAGAAGGTGAGAAATCTGATTTGAGTTGGTAGATTGGTTGGATTTGATTAATCAAAGTCGAAGAGCTGATTTTCGGATTAATGAAAATGGTATCATGAGATGTCGTGATAGAGTTTGTGTTCTAGATATTGTTGAGTTGAAAAAGAGTATTCTTGAGGAAGGACATCGAAGTAGATTGAGTATCCATCTCAGTGCTACGAAGAGGTACCGGGATTTGAGGAAATTGTTTTGGTGGCCAGGGATTAAGAAAGAAGTGGCTGAGTTTGTGTATGCTTGTTAGACTTATTAGAAGTTGAAGATTGAACATCAAAGACCATTTGGTCTGATGCAACCGTTGAATAATCAAGAGTGGAAATGGGATAGTATTTCCATGGATTTTGTGTCGGGTTTGCCGAAGAGTGTGAGGGGGAATGATTCTAATTGGGTGATTATGGATAGATTAACTAAATCAGCTCATTTCTTACCAATGAGGATTAATCGTTCTATGTTGAAGCTAACTGAGATGTATATTGAGGAAATTGTGAAGTTGCATGGGATACCATCGAGTATTGTGTCAGATGGAGATCCAAGATTTACATCGAGATTTTGGAAAAGTTTGTAAGACGCTTTGGGTACCAAGTTGAGATTGAGTTCTGCCTATCATCCGCAAATGGATGGACAGACAGAGATAACTATCCAGTCTTTAGAGTGGTTTTTGAGGGCTTGTGTGCTAGAACAAGGAGAGGTTTGGGATAGCTACTTGTCGTTGATTGAGTTTACCTACAACAACAATTACCATTCTAGTATTGTAATGGCACCGTACGAGGCATTGTATGGTAGGAGATGTAGGACTCCTTTTTGTTGGTATGGGTCAGGCGAGAGTGTTAAGCTCGGACCTGAGATTGTTCACCAGACAACTGAAAAAGATTAAGATGACCCAAGAAAAGATGAAAGCGTCACAGAGTCGCCAGAAAAGTTACCATGACAAGGGGAGGAAAGAACTTGAGTTCCAGGAGGGAGATCATGTGTTTTTTAGAGTTACGCCGGTAACTGGTGTTGGTCGAGCTTTGAAGTCTCGAAAGCTCACACCGCATTTTGTTGGTCCGTATCAGATTTCGCAGAAGGTGGGAGGAGTAGCATACCGGATTGCTTTACCTTCGTCGCTTGTGAATTTGCATGACGTGTTTCATGTATCTCAATTGAGGAAGTACATTCCAGATCCATCACATGTGATTCAGATGGATGATCTACAAATAAGAGATAATTTGACGGTTGAGGCATTGCCAGTACGGATTGATAAACGAGAAGTGAAGTGATTGTGACTTTGCGTATTGGTCGGGTTACTACTGCAAGTATACATTTTATCGCGTAGTTTTAAAAGATTGTCGAACCAAGAAGGACTAATAATCAACCTAGAGTGATCAAGTATTATGGTGCAAAGCTAAGGCTTGGTTTTTTGCGGTAAAAGGACTCAATTATAACGAGATTTGAAAAAGATAAAGAAACAAGTCCGAAGAATGATCTACGTGTTCCTATGGGACTCTGTAGATCCCGAGTGTTAACAAAGGTCTCAAAGTTATTCTGTAGGAAAAGCTGGTTTAAAGACTCGATCTCACACTCTCGCGCTATTGACCTAACCACACCTGATAACCCCGAGATTTTGCTCTCGCTCGCTCGGTAGTTAAAAGGCACGCTTTGAAAACTAGCAAAGCCTAACTGAAACCTAAAGCGTTCTCCCTGTGTTCAGGCTCAGTGCTTGGCATCTACTATCCGGCGATCACCTCAAACTCTCGCTCTAACGAACACGTCTTGGTGTGCTTCTCACTCTCGTGACGAAACACTATTAACCACCCTCTCGCTCTTGCGACAAGACTGACTAAATTCAGAATAGATACCAGACTATGGAGTCTGATGAAACTACTCAGACATGTTCATCTTTAAATCTAAAGTACTTAACATGCTGTAAATTAAAACATACATAAATGAAAGTAATACAAAAGTAAAGAAATGCAATAAAGCAGAAATTTAAATGACCTGAGATAAACTGAAATAGAAATGACTTCCAATAAATTACAATATCGATCCAAGCGTACAATCAACAACAGAAGTAAAATTACAATGGTGCAGTAATCACTCAGTGTGAGCAATTACTGCTTTGGTAAGTGAGTATGTAAGTAAGGGCTGAGGAAATTTCTGCAGCGCTTTCGCACGGGTTCCTTGGATCCCTAAAACTGATCTACAAGGGTCTATATATAGAGGGGAAAATGGCTCCAAGACTTTTGAATTCGAATTCCATCAGAACTACCAAATTGCTCTGCCAAAAACTGTTCCCGCGGTGAACGACGACCGCCGTGTGCCTAATGGCGACCGCCATTAGCTTCAAACTGGGATTCCCTCCTTTTTTGCACGGTGACCTCCTTCCTCAGGCCATGGCGAGCGCCATTGCCCTGAGGAGGCCAAAACTTGACTTTTTGAAGGGTTTTCTTCATTGTTTAGCTCGTCTTTCGATCCTTTTTTTCTATGTTGCCGATTTAACACATGTCAAGTAAAAACTGAAGAAAACATAAGTAATCAACAATTAAAACGACAATGACTTGATAAAACAACAAATAAAAATGCGCGAAATGAATCAAAAAGTACGATACAAATTCGAGTCATCAAACTCCCCCACACTAAGATCTTTGCTTGTCCTTAAGAAATCGACCAATATGGTAAATGTAAAGTAAGCATGGTCTGAAACATTGGCACAACGAAACTCTAATCATACGCGGCTGCTAGGCTAATGTTCGATCATAGGTACTAAATAGTGAAAACAAGGATATCATAACGACACATCTCCATGTTTGCTGACAAATACTCCCTTCCCATGCAATACCAATTCAAATCATGAAATTATGACCAGACCTATATCCTTTATCCTATTTCACCACTTTTTCATTCTCGCGCAATCACATTAAGCCCGTTATCCCTTTCACTTACATGGTAAGCGAACCTGTTTGTGTTATATGATCTCGATATTCAAATTTTTTTTCTTTTTCGCATATTGTGTTTTCTTTTGCTTACAAATTTCAAGAGTCCGAACCTTTAGGCTAAATGCCCGGGTGAGGACCACCTAACTTAGCGGGATCATGCCTTTCATTCGTTTTCTACAAAAATCACATTATTCAAATTTTTGAGATCAACACATATTTGCATCAGTTCATTACTTAGTTTGTACACAAGGATGGTGCTGACTGCTAGTATAAACTAATCAAGAGGCTACTTTTAAGAAACTAGGCATAAGGTCTTAACATAATGTCTATTTAAATCAATATCACATACTTAGGGAATCTAAGGTGTGGGAATGGTACCGATATTTTCAAAACTTTCCCAAGTCTATCTAACACAGCCTAAGCAATCTATATACTTTCATAGTATCGTGCCATGAGTCAAATTTTAAATTATGGTCAAAATAGGGGAGTTAACAGATAGTACAAAAAATGTAAAGCAATTATTGACTCAAACACGCATATGACTTAGAAAAGAAACAACTAAAACTAGAAAAATAGAAATGACAGAAAGTAAATAGAAGCAGTAAACGGCTCCTCCCCTACACTTAAACTAGACATTATCCTCAATGGCCTAGTCTAAGGTGAAAGAAAGAGCGATGGAACCTAAAGAAGTCATTGGTGGCGCCCACGACCTCTACGATGATGTTTGTCCTGGTTAATAGTTGGGTTATCCTGTGGGACATGCTGGACATAGTCTACAATACGGTTCACCTCTCTGCACAAGCCTGCCATGCCGGAGACAACGTCTTTCAAGTCCAACTCAGTTTGGTCCAGAAACTCATATTGACGCCTCTGCATCTCCTACATCACTGTGTCATGCTCGGCGTCTCTTTCTCTTTGCTGCCTGAGCTCCGATAATATGTCATCCGCCAATGAGCGAATACCTGCAAAGTCAAAAAAAGGTGTTGTGTGTTCCTGTGAGCTAGGACTAGGTGTGTCAGCAGTACGTCTACGAGTACAGGGCCTCTCGGAAGGTTGTTCCACAACCTCATGATATTGCCTCTCTGTGTTTTCCTCCTGTAAATCTGGCGCACCTAAATCATTCAACAAATTAGCACATTGGCACACATCGGTACACTCAGAGCAAGGTAAAGAGAAACCTCGGAACTCGGTGGTACGGACCATAATATGATACTTACCACTAGGCAAACTTTTGACAAGCCGCATATGACGGAAAAAGTCAATATTGGCATAGAGGCATGGTATACTATCAGTGATTGCTAAATCAGCCTCTAGGTCTAAAGAGCAGTCGATAGCAGTGATGATACTGCCAATGCAAATGGGACCACTAGTTCTATTTGAAACACTGACAAAATGGGCTAAGAGGAACGATGTGGGATTCCCAGGGGTTTGGAGGAGAGCACAATGGATAAAGAATAGATATTTAGAGTTCACGTTGTCTGGGTTCTCACGTTCAAAGATGATGGAAGCGAGGATATGGTGTAAGTATCGGATGGCTGGGTTGTGGATGGTAGTGGCCTTTAGGCCTTCCCATTTGGTGGTTGTGGTGTTGGTAATTTGGTTCCAAAACTGAAAGGCTTTGTCCTCCCAGTCACTTTCTAGAGGCGCAAGGTTAGCAAATCCTTCGTTGGCGGGAAAGCCAAAATATTCCGCTACCTGCTCATGAGTTAACAAATAATCAGCATTAAACATTCTAAAGTGAATGGTACCTGTTGCGGTGAGAATCGTGATACCAAGCTATTGATTAACTTGAATCTTTAATTCTTAAATTCACAACCGAACTTTAATTTATCCAAAAAAAGGAAAGGTTTAAAGAAAGAAAAACCTATAAAAAATGCAAAGCAAAAGGTAAGGCCTAAAGCTAAGCAAAGAGAGATCTAAAGGTTCGGGGGTTGGTTATGCATAGGGTAGGTATTTCACATCCTAAACATATGTAGTACTCTACAGGAACCTCTTGTTAATATTTGTGTTTGCTAGAGTTTGCTTACTAAGGGAAAAAAAGAGCTAAGGTAAAAATCAAGTATAAAGTATGTACAAGTTTGCTCGCGAAGACATCACATCTCGTGCCTACGTATCCTGACGGGAATAGAATCAGAGCAATCGTAGTTCCCCTAGCTAGGGATGAGGAACTCTTGACTGTGGTCAAGGTTCCAAAGGGATGTAAGCATTCATAGAGAAGTACTTACAGGGAGTGCGACGACTCCAAACTAAAGGTTATGCTAAACGGGAAAAGAAATGTCCACGGCGGGACGACTAAATATGAGTACGGCGACTCAAATCCTATGGTTAAAGTAAAAAGGGAAATGTCCACGGCGGGACGACTAAATATGAGTACGGCGACTCAAATCCTAAGGCTAGGAAAAAGGGAGGTAGACGATGTCCGCGGCGGGACGGTAAACATGAGCACGGCGGCTCAGATCCTAAGGCTAGGATGAAGGGAAGGATGTCCACGGCGGGACGGACTAAAAGTGAGCACGGAGACTCAAACCTAAGGCTAGGATGAAGGAAAAGAATGTCCACGGCGGGACGATAAACATGAGCACGGCGGCTCAAATCCTAAGGCTAGGATAAAGGGGTTAAAAGGTGTCCAGGGCGGGACGGTAAACATGAGCACGGCAGCTCAAATCCTAAGGCTAGGATTTAAGGGAATAAAATGATGAATCATACCTCATGTGAAAATACATATTAACACAAGAATTTAGAAAAAAGAATCAACTAAAACGGATTTAAAATGAAGGAGTTAAGATTTTTTGAATTTGTAAAGGAAATAAAAACAAACAAGTAAAAAAAAGAGTAGAATGTACAAGCTGGGTGTTGAACCCATGAACCTTGGACCACAAACGTGATACTCCACCACTAGGCCATATGCGCGCGTGTGAACATGAGATAGAAGAGAAGAAGAAAATGACGAAACCTGGAAAATATGAAAAAACCAAAAGAGTCGATCCTCCTCAGGGATCGAACTCAGGTTCAAAGGCATGATAAGGCGTTTTAAGGGCAAGGTTTCTACCACTAGGGTGGCTGTACATCCATTGATTATGCCAACCCAAAATAAAGATAAACCTTCAATGTGTATTTTTCTGGGTTTGAAACAAGGCAAAAACAAGTGGGAATGTCAAATACGTTTTCACCACAACTTGCTCAAATCTTAACCTTTTTCAGCAAAATTTAAGTCTAAACTGAATGTTTTTCAAAGAGGAACATGATGGTACTGCTCACTTTTCGAAAATATGTACACACAACAAAAATCGAATGCTTATGCAATTGGACATTTGGAAATGTATTTTGAACTTCAAAACATAAACCAGATGCGGTTGAAATCATGTAAGGGTCTGCACATGTTATAAATGATATGTTTGATGAATTCCAACAGTTTGTTTAAGCAAAACACAATCAGAATGAGAAATGGCATGGTAGTTGCAAATGTAATGTTTGAAGGAAAATGCATTTTGAAGTTATGTGTGAAAACTTGATATGAACAAACTTAAAAACAGTCATGTACACACTCTAAAAATCATGCATATGAAGTTTAGACAAAAAAGAGACTCAAGATCTTGGTAGAAAAGAAAGTGACTATTGAGTTGCAAATGTGTTCAATGAGTTAAAAAGGTGAGTTTAAAAACCAGTTGGTAATAAAATCAATGAAACATAATGGTTCAATCCAAGTAACAGGTCTACAATTGATCTCCAAATATCCACCTAACTGTAAGGTGCCTTATGCAATTGGGATAAAGTGATTCCAAACAGTTTTGCAACAAATGCTTAAACATGATCCTACTCATCCAAACTGCATTACTAACATGACAGTGTGTTCAAGATCAAAACAATGTTCAAATAATCCACTCAAATTCAAAACAGTCCAATTAATACAAGCAAAAGCATGAAGAGTGGTTTCTTTTGTTAATAGATGCAACATCACATGGTACTAGCTTTTCTCAACAACACAAATCAATACAATTGCTTAAAACAGAAACAAAGACAAAATTGGCAAGCAAAGCTCACATTAGTTCACTACATTACCTTCATGATAGCTAAAACAAAAAGAAACTAACCTGAGAACCAAGTACAGCCAGCATACATCAGTAAAAAAAAACAACCCACTCCAACAAAGGCACAAGCATTACTATGTAACCATCAACAAATCAGTGTGAATTATCTCATTTAACAGAAACATCCTTCTCATTGCATACTCCAAATAACAGCCTTATGCACATTTACTAAATACTAGCCTAAACCATACATGCATTAAATTGAGTTCACAAGCAAACTGGCATGACAGTTTCCAGGAATAGTTTGGTGTTCAACACTAATTCTAACAGCAATGACAAAAGGCAGATGTATCACTGCTATGAACCAAATTAACATGAAGAACAAACCTGGCAGCAACAAGGTTCAATTTATGACAGTTCTAGGCATTGAATCCTAATGACCAGCTCATGATCCACACAACCCAAAATCTACGTCAACCTACAAGCAAGCCTAAGTCTAAACCTCAAGGTTATTCTTCTTGCCTATAACAGTAGTGAGACTGGAAAAACAAAAGCAGGCCAAAGTCTAACATGTGCAACATATCAAATAGTAACAAGGGAAAGTAATGCAATGTTAATCTTCAAATGCACCACATGGTATAACAAGGAATCGCAGTTTTTTACCAAACAACTCCTCTAATCAAAACAGTTTGCTATTCACTAAGAGTATGTTGTACAATAATGGACTTGACATAATAATAAAGCTAGCACTTCACATAAGTCTTTTTATGAAAATCCAAGTTCTTAACAGCAAATGTAACCTTGACACATCAATGCTAAATAACAATGATCAAAATGCATTACATATTTCATATGACAATCACAAACTCATGACAGCAAACACATAGTCCAATATGCTCTAATGATTCCAAATCCCACCATGCTCAGATGTTAATTACAAACTTTCAACAATAATACACGATATTGCATATATGAAAAAGGCAAGGGTTAGAGGTCACTTACCTCTTGCAGACCCTCTTTACTATGCTAACAGTCCAGAAAACCAGAGACGAACCCTTCCCTTTTAGCAAGCTTGTGATATTTGCCTCCTTTTGAAGAAAAATGCAACTTTGTGGACAGTTTGAGAAAATGAGATTCCTGTTGTTGTTTGAAGTTTTGAACAGCTATAACATCATTAATGTGAGGTGTTTGAAGTGTTGGAATGGTAGGAATGGTGAGAGGTAGTGATTTGGCATGAAAAGTGCATAAAGGTCAAACTTGAGTGGTGTGGAAGTTGACTTTTTGATCCTTTGGTTTTTTGAGGGAACCAATGGTGGGAACAACTTCAGAGGGTTATTTTAAGGTTGTGCATATGGTTTTTGAAGTGTTGGGATGTTTAGAACCAGAGATGGTATGGAAAGTGCAAAGTGGTCAAAATGGTTTTTTTGGTGAATTTTCACTTTCAAGCAAAAAGAGAGAAAGGAGAGAGCTATCAGTTTGTGAGATTTTAGGATTTCTCTTCTGTCGAATGAAGTGGGAGGATGGTTCTATTTATAGGGAAAATGAGGGTGAGGGCAGATTTGGTATTTTTGGCATTTTAAGAGAGAAAATTGGAAAAGTTGTTCAAATATTTCAAAAGTAGTTCCTTGGCCTCAAGGTAATCAGAAAGCAAGTAGAATGATGGACAAATAGGTGACTGAAGTGAGGCTAGGGAGTAGGAATATGCAACTGCAAGACTTTTCTTTTTCACCTTTTGGATTTTTGAATATTTTAATGCAAGTTGCATTGCAACTTGCCAAGCCACTTGCCTTGGCTTCCAATTCTCATTCTCTCTGCATTTCCTTTGCATTTCCACACATCTATGCTTCTAAATATCAGAATAAACAAGATCCAAGGGCTGAGAATAACTCAAGTGGTCAAAGGAAGAGTTTGTGAAAAATTGCCAATGTGGGACTCAAGTGTTAAAGTACCATCTTGTTGAATTCATAACTCTCAGCTCACAAGGGCTATTGAGGAGTTCTAGTACTTTTTAGAAAGCCCTCATGTAGCTCTAAAACATTCATGTTTACAAGAACTTCTGAATCCAAGTGGAACTAGGTCCAAAATCTCTTCAAAGTTGGCTAAAAATAGGAATTGTGCAGCCAGAATTTGCAAATTTTCACCAAGTGTTTTACCCTTTGAAAATGATCTTGACCATAACTCCAATTCTATGCATTTTGTGATTGTGGACCACTGTGGGACTTATTTAGGACTTGCCAATACCTTTCCAACAAGCTTGGAACCAACTCATTTGGGTGTGTGGTTAAGGAATTAGGGTCTAGCCCCTTTCAAAACCCTAATTTCCCGATTTTTCGATTACTCATCAATCCTTGATCCAATGGTCATGAAAATTTATGGGCAGGTGTAATATGACATAAGGAACATTTTTCATGCACATTATGAGGTCAAATTCCTTATGGTTGAAGAGTTGACTTTTTGGTCAACCGTACGATCGACGATGACTGACGAGTCGACTGTTGACGTTCTGAGTCCTCTGAGGTTTTAAGATTTCTTGAGTGAACTTCCCTGAGCAATATGAGCTTAATAAACCACAAACCCACCATTGGAACACCTTTTAAAATAAAAGTCAAACCACAGTTGACTTTTCCTGATCAAAAACCCTAATCGGGGATCCACGAACTGTACTGTTCCTGATCTTTGTGTGAAAACCCCAAATTGGATTCATGCCTGACCCCATTTAGTATTCTTGATGGTTTAGAGACTTTCTTCATGGAGAAACAATCCAATGCATTGACTGATTAAACTGTCGAACCCTCGATTTGCAAATGTACGGAATCCTGATTCACCTGTAACTAAACAGAGACAAACTTGAAACTGGTTATAGTTAGATACTCAAAATGGAAATGATCCTAAGATGATGATGAGGATCTAAGAGGTAAAAATTTGGGGTGCAACAGTACCGGTGGTGCGGGAAAGATCATGGACATGCTAGAGTGAACTAAGAAACTCATATGTAAGCCTAACGGAAGAAGCATTAAACATGGAATAGAAACGAGTCATACAGAGGTTTCTGAGCATCCAAGAGATGCTTTGGTAGAAACCCAAGGTGCGAAGAGTGTCTGGGTCAGGGTACCTTGTCGAATAGACGAGTCGCTTGGAGAATTTATGAAATTTTGTGCGCATGGTGTTTTCGAGAACTCCTTCAGAGAATTCGATGCCCATGTAATCGATCTCTTGGTTGGCTTCCATTTTGTTTGTTTGTTTGGGTTTCTAAGATGGGTGGAAGAATGGAAATTGGTTTTGAGAGGTGATCAGTGGGTTTTAGTCGTGTATTTCAAATTGTTTGTGTCGTTTGTTTTTAATGTTTTCGTTCGCTTTCGAGTCTTTTGATTATGTTTTCATCTTTATTTTCATATGTCATTGCACAAGTCATGTTTTGATCTTTTTATCATTTTATGCCGCTGGTGCGTTTAATTTGGTTGTTTGTAGTGTGTTTTCAGTATAGTAAGAAGTTGGTGATCTGACATCCGTGCGAAGCCGTTCCGGGTACAAAGACTACCGAGAAAATGGAAGTCTTTGAAAGAGAAATCTAGGCATGTCAGTGGCCTGATGTAACTCCCATTTTAACTATCTAGTTTTTCTGTGTTATTTTATTTTCGGCGTGTTTTGTGGGGGTGTTTGAATGCGATCGTGTATAGATCTTAAGTTGGAGATTGATTGATGATCTTGGACATTAATATTAATAATATAATTATTGTTGATAATAATATAAAAGTAATGATAATAATATTATTATTAGTAATATTATTGTTATTATTATTATTATTATTATTATTATTATTATTATTAATATTATTATTATTAATAAAATTGGGATAAGAAAATAGGAATAAGAGGAATTTGGATTAAAGGGTTGTTTGGGGAATTTGGAAATAGAAAGGAAGAACATGTTGGGAGAAGAAGGAAAAACAAGAACACGATCAGAGAAGAGGAAAATTGGAAGGAAAAGAACTCGGTCAAATTGGAGCAAGAGGAAGCTAGGAGTCATCATTGGAGCAAGAGTTTCATCAGTTGTTCGAGCTATCGAGGTAAGGGGGGGGGGGAGAATCGAGTCGAATTTGATAGTTGCATGAATTCTAGGTAGAAAGGGATTTCCCTAACCCCATAAGTTCTGATGATTATGTTTGATCGTGTTGTTGAATTTCTGATTTGTGAGAGCATGATGAGCTAGTTGCATGTGATGTAGAGTGATTGTTTGGTGATTTGGGGATTTCGGGTAATTGTTATGTTTATGCTGAAATTGATTTAATTGAGTAGAACTAAAGTTGTATCAGGTAAATCATGAATAGATTTTGTAACTTAGCTGTATAATATTGGTTTGATATTGTGAGAGCTGGTTTGCGCGTAATTGGTAGAGTTCAGAGAGTTTTTCTGACTCTGAGCAGTGGAATTTTTCTGAAACCGCAGGTGTTCGCCAGCACCTTCGCTGAGCAAACTAGGGGCGAACCTTCGCCAGGCGAACTGAGCAGCGAGTGCTTCCAGTAGCCACTGTCTGCATTCGCTAGGGAGTTCGTTGGGCGAGCTAGTCGTGAGTCTTCGCTGGGGGATTCGCAGAGCGAACGGGTAGCGAGCATTCGCTGCGGGGACTCACCAGGCGAAAGAGCCAGCGAGCATGACAGTAGTTTGTGTTTCTAGTGTTGTTATGTTCTGTTTTTTAGTGTTGTTGGGCCCTTGTTAGTCGTGATCGAATATGAGAATGATTTTGATCTGTGGAGGGTGTACGTATGGGGTTAGAATATGATTTCCTTGATTATTCGTGTAATTATAATATTTGCATTGAGGTGTATTATGTATGTATGATGTATGAATGTGGTGATGTGTCAGATATACATATGATGAAATGATAAAATGTGATCAGGAGGATCGTGTGCACCGGGTGTGCTGTGTTTGATGTGTGCATTGGTGTCTTGCATAGCATAGTGGTAGGGATAGATCATTGCTCGGATGTAGTGTATGTGATCTATCCTGAGTTTGATTTTTATGGGCTCAGGAGGAGCGTGGTAGGGATAGATCATTGCTCGGATGGAGTGTATTTGATCTATCCTGAGTTTGATTGATTTTGCTCAAGAGGAGCATGGTAGGGATATATCATTGCTCGGATGGAGTGTATGTGATCTATCCTGAGTTTGGTTGACGAACCAGTGAGTCGGTACTGCATATCATGGTGTTGTGTTGCATATTTTTGCATTGTTATGTGTGTTGTGTTAGTGTGGGACAGTAGGTCCGGATTGATGTATGTAAAATGATATTTGTATGTTTTACTGCCTTTTATTCATGTATATTATTACCGTTATATTTTGATTGTGATTTCTCACCCCTTGCTGTTGTTATCGTTTGTGCTTCCTCAGAAGTACAGATAATCCAGGTGCGTAGCTAGCTTGGATTGTGGCGAGTCGAGTCGTAGGGATGCTCTGATACGTAACACGGGGCTTTGGGGAGTCATTTGTTTTCTGCTGATTAGGTGTGCCCCTGTGGCGTATCATGTTTTGTTGAATCTTTTTGGTGAATATGTCTTGTGTATTTTGGTCGCGTACGATGTACATGATGGTTATATGTAGATATATATTTGATGACATTTCCGCTGTATATTTTTAAAAGCATCTAATGAGTGACATGTTGAGTTTCTTCCGTGGCATCCCGTTGTGTTGGTGTGGTGACTCTGATATTTGTTTTGGTTTAAATTGCATTTATTTTATATTTGGGAAACAAGGTGTTACAAGTTAATATCATAGCAGGTCGGTCCGTCCGGCCAGTGTAGTAGTTGAGTCTGTCCTTAGGATAGAGTTTGTTTTTTTCTGTTAACCTGGCGTTGTTGTTGTTGAGCAGTATGGCGGGAAGGAATGATGATGCGTTGGCTGCGACTATGCAAGCGATGGCGCAGGTGGTTGCTAATCAAAACCAAGCCGTGGGTGCACAATTCAGGGATTTGGCACAGTTTCAGAGTAACAAGCCGCTGACGTTTCAAGGAGGGATCTTGGATTCGGAAGCTGCACAGAAGTGGCTGAAGGCGATTAAGAAGATTTTCAGGACGATGGGATGCAGCGATGAGCAGAAAGTGAGGTTCGGTACCCACATGCGGGAAGGTGAAGCAGAAGCTTGGTGGGACAACAGTCGCCAGAGATTGGAGACTGCAGGAACCGCAATTACTTGGGATGTGGTTCGAACTGGTTTTCTGGAGAAGTATTTTCCAGAGGATATTCGAAGTGTAAAGGAAATAAAGTTTCTGGAGCTGAAGCAGGGCAATATGACGGTGGCTGAGTATGCTGCTAAGTTTGAAGAGTTGGTACAGTATTGTCCTCATTACAATACTGACGGGGCGATGACCTCCAAGTGTTTAAAGTTTGAGAATAGGTTACGTCCAGAAGTTAAGATGGAGATCGCTTGTCAGAAGATCAGGGATTATCCTGAGTTGATAAGCAGAAGCAGGATTTATGATAATGATAATCGGGCTAGGATTGCACATTACAAGGCTGCAAATGATCGTAAGGGTAAGTAGTGGTTTGGTGGTACTCCTTATAGTGTCCCTACTGATAAGGGGAAGTTTAAGACTGCTGTTGATAAGAAGCCCAGAGAAGGGAGGGCGTTTGCTAGTGGGAAGTGTTTCCGGTGCGGTGGCGCGGGTCATCGTGCCATTGATTATTCTTAGGAAGTGAAGAAGTGTTTCAAGTGTGTTAAGCCGGGCCATTTGATGGCTGATTGTCGAGTCTCTATGCCTACCTGTTACAACTGTGGTGAGAAGGGCTACATCAGTATGCATTGCGAGAAGCCAAAGCCGTCTCAGGTGTCTCAGACCAGTGGTAAAGTGTTTGCGGTAATGGGAACTCAAGCTGCTAGTGAGGATCGTTCTATCCAAGGTACTTGTTTCATCAATAATGTTCCTTTGTCTGCTATGATTGATACGGGTGCGACCCACTCGTTCATCTCTGTTGATTGTGTGAAGAGGTTAGGTTTGGTGTCGACTAATCTTGAGCGGCGGATGACTATTGAGACTCCCTCTGTTGGTTCAGTGACTACTTCTTTGGTGTGTTTGAAGTGTCCATCGACTATCTTTGGTAGAGATTTTGGGGTGGATCTGATTTGCTTGCCCCTTGGTAAGTTGGATGTTATTCTGGGTATGAACTGGTTATAGTTCAACCGAGTGTACATCGTTTGTTTTCGGAAGGTGTTGTTGTTTCTTACTCCAGAAGAAGAAGCTTTGGCAGATTCCTTGTCTAGTAAGGAATTGAGGATTTTGTTGGAAGGTGAGGCTAAAATGTTTGCTTTATTTACACCATTATCTGTTGACAGCAAAGCGTCATGGGAAGAGTTGGCGGTGGTGAATGAATTTCCTGAAGTGTTCCCTGATGATATTACAGAGTTACCTCCGAAGACAGAAGTTGAGTTTAGCATTGATCTTGAACCTGGTACGAGGCCTATATCTATGGCGCAATACAGGATGTCAGAAGTGGAATTGGCTGAATTGAAGTCTCAGATTGAAGAGTTGTTGGATAGGAAGTTTATCAGACCGAGCCTGTCACCGTGGGGAGCTCCAGTGTTGTTGGTGAATAAGAAGGATGGTAGTATACGTTTGTGCATCGATTACCGTCAGTTGAATAAAGTGACCATCAAGAACAAGTATCCTCTTCAAAGGATTGATGATTTGATGGATTAGTTGGTGGGAGCTCGTGTGTTCAGTAAGATTGATTTGAGGTCGGGTTACCATCAGATCCGAGTAAAAGAAGGTGATATTCAGAAGACGGCGTTTAGAACTCGATATGGACATTACGAGTATGCGATGATGCCTTTTGGAGTGTCTAATATGTCGGGGGTGTTCATGGAGTATATGAACCGGATCTTCCATTCTTACTTGGATCAGTTTATTGTGGTGTTCATTGATGATATCCTGATTTACTCTAAGTCCGAGGAAGAGCATGCAGGACATTTGAGAATTGCTTTGCAAGTGTTGAAGGATAATAAGCTGTTTGCTAAACTGTCTAAGTGTGAGTTTTGGTTGAAGACGGTGAGTTTCATGGGCCATGTGATATCTGGTGATGGTATATCAGTAGACCCATCAAAGGTGAGTGCAGTGTTGCAGTGGTAACCGCCGAGGACATCATCGGAAGTTAGAAGCTTTTTGGGATTAGCAGGGTACTATCGAAGGTTTATCGAAGGTTTTTCTACTTTGGCGTTACCATTGACTCAGTTGACAAGGAAGAACCAAGTTTTTGTATGGGATGCCGCTTGTGAAGAGAGCTTTGTGGAATTGAAGAAGAGATTGACTACGGTACCGGTGTTAGTGTTGCCGAATTCGAGTGAACCATTTATGGTGTACTGTGATGCGTCTAAGATGGGATTAGGCGGAGTTCTTATGCAGAGTGGTAAGGTGGTGGCGTATGCTTCACGGCAACTGAGGGTGCATGAGCGGAATTATCCTACTCATGATCTTGAGTTGGCTGCGGTAGTTTTTGTGTTAAAGATCTGGAGGCACTATTTGTATGGTTCGAGATTTAAGGTGTTCAACGATCATAAAAGTATGACGTATCTGTTATGATTTTAGCCTAAGTTATCATCCAGGAAAGGCTAATGTTGTAGCAGATGCTTTGAGCAGAAAAGCGGTCCATATGTCAGCTATGATGGTGAAAGAGATGGAGCTTATTGAGCAGTTCAGAGATTTGAGCATAGTTTGTGAGACTTCGGCAGATTGCGTGATGTTGGGCAAGTTGCAAGTGAACAAAGATTTCTTGGATATGATTAGAGAGGGTCAAAGGCTAGATGTGAAGCTAGTGGATTTGATGTCTGGAGTGGGAAGTGACTCCGATTGTGATTTCAAGTTGGATAGTGCTGGTGCGTTGAGGTTCCGAGGCAGGATTTGTGTACCAGATAATGATGATCTGAAGAAGTCAATTCTGAGTGAAGGACATCGTAGTAGTCTGAGTATTCATCCGGGAGCCACTAAGATGCACCACGATTTGAGGAAGATATTTTGGTGGTCAGGTATGAAAAGGGATATAGCTTAGTTTGTTTACGCTTGTTTGACGTGTCAGAAGTCGAAGGTGGAGCATCAGAGGCCCTATGGATTTATGCAACCGTTAGAGATTCCAGTTTGGAAGTGGGATTGCATTACTATGGATTTTGTTATAGGATTGCCAAGCACGGCGATAGGATTTGATGCCATTTGGGTAATTGTGGATCGCCTTATGAAGTCTGCACATTTTGTGCCGATTAGTATCAGTTTTCCGTTGGAGAAGCTGGCAGAGATTTATTTTCGGGTGATTGTGAACCTACATGGTGTGCCGTCGAGTATTGTGTCGGATAGATATCTGAGGTTTACTTCAGAGTTTTTGAAGAGTTTGCAGGAAGCTTTGGGTACTAAGTTGAAGCTGAGTTCAGCTTATCATCCACCGACTGATGGTCAAGTAGAGAGGACTATTCAGACTCTGGAGGATTTGTTACGGGCTTGTGTGTTGGAAAAAGGTGGTGCGTGGTGTTGCACCCTAAAATTTGCTCAACCTTATTCCTTGGATTCATGTTTCATTATCATTAGCATTTGCATGTAGGGTCATGTACATAGACTAACCATTTGCATAGCATAAGCATAGCAAGTCATTCAACAGGGGACCAATCATTATTCTCATCTCCAGAGGCCTATCAAGAGGTTATTATCCCAATTCAATCATATTCAAGTCATCAAGAAAGAATTTGAAAGCAAAGAGTTCAGCAGATCAAGCCTTGAGTCCATCTCCTAGCTGAGGGTATCTGAGGATCAACAAGAGGGTTATGAGCTGTGAGGTGAAAGCATGGAGAGCATCTAGACATCTGGAGAGACTTATAAAGTCATTTGGAGAAGAAAACAAGTCATTGATGAAGGCACAAGAGCTATAGTTGAAGGCAGTCAACTAGGGTTTCATTTGGGTCAACCCTAGGTCAACCCTAGGTCAATTGACTGACTTAAGAGGGCATTCAAGTCTATTGGAGAGATGTGGGGATCAATATTGAACATATGAAGAAGGATATGGAGATATGACAAGGAGAATTCAAGAGAAATCAAGGAGAAGAGGAGTTACTAAATTAGGGTTTCTCTGTAAAATCCCCTAGTTTAGGTCAAATTTCCAAGCAAGATAAGTCAAAATGCTAACTTCAAATGGCTTCTTGGCCAACATGAAACTTGTAGAGGATCTCAAGACCTTTAATTTGAGTGGTGGAAGACCTCAAGGAGATTTATAGAACTCAAGTTATGGTCCTTACAAGTTACAGGTCATTTGGGGTGTCTGAACTTTTGTCTGTGAAAGTGACTTGACTTCCAAGCTAGTTTTGCTCCTCAAGGAGATTTCAAATGAATTCTTGGTCAACATAAGAGTTGTTCCTCATTGTCTTAGCTTTCTAGAATGGTATGGCATGCCTTCATATGATGTGGAGAACTCAACTTATGGTCTTGACAAGCAAAGGGTATTTTGGGCATTTGTGAATTACAGGTCATTTTAACCTATACCCAAAACTCATACAAGGAGGCCTCAAATGGAAAAACTTACAACATCAAACTTGCTCCAAATGGGATTTTAAGTCTAGAAAGAAGGTCACAAGTTATTGGAGAAGCTCATAGCATGGAATTACACAATTGGTCAAAATATGAACTAAAAAGGCTTATAAAGTGAATAATTTCAAGTTGGAAAATGGTTTGGGAGATTTACAAGTCCAAATGGAGACTTCCAATATATGATTTTGAATGGAAAAACAATTCTAAGAACAATGGTTCACACACTTTTTTGAGTTTAGAAGGAAAAAATGAAGTTATCCATGGTTGCTTATCATTTAAGAAACATAATCAAAATGGATCAAAAGTTGAAAACAAGGGAATGTGCAAGATGGATCTAGAATGTTCATTTGGGGTCTATATATTCATGAAATGTGCATTGATCAAGGGTTGGCCTCATTGGCACCAAGAATTTCACAAAATCTCTCATACTTTTCCATAAAAGTTTCATTACAATTCTCTCAAAACCTTCAACAACTTTCATCATAATCAATTCAATTCCACTCCACCATCATCATAGATCATAATTGAAGCAAGTTTCTGGTGTGAATCATTCATTTTCGAGTGCTTTTCTCAAGATCATCAAAATCAAAAGTTCAAGTGGATTGCATGATTCAAGCAAGGAACCTCCAAGTTTGTGCATACAGAATTAAGTTCTTCAAGGATTGATCAGGATTCAACACTTGAAAGCCTCAGATCTTTCATCTCCATAGCTGTTTCTCAAGATTTCTTACAAGGTAAGTTTTCATCCAAACTGTTTGATCCAGTTAGTTAGACCTGATTTTGTTAGTGTAGAATTGATCTAGGTGGTTAGGAGAGTAAGCTAGATGATTTTGGAGAGGTTTGGTGATGGTTGTGAGCAGGTGCCATAATCTGTTTGTGTTCGAATTTCTTGGATGAATGTGTTATAATTGCAACTTGATAGCATGTGTTAATCTCCATTAGGTGTAGTTTAATTTAGGCTAAGTCTGAGGAAGAATGGTGAAGGTCTATACCAGTGCATTTCAATGGAGGCAGGATGTTGATTCAATCGAATTTGTTGATGTGGTGAATTTCAAGGTAAATTGATGCCCTAGGCTTGTAGAGGGAGAGATTTGGAACAGGTTTCATGTTTACAGCATGTGGATTAGTTGCGTGTGGGATGAGAACAGAGAGGGAGAAAGTTACTCGTGCATGGCTGCCATGGTGGAGTTGAAACCCTAGGTTGCAGGTCCTTTGGGGAAGACATAATCATGGCCTTCCATTTGTAGTTGGACCTTTGACTATGGGCGAGATCGTGTGGCCAGCGTTTGATTTCAATTTGGAGGGAATTTACTGGGTGCCAAACGCACCGTTTCATTAATTGAAACGGGCGGGCCTCAGCTTGTGATGCTATTCCCACCCCAGAGTTAGGCCCAAACCAATTTTGAATGTGATTTCTCTGCTATTCCTACCCCCCAGCGTTTATTTGTTTTTTTTAATTCTGAACGTGTATTGGGCTTAAGCCAGAAGCGCTACCAACACCCCCCAGTCTGAGGGCCCATCCAATAATGAACTGAGCGAATTTCTCTTCATACCCCCTCCCTCATTTTATTCAATTTTATTTTTCTTATTTCATTTTATTATTTTACTCATTTTCATAAAATCATAATAAATTCATAAAAAATGTTTTTTAACCCATTCTTTTTACCATATTTTCTTTAAAATGCCTAGAATATTATAGAAAAATAAAATTTCATTTTTAGTTTTATTTCATATTTTTTACATATTTTCTAAATAAATGTCATAATAAATAGTTACATTTCATGCATCATTTTTATGATTTTTGTTCTCTCACATGCTTTAATATTTTTTGATCATCCTTTTCATATTGTTTAGATGAGATGTTAAGCTTGTAGAAATATTTTAGTTCCCATTTTTAGAGGTTAATTTTAGGTGATTACTCAATGCTTGAATATCATGAACAAGATTAGGGTTTTTTAGGTGACAACTTAGGAAGTTCAATTTTCTCCCTTAGGACTTAGGATTTAAATAGATTAGTTATGGGACTATAGGGGCTATGGGTAGTTATTAGATCCCTTAGAGAACAATTAGGATTCCCCTACTGATATTATTACTATCTGTATATCTGCTGTCTGGTGTGGTGTGCCCTCTGGGGATTGTTGATTGTTTGATTGGGTATTGGGTTTGTCTGGGGCCCTGGGGAAGCTGAAGATTTGTGGAGATGAAGCTATTGGAGATTCAAAGATTGAAGATCAACTGCCAGAGTTGAGGAGGAGTTTCCTGCTATCAGTTGCTGAGGAGACTAGGATTTAGGAGCTAGGCAGAGCTCTAGATTAGAATGATTGTTTCTCAAACATGGATTGCCTTGTCTGCATCCATTCTTCTCTGTGATTCAGAGTCTCTCTAAGACACTCACCCCCTTCCTTTGGAAGGCTTGGTGATAGTGTCTATGAGATAGAACTCTTGAGAGAAAATGTCTCTTGTGTTAGAAGCAGTCTGTTCACCACCTTTGGTAGTCAGCTGATTGCTTAACACCCAATTCACTCTTGTGACTAATCCCTCATCCTGGAGGTTTGAGCTTGAAGAAAAGCCATTGCAGATGGAAGACTGATGATCAAAGCCCTTGTCTGAAGGCCATGAAGATGGAGATTTATGCTTGTTGAAGCCTGTAGCTGATTGGAGGTTACTTGAAGCCAGTTGTTGATTCAGAGCTGCTGAGGCTGTTTCTTTTGCTGTATTTCATTTGTGGATGTATTGATTGGTTTTCTGAACTGTATTGTTTGCTGTTTACCCCGCTGGGTTGAAAGTGAAGCCTGTTCACTTTCGCCTATTGTTTTCTAGGTTCGAGGTTGAGTGGGACTCCCTTGCCTCGCTTGTATTGTTGCATCCATGCATTTTACTGCTTTACTGTATATATCTGATATTGTTTCTGTTTCTGCCTATCCCGTAGGATCTCTGTTTCTCTCTGTGCAAGAGAGGAGCATGATAGACATTAGGCTCTCATCCATGCATGATAACATTAGGATAGTTTGTTTCCCTTCGCAACCGTAGGTTAGAGTTCTGTCTCTTTCTTTCTCAAAACAAACAGAAAAACACATAAAGATTTCAAACACAATAAAAGACACTTCTTTCGTAAAAGAATGTGAACCCATCAAGACATCATTTTTGTCCTCTTGGACTGTTAATCAGAAAAACCTTTTTTCAGAAGGAATAAAATCAATCAAGGCAAGCCTGTGTCTTCCGTGGCCCGAACTACGTTTGCTCTGATCTTTCATGCTGTATGAAAGTACGTAGGCATAGGATGCGATATCCTAGCGAGCAACCTTCCCCTCCTTTCCCGTAGGTAGGCGAACTACGTTGACTCTGATTTCTCGTTCCAGGCGGGAATACGTAGGCATAAAGTGCGATACTTTGCCGAGTCATTTTTATTTTCGTTTTATTTTCTTTTTAACCCTTGACCTATAGTTTAGATAGAATAACAATCCATACCCGAAAACAAGCGTGGATCCCGTCGAGTACGACGGACGTGAGGGGTGCTAATACCTTCCCCTTGCGTAACCGACTCCCGAATCCAGGTTTTGGTTGCGATGACCATACCTTTCCCGTGTTGTGCGAGGTTTACTCTGAGCGTTTCCTTTCCCTCCCGTGGGATAAATAACGCACGGTGGCGACTCTTCTGTTCAGCCGGCGCCGATTTTCGCAGTAGCGACAGCTGGCGACTCTGCTGGGGATCCAACGTCCCCTGGTTGCTAAGGACTGCGAGGGTTCTTATGCATTTGGGATCCAACGTCCCTTGAGAGAGTCAATCCTAACGCTTGTTTTCCCGTCGAGGATTTTGTATGGGGTTATTTTTTATATTTCTAACCTTGTATTTTCAGCTTTATATATATTGTTTATTATTGCTGTATCTGGGGTGTGACGGGTGTTCTGATATTGAGAGATAAGCCGGACCTGGGCTTGAGTGCACCTAGAATTAGAGTAGAAATTAGTGGGCGCCCGCTTGCTTTGCTTGCTTTGGTGTCCCATGAAATCTACACTCAGACGAGGTTCCTCTGGTTGGCCTCCTGCCCCTTCCTTTGGTTGGCGTGGGTTGCTGGTTAGTTGGATTGTCGACTCTGGGGACCGATCATTTGGAAGTTGGCTGAGTGAGGCCTCTTCAGGAATTGATGATGCCACTCCTTCTGGGAATCGTATCATCAACCCTGAAAGTCTGTGACGCCGACGACCGCATAGGATGCCGTACCTTGTGCCAGTTATAGGGCCACCCACCTGTGAGGGGACTCAGGGTTATGCAGGTAACTAGACCTCCAGACTACCGGTTATTTCTTGATCAGAGATCTTGGTTATTTATGGAGATTTATTCTGAGGTCCGTCAGAGACCATTTGGAGATTTATTCTGAGGTCTGTCAGAGACCATTGGGAGAGCTTTGAGGTCTGTCAGAGACCAGTTGGAGATGTGTTACGAGGTCTGTCAGAGACCAGTTATGGATGTGATTTGAGGTCTATCAGAGACCAGGTGGAGTTATGGATGAGGTCTGTCAGAGACCAGTGTTGGAGTTCTATTTTAGGTCTATCTGAGACCAGGGTCTGATGACTTCTGGATGGTCTATCTGAGACCTTTCTTGATTGGGTTTAGGCTATTCAGCTGCAGCTTTGGTCCCTGTTGAATGTTACTTGCATTGCATCCCTGCATATACATTATCATTTGCATTTCACTAACGTGTGTCTGTGCTGCAGGTGCATTTGCATTTCCCTAGTTCTAGTGCCCAGACTTCTGAGTATTTGATCATGACTAGCCTACGGAGAACGGTTGCTTACAAATTGCCTACGCCTGATATTGTGCCTTTACTGGGGTTGATCTCTCTTGCTGATGAGGGTGTTCGTAGGAGTTTCCGGATGAGCTATGGTAGATTATTGAGATTGGTATGCAAACCTACAGAGGTAGAGTTAGATGGGCTATATGCTTTGATGCAATTCTATGACCCTGCTTTGAGGTGTTTTACGTTCTCTGATTTTATTATGGGACCAACTCTGGAGGAATACGCTGAGTATGTTGAGCTGCCCGTGCAGAACCAGGTTCCATTCATTCATTATGATACCAAACCTAAGCCGGAGGAATTGGCAAAAGCTTTGCATGTTGATGCTTCTGAACTTGTGACTACTGTTTCCCGTGGAGTTCCAGGCTTCTCATTTCAGTTCTTAGTTGGTAAAGCCCAAGAGTACGCCAAGAATGGGTGCTGGGTTGCTTTCAACGCTGTGTTGGCCTTGTGCATTTATGGCATAGTACTGTTCCCCAATATACCGGATTTCGTGGACTTCGATGCTTTCTACTTGTTTGCTGCTGGTAATCCTGTACCTACCTTACTCGGAGATCTCTACCATTCACTGCATTACAAGAATGAGAAGGGAAGAGGGAAGAATGTTCATCTGTGTGTACCCTTATTGAGTATGTGGTTTGAGAGTCACCGTCCTAAGAGAGGATCTGCTGCAGAGACTACAGTTCCAGTTGGTTGGCCAGAGTGTCTGATGAGGCTATCGTCGGAAGATATGGAGTGGTTTGATAGAGATTTGTTGGGATCTGAGCTCATCTTTAGCTGTGCTGGTTACCCTAATGTGCCATTGATAGGAAGAAAAGGGTGTATCAATTACAACCCTTCTCTATTCATTCGCCAGTTTGGATATGCGCTTAAGAATCCACCTCAAGAGGAAGAAGTACAGGAATCTCTGTACTTCACCGGTGACGTGAAGGGGGAGTTATTAGCCAAGTTGCGACATGCTTGGACGCGTATTAACCGCAAAGGGAAGTCGTTATTAGGAAAGAATGACTGTCAGGCCTATGCACCTTATAGAGTTTGGATTCAAGAGAGGGCTAGTCAGTTGAAGATGCCGTTTCCAGAGGCACCAGTTCTTGATCCTATTTCGGTAGAAGAGCCGACTACTGTTTCTAGGGAAGCCTATGAACAAGTTGTGAGGGAGAAAGAAGCCTTAATGAAGATTAACGAAGGGTTAGAGCAAGAGTTAGCCCAAGCACGCAGTGAGAAGAACAAGGCCGTATATGCTTTCCAACAACAGATTGAGCTGGTAAACAGGTTAGGAGCTGAGTTGACCGAGGAAAAGAAAAAGCGTGAACGTCTGGGGCAAGAGTTCAGAAGCTCCCATGACATGCTGGAAGCCAAAAAGAAAGCGCTTGACGCAGCACACCGAGAGATATCTTCTTGCAATAAGACTTGGAATGCTACACTCACCAATAACAAGAAGAGGGAAGATAAGCTGAAGCAGCAAATTTCCGACCTCGAGGAGAAGTTGAAGTCTAGCATCAAGAAGTGTGAGGAGGAAGTGATGAACCGGTATAGTGTCCAGCATGCACTGAACAAGGCAATCAAATCCAGAGATGAAGCAGTATCCCAGAAGCGAAAGTTAGAAGATTGCTTCGGAGAAGCGGCATGGGAAGAAACTGCTGAAGACGTACGCCGTGTCCTTAAGAAGAGAAACCAGCTTGTTGAAGGGCTGCTCGATCGACCAAGCCATCCGGAGACCAAGAAGTTGATAGAGGAGTACCAGACCTTTGGGAGGATCTGATCATTCCATTATTTGTATGCTTTATTTGCATAGTGCTGACCATCACCAGGATTGTTGGTTGAGGTCATGCCATCGTTGTACTCTCAGTGATATTGTACCCTGGGCTTATTGATTCTCTCTGTTATATATGAGGCTTTCTATGATCCAGCTCCGATATTCTTATTGTCAACACTGTCACTGCACCGGCACCTTCGCACTAGAACTGGGGGAATGAACTTCCCTAACGCACAGACACATTGCATTGCATTCATATTCATCTTTCATAACAGGTAATATATGAATGGTGTCTTATCTCCTGCTTTGATCCAGGTACTTAACAGGATTCCAGATCAACATCCGCACCGCTATTCTACACGATCCAACTGTCGGAAAGTCATGGACCAGATTCAGAACGAGATGCAGGATGTACGCGAGAAGCTCGCCCTCTTCATGCAGACCATGGAGGCTATAGCAAAAGGGCAAGAGAATTTGCAGGCCATGGTCCAGCCTCTGTTGGCTCGCAACGCTGGTCATGGTAACGAAGATCATCAGTCTGTCTGGGTTGATACTGCTCATGGAGATGGCACTCCAACGCCAGTGGCTCCGCCTGTCGTCAATGTGAATGCTGCTAACGTCAACAACGCTACCGCTGCTGTGAATGGTAACGTCGGAGTTGGAAATGAAACTGCTGTCCACAACGCTGGGCTGGGTGATGTCAATGTGGGAGATAATCTCGGAGGCAATGGCTTTGTCAACGCTGGGTTCGGATTCAACGACCAGGGATTCGACAACACTGGCAAGTATGGCTTTAATGCTCAAGGCTTTGGGCAAGATGGTTATGGTATGGTCAATCAGGGCTACGGAGGCTTTGGAAACGGAAACGGTGCTGGATTTATGGCTGGTGGTCCTGCTGGAGGTGTTCAAGGGTATGGCAATAGAGGCCGAGTTCCGGGAATGAATCAGGTCAGAGCTGGACGTAATAATGCGTATGATGGATATGGGGCTGGAAACGGTATGTGGCAAGAGGATCAGCAGGAGGACGCCTTCTCTGGAGGGGGCTTTGAAGGGCCGATGGATGATTCTCAAAAGATTAGAATGCTGGAAGAGCAAATGAAAGGAGTCCTAAACCAGAGTGCTGTAGGACTGGACATGGCAACAATGGGCTTGGTACCTGGGCTGAGGGTGCCAATCAAGTTCAAAGCGCCTGCGTTCGATAAGTACAAAGGAGACACATGTCCGAAGGTTCATGTACGAGCTTATTACAGAAAGATGTCAGCATACTCCACTGACGAAAGAATGCTCATGCATTTCTTTCAGGATAGTCTATCGGGTCCTTCCTTAGAGTGGTACATGGGGTTGGAGCCCACTGATATCAAGACTTGGAAGCAATTAGCAGAGGCGTTCGTAGCCCATTACAAATATAACAGTGATCTGGCACCCAATCGGGTCCAGTTGGCCGGGCTTTCGCAGAAGAAGGGGGAGAGTTTTAAAGAGTACGCGCAAAGGTGGCGCGATATGGCTGCCAGGGTCCGTCCTCCTGTGGAAGATAAAGAAATGAACGATATGTTTGTCGGCACATTCACCGGGCTGTTTCATGATATGTTGTTTCATACGTCTCTGGCTAGTTTTTCAGACCTGATCTTGATGGGGGAAAAGATTGAGCGGAACATTAAACAAGGAAAGTTCCAAGTTGACGAGTCAGCTGCATCTGGCAGTAATAGGAAAGCTTATGGTGGGCGCCGTCAGGGCGAAGCTAGTGCTGTATTTGGAGGCCGAGGCCGAGGCCGAGGCAGGGGAAGAAATCAATATCGTCAACAGCAGCAAGTGTCGAGTGTGACTATTCCTTATCAGCAGCAGCCAATTCAGCAACAACAACAGGTTCAGCAGCAACCAATGCCACAGCAGCAGCAGCCTCAGCAGGGGGCACAGCAAACTCAGAGAAAATTCCAGGGTGGTAAGCCGAGAAGGGTGTTCGAGAAGCCTCCCTCTAACTATGCTGATTTATTGCAGACCTTGTTGGGATTGAATCTGGTGGAGAAAAGAACCTTGGCACCGATAACGGGAACTCCCCCGTTCGGCTATGATGCAAATAGGCGCTGCGAGTTTCATTCTGGGGCCCCGGGCCATGATATTGAAGGTTGTCATGCTTTTAAGCACGTTGTGCAGGATCTCTTGGACAACAAGTCTATCAACTTCGGAACGACCGGTGCGAATATAGTCCAGAAACCCATGCCTAATCATGGGGCGAATGCCGTGCTGACTGAGGAAGGTCTGAATCTGATTATGAATGTTGAGGATTTAAAGACGCCGCTGAGCGAAATAAAAAGCCGACTATTGCAGGGAGGTGTTTACCCGGGTTGTAATGAGTACTGCTTAGATTGTTGGGCCCTGTCTGGGGGGTGTGAGGATCTGAAGAAAGGCATTCAGGCCTTGATTGATGAAGGTGTATTGCAGTTTGATAGAACAGCAACTGATGAGCCGGCAGGGGCAGTAGTGGATAATCGGAGTGATGTTGCCACAGTGACAATTCCTAGGAAGACGATCACTATTTCAGCACCAGCTCAGCGACCGCCGATTACTATAACTAAAGCCGGGCCAATCCCGTATGAGAACACGAAAGCGGTCCCATGGTCATATGGGCTAGAGGTGTATTGTGACGGGATTAAAATCGATGTCAACAAGCAGTCAGCGGAGGTTGTGGATAATGTTGTGGGCTCAGGAGGCATGACAAGAAGCGGCAGGATCTTTATATCTCCTGAAGTGGAAGCCGAAAGGCTAGCGAAAGGAAAGGGGAAAGCGGTGGAGAATGTTCCGGTACAAGCAAATGAAAAAGAAGCAGCGTCGAAGGACGTAGAGGAATTCATGCGCTTAATTCGGAAAAGCGATTATAAAATTGTGGAGCATCTGCAGCAAACGCCATCCAAAATATCTATTCTGTCATTGCTGTTGTGTTCGGAAGCCCACAGGAACGCTTTGCTGAAAGTCCTGGACACTTCTTTTGTACCACAGGATGTCTCCGTGAACCAGCTAGAAGGAGTATTGGCACATGTAAATGCAGGCCACAGTCTGGGCTTTACTGATTTCGACTTGACTCCGAAAGGAAGGGACCATAATATGGCATTACATGTATCTGTTGAGTGCAGAGGGTCGACAATGTCGCACGTATTGGTTGACACCGGGTCGTCTTTGAATGTGCTGCCTAAGAAGGCTATGATGAAGCTGGATGTTCGAGGGATTTTGTGTACACCAAGTGATTTGGTAGTCAGAGCGTTTGACGGCACGCGGAGAACAGTCTTCGGATCGATCACCTTGCCTCTGCAAGTGGGGCCGGAAGTGTTTGCAACGGAGTTTTATATCATGGATATACAGCCTGCGTACAGCTGCTTGCTGGGAAGACCTTGGATTCATGGGGCGGGGGCTGTCACGTCAACCCTGCATCAGAAGTTAAAGTATATGGTCGGAGACAGTGTAGTCACCGTGTGCGGAGAAGAAGACATCCTGGTCAGCCATCTTTCTTCGTTCAAATATGTGGAAGTTGACGGGGAGATCCACGAGACGCCATGCCAGGCGTTCGAAGGTTTGCGCATAAAGGACAAGAGTCCCGGGCCAAGCAAAGTGCCAGAGATAGCTGTTTCTTCGTATAAAGAGGCTCAAGCGCTAGTGAAGGCAGGAGAAGCCACGGGCTGGGGCAAAGTATTGGACATTCCTGTGAAAATGGACCGGTTCGGACTGGGGTACCGACCATCGTCATCAACTCCTGCTGTGGGGGCCCCTCATTTCAGAAAGTCAATCACCATCTCTGCCAGTGGAGTATGCCATGAATCTGTCAACGCTGCTTCAGAATCCGATGAAGGGGACAGCGACTGTGATATGGATGCCTGGATTCAGCCAAGCACGCCAGGACAAGGACTGTGCAACTGGTCCATTCAGGAGCTTGTTCCTGTGACTTTTAAACAGTAATGCTTTGCTTTATTAATTGTTGAATAATTTGATGTCTTGCCCGGGGCATCAGGATTTGCTTAGGGCTGTGTTGTTATAAACATTGCTTCGTTAATCATTAAATAAATGGCGTTTTTCATGTGCAAATACTGTAATCCCTGTCTTTCTTGTTTTGTATTTTTCAATAAAATGGCAACGTGGTTATCCGCTTTATACGCATTTTGAAGCACTTAACCCTTTCTTTTGCAGGATAACATTTTCAGATGACATCCTTGAACCACCTATGACTCGTCCCGACTTCGAGCACCCGGTATTCCAGACCGAAGAAGAGGTTGTTGAAGATAGCGACGTTCCGGAAGAACTGTCTTGGTTGGTGAAGCAAGAGGAAAGAGCCATTCTGCCTCACGACGAGGTTATCGAGATTATCAACTTGGGGTCGGAAGGGGTTGAGAAAAATATTCGTATCGGAGCCGCACTGCAGAGTGATATCAAGCGAAAACTGGTTGAAATGCTCCAAGAGTATAATGATGTATTCGCTTGGTCGTATCAAGATATGCCAGGGCTCGATACTGATATGGTTGTGCATCGTCTGCCACTGAAAGAAGACTGCCCGCCTGTCAAACAAAAACTTCGCAGAACTCGACCAGATATGGCAATGAAGATCAAAGAGGAGGTTCAGAAACAGTGGGACGCTGGGTTCCTAGCTGTGACGAAGTATCCCTCCTGGGTTGCTAACATCGTACCAGTGCCAAAGAAAGACGGCAAGGTTCGAATGTGCGTGGATTACAGAGATTTGAATAAAGCAAGCCCAAAAGACGATTTTCCACTTCCTCATATTGATGTATTAGTTGATAATACCGCTCAATACTCCGTATTCTCCTTCATGGATGGCTTTTCAGGCTATAATCAAATTAAAATGGCGCCAGAGGATATGGAGAAGACTACTTTCATAACGCCTTGGGGAACATTTTGCTATAAAGTGATGCCCTTCGGTTTGAAAAATGCTGGGGCAACATATCAGCGTGCGATGACAACTCTCTTTCATGACATGATGCATAAAGAGATTGAAGTTTATGTTGACGATATGCTCCCCAAATCACTATCTCTCGGTTGGACAGGCCGGCTTATGTATTTGCTATTGATGAAGCGTCTGATGGCAAACCGTGGTATTTTGATATCCTTAATTTCCTGAAGAATAAAGAGTATCCGGCTGGGGCATCCAGTCAAGATCAGAAGACTCTCAGGAGATTAGCGGGCAATTTCTACTTGAACCCGGATGGCGTCTTATACAGAAGAAACCACGACTTGGTGTTGTTGCGTTGTGTAGACGAGAAAGAGGCAAAGCTTCTTATGGAGGAAATTCACGAAGGTGCCTTTGGTACGCATGCTGGTGGGCATGCTATGACGAGAAAACTGCTGCGGGCAGGTTATTTTTGGCTGACGATGGAAACTGATTGTTTCAAATTTGCAAGAAAGTGCCACAAGTGCCAAATTTATGCTGACAAAATACATGTGCCTCCGAGTCCTCTAAATGTGATGTCATCTCCATGGCCATTCTCGATGTGGGGAATCGATATGATTGGAAAGATCGAGCCGACGGCTTCTAACGGGCATCGGTTCATCCTCGTAGCAATCGATTATTTCACCAAATGGGTGGAAGCGGCGTCTTACGCAAATGTAACGAAGCAAGTGGTGGCTAGATTCATCAAAAGAGATATCATTTGCCGATACGGAATTCCTGAGCGGATAATCACGGATAATGGTTCTAATCTGAACAACAAAATGATGAAGGAGCTCTGTCAGAATTTCAAGATCGAACATCACAACTCCTCCCCTTACCGACCCAAGATGAATGGCGCTGTCGAAGCGGCCAATAAGAATATCAAGAAGATCGTCCAGAAGATGGTGGTGACGTATAAAGATTGGCATGAAATGCTACCTTTCGCTTTGCACGGTTATCGTACGACGGTACGTACATCAACCGGGGCAACTCCGTTCTCGTTGGTATACGGAATGGAAGCGGTATTACCATTGGAGGTTGAGATCCCTTCTCTGAGGGTATTGCGGGACGTTCAGCTGGACGAGGCAGAATGGGTAACGAACAGATTGAACCAACTGAGTTTGATGGATGAGAAGAGGCTAGCTTCTCTAGCATACGGTCGTTTGTATCAAAGACGAATGAAGAAAGCGTACGACAAGAAGATAATTCCGCGAAGCTTTCAGACGGGCGACCTTGTGCTGAAAAGGATTCTCCCGCCGCAGGCAGATCACAGGGGCAAGTGGACCCCCAATTATGAAGGGCCATACGTTGTCGGTAAGGTCTTTTCAGGAGGAGCTTTATTGTTGTCCACCATGGACGGGGAAGACTTTGCATCACCTGTGAATTCGGACGCAGTTAAAAAATACTTTGCTTAAAATAGACCCGCTGGACAGAAAAAGAGAGTCCAGGCAAAAATGGGGCATCCTGGCGAACCAAAAACAGAATGAAAGGTTCGGGCAAAAGTTAGGGATAAAATTGAAAAAATGTACACCCGCGAAGTTGAAAACCTACACTGGGCGGCTTCGGCAAAAAGGGGTATCCCGGTGAACTGAAAACCCGTAAAGGGCGGTTCACGCAAAAGTTAGGGATGAGAAAAGCAAATGACTGCGGTCCGAATTTGATTTTTTCAATGAGCATCAATGCGGGAGAATATGTTTGAGGAATCAGTTATCGGATACAACCTCTTCAGAAGTAGGGATACCGGGAAAGTATTAGAGTCGGACGAGTCATGGGAGGATCAGTTCGTGGTGTTCATCTGCAATCAGTTGCCGACATGTGTACAAAATTTAATTTGTCAATATTTATGCTTCTTGTGAATACTTGCATACTTGTATATTTGCTTTGCGTAGCTTCCTCTTTTCAGGAGTTACATCCCGTGTACAAAAACTCCGCCCATTCAGGGGCCCAATCAATGAAAATGTGTTATTCAGTACTTGATGCCTGTTCTTTACTGTTTTGCGCATGATAAAACGCCTAAGTTTATTGAAGCTAGCATGAGTATAACATTACTGGCCCTTGCCAACAATTGTTAAAGCTTTGAATTAACTGAGTGTAACGTCACTAACCTGAATCGATTTGGATTGCATAGGCTTGTCGTGTCTTGTTTGTGTTGTTGCAGGTTTCATAACCGTACGAGGAAGGTGATCAAAAGATTGCAATAGTGAAAGGCTTGATCCCCACGCAGGTCATGCATGTTCTTCATGAAGAAGGATAGAATTCCCCAGCTAGCCGTAGCTTATCCAAAGGACGTGCTCCAGAGAAGTTAATCGACCTCAGCAGAGTTGGGTGATTCCAAGATCGTAGGGCTGTATTCAGACAGGTTTATCGTCCCCGCAGGGTCATGCATTCTCCACCAGCGGAGTCAGTTAATTTTTCCCAAGATAATCCAGCCATCCCCAGAGGAGTTCTCCTTTCAGCAAATGTTCTTTCCTTCCAGTGGAACTCGAAGACTAAGACTCTCCCAGGCAGAGTCGATGGTGGTTCCTGTCACTTATTTTGTCAGAGATACCGGTGATATTAGTTCACTCTCTAGCAGAGGCTCAATCATATCAGGCGCATCTGCTATTCCTCAGCAGAGTTATATTCCCCAGCAGGGGGTTACCTCCGCAAGGTATTTGGTTAGAATTATATTCCCCGGCAGGGGGTTACTTCAACAAGACGTGTGGTTTGAGTTCCCAAATGCCCAGCAGGGTCGACTTCATCCTATCAGCATTTATTTTGCTGGAATAATTTTGTAGCGTCAGGCTATCCCCGGCGAGTCTGCGTTATCCTTCCAGCATTTATTTTGCTGAAGCAGTTTCTGTACTCTAGTAGTTCAGGTGGAGAGAGCTCTTGCTCAAATAAATTACTAAACAGTCAAGATCTCGGCAGGAGATATTCAATGACAATGTCAGTTTCAGCGGTATTCCCCCACAGAGTTATCGTGATAAAACTCTCTTTGTCTCCAGCAGAGTCATTCATGCAAATGTATCTTATTTTCCCCAGCCAGAGTGGCCAGGATAAGAGTCTTCTTATCCCCAAGTAGAGTTTGTTTGTCATCAACGGGTCGCATGAATCGGAATTTCAGAGACCACCGCCGGTTATCAGAGCAGGCGTTCGATAGTTGGTTTTCAGACATCCCCAGTAGGGTCCGCCTCAAAGTCGCTGTCACGTCAGTGCTAAGAAGTTTGTGGGTGAGGATCATTGAAGAACTAAGTCCTGACGTGGACCATTTATTCCTAGAATGACGGGATTCCTTCAGAAGTGGGCGTCCTAACGTGGACAGGTTTGTTTTACCGGATTGGTAAGGTGTGTTAATCCTGACGTGGATAGATTCGGTCTTTTGAAATTTGGAGAAAGGGAGGTCATGACGTTGACAAAAGATTGGTTACTCTTCGTGTTGGTATCCTGACGTGGATCATTTTGTTTGCAGCAGATATCTTTATTCATAATGGTGAAATGTGCGTCCTGACGTGGACAAGTTTGTAGTTCTTTGTGATGACAAGGTACAAGAATCCTGACGTGGACAAATTTATCCTTCTTCGTGTTGTTGGCAAGGTGTAAGTCCTAACGTGGATATGTCCCCAGCAAGTCGAAGACGTGTGAGTCCTAACGTGGACAAGTCTTATTTCCTCAGTGAGTCGAGGACGCCGGAGTCCTTACGTGGACAAATCAAGACGAGATCAGTGTCCTAACGCGGACAGATCAAAGAGATTATCATTCCTAACGTGGAAAGACGGAGGTTCCTAACGTGGACGATGTAGTCCTTACGCGGACGTATCAGAAGAAGTTTCCTTATGTGGAAATGACAGTATTCCTAACGTGGAAAGAGAAAGTCCTTACGTGGACAGATTAAGATGGTCCTTACGTGGAAAGACGAGCTTATTCCTTACGTGGAAAGATTAAGTCCTCACGCGGACATATCAAGATTGATTCCTTACGTGGAAGAAGAAGGAAATTAGTCCTAACGTGGACGGATGCAAGAAAAGTTGAGTCCTGACGTGGACAAGTTCAGAAATAGTTGTGTTCCTTACGTGGAAAGATCGGAGTCCTGACGCGGACATGTCAAGTGGTATTGGAGTCCTTACGTGGATAGATTGATGTAGTTTTCCTAACGCGGAAAGAAGATTGTTTCCTGACGTGGAAAGATGAAAGGGTTAGTCCTGACGTGGACAGACGCAGAAAAGATGATTCCTAACGTGGAAAGATAAAAGCGTTACTCCTAACGGGGACGATGTGACTCCTAACGTGGACAGGTGTTACTCCTAACGTGGAAGAGTGTTATTCCTAACGTGGACGATTCAGCTTATCGAAATGCAGGTGAATTATCCCCAGCGGAGTTGCCGAGATTTTTCTGGGTTGACAGCAAGTGGAGTCCTAACGTGGACAGGTTTTAGTTGAGATTTCTTTGTATCGACGACAGACAGAGTCCTAGCGTGGGCAAGCAAGCAATCTGTTATGACAGAATCCTCTTCAGAACGATGAAGACAATCCCCAGCACGGTCGCGCAAGATCAGTGGGTTATTGTAACAGTCAGATTCAGCTGACGAATGTTATTCCTCAAGCAGGAGCGCAGTTTATTTCTGCGGTTGGCAAATTTCTGGTTTCACTAGTATTCAACCGTCTCGTACCGCGAATGTCTGAAGGCTCCGGGCTCTTCATCCAATCGGGTCCAAGTCGCTTGAATAGGGGCAGCTGTTGCACCCTAAAATTTGCCCAACCTTATTCAATTGGTTTATGTTTCAATATCATTAGCATTTGCATATAGAGTCATGTACATAGACTAACCATCTGCATAGCATAAGCATAGCCAGTCATTCAACAGGGGACCAATCATTATTTTCATCTCTAGAGGCCTATCAAGAGGTTATTATCCCAATTCAGTCATATTCAAGTCATCAGGAAAGAATTTGAAAACAAGGGAATGTGCAAGATGGATCTAGAATGTTCATTTGGGGTCTATATATTCATGAAATGTGCATTGATCAAGGGTTGGCCTCATTTGCACCAAGAATTCCACATAATCTCACACTTTTTCATAAAAGTTTCATTCCAAATCTCTCAAATTCTTCATCAATCTTCATCATAATCAATTCAATTCCACTCCATCATCATCATAGATCATAATTGAAGCAAGTTTCTGGTGGTTATCATCCATTTTCGAGTGCTTTTCTCAAGATCATCAAAATCACAAGTTCAAGTGGATTGCATGATTCAAGCTAGGAACCTCCAAGTTTGTGCATACAGAATCAAATTCATCAAGGATTGATCAAGATTCAAGTCTCAAAAGCCTCAGATCTTCCATCTCCATAGCTGTTTTGCAAGATTTCACACAAGGTAAGTTTTCATTCAAACTACTTGATCTAGTTAATTTGGCATGATGTTGTTAGTTTAGATGCAATCTAGGTGGTTAGGAGATTAATTTAGGTGAATTTGGAACGATTTGGGGTCCATTGTTAGCAGAGGCAACAATCTGTTGGTGCTTATATCTCTTAGATTAGTGTGTTGTAATTGTAGTTTGATAGCACATGTTAATCTCCATTAGGCATAGGTTAGTTTAGGTCAAGTTTGATGAAGAGTTATCATGATGCTTATCAGTGAATATCCATGGTGATCAGAATTTACCTCGATCGGGTTGAGAGTTTTATGGAGTTTCAGATTGATCTAAGATCATAGGATTGAAGAGGGAGAGGTTTGGAGTAACTTTCATGTTCATAGCATGGTGATTCGTGGCCTGGATAAGGAGAACAGAGAGGGAGAAAGCTGTGCGTGCATGGCTGCCATGGGGAAGATGAAACCCTAAGTTGCAGGTCCAAGTGAGGAAGATATAATCTGGATCGTCTATCTGGCGTAAGACCTTTGACTTAGGGTAGGATCTAAGGGTTGATATTCAATCTGAAATTGGAGGGAGATTACCCTGGCCCTAAACGCACCGTTTCATTAATTGAAACGGGCGGGCCTGAGTGCTGTTGATAACCACACCCCCGTGTGAGCCCAAAACCATTTCTCCAACGTGTTTTCTATTCTATTTTCACCCCCCTGCTCGTTTTTTAGTTTTTTATTGATTCTGCTTGATGCTGGGCTTAGCCAGAAGCGCTAATTGCACCCCTATGTGTGGCCCATTCTGGATTTATAACTGGGGCGAGTTACTCTTCATACCCCCTCATTCATTTAATTCATTTAATTTTCTTAATTTCATTTTAATATTTTACCATCTTTGAAAATTCATAAATAATTCATAAAAAATGTTTTTTAATTCATTCTTTTTACCATGTTTTCATTAAAATGTCTAGAATATTATAGAAAAATAAAATGTCATTTTTAGTTTTATTTCATATTTTTTCCATATTTTCTAAATAAATAGCATATTAAATAGTTACATTTCATGCATTATTTTTATGATTTTTGTTCTCTCATATACTTTAATATTTTTTGATCATTCTTTTCATTTTGTTTAGATAAGATGTTAAGCTTGTAGAAATATTTTAGTTCCCATTTTTAGAGGCTAATTTTAGGTGATTAATAGATGCTTGAATATCATGATCAAAACTAGGGTTTTAGGTGACAACTTAGGAAGTTCAATTTTCTCCCTTAGGACTTAGGGTTTGAATAGATTAGTTATGGGACTATAGGGGCTATGGGTAGCTATTAGATCCCTTAGAGAACAATTAGGATTCCCCTACTGATATTATTACTGTCTGTATATCTGCTGTCTGGTGTGGTGTGCCCTCTGGGGTTTATTGATTGTTTGATTGAGTATTGGGTTTGTCTGGGGCCCTGGGGAAGCTGAAGATTTGTGGAGATAAAGCTATTGGAGATTCAAAGATTGAAGATCAACTGTCAGAGTTGAGGAGGAGCTTCTTGCTAGCAGCTGCTGAGGAGACTAGGGTTTAGGAGCTAGGCAGAGCTCTAGATTAGAATGATTGTTTCTCAAACATGGATTGCCTTGTCTGCATCCATTCTTCTCTGTGATTCAGAGTCTCTCTAAGACACTCACCCCCTTCCTTTGGAAGGCTTGGTGATAGTGTCTATGAGATAGAACTCTTGAGAGAAACTGTCTCTTGTGTTAGAAGCAGTCTGTTCACCACCTTTGGTAGTCAGCTGATTGCTTAACACCCGATTCACTCTGGTGACTGATCCCTCATCCTGGAGGTTTGAGCTGGAAGAAAAGCCATTGTAGACTGAAGATTGATGTCAAAGCCCTTGTCTGAAGGCCATGAAGATGGAGATTGATGCTTGTTGAAGCCTGTAGCTGATTGGAGATTGCTTGAAGCCAGATGTTGATTCAGAGCTGCTGATGCTGTTTCTTTTTGCTGTATTGCATTTGCTGATGTATTGATTGGTTTTCTGGACTGTATTGTTTGCTGTTTACCCTGCTGGGTTGAAAGTGAAGCCTGTTCACTTTTGCCTATTGTTTTCTAGGTTCGAGGTTGAGTGGGGCTCCCTTGCCTCGCTTGTATTGCTGCATCCATGCATTTTACTGTTTTACTGTATATATCTGATATTGTTTCTATTTCTGCCTATCCCGTAGGATCTCTGTTTCTCTCTGTGCAAGAGAGGAGCATGATAGACACTAGGTCTTAACCCATGCATGATAACAGTAGGTTAGTTTGATTCCCTTCGCAACCGTAGGTTAGAGTTCTGTCTCTTTCTTTCTCAAAACAAACAGAAAAACACATAAAGATTTCAAACACAATAAAAGACACTTCTTCCGTAAAAGAATGTGAACTCATCAAGACGTCATTTTTGTCCTCTTGGACTGTTAATCAGAAAAACCTTTTTCAGAAGGAATAAAATCAATCAAGGACAAGCTTGTGTCGTACGTGGCCCGAACTACGTTTGCTCTGATCTTCCATGCAGTGTGGAAGTACGTAGGCATAGGATGCGATATCCTAGCGAGCAACCTTCCCCTCCTTTCCCGTAGGTAGGCGAACTACGTTGACTCTGATTTCTCGTTCCAGACGGGAATACGTAGGCATAAAGTGCGATACTTTGCCGAGTCATTTTTATTTTCAGTTTTATTTTCTTTTTAACCCTTGACCTTTAGCGTAGATAGAATAACAATCCATACCCGAAAACAAGCGTGGATCCCGTCGAGTACGACGGACGTGAGGGGTGCTAATACCTTCCCCTTGCGTAACCGACTCCCGAATCCAGGTTTTGGTTGCGACGACCATACCTTTCCCGTGTTGTGCGAGGTTTACTCTGGGCGTTTCCTCTCCCTCCCGTGGGATAAATAACGCACGGTGGCGACTCTTCTGTTCAGCCGGCGCCGATTTTCGCAGTAGCGACAGCTGGCGACTCTGCTGGGGATCCAACGTCCCCTGGCTGCTAAGGACTGCGATGGTTCTTATGCATTTGGGATCCAACGTCCCTTGAGAGAGTCAATCCTAACGCTTGTTTTCCCGTCGAGGATTTTGTATGGAGTTATTGTATATTTCTAACCCTGTGTTTTTCAGCTTTATATATATTGTTTATTATTGCTGTATCTGGGGTGTGACGGGTGTTCTGATGTTGAGAGATAAGCCGGACCTGGGCTTGAGTGCACCTAGAATTAGAGTAGAAATTAGTGGGCGCCCGCTTGCTTTGCTTGCTTTGGTGTCCCATGAAATCTACACTCAGACGAGGTTCCTCTGGTTGGCCTCCTGCCCCTTCCTTTGGTTGGCGTGGGTTGCTGGTTAGTTGGATTGTCGACTCTGAGGACCGATCATTTGGAAATTGGCTGAGTGAGGCCTCTTCAGGAATTGATGATGCCACTCCTTCTGGGAATCGTATCATCAACCCTGAAAGTCTGTGACGCCGACGACCGCATAGGATGCCGTACCTTGTGCCAGTTATAGGGCCACCCACCTGTGAGGGGATTTGGGGTTATGCAGGTAACTAGACCTCCAGACTACCGGCTGTTTCTTGATCAGAGATCCTGGTTATTTATGGAGAGTTCTGAGGTCTGTCAGAGACCATGTGGAGACTTATTCTGAGGTCTGTCAGAGACCATTTGGAGATTTATTCTGAGGTCTGTCAGAGACCATTTGAGAGGTGTTTTGAGGTCTGTCAGAGACCAATTATGGATGTGATTTGAGGTCTATCAGAGACCAGGTGGAGTTATGGTTTGAGGTCTGTCAGAGACCAGTGTTGGAGTTTTATTTTAGGTCTATCTGAGACCAGGGTTGATGACTTCTGGATGGTCTATCTGAGACCTTTCTTGATTGGGTTTAGGCTATTCAGCTGCAGCTTTGGTCCCTGTTGAATGTTACTTGCATTGCATCCTTGCATATCCATTATCATTTGCATTTCACTAACGTGTGTCTGTGCTGCAGGTGCATTTGCATTTCCCTAGTTCTAGTGCCCAGACTTCTGAGTGTTTGATCATGACTAGCTTAAGGAGAACGGTTGCTTACAAGTTGCCTACGCCTGATATTGTTCCTCTACTTGGGTTGATCTCTCTTGCTGATGAGGGTGTTCGTAGGAGCTTCCGGATGAGCTATGGTAGACTACTGAGATTGGTGTGCAAACCTACAGAGGTAGAGTTAGATGGGCTGTATGCTTTGTTGCAATTCTACGACCCTGCTTTAAGGTGTTTCACGTTCTCTGACTTTATTATGGGACCAACTCTGGAGGAATACGCTGAGTATGTTGAGCTGCCTGTGCAGAACCAGGTTCCATTCATTCATTATGATGCCAAACCTAAGCCGGAGGAATTGGCAAAAGCCTTGCATGTTGATGCTTCTGAACTTGTGACTACTGTTTCCCGTGGAGTTCCAGGCTTCTCATTTCAGTTCTTAGTGGGTAAAGCCCAAGAGTACGCTAAGAATGGGTGCTGGGTTGCTTTCAATGCTGTGTTGGCTTTGTGCATCTATGGCATAGTACTATTCCCCAATATACCGGATTTTGTGGACTTCGATGCTTTCTACTTGTTTGCCGCTGGTAATCCTGTGCCTACCTTACTCGGAGACCTCTATCACTCACTGCATTACAAGAATGAGAAGGGAAGAGGGAAGAATGTTCATCTGTGTGTACCCTTATTGAGTATGTGGTTTGAGAGTCACCTTCCTAAGAGAGGATCTGCTGCAGAGACTACAGTTCCAGTTGGTTGGCCAGAGCGTTTGATGAGGTTATCGTCGGAAGATATGGAGTGGTTTGATAGAGACCTGTTGGGATCGGAGCTCATCTTCAGTTGTTCTGGTTACCCTAATGTGCCATTGATAGGAAGAAAAGGGTGTATCAATTACAACCCTTCTCTATTCATTCGCCAGTTCGGATATGCGCTAAAGAATCCACCTCAGGAGGAGGAAGTACAGGAATCTCTGTACTTCACTGGAGACTTGAAGGGGGAGTTGTTAGCCAAGTTGCGACATGCCTGGACGAGTATTAATCGCAAAGGGAAGCCGTTGTTAGGAAAGAATGACTGTCAGGCCTATGCATCTTATAGAGCTTGGATTCAAGAGAGAGCTAGTCAGTTGAAGATGCCGTTTCCAGAGGCACCAGTTCTTGATCCTATTCCGGTAGAAGAGCCGACTACTGTTTCTAGGGAAGTCTATGAACAGGTTGTGAGAGAGAAAGAAGCCTTGATAAAGATTAACGAAGGGTTAGAGCAAGAGCTAGCCCAGGCGCGCAGTGAGAAAAACAAGGCTGTATATGCTTTCCAACAACAGATTGAGCTGGTAAACAGGTTAGGAGCTGAGTTGACCGAGGAAAAGAAAAAGCGCGAACGTCTGGGGCAAGAGTTCAGAAGTTCCCATGACATGCTGGAAGCCAAAAAGAAAGCGCTCGACGCGGCACACCGAGAGATATCTTCTTGCAATAAGACTTGGAATGCTACACTCACCAACAATAAGAAGAGGGAAGATAAGCTGAAGCAGCAAATTTCCGACCTCGAGGAGAAGTTGAAGTCTAGCATCAAGAAGTGTGAGGAAGAAGTGATGAACCGGTATAGTGTCCAGCATGCACTGAACAAGGCAATCAAATCCAGAGATGAAGCGGTATCTCAGAAGCGAAAGCTAGAAGATTGCTTCGGAGAAGCAACATGGGAAGAAACTGCTGAAGACGTACGCCGTGTCCTTAAGAAGAGAAACCAGCTTGTTGAAGGGCTGCTTGATCGACCAAGCCATCCGGAGACCAAGAAATTGATAGAGGAGTACCAGACCTTTGGGAGGATTTGATCATCCCATTATTTGTATGCTTTATTTGCATAGTGCTGACCATCACCAGGATTGTTGGTTGAGGTCATGCCTTCTTTGTACTCTCAGTGATATTGTACCCTGGGCTTATTGACTCTCTCTGATATATATGAGGCTTTCTATGATTCAGCTCCGGTATTCTTATTGTCAGCACTGTCACTGCACCGGCACCTTCGCACTAGAATTGGGGGAATGAACTTCCCTAATGCACAGACACATTGCATTGCATTCATATTCATCTTGCATAACAGGTAATCTATGAATGGTGTCTTATCTCTTGCTTTGATTCAGGTACTTAACAGGATTCCAGATCAATATCCGCACCGCTATTCTACACGATCCAACTGTCGGAAAATCATGGACCAGATTCAGAACGAGATGCAGGATGTACGCGAGAAGCTCGCCCTCTTCATGCAGACCATGGAGGCTATAGCAAAAGGGCAGGAGAACTTGCAGGCCATGGTCCAGCCTCTGTTGGCTCGCAACGCAGGTCATGGTAACGAAGATCATCAGTCTGTCCGGGTTGATACTGCTCATGGAGATGGCACTCCAACGCCAGTGGCTCCGCCTGTCGTCAATGTGACTGCTGCTAACGTCAACAACGCTACCGCTGCTGTGAATGGTAACGTCGGAGGTGGAAATGAAACTGCTGTCCACAACGCTGGGCTGGGTGATGTCAATGTGGGAGATAATCTCGGAGGCAATGGCTTTGTCAACGCTGGGTTCGGATTCAACGATCAGGGATTCGACAATACTGGCAAGTATGGCTTTAATGCTCAAGGCTTTGGGCAAGATGGTTATGGTATGGTCAATCAGGGCTACGGAGGTTTTGGAAACGGAAACGGTGCTGGTTTTATGGCTGGAGGTCCTGTTGGAGGTGTTCAAGGGTATGGCAACAGAGGCCGAGTTCCAGGAATGAATCAGGTCAGAGCTGGACGTAATAATGCGTATGATGGATACGGGGCTGGAAACGGTATGTGGCAAGAGGATCAACAGGAAGACGCCTTCTCTGGAGGGGGTTTTGACGGGCCGATGGATGATTCTCAAAAGATTAGAATGCTGGAAGAGCAAATGAAGGGAGTCCTAAACCAGAGTGCTGTGGGTCTGGACATGGCAACAATGGGCTTGGTACCTGGGCTGAGGGTGCCCATTAAATTCAAAGCGCCTGCGTTCGATAAGTACAAAGGAGATACATGTCCGAAGGTGCATGTACGAGCTTATTACAGAAAGATGTCTGCATACTCCACTGACGAAAGAATGCTCATGCATTTCTTTCAGGATAGTTTATCGGGTCCTTCCTTAGAGTGGTACATGGGGTTGGAGCCCACTGATATTAAGACTTGGAAGCAATTAGCGGAGGCGTTCGTAGCCCATTACAAATATAACAGTGACCTGGCACCCAATCGGGTCCAGTTGGCCGGGCTTTCACAGAAGAAGGGGGAGAGTTTTAAAGAATACGCGCAAAGGTGGCGCGATATGGCTGCCAGGGTCCGTCCTCCTGTGGAAGATAAAGAAATGAACGACATGTTTGTTGGCACATTCACCGGGCTGTTTCATGATATGCTGTTTCATACGTCTCTGGCTAGTTTTTCAGATCTGATTTTAATGGGCGAAAAGATTGAGCGGAACATTAAGCAAGGAAAGTTCCAAGTTGACGAGTCAGCTGCATCTGGCAGTAATAGGAAAGCTTATGGTGGGCGCCGTCAGGGCGAAGCTAGTGCTGTATTTGGAGGCCGAGGCCGAGGCCGAGGCAGGGGAAGAAATCAATATCGTCAACAGCAGCAAGTGTCGAGTGTGACTATTCCTTATCAACAACAACCAATTCAGCAACAACAACAGGTTCAGCAGCAACCAATGCCACAGCAGCAGCAGCCTCAGCAGGGGGCACAGCAAGCTCAACGAAGATTTCAGGGTAATAAGCCGAGAAGGGTGTTTGAGAAACCTCCCTCTAACTACGCTGATTTATTGCAGACCTTGTTGGGACTGAATCTGGTGGAGAAAAGAACCTTGGCACCGATAACGGGAACTCCCCCGTTCGGCTATGATGCGAATAGGCGCTGCGAGTTTCATTCTGGGGCCCCGGGCCATGATATAGAAGGTTGTCATGCTTTTAAGCACGTTGTGCAAGATCTCTTGGACAACAAGTCTATCAACTTCGGAACGACCGGTGCGAATATAGTCCAGAAACCCATGCCTAATCATGGGGCGAATGCCGTGCTGACTGAGGAAGGTCTGAATCTGATTATGAATGTTGAGGATTTAAAGACACCGCTGAGCGAAATAAAAAGCCGACTGTTGCAAGGAGGTGTTTACCCGGGTTGTAATGAGTACTGTTTAGATTGTTGGGCCCTGTCTGGGGGGTGTGAGGATTTGAAGAAAGGCATTCAGGCCTTGATTGATGAAGGTGTATTGCAGTTTGATAGAACAGCAACTGATGAGCCGGCAGGGGCAGTAGTGGATAATCGGAGTGATGTTGCCACAGTGACAATTCCTAGGAAGACGATCACTATTTCAGCACCAGTTCAGCGGCCACCGATTACTATAACTAAAGCCGGGCCAATCCCGTATGAGAGCACGAAAGCGGTCCCATGGTCATATGGGCTAGAGGTGTATTGTGACGGGATTAAAATCGATGTCAACAAGCAGTCAGCGGAGATTGTGGATAATGTTGTTGGCCCGGGAGGCATGACAAGAAGCGGCAGGATCTTTATATCTCCTGAAGTAGAAGCCGAAAGGATAGCGAAAGGAAAAGGGAAAGCGGTGGAAAATATTCCGGTTCAAGCAAATGAAAAAGAAGCAGCGTCAAAGGACGTAGAAGAATTCATGCGCTTAATTCGGAAGAGCGACTATAAAATCGTGGAGCATCTGCAGCAAACGCCGTCCAAAATATCTATTCTGTCATTGCTGTTGTGTTCGGAAGCTCACCGAAACGCTTTGCTGAAAGTCCTGGACACTTCTTTTGTACCACAGGATGTCTCCGTGAACCAGCTAGAAGGAGTATTGGCACACGTAAATGCAGGCCACAGTCTGGGCTTTACTGATTTCGACTTGACTCCGAAAGGAAGGGACCATAATATGGCATTACATGTATCTGTTGAGTGCAGAGGGTCGACAATGTCGCACGTATTGGTTGACACCGGGTCGTCTTTGAATGTGCTGCCTAAGAAGGCTATGATGAAGCTGGATGTTCGAGGAATTTTGTGCACACCAAGTGATTTGGTAGTCAGAGCGTTTGACGGCACGCGGAGAACAGTCTTCGGATCGATCACCTTGCCTCTGCAAGTGGGGCCGGAAGTGTTTGCAACGGAGTTTTATATCATGGATATACAGCCTGCGTACAGCTGCTTGCTGGGAAGACCTTGGATTCATGGGGCGGGGGCTGTCACGTCAACCCTGCATCAGAAGTTAAAGTATATGGTCGGAGACAGTGTAGTCACCGTGTGCGGAGAAGAAGACATCCTGGTCAGCCATCTTTCTTCGTTCAAATATGTGGAAGTCGACGGGGAGATCCACGAGACGCCATGCCAGGCGTTCGAAGGTTTGCGCATAAAGGACAAGGGTCCCGGGCCAAGCAAAGTGCCAGAGATAGCTGTCTCATCGTATAAAGAAGCCCAAGCGCTAGTAAAAGCAGGAGAAGCCAAGGGCTGGGGCAAAGTATTGGACATTCCGGTGAAAATGGACCGGTTCGGACTGGGGTACCGACCATCGTCATCAACTCCTTCTGTGGGGGCCCCTCATTTCAGAAAGTCAATCACCATCTCTGCCAGTGGAGTATGCCATGAATCTGTCAATGCTGCTTCAGAATCCGATGAAGGGGACAGCGACTGTGATATGGATGCCTGGATTCAGCCAAGCACGCCAGGACAAGGACTGTGCAACTGGTCCATTCAGGAGCTTGTTCCTGTGACCTTTAAACAGTAATGCTTTGCTTTATTAATTGTTGAATAATCTGATGTCTTGCCCGGGGCATCAGGATTTGCTTAGGGCTGTGTTGTTATAAACATTGCTTCGTTAATCATTAAATAAATGGCGTTTTTTTTTCATGTGCAAATACTGTAATCCCTGTCTTTCTTGTTTTGTATTTTTCAATAAAATGGCAACGTGGTTATCCGCTTTATACGCATTTTGAAGCACTTAACCATTTCTTTTGCAGGATACCATTTTCAGATGACATCCTTGAACCACCTATGACTCGTCCCGACTTCGAGCACCCGGTATTCCAGACCGAAGAAGAGGTTGTCGAAGATAGCGACGTTCCTGAAGAACTGTCTTGGTTGGTGAAGCAAGAGGAAAGAGCCATTCTGCCTCACGACGAGGTTATCGAAATTATCAACTTGGGGTCGGAAGGGGTTGAGAAAAATATTCGTATCGGAGCCGCACTGCAGAGTGATATCAAGCGAAAACTGGTTGAAATGCTCCGAGAGTATAATGATGTATTCGCTTGGTCGTATCAAGATATGCCAGGGCTCGATACTGATATGGTTGTGCATCGTCTGCCACTGAAAGAAGACTGCCCGCCTGTCAAACAAAAACTTCGCAGAACTCGTCCAGATATGGCAATGAAGATCAAGGAGGAGGTTCAGAAACAGTGGGACGCTGGTTTCCTGGCTGTGACGAAGTATCCTTCATGGGTTGCTAACATCGTACCAGTGCCAAAGAAAGATGGCAAGGTTCGAATGTGCGTGGATTATAGAGATTTGAATAAAGCAAGCCCAAAAGACGATTTTCCACTTCCTCATATTGACGTATTAGTTGATAATACTGCTCAACACTCTGTATTCTCCTTCATGGATGGCTTTTCAGGTTATAATCAAATTAAAATGGCGCCAGAGGATATGGAGAAGACTACTTTCATAACGCCTTGGGGAACATTTTGCTATAAAGTGATGCCCTTTGGTTTGAAAAATGCTGGGGCAACATATCAGCGTGCGATGACGACTCTTTTTCATGACATGATGCATAAAGAGATTGAAGTTTATGTTGACGATATGATTGCCAAATCCCAGACGGAGGAAGAGCATCTGGTGAATCTGTTGAAGTTGTTTAAAAGGCTTAGGAAGTTCAGGCTGAGGCTGAACCCTAACAAATGCACCTTCGGGGTGAGATCGGGTAAGCTCCTGGGGTTCATAGTAAGCGAAAGAGGAATAGAGGTCGATCCTGCTAAAATAAAAGCGATTCAAGAAATGCCGACGCCTAAAACAGAGAAAGAGGTGCGCGGGTTTTTAGGGAGGTTGAACTACATTGCTCGGTTCATATCTCACCTAACTGCCACGTGTGAACCATTATTCAAGCTGTTAAAGAAAGATCAAGCTGTAACGTGGAACGATAATTGTCAAAAGGCGTTCGATAAAATAAAGAAGTATCTGCAGGAGCCTCCTATTTTGATACCCCCAGTGGCAGGGAGACCCTTGATAATGTATTTGACGGTTCTTGAGAACAGTATGGGTTGTGTTCTCGGTCAACACGACGAGACGGGGAGAAAAGAGCATGCAATTTACTATCTGAGTAAGAAATTTACAGACTGCGAATCTCGATACTCAATGCTGGAGAAAACTTGTTGCGCGCTAGCCTGGGCCGCCAAGCGTTTGAGGCAGTACATGCTGAATCATACAACCATGCTCATCTCGAAGATGGATCCGATCAAATATATATTCGAAAAGCAGGCGTTGTCAGGTAGAATTGCCAGGTGGCAGATGATCTTGACCGAATATGATATTCAATATGTCTCGCAAAAGGCGATAAAAGGGAGTGTGTTGTCTGAGTATCTGGCGGAGCAGCCTATTGAAGAGTATCAATCGATGAGATTTGACTTTCCTGACGAGGATATCATGTATCTCAAGATGAAGGATTGTGAAGAGCCGTTACCAGACGAAGGACCAGAGCCGGGGTCCAAATGGCAGATGATATTTGACGGAGCTGTGAATGCTTACGGTAGCGGGATAGGGGCAATTATCACTACGCCACACGGGTCGCACATCCCGTTTACTGCCCGATTGACCTTTGCCGTTACCAACAATGAGGCCGAATACGAAGCTTGTATAATGGGGCTTGAAGAAGCCATTGATTTGCGAATCAAACATTTAGACGTATACGGAGACTCAGCTCTGGTGGTGAATCAGATCAAAGGGGAATGGGAGACACGGCAGCCTAATTTGATACATTATATGAATTATGCAAGGAGATTGTTGCCTTTCTTCGACAAAGTTGAATTGCATCACGTGCCACGGGCAGAAAATCAAATGGCTGACGCCCTTGCCACCTTGTCTTCCATGTACAAGGTCAATTTCTGGAACGAAGCTCCCCAAATCACTATCTCTCGGTTGGACAGGCCGGCTTATGTATTTGCTATTGATGAAGCGTCTGATGGCAAACCGTGGTATTTTGATATCCTTAATTTCCTGAAGAATAAAGAGTATCCGGCTGGGGCATCCAGTCAAGATCAGAAGACTCTCAGGAGATTAGCGGGCAATTTCTACTTGAACCCGGATGGCGTCTTATACAGAAGAAACCACGACTTGGTGTTGTTGCGTTGTGTAGACGAGAAAGAGGCAAAGCTTCTTATGGAGGAAATTCACGAAGGTGCCTTTGGTACGCATGCTGGTGGGCATGCTATGACGAGAAAACTGCTGCGGGCAGGTTATTTTTGGCTGACGATGGAAACTGATTGTTTCAAATTTGCAAGAAAGTGCCACAAGTGCCAAATTTATGCTGACAAAATACATGTGCCTCCGAGTCCTCTAAATGTGATGTCATCTCCATGGCCATTCTCGATGTGGGGAATCGATATGATTGGAAAGATCGAGCCGACGGCTTCTAACGGGCATCGGTTCATCCTCGTAGCAATCGATTATTTCACCAAATGGGTGGAAGCGGCGTCTTACGCAAATGTAACGAAGCAAGTGGTGGCTAGATTCATCAAAAGAGATATCATTTGCCGATACGGAATTCCTGAGCGGATAATCACGGATAATGGTTCTAATCTGAACAACAAAATGATGAAGGAGCTCTGTCAGAATTTCAAGATCGAACATCACAACTCCTCCCCTTACCGACCCAAGATGAATGGCGCTGTCGAAGCGGCCAATAAGAATATCAAGAAGATCGTCCAGAAGATGGTGGTGACGTATAAAGATTGGCATGAAATGCTACCTTTCGCTTTGCACGGTTATCGTACGACGGTACGTACATCAACCGGGGCAACTCCGTTCTCGTTGGTATACGGAATGGAAGCGGTATTACCATTGGAGGTTGAGATCCCTTCTCTGAGGGTATTGCGGGACGTTCAGCTGGACGAGGCAGAATGGGTAACGAACAGATTGAACCAACTGAGTTTGATGGATGAGAAGAGGCTAGCTTCTCTAGCATACGGTCGTTTGTATCAAAGACGAATGAAGAAAGCGTACGACAAGAAGATAATTCCGCGAAGCTTTCAGACGGGCGACCTTGTGCTGAAAAGGATTCTCCCGCCGCAGGCAGATCACAGGGGCAAGTGGACCCCCAATTATGAAGGGCCATACGTTGTCGGTAAGGTCTTTTCAGGAGGAGCTTTATTGTTGTCCACCATGGACGGGGAAGACTTTGCATCACCTGTGAATTCGGACGCAGTTAAAAAATACTTTGCTTAAAATAGACCCGCTGGACAGAAAAAGAGAGTCCAGGCAAAAATGGGGCATCCTGGCGAACCAAAAACAGAATGAAAGGTTCGGGCAAAAGTTAGGGATAAAATTGAAAAAATGTACACCCGCGAAGTTGAAAACCTACACTGGGCGGCTTCGGCAAAAAGGGGTATCCCGGTGAACTGAAAACCCGTAAAGGGCGGTTCACGCAAAAGTTAGGGATGAGAAAAGCAAATGACTGCGGTCCGAATTTGATTTTTTCAATGAGCATCAATGCGGGAGAATATGTTTGAGGAATCAGTTATCGGATACAACCTCTTCAGAAGTAGGGATACCGGGAAAGTATTAGAGTCGGACGAGTCATGGGAGGATCAGTTCGTGGTGTTCATCTGCAATCAGTTGCCGACATGTGTACAAAATTTAATTTGTCAATATTTATGCTTCTTGTGAATACTTGCATACTTGTATATTTGCTTTGCGTAGCTTCCTCTTTTCAGGAGTTACATCCCGTGTACAAAAACTCCGCCCATTCAGGGGCCCAATCAATGAAAATGTGTTATTCAGTACTTGATGCCTGTTCTTTACTGTTTTGCGCATGATAAAACGCCTAAGTTTATTGAAGCTAGCATGAGTATAACATTACTGGCCCTTGCCAACAATTGTTAAAGCTTTGAATTAACTGAGTGTAACGTCACTAACCTGAATCGATTTGGATTGCATAGGCTTGTCGTGTCTTGTTTGTGTTGTTGCAGGTTTCATAACCGTACGAGGAAGGTGATCAAAAGATTGCAATAGTGAAAGGCTTGATCCCCACGCAGGTCATGCATGTTCTTCATGAAGAAGGATAGAATTCCCCAGCTAGCCGTAGCTTATCCAAAGGACGTGCTCCAGAGAAGTTAATCGACCTCAGCAGAGTTGGGTGATTCCAAGATCGTAGGGCTGTATTCAGACAGGTTTATCGTCCCCGCAGGGTCATGCATTCTCCACCAGCGGAGTCAGTTAATTTTTCCCAAGATAATCCAGCCATCCCCAGAGGAGTTCTCCTTTCAGCAAATGTTCTTTCCTTCCAGTGGAACTCGAAGACTAAGACTCTCCCAGGCAGAGTCGATGGTGGTTCCTGTCACTTATTTTGTCAGAGATACCGGTGATATTAGTTCACTCTCTAGCAGAGGCAACAATCTGTTGGTGCTTATATCTCTTAGATTAGTGTGTTGTAATTGTAGTTTGATAGCACATGTTAATCTCCATTAGGCATAGGTTAGTTTAGGTCAAGTTTGATGAAGAGTTATCATGATGCTTATCAGTGAATATCCATGGTGATCAGAATTTACCTCGATCGGGTTGAGAGTTTTATGGAGTTTCAGATTGATCTAAGATCATAGGATTGAAGAGGGAGAGGTTTGGAGTAACTTTCATGTTCATAGCATGGTGATTCGTGGCCTGGATAAGGAGAACAGAGAGGGAGAAAGCTGTGCGTGCATGGCTGCCATGGGGAAGATGAAACCCTAAGTTGCAGGTCCAAGTGAGGAAGATATAATCTGGATCGTCTATCTGGCGTAAGACCTTTGACTTAGGGTAGGATCTAAGGGTTGATATTCAATCTGAAATTGGAGGGAGATTACCCTGGCCCTAAACGCACCGTTTCATTAATTGAAACGGGCGGGCCTGAGTGCTGTTGATAACCACACCCCCGTGTGAGCCCAAAACCATTTCTCCAACGTGTTTTCTATTCTATTTTCACCCCCCTGCTCGTTTTTTAGTTTTTTATTGATTCTGCTTGATGCTGGGCTTAGCCAGAAGCGCTAATTGCACCCCTATGTGTGGCCCATTCTGGATTTATAACTGGGGCGAGTTACTCTTCATACCCCCTCATTCATTTAATTCATTTAATTTTCTTAATTTCATTTTAATATTTTACCATCTTTGAAAATTCATAAATAATTCATAAAAAATGTTTTTTAATTCATTCTTTTTACCATGTTTTCATTAAAATGTCTAGAATATTATAGAAAAATAAAATGTCATTTTTAGTTTTATTTCATATTTTTTCCATATTTTCTAAATAAATAGCATATTAAATAGTTACATTTCATGCATTATTTTTATGATTTTTGTTCTCTCATATACTTTAATATTTTTTGATCATTCTTTTCATTTTGTTTAGATAAGATGTTAAGCTTGTAGAAATATTTTAGTTCCCATTTTTAGAGGCTAATTTTAGGTGATTAATAGATGCTTGAATATCATGATCAAAACTAGGGTTTTAGGTGACAACTTAGGAAGTTCAATTTTCTCCCTTAGGACTTAGGGTTTGAATAGATTAGTTATGGGACTATAGGGGCTATGGGTAGCTATTAGATCCCTTAGAGAACAATTAGGATTCCCCTACTGATATTATTACTGTCTGTATATCTGCTGTCTGGTGTGGTGTGCCCTCTGGGGTTTATTGATTGTTTGATTGAGTATTGGGTTTGTCTGGGGCCCTGGGGAAGCTGAAGATTTGTGGAGATAAAGCTATTGGAGATTCAAAGATTGAAGATCAACTGTCAGAGTTGAGGAGGAGCTTCTTGCTAGCAGCTGCTGAGGAGACTAGGGTTTAGGAGCTAGGCAGAGCTCTAGATTAGAATGATTGTTTCTCAAACATGGATTGCCTTGTCTGCATCCATTCTTCTCTGTGATTCAGAGTCTCTCTAAGACACTCACCCCCTTCCTTTGGAAGGCTTGGTGATAGTGTCTATGAGATAGAACTCTTGAGAGAAACTGTCTCTTGTGTTAGAAGCAGTCTGTTCACCACCTTTGGTAGTCAGCTGATTGCTTAACACCCGATTCACTCTGGTGACTGATCCCTCATCCTGGAGGTTTGAGCTGGAAGAAAAGCCATTGTAGACTGAAGATTGATGTCAAAGCCCTTGTCTGAAGGCCATGAAGATGGAGATTGATGCTTGTTGAAGCCTGTAGCTGATTGGAGATTGCTTGAAGCCAGATGTTGATTCAGAGCTGCTGATGCTGTTTCTTTTTGCTGTATTGCATTTGCTGATGTATTGATTGGTTTTCTGGACTGTATTGTTTGCTGTTTACCCTGTTGGGTTGAAAGTGAAGCCTGTTCACTTTTGCCTATTGTTTTCTAGGTTCGAGGTTGAGTGGGACTCCCTTGCCTCGCTTGTATTGCTGCATCCATGCATTTTACTGTTTTACTGTATATATCTGATATTGTTTCTATTTCTGCCTATCCCGTAGGATCTCTGTTTCTCTCTGTGCAAGAGAGGAGCATGATAGACACTAGGTCTTAACCCATGCATGATAACAGTAGGTTAGTTTGATTCCCTTCGCAACCGTAGGTTAGAGTTCTGTCTCTTTCTTTCTCAAAACAAACAGAAAAACACATAAAGATTTCAAACACAATAAAAGACACTTCTTCCGTAAAAGAATGTGAACTCATCAAGACGTCATTTTTGTCCTCTTGGACTGTTAATCAGAAAAACCTTTTTCAGAAGGAATAAAATCAATCAAGGACAAGCTTGTGTCGTACGTGGCCCGAACTACGTTTGCTCTGATCTTCCATGCAGTGTGGAAGTACGTAGGCATAGGATGCGATATCCTAGCGAGCAACCTTCCCCTCCTTTCCCGTAGGTAGGCGAACTACGTTGACTCTGATTTCTCGTTCCAGACGGGAATACGTAGGCATAAAGTGCGATACTTTGCCGAGTCATTTTTATTTTCAGTTTTATTTTCTTTTTAACCCTTGACCTTTAGCGTAGATAGAATAACAATCCATACCCGAAAACAAGCGTGGATCCCGTCGAGTACGACGGACGTGAGGGGTGCTAATACCTTCCCCTTGCGTAACCGACTCCCGAATCCAGGTTTTGGTTGCGACGACCATACCTTTCCCGTGTTGTGCGAGGTTTACTCCGGGCGTTTCCTCTCCCTCCCGTGGGATAAATAACGCACGGTGGCGACTCTTCTGTTCAGCCGGCGCCGATTTTCGCAGTAGCGACAAGAGGATATGGAGAAGACTACTTTCATAACGCCTTGGGGAACATTTTGCTATAAAGTGATGCCCTTCGGTTTGAAAAATGCTGGGGCAACATATCAGCGTGCGATGACAACTCTCTTTCATGACATGATGCATAAAGAGATTGAAGTTTATGTTGACGATATGATTGCCAAATCCCAGACGGAGGAAGAGCATCTGGTGAATCTGTTGAAGTTGTTTAAAAGGCTTAGGAAGTTCAGGCTGAGGCTGAACCCTAACAAATGCACTTTCGGGGTGAGATCGGGTAAGCTCCTGGGGTTCATAGTAAGCGAAAGAGGAATAGAGGTCGATCCTGCTAAAATAAAAGCGATTCAAGAAATGCCGACGCCTAAAACAGAAAAAGAGGTGCGCGGGTTTCTGGGGAGATTGAACTACATTGCTCGGTTCATATCTCACCTGACTGCTACGTGCGAACCATTATTCAAGTTGCTAAAGAAAGATCAAGCTGTGACATGGAACGAAAATTGTCAAAAGGCGTTCGACAAAATAAAGAAGTACTTGCAGGAGCCTCCTATTTTGATACCCCCGGTGGCAGGGAGACCCTTGATAATGTATTTAACGGTTCTTGAGGGAAGCATGGGTTGCGTTCTCGGTCAACACGACGAGACGGGGAGAAAAGAGCATGCAATCTACTATCTGAGTAAGAAATTTACAGACTGTGAATCTCGATACTCAATGCTGGAGAAAACTTGTTGCGCGCTAGCCTGGGCCGCCAAGCGTTTGAGGCAGTACATGCTGAATCATACAACCATGCTCATCTCGAAGATGGATCCGATCAAATATATATTCGAAAAGCAGGCGTTGTCAGGTAGAATTGCCAGGTGGCAGATGATCTTGACTGAGTATGATATTCAATACGTCTCGCAAAAGGCGATAAAGGGGAGTGTGTTGTCTGAGTATCTGGCGGAGCAGCCTATTGAAGAGTATCAATCGATGAGATTTGACTTTCCTGACGAGGATATCATGTATCTCAAGATGAAGGATTGCGAAGAGCCGTTACCAGACGAAGGACCAGAGCCGGGGTCCAAATGGCAGATGATATTTGACGGAGCTGTGAATGCTTACGGTAGCGGAATAGGGGCAATTATCACTACGCCACACGGGTCGCACATCCCGTTTACTGCCCGATTGACCTTTGCTGTTACCAACAATGAGGCCGAATACGAAGCTTGCATAATGGGGCTTGAAGAAGCCATTGATTTGCGAATCAAACATTTAGACGTATACGGAGACTCAGCTCTGGTGGTGAATCAGATCAAAGGGGAATGGGAGACACGGCAGCCTAATTTGATACATTATATGAATTATGCAAGGAGATTGTTGCCTTTCTTCGACAAAGTTGAATTGCATCACGTGCCACGGGCAGAAAATCAAATGGCTGACGCCCTTGCCACCTTGTCTTCCATGTACAAGGTCAATTTCTGGAACGAAGCTCCCCAAATCACTATCTCTCGGTTGGACAGGCCAGCTTATGTATTTGCTATTGATGAAGCATCTGATGACAAACCGTGGTATTTTGATATCCTTAATTTCCTGAAGAATAAAGAGTATCCGGCTGGGGCATCCAGTCAAGATCAGAAGACTCTCAGGAGATTAGCGGGTAATTTCTATTTGAACCCGGATGGCGTCTTATACAGAAGAAACCACGACTTGGTGTTGTTGCGTTGTGTAGATGAGAAAGAGGCAAAGCTTCTCATGGAGGAAATTCACGAAGGTGCATTCGGTACGCATGCTGGTGGACATGCTATGACGAGAAAACTGCTGCGGGCAGGTTATTTTTGGCTGACGATGGAAACTGATTGTTTCAAATTTGCAAGAAAGTGCCACAAATGCCAAATTTATGCTGACAAAATACATGTGCCTCCGAGTCCTCTGAATGTGATGTCATCTCCATGGCCATTCTCGATGTGGGGAATCGATATGATCGGAAAGATTGAGCCGACGGCTTCTAACGGGCATCGGTTCATCCTCGTAGCAATCGATTATTTCACCAAGTGGGTGGAAGCAGCGTCCTACGCAAATGTAACGAAGCAAGTGGTGGCTAGATTCATCAAGAGAGATATCATTTGCCGGTACGGGATTCCCGAGCGGATAATCACGGATAATGGTTCTAATCTGAACAACAAAATGATGAAGGAGCTCTGTCAGAATTTCAAGATCGAACATCACAACTCCTCCCCTTACCGACCCAAGATGAATGGCGCTGTCGAAGCGGCCAATAAGAATATCAAGAAGATTGTCCAGAAAATGGTGGTGACGTATAAAGATTGGCACGAGATGCTGCCTTTCGCTCTGCACGGTTATCGTACGACGGTACGCACATCAACCGGGGCAACTCCGTTCTCGTTGGTATACGGAATGGAAGCGGTATTACCATTGGAAGTTGAGATCCCTTCTCTGAGGGTATTGCGAGACGTTCAGCTGGACGAGGCAGAATGGGTAACGAATAGATTGAACCAACTGAGTTTGATGGATGAGAAGAGGCTAGCTTCTCTAGCATACGGTCGTTTGTATCAAAGACGAATGAAGAAAGCGTACGACAAGAAGATACTTCCGCGAAGCTTTCAGACGGGCGACCTTGTGCTGAAAAGGATTCTCCCGCCGCAAGCAGATCACAGGGGCAAGTGGACCCCCAACTACGAAGGGCCATACGTTGTCAAGAAGGTCTTTTCAGGAGGAGCTTTATTGTTGTCCACAATGGACGGGGAAGACTTTGCATCACCTGTGAATTCGGACGCAGTTAAAAAATACTTTGCTTAAAATAGACCCGCTGGACAGAAAAAAGAGAGTCCAGGCAAAAATGGGGCATCCTGGCGAACCAAAAACAGAATGAAAGGTTCGGGCAAAAGTTAGGGATAAAATTGAAAAAAATGTACACCCGCGAAGTTGAAAACCTACACTGGGCGGCTTCGGCAAAAAGGGGTATCCCGGTGAACTGAAAACCCGTAAAGGGCGGTTCACGCAAAAGTTAGGGATGTGAAGAGCAAATGACTGCGGTCCGAATTTGTTTTTTCAATGAGCATCAATGCGGGAGAATATGTTTGAGGAGTCAGTTATCGGATACAACCTCTTCAGAAGACGGATACCGGGAAAGCATTAGAGTCGGACGAGTCATGGGAGGATCAGTTCGTGATGTTCATCTGCATCCAGTTGCCGACATGTGTACAAAATTTAATTTGTCAATATTTATGCTTCTTGTGAATACTTGCATACTTGTATATTTGCTTTGCGTAGCTTCCTCTTTTCAGGAGTTACATCCCGTGTACAAAAACTCCGCCCATTCAGGGGCCCAATCAATGAAAATGTGTTATTCAGTACTTGATGCCTGTTCTTTACTGTTTTTGCGCATGATAAAACGCCTAAGTTTATTGAAGCTAGCATGAGTATAACATCACTGGCCCTTGCCAATAATTGTTAAAGCTTTGAATTAACTGAGTGTAACGTCACTAACCTGAATTGATTTGATTGCATAGGCTTGTCGTGTCTTGTTTGTGTTGTCGCAGGTTTCATAACCGTACGAGGAAGATGATTAAAAGATTGCAATAGTGAAAGGCTTGATCCCCACGCAGGTCATGCATGTTCTTCTTGAAGAAGGATAGGATTCCCCAGCTAGCCGCAGCTTATCCAAAGGACGTGCTCCAGAGAAGTTACTCGTCTTCAGCAGAGTTTGGCGATTCCGAGATCGTCAGGCTGTATTCAGACAGGTTCATTTCCCCCCGCAGGGTCATGCACTCTCCCCCAGTGGAGTCAGTTAATTTTCCCCAAGAGAATCCAGTCATCCCCAGCGGAGTTCTCTTTTCAGTAAATGTTCTTTCCTTCCAGTGGAATTCGAAGGTCAAGACTCTCCAAAGCAGAGTTGATGGCGGTTCCTGTCATTTCTTTTATCAGAGACACCTGTGTGATATCAGTTCACTCTCCAGCAGGAAGTCCAATCATACTACGCACATCTGCTATTCCCCAGCAGAGTTATATTCCCCGGCAGGGGGTTACTTCAACAAGACGTGTGGTTTGAGTTCCCAAATTCCCAGCAAGGTCGACTTCACTCTTCCGGCATTTATTTTGCCGGAATAATTTTGTAGCATCAGGCTATCTCCGGCGAGTCGACGTTATCCTTCCAGCATTTATTTTGCTGAAGCAGTTTCTGTACTCTAGTAAGTTCAGGTGGAGAGAGCTCTTGCTCAAATAAATTACCAAACAGTCAAGGTCTCGGCAGGAGATATTCAATGACAATGTCAGTTTCGGCGGTATTCCCCCCACAGAGTTATCGTGATGAAACTCTCTTTGCCTCTAGCAGAATCATTCATGCAAATGTATCTGATTTTCCCCAGCCAGAGTGGCCAGGATAAGAATCTCCTTATTCCCAAGCAGAGTTCGTTTGTCATCAACGAGTCGCATGAATCAGAATTTCGAAGCAGGTGTCCGATAGTTGGTTTTCGGACATCCCCAGTAAAGTTCATCTCGAAGTCGCTGTCACGTCAGTGCTGAGCAGTTTGTGGGAAAGGATCATGGAAGAATTAAGTCCTGACGTGGACCATTTACTCCTAGAATGACGGGGTCTCTTCAGAAGTGGGCGTCCTAACGTGGACAGGTTTGTGTTACCAGATTGGTAAGGTGTGTTAATCCTGACGCGGATAGATTCGGTATTTTGAAATTTGGAGAAAGGGAGGTTATGACGTTGACAAAAGATTGGTTACTCTTCGTGTTGGTGTCCTGACGTGGATCAGGTGTTTGCAGCAGATATCTTTATTCGTAATGGTGAAATGTGCGTCCTGACGTGGACAAGTTTGTAGTTCTTTGTGATGACAAGATACAAGAATCCTGACGTGGACAAATTTATCCTTCTTCGTGTTGTTGGCAAAGTGTAAGTCCTAACGCGGATATTTCCCCAGCAAGTCGAAGGCGCGTGAGTCCTTACGTGGACAAGTCTTATTTCCTCGGTGAGTCGAAGATGCCTGAGTCCTAACGTGGACAAATCAAGACGAGGTCAGTGTCCTAACGCGGACAGATCAAAGAGATTATCATTCCTAACGTGGAAAGACGGAGATTCCTAACGTGGAAAGATATAGTCCTTACGCGGACCTATCGATAGAAGTGATTCCTAACGTGGAAATGACAGTATTCCTGACGTGGAAAGATCGGAGTCCTTACGTGGACATATCAAGAGCATTCCTTACGTGGAAGAAAAATGGTTTCCTTACGTGGAAAGACGAGTTTATTCCTTACGTGGAAAATCGATTGATTCCTGACGTGGAAAGAAATGGATTATTCCTGACGTGGAAAGAGAGTTTAGTCCTGACGCGGACAGATCATATCGAGATATTCCTAACGTGGAAGAAGAAGTTTATTCCTTACGCGGAGAAATTGGGGTCCTGACGTGGACAGATTCGAGAAGTTGAGTCCTGACGTGGACAGATTTGGAACCAAAGGTGAATTCATTACGTGGAAAGATCGGAGTCCTGACGCGGACATGTCAAATGGCATTGGAGTCCTTACGTGGACAGATTGATGTAGTTCTCTTTACGTGGAAAGAAGATTGCTTCCTAACGTGGAAAGATAAAAGCGTTACTCCTAACGTGGAAGAATGTTATTCCTAACCTGGACGATTCAGTTTATGGAAATGCAGACGAATTATCCCCAGCGGAGTTGCCGAGATTTTCCTGGGTTGACAGTAAGTGGAGTCCTAACGTGGACAAGTTTTAGTTGAGATTTCTTCGTGTTGATGACAGACAGAGTCCTCACGAGGACAAGCAAGCAATCTGTTATGACAGAATCCTCTTCAGGACGATGAAGACAATCCCCAGCACGGTCGCGCGAGATCAGTGGGTTATTCTAACAGTCAGATTTAGCTGACGAATGTCATTCCTCAAGCAGGAGCGCAGTTTATTTCTGCGGTTGGCAAATTTCTGGTTTCACTAGTATTCAACCGTCTCGTACCGCGAATGTCTGAAGGCTCCGGGCTCTTCATCCAATCGGGTCCAAGTCGCTTGAATAGGGGCAGCTGTTGCACCCTAAAATTTGCTCAACCTTATTCCTTGGATTCATGTTTCATTATCATTAGCATTTGCATGTAGGGTCATGTACATAGACTAACCATTTGCATAGCATAAGCATAGCAAGTCATTCAACAGGGGACCAATCATTATTCTCATCTCCAGAGGCCTATCAAGAGGTTATTATCCCAATTCAATCATATTCAAGTCATCAAGAAAGAATTTGAAAGCAAAGAGTTCAGCAGATCAAGCCTTGAGTCCATCTCCTAGCTGAGGGTATCTGAGGATCAACAAGAGGGTTATGAGCTGTGAGGTGAAAGCATGGAGAGCATCTAGACATCTGGAGAGACTTATAAAGTCATTTGGAGAAGAAAACAAGTCATTGATGAAGGCACAAGAGCTATAGTTGAAGGCAGTCAACTAGGGTTTCATTTGGGTCAACCCTAGGTCAACCCTAGGTCAATTGACTGACTTAAGAGGGCATTCAAGTCTATTGGAGAGATGTGGGGATCAATATTGAACATATGAAGAAGGATATGGAGATATGACAAGGAGAATTCAAGAGAAATCAAGGAGAAGAGGAGTTACTAAATTAGGGTTTCTCTGTAAAATCCCCTAGTTTAGGTCAAATTTCCAAGCAAGATAAGTCAAAATGCTAACTTCAAATGGCTTCTTGGCCAACATGAAACTTGTAGAGGATCTCAAGACCTTTAATTTGAGTGGTGGAAGACCTCAAGGAGATTTATAGAACTCAAGTTATGGTCCTTACAAGTTACAGGTCATTTGGGGTGTCTGAACTTTTGTCTGTGAAAGTGACTTGACTTCCAAGCTAGTTTTGCTCCTCAAGGAGATTTCAAATGAATTCTTGGTCAACATAAGAGTTGTTCCTCATTGTCTTAGCTTTCTAGAATGGTATGGCATGCCTTCATATGATGTGGAGAACTCAACTTATGGTCTTGACAAGCAAAGGGTATTTTGGGCATTTGTGAATTACAGGTCATTTTAACCTATACCCAAAACTCATACAAGGAGGCCTCAAATGGAAAAACTTACAACATCAAACTTGCTCCAAATGGGATTTTAAGTCTAGAAAGAAGGTCACAAGTTATTGGAGAAGCTCATAGCATGGAATTACACAATTGGTCAAAATATGAACTAAAAAGGCTTATAAAGTGAATAATTTCAAGTTGGAAAATGGTTTGGGAGATTTACAAGTCCAAATGGAGACTTCCAATATATGATTTTGAATGGAAAAACAATTCTAAGAACAATGGTTCACACACTTTTTTGAGTTTAGAAGGAAAAAATGAAGTTATCCATGGTTGCTTATCATTTAAGAAACATAATCAAAATGGATCAAAAGTTGAAAACAAGGGAATGTGCAAGATGGATCTAGAATGTTCATTTGGGGTCTATATATTCATGAAATGTGCATTGATCAAGGGTTGGCCTCATTGGCACCAAGAATTTCACAAAATCTCTCATACTTTTCCATAAAAGTTTCATTACAATTCTCTCAAAACCTTCAACAACTTTCATCATAATCAATTCAATTCCACTCCACCATCATCATAGATCATAATTGAAGCAAGTTTCTGGTGTGAATCATTCATTTTCGAGTGCTTTTCTCAAGATCATCAAAATCAAAAGTTCAAGTGGATTGCATGATTCAAGCAAGGAACCTCCAAGTTTGTGCATACAGAATTAAGTTCTTCAAGGATTGATCAGGATTCAACACTTGAAAGCCTCAGATCTTTCATCTCCATAGCTGTTTCTCAAGATTTCTTACAAGGTAAGTTTTCATCCAAACTGTTTGATCCAGTTAGTTAGACCTGATTTTGTTAGTGTAGAATTGATCTAGGTGGTTAGGAGAGTAAGCTAGATGATTTTGGAGAGGTTTGGTGATGGTTGTGAGCAGGTGCCATAATCTGTTTGTGTTCGAATTTCTTGGATGAATGTGTTATAATTGCAACTTGATAGCATGTGTTAATCTCCATTAGGTGTAGTTTAATTTAGGCTAAGTCTGAGGAAGAATGGTGAAGGTCTATACCAGTGCATTTCAATGGAGGCAGGATGTTGATTCAATCGAATTTGTTGATGTGGTGAATTTCAAGGTAAATTGATGCCCTAGGCTTGTAGAGGGAGAGATTTGGAACAGGTTTCATGTTTACAGCATGTGGATTAGTTGCGTGTGGGATGAGAACAGAGAGGGAGAAAGTTACTCGTGCATGGCTGCCATGGTGGAGTTGAAACCCTAGGTTGCAGGTCCTTTGGGGAAGACATAATCATGGCCTTCCATTTGTAGTTGGACCTTTGACTATGGGCGAGATCGTGTGGCCAGCGTTTGATTTCAATTTGGAGGGAATTGACTGGGTGCCAAACGCACCGTTTCATTAATTGAAACGGGCGGGCCTCAGCTTGTGATGCTATTCCCACCCCAGAGTTAGGCCCAAACCAATTTTGAATGTGATTTCTCTGCTATTCCTACCCCCCAGCGTTTATTTGTTTTTTTTAATTCTGAACGTGTATTGGGCTTAAGCCAGAAGCGCTACCAACACCCCCCAGTCTGAGGGCCCATCCAATAATGAACTGAGCGAATTTCTCTTCATACCCCCTCCCTCATTTTATTCAATTTTATTTTTCTTATTTCATTTTATTATTTTACTCATTTTCATAAAATCATAATAAATTCATAAAAAATGTTTTTTAACCCATTCTTTTTACCATATTTTCTTTAAAATGCCTAGAATATTATAGAAAAATAAAATTTCATTTTTAGTTTTATTTCATATTTTTTACATATTTTCTAAATAAATGTCATAATAAATAGTTACATTTCATGCATCATTTTTATGATTTTTGTTCTCTCACATGCTTTAATATTTTTTGATCATCCTTTTCATATTGTTTAGATGAGATGTTAAGCTTGTAGAAATATTTTAGTTCCCATTTTTAGAGGTTAATTTTAGGTGATTACTCAATGCTTGAATATCATGAACAAGATTAGGGTTTTTTAGGTGACAACTTAGGAAGTTCAATTTTCTCCCTTAGGACTTAGGATTTAAATAGATTAGTTATGGGACTATAGGGGCTATGGGTAGTTATTAGATCCCTTAGAGAACAATTAGGATTCCCCTACTGATATTATTACTATCTGTATATCTGCTGTCTGGTGTGGTGTGCCCTCTGGGGATTGTTGATTGTTTGATTGGGTATTGGGTTTGTCTGGGGCCCTGGGGAAGCTGAAGATTTGTGGAGATGAAGCTATTGGAGATTCAAAGATTGAAGATCAACTGCCAGAGTTGAGGAGGAGTTTCCTGCTATCAGTTGCTGAGGAGACTAGGATTTAGGAGCTAGGCAGAGCTCTAGATTAGAATGATTGTTTCTCAAACATGGATTGCCTTGTCTGCATCCATTCTTCTCTGTGATTCAGAGTCTCTCTAAGACACTCACCCCCTTCCTTTGGAAGGCTTGGTGATAGTGTCTATGAGATAGAACTCTTGAGAGAAAATGTCTCTTGTGTTAGAAGCAGTCTGTTCACCACCTTTGGTAGTCAGCTGATTGCTTAACACCCAATTCACTCTTGTGACTAATCCCTCATCCTGGAGGTTTGAGCTTGAAGAAAAGCCATTGCAGATGGAAGACTGATGATCAAAGCCCTTGTCTGAAGGCCATGAAGATGGAGATTTATGCTTGTTGAAGCCTGTAGCTGATTGGAGGTTACTTGAAGCCAGTTGTTGATTCAGAGCTGCTGAGGCTGTTTCTTTTGCTGTATTTCATTTGTGGATGTATTGATTGGTTTTCTGAACTGTATTGTTTGCTGTTTACCCCGCTGGGTTGAAAGTGAAGCCTGTTCACTTTCGCCTATTGTTTTCTAGGTTCGAGGTTGAGTGGGACTCCCTTGCCTCGCTTGTATTGTTGCATCCATGCATTTTACTGCTTTACTGTATATATCTGATATTGTTTCTGTTTCTGCCTATCCCGTAGGATCTCTGTTTCTCTCTGTGCAAGAGAGGAGCATGATAGACATTAGGCTCTCATCCATGCATGATAACATTAGGATAGTTTGTTTCCCTTCGCAACCGTAGGTTAGAGTTCTGTCTCTTTCTTTCTCAAAACAAACAGAAAAACACATAAAGATTTCAAACACAATAAAAGACACTTCTTTCGTAAAAGAATGTGAACCCATCAAGACATCATTTTTGTCCTCTTGGACTGTTAATCAGAAAAACCTTTTTTCAGAAGGAATAAAATCAATCAAGGCAAGCCTGTGTCTTCCGTGGCCCGAACTACGTTTGCTCTGATCTTTCATGCTGTATGAAAGTACGTAGGCATAGGATGCGATATCCTAGCGAGCAACCTTCCCCTCCTTTCCCGTAGGTAGGCGAACTACGTTGACTCTGATTTCTCGTTCCAGGCGGGAATACGTAGGCATAAAGTGCGATACTTTGCCGAGTCATTTTTATTTTCGTTTTATTTTCTTTTTAACCCTTGACCTATAGTTTAGATAGAATAACAATCCATACCCGAAAACAAGCGTGGATCCCGTCGAGTACGACGGACGTGAGGGGTGCTAATACCTTCCCCTTGCGTAACCGACTCCCGAATCCAGGTTTTGGTTGCGATGACCATACCTTTCCCGTGTTGTGCGAGGTTTACTCTGAGCGTTTCCTTTCCCTCCCGTGGGATAAATAACGCACGGTGGCGACTCTTCTGTTCAGCCGGCGCCGATTTTCGCAGTAGCGACACGTGGGATACTCATTTGCCATTGATCGAGTTCACGTACAACAACAGTTACCATTCTAGTATTGGGATGGCACCTTTTGAGGCTTTGTATGGTAGAAGGTGCAGAACTCCTCTGTGTTGGTATGAGACAGGGGAGAATGTAGTATTGGGACCATAAACTATGCAGCAGACCACTGAGATCATTCAGATGATTCGTGAGAAAATGAAAGTGTCTCAGGATAGGCAGAAGAGTTATCATGATAATCGGAGAAAAGAATTGGAACTTAGTGAAGGTGATCACGTGTTCCTGAGGGTTAACCCAATTATCGATGTGGGTCATGCGTTGAAATCCAAGAAGCTGGATCCGAAGTTTATTGGGCCGTATCAGATTTTGCAGAGAGTGGGTGATGTGGCTTATAGGGTGGCGTTGCTGCCTGAGCTTTCGAATTTGCATGACATGTTTCATGTGTCGCAACTTCGGAAGTATGTCGTAGATCCGTCTCATGTGATTCAGAGAAATGAAGTGCAAGTTCGAGAGAATCTTACTGCTGAGACGATGTCGTTGAGGATCGAAGATTGCAAGATGAAGCGACTGAGAGGGAAAGAGATACCCTTGGTAAGAGTGGCTTAGGGAGGTGCTGTAGGAGGCAGTGTGACCTGGGAGTTGGAGAGTAGGATGCGGGATGCATATCCAGAATTGTTTCCATCAGGTATTTTCGAGGACGAAAATAATTAAAGTGGGGGAGAGTTGTAACGCCCATTTGAATTATCTAGTTTTTCTGTGTTATTTTATTTTCGACGTGTTTTGTGGGGGTGTTTGAGTGCAATCGTGTGTAGCTCTTAAGTTGGAGATTGATTGATGATCTTGGACATTAATATTAATAATATAATTATTGTTGATAATAATATAAAAGTAATGATAATAATATTATTATTAGTAATATTATTGTTATTATTATTATTATTATTAATAATAAAATTGGGATAAGAAAATAGGAATAAGAGGAATTTGGATTAAGGGGCTGTTTGGGGAATTTGGAAATAGAAAGGAAGAACACGTTGGGAGAAGAAGGAAAAACAAGAACACGATCGGAGAAGAGGAAAATTGGAAGGAAGAAGACCTCGGTCAATTGGAGCAAGAGGAAGCTAGGAGTCATCATTGGAGCAAGAGTTTCATCAGCTGTTCGAGCTATCGATGTAAGGGGGGGTGTCGCTACTGCGAAAATAAGGTGCCGGCAAAACAGAAGAGTCATCACCTTTCGTTATTTATCCCACAGAAAGGGAAAGGAAACAATCGGAAAAAACCTGACGAAAAGGTATAAGACAAGGTCATCGCAACCAATGTTTGGATTCGTGAGTCGGTTACGCAAGGGGAAGGTATTAGCACCCCTCACGTCCATCGTACTCGATGGGATCCATGCTTGTTGTGTTTATCTGACGGGTTGGTTTATATCTATCTACGCTAAAGGTCTGGTCTGAAAAGAAAAGAAAATGACTCGGTGTTGCACCCCAAAATTTGACCAACCGGTTCCCATATCTGGTTTATGCTTCGACGCGTTTTGCATTCGCATTCGCATACTGCATGCATTGCATTTTCTCAGTCAGATTAATTTTATCGGGATTACAACCCATGGCGTTTCAGGCAGTTCAGGCCGGTTTGAATAAGTGTATTTTGAGAATTTGTGCTCGTCCCGGTATTTCCAGATTGCGTTGTTGTTTTTAAGGACATTTCGGTGTCCGACTTTTACCGTCTATTTCGTTATGGTTGCGCAATTGTTCTCTAATCGATTTAATCGACTTCCTGGTTTTTTTAGAATTTTCTCTTTTATTTTCTAGATTTTTAATGCGTTTTAATAGATTTACTTGATTTTTTAGATATTAAATAGGTTAATATTGTTTAATAGAAGTAAATAGATTTTTTAGATTTTCAAATAGATATTCTCTTTTTTTTAATAGTTCTAATGGATTTTTAGCCTATTAGATATTAGTTCTTTTATTATTAAATAGAATAATTTTTTAATATAGATTTTAAATAGTCATTTTAGATTTTTTTAATAGTTTTTTTGATATAGTTTTAAAAAAGGGAGTATAATAATGTTAGATTTTGGTTTTAATAAATAGTGATAAAGAATTTTGATCTAGAATTTTAATAGGTTTTAGTATTTTTTTAAATAGAATTTTAAATAGTTTTAATAAATATTAATAGATTAATAGAATTCAGATAGATTTTATTTTTAGGTTTTATTAAATAGTTTAAATAGATATTAGGTTCAAATTAATATAGTTTTAATAGTCTTAATTGATTTACTAGATTTTAAATAGGTTTTACATAGATATTAATTAGATAGGCGTTAATTAGATTAGGATTTAGTTTTAATTAGGATTCATCATTAGCTTATCAGTCAGATTTTATTAATTGGGTTGGTTAATAGTTTAATTAGGCTTCATTAATATTTTCGTTTTTAATTAGTATTAATCATGTCTTAATCCATTTAATCAAGTTTTAATCAGAGTGTTCAGTCTAATGGGCCAGATGTCAAATTTTCGTGGGCCCAATCCAGTCAAGATCCAAATTCGTGCCACTTGTCATATAAAGGAAGCCCCACGCGTCCTTCTCTCTCTTCTGCCACTTCACAGATTTTGGACACCTCATCACCCCCTCAGTCTCTCTCTCTGCCACCTCTCTCCCTCTCTCTCTCCCACGTGTCTCTCACAGACCGCACATCCTCAGCCACGCGTCCCTCTCTCCTCCACCCCAGAGACAGCTGTATCCCACTAACGCCACCCCACCGCCGGCCATGCAGCCGCCGCCAGAGACGCCTTAACCATCGCCGGAGCCGCCTTCCACCGCCGCAACTGTCGCTGGAATCCTCAAACACACCGGAAACTGCGGTTTTTCCAGAATCACCAAGAATCTCTCTCAATCTTCTTCATCAGCCTCCATCAATCTTCGCCGGAAAATACATCCTCGCCGGAATCTTCTACGTTCATCAACGACTCTTCATCTCAGTGTCAATCTTTCATCATCATCGTTCATCCACTACATTGTTCATCTGTAATTTTTTCCAAAACACCTTCAAACGCCAAGAACTTCATCAATCTTCAATAGTCTTCGCCCAGAAACTCCTCAAGATTGCTCCAAACTCCAGTTCTTGTTAAGATCTTCGCAGATCTTCAAATCTTCGACGAAAATCTTCAGCCACGTTCATCAAAGTCACAGATCTTCCTCGACTTGCAGATCTTCGCGCATCTGGAACCTCGCCATCCTCATCGTTTTCCAGAACTCGTCTTCTTCATCACTTCTCCAGGTTCTCGCTAATGAACTGATTAAACTTGTTCTTTTGTTGTTGTTAGCTGAAAAATTAGGCTATGTGGAGTTTTAGTTTGTTGAACAAGATTAGGTTAGGGGGGTTAGTGAGCTGAGAGATTTGAAACGGGTTTAGTTTGAGGCGATTATTGATGAACAAAGCTTGTGAAGGGTTTGTGAATCAGAGAGATGTTGGGGAGGGTGAAGCGCCGTTAGGGTTTGGGTTAGGGATGAACAGTGGAGAAGAGTTTAGTGACTTAGGGTTTTGTTGCTGAAGTTGAGTGGGTTGGATTCGAGCTTAGGCCCATTGTGGTTGTTTGCTGATCATCTCCCCTGATTTCCCATGACACCCCCTTCTCAATGCGAGTTTTCATTTTGGTCCTATACTAGGATTGCTAACCACACACCCAAGTGGAAGGCCCAGTGAGATAACATGCAAAATAATTGCTATTCGCCCCCAGGTTTTTCCATTTTTCTTGATAAGCGCACCCCCCTGAGCCCAATATTAGTTTTGAACTATATGAATTTGCTATTCGCCACGCCTGTTTCTCATTTTTTATTGATTTTCATTTTATTTCATGTTTGCATATAGGATTAGTAAATAATTCATATCAATTTGGGAAATAATCATTTTAGGATGGGATTTTTTCCCCTAGTTTCCTTAGAACCTCTAGAAAATTTTGAAATAATAAAAATATTAATTTCTTGCATTTTATTTTTTTTTGGTATATTTTACAATTTGATTGCTTTTTATTTTGCATTTGTTTGATACTTAATTTTTCTGAATTTAGTATGAGAGATTGGTGCATGATTTTTGATTGATTCTTGTGAGGTTGATTAGATTAGGGAAGCATGTACCCTTAGGAATTCTTTCATATTTTTGTGACTAAAACTTAGGTTAATTTGAGAGATAGATAGGATAAGTATCAGAATTAGGGTTTCACAACAATTAGGTGTAAGTTAGGGCATAGTTTTGGGGTTTTAAATTTGATTTAGGTCGTGGGGTTTATATGGGGTATAAGGTATATAGTTAGGTTCCCTTAGAAATTAATCTTGGATTTTATGGTGAGTTTTACTATTTTTACTTGATTGTTGCAATTTGGTTGATATTGGTGTGTTTCCCACTTGGGATGTTACTTTGTTTGTTGGGTTTTGGGCATTTCAATTGGGCTTGGGGCTTGGGTTTTGCTTGTTGGAGCTAATGAAGACCTTGGATGATGATTGAAGACAAGGGATAGAGCTTGATGCATGGAGATTCCTTTCCTGGCAGATGGTTTGTGAAGACTTAGGAGATAGGAGAAATAGGGAGAGCCTTAGATTAGAATGATTTCTTCTTACAAACATAGAAAGCATCTTGTGCTTCTATTCCTCCCTATGACAAAAAGTCCTTGTAAGGTATTCGCATCCCTCCTCTGGAGGGATAAGTGGCTTATTCTGGAAGTAGAACTTTGAGGGAACCTTTCTCTTATAATGTTAAACACTTATGGGTTTCCTTTGGTTGTCAATAAGCTGTTTAGCATTTCAACTTAATCTGTTAAGTGATTCTCTCCTGTGAGTGCTTTCCTTGAAGATATAATCCCATTGAAGAATGACGTTCATTGAAGATTGGTGAAGAGGAAGCTTGTGCCTGTCAAAGCTGGATATCTGTTGAAATTAGGGTTTTGCTGCTGTTTGAAGCTGTTTATTTGTTGGGGTTCAGTGCTTGCCAGAGCTTGGAGATTTTTGAAGACAGGAGTTTATCTAAAGTTTGGGGATCATTGAAGGGTGAAGAGGGGGTCTTGCTTGAAGTTGTTACTGTCAACCTTTTGTTACTGTTTGAACTGCTTATTGTAGGGGCTGGTGTTGTTGTCAGAGCTGGTGTTGGGTTTTCTTTTTCTGTATTGATTGTTGGCTTGTTCAGCTTGCCCCCTTAGGTTTGAAGTGAAGCTGTTTCACTTTGCCTATTGTTTTCCCAGGTTCTAGGTTGAGTGCGACTCCCTTGCCTCGCTTGTATTGTTGCATCTCATGCATTTTACTGTATATATGCTAATTCTTTTCCGTTTATCCCCTAGGATCTCTGTTTTTCTCTGTGCAAGAGAGAAATATGACAGACATTAGGTTGTAATCCATGCATGACAACATTAGGGTAGTTTTGATTCCCTTTTCAGACCCTAGGTTTTTTAGAGTTCTTTCTCTTCTTATCTCAAAACAACTCAAAAACACAGTAATAAGGTTAAGCTATTTGAGAAAGGGTTACTGGAGAGTTTCTTTCCAGTAGTCTGGCTGCTTAGTGTGGTACCCTTTGGGTGACACGCGATGTAGTCACTCTCAAGTCATAGTCTCTAGTGCGTCAGAGATTGCAAACATCATAAAAAACAGTTCTTGCGTAAAAGACTGAAAACAAACATCAAAACGTCACCCAAAGGGTACCACACTAAGCAGCCAGAGACCATGACCTGAGAGTGAATGCGTCGCATGTCACCCAAAGGGTACCATACTAAACATCCAAGCTGTTGGAAAGAAACTCTCCAACAAACCCTTTCTCAAGTAGCTTAAGGCTCGTAGCATACGACATCAGTTAACCTTTATTATTGTATTTTGATTTGTTTGAAGAGGAGAAGAGAAAGGACGCACTAAAGGGGAACTGATCCAATCCTAAAGTTGTCATGCAAAATTGATCCTATGGTTGAGGTTAGGAGGGAACTACCTAATGTTATCGTGCAGGGTTAGAATCCTAATGTCTTTCATGATTTCTCTTGAACAAGAGAAGTCAGAGTTCCTAGGGGAACATGGCAAAGGAAAGCAACAGCAAAAGAAATGACTATACAGAAACAACTGTAAATAAAATGCATGCAATGCAACAAACAAGCAGAAGGAGCCAAGCTCAACTTCTAGAGCAAGCAAGCCCAAATGAAACACATAAAGCACAGGCAAGGGAGACAGACTCAACCTTAAGCCAGCAAGCAAAGCCAGATAATAACAGTCAAGCAGAGGGAGTCAGACTCAACCTCTAAATTCAGACAAGCAAGGGAGAAACTCAACCTTTAGGATGCTCTTAGGCCTAGAATCATCTACATGAAGCCTAGTCTAATGCAACACACAAAGTAGTCACACAAGCAACAGTCAAGCAAACAGAAGACATAGCAGACAAAAACAGATGGCAGGCAGCTCAACAGCAAAGCAGATAAATAACAAAACAAACAACAGTCTGCAAACAACTCCAAGTCCAAGCCATCTTCAAGAGAAGGAAAGAAATGAAAGCACCATCTTCAAGCTCCAACAAGAGAGAAGATAATTCACATCAAGATTAGTGCATGATGATGGGGAGCAGGATGGAAACCAAGGGAATCCATCTTGGCATTCAACCATACATCTGAGATAGGCATCCTCAAAGGTTCTACCTCTTGTGGAATGCCACACATCCTTCCAAAGGAGGGATGAAGCTTCCACATAGGGACCTTGAATCCTTGGATGAGAATGGAAAGCATTCAAGGCAATCCATGTTTATGTGAAGAAAGAGAAACCAAACTAAGCTCTTCCTAAACCCTAATTGAATAAGCCACAAGCAAGCTACTAAAAGAAGGTCTAAACACCAAATCAAGCCTAGTTAATCAAGCTAAAGAAACCTCAAGATGTATAAAGAACCATCACAAGATATTTAGAAGCTTATTTGCACTAAAATCCACCTTTGAGATTCAACTAAGGGAAAAGCTACACTAGAAGCACCCTAATCAACACCTTAAATGTTAAATCTACTTAAAATCATAAAACACCTTCTAAAATTCTACCAAATTTTCTAAGGGATCCTAAACATGTTATTGATATATGGACAAAGGATCAGAGCCTTAATCTAAAGGGAAGGCACCTAAAGAAATCCTAAAACCCAAAGAGGTCAAAAGAAACTCTACAAATGGGAGGTCAAGGGAACTAGTCCTAAACAGAACCTAATGTCATCTAATAAATCTGAATTAAATCCTAGGGGATCATGCATCTCTAATCTACCAGCAAGCCAAAATTCAGCCCTAAATTCTATACCAAACAGCCAATCAAAATTCAGCAAAAACAAGAAGAAATAGGCCAAAAATAAGGAATTAATAAAAATGCAAAAAATCACATTAAATTGAAAATTGCATGAAAATAATATCTAAAAGCAACAGAAAATCAAGAATAAAATCCAGATCAAGTACATATTTTTATGGTATTTTTCTGATCAATATTGGAATTATTATGAATTTTAAATGAATAAAGCAATTAAAATAAAAAAGAAAAAACAATTTAAAGAAATAAAAAGCTGAATTAAATCAGGATGGTTGGATCTGAAGACTTAGTAAGCTAATCCAAAGGACCACAGGCTGCCAGCGCATTAATGATACGCAGCGTTTTGGCTGGTCAAAATTCAATTCTGAGGACTAATCACGAGCGTAGGATTGAAGGACTGAGTCAAGTGGCCAAACTGATCCAAGGGTGGGGAGATTGTCTTCTTCGTTTGAAACTCAGATGGAGGGAAAACAGGTCAGGCGAACCAGACGGTGGCTCCGGTGGTTGAGCCACCGTCTTCTCCGGTGAGCCAAAATTACAGGTCAAGGAACCTTAACAAATTTTACATAGTTCCACTCCATTTTTCACGTAGATCTCAAATATCACCTCCATTTCTCCTAATTCCTCATGGATTTTAAAACACGATAGCAAACAGAAAATGCACCAAATTATGAAATCTCATCAATCCTTCAATTGAAACCACAGATCTTCTCCTTATATTTCACAGATCATCATAAGCTAATCCATTCATGCTAAAGCCTTAAGATCAAACAGTTATAGGTCTCAACAGAAAATTGCTCACACCTAGAATTATCTCTAAACTCCACGATTTTGATCCAAAATCCATCTATAATCTCTCCTAAACCTTAACCTCATGCTAAAACATGATAGATCATCATGAATCTACAGTAATTTTGAAAGTTGCATACCTGAGTTGAAACTTCAAATTGGAGCAGTTAGGGCACGATCGTTGGCTTCAAACTGTGCAGATACACTCTATGATTGATGTTGGAGATGATTCAATCCTTAATTTTCCTTGAATTCCTCTAGATTTGAAAACACGATTTCACACTTGAAGCTTGAAATTCACTCTGCAATCTCTGGCTCTGGCACGAAACAATCACCAACCTTGAGCAAAACCACTTTCTGAACTTATATAGAATGAGTTTGGGTGATTTAAAGGCCCAATGGAGGCCCAATCAGTGAGATCCAATTTTCATTTTTCCTTGAAAATTCCAACTATGGTGTACACGGTTCTGAGCTATTTCCTTCCTTAAGAAGCTTCTCATGGACTATTTGTGGACTGGTGAGAATGTAGGGACAGGATTGAATGCTAGTTTGTATCCTATGGCCAAGATTGGAAGTGTTTCTTCACCATGAAGCAACAAGCTAAAACACCAAGAAATATGCCCCAAATGAACTTTCTAATATTGCCAATGTATTCAAAATGATGTTTCTGATTAAAATGAGCACACATTTGGTCTTGTTTGAGCACATATGAATTAATTTGAGTTTTTTTTTCAAAAATGCCTTTTAATTCCCCTTTTGTCAATTTCTTTCAAACCAAGTCTCACCCTAAGCCAAATCAATGCATCATGAGTACATTTTTGACCTAAAAAAATCATTTTGAGCAAGTTTCATGTTGAACAAAACTTCATTTGAAGCTTGCAAGATAGTGAAAATGACCTATAATGCCAAATGACCTATAATCTCACTTTCCCAAAATACCCCTAACCTGTAAACCTCATGACATGAGTTCTACAAATCAGATGGAAGAGTTCTAGTACAATTTGGAAAGCTAAGATCAAGACCTACAACTTTCCTGTTGGCCAAAAGTTTAGGAGAAACACCCTTCTAGGTCAAAAGTTCCATTGAAGTTGGTTGACTTTTGCAGACAAATTTCACATTCATCTGATGACCTGTAACTTGTCTGGACCATAAGTTGAGTTCTATAAATCCAATGGAGGACTTCTAGTACTCAAATTAAAGCTAAGATCATGCTCTACATGTTTCATGTTGGTCAAAAGTGGAGATGAAACTTTTATCTTGAGATAAGTGGTCTCGAAGTTAGGCACTAAATAGAGGATTTAACCCTGAGAACCCTAATTTAACAACTCCTCACACTTTGAACTTTTCTTGAATTGATATTGGAATATCACCTCATGTATCTCACCACAACTCTCCATGATTACAAAGACTTAGAATTGGGCTTTGATCCTCTTCAATTGCACAGTTGACTCAAGGTTACTCAGATGAAAACCCTAATTGCAACATCCTCAACTGTGGCTCTTCACACTTGGCATAATGACTTGCCTGAGCTCCACCATGACCCTCAAGGCACTCCATGAGCTCTATCCACACTCTATCCATGATCAAGACCTCACAATACACTGGTGGTCTTCAATTGGCTCCCAAGTTAGGAGATGAACCACATACAAGCAACCAATCTTCTCAAGAACACAACCCTCTTCCTGATGACTTTGGTGACTTCTCAAGCTTGAATGAGACCTCCAGATAGGCTCCTCTTGATATAAACCACACTTGATCCCCTGCTAAATGAATAATGCTATTCTATGAAAATGCTAGAATAATACAATGCTAATGCAATGAAACATAAACTAAGTAAGAAAAGGTTAGACAAATTTTGGGATGCAACAGTTGCCCCTATTCAAGCGGCCTGAACCTGACTGGATGAAAAGCGAACGGCTTTCGAACAATCGAGGTAAAAGACGGTTGAATACCAAAGAACCCGGAAATTTTCCAACCAAAGAAATAAATTGCACCAAAACTGCCTGGGGAAAATATCCAGAGAATTGAATCTGGTTGTCACGGCAACAAACTGATCAATCATCTGATAAAGAACCTGATTTCAACATCAACCACCTGTGTGACACCACAGGCGTTGAATCCAATATTACACGCTACAATAAGCGGGAACCGAGTCACAGGACTATATCAAAACACTGTCTTTGACTTTCTACCTCCGACCAGACAGGCAAGGACTACGTAAAGCGCGAGTGGTCAATGTTCTATCCTTGACCTCCCATTTCCGCAGAAATGGGCGAAGCACTAAATAAAAGTGCTAATCTAGCATCCGAAGACTTGAACGAACAACTCTGCGGGTAACAACTCCGTCGACACGGGTAACAACTCTGTCAACACAAGTAACAACTCCGTCAACACGGGTAACAACTCCGTCAACACGGGTCAAAATAGGTAAAATCTCCATCAACACGGGTAAACTCTCCGTCAACACGGGTAAACTCTCCTTCAACACGGGTAACATCTCCGTCAACACGGGTAACATCTCCGTCAACACAGGTAACAATCTCTGTCAACCCAAGTAAACTCTCCGTCAACACGGGTAACAATCTCTGTCAACACAGGTAAACTCTCCGTCAACACGGGTAAACAATCTCCGCCAACGCGGGTAAACTCTCCATCAACACGGGTAACATCTCCGTCAACACGGGTAAACAATAGGTAAAATCTCTGTCAACACGGGTAAGGATCTCCGTCAACACGGGTTACATCTCCGTCAACACGGGTAAGGATCTCCGTCAACACGGGTCAAACTCTGAAGGTTTCATCCACAAGATTTTTTAACACTGACGCAAAAGCAATCCGAGGAAAACTCTACTGGGGAAACTCTGACGTCCACTGCCAGGTACTTACTTTGACAACAAGTAACGACCTCAAAGGTCTAATGCTGACGTAACATCAACACGAGGAAAACTCCGCTGGGGAAGAAGAGAAACTTAATCAAGCAACTCTGATGAGGGCACACATGATGGGATGAGCGTTTTCATCACATATCTGGATATTAGAAAACCATCCTGAACAAGAATTCCAATTACCTGCAGGGAAAAACACCCGAAAACAAAGAGGTAACCAACCTGGCTTATGTTTCAAAATGCATATGTTTGAAAATGGCGTAATGCTCCATACGGAATGGAAATGCTACACGTTTGGGTAGATGCTAATATGGTGCATATATGATGATATATGCAAGATGCAAGTGCTAATATGGTGCATATATGATGATATATGCAAGATGCAAGTGCAGGCATGGGCTGCCAGAGAACAGCTAGATATAGAACCGCTTTAGCAAAATAAATGTTGAAGACAAAGCCAACTCCGCTGGGGATAACCGGGTATCACATAATTATTCAAGCAAAATAAATGCTGGAAAGGTGAACCGACTCTGTTGGAGGAAGAAAGAATCCTGCTGGGGGATAGCTTAACAAATCTGTAGTTACGAACTCTGTTGAGGATGAACAACCTATTGAAGGAGAGACAACCTGTTGGGGAACAGAAAGGATAATCCTGCGTAGGGACGATCCTGTACAAGCCACTGGCAATCTGGTTGTACCCTGTGAGGATTAAATGTGCACATGACCACCGCTGGGGATGTACATCACTGCCTGACCACTTGCTAGCTCGCATCTAACTCTTCTGGGGATAAAGATGCGACTTCCATCTGTTGGGGAGGAATAAGATCACTTAGAGCCTGCTCCTACATTAAGGGACTCTGGCTGGGGACACACGATCCCTTGGCTGTTTGCTCCGAAGGTAACGGCCCTGCAAAACATGAGCACAACAAGATATCCTATATAAAAGGAAATATCCAGGTCAATAGACGTGACAATTGCTCAGTCAATTCAAAGTTTTAACAATTATTGGTCGGGACCTGCAAGTTTATGCACGTGCAAGTTTATCAAAAACATTGGCGTTTTCCACAAACAAAACAATAAAAGTTAAAACAAGAAACAAACATTAAGTACTGAATAGTATGCGTTTATTGATAATGGGTCTGTAAATAGGCAAATTTTGTACAGTGGATGCAACTCCTGAAAAGAGGAAGTTACGAAAATAAATACAAATATGTACAGAGGTACAAAGAAATTTATATACATGTCGGTAACGTGGTACAAACAAACACCATGAGCTGATCCTCCTATGACTCGCCTGACTCCGACGCTTTCTCGATACTCCATCCTCGGAAGAGATTGACTTGGATAATCGACCCTCAGGTACTCCCAAACCACTAAGCAATGCAGTATCAAACTCGGACCGTAGTCATTTTCTTTTTCAATCCCTAACTTTTGCCTGAATCGCCCTTTGCGGGTTTTCAATTCACCGGGATACCCTTTTTTGCCGAAGTCTCCTTTTCAGGTTTTTGACTTCGCGGGTGTACATCTTTTCAATTTTATACCTAATTTTTTCCCGAACCTTTTCTTTTTCTTTTTGTTTCGCCGGGATGCCCCTTTTTGCCTGGACTTTCTTTTTTCTGTCCAGCGGGTCTCTTTAAGTAAAGTATTTTTTAACTGCGTCCGAGTTCACAGGGGATGTAAAATCTTCGCCATCCATGGTGGACAACAGTAAGGCTCCTCTAGAGAAGACCTTTCAAACGATATATGGACCTTCATAGTTGGGAGTCCATTTGCCCCTGTGATTCGATTGTGGTGGGAGAATCTTCTTCAGCACAAGATCGCCCGTCTGAAAGCTTCGATGGCGCACCTTCTTGTCGTAAGCTTTCTTCATCCGGCTCTGGTATAACCGACCATATGCGATAGATGCAAGTCTCTTCTCGTCCATCAAACCGAGCTGATTCAGTCTATTCCTTATCCATTCTGCCTCATCTAGTTGGACATCGAGCAAAACTCTCAGAGAAGGAATCTCAACTTCTAAGGGTAGGACAGCTTCCATACCATACACCAGTGAGAAAGGTGTCGCCCCGGTTGATGCGCGTACCGTCGTACGATAACCGTGCAATGCGAAGGGCAACATCTCGTGCCAATCTTTGTATGTTACAACCATCTTCTGAACTATCTTCTTGATGTTCTTATTGGCCGCTTTGACATCGACATTCATCTTGGGCCGATAGGGAGATGAATTGTGATGCTCAATCTTGAAATTCTGGCACAATTCCTTCATCATCTTGTTATTCAAGTTCGAACCATTGTCAGTAATGATTCTTCCGGGGATTCCGTAACGACAGATGATGTCCTTTTTGATAAACCGGGCTACTACTTGCTTGGTAACATTAGCGTAAGACGCCGCTTCGACCCATTTGGTGAAGTAATCAATTGCTACCAAGATGAATCGGTGTCCATCGGATGAGGTGGGCTCAATTTTCCCAATCATATCAATGCCCCACATGGAGAAAGGCCACGGGGACGCCATAACATTCAGAGGGTTGGGCGGAACCTGAATCTTGTCTACATAAATCTGGCATTTATGGCATTTGTTTGCAAACTTGAAACAGTCTCTTTCCATTATCAGCAAATAATACCCTGCCCACAATAACTTTCAAGACATAGCGTGTCCGTCGGTGTGCGTGCCGAAGGTTCCTCGTGGACCTCTTCCATAAGCAGATTAGCCTCTTTCTCATCCACACATCGCAATAGCACCAAATCATGGTTTCTCCTGTACAGAACACCATCTGGATTCAAATAGAAGTTGCCAACCAATCTCCTAAGAGTCTTCTTATTGCGGCTGGATGCCCCAGTCGGATACTCTTGGTTCTTTAAGAAATTCTGGATATCAAAATACCACGGCTTGCCATCAGAAGCTTCCTCGATGGCGAATATGAAAGCGCGCCTATCAAGGTGAGAGATAACTATTCTGGGAGAATCATTCCAGAAGTTAACTTTGTACATCGAAGACAATGTCGTAAGAGCGTCAGCCATCTGATTTTCTGCCCGTGGCACATGGTGAAACTCTACCCTGTCAAAGAAAGGCAACAACCACCTTGCATAATTCATATACGGTATCAGATTAGGCTGACGAGTCTCCCATTCTCCTTTGATCTGGTTCATGACTAGCGCGAAGTCTCCATACACATCAAGATTTTTAATCCTTAAATCAATAGCCTCCTCGAGACCCATGATACACGCCTCATATTCAACCTCATTATTGGTAACTGGAAATGTCAGTCTGCAGTGAACGGGATGTGCGTCCCATGGGGAGTTGTAATGATTGCCCCAATTCCACTTCCATATGAATTAACAGCGCCGTCAAAAATCAATTGCCATTGGGAACTCCACTCAGGACCTTCACCATGCAATGGCTCCTCGCAGTCTTTCATCTTTAAGTACATGATATCCTCGTCAGGAAAATCAAACTTCATCGATTGGTAATCATCGATTGGTTGCTCGGCAAGGTACTCTGACAACACGCTACCTTTTTTAGCCTTTTGCGAGACATACTGTATATCGTACTCTATCAGTACCATCTGCCATCGGGCAATCCTTCCTGAAAGCGCCTGCTTCTCAAAGACGTATTTGATCGGATCCATCTTCGAAATGAGCATGGTTGTATGGTTTAGCATGTATTGTCTCAGACGTTTGGCAGCCCAAGCAAGTGCACAACACGTCTTTTCGAGCATTGAGTAGCGGGATTCACAATCCGTGAACTTTTTACTCAAGTAATAGATCGCATGCTCTTTTCGTCCAATCTCGTCATGTTGACCTAGAACACAACACATATTGTTCTCAAGAACCGTCAAGTACATGATCACTTGTCTTCCGGCTACTGGGGGCATCGATACCGGAGGTTCCTGCAAGTATTCTTTTATTCTTTCAAACGCCTTTTGACAATTTTCATCCCAGACAATTGCCTGATCTTTTTTCAATAGTTTAAACACTGGTTCACACGTGGCTGTGAGGTGAGATATGAACCGGGCAATGTAGTTCAATCTCCCCAAAAAGCCACGAACCTCTTTCTCTGTTTTTGGCGCTGGCATTTCTTGTATCGCTTTTATTTTTGCAGGATCAACCTCAATTCCTCTTTCTCTGGCAATGAACCCCAGTAGCTTACCAAATCTCACCCCGAAGGTGCACTTATTAGGATTCAGCCTCAGCCTGAATTTCCTAAGCCTCTCAAACAATTTCAGAAGATTCACCAGATGCTCTTCCTCCGTCTGGGGTTTGGCAATCATATTGTCAACCTAGACCTCAATCTCTTTATGCATCATGTCATGAAAGAATGTCGTCATAGCACGTTGATATGTTGCCCCAGCGTTCTTCATACCAAAGGGCATCACTTTGTAGCAGAACGTTCCTCACGGGGTAATAAAAGTTGTTTTCTCCATATCCTCCGGCGCCATCTTAATCTGATTATAGCCCGAAAAGCCGTCCATGAAGGAAAACACAGAGAACTGAGCAGTATTGTCGACCAATACATCAATATGAGGAAGCGGGAAGTCATCCTTAGGGCTCGCCTTATTCAGATCCTGATAGTCAACACACATCCGCACCTTACCATCTTTCTTTGGTACAGGTACTATATTGGCGACCCAAGGAGGGTAAGTTGTAACATCCAGAAAACCGGCGTCCCACTGTTTTTGTACTTCATCTTTAATCTTTACGACCATATCTGGTTTCGTTCTTCTGAGCTTTTGCTTGACCGGCGGACAGTCTTCACGCAATGGCAAGCGGTGGACCACAATATCAGTCTCTAACCCAGGCATATCCTCATAAGACCAAGCAAAGATGTCACTATACTCTCGTAGCATCTCGACAAGTCTCTGCTTGATATCGCTTTGCAACGCAGCCCCTATCCGGACATTCCTGACAACTTCTTCAGAACCCAAATTGACAACCTCAATATCCTCCTGATGAGGAAGAATTCTCTCTTCTTGTTTCAAAAGTCGAGTCAGCTCTTCTGGTAAGTCGTCGTCCTCAACAATCTCTTCCTCGGCTTGAAATATCGAATGCTCAAAGTCGAAGCGAGTCATAGGGAGTTCTTGATCGGTGTCATCTGGAATTTGGATCCTGCAAGAGAAAGGGTTAAATTCTTCAAATGATATGCAAACGAAGCACACAACCACATTGCCATTTTATTGGTAAAAATAAAAAGCAGAAAAACAGGGATCACAAAATTTGCATGAGGAAAACGCCTTTATTTGATGATTAAAGCAAAGCATACACATAAACAAGTAGGCCCTGAAATAAAATCACTATGCCCCGGGTAGGACACAGGATTGTACAATAATCGAAAAAACAAGGCATTACTGTTTCGGCGTGACTTGGATAAAGTCCTGAATAGATCAGTTGCATAGGCTTTGTCCTGGCTCGCTGGGCTTGATCCATGAATCCATGTCACAGTCGCTATCTCTATCTTCACTGTCAGACACAACATTAATTGTTTCAAAGCTGACGCCTCCTTGAGTAAACACAATCGACCCCTTGAACTTTGCACGCTCTGTGATGAAGATGACGACGATGAGCGATATTCTAAGCCAAACTTGTCCTACTTAACAAGAATCTCCAGAACTTGGCCCCAACCTTTAGTCTCCCCAGCCTGAACTACCGCTTGGGCTTCTCTGTACGACGACATAGCCACCTCTGGCCCACTGCTTATTATAGGAGATTTGTCTCTGATCTGCACCCCTCCAAAGGCTTGGCATAATGTCTCATGGATCTCTCCATCCACTTCGACATATTTGAATGACGACAGGTGACTTACCAGGATATCTTCCTCCCCGCATATGGTGACAATGCTACCACCGACCATATACTTAAGCTTTTGGTGCAACGTAGACGTCACAGCCCCTGCAGAGTGAATCCAAGGTCGTCCAAGCAAACAGCTATAAGCTGACTGTATATCCATAACATAAAACACGGTGTCAAATACCTCTGGACCAACCTGGATTGGCAAAGTCAATTCTCCAAACACGGACCTTTTAGTCTCGTCAAAAGCTCTCACTACAAAGTCGCTTGGCGTGCAGATTATACCTCGGGTATCTAGCTTCAACAGTGCCTTGTTGGGCAAAACATTCAAGGACGAACCAGTGTCAACAAGGACATGAGACATAACAGGGCCCCTACACTCAACTGAAATATGCAACGCACTGTTGTGGTTGCGGCCCCTGGGTGTTAAATCAAAATCTGTAAAGCCAAGGCCATGCCCCGCGTTCACGTGCACAATCACTCCTTCGAGCTGATTCACGGATATCTCCTGGGTACAAAAGCACCGTCAAGGGCTTTCAGCAAAGCGTTCCGATGAGGTTCGGAACAAAGCAACAATGACAAAATTGAGATTTTGGAAGGTGTCTGCTGCAGATGATCGACAATTTTATAATCACTCTTCCGGATTAATCTCATGAATTCTTCCACATCTTTAGTCAAAGCCTTTTTTTCCTTCTCTTGAGAGGGTCCTTCTTCATTGACTTTAACCTTCCCCTTTGCAATTCTCTCAGCTTCTACTTCTGGCGACGCAAAAATTCCACCGCTGCGGGTTATGCCCCCTGCCCCCACAAGGTTATCAACTGACCCAATCGGAGGGCTGTTCAGGTTAATCTTTTCTCCGTTGCAGTAAACTTCCGCCCCATAGTTTCAAGGGATGGCTTTAGTGCTTTCATAGGGAACGCGTCCAGCTTTGGTTATTGTAATGATCGGCCTCTTGGGAGGCGCCGATATCGTGACAATGTTAAACGGGATTGTAACCGTTGCAACTTCGCCCTGCTTTTCAGCTATTGCCTCAACAAGCTTCTCTTCAGCAGTACGATCAAATTGCAGCGTTCCTTCGTCAATCAGCCCTTGAATACCTCTTCTCAGGCTATCACAACCCTCAGGCCGGGCCAAACAGTCAGCACAATCTGTATCACAACCAGGGAACACTCCCCCTTTCCGCAACCTGTTCTTGACATAACCTATAGGCGTCTTCAATTCATCCACATTCATAACCAGATTCAGACCGGTATCTTCTAGGATTGCACCCACCTGTGCAGATCCGTGAGATGGCATCAGATTTTTCTCAATATTGGGCGCTTCATTACCAAAGTTTATAGCCTTGCTATCTATCAAATCCTGCACCTTATGCTTGAACGCGTGGCAATTCTCTATGCTGTGACCAGGTGCCCCGGAGTGGAATTCGCAATGTGCATTGGTGTCATAACCAAAAGGAGGCGTGCCCTTCAACGGAGCTAACGTCCTTTTCTCAACAAGCTGCAATTGTAACAAAGTTGGAAGAACATGAGCATACGACAACGGAGGTACATCAAATACTCTTTTTACGGCCCTATCTCTATCCTGATTTCTTCGTTGAGTAGGATGCTGCTGGCTTTGCTGCTGCTGCTGCTGTTGCAGTATAGGAATTGTCACACTAGTAATCTGCTGCTGACGGTATTGGTTTCAACCTCTACCTCTTCCTCGGGAGCTGTATACTGAATTAGTATCCCCCTGTCTCTTGTTCCCAAAAACCTTTTTACCACCTCCAGCTGAGGTTGATTCTCCTGCTTGAATCTTATCGATCTTGACACCGTTCTCTATACGTTCTTCCAATAGTATCAACTCTGAAAAATTAGCCGTCGTACAATTGATAAGCCTGTCATAATCCAACCCAGAGAAAGTGCCCACAAACATATCCACCAAATCACGTTCTACCATGGGTGGGTGCACCCTAGCTGCAAGCTCACGCCACCTCTGGGCGTACTCTTTGAAACTCTCACCATTCTTCTGAGAAAGATTTTGAAGTTGGACCCTGTTCGGCGCAAGGTCGCTGTTATATTGGTAATGCTTTACAAAGGCTTCTGCCAACTCTTTCCAGCTACCAATCTGAGTGGGTTCTAACCCCATATACCACTCCAATGACGGTCCAGACAAGCTATCCTGGAAAAAATGCATCAGTATCTTTTCGTCATCAGAATAGGCAGACATTCTCTGATAGTAAGACGACACGTGATCTCTTGGGCAAGTATCCCCCTTATACTTGTCGAAAGTAGGCGCTTTGAACTTGAGTGGCACCCTCAAGCCAAGAACCAACCTCATATTAGCCATGTCCAACCCCGAGGAATTCTGATTGGCAAGATTCCTCCTCTGTTCCTCCAACATCTTGAACCTTCGGTCATTGTCAGTGAGTATCTCAAGATCCCTTCCTGGAGGAGGGAAAGCATCTTCTTGACGATCCTTGCCCCAATGAGAATCCCCGTTATCATACCCAGCATACGCAGCATTAGGACCAAAACCAGTTTGATTGAACCTGGGACCATACCCCATATTACCAAAACCCTGATTGCCAGCACCTGGCCCGAAACCAGCGTTATAACCGTTGTTGCTTGCGTTTCCAAAACCTGTGTTACCGAAGCCCTGATTGCCATAACCCTGATTTCCATAGCCCTGATTAGCACCATCAAAGCCAACATTGCCAACACCAACACCTACACCGGTGTTCCCAGCACCACCGCCAAAACCAGCATTCCCAGTTCCAACATTGAAACCAGCATTTCGAGCACAAATATTTCCATTGGTTTCCACATGCCCATTACCGTTACCAGTCACATTCCCATTCCCAGCTCTGTTAACGTTCTCAGTCGTATTGAGAACAACCACCGATACAACATCACTAGCTTGGAGAGTCTCGCCATGAGGAGGATTAGTAGCAACTCCGCCATGTAGCACACCCTGACTGTCAACCCTTGCAATCAGAGGCTGCACCAGAGTCTGCAGCTGCTCTTGGCCCTTGGCCGCAGTTTCCATCACTTGCATGAATTGCACCATCCTGTCGCGCATCTCCTGCATCTCAGTTTGCATTTGATCCATAGCTTTCTTGCAGTTACTTCTGGTAGAGTAGTGATGAATTCCCTGATCGGCAATCCTGAAACCTGCATCAATAGAGGGTTAGGAAATAGCCCAAGGTACCTGCTATGCAAAGGATTTATGCAAATGCAAACGTGTGTCTGTGCGTTAGGGAGATTTCTCCCCCGATTCAAGTGCCAGAGTGCCAGTGCTGATAACGAGAAGTCCGGATCCAGTCATTGAAATAACATCTCATATATATATATATGGCCTAACAAGGCAGCATTACAATGTCACTGAATACATGGAGAATCAATAGCATGACCTCTACCAACAAGCCTGGTGATGGTCAGCCTACAGCAAAAATCAGAAAAATACAAAGGGTTACAAAGACAGTCAAGTGCGACAACGGACAAAAAACTCTTCTAGCAACTCTTTTGTTTTTGGATGATCGGGCCGAGTGAGTAACCCTTCAACAAGCAACTCCCTCTGCATAATAGTGCACTGGAGACCTTCAACAGAGTATTCCCACGCTCCCTGGCCAAAACAGTCTTCTAACCTTCGCTTCTTAGACTCGAACATCTGCTTGCGATCTTTCAGGTTAGCGATAGCTTTGTTTAGCATGTCTTCGGTGGCATATCTGCGAGCAGTTTCCTCATCAAACCTCTTCTCGCTGGCCTTCACCCGAGCCTTCAATTTGGAGATCTGTTGTTTCAGTTTATCCTCCCTCTCTTTGTTGCTGGCTATAGTGGCATTCCAGTGCTGATTGAACTTGGAGATTCTCCGGTATGCTTCATCCAGGTTCTGCTTCTTGGTGGCCAGTACGTCGTTGACAGATTTGAAGTCCAGACCCAAACGTTCACGGTTGGCTATCTGCTTGGTCAAGTCCGTGCCTAACCTGTTCACCAGCTCTGTCTGCCTCTTGAAGGAGTGGACGACTTCGTTTCTCTCGCTTCTAAGTTGTGCCAGCTCTTTCTCCAACTCTTCATTGGCCTTTTTCAGCTCTTCTCTCTCAGCTAACACCTGATTATACTGCTGAATTGGCACGGTTGTAGGCTCTTCCACCACTGGAGGGCGCTCCTGCTTAGCTGGTGGAAATGGCATCCCTATTGTCTCTGCTCTGCTCTTAATCCAGGTCACATAAGGAGCGTAAGCTTGGCTATTGCCCTTACCCAACAATGATTTTCCTCGTTTGCTGATATCATTCTAGGCATGCTGAAGCTTAGATAACATGTCCCCCTCTAGAAGACCTGTGAGGTACAGAGATTCCTGCACCTCTTCATCTTTTGGCGGACCCCTCAAAGCATATGCAAACTGTCTGACAAGTAGAGAGGGGTTGTAGTTGATACAACCCTTCCTTCCAATCAAAGGCACATTCAGAAACCCACTGCAGCTGAATATGATTTCAGTGCCCAACATATCCCTATCAAACCACACAATGCTCTCTGCTGACAAACCCATCAAGCGCTTAGACCACTCAGCTGTGGCTGCAGATGAAGCAAAGAGACCCTTCTTGGGCAGGTGACTATCAAACCATCTGTAGAGTAAGGGCACACAGCATGATACATTCTTACCCCTTCTACTTTCGTTCTTGTAACGGACGGAATGGTATACATCTCCAATCAAGGTAGGGACTAGATTCCCTGAGGCAAATATATGGAAAGCATCCAAGTCTAAAAAATCAGGCATGTTGGGAAACAATATGATGCCATAAATGCAGAGGGCAAGAATGGCATTGAATACGATCAAACAACCGTCTTTGGCACACTGTTGGGATTTCCCAACTAGAAACTGCAGAGTAAATCCAGGGACCCCATTCCAACTGGACAGGATCAACTCAGAGGTATCCAGGTGAAGAGCAATAGCTAGATTAGCTAGATTAGGCTCCGTATCCATGTGAACATACGACATCTGACTCTTAATAGGTACACCCAACAACTCGTCATACTCCTCTAATGTAGGTGCAAGAATGAAGTCCGGGAAAATGAAGCATCTCAATGGAGGTTCATAGAACTGTAGCAAGGCATACAACCCATTCAACTCATATACCGAAGGTTTACGAACCAGACTGAGCAGCTTCCCATAAGATTTCCTGAATTCCCCTCTCACTGTATCATCTGCCAAGGCAATCAAATTGGACAACAAAGCAACATCTGGGGCAGGGAGCTTTTAGGCCACATTCTTCTTCAAAGATCCCATGCTAGCACAATAGAAGGCAAGAAATACCGGAACCGGGGGATAATATGTACCTGCAACACAGACACACGTTAATGATATGCAAATGAGTATGCAAAATGCAGAATGTAATCATGCAACAGAGGATCAAGATTGTGCTGTTGAGGAGACCGAGGCTCTGTTCCAACACAATCACAACTGCTCTGATAATACAACCCTGAAGAGGACCAATAAATATGCACTGTCGAGAACAACCACATCTCTGATGATAAGAACCCTCTGAACCCAACAACACTGATTCACTGTCAATAAAACCAGGTAGTCTGAAGGTTAAGGTTTCCTATAATAACCCTACCCCGCTCACAGGTATGGACCTAATCACAGACAAGGTATGGCATCCTATGTGTTTCCCAGCGTCACAGAATTTCAAGAAACGATGATGCGATACCCAGAAGGTGTGGCATCATCATCTCTTGAAGTGGCCTCACTCAGCTGAGTCACAAATGATCAGTCCCCAGAGTCGACAATCCTCTAAACCAACAACCCCTCAAGCCCAAAGGGCTGAAAAAGAAGTCAACCGGGAGAATCTCGTCTGAGCATGGATTTCGTGAGACACTAGTACCTGCAAAGCAAGCACGCACCCACTACTTTCCACAACTAATGCTAGGTGTCGTACCTCGAAAAATACGATCCTCGCGATGGACGCGGAAAATACGTTCGAACAGAGTCGCCACCGAACTTTATTTATTCCAAGGCAGGAATAGGAAAATATCGATAAAACCTTTAAAGAGATAAGAACATGGTCATCGCAACCAATGTTCTAGGTTCGGGAGTCGGTTACACAGAGGGAAGGTATTAGCACCCTCTACGTCTGTTGTACTCAACGGGAACCTCTTGATCGATTCGAGAGTAAAGTTAGCTATGCTTGTTTGTTATCTTCTAAAGATTTCTCCTATAGGGGGGAATGGATGGTTATAGGATAGGGTTGGGAGGCGCCGTTTTGGGGCTTTTTTTGAGGGAAGACGGTTGTGAAGTTTTCCGTCGATGGGTTTGCACGGTGATGGAGGAAATCGGCGCAGAGGATGGAGCTTGTGGAGCGGCGGCTGATTTTATGTGTTTTTGTGAACAATGATCTCAATTTCTTTTGCTGAATGAAAAATCCTTCTTATAAACCGTGTAATTCAACCCTAACGGGCCAAACATGGGCCTTCCATCAGATTCACTCAAATTCCTTTTTTAAAATTTTCTTTCCATTATTTTATTAACAACTATTAATAAATAAATATTAACAATAAATCATTAAACAAATATTTACAATTAACAATTAAATAAATACTAAAAATACATAAAAATAAACTAGAATTTATAAAAACAAAAAATAATGACTAAAAAAATATCATTGGTAACATATAAGAAAAGAAAAAGTTTAAGAAAATAATATTCACAAAAAAAGTTCTTAGGCCACGTGTCACGCTATTATTGGACAAAATGATAAAGTTCTAAAAAAAAATTAACCAATTGCGAGCAGACACGTGTCTAAATAACCAAAATTTAAACAAATAATGCAAAAATGAAATAAGAGCAAAAATGCAAAAATATTTGAAACAGGTAGGACAAATTTAGGGTATGACAGATGCCCCTATCTAATTGCCTTGAACCTGAGAGAATGAACAGCTGCATGGCATTCATTTTTAGGGTGGAAGTCAATTAGATACAAAAAGACCCCGAAATTTGTCCGACAAGTAAAGTACAGAGATTAGGTATACCAGAACGGGATGACAAGATGCAAAATAGCTGAACGAGATAACCAGACATTCTCTGGGTGGTCGAAGCAGTCCCTTATCCAATAAGGTTCCTCGCAATACCAAAGTTGTATCTCCGAACACAAACGAGATTTCTTCGGGTGGTAGAAGTAGTCCCTTATCCATTAAGGTTCTTCGCGATACCGAAACAGTATCTTGGATGATAAAGTTGCTGGGAAATAGTTGAGTAGAATTCCTGTCAGAGGAAAAGCGTTGTCCAAACTCTGCAGGGGAAAAGCCTTCAAGAAACTCTTTTAAGGATAATCTCTGCTTGGGGAGCAATAAGAGCAACGACTGCTAGGAACCATCATCAACAACTGTATGGTTAAAGAATGACTTGCTGGGGATAGAATTCCTTGAACACATGCGACGTTAACTCTTTCCAGAGAAATACTGTCGACTTTAATAGAGGAGCGACCAAGATGCTTGCAAACTGATCCTGGATTCTGTTATGCTATGTCGCTGGGGACAGAAATGCCATGCTCTGTATGATGCGCAAATATGCAAATGATGCAACTGCTAGGGAAATAATATGTATATGGGAATGAAAATATAATGCTTGATATGGAATGCACATGAGAATGCAACTGGGTAACCAAATTGGTAAGGCTTTATTTCTGGTTTCCAACGAGGGATTATTGGGATTAAGTGCAGCAGGGTGAAAATATTTACGGGGTATATTGGTATATCAACTCGGGGGTTGAGAAAAACAAATATATTATCGACTCGGGGTTCAAGAATAAATCAGAACAACAAGTCAGCTTGAGGATTGAAGAAGAATAGCAAATATCGACTCGGGGTCGAGAAAATAAAGACATATCAACTCGGGGGTTGAAGAAAATAAAGATTATATCGACTCGGGGGTCGAAGGAAGAAAAAATATCGACTCGGGGGTCGAGGAAAGGTAAATATCGACTCGGGGGTCGAGAAAAAGGAAAATATCGACTCGGGGGTCGAGGAAAACAAGGCAATATTGACTTGGTGGTCGAGGAAAGGTAAATATCGACTCGGGGGTCGAGAAAAAAAAATATCAACGCGGGGGTTGAGAACATAAAGAACAACATCGACTCGGGGGTCGGAAAAAACAAAATATCAACGCGGAGGTTGAAGGAGGAAAAGGAAAATATCGACTCGGGGGTCGAGAAAATAAAGAACAACATCGACTCGGGGGTCGGAAAAAACAAAATATCAACGCGGGGGTTGAAGGAGGAAATGATTGTGCTATGTATGCGTATGATACATGTCAATTATATGATTCATATGTGAATGCAAGTAGGAGATTGGTTTTATTAAGGTGCCAACAAGGGTGGACTTTGGTAGTTGCCAATAAAGGATTGGACTTTAAGAGATGCCAAGCAGGGTTGGACTTTTAATGGTTGCCAATACAAATTGGACTTTAGGAGATGCCAAGCGGGGTTGGACTTTTATGTGGTGAAAGGATTTGTCTTCCCGACACTCGGTATCTGATAATGATATGATTAGAGAACATATGTGGATGCTCTTGGTGCTCCAAGTTAGATCCTTGCAGAAGTTGGCTGCTTATTCTTGGGAGAACCTTAACTTCTAGCCAATGTGCCATGACGGCTTACAAATGTTGAGCGTAGCGACATAACCAAAGCATGTTGAATATGCGAGCGTAGCGACTTAACCAGTGCATGTTGATCGTGCTTTTGCTCTGCCCCAAGGCTTTTGACGCTAGTTGTGAACTCAACAGTTACTGATGTCTGGCATGGTCTGCTTGACCAACTTTGAAAGTAAGGAGGGAAACTGCCCCTGTTCAACTAGTCTGCCTCAGTCCGCCAGGTATTTGAAGATTTTTTCTTAAAGATTTATACCATGACATGGTCTACGATGATTGCCCCAGTGTCTGGATTTTGCAACAATATACCCCTGTTTGAAACTCGGAAGAACTTGCCCCAGTCTGCAGGGTTATGAGAAATTCTTAATTCAGGTCAACACCAATGAGTGATCGAGTTCCTCTTTGATTGCTCTTTTGTTGGAATTTCCATAATGTCAAGTACCGACTTGCAGTTAAAAGTGTTCATTCAAAAATGGTAATTTTAATGCGACATTTATGCAAAATTTGAAAGGATCATTTATTAGAATGATGTGACAGTGTGTGACGAGTGGACTATTAGTCCAAACGCAATGCTAATTTAGTTGGTGTGTAAAAGATATCGCAAGAATATGACACAAATACAGAAGATTAGCAAATATGTAGAAGTCAGTTTACTCAACCTTGCTGTAGTATGCTTCCAGAATAAACCCTGCCTCAATTAGGTCTTTTGAGGGTTGTAACATGGTCTGGTTCACGGTTATAGAAACAAAGGATATAAGGCTCAAAGTTTGATTTGTACCCACCCCTTCTTCGTGATGAACTTCAGTCCTACATTCAGTTAGTTTAACATGCGCACTTAGATTTTGACGGTGAAATGATGATTCAAGATATGCTCGAAATGGCAATCACCATATTTTGTTTTGGATGTCAGTGACCTTTTTTGATTCTGACATAGTGGCCACTAATCTTATTTTGTTTTTATTGAGGATTTGAGGACCTCTTTTGTTTTTCGTTTTTGATCCTTAACTTTTGCATGGACTGGTTTTTGCTCTTTGAGTCCATCAGGATTGCCTTGATTTTTGCCTAAGTCTCCTTTTGAGGTGTTTGACTTAGCCGACTTTTTTCTTCTTCTTTTTTTTTGAAAGGCTTGTGACTACCAAGTCATTGGTCATTGATGAAAACCTGTCATGTCTTTTGGATTTTGCCTCGTGATTCGAGTGCGTAATTAGGTTAACTGAACACTACCCTGCCCCAGGTTAAGCGTAAGGGTTTAGAAATCCAAAGGAAACTCCTACCTCTAGGCTCGAAGTGGTTAACTAGGGACTAACTCCTTATCTCTTTAGTGTTTGGGGATTTGAAACAATGCATGTACATCATCGGCGGAATTTTATCCAAAAGCATATTATCAGCAATTATGGGTATTTAGTTTTCGTCATCCTCCCCCAATACCTTGCTAAACAGCAGTGCGATAAAGGAAGTGGAGTAATTTTTTTGTTGTTGTGATTTTTTGCAATAAGTGAGAAAATATGAGTGAATACGAATGGATTTGATCAAAAACATGCATAATTATCACATTAACAATACCATCAATAAGAAACAATGTCTAAAAGAAAGTAGCACTATAACAGAAAAGAAACTACAAATGCGTAAAAACAATATGGAAATTGCCAGTATTGAGGAACTGGGCTTTTCTCTCTTGCATCACAGTTGAGCTACCCTTCTTGCTCATCGAGACCAGTATGATAACCTTCTTCATATCTACTCTCTGCAGCTTCTTCCATGTCATGAACTGATGAACTCACTTGACCAGATGAAGGTTTGATGTTGATATGAAGTCCTTGAGGTGTGAACGAGATTAGCTTGGACTCGATCAGATCTTGAACCTTATTCTTGAACTGTTTGCTATCGTATGTTGAATGCCCCATGGCACCAGCATGGTAGCCGCATCGTGCATTGGTGTCAAAGCCTGGTGGATATGGTGGGATCACAGCATCCAAGCCCTTTGGCACTATCAGTCCACTACTAATCAAACGTGGTAGCACGTGATTGTATGGAATTGGTAATGGATCAAAGTGTCTCTTTGGTCTTTGATTATAGTAATGTCGTCGTTACGGAGCATGTTGATGTGCAACCTGCTGTTGATATTGGGGACCTCTATTGATAGGAGGATATTGACCATGTGAAGAGACCGGAGTCCCACAGATAGACCCATAGGATTGCTGACTTTTAACAGTTGAGATGCTTGGGTACTGAAGGTAAGGTACCGAGGATGGAGGCTGGGGAGTGTCCCTGATCGTATTAATTTCATCCTCTTCTTCCTCTCGGGAACTAACAACTAATTCACTTTCACTGGCTGGGATGTTCGAGGTGTCTTGGATCTTTCCACTCTTGAGATGGCTCTCAATGCGTTCTCCTACTGATACCAAATCAGAGAAGTTGGATGTCCCATTGGCCATCATCTTTTCCAAGTATGGTTCTTGTAAAGACTTTATGAACATGTCAACCAATTCCCTATCTAGGAGCGGTGGTTGAACGCAAGCAGCTACCTCTCTCCATCTCTGAGCATACCCTCTGAAAGACTCGTTTTCCTCTTGAGATAGGCCTTGCAACTGTATGCGGTTGGGAGCCACATCAAGATTGTATTGGTATTGTTTCACAAAGGCGTTGGCTATGTCCGACCATGACTGGACATGGCTATTCTCTAGCTGCATGTACCAACTCAATGATGCCCCACTCAAACTGTCTTGGAAATAGTGAATCATAAGTTTGTCATTGTGAGCATAGACCGTCATCTTTATGCAAAACATTACCAAATGTTGCTTTGGACAGCTATCTCCTTTGTACTTCTCAAAATTTGGCATCTTGAACTTTGGAGGTACTACAAGTCCGGGTACCAAACACATATTCAAAGCATTCAGATCAGCAGTATCACGCCCCATCATGGCTTCAACTTTCTCTTCCAACACACGACATCTTTCAGCAAACTCAACATCCTGAGGTCGTTCAACATTCCCCACCAAGCTTGCCACTTGGGAATTCGGTGTAGTGAATGCGAAACTATGGTACTCAACAGCATCAAGAGACGAGGTATGTTCATCCTGAATAGTGTGACGCTCTTGTATAACCTGGTCTTCAACAGGAACCCGCACAGGTTGAGGTATGACGTTCTCAGTGACTATAGGTCGTTGAGGGTTGTTCTCTCTCCTTGCCAAGGCTAACAGAGCATCCACAAGCTGGTCCAACTGGTTTTTCATCAAGTCAACATCTGCTCTTGACACAAACTGGTTTTGTTCTTCTGAATTCATACTTCTTCCCAAAGTTGCTTCAAGTCCGATACGGGTGTCGGGAAATCAACTGCGGATTATGGACAAAGGATGGATGAGCTTTTTGGTTTTGGAAGACGATATGAAATGCAAATGAAATGCAGATGCAATGATATGCGGATGTAATGCAGGCACAAACAAGATCCAGGAAAACATAAGCAGGTCAAAGCGCCCTAACTGGTAGACTATACAAGGTAATTTCTAGATTCTGTACCCATAGACCCACTCACGGGATAGCTTCTATGTTGATGGATAAGGTTCCCAGGATCACGGACACCGATCGCATCAACATTATGCAACAGGCTAGCTGTATTATAACGAGAGTACGATAGGGTCTCTCCTGAGCGGAGTCCTCATGCTAGGCACACGAGGAGCGGGTCCTCGGAGACTAACACTACACGACTATCAATATAGAAACTGGTTCTAAGAGTGGTTCCCAGAGTCACGGACTAGCTGGGTTATGCTAGGCACACAAGGAGCGAGTCCTTGGGGACTAACACTAATTACTACCAATTCTAAACTATGTTTTCTCTCTTCTTTTTCCAAAGCTCTGGTGTAGAGCTTTACTTGCAATGATATCCCCGAATCCAGCAGGCAGATGCAGGCAGATATAATAAACAACACACGATAGAAAGAGAAAACAAGAAATAAACAATAGGAGAAATAAACATAAAGAAAAATAGTTAAGAAAAAGGTTAGTACTCTCGAATCGAGTCAAGTTAGGCTTGACTCTCTCTTGCATAGGGCAATGCGAGTCCCCAGCAGAGTCGTCATCTGTCGTACCTCGAAAAATACGATCCTCGCGATGGACGCGGAAAATACGTTTGAACAGAGTTGCCACCGAACTTTATTTATTCCAAGGCAGGAATAGGAAAATATCGATAAAACCTTTAAAGAGATAAGAACATGGTCATCGCAACCAATGTTCAAGGTTCGGGAGTCGGTTACGCAGAGGGAAGGTATTAGCACCCTCTACGTCCGTTGTACTCAACGGGAACCTCTTGATCGATTCGAGAGTAAAGTTAGCTATGCTTGTTTGTTTTCTTCTAAAGATTTCTCCTATAGGGGGAATGGATGGTTATAGGATAGGGTTGGGAGGCGTCGTTTTGGGGCTTTTTTTGAGGGAAGACGGTTGTGAAGTTTTCCGTCGATGGGGTTGCACGGTGATGGAGGAAATCGGCGCAGAGGATGGAGCTTGTGGAGCGGCGGCTGGTTTTATGTGTTTTTGTGAATAGTGATCTCAATTTCTTTTGCTGAATGAAAAATCCTTCTTATAAACCGTGTAATTCAACCCTAACGGGCCAAACATGGGCCTTCCTTCAGATTCACTCAAATTCCTTTTTTAAAATTTTCTTTCCATTATTTTATTAACAACTATTAATAAATAAATATTAACAATAAATCATTAAACAAATATTTACAATTAACAATTAAATAAATACTAAAAATACATAAAAATAAACTAGAATTTATAAAAACAAAAAATAATGACTAAAAAAATATCATTAGTAACATATAAGAAAAGAAAAAGTTTAAGAAAATAATATTCACAAAAAATAGTTCTTAGGCCACGTGTCACGCTATTATTGGACAAAATGATAAAGTTCTAAAAAAAAAATTAACCAATTGCGAGCAGACACGTGTCTAAATAACCAAAATTTAAACAAATAATGCAAAAATGAAATAAGAGCAAAAATGCAAAAATATTTGAAACAGGTAGGACAAATTTAGGGTATGACACTAGGTACACTCAAGCCTGGGTCTGGCTTCTCACTCATCAGAGCTCCTTCCCACAACAGCACAATAATGATATCATACTGAAAATAAAATGCGGAAAGTAAAGTGCGATAAATAAAACCCAACAGGTAAACACGCAAGCGCTAGGATTGACTCGCATAGGGGATGGGAAACGGTCCCAGACTAGGGGATGGGAAAAGTCCCCAGCAGCTATAGTGTCCCCAATAGAGTCGCCAGCTGTCGCTACTGCGAAAATAAGGTGCCGGAAAACAGAAGAGTCACCACCTTACGTTATTTATCCCACAGAAAGGGAAAGGAATAGATCGGAAAAAACCTGACGAAAAGGTATAAGACAAGGTCATCGCAACCAATGTTTGGATTCGGGAGTCGGTTACGCAAGGGGAAGGTATTAGCACCCCTCACGTCCATCGTACTCGATGAGATCCACACTTGTTGTGTTTATCTGATGGGTTGGTTTATATCTATCTATGCTAAAGGTCTGGTCTGAAAAGAAAAGAAAATGACTCGGCAGAACACAACAGTTCTATGCTTACGTATTCCCGTCTAGAACGAGAAATCAGAGTCAACGTAGTTCGCCTAACTACGGGTTACGGGGGAAGGTTGCTCGCCGAGATATCGCATCTCGTGCCTACGTACTTTCAAACAGCGTGAAAGATCATAGCAAACGTAGTTCAGGACAACAAGAGACACAAGTTTGTCTTTTTTATCTGAGTAGGGTTAACAAAAGGTTCCAGCAGTTGGTGTATGCCACTCGCTCGATGGAGACTTAGGCGTTTACCGTTTGCGGTAGAACCAGAAGTTAACAGAACTCTCCTTCTGAAAATGGTTTCCAAGGATTAAAGGTCCAAGAGGACAAAAAGATGTTCGATCTTTGTTTTCTGTTTTTTAGAAGAAGTATCTTTTATGGATGTTTGCAACTGATATCGCACCAGAGACTATGACCTGAGAGTGAATGCGTCGTATGTCACCCAAAGGGTACCATACTAAACATCCAAGTTGTTGGAAAGGAACTCTCTAACAACCCTTTCTCAAGTAGCTTAAGGCTCGTAGCGTACGACATCAATTAACCTTTATTACTGTATTTTGATTTGTTTGAAGAGGAGAAGAGAAAGGACGCACTAAAGGGGAACTGATCCAATCCTAAAGTTGTCATGCAAAATTGATCCTATGGTTGAGGTTGGGAGGGAACTACCTAATGTTATCATGCATGGTTAGAATCCTAATGTCTGTCATAATTTCTCTTGAACAAGAGAAGTCAGAGTTCCTAGGGGAATATGGCAAAGGAAAGCAACAACAAAAGAAATGACTGTACAGAAACAATTGTAAATAAAATACATGCAATGCAACAAACAAGCAGAAGGATCCAAGCTCAACTTCTAGAGAAAGCAAGCCCAAAGGAAACACATAAAGCACAGGCAAGGGAGACAGACTCAACCTTAAGCCAGCAAGCAAAGCCAGATGATAACAGTCAAGTAGAGGGAGTCAGACTCAACCTCTAAATGCAGACAAGCAAGGGAGAAACTCAACCTTTAGGATTCTCTTAGGCCTAGAATCATCTACATGAAGCCTAGTCTAATGCAACACACAAAGCAGTCACACAAGCAATAGTCAAGCAAACAGAAGACATAACAGACAAAAACAGCTGACAAGCAGCTTAACAGCAAAGCAGATAAACAGCAAAACAAACAACAGTGTGCAAACAACTCCAAGTCCAAGCCATCTTCAAGAGAAGGAAAGAAATGAAAGCTCCATCTTCAAGCTCCAACAAGAGAGAAGAGAATTCACATCAAGATTAGTGCATGATGATGGGGAGCAGGATGGAAACCAAGGGAATCCATCCTGGCACTCAACCATACATCTGAGATAGGCATCCTCAAAGGTTCTACCTCTTGTGAAATGCCACACATCCTTCCAAAGGAGGGATGAAGCATCCACATAGGGACCTTGAATCCTTGGATGAGAATGGAAAGCAATCAAGGCAATCCATGTTTATGTGAAGAAAGAGAAACCAAACTAAGCTCTTCCTAAACCCTAATTGAATAAGCCACAAGCAATCTACTAAAAGAAGGTCTAAACACCAAATCAAGCCTAGGTAATCAAGCTAAAGAAACCTCAAGATGTATAAAGAACCATCACAAGAGATTTAGAAGCTTATTTGCACTAAAATCCACCTTTGAGATTCAACTTAGGGAAAAGCTACACTAGAAGCACCCTAATCAACACCTTAAATGTTATATCTACTTAAAATCCTAAAACACCTTCTAAAATTCTACCAAATTTTCTAAGGGATCCTAAACATGTTATTGATATGTGGACAAAGGATCAGAGCCTTAATCTAAAGGGAAGGCACCTAAAGAAATCCTAAAACCCAAAGAGGTCAAAAGAAACTCTACAAATGGGAGGTCAAGGGAACTAGTCCTAAACAGAACCTAATGTTGTCTAAAAAATCTGAATTATATCCTAGGGGATCATGCATCTCTAATATACCAGCAAGCCAAAATTCAGCCCTAAATTCTATACCAAACAGCCAATCAAAATTCAGCAAAAACAAGAAGAAATAGGCCAAAAATAAGGAATTAATAAAAATGCAAAAAATCACATTAAATTGAAAATTGCATGAGAATAATATCTAAAAGCAACTGAAAATCAAGAATAAAATCCAAATGAAGTACATATTTTTATGGTATTTTTCTGATCAATATTAGAATTATTATGAATTTTAAAAGAATAAAGCAATTAAAATAAGAAAAAACAATTAAAAGAAATAAAAAGCTGAATTAAATCAGGATGGTTGGATCTGAAGACTTAGTAAGCTAGCTGACGCTTCCGTGAAAATAAGGTGCCGGCAAAACAGAAGAGTCGCCACCTTTCGTTATTTATCCCTCGGAACGGGAAAGGAAACGATCGGAAAAACCTGACGAAATGGTATAAAACAAGGTCATCGCAACCATTGTCTAGGTTCGGGAGTCGGTTACGCAAGGGGAAGGTATTAGCACCCCTCACGTCCATCGTACTCGACGGGATCCACGCTTGTTTGTGTTTACTGGACGAGTTGGTTCATCTATCTACCTATCAAGGCTGACTTAAACAGAAAAGAAAAATGACTCGGCAAAGCGTCGCACTTTATGCCTACGTATTCTCATCAGAGAATGAGAAATCAGAGTCAACGTAGTTCGACCTACGACGGGTTATGGGGAAGGTGGCTCGCCAATACATTAGTATTGTGCCTACGTACTCTCAATAGGCTTGAGAGATCAGAGCTTACGTAGTTCGGGATAATATGGATTACGGGGATTCAAATTCATCTGTTTTATCGAGTAGGGCTAAACAGCAGTTCCGGCAGTTAGGGACAAAGCCTGTTTGCGGTGGCGCTGAAGTTTAACGACACTCTTTTCTTCAGAAAAGCTTCCTTTGAATTATGGGCCCACAGGACAAAAAGGTTTGAAGTTTGTTTTCTGTCTTTTACGGAAGAAGTGTTTTTCATTGTGTTTGCAATTTCAATCGCACTAGAGACTATGACCTGAGAGTGAATGCGTCGCATGTCACCCAAAGGGTGCCATACTAAACATCCAGACTGTTGAAAAGAAGCTCTCCAACAATCCTTTCTCAGATAGCTTAAGGCTCGTAACGTACGAAAGAAATCATTCATGATTATTGTATCTTAAGTTGTTTGAGATGAGAAGAGAGAACAGGCTCGACTAAGGGGGAGACTATCAAGTCCTGATGTTGTCATGCCAAGGATTCATCCTATGGTTGAAATTTGAAACAGGGAACTCCTAGAAGTTATCATGCATAGGTTTCGACCTAAAGTTCTATCATCACTTCCTTATCAAAGGAAGTGAGATTCCTAAGGGATCATGTCAATGGTAAACAGAAACAGATAAAGCATCAGCTTAAACAGTAAACAGTAAACGACTGTAAAATGCATGAAATGCAAGTGAGAGAGGAAATGTGTGTGGGGAAGCAGCCTCCACAAGCTCATCTCAACCTCAAGCCAGATATGAATAACTGTAATCCTACAGAAGAAATAACATGCTATCAAGCAAAATAATAACTGCAATCATACAGAAGAAATAAAATGCTATCAAGCAAAATGGAATAAACTGCAATCATACAGAAGAAATAAAATTCTATCAAGCAAAATAATAAACTGCAATCATACAGAAGAAATAAAATGCTATCAAGCAAAATAAACCACCTGGGCAAGGGAGCAGGGCTCTACCGAATACCCGCAAGCAAAGCCATACAGTAACAATACAAGCAGAGGGAGCAACTCAACCTCTAGTGCAATCATGCTCCTAGCTTAAAGTCAGTCTAAGCATGAACTTATTCTAATGCATCAAGCAAATCAAACAAGGCACATCAACACAGAAAAGCAAACAGAAAAGGGAACAGATCAACAGCTCCTACAACTCCAAGCCTCAGCTCTTCTGACAGCAATCCAGTCTTCAGACTTCAACCACCCTTCAAGGCTATCATCTTCAATAGCAAGTATCAACTTGCTTCTCCAATGTTCCAAACCATCAAACATAAGTATCAACTTATTCTCTCTTCTCCAAGCTTCAGCTCCTCAGTCAATTCCACCCTCAGGCTTCACTCTTAACTACAAGTGTCAACTTGATTCCTTCAGGCTCTCAATGCATCAATGCAAGTGTCAACTTCATCCTTCATTCCTCAAGCCTCAGCTCTTCACTCAATCTCAATTGGATCTTCAAGTATCAACTTGGTCTTCAAGCTTCAGCTCTCTTTGCTTTACCAGTATCAACTTGGTCTTCTTCTCCTACAAGCTTCAGCTGCTCAGAGTAATCTTCAATCACATGGAAGTGTCAACCTCATCCTTCAATTCTTTAAGCCTCAGCTCTTCATTCAATCTCCATTGAATCTTCAAGTATCAACTTGTTCTTCTTGCTCTTCAAGCTTCATTTGCAATGGCAATGCTCAAGCAATCATCCTCTTTCACACTCTTCAATGAAGTCCTCATCTTCAAACTCAAGTCCAACATCTTTCAAGATACTCAAACCAGAAGACAATTGATTTAACAGAATGAGTGGAAATGATAAACAGCTTATTGACAACCAAAGGAAGCCTGTAAGGGTTCATCATTATGAGAGACTGGTTCCCTCAAAGTTCTACTTCCCAGATAAAGCCACTCATCCCTCCAAAGGAGGGATGTGAATATCTTAGAAGGACTTTTAGTCATTGGGAGGAATGGAAGCACAAGATGCTTTCCATATTTGTGAAAGAAGTCATTCTAATTATAAGGCTCTCCCTGTGTCTCCTACCTCCTAAATCTTCATCAGACACCTTCAGGCACAAGCACCTCCAAGCTCCAAGCAACTTCAAGCAACTTCAAGCATCCTCACCTTGTCTTCAACTTGTCTTCAATCTCAACCAAAGGCAAACAAAGAAAAACCCTAATCTAAGGGGACTAAAGAAGTTAATCTATTTGAGTTAGCAAGTTAGGATCACCTAAAACCTAGTACTAAAGTTAATCCTAACTAAAATACTAAAACCAATTGTAAAATCCTACAAAAATAACTATGGGAACCTAGGTCAATCATGACTCTACCATATTAATTCCAGAGATCAAATCATCAAATAAGACCTAGAAATAAATTCTACACTACAAGGTACTAAACCTAAACCCTAAAAGGAAGCACCTAAAGCTCAATCTAGAAAACACACCTACTTTCATCACAAATATGTGAGAAAAAATCTATGGGAGCATACATGTCTAAACTAATCACACACAAAAAATCAGGATCAAAATCATCACCACATGATCACACAAAATTCCACAAAATCAAGGATCAAACATAACTATTTTAATATCAATTAAAATATGAAAATTCCCATAAAATCAGAAAATGCATGAAATAAAAATATTTTTTTCTAAAAAATACTAGACTCAATCATGAATATAATGCAAAAATAATGGGATTAATTGGATGACTTTTCAATTTATTATGAATTAATCAATAACCATGTATAAAATGAAAAATTAAAGGAAATCAAACAAAAATAACCAAGCGCGCGGTGCAACTAGCAATGAAAATCAGTTCAAATAATGGATTGGGCCTTCAGGGGGGTGCAAGTATCAACCAATTCACTAAGCCCAGCATCAGCACTCAAATGAAACGATGCGTTTCATTAACTCAGATCCTTCACAAACTGAAATTAAAACATGGTCGTTAGTTCACTCCTCTAGTCAAAGTCCAACCTAAATCCAAGGGCTCTAGAGTCATCTTCAACCTTTTGAACTTCTGCACCTCGCGCGCAGCTCCGGCCACCACCGGTGGTACTCCGGTCATCGTCTTCAACCCTAACTCTCTCTAGGATCCTCCATTGCAAGTGGTTTGTACATGAATCTTGCCCCAAATTTCCTCACGAATTCATTCATGCCCTTTATTCTCTCTGAAACCTCAAGATTCGCCATAACCAATTCTCAACCGAAAATGGTAACATCCCTAGTTGGTCACTAATTCTCAAATTAATGGTCTGAAATCATTCCTACACCGTTCTACAATGCATCTAACACCCTATTTCGTATTGATTCTACCTAATTCATGTTGGAGATAGAAAGTTACTAACCTGAAAATTCTTGATGAACAGATGCACTAAACCTTCAAATCAAGCTCTCCAACCTTCCAGACACGATCAACGGATCACTTCCTTGCTTCTGTATGCACAAGAACCGGTTGAAAACTCCTGAAACTTGAAACCCGATGGTGAGTTGCAGGTGGAAAAATCTGAACTCAAGAACACCAATCAGCCACGAATTCCCTTGGATTATGATCTGGAATCAATCCCTAGCATCCATGGAAGAAGTTGCAACCAAGAAAATGGATGGAAAGTGAAGAAATTGGTGAAACCGAATTCAGTTGCAAGTAACGAAATCTCAATCTCAATCTATGCTCTCTCCTTCAATCATCACCAACCTTTCATCTGAACCTCTTCTACTCAATATATAGAACATGTGTGGGTGATCTAGAACCCTCTAGATCCTTCTAATGAGAGTTTCAATCTCTCATGTCATGAGAATTTCAACCATATGCCATGGTATGCATAGTTCTGTTTGCAGCTTGAAACCAATCTCATTCTCTTCCAATTTCTCCCCTAGTGACATTTTGAAAGTGTTTGGCTTGCAAGGGGTCTTGCTCATGCCTTGAATTTGAGTTTTGCAAATGTTACTTATGATGTAAGTAACTACTTTTCAAAGCAAGTCCACAAATTAAACCTCAACTAAAAAATGTGGCTAAACCAATGTTCTTAAAATGTTTTCTAGAGTCAAAATGATATATTACATGCCTTGGTTTGGATGTGTAGGTCAAAAATATCAATTCCCAACTTTGGTTTATTTAACTTATACCCTTGTTTTAGGTCATTTTTGCAACTTTGAGCTACAAGCATTTCCAACATCTCATGACCTCTTTACTAGCCTTAAAACATCATTTTGAACAAGTTTGATGTCGAACATTTTCCCATTTGAAGCTTGGAAATAAGAGTTATGGCCTTATGCTTGAAATGACCTGTAATCTCCAAATGACCAAAATACCCTTGACTTGTCAAAGCCATAACTTGAGTTCTACAAATCCTATCAGGGACTTATAGTACTCTCTAGAAAGCTGAGAGGATAAGGAACAACATTCATGTTGACCAAAAGTTCATAGGAATCATCCTTCTATGGCAAAAGTTTGATGCAAGTTGGGTAACTTTCAAGCCCCCAAATTCACATACCTCAGATGACCTGTAACTTGTCAAAGTCATAACTTGAGTTATACAAATCCTATCAAGGACTTCTAGTACTCAAATTAAAGCTAAGATCCTGCTCTAAAACATTCATGTTGGGGGCAAGATGAGATGACAATCACATCTTGAGCTAAACTGCCTTGAAGATAGGGGTCAAACTACGGGATTTTACACTGTCAAGCCTTAGAAACCCTAGCTTGAAACTTCTCAAACTCTTCAATCATGATGAGTTGACCTTGGAATCATCCTTATATCATCTCAATGTATCAATACATGATCACATGGCTCTTGGACTAGGTCTCAACTTCCTCCAAGTCATCAGTTGACCTAGGGTTGACCCAGTCAAACCCTAGCTGCACCAATCATGGCTGAGGCTTCTTAATCTTGCACAATGACCTATCTAGGCCTCATGATGGCTTCCAAGCCATCTCATAAGCTCTCTCAAGGTTTCAAGTCCATCTTCCTGGCTTCAGAATCATCTGAGGAGCTCCCACAATTCTCAAGTTAGGAGACACACCCTCTTGGTTTCAACCACTCTCTCTGTGGATCTTTTAACTTCTCTGACAAGGATATCAACCCTGGAACATCTGAATAAGCCTCCCTAGCTAGCTTCAAACTCTTGTGTAGCCCTTAATTGGTAATCATACCTCTTGATCTCCTGCACACATGTCAATGAAATGCAAATGATAATGCTAATGTGAATGCAATGAAACATAAGCTAGGCAAAGAAAAGTTGGGCAAATTTTGGGGTGCAACAGCTGCCCCTATTCAAACGGCTTGAACCTGACTGGGTGAGAAGCGAACGACTCTCAACCAATCAAGGTAAAAGACGGTTGAATAACAACAAACCCGGAAATTTGCCAACTGCACAAGTACACGGTACTCTGATGGGAACAAATCTTCGAAAACTGAAATATTAGCTGCACGGCAACTAGCTGGGGAATTGGTCACACGGTAACCAGTGATACATGGTCGATCATGCCGTCAGGCATCAAGATTCCTCGGGACTCGTCAGGTCAACAATCAAGTTAATCATGCCATCGGGCATTCAAAGAAGTTTTTGGGCGTCAGCCGAACTTCATCACTAAGTTGGGAATAGGATTCTCGGTCAATCATGAACTAATTGGGGATATCCAAACTCCTGCCATCAGGCACTCCGCATCAGATGAGAGAATTGCTTCGTCAATACGGTTGAACTTCAATCATCAAGTCTTCGAGGGAAGTTTCAAGTTCACTGTTTAGAAACCTGCTGGGGATGACACGTCTCCGCTGGGGATTCTGGAGAACTATCAAGTCACTCTGCTTCGGGGTCCAGAAATCATTCAGGGTGAATCATCTCTGCTGAGGAAATCAAGAATCATATTGAACCAATAACTCCGCCGGGACTTCAAGAATCATCCTGAACCAATAACTCTGCTGGAGATTTCAGGAATCATCCTGAGCAAACACTCTGTCGGGGGCTCCAAGCGGCGGCTTGAGCAACCCTCTCTGGCGACTTCACAGGGGATTTTAAGAATCATCTTAAACAAGCACCTTCGCTGGAGAATTCAAGAATCATCTTGGGCAAACGACTTTGCTGGGGAATTCAAGAATCATCTTGAGCAAGCGACTATGCGGAGGAACACCTGCAAAACAAGAACGGTAACGACCTAGTTCATGTTTCATATGCATATGCTTTGACAACGGCACAATGCTCCACACGGTGGAAATGCTACGCGTTTATGATAAATGCTATGCAATCATGCAAAATACTGCGATCCGGTCAGCAAAATAAATGCTGAAGGGAGAATCCTCCTGTCAAGGAGAAAGAACCACTCTGGTGGGGGAAGGAATCATCCTGCCACGGAGAAAAGGTCACGCCAATCTCAATCAGACTCCGCATAGGGAAGCAAACTCCAGTTGACTGCTGCAGGGGAATAAAGCTCTACGAGAACCTGAACCCGCTCAACTGGGTATTCAAAACCACAACTGTTGAGGAAAACGATGTCAATCGCAGAAATAAACTGCACAACCTTCGCGGCTAAAACTTTCCTGGAGATAACGACTCCGGTGGGGAAATACAGCATCAGCTATTCAACACTCTACTGGGGAAAACCAATCATGGTCCTAACTGCTTTCCAAGGACTCGGCTGTCTTGGGGAACTGCAAACTCGGCCGGGGGAGAAGGAATCATCCTGCTTGGGGGAGAGTGCGACTCTGTGGGGAATCTCGATTCCGCTGGAGACTTCAGTCTTGAGCTATCGAGTGCTGCACACTTCAGATTCAGCTGGGGAAGAAGGAATCATCCTGCATGCTAGGGAGAGTACGACTCTATGGGGAATTCCAATTCTCCTGGAGACTTCAGTCTGGAACTACCAATTGCTGCACATTTCAGACTCAGATGGGGAGATGACACTCCTTCAGGATACATCCGATTGGGGAGAGAATCTTCTCTGCCTGGAGAGACATATCAATGCCTTACGATCTCACGTTCGGACTCTGCGGGGAGAGGCTGCTGAACTTCACTGGAGAAGCAGGAATCATCCTTGTTGGGGACGCATACGGCGTACTGCCTGGAATATGTTGTACCTGTAACAACACAAATAAACAGACAAGATACCCTTCTCACAGGGACCTATCAAGGTTATCATCTTGTGACAATGTTCAAGTAATTCATTGTTTCAACAATCAGTGGCCTAGGCCAGTAAGTTTATGTATTCGCATTTTATCAAAACATCGACGTTTTTTTGCAAACAAAACAAGTAAATGCTAAACAAACAAACATAATTGCTGAATAGTATACGTTTTATTGATAACGAACCCCTGAATGGGTAAAAATGTTTTACAACGGATGCAAGCCCCTGGAATGAGGAAGCTGCGCAAAAATAAAACATAAATATACATCAGTATATACACAAATGTCGGCAACAAGGCGTAGACAAACACCATGAGTTGATCCCTCTATGACCCACTCGACTTCGATACTTCTCCGACGCTTCAGCTTCAGAAGAGATTCATTCAGATAAACGGCCCTCAGGTCTTCCAAACCACTAAACAATGAAATTCCACACGCGGAACGCGGTCATTTGCTTTTTCAAATCCCTAACTTTTGCCTGAATTGCCCTTCCGGGTTTTCGATTCACCGGGATACCCTTTTTTTGCCAAAGTCGCCCATCCGGGTTTTCGACTTTGCGGGTGTACATTTTTTCAATTTATATCCCTAATTTTTGCCCGAACCTTTTTCCCTTTTTATGGTTCGCTGGGATGCCCCATTTTTGCCTGGATATTCTTTTTCTTTCCAGCGGGTTATTTTTAAACAAAGTATTTTTTAACTGCGTCAGCGTTCATCGGGGATGCAAAATCTTCGCCATCCATCGTGGATAACAACAAAGCTCCTCCCGAGAAGACCTTGCTGACGACGTACGGACCTTCGTAATTGGGAGTCCACTTGCCCCGGTGATCGGAGTGTGGAGGAAGAATCTTCTTCAGGACGAGATCACCCGTCTGAAAGCTTCTAGGACGCACCTTCTTATCATAAGCTTTCTTCATTCGGCTTTGGTATAAACGACCATATGCAATCGATGCCAATCTCTTCTCATCCATCAGGCTGAGTTGGTTTAGTCGGTTCTTAATCCATTCTGCCTCGTCGAGTTTCACGTCAACCAAAACTCGTAAAGAAGGGATCTCCACTTCTAACGGTAAGACAACTTCCATACCGTACACTAAGGAGAAAGGATTTGCCCCGGTTGACGTACGTACCATGGTACGATAACCGTGCAGTGCAAATGGAAGCATCTCGTGCCAATCCTTGTAGGTCACAACCATCTTCTGAACAATCTTCTTAATGTTCTTATTGGCCGCTTCAACGACGCCATTCATCTTCGGCCGGTAAGGAGATGAGTTGTGGTGTTCAATCTTGAAACTCTGGAACAGCTCCTTCATCATCTTGTTATTCATATTCGAACCATTATCAAGAATGATCCGCTCGGGAATTCCGTAACGACAGATGATGTCCCTCTTTATGAATTTAGCCACCACCTGCTTGGTCACATTAGCATATGAGGCTGCCTCCACCCACTTGGTAAAGTAGTCGATAGCTACTAGAATGAAGCGATGACCGTTAGATGCAGTGGGCTCGATCTTGCCTATCATGTCGAAGCCCCACATGGAGAACGACCACGGGGAGGACATGACATTTAACGGGCACGGCGACACGTGAACTTTATCAGCATAAATCTGGCATTTATGACATCTCTTCGCGAATTTAAAGCAATCCGATTCCATCGTCAGCCAGTAATACCCTGCTCTTAGGATCTTTCTTGTCATAGCATGCCCGCCGACGTGCGTACCAAATGTGCCTTCATGGACTTCTTCCATGAGAATACTCGCTTCTTTCTCATCTACACATATGAGTAGCATGAGATCGTGATTTCTCTTATACAAAACTCCATCAGGATTGAGATAAAAATTTCCAGACAGCCTCCTCAGAGTCTTCTTATTCTAGGTTGACGCTCCCGCAGGATACTCCTTAGTCATAAGGAAGGTCTGGATATCATGGAACCATGGCTTGCCGTCGGAGGCTTCCTCGATCGCAAAGACGAATGCGGGTCTATCAAGACGAGAAAGGACAATTCTTGGAGCTTCATTCCAAAAATTGACTTTATACATTGAAGCCAACGTGGCTAAGGCATCAGCCATCTGGTTTTCAGCCCTGGGCACATGATGGAGTTCCACTCGATCAAAGAACGAAAGCAGCCTTCTGGCATAGTTCATGTACGACACCAAATTCGATTGGCGAGTCTCCCACTCCCCTTTAATCTGGTTAATCACAAGCGCCGAGTCACCATATACGTCTAGGTTCTTGATTCTCAAATCAATCGCTTCTTCTAGACCCATGATGCATGCTTCGTACTCCGCTTCGTTATTGGTGTCCGAAAACGTCAGTCTCGCAGTGAACGGGATATGGGATCCGTGGGGAGTCGTGATGATCGCCCCAATGCCACTTCCGTAAGAATTAACCGCCCCGTCAAATATCAATTTCCATTGGGATTTCCTATCTGGCCCCTCGCCAGGCAACGGTTCATCGCAATCCTTCGCTTTATGAAACATGATATCCTCATCAGGGAATTCGAATTTCATCGGCTGATAATCCTCGATCGGCTGTTCGGCAAGGTACTCAGACAATACGCTACCCTTGATGGCCTTCTGGGAAACATACTGAATGTCCTATTCCGTCAACACCATTTTCCATCAGACAATACGCTACCCTTGATGGTAATCGTGGGCGGTCTGGGTGCAGAAATAGTTATCGTCTGGCGAGGGATGGTGATGGTGGCAACCTCATCATCTTGCTTCAGCATTACCTCTCCTGATCCGCTTTCGGCCCTTCGGCTAAATTGCAGGATTCCTTCGGTCATCAGACTTTTAATCCCCTCTATCAACTGTTCACATCCATCAGGACTTGTCGCACAGCCCATACACAGCTCTCTGCATCCTGGAAAAAAACCTCTTTTCATCAGCTTAGCTTTAACGAAGCTAAGTGGTGTCTTCAGATCTCTGACGTTAGTCAACAAATCCAAACTCTCGTCTTCAATAATGGCGTTTACTCCACCTCCCCTATGATTCGGCATAGGGTTCTTCGTGACGTTTGGCACATTATCCGAGAAGTTGATGATCTTAGCGTCCACCATGTCCTGCACCTTGTGCTTGAAGGCTTTGCAATTCTCTATTGTGTGGCCTGGCGCCCCTGAGTGAAACTCACAAGTTGCATTCGCGTCATAACCTGGCGGAGGTGCCCCTGTCAAGGGAGCCAAGGTTCTCTTCTAGATCAACTGTAGCTGAAGCAAAGTCTGCAATAGTTGAGCGTAGGACATGGGCGGTGTCTCGAGGTGACGGCTCGACAAAGGTGCCCTGTTCTGATACTTTTTGTACCCTTGTTGATTCGGCTGCTGCTGCTGCGGCTGCTGTGGCTGTGGGACTGCCGGGATAGTTATGCTGGCCACCTGTTGGTGAGGGCCTTTACCCTTCCTTCGAGCGTTGGTCACGGCGCTCGTTTCTCCTTCCCGTCTTTTGCCACCATAAGGTTTCTTTCCGCCTCCTCCAGCTGAGGATGAATCGCCTTGAATTTTCCCCAGTTTGATCCCATTTTCGATGTGCTCATCCGTGATAATGAGATCTGAGAAGGTTCCGGACATACCGCTGACCAATTTCTCATAATAAACCCCCGGGAGGGTGGCTACGAACATCTGCACAAGCTCACGTTCAACCATCGGCGGCTGAACCCTGGCTGCCAATTCACGCCACCACTGGGCGTATTCCTTGAACCCTTCGTTGTTCCTTTGCGACAGATTCTGCAGTTGGACTCGGTTCGGGGCCAAGTCGCTATTGTTTTGGTAGTGGTGCACGAATGCTTCAGCAAGGTCCTTCCACGTGCGCACACTGGTAGGTTCCAGACTCATGTACCATTCGAGGGAGGGCCTGGACAGACTGTCTTGAAAGAAGTGCATCACCAACTTCTTGTCCTCAGAATGAGCTGACATTTTTCTGTAATACAATCTCAGGTGGACGCGAGGGCAAATGGTGCCCTTGTACTTTTCAAAGTCAGGTACCTTGAACTTAGGAGGCACCTTGAAATCAGCAATCAGTCCCAACTTGGACATATCAACACCCAGGGTGTTCTGGTTCTAGATGTTCCTCGTCTTATCCTCGAGTGCCTTGAACCTAAGTCGTGCTTCAGCAGTCAGCTCACCTTCAGCACCTCTCTGAGAGAACACATCGTCTTGACGGTCTTCTAACCACGGCTGAGGCCCGAACAGATTCCCAACACCTGCATTGCTGTTGCCCAGTCCAACGTTGACATTAGCTTCAAAATTCCGATTACCGACGCCCGTCGTATTGCCATTGAGTCCCATGTTAGCTATCACATTGCCGTTGGCACTGCCATTCCCCCCGGTCACAGGGACGCCATTCTGAGGAGTTTCAACTGGTGAAGGGGTAGGCACGGTCCCACCATGGAGTACGCCATTGCTATCGACCCTTGAAATCAGAGGCTGAACCAAGGTTCTGAGCTGATCATGGCCATTGGCGACCGCTTGCATGAGCTCCATGAAGCGATCCATTCTTTCGCGGAGTTCTTGAACATCAGTTTGCACTTGCTCCATGATTCTGGTTTGATTTTCTCTAGTCGGATAGCGGTGGATAGGTCTCTGATCAATCCTGGAACAACCTGAAACAACCTGAAAACACAAAAGGGTAAGGAAAAATGACAAAGTGCTCGTTATGCGAATGCTTCATGCAAATGCAAACGTGTGTCTGTGTGTTATGGAGGTTTTCCCCGATCCTAATGCCTGAGTGCCAGTGCTGATAATAAGAAGTCTGAGTCTAATCATGGAAATAACATCTCATATATAGAAAGCCCATCAAGGCAGTACACAACGTCAGCGAGTACAAGATGAATCGATAGCATGACCTCGACCAACAAGCCTGGTGATGGTCAGCATCCAACAATGATCAACACAAAAGGATTACAAATATAGTCAAGCATGGCCACAGGCGCGAAACTCTTCTAATAACCCCTTCGTTTCTGGATGATCAGGCTGAGTGAGCAACCCTTCGACGAGTAACTCCCTCTGCATAATGGTGTATTGAAGACCTTCGACCGAATCTTCCCATGCTCCTTCGCCGAAACAATCTTCTAACTTCCGCTTCTTTGACTCAAACGTTAGTTTGCGCTCCTTCAGGTTAGCGAGAGCCCTGTTGAGCTGGCCTTCAGCGGCATATCTGCGAGCGGTTTCTTCATCAAACCTCTTCTCACTAGCCTATACCTGGGCTTTCATCTTGGAGATCTGTTGCATCAGCTTATCCTCCCGCTCTTTCCTGTTGGCTAGGGAGGCCTTCAAGTGCTGGTTAAACTTGGATATCCTCCGATACGCTTCATCCAAGTGTTGCTTCTTCGTAGCTAGCACATCATTGACAGCTTTGAAGTCTCGACCCATGCGCTCACGCTCAACTATCTGCTTAGTCAAATCTGTCCCCAACTGGTTCACCAGCTCGGTCTGCCTCTTGAAGGAATGAATGGCTTCGCTTCTCTCGCTCCTGAGCTGAGCCAATTCTTTCTCCAATTCCTCATTTGCCCTTTTCAATTCATCTCTCTCAGCAAACACCTGATTATGCTGCTGGATAGGCACGGTGGTAGGCTCTTCGATCACGGGAGGGCTTTCCGGCTTGGCAGGAGGAAACGGCATTCCTATAGCATCTGCTCTGGCTCTGATCCACGTCACATATGGGGCGTAGGCTTGACTATTGCTTTTCCCCAGCAATGGTTTTCCCCTCTTACTAATACCATTCCAAGCGCGCTGAAGCTTAGATAACATATCCCCCTTGTTGCACCCCAAAATTTGACCAACATTTCTTTACCTAGCTTATGTTTCATTTCATTCACCTTAGCATTATCATTTGCATTTCATTGATATGTATGCAGGAGATCAAGAAGTATGACTACCAATCAAGAGCTACACAAGACTATGAAGCTAGCCAAGAAGATTATTCAAGTGTTCAAGGGTAGATATCTTTGTCAGAGAAGTCAGAAGATCCTCAGAGAGAGTGGTTGAAACCAAGGTGGTGTGCCCCCTAACTTGAGACTTGGGGGAGCTCCTCAGATGATTCTGAAGCCAAGAATGTGGACTTGAAGCCTTGAGAGAGCTTATGAGATGTCTTGAAAGCCATCATGAAGCCTAGACAAGTCATTGTGCAAGGTTAAGAAGCCTCAGCCATGAGTGGTGTAATTAGGGTTTGACTAGGTCAACCCTAGGTCAACTGATGATTTGGAGAGGGTTGAGACCTAATCCAAGAGCCATGTGATCATGGATTGATGAATTGAGATGCTATAAGTATGATTCCAAGTTCAACTCATCATGATTGAAGACTTTGAGAAGTTTCAAGCTAGGGTTTCTAAGGCTTGACAGTGTAAAATCCCCTAGTTTGACCCCTATCTTCAAGGCAGTTTAGCTCAAGATGTGGTTGTCATCTCATCTTACCCCCAACATGAATGTTGTAGAGCTTGCTCTTATCTTTAATTTGAGTACTAGAAGTCCTTGATAGGATTTGTAGAGCTCAAGTTATGACTTTGACAAGTTACAGGTCATCTGAGGTATGTGAATCTGGGGCCTTGAAAGTCACCCAACTTGCATCCAACTTTTTCCCGAGACGGATGATTCCTATGAATGTTTGGTCAACATGAATGTTGTTCCTTATCTTCTTATCTTTCTAGAGAGTACCAGAAGTCCTTGATAGGATTTGTAGAACTCAAGTTATGGCTTTAACAAGTCAAGGGCATTTTAGTCATTTGGAGATTACAGGTCATTTCAAGCATAAGGCCATAACTCCTATTTCCAAGCTTCAAATGGAAAAATCTTCAACATCAAACTTGCTTAAAATGATGTTTTAAGGCTAGTAAGGAGTTCATGAGATGTTGAAAAGGCATGTAGCTCAAAGTTGTAAAAATGACCTAAAATAAGGGCATAAGTTAAATAAACCAAAGTTGGAAATTGATATTTTCAACCTACACATCCAAACCATGGCATGTAATATATCATTTTGACTCTAGAAAATTTTTTAGAGACAATGGTTTAGCCACATTTTTGATTTGAGGTCTAAATTGTGGACTTGCTTTGAAAAGCACTTGCTTACATATTAAGTAACATGTGCATAACTTAAAATTAAGGCATGGGCAAGGAACTTGGCAAGCTAAACCCTTCCAAAATGTCACTAGGGGAGAAATTGAAAGAGATTGAGATGAATTTCAAGCTGCAAACAGAATTGAGCATGGCATGATAAGTGATTCAAAATCTCATGACATGAGATGTGTAAAATCTCATTGGAAGGATCTAGAGGGTTCTAGATCATCCAAACTTCATCTATATATTGAGTAGAATGGATCCATGGCAGGGGTTGGTGATCATTGAAGGATTGAGCATAGTTTGAGATTGAGTTTTCATAGATTTCAATTGAAATCGGTTTCATCAAATTCCTCAACTTTCGTTCATTTTCTTGGTTGATACTCCTTCCATGAGTGTCAAGGAGTGATTTCAGATCATTTTCAAGAAGAATTGGTGGCTAGATCGTGTGGGAGCAAGTGGTTTTCAGCACCTGCAACTCAGCATCGTGTTTCAAGATTGAAGCACTTTCCATTGAATCTTTTGCATACAGAAGCAATGAGGAGGTTCAGTGATCGTGTCCAGAAGATTTGAGAGCTTGAAGTGAAGATTTGGTGCATCTGTTATTCAAGAATTTCCAGGTTGGTAATCTTCTTCCTATAGCTTGATTTAGGTAGAATTAGGTTGAATTAAGGTGCTAGATTAGTTGTAGAATGGCCTAGGATGGATTTCAGATGGTTAATTGATGAATTAGAGACAAAATAGGAAGATCACCATTTTCGGTTGAGATTGGGAGATGATGATTCTTGGGTTTTCAGAAGAAACTAATGGTATGGTTGAATTCGTGGCAAGATTTGGAATGAGTTTCATGTTTTGACCTCTTGGGTTGGAGGCCTTTAGGAAGAACAAGGGTTGAAGGGGATGGCCGAAGTTCCACCGGTGGTGGCTGGAGCTGGGCGCGAAGCTCAGAGGTTTGAAAGGTAGGAGATGAAGTTTGAAGGTGAGAAAATTACTTAGAAGGGGGGGTTGAATAAGTAAGACTAAAAATCAAAGATTAGAACACAGATATTTTTATCCTGGTTCGTTGAAAACAACTAGTCCAGTCCACCCTCTCAAGAGTGATTTGCCTTTCTCTGTCAAGGACTTAATCCACTATTTTAATCAAACAGATTACAAATAGCAACACCTAAGAACAGCCGTTCTTAGTCTTCTCAAGAGCAGCTGATCCCAACTGGATCCTCTTAAGGAAAACCTTTTACAAACAAAGTAAAACTTTTACAAGAGTAAGAATGCTTCTAATAAGCTGTTATCACAACAGTGATATTTCTCTTAGTTTAAGAATAAAGATAAAGCAAAGTAATATGATAAAGAGCTTTTTGAGATTTGCTTTGAGGAGTGATTTTTCTAGAGATTCAATTACTGAAGAAGATGGAGTGGACTTCTTTATATAGGCACTAAGATCCAAGAAGTCTTGTTACGTTGAAGGCTGTGCAGAAAAGCCTAGAGCCTTTTGTCTTCACATTGGAGGCTGTGCTGAAATAGGCCTGATGCTTTTTGTCTTCACTTGCAGAATACTTTCCTCAGAATGGAATGCACAGATAAAACCTTTTTGTCTGTGTCCTTGTGTCTAGCACAAAATAGGAAAGAGCTGTTGAGAAGGACCAACGTACATATTTAAATCTTCTTCAAAGTGAGTTCAGCTTTCAACATAAGAATCTGAATCTTCAGAGTCTTCTGATCAAGGATCATCTGGATCTTCAGAGTCTTGAATGTTCTTCAGATTGAGCTGAAACAGAGTATGTGCAGCTAGTGTGCTTGAGCGTGTAAATCCTTCAGAGCAGAATCTCTATGCTTTAGAGGCTCCTTCTTCAGAATCTTCAAGAGACAGTAGTCAGATTCTTCTGGGAGCAAAGTTCAGATCTTCACTTAAGATGCTCTTGAACTTATGAAGTCTTTCATACAAACAATGTTCAGATGCAATTTTGCTTTCTTAAGATAATTTACTTTAGTGCCTGTAGCAAACAATCTAGAACACGTTTAGAGTATATAATTCTTGAATACAAAATTCATAATTGTTATCATCAAAACATAGAGATAAAACTAAGACACAATCTGTGCTTTTACAAAGTTTACACCATTGGATGTGGGATTGACCTTTGACTGGGAGCTGATCCAACGACTGCGTTTTAAAACTGAGTTGTGAAGGATTTCTGAAGGAAACACTGCGTTTCATTTATTTGATGTTTTGGGCTTAGTGATCTGAGCGCTATTCACACCCCCCAGCGAGCCCAACCCAGATTTTGAATTAAGTTTGATTGCTAGTTGCACCGTGTACTTGGTTATTTTAATTGGATTTTCATTTAATTTCCATTTAATTCATGATTCTTGTAAAAATCATAAGTAATTGAATATTAATCCAATCACACCCATTCTTTTTGCGTATTAATCATGATTGAGTCTATTATTTTTTAGAGAAAAAATATTTTCATTTGATGTAATTTCTGATTTAATTGGAATTTTGCATTTTAATTGATATTAAAATGTTCATGTTTGATGCATATTTTTGTGGAATTTTGTTTGATCTCATGGTGATGATTTTAAGCCTAATTTTTTGTGTGTGATTAGGTTAGACATGTATGATCCCATATAATTTTTCTCACATTTTTGTGATGAAAATAGGTGTGCTTTCTAGATTGATGTTTAGATGCTCCTCTTTAGGGTTTTAGGTTTGATACCTTAGAATGTAGAATTTAGTTCTAGGTCCAATTTGATGGTTTGATCTTTGAAACTAATGTGGTAGAGTCATGATTGACCTAGGTTCCCATAATAATGTTTGTAAGATTTTACAATTGATTTTAGTATTTTAGTTAGGACTAAATTTAGTACTAGGTTTTAGGTGACCCTAATTTACTAATTCAACTAGTTTAACTCATTTAGTTCCCTTAGATTAGGGTTTGTGCTTGGTTTGCCTTTGATTGATATTGAAGACAAGTTGAAGACAAGAGGAGGATGCTTTAGGTGGCTTGAAGTTGCTGGGAGCTTTGGTTTTGTTGGTGCCTGAAGGTGTCTGATGAAGATTAGAAGATAGGACATAGGGAGAGCCTTGTAGTTAGAATGATCTCTTTCACAAACATGGAAAGCATCTTGTGCTTCCATTCCTCCCAATGACTAAAAGTCCTTTTCAGATATTCACATTCCTCCTTTGGAAGGATGAGTGGCTTTATCTGGGAAGTAGAACTTTGAGGGAACCAGTCTCTCATAATGATGAACCCTTACAGGCTTCCTTTGGTTGTCAGTAAGCTGTTTACCATTTCCACTCATCATGTTCAATCAATTGTCTTCTGGGCTGAGTATCTTGAAAGATGTTGGGCTTGAGTTTGAAGATGAAGACTTCATTGAAGAGTACGGAAGAGGATGATTCCTTGAGCATTGCCATTGCAGTTGAAGCTTGAAGAGCAAGAAGAGCAAGTTGATACTTGAAGACCCAATGGAGATTGAATGAAGAGCTGAGGCTTGAGAAAGAATTGAAGGATGAAGTTGACACTCCCAAATGATTGAAGATTACTCTGAGAAGCTGAATCTTGTAGGAGAAGAAGGCCAAGTTGAGACTGGTGAAGCAAAGAGAGCTGAAGCTTGAAGACCAAGTTGATACTTATGAGAAGGATTCAATTGAGAATGAGGGTAAAGCTGAAGCTGAGGAATAAAAGACAAGTTGATACTTGAGACTTGAGAGCCTGAGGGAATCAAGTTGATACTTGTGGTTAAGAGCATAGCCTGAGGGTGGAGTTGACTGGAAGATGAAGCTTGAAGAAGAAGATTAAGTTGAAACTTATGTTTGATAGGTTGAAACCTGGGGAAGCAAGTTAATACTTGCCATGAAAGATGGTAGCCTTGAAGGGTGGTTAAAGTCTAAAGACTGAGTTGCTGTCAGAAGAGCTGAAGCTTGGGGATGGAAGAGAAGGATTGTTGATTTGCTTTCTTGTCTGTTTTCTTTTCTGTATTGATGTGTCTTGTTTGACTTTCTTGATGCATTAGAATAAGTCCATGACTAGACTAACTTTAATCTAAGAGCATGATTGCAATAGAGGTTGAGTTGCTCCCTCTGCTTGTATTGTTACTGTATGGCTTTGCTTGCGGGTATTCGGTAGAGCCCAGCTCCCTTGCCCATGTGGTTTATTTTGCTTGACAACATTTTATTTTCTGCTGTATGATTACAGTTTCTTATATCCTGCCTTATAGCATGTGTTTATTTTCCCGTATGATTACTGTTATTCATATCTGGCTTGAGGTTGAGATGAGCTTGTGGAGGCTACTGCCCCACACACATTTCCTCCCTCACTTGCATTGCATGCATTTTACAGTCGTTTACTGTTTACTGTTTACTGTTTAAGCTGATGCTTTATCTGTTTCTGTTTATCATTGACATGATCCCTTAGGAATCTCACTTCCTTTGATAAGGAAGTGATGATTAGAACTTTAGGTTGAAACCTATGCATGACAACATCTAGGAGTTCCCTGTGTCAAACCTCAACTATAGGATGAATCCTTGGCATGACAACAGTAGGACTTGATAGTCTCCCCGTAGGTGAGCCTGTTCTCTTCTCATCTCAAAACAGCTTAAGATACAGTAATCATGAATGATTTCTTTCGTACGTTACGAGCCTTAAGCTATCTGAGAAAGGATTGTTGGAGAGCTTCTTTTCAGCAGTCTGGATGTTTAGTATGGCACCCTTTGGGTGACATGCGACGCATTCATTCTCAGGTCATAGTCTTTAGTGCGATTGAAATTGCAAACAACCATAAAAAACAGTTCTTTCGTAAAAGACAGAAAACAAACTTCAAACCTTTTTGCCCCGTGGGCCCGTAATTCAAAAGAAGCTTTTCTGAAGAAAAGAGTGTCGTTAAACTTCAGCGCCAACGCAAACAGGCTATGTCCCTAACTGCTGGAACTGCTGTTTAACCCTACTCGATAAAACAGATGAATCTGAATCCCCGTAATCCGTATTATCCCGAACTACGTAAGCTCTAATCTCTCATATCTGTTGAGAGTACGTAGGCACAATACTGACGTATTGGCGAGCCACCTTCCCCTTACGTAACCGACTCCCGAACCCAGACAATGGTTGCGATGACCTTGTCTTATACCTTTTTCGTCAGGTTTTTCCGATCATTTCCTTTCCTGCTCCGAGGGATAAATAACGAAAGGTGGCGACTCTTCTGTTTTGTCGGCACCTTATTTTCGCGGAAGCGACAACTGGCGACTCTGCTAGGGACTTGATAGTGTCCTTGGATCCAACGTCCCGTATGCGAGTCTGTCTGGGGATCCAACGTCCCCTGCGAGAGTCAATCCTAGCGCTTGTATGATTACGTGTTGGGTTGTGTTTATTTATCGCACTTTATTTCCCGCATTTTTATTTCAGTATGATATGATTATTTGTGCTGTTGTGGGAGGGGAATTCTGATGAGTGAGAAGCCAGACCCAGGCTTGAGTGAACATAGCATTAGTTGTGGAAATTAGTGGGCGCGTGCTTGCTTGGCAGGCGCTAGTGTCTCATGAAATCCACGCTCAGACGAGGTTCTCCCGATTGGCTTCTTTTTCAACCCTTTGGGTTGAGGGGGTTGTTGGTTTGGAGGATTGTCGACTCTGGGGACCGATCATTTGTGATTCAGCCGAGTGAGGCCGCTTTATGAGCTGGTGATGCCACACCTTCTGGGTATCGTATCACCCCTCTTGAATGTCTGTGACGCTGATGAACGCATAGGATGCCGAACTTGAGTCAGTTTAGGTCCATACCTGTGAGCAGGGTTGGGTTTATTGCAGGAAACTTTGACCTTCAGATTACCTGGTTTTCTTGACAGTGAATCAGTTTTGTTGATACCGGAGGTTCTCATCATCAGATATATGATTGTTCTTGACATAGCAGAGCCTTGGTCCTGTATCAGAGGACCTTATATTCAGAGATGTGTATTTATTCTTGATAGAGCAGGTTTTGATCAGAGGGTCTTATTATCAGATGTTTGTTCTTGACAGAGCAGAGTTTGGTCCTGTATCAGAGGTCCTTATTATCAGATGGTTGTTCTTGACAGGGCAGACTTATGGCCTTATGTGTGTGTGTTCTTGACAGAGCAGAGTTGTGGTCCGATACCAGGGTTTTCTTCTTATCAGAGAAAGTGGTTGTTCTTGATAGAGCAGGATTATGGTTTTGTTGACACAGAATCTCCACAGCATAGTTGCCTTGATCTCCTGCTGCATGATTGCATTTTACATTGCTTTGCATACTCATTTGCATTTCATTAACGTGTGTCTGTGTTGCAGGTACCGTTTCCCCCGATTCAGGATTTCTGGCCTTCTATTGTATTGTTATGGGTTCTCTGAGGAAGACCGTGGCTTACAAGTTCCATGCCCCTAATGTGGTTCAGCTGACTGGTTTGATTGCCTTAGCAGATGATTCTGTGAGAGATGAATTCAGAAAGTCTTACGGCAAGTTGCTCAGTTTGGTTCGTAAACCTTCTGCGTTCAAGTTGAATGGGTTGCACGCTCTGCTGCAGTTCTACGATCCTCCGTTGAGATGCTTTACTTTCCAGGATTTTGTTCTCGCACCCACACTAGAGGAATATGCTGATTTGTTAGGTGTGCCTATCAAGAGGCAGATGCCTTTTGTTCACATGGATGCTGAGCCTGATCTGGCTAGTCTAGCTCCTTCACTTCATCTGGATGCCTCAGAGTTGGTATTGTCTAGTTGGAACAAAGTTCCCGGTTTCTCCTTGCAGTTCTTAGTGGGAAAGGCTCAGCAGTGCGCCAAAGACGGATGTTGGGTCGTATTCAATGCCATCCTCGCTCTGTGCATATATGGCATCATTCTGTTCCCCAATATGCTCGATTTTGTAGACTTCGACGCATTTCGCATCTTTGCTTCAGGGAATCCAGTCCCTACCTTGATAGGAGATGTCTACCATTTCGTCCACTACAAAAACGAGAACAGAAGGGGTAAGAACGTCTCGTGCTGTGTACCCCTGCTCTACAGATGGCTTGATAGTCATCTACCTAAGAAGGGTCCCTTTGCTTCGTCTGCAGCCACAGCTGAGTGGCCCGAGCGTCTGATGAGTCTATCTGTAGAGGATATTGACTGGTTTGATAGAGACAGGTTGGGTACTGAGATTATCTTCAGCTGCAGCGGGTTTCCAAATGTGCCTTTGATAGGCAGGAAAGGCTGTATAAACTATAATCCATCTCTGCTGGTCTGACAGTTTGCTTATGCTTTGAGAGCTCCGCCGAAGGATGAAGAGGTACAGGAATCTCTGTACCTCACTGGTCTTCTAGAGGGGGATATGTTATCTAAGTGTCGCTACTGCGAAAATCGGCGCCGGCTGAACAGAAGAGTCGCCACCGTGCGTTATTTATCCCACGGGAGGGAAAGGAAACGCTCAGAGTAAACCTCGCACAACATGGGAAAGGTATGGTCGTCGCAACCAAAACCTGGATTCGGGAGTCGGTTACGCAAGGGGAAGGTATTAGCACCCCTCACGTCCGTCGTACTCGACGGGATCCACGCTTGTTTTCGGGTATGGATTGTTATTCTATCTAAACTATGGGTCAAGGGTTAAAAAGAAAATAAAATGAAAAATAAAAAATGACTCGGCAAAGTATCGCACTTTATGCCTACGTATTCTCGCCTGGAACGAGAAATCAGAGTCAACGTAGTTCGCCTACCTACGGGAAAGGAGGAGAAGGTTGCTCGCTAGGATATCGCATCCTATGCCTACGTACTTCCACACAGCATGGAAGATCAGAGCAAACGTAGTTCGGGCCACGTACGACACAAGCTTGTCTTGGTTGATTTTATTCCTTCTAAAAAAAGTTTTCTGATTAACAGTCCCAGCGGACAAAAATGACGCTTTGATGAGTTCACATTCTTTTACGGAAGAAGTGTCTTTTGTTGTGTTTGAAATCTTTATTGTGTTTTTCTGTTTGTTTTGAGGAAGAAAGAGACAGAACTCTAACCTACGGTTGCGAAGGGAATCAAACTAACCTAATGTTATCATGCATGGGTTAAAACCTAATGTCTATCATGCTCCTCTCTTGCACAGAGAGAAACAGAGATCCTACGGGATAGGCAGAAACAGAAACAATAACAGATATAATAAAGCAGTAAAATGCATGGATGCAACAGTACAAGCGAGGCAAGGGAGTCCCACTCAACCTCGAACCTAGAAAACAATAGGCAAAAGTGAACAGACTTCACTTTCAACCCAGCAGGGTAGACAGCAAACAATACAGTCCAGAAAACCAATCAATACATCAGAAATGAAATACAACAGCAAAAGAAACAGCATCAACAGCTCTGAATCAACATCTGGCTTCAAGTAATCTCCAATCAGCTACAGGCTTCAACAAGCATCAGTCTCCATCTTCATGACCTTTAGGCAAGGGCTTTGATCATCATTCTTCCATCTGCAATGGCTTTTCTTCAAGTTCAAACCTCCAGGATGAGGAATCAGTCACAAGAGTGAATTGGGTGTTAAGCAATCAGTTGACTACCAAGGGTGGTGAACAGACTGCTTCTAACACAAAAGACATTTTCTCTCAAGAGTTCTATCTCTTAGACGCTATCACCAAGCCTTCCAAAGGAAGGGGGTGAGTGTCTTAGAGAGACTCTGAATCACAGAGGAGAATGGATGCAGACAAGGCAATCCATGTTTGAGAAACAAACTTTCTAACCTAGAGCTCTGCCTAGCTCCTAAACCCTAGTCTCCTCAGCATCTGCTAGCAAGAATATTCTCTTCAACTTTGGAAGTTGAACTTCAATCTCTGGATCTCCAATGGCTTCACCTTCTCAAGTCTTCAGCTCTCCCAAATCCCCAGACAATCCCAATACCCGCACATACAAGCAATAATCCCCTGAGGGCACACCACACCAGTCAATCAGATATATACAGTACAGTAATAGCAGTAGGGGAATCCTGACTTTTTCTAAGGGATCTAATAACTACCCATAGCCCCTATAGTCCCATAACTAAACTATTCAAACCCTAAGTCCTAAGGGAAAAGAATCAAATCTCCTAAGTCATCACTTAAAACCCTAGTTTTATCCATGTTGTTCAAGCCTACATTAAGCACCTAAAATTAATTTCTAAAAATGGGAACTAAATTGTATCTACAAGTTTAATGTCTAAACTAAACAACCTAAAAAGAATGGACAAAAAATATTAAAGCATCTAATAGAACAAAAATTAACAAAATCATGCATGAAATGAAACTATTTAAAATGCTATTTATTTAGAAAATATGGGAAAAATATCAAATAAAAAATAAAATGCAATTTTTATTTTTTATAATTTTCTTGACATCCTAAAGAAAAATATGCAAAAAGAATGAATTAAAAATAATGATTTTTCTATTTGTTATGAATTTCTTAAAATGAATGAAAAAATGAAAAGAAAATAATAAAGGAAATAGAAAGATATAGCCAGGGGGTGAGAATAGCAAGATATCCAAGTTCAGCGCGTTGGGCTTATTAAATTGGGGGGTGCGAATAGCTGTCTGAGCCCAATCCCCCCAATTAATGAAACGCTGCGTTTCAATTTCTGAAACTTCCCTCCGTTTTCAACTTCAAATATGGAGCGTTGGATGAGGATTTGAGTCAAAAGTCAAATTGGGATCGTGTGGTGCCAGGGTCATCTTCAACCTTGAGCCCAAACCCTAGCTCAGAAAAACCCTAACCTGCACACACCTTCGAGCTCCTGGTTCTCTCTCCCTGCTCCATGAAATCAAGAACTTCCAACAGCAAACTTGCATTATATCAATCCCTCTACACATTCATGCCAATAGCTCATCCTAAAACTCAATCAATAAGGCAATTCGATAGGTGCAACAGGTCTGATCCATCATTCTCCAACTGATATTGATCCTCTCAATTCTCTCTGGAACTCATCCTAAACTAACCTACAACTCACCCTGATCATTTTAAGCACCTAATCCAAGATTATCTCTCATGATTCTTGACATTCTAAGCTTCACCAGAATTGGTGCACCATGATCAATGTCCATGAAACTTGCTCAAACTTATCAAAATCAATCATCTCACTTATCCTAACCAATCTATACTAACAATTCCCTATAATTCTCATTAAATCATGCAATTCGAATGAAGTTACCAACCTGTTATGATGATGAAAACAGTTATGGAATACACTTGATCCAATGCTTGAAAGGAGGGGAAACTGATCAGTGATCTTGGAGATGAGTTCTGTATGCAATCAAAGATGCTCCAAAGCTTTGAATCTCCTAGTTCCAAGGTTATTGTACTTTGAATGATGATTATGAATAGCACGATTCCTTGCTCAATTTGCCAAATAAATGTGTGGATTCTGATCTTTGTGTGATGATGATGAAGATTGAATCAAGAATGTTGAAGTTTGGTGAGAAATTGATGGAGTTTGAGAAGCTTATGCAAGAATGGAAAATGAGTGAAAATGGAGGTTTTGAACAAAGTGGTAGCACCAACCCTTGCATGAATCAGCTTGCATGAATATATAGATGATGTAGGAACCTCCTAGAATATTGGAGAAATTTCCCTTGCATTTTCCCTTTTCAATTTGGATTATGTTACTTTCAATTCAAGCAACCATGGATAACTCACAAATTATGACCTAAGCTCAAAATTCCACTTTAGCCAATGTCTTTAAAATGCTTTTTCCATTCAAAATGACCTATAATTTTGCATCATTTGGCCAAGATATGAAAAATCTCATTTTTTAAGCCATTTTCCTTCATTAAAATCAACAATTTTGAAACCTTGTGCTATGAACTTTTCCAATCTCTCATGGTCACTTTTATAGACTCAAAATGTCATTTGGAGCAAGTTTGATGTTGTGAGTTTTTCCATTTGAGGCCTCCTTGTATGAGTTTTGGACATAGGTTAAAATGACCTGTAATTCACAAATGACCAAAATACCCTTTGCTTGCCAATACCATAAGTTGAGTTCCACACATCATATGAAGGCATACTATACCATTCTAGAAATCTAAGACAATGAGGAACAATTCTTATGTTGACCAGAAATTCACTTGAAATCTACTTGAGGGGAAAAACTATCTTGGAAGCCAAGTCACTTTCACAGACAAAATTTCAGATACCTCAGATGACCTGTAACTTGCAAGGACCATAACTTGAGTTCTATAAATCTCCTTGATGTCTTCCACCACTCAAATTAAAGGTATTGAGATCCTCTACAAGTTTCATGTTGGCCAAGAAGCCATTTGAAGCTTGCATTTTGACTTATCTTGCTTGGAAATTTGACCTAAACTAGGGGATTTTACACAGAAACCCTAATTTAGAAACTCCTCTTCTCCTTGATTTCTCTTGAATTCTTCTTAGCATAACAACATATCCTTATTCTCCATGTCAAATGATGAACCCCACATCTCTCCAATAGCCCTTAATGTCTTTCAATCAGTCAATTGACCTAGGGTTGACCCAGATGAAACCCTAGTTGACTGTCTTCAACTGCAATACTTGTGATCACACCAATGACTTGTCTACTTCTCCAAATGACTTTCTAAGTCTCCCATGATGTCTAGATACTCCCTATGCTCTCAATTCACAGCTCATGATTCCCTTGTTGATCCTCAGACACCCTCAGTTAAGAGATAGACTCAAAGCTTGATCCACTGAACTCTCTGCTTTCAAATTCTTTCTTGATGACTTGAATGAGATTGAATTAGGATAATAACCTCTGGATAGGCCTCTAGAGATGAGAATAATGCTTGATCCCCTGTTTAATGACTTGCTATGCTTATGCTATGCAGATGGTTAGGCTATGTACATGACTCTATATGCAAATGCTAATGATATTGAAACATAAACCCAGTGAATAAGGTTGAGCAAATTTTAGGGTGCAACAGCTGCCCCTATTCAAGCGACTTGGACCCGATTGGGTGAAGAGCGAACGACCTTCAAACATTCGAGGTACGAGACGGTTGAATACTAAGAAACCCGGAAAATTTGCCAACCGCAAAAATAAACTGCACCCCTGTTTGGGTAACGACATCCACTGCCTGGATCTGACTGTTTGCAGCCGCTCACTGATCTCGTAACGACCACGCTGGGGACAACAGATTGCTTGCTTGTCCACATTAGGACTCTGTCTGTCATCAATACGAAGAAATCTCAACTAGAACCTGTCCACGTTAGGACTCCACTTGCTGTTAACCCCGAAAAATCTCGGCAACTCCGCTGGGGGATAGTCCAATAAATCGTCCATGTTAGGAATAGACTCTTCCATGTTAGGAATAACACCATCCACGTAAGGAATCATCTCTTCTGCATCTATCCACGTCAGGACTAACCTTTCATCTTTCCACGTCAGGAAGCAATCTTCTTTCCACATAAGGAGAACTATATCAATCTGTCCACGTAAGGACCCCAATACCACTCGACATGTCCGCGTCAGGACTCCAATCTTTCCGCGTAAGGAATACAACATTGGTTCTGAACCTGTCCACATTAGGACTCACCTTTCCACGTAAGGAGTACAACATTCTTCCACGTCAGGAATCAACTTTTCTTGAATCCGTCCCCGTAAGGACCCCAATCTCTCCACGTAAGGAAACCAACTCTTTCCGATTTGTCCGCGTCATGACTACATTTTCCACGTGAGGAATGCCATCTTAGTCTGTCCATGTAAGGACTCCGCTCTTTCTACGTAAGGAATCCTCCTCCTATGTGTCCGCGTAAGGACTCAATCTTTTCCACGTAAGGAACACGATCTCCTTTCCCCGTAAGGAACCATTTTTCTGATTTGTCCACGTAAGGACTCCCATCTTTCGACGTAAGGACCTGAAGTTTCTCTTTCTCTTCCACGTAAGGAACACGCCTTCTTTCCACGTTAGGCATACTTCTTCTTCTGAATCCGTCCCCGTCAGGACTAAATTTTCCACGTAAGGAATCTACCTTCTTCTTCCACGTTAGGAATAACTCCTTTGATCTGTCCGCGTCAGGACTAAACTCTTCCACGTCAGGAATAATCTCTTTCTTTCCACGTCAGGAATCAATCTTGATATGTCCGCGTGAGGAATCAATCTTTCCACGTAAGGAACTGAAACCTCTTTTCCCCCGTAAGGAATAAACTCGTCCACGTCCGGACCCATGTTTCGTCTTGATTCGTCCACGTCAGGACTCAGGCATCTTCGACCCGCTGGGGAAATAAAACTTGTCCATGTCAGGACTTATATCTCCTCTGTTGAAACAAATAAAACTTGTCCGCGTCAGGACTCACATCTTCGTCTGATCTGTCCACGTCAGGACCCACACTTCATCAACACAAAGAAAGATAACTGCTGAGAGTAAACGGTCCACGTCAAGATGCCAACACAAAGAGTAATCAGTTTTGTCAACATCATGACTTCACATTCCACCAATTCCGAGAACCCGAATCTGTCCACTTTAGGACTACCACATCAACCCGGGGCATAAATCTGTCCACGTTAGGACGCCCACTTCTGAAGAAATCCCGTCAATATAGGAAGAAATTGTCCACGTCAGGACTTAGTTCTCCATTGATCCCAACCCACGAACTTCTTTTAGCACTGACGTGACAGCGACTTTGAGGCAGACTCTACTGGGGATATCTGGAAACCAAACTATCGGACGCCGGTTCTGATAACTGGTGGTGGCCTCTGAAATTCTGATTCGAGGAACCCCTGATGACAACTAACTCTGCCTGGGAATAAAGAGAAACTTATCCTGGTAACTCTGTGGGGAATACGGCCGAAACTGACATTATCATTAGATGTCCCATGCCGAGATATTGAGTGTTTGGCAGTTCATTTGAGCAAGAGCTCTCTCCACCTGAACTGCCAGAGTACAGCAACTGCTACAGCAAAATAAATGCTGAAGATAATGCCGACTCCGCCGGGGATAGCCAGATGCCACAGAATCATTCTAGCAAAATAAATGCTGGAAGGGTGAAGTCAACCCTGCTGGGAAATTGGGAACTCAAACCAAACACCCTGTTGAGATAACCCCCTGCTGGGGAATAGCAGATGTGCACAATATGATCGGACTTCCTGCTGGAGAGTGAACTGATATTACACCGTATCCCTGACGAAATAAATGACAGAAACCACCACCAACTCTGCTGGGGAGCGTCTTGATCTTCGAGTTCCGCTGGGAGGAATGAAAATACTTGTTGAGAGAATTCTGCTGGGGATGGGACGATTCTCTTGGGGAAAATTAACTAACTCCCTTGGGAGAGGGTAAATGACCCTGCGAGGGAAGATGAACCTGTCTGGATACAGCTCACAACTATTAATCCTTTGCGGCTAACCCACTCTGCTTGAGATACACTGTCTGAATACAGCCTTACGATCTTGGAATCGTCAATTCTGTTGAGGATGAACGACTTTGCTGGAGAGTTCTATCCTTCTTCGGGAAGAACCTGCATGACCTGCGTGAGGGCTGAGTCTTTAGTTATTGCAATCTTTTGATCATCTTCCTCGTACGGTTATGAAACCTGCAACAACACAAACAAGACAAGACAAGCCTATGCAACCAAATCAACTCAGGTTAGTGACGTTATTTTCAGTTAATTCAAAGCTTTAGCAACTGTTGGCAAGGGCCAGTGACGTTATACACACGCTAGTTTCATCAACTTAGGCGTTAATCATGCACAAAACAGTAAAGAACAGCGTCAAGTACTGAATAACGTATTTTATTGATTGGGCCCCTGAATGGGCGGAGTTTTGTATACGGGATGTAACTCCTGAAATGAGGAAGCTACACAAAGCCAATATACAAGTATACAAGTATGCACAAGAAGCATAAATATTGACAACTTAAATTTGTACACATGTCGGCAACGGGATGCAGATGAACCTCACGAACTGCTCCTCCCATGACTCGTCCGACCCTAATGCTTTCCCGGTATCCCCACTTCTGAAGAGATTGTATCAGATAACTGACTCCTCAAATGTATTCTCCCGCATTGATGCTTATTGCAATTATCAAATTTGGACCGCAGTCATTTGCTTTTCAAATCCCTAACTTTTGCGTGAACCGCCCTTTACGGGTTTTCAGTTCACCGGGATACCCTTTTTTGCCGAAGTCGCCCAGTGTAGGTTTTCAACTTCGCGGGTGTACATTTTTTCAATTTTATCCCTAATTTTTTTGCCCGAACCTTTCATTCTGTTTTTGGTTCGCCAGGATGCCCCATTTTTGCCTGGACTCTCTTTTTTCTGTCCAGCGGGTCTATTTTAAGCAAAGTATTTTTTAACTGCGTCCGAATTCACAGGTGACATGAAGTCTTCTCCGTCCATGGTGGACAACAACAACGCTCCTCCTGAGAAGACTTTCCTGACAACGTATGGCCCTTCGTAGTTGGGGGTCCACTTGCCCCTGTGATCTGCTTGCGGTGGGAGAATCCTTTTCAGCACAAGGTCGCCCGTCTGAAAGCTTCGCGGATGTATCTTCTTATCATATGCTTTCTTCATTCGGCTCTGGTACAAACGACCATATGCTAGAGAAGCTAGCCTCTTCTCATCCATCAAACTCAGTTGATTCAGCCTGTCTTTTACCCATTCTGCCTCGTCCAGCTGAACATCTCGCAACACCCTCAGAGAAGGGATTTCGACTTCTAACGGTAGCACCACTTCCATTCCATATACCAACGAGAACGGAGTTGCCCCGGTTGATGTGCGTACCGTCGTACGATAACCGTGCAAAGGGAAAGGTAGCATCTCATGCCAATCCTTATAGGTCACCACCATTTTCTGAACGATCTTCTTGATATTCTTATTGGCCGCCTCAACAGCGCCATTCATCTTGGGTCGGTAAGGGGAGGAGTTGTGATGTTCGATCTTGAAATTCTGACAGAGCTCCTTCATCATTTTGTTGTTCAGGTTAGAACCATTGTCCGTGATTATCCGCTCGGGAATCCCATATCGGCAAATGATATCTCTCTTGATGAATCTGGCCACCACTTGCTTCGTTACATTTGCATAAGACGCCGCTTCTACCCACTTGGTGAAATAATCGATTGCTACTAGGATGAACCGATGCCCGTTAGAAGCTGTCGGCTCGATCTTTCCAATCATATCGATTCCCCACATAGAGAATGGCCATGGCGATGACATTACATTCAGAGGACTTGGAGGCACATGGATCTTATCAGCATAGATTTGGCACTTGTGACACTTCCTCGCAAACTTGAAACAATCAGTTTCCATGGTCAACCAAAAATAGCCTGCCCGCAGCAGCTTTCTTGTCATAGCATGTCCGCCAGCATGCGTACCAAAGGTACCTTCGTGTATTTCTTCCATGAGCAACTTTGCCTCCCTTTCGTCTACACAACGCAACAGCACCAAATCGTGGTTTTTTCTGTATAATACGCCATCCGGGTTCAAGTAGAAATTGCCTGCCAACCTCCTGAGAGTCTTCTGATCTTGACTGGACGCCCCAGCCGGATACTCTTTACTCTTCAGGAAATTAAGGATATCGAAATACCATGGTTTGTCATCAGATGCTTCATCAATAGCAAATACATAAGCTGGCCTGTCAAGCCGAGAGATAATGATTCGGGGAGCTTCGTTCCAGAAGTTGACCTTGTACATGGAAGACAAAGTGGCAAGGGCGTCAGCCATTTGATTTTCTGCCCGCGGCACATGATGCAATTCAACCTTGTCGAAAAAAGGCAACAATCTCCTTGCATAATTCATGTAATGTATCAAATTGGGCTGCCGTGTCTCCCATTCCCCTTTGATCTGATTCACCACCAGAGCTGAGTCTCCGTATACGTCCACATGTTTGATTCGCAAATCAATAGCTTCTTCAAGCCCCATTATACAAGCTTCGTATTCGGCCTCATTATTGGTAACAGCAAAGGTCAGTCGGGCAGTAAACGGGATGTGCGACCCGTGTGGCGTAGTGATGATTGCCCCTATTCCACTACCATAAGCATTCACAGCTCCGTCAAATATCATCTTCCATTTGGAACCCAACTTCGGTCCTTCGTCTGGCAACGGCTCTTCACAATCTTTCATCTTTAGATATATGATATCCTCGTCATGAAAATCAAATCTCATCGATTGGTACTCTTCAATAGGCTGCTCCGCCAGATACTCAGACAACACACTCCCCTTTATAGCCTTTTGCGAGACGTATTGAATATCATATTCAGTCAAGACCATCTGCCACCGGGCAATTCTTCCTGACAACGCCTGCTTTTCAAATACATATTTGATAGGATCCATCTTTGAGATGAGCATGGTTGTATGATTCAGCATGTACTGCCTCAAACGCTTGGCGGCCCAGGCTAGCGCGCAACAAGTTTTCTCCAGCATTGAATACCGAGATTCACAATCTGTAAATTTCTTACTCAAGTAATAGATCGCATGCTCTTTTCTCCCTGTCTCGTCGTGTTGACCGAGAACACAACCCATGCTCCCCTCAAGAACCGTCAAATACATGATCAACGGTCTCCCTGCCACTGGGGGTATCAAAATAGGAGGCTCCTGCAAATACTGCTTTATTTTATCGAACGCCTTTTGACAATTTTCGTTCCACGTTACAGCTTGATCTTTCTTCAACAGCTTGAATAATGGTTCACACGTGGCCGTTAAGTGAGATATGAACCGGGCGATGTAGTTCAATCTCCCTAAAAACCCGCGCACCTCTTTCTCTGTTTTAGGCGTCGGCATTTCTTGAATTGCTTTTATTTTAGCAGGGTCGACCTCTATTCCTCTTTCGCTTACGATAAACCCCAGGAGCTTACCCGATCTCACCCCGAAGGTGCATTTATTAGGGTTCAGCCTCAGCCTGAACTTCCTAAGCCTTTTAAATAACTTCAACAGATTTACCAGATGCTCTTCCTCCGTCTGGGATTTGGCAATCATATCGTCAACATAAACTTCGATCTCTTTATGCATCATGTCATGGAAGAGAGTCGTCATCGCACGCTGATATGTTGCCCCAGCATTTTCAAACCAAAGGGCATCACTTTGTAGCAAAATGTTCCCCAAGGCGTTATGAAAGTAGTCTTCTCCGTATCCTCTGGCGCCATTTTAATTTGGTTGTAGCCCGAAAAGCCATCCATGAAGGAGAATACGGAGTACTGAGCGGTATTATCAACTAACACGTCAATATGAGGAAGTGGAAAATCATCTTTTGGGCTTGCTTTATTCAAATCTCGATAATCCAAGCACATTCGAACCTTGCCATCCTTCTTTGGCACTGGTAAGATGTTGGCAACCCATGAAGGATACTTCGTCACAGCCAGGAAACCAGCGTCCCACTGTTTTTGAACTTCCTCTTTGATCTTCATTGCCATATCTGGTCGAGTTCTGCGGAGCTTTTGTTTGACCGGTGGGCAATCTTCTTTCAGTGGCAGGCGATGCACAACCATGTCTGTATTGAGCCCCGGCATATCTTCATACGACCAAGCGAATACATCATTATACTCCCTGAGCATTTCAACCAGCCTTCGCTTGATATCACTCTGCAGTGCGGCTCCGATACGAATATTCTTCTCAACCCCTTCCGACCCTAAGTTGATAATTTCGATGACCTCATCGTGAGGCAGAATGGCTCTTTCCTCTTGCTTCACCAACCAAGACAGTTCTTCGGGAACGTCACTATCTTCGACAACCTCTTCTTCGGCCTGGAATACCGGGTGCTCGAAGTCAGGACGAGTCATAGGTGGTTCAAGGATGTCATCTGAAAATGTTATCCTGCAAAAGGAATGGTTAAGCGCTTCAAAATGCGTATAAAGCGAACAACCACGTTGCCATTTTATTGAAAAATATAAAACAAGAAAGACAGGGATTACAGTATTTGCACATGAGGAAACGCCATTTATTTAATGATTGACACGCAATGTTCATAACAACACAGCCCCAAGCAAATCCTGATGCCCCGGGCAAGACATCAGAATATTCAACAATTAATAAAGCAAAGCATTACTGTTTAAAAGTCACAGGAACAAGCTCCTAAATAGACCAGTTGCACAGTCCTTGTCCTGGCGTGCTTGGTTGAATCCAGGCATCCATATCACAGTCGCTGTCTCCTTCATCAGACTCCGAAGCAGCATTGACGGTTTCATGGCATACTCCACTGGCAGAGATGGTGATTGGCTTTCTGAAACGGGGTGCTCCCACGGAAGGAGTTGAGGACGACGGTTGGTATCCCAGCCCGAACCGGTCCATCTTCACAGGAATGTCCAGCACTTTGCCCCAGCCCTTTGCTTCTCCTGTTTCTACCAGAGCTTGAGCTTCTTTATACGATGAAACGGCTATCTCCGACGCTTTGCTCGTCCCGGGACCTTTGTCCTTGATGCGCAAACCTTCGAACGCCTGGCAGGGCGTTTCGTGGATCTCTCCGTCGACCTCCATATATTTAAATGACGACAGATGGCTGACCAGGATGTCCTCTTCTCCGCATACAGTGACTACGCTGTCTCCGACCATATATTTCAACTTGTGATGCAGGGTGGACGTGACTGCCCCCGCCCCGTGAATCCAGGGTCTTCCAAGCAAGCAACTGTACGCAGGCTGTATATCCATGATATAAAATTCAGTTGCAAACACCTCCGGCCCCACCTGTAGAGGCAATGTGATCGATCCAAAGACTGTTCTCCGCGTGCCATCAAACGCTCTGACTACCAAATCGCTGGGCGTACACAAAATTCCTCTAACATCCAGCTTCATCATCGCCTTCTTGGGTAGCACATTCAAAGACGATCCGGTGTCAACTAATACGTGTGACATTACTGATCCTCTACACTCAACAGACACATGCAGCGCCATATTATGATCTCTTCCTTTCGGAGTCAAGTCGAAATCAGTAAAGCCCAAGCTGTGGCCTGCATTCACATGTGCCAACACTCCTTCCAGCTGATTCACGGAGACGTCTTGGGGTACAAAAGAAGTATCCAGGACTTTCAGCAAAGCATTTCTGTGAGCTTCCGAACACAACAGCAATGACAGGATAGATATCTTGGACGGCGTCTGCTGTAGATGCTCCACAATCTTATAATCACTTTTCCGAATCAAACGCATGAACTCTTCTACGTCTTTCGATGCCGATTCTTTGTCACTTGCTTGCACCGGAACGTTCTCAACCACTTTCCCTTTTCCCTTTGCTAATCTTTCAGCCTCCACTTCAGGGGATATAAAGATCCTACCACTCCTTGTCATACCTCCCGACCCAACAACATTATCCACAGTCTCGGCTGGCTGCTTATTAACATCAATCTTTATCCCGTCACAATACACCTCCAACCCATATGACCATGGGACTGCTTTCGTGCTCTCGTACGGAATCGGCCCGGCCTTAGTTATGGTGATCGGTGGGCGTTGGACCGGTGCTGCAATAGTGATTGTCTTTCGAGGAATCGTTACAGTGGCCACATCACTCTGATCATCTGCTACTGCCCCTGCGGGCTCTTCGGTTGCTGCTCGGTCAAACTGCAATATGCCTTCATTAATTAAGGCCTGAATGCCTTTCTTCAAATCATCACACCCCCCTGCCCGGGTCCAACAGTCTAAGCAATATTCGTTACATCCTGGGTAAACACCCCCTCGCAACAGTCGGCTCTTTATCTCGCTCAGTGGCGTCTTCAAGTCTTCAACATTCATAATCAGATTCAACCCTTCCTCAGTTAGAATGGCGTTTGCCCCGTGATTAGGCATGGGTTTCTGCACTATATTCGGACCTGCCGTTCCGAAATTGATAGTCTTATTGTCCAAAAGATCCTGCACAACATGCTTAAAAGCATGGCAACCTTCTATATCGTGGCCCGGGGCTCCAGAATGAAACTCACAGTGCCTGCTTGCATCGTAACCAAACGGGGGAGCTCCTGTTATCGGTGCCAGAGTTCTTTTCTCTACCAGGTTTAATCCCAACAATGTCTGCAACAAATCGGCGTAGGTTGAGGGAGGCTTCTCAAACACTCTTCTCGGTTTACTACCCTGGAATCTTCGCGGAGCCTGCTGTGCCCCCTGCTGAGGCTGCTGCTGCTGTTGCATTGGCTGTTGCTGAACCGGTTGTTGTTGCTGGAGTGGCTGCTGTTGATACGGGATAGTAACACTCGCCACCTGCTGCGGCTGACGATATTGACCTCGTCCCCTGCCTCGGCCTCGGCCTCGGCCTCCAAATACTGCGCTTGCCTCGCCCTGACGGCGCCCACCATAAGCTTTCCTATTACTGCCAGATGCAGTTGATTCCTCGACTTGGAACTTTCCTTGCTTAATGTTACGTTCAATCTTTTCTCCCATCAGAATTAGGTCTGAAAAACTGGCCAGGGACGTATGAAAGAACATGTCATGAAACAGACCTGTGAATGTGCCGACAAACATGTCATTCATTTCCTTATCTTCCACCGGAGGACGGACCCTGGCAGCCATATCGCGCCACCTTTGCGCGTACTCTTTAAAGCTCTCCCCCTTTTTCTGCGACAGTCCCGCCAACTGGACCCGATTGGGTGCCAAGTCGCTGTTATACTTGTAGTGAGCTACAAATGCCTCTGCTAGTTGCTTCCATGTCTTGATATCAGTTGGCTCCAACCCCATGTACCACTCTAGGGAAGGACCCGACAGACTATCTTGAAAGAAATGCATTAGCATTCTTTCATCAGTTGAGTATGCAGACATCTTTCTGTAATAAGCTCGTACGTGCACTTTTGGACATGTGTCCCCTTTATACTTGTCAAACGCAGGAGCTTTGAATTTAATTGGCACCCTCAAGCCCGGTACCAGCCCCATTGTGGCCATGTCCAAACCCACAGCACTTTGGTTTAGGACTCCCCTCATCTGCTCTTCCAGCATTCTAATCTTCTGGGAGTCATCCATCGGTCCTTCAAAACCTCCTCCGGAGAAGGCGTCCTCCTGCTGATCTTCTTGCCACATACCATTTCCAGCTCCGTACCCATCATATCCATTATTACGCCCAGCTCTGATCTGATTCATCCCCGGACCTCGGCCTCTGTTGCCGTACCCTTGAACACCTCCAGCGGGACCAAAAGCCATAAATCCAGCACCGTTTCCATTTCCAAAACCTCCGTAACCCTGGTTGGTCGCACCATAACCATCCTGCCCAAAGCCTTGAGCATTAAAGCCATACTTCCCCGCATTATCGAATCCCTGATCGTTGAATCCGAATCCGGCATTGACAAAGTCGTTGCCTCCCATATTATCACCCATGTTGATATCACCAAGCCCAACGTTATGGACAGCAGTCTCATTTCCAACTCCGACGTTACCATTCACAGCAGCGGTAGCGTTGTTGACATTAGCAGCAGGTGTATTGACTACAGGTGGAGCCACTGGCGTGGGAGTACCGTCTCCATGAACAGTATCGACCCGTACAGACTGATGATCTTCGTTACCATGACCAGCGTTTCGGGCCAACAGAGGCTGGACCATGGCCTGCAAATTCTCCTGCCCTTTCGCAATAGCTTCCATGGTCTGAATGAAGAGAGCGAGCTTCTCGCGCACATCTTGCATCTCGTTCTGCATTTGATCCATGATTCTTCGACAGTTGGTGCGGGTAGAATAGCGGTGCGGGTGCTGATCTGCAATCCTGAAAAGTACCTGTTATAGAGCAGGACATAAGACACTTATTCAAAGATTACCTGTAATGCAATATGAATATGAATGCAATGCAATGTGCCTGCGCATTAGGGAAGTTCATTGCCCCAGTTCTAGTGTGAAGGTGCCAGTGCGGTGACAGTGATGACAATAGGAATATCGGAGCTGAATCATAGAAAGCCTCATATATTGCAGGGAAAATGAATAAGCCCAGGGTACAATATCACTGAGAGTACAAAGAAGGCATGACCTCAACCAACAATCCTGGTGATGGTCAGCACTATGCAAATAAAGCATACAAGTTACTACATGAAATGATCAAATCCTCCCAAAAGTCTGGTACTCTTCTATCAACTTCTTGGTCTCTGGATGGCTTGGTCGATCAAGCAGCCCTTCAACAAGTTGATTCCTCTTCTTAAGAACACGGCGCACGTCCTCAGCAGTTTCTTCCCATGTTGCTTCTCCGAAGCAATCTTCTAGCTTTCGCTTCCGAGACACTGCTTCATCTCTGGATTTGATTGCCTTGTTCAGTGCATGCTGGACACTATACCGGGTCATCACTTCCTCCTCACACTTCTTGATGCTAGACTTCAACTTCTCTTCAAGGTCGGAGATTTGCTGCTTCAGCTTATCTTCCCTCTTCTTATTGTTGGTGAGAGTAGCATTCCAAGTCTTATTGCAAGAGGAGATTTCTCGGTGTGCTGCGTCAAGCGCCTTCTTTTTGGCTTCCAGCATGTCATAGGAGCTTCTGAACTCTTGCCTCAGACGTTCACGCTTCTTCTTTTCCTCAGTCAACTAGCCCCTAACCTGTTTAACAGCTCGATTTGTTGTTGGAAAGCATATACGGCCTTGTTTCTCTCACTGCGTACTTGAGCTAGCTCTTGCTCTAACCCTTCGTTGATCTTCAACAAGGCTTCCTTTTCCCTCACAACCTGCTCATAGGCTTCCTTAGAGACAGTGGTTGGCCCTTCTGCCGGAACGGGAGCAGGAATTGGTGCATCTGGAAATGGCATCCCCAACTGACTAGCTCTCTCCCAGATCCAAACCCTGTAAGGGTCATAGGCCTGACAGTCATTCTTCCCTAGCAACGGCTTCCCTTTGCGGTTAATACGTGTCCAGGCATGTTGCAACTTGGCTAATAACTCCCCCTTCACGTCTCCGGTGAAGTACAGAGATTCCTGTACTTCTTCCTCCTGAGGTGGATTCTTCAGTGCATATCCGAACTGACGAATGAATAGAGAAGGGTTGTAATTGATACACCCTTTTCTTCCTATCAGCGGCACATTAGGGTACCCAGAACAGCTGAAGATGAGCTCAGATCCCAACAGGTCTCGATCAAACCACACAACGTCTTCGGAATATAGCCTCATCAGGCGCTCTGACCAACCAACGGGGACTGCAGTCTCTGCGACAGATCTTCTCTTAGGAAGATGGCTCTCAAACCACGTACTCAACAAGGGTACACAAAGATGAACATTCTTCCCTCTGCCCCTCTCATTCTTGTAATGCAGTGAGTGGTAGAAATCTCCGAGTAAGGTAGGTACAGGATTACCAGCGGCAAACAAGTAGAAAGCATCGAATTCCACAAAATCCGGTATATTGGGGAACAAAACTACGCCATAAATGCACAAAGCCAACACAGCGTTAAAAGCAACCCAGCACCCGCTCTTGGCATACTCTTGGGCTTTACCAACTAAGAATTGGAGTGAGAAGCCTGGAACTCCACGGGAAATAGTAGTCACAAGTTCAGAAGCATCAATATGCAAGGCTTTTGCCAAATCCTCCGGCTTGGGCTTGGCGTCATAATGAATGAATGGAACCTGGTTCTGCACGGGCAGCTCAACATACTCAGCGTATTCCTCCAGGGTTGGTCCCATAATAAAGTCAGAGAACGTAAAGCACCTCAAAGCAGGGTCGTAGAATTGCATCAAAGCATACAACCCATCTAACTCTATCTCTGCAGGTTTACATACCAATCTCAGTAGTCTACCATAACTCATCCGGAAGCTCCTTCGGACATTCTCATCAGCCAGAGAGATCAACCCAAGTAAAGGAACAATATCAGGAGTAGGCAATTTGTAAGCAACCGTTCTCCTTAAGCTAGTCATGATCAAACACTCAGAAGTCTGGGAACTAGAACTAGGGAAATGCAAATGCACCTGCAGCACAAACACACGTTAGTGAAATGCAAATGGTAATGGATATGCAGTAATGCAATGCAAGCAACATGCAACAGGGACCAAATGCCGTAGCTGAATAGCCTGAACCATATCAAGAAAGGTCTCAGATAGACCATCCAGAAGTCCTCAAACCCTGGTCTCAGATAGACCTCAAACAAAGCTCCAATACTGGTCTCTGATAGACCCCATGATCACAACCTGAATGGTCTCTGGCAGACCTCAAATCATATCTCCCACTGGTCTCTGACAGACCTCAGGACACATCTCCAAATAGTCTCTGACAGACCTCGGAACACACCAACTGATCTCTGACAGACCTTAGAACCCTCCATAAATATCCAAGATCCTGATCAAGAAACAAACCGGTGGTCTGAAGGTCTAGTTACCTGCATAACCCTGAATCCCCTCACAGGTGGGTGGCCCTATAACTGGCACAAGGTACGGCATCCTATGCGGTTGTCGGCGTCACAGACTTTCAGAGTTGATGATACGATTCCCAGAAGGAGTGGCATCATCAATCCCTGAAGAGGCCTCACTTAGCCAACTTCCAAATGATCGGTCCCCAGAGTCGACAATCCAACTAACCAGCAACCCACGCCAACCAAAGGAAGGGGCAGGAGGCCAACCAGAGGAACCTCGTCTGAGCGTAGATTTCATGGGACACCAAAGCAAGCAAAGCAAGCGGGCGCCCACTAATTTCTACTCTAATTCTAGGTGCACTCAAGCCCAGGTCCGGCTTATCTCTCAATATCAGAACACCCGTCACACCCCAGATACAGCAACAATAATCAATATATAAAGCTGAAAATACAAGGTTAGAAATATAAAATAACTCCATACAAAATCCTCGACGGGAAAACAAGCGTTAGGATTGACTCTCTCAAGGGACGTTGGATCCCAAATGCATAAGAACCATCGCAGTCCTTAGCAGCCAGGGGACGTTGGATCCCCAGCAGAGTCGCCAGCTGTCGCTACTGCGAAAATCGGCGCCGGCTGAACAGAAGAGTCGCCACCGTGCGTTATTTATCCCACGGGAGGGAAAGGAAACGCTCAGAGTAAACCTCGCACAACATGGGAAAGGTATGGTCATCGCAACCAAAACCTGGATTCGGGAGTCGGTTACGCAAGGGGAAGGTATTAGCACCCCTCACGTCCGTCGTACTCGACGGGATCCACGCTTGTTTTCGGGTATGGATTGTTATTCTATCTAAACTATGGGTCAAGGGTTAAAAAGAAAATAAAATGAAAAATAAAAAATGACTCGGCAAAGTATCGCACTTTATGCCTACGTATTCTCGCCTGGAACGAGAAATCAGAGTCAACGTAGTTCGCCTACCTACGGGAAAGGAGGAGAAGGTTGCTCGCTAGGATATCGCATCCTATGCCTACGTACTTCCACACAGCATGGAAGATCAGAGCAAACGTAGTTCGGGCCACGTACGACACAAGCTTGTCTTGGTTGATTTTAGTCCTTCTAAAAAAAGTTTTCTGATTAACAGTCCCAGCGGACAAAAATGACGCTTTGATGAGTTCACATTCTTTTACGGAAGAAGTGTCTTTTGTTGTGTTTGAAATCTTTATTGTGTTTTTCTGTTTGTTTTGAGGAAGAAAGAGACAGAACTCTAACCTACGGTTGCGAAGGGAATCAAACTAACCTAATGTTATCATGCATGGGTTAAAACCTAATGTATATCATGCTCCTCTCTTGCACAGAGAGAAACAGAGATCCTACGGGATAGGCAGAAACAGAAACAATAACAGATATAATAAAGCAGTAAAATGCATGGATGCAACAGTACAAGCGAGGCAAGGGAGTCCCACTCAACCTTGAACCTAGAAAACAATAGGCAAAAGTGAACAGACTTCACTTTCAACCCAGCAGGGTAGACAGCAAACAATACAGTCCAGAAAACCAATCAATACATCAGAAATGAAATACAACAGCAAAAGAAACAGCATCAACAACTCTGAATCAACATCTGGCTTCAAGTAATCTCCAATCAGCTACAGGCTTCAACAAGCATCAGTCTCCATCTTCATGACCTTTAGGCAAGGGCTTTGATCATCATTCTTCCATCTGCAATGGCTTTTCTTCAAGTTCAAACCTCCAGGATGAGGAATCAGTCACAAGAGTGAATTGGGTGTTAAGCAATCAGTTGACTACCAAGGGTGGTGAACAGACTGCTTCTAACACAAAAGACATTTTCTCTCAAGAGTTCTATCTCTTAGACGCTATCACCAAGCCTTCCAAAGGAAGGGGGTGAGTGTCTTAGAGAGACTCTGAATCACAGAGAAGAATGGATGCAGACAAGGCAATCCATGTTTGAGAAACAAACTTTCTAACCTAGAGCTCTGCCTAGCTCCTAAACCCTAGTCTCCTCAGCATCTGCTAGCAAGAATCTTCTCTTCAACTTTGGAAGTTGAACTTCAATCTCTGGATCTCCAATGGCTTCACCTTCTCAAGTCTTCAGCTCTCCCAAATCCCCAAACAATCCCAATACCCGCACATACAAGCAATAATCCCCTGAGGGCACACCACACCAGTCAATCAGATATATACAGTACAGTAATAGCAGTAGGGGAATCCTGACTTTTTCTAAGGGATCTAATAACTACCCATAGCCCCTATATTCCCATAACTAAACTATTCAAACCCTAAGTCCTAAGGGAAAAGAATCAAATCTCCTAAGTCATCACTTAAAACCCTAGTTTTATCCATGTTGTTCAAGCCTACATTAAGCACCTAAAATTAATTTCTAAAAATGGGAACTAAATTGTATCTACAAGTTTAATGTCTAAACTAAACAACCTAAAAAGAATGGACAAAAAATATTAAAGCATCTAATAGAACAAAAATTAACAAAATCATGCATGAAATGAAACTATTTAAAATGCTATTTATTTAGAAAATATGGGAAAAATATCAAATAAAAAATAAAATGCAATTTTTATTTTTTATAATTTTCTTGACATCCTAAAGAAAAATATGCAAAAAGAATGAATTAAAAATAATGATTTTTCTATTTGTTATGAATTTCTTAAAATGAATGAAAAAATGAAAAGAAAATAATAAAGGAAATAGAAAGATATAGCCAGGGGGTGAGAATAGCAAGATATCCAAGTTCAGCGCGTTGGGCTTATTAAATTGGGGGGTGCGAATAGCTGTCTGAGCCCAATCCCCCCAATTAATGAAACGCTGCGTTTCAATTTCTGAAACTTCCCTCCGTTTTCAACTTCAAATATGGAGCGTTGGATGAGGATTTGAGTCAAAAGTCAAATTGGGATCGTGTGGTGCCAGGGTCATCTTCAACCTTGAGCCCAAACCCTAGCTCAGAAAAACCCTAACCTGCACACACCTTCGAGCTCCTGGTTCTCTCCCTGCTCCATGAAATCAAGAACTTCCAACAGCAAACTTGCATTATATCAATCCCTCTACACATTCATGCCAATAGCTCATCCTAAAACTCAATCAATAAGGCAATTCGATAGGTGCAACAGGTCTGATCCATCATTCTCCAACTGATATTGATCCTCTCAATTCTCTCTGGAACTCATCCTAAACTAACCTACAACTCACCCTGATCATTTTAAGCACCTAATCCAAGATTATCTCTCATGATTCTTGACATTCTAAGCTTCACCAGAATTGGTGCACTATGATCAATGTCCATGAAACTTGCTCAAACTTATCAAAATCAATCATCTCACTTATCCTAACCAATCTATACTAACAATTCCCTATAATTCTCATTAAATCATGCAATTCGAATGAAGTTACCAACCTGTTATGATGATGAAAACAGTTATGGAATACACTTGATCCAATGCTTGAAAGGAGGGGAAACTGATCAGTGATCTTGGAGATGAGTTCTGTATGCAATCAAAGATGCTCCAAAGCTTTGAATCTCCTAGTTCCAAGGTTCTTGTACTTTGAATGATGATGATGAATAGCATGATTCCTTGCTCAATTTGCCAAATAAATGTGTGGATTCTGATCTTTGTGTGATGATGATGAAGATTGAATCAAGAATGTTGAAGTTTGGTGAGAAATTGATGGAGTTTGAGAAGCTTATGCAAGAATGGAAAATGAGTGAAAATGGAGGTTTTGAACAAAGTGGTAGCACCAACCCTTGCATGAATCAGCTTGCATGAATATATAGATGATGTAGGAACCTCCTAGAATATTGGAGAAATTTCCCTTGCATTTTCCCTTTTCAATTTGGATTATGTTACTTTCAATTCAAGCAACCATGGATAACTCACAAATTATGACCTAAGCTCAAAATTCCACTTTAGCCAATGTCTTTAAAATGCTTTTTCCATTCAAAATGACCTATAATTTTGCATCATTTGGCCAAGATATGAAAAATCTCATTTTTTAAGCCATTTTCCTTCATTAAAATCAACAATTTTGAAACCTTGTGCTATGAACTTTTCCAATCTCTCATGGTCACTTTTATAGACTCAAAATGTCATTTGGAGCAAGTTTGATGTTGTGAGTTTTTCCATTTGAGGCCTCCTTGTATGAGTTTTGGACATAGGTTAAAATGACCTGTAATTCACAAATGACCAAAATACCCTTTGCTTGCCAAGACCATAAGTTGAGTTCCACACATCATATGAAGGCATACTATACCATTCTAGAAATCTAAGACAATGAGGAACAATTCTTATGTTTACCAGAAATTCACTTGAAATCTCCTTGAGGGGCAAAACTATCTTGGAAGCCAAGTCACTTTCACAGACAAAATTTCAGATACCTCAGATGACCTGTAACTTGCAAGGACCATAACTTGAGTTCTATAAATCTTCTTGATGTCTTCCACCACTCAAATTAAAGGTCTTGAGATCCTCTACAGGTTTCATGTTGGCCAAGAAGCCAGTTGAAGCTTGCATTTTGTCTTATCTTGCTTGGAAATTTGACCTAAACTAGGGGATTTTACACAGAAACCCTAATTTAGAAACTCCTCTTCTCCTTGATTTCTCTTGAATTCTTCTTAGCATAACAACATATCCTTATTCTCCATGTCAAATGATGAACCCCACATCTCTCCAATAGCCCTTAATGTCTTTCAATCAGTCAATTGACCTAGGGTTGACCCAGATGAAACCCTAGTTGACTGTCTTCAACTGCAATACTTGTGATCACACCAATGACTTGTCTCCTTCTCCAAATGACTTTATAAGTCTCCCATGATGTCTAGATACTCCCTATGCTCTCAATTCACAGCTCATGATTCCCTTGTTGATCCTCAGACACCCTCAGTTAAGAGATAGACTCAAAGCTTGATCCACTGAACTCTCTGCTTTCAAATTCTTTCTTGATGACTTGAATGAGATTGAATTAGGATAATAACCTCTGGATAGGCCTCTAGAGATGAGAATAATGCTTGATCCCCTGTTGAATGACTTGCTATGCTTATGCTATGCAGATGGTTAGGCTATGTACATGACTCTATATGCAAATGCTAATGATATTGAAACATAAACCCAGTGAATAAGGTTGAGCAAATTTTAGGGTGCAACACTAAGCTCCAGCGCGCTTGGAATGGTATCTGCAAGCGGGGAAAACCATTGCTGGGAAAGAGTAATAGTCAGGCCTACGCCCCATATGTGACTTGGATTAGAGCCAGGGCAGATGCTATAGGGATGCCGTTTCCTCCTGCCAAGCCAGAAAGCCCTCCAGTGATCGAAGAGCCTACCACCATGCCTTTTCAGCAGCATAATCAGGTGTTAGCTGAGAGAGATGAGCTGAAGAAGGCCAATGAAGAACTGGAGAAAGAATTGGCTCAACTCAGAAGCGAGAGAAGCGAAGCCGTTCATTCTTTCAAGAGGCAAACAGAGCTGGTGAACCAGTGAGGGACAAATTTGACTAAGCAGATGGCTGAGCGTGAGCGCTTGGGTCGAGATTTCAAAGCTGTCAACGATATACTGGCCACGAAGAAGCAGCACTTGGACGAAGCATATCGGAGGATATCCAAGTTTAACCAGCATTGGAAGGCCACCCTAGCCAACAGGAAAGAGCGGGAGGATAAGCTGAAGCAGCAGATCTCCAAGCTGCAAGCCCAGGTGAAAGCTAGTGAGAAGAGGTTTGATGAAGAAACCGCTCGCAGATATGCCGCTGAAGGCCAGCTCAAAAAGGCTCTCGCTAACCTGAAGGAGCGCAAACTGACGTTTGAGTCCAAGAAGCGAAATCTAGAAGATTGTTTCGGCGAAGGAGCATGGGAAGATTCGGTCGAAGGTCTTCGGTACACTATTATGCAGAGAGAGTTACTCGTCGAAGGGTTGCTCACTCGGCCTGATCATCCAGAAACGAAGGGGTTGTTAGAAGAGTTTCGCGCCCATGGTCGTGCTTGACTATTTGCAATCCTTTTGTGTTGATCATTGTTGTATGTTAACCATCACCAGGCTTGTTGGCTGAGGTCACGCTATTGATTCATCTTGTACTCATTGATGTCGTGTACTGCCTTGATGGGCTTTCTTTATATATGAGATGTTATTTCCATGACTGGACTCAGGCTTCTTCTTATTATCAGCACTGGCACTTAGGCACTAGGATCGGGGGAGATCTCCCTAACGCACAAACACACGTTTGCATTTGCATGAAGCATTTGCATAACGAGCACTTTGTCGTTTTTTCCTAACCCTTTTGTGTTTCCAGGTTGTTTCAGGTTGTTCTAGGATTGATCAGAGACCTATTCACCGCTATCCGACCAGAGCAAATCAAACCAGAATCATGGAGCAAGTGCAAACTGATGTTCAGGAACTCCGCGAAAGAATGGATCGCTTCATGGAGCTCATGCAAGCGGTCGCCAATGGCCAGGATCAGCTCAGAACCTTGGTCCAGCCTCTGATTTCAAGGGTCGATAGTAATGGTGTACTCCATGGTGGGACTGTGCCTACTCCTCCACCAGTTGAAACTCCTCAGAATGGCGTCCCCGTGACCGGGGGGAATGGCAGTGCCAACGGCAATGTGATGGCTAACATGGGACTCAATGGCAATACGACGGGCGTCGGTAATGGGACTCTGGAAGCTAATGTCAATGCTGGGCTGGGCAACGGCAATGCAGGTGTCGGGAATCTGTTTGGGCCTCAGCCGTGGTTAGAAGATCGTCAAGACGATGTGTTCTCTCAGAGAGGTGCTGAAGGGGAGCTGACTGCTGAAGCACGTCTAAGGTTCAAAGCACTCGAGGATAAGATGAGAAATATCGAGAATCAGAACACTTTGGGCGTTGATATATCCAAGTTGGGACTGATTGCGGATTTCAAGGTGCCTCCCAAGTTCAAGGTGTCGCTACTGCGAAAATCGGCGCCGGCTTGACAGGAGAGTCGCCACCGTGCGTTATTTATCCCTCAGAGCGGGAAAGGAAACGCTCGAAGTAAACCTCGCAAAGACGGGAAAAGGTATGGTCATCGCAACCATAGCCTGGATTCGGGAGTCGGTTACGCAAGGGGAAGGTATTAGCACCCCTCACGTCCATCGTACTCGATGGGATCCACGCTTGGTGTTTACAGGTAAAAGGGTGTATTATCTATCTACGCTAATGGCTGGTCTGAAAAGAAAATAAAAGGACAGGACTCGACAGAACATACGGTGTTCTGGGCCTACGTATTCCCTCGTGCAATGGGAAAGTCAGAGTCAACGTAGTTCGACCTCCTACGTCTAAACGGGGGAAAGGTTGCTCGCCAGGACATCGCGTCCTGTGCCTACGTACTTTCATCTGGAATGAAAGATCAGAGCAAACGTAGTTCGGCTAACTACGGGTAAACAGGGGCTCTCACACAGCAGCGAGAAAACAAACTGGTCTCTAAGGCTCGGGAACCTACAACTACGATCTGGTCTCAAATGCGCTCGGGCAAGAGAAAGGGATAACAATTAGTAGTTAGCGGGAAGGTCTCGATCGCACAGCCGCGAGAGAACAAAGGTTAGTTGTTAGTGTGCTCGCTAGGATATCGCATCCTATGCCTACATATCTTCGTCTGGAACGAAGAATCAGAGCAGCTGTAGTTCAGCTAACTACGGGTCAAGCTACTCAAACGCTCCTACAGAAAGGAAAGGGAAACCCTAGAACTATAGCTGGAAAGGGGAATCTACCTACTGCTATCACACCTGGCTGACCATCCTAATGTCTATCATAACAACTCCACAACGGAGAAGTCAGAGCTCCTAAGGGATCATGGCAACAGGACTAAACTACGAACAAGAAACTGCAACGTAAAGGAATACTGAAAACATGCATGAATGCAACAACTAGACAAACAAGGCACAGAGGCCACAAACCACAAAGGCAAGGGAGCTCAGCTCTACCGAATACCAACAAGCAAAGCCACGCAATAACAAACAAGCAGAAGGAGGACCACCTCAACTTCTCATGCACACAAAGTCTACTTCTAAGATGCACCTACTCAGAACTATCTGGATGAACACCTAAGTCTAATGCAACATAACATCACACAAGTCAAACAATACAAAGAGACTAACCCTGAGCAGGGCCTCAAACAAACCTGAAACAATCTCCTAATCTACCTCTAAACAGAACTCTATACAACCTAAGCAAAGATCTAAGCAACAACTCCAATCAAAACCCTAAGCAAGGATCTAAACAAACTCCTAGGCAAGAGGAATCAATCCCATTCTCCAAGCTTCAGAACAAGCTTACCAGAGAAAGGAAGCTAAGCAGACAAACTCATAGTATCTTCCTCAGGAAAGTACCAGGAGGTTACTACTCAGGAGTCATATCCTATGCGGCTCGACAACTGTGATCAGTTTACATTCCTCCTCAGGAGAAATTAAACTCACATGAAGGCTCCGGCGTCACGGGATACTTAAGAAATACCTATATGCACTAGGGGAACTAAGTGAGCAGGCTCATAGGACCTTCCTCAGGAAAGTACTAGGAGGCCGACACTTAGGAATCGTATCCTACGTGGCTCAACAACTGTGATCAGTTTACATTCCTCCTCGGGAGAAATTAAACTCACAAGTTGGCTCCAACCTCACTGGATACTTACGAAATCCTAGACAAACTACTGGAACTAAGTGAATAGACCCATAGGACCTTCCTCAGGAAAGTGCTAAGGGGCTTCCACTTAGGAATCGTATCCCATGTGGCTCAACAACATGTGATCAGTTTACATCCCTCCTCAGGAGGAATTAAACTCACAAGTCGGCTCCGACATCATTGGATACTTACGAAAGAGGTGAGAAGGAAGGATGAAAGTCATTCACAGTGCCTTCCTCAGGAAAGTACCATAAACTCCCTTCAAACTTCAGGATCTCGAACCTCACACACAGACAACAAGCTCCTAGACTAAGCCTCAATCCACTGCATCTCTGCAAGCTCCAACAGGACCTCCATCAGCTCCCACCTTCAAAAAGAACCCACAGGCCAAGAAACCACAGGAGACTATCTCTGAAGTTCAACCACAGTTGAACTTCAAAGTCAGAAGTCATCAAGACTTCCCCTATCTTCAGGCTCAGACAAATCCTATCAGAATAGCCTACAAAAATCTAATAAAAATCTAATGGGAAACCTACATGGCTCTAGGACAGCATACTAAAAAATCAGAACAAAATCCAACACCCGATGAAAGAAATAAAATCAGCAACACAGACATATCCACAGACCAATTATTCAACATCAATAACAGTGAAAAAATGCAATTAAAATGAAAATGCATGACTAAGCTAATATTTCTGCACTATAAAATTCTACACTGAATCACGAGTCTACAGAAAAAGAACGGAATTATTTGACTAAACCTACCATTTTTTATGAATTTCTAATGATATGCATGCATTAAAATATAAAAAGTAATCAATTAAAATGGAAAATATGTAAAAAATAACAAACAAAAATAAAATGACAATTTTATTTTTATTTGATTTTTCTTAATATTCTCATGAAATGGTTGAAAAAAGAATTATTAAAAAAACAATTATTCAATTCATTAGGAATTATTTAACATGAAAATATAAAAGGAAAATCAAAATAAAAGAACATGCAATGGAGGGTGTAAACAGCAAGATATCCTAATTATTATTCACAATTGGGCCCTGATGGGGGGTGCCAGAAGCAAAGGGCGCAGGGCCCAAGCTGCCAAAAACAACTAACAAACATTGAAACTGAAAAAAACCTGGGGGGGGGGGCAGCGTTAGTAATTCCTCAGTTGATAATCCATGGGCTTGGATAAGAGGGGTGTAGAAAGGAAATAGGGCCTAAGGCCCATATCCAAACCACTCTGCCTCACACGCTAAGGGGGGTGGGGAAGTAAATTGGGAGGTAGCATCAGCAGAACACGCTTTTGGGCCTAAGCCCAGGGTCCAAACCCTAACCCAATACCCAGAAAAACAAAACCTAAATCACTACCAACCCTAACTACTGTTCATCATCCCTTGACCTTGCGCCGTTCACTCTCTCGTCTTCGTCCTCTATTCACTCTCTTCTTCTCTGCAACTTAATCAAACAAACTCTAAACGAACAAATCCTCACCCAAACATCTCAATCCCTCACACGAAACACGGCCTAACTTCACAAGTATTGTCAAATGGAAGCTCTTAAACTAAAAGCCCTCAAGATCTTAAGCCTACAAACTCTAACACGCACATGCAAATAGAGGAGTTTAAGGAAGAAAGCTGTAAAAACCTGGAACGACGGATGTTAGTTGAGGTTTTTTGAAGAGGTGGATCGTTCGCTGAAGATCTTCGCGCGGAGGTGATTTCTGATGATGGATCCGTCGCTTGCTGAAGAATTTGACGAGGTTCTAAGAATCCTGAGTGGAGGAGTGTGCCTCTGGATATTGTTGAAGATCTTGAACGGACTTTGAAGGTTTGAACGCTTTCTGAAGAAATCTGGAGGTATTGCTTGAAGATTGTTGAATGTCTGAGCGTGCTGGAAAAAATTGATGGAGGATTGATATTATTCTGGAAAAATCTTGATGGACGATGAAGATCTGAGATGATTTCTGGAAAAAATTTGTATGAAGGTTTGAAGGTTTAGTGATTTCTGGAGAACTGTGGGATGAAGGTGATGAAGGTGGAGGGGTTTCTGGTGATTTTGGTTTTCCGGCGAAGGGCTGATGACGGTGACGGGGGAGATCTGGGAAGAAGATGAAGAAAGGAGGTGTTTGGATTCGCCGGCGACGGTTAGCGGCGGCCGGAGTACATGCACGGCGGCCGGCGGGAATCTTCCGATGATGGTTACGGTGTGGACACGTGGGGCTATGGTGGAGGGACTCTCTGCATGTGTGACACGCGTTCCTCGCGTGGCTGAGAGAGAGAGAGGGTGAAGTGTGGCGTGGCAGTGCGTGATGCAGAGATGTGGGGCCCCTGCATGGCCAACACGTGGCTGCTTTTATACCCTGGAAACGCGTGGCACCTTCTAGAATATTCTAGTGTGCGCTGGAAGTTTGGACTGATTGCTTTGGATTATTTCTCTGGACTTTTTGCTGAGATATGGGCCTTACCAAAAAAAAAAAAAAACACCCCCCTGGGCCCAATACGAAAAATGAATGAAAAACTGAAAAACAATTAACTAACCTAATTATATCTAATCAATTATTAAAAGCCTAATTAATTCTAAATCAATCTAATTAAATCTAAAACATGATTAACCTAATTAAACTCTAAAAAGTCATTAAAACCTAATTAATTCTGTATTATACTAGTTAACCCTAAAAAATCAATTAACCTCTAATTAATTCTAAAAATTCAGTTAATCCTAATTAAACTCTAAAAAATGATTAAAAGTCTAATTACCCTAATTTTCTATTAAAAATCTAATTATCATTTAATATCCATTAGGAAAAGAAAAACTATATTAATTTTCTATATTATCTAAAAAAAACACTTAAACCTATTTAAAAATCCATAGAAAATTCTAAAAAATGATTTAAAAAGCAATTAAACCTATTTAAAATCTTATTTATATTCTAAAAATCTATTTAAAAAATCTATAAAATCCTAAAAAAAGAGAATTAAGCTATTAAAATATTCTATAAACCTATTTAAATTCCAGAAAAATTCTATAAAGCCTGTTAAAATTCACAAAAGCCTATTAAACCCTAAAAATGCAGATGAATGCAAAAATGACCACCGTAAAAGAGCGCACGAGACCAGATTGAATCGAACGGAGATCCCCGGGCATCAGAATATCCTCAAAATCACTGAAAAATCACCGAGGAGCGCACAATTTCTTGAAAATAAAACCCTGGCAATCTGGACTGGGTCTGCCATATCTGATAGACAAAAATCAAGCTGTAAACTCTGATATCCCCCGCTTGTGCACAAAAATCATACATCTGAGCTGTGAATATGAAATTAAACCATGAGTCAGATAGGAGAACCGTTTGGTCAAATTTTAGGGTGCAACAGCTGCCCCTATTCAAGCGACTTGGACCTGAAGGGTTTGAAGAGCGCTCAGCCTTCAAACATTCAGAGGTACGAGACGGTTGAATACAAATAAAACCCGAAAATTTGCCAACCGCGAGCATATACTGTTAACTGCTTGGAGAATAAAGTCCAGAAAACCGAGTCTAGTCATTGCGGCACCAAACTGATTAATCATCTGATAAAGAACTCCTGATTTGAATACCCGTTGCTTGTGATACCCCATATAACAAACCCTGATGGTTGCAACAACATACCTGATTCTTTTACATTGCCTACTGATAGGCAGGAAGAGAAGTATACTCACATCGCCCAAAGATGGACGGGAAGACACCCTGATTGAATACTCACCTCGTCTAATGATAGACGGAAAGACAACATTAATCTCCAAATTCACATCGTCTAAGGATAGACGGAAAGACACCATAATCTCCATATTCACATCGTCCAATGATAGACGGCATCATCCTGATTGATGAAACAAATCAATATTCTCATCGTCTAAGGGTAGACGGGATCATCCTGATTGATGAAACAAAACAATTCACCTCGTCTAAGAGTAGACGGTATCATCCTGATTGATGAACAAATCATTATTCTCATCGTCTAAGGGTAGACGGGATCATCCTGATTGATGAAACAAAACAATTCACCTCGTCTAAGAGTAGACGGTATCATCCTGATTGATGAACAAATCATTATTCACATCGTCTAAGGGTAGACGGCATCATCCTGATTGATGAACAACTCATTATTCTCATCGTCTAAGGGTAGACGGAATCATCCTGATTGATGAACAACTCATTATTCTCATCGTCTAAGGGTAGACGGAATCATCCTGATTGATGAACAACTCATTATTCTCATCGTCTAAGGGTAGACGGTATCATCCTGATTGATGAACAACTCATTATTCTCATCGTCTAAGGGTAGACGGAATCATCCTGATTGATGAACAACTCATTATTCTCATCGTCTAAGGGTAGACGGAATCATCCTGATTGATGAACAACTCATTATTCTCATCGTCTAAGGGTAGACGGAATCATCCTGATTGATGAACAACTCATTATTCTCATCGTCTAAGGGTAGACGGTATCATCCTGATTGATGAACAACTCATTATTCTCATCGTCTAAGGGTAGACGGAATCATCCTGATTGATGAACAACTCATTATTCACATCGTCTAAGGGTAGACGGAAAGTTACCATAATCTCCATACTCACATCGTCTAAAGATAGACGGAAAGACACCATAACGCGATTCAACATCATCCTTTGAATTTCAGAATCCTTCTGTCTACGGGAATTGATGGAGAAGTCAATATCCTTGAAGGGGCCACATCGTCAGTATGGACTAACGGGAAGAAAACCACCTTTTAAAGAATCATGTCGTCAATAAGAATCAACGATCACGCAAACTGAACATTCTTCGAAGAGCCTCGTCATCAATAGGGATTGATGGTCAGAAAAGTCCCTCTTAAACGTCATCATATCCAATAACCAGAAAGAGAACCAATATCCAAAATCATTTTGAAACCCCTCAACAACTAAGGATAGCCGGAGAAGACTCGCTGGGGAAACACCTTATCATATGTCTGATCTGGCAATAAGAAACCCGCTGGGCAGTAACCAAAACTTCACATCGTCTACTGATAGACGGAAAGGAAAGCTACTTATTATAGAAACTCTATTTTGAACCCCATTGAAAATCAACCAAAATTTCACATCGTCTACTGATAGACGGGAAGAAAAGCATATCCTGGGAGAAACCCCTTCTTGAAATCTTACTGCGATCACCCGCAACTTCACATCGTCCATGGATAGACGGAAAGAAAACCACATTCGTACTCAAAACGTCTAATGATAGACAGAGACATCCACTCATTGGAGGAACACATCGTCAATATGAATTGACGGGAAGAAAAGCTTGTCAACATCAGATGACTGCTTGCTCAAAGCATAATCGTTGTATGATCTGATACAACTAATCCGCTGAACTGTCTGAACACTGTTGCTGGATAAATGCCCCTGAACTGATCACAGAGTAATTCACGTGCCATATGAGGCTGATAGAAAACCTGACTTATGCTTTGTATGCACATGCAAATGCTTTAATCGTAATGCTCCATTCTAGATGGAAATGCTACGCATTTTGAAAATGTCATGCAGGTATGATGCAAATATGATGCATGCAATATGTTAGCAGGCTCGAGCTGCCGGAGAAGGCCGGGTACAGAAAACCACTTCAGCAAAATAAATGCTGAAGGCGAGGCCAACTTTGCTGGGGATAACCCGGATATCACTGAATCGTCCTAGCAAAATAAATGCTGGGAGAGTGAAATCAACCCTGCTGGGGATACCGGGAACTTAACCGAACACTTTGACGAAGTAATACCCTGCTGGGGAATGTAACTCCGCTGTGAAATAGCAGACGTGCCGAGTATGATTAGACTCCTCTGGGAATAGCTTATCCATACCAATGACGAATCGGACTTTGCTGGAGACAGTGGAGGGAGCCCTCCTGCGTTCTGATGAAGCTCGGATCTGGAAATCGATGTGCCAACACGGATGGGCTTCACAGTAATCGCAAACATGGATTTGAGCTCTTAAGCTATCTTGCTGGGTCAGGTACAACTGACGCTGGAAAACATTTTGCCTGAATACATAGTCTCCGGGTGAAGAGTCAAGGGATAGTGACACGACTTCCCGTATTCATCTCGCTCTCGAAAATCGACTGCATCTGCTCGAATAACCCTGAATGGCCTTGCTGATACAGAGAACAACAATCCTTTCGCTTCTGATATGCCTCAGCCTACGGGACCTCTGTGGGGATAGTCCTTGAAAGGAAATCTGCAAATCTGTTCCTTGACGGTCTGATATACCATGCCTCAGTGTTCTGAACTCCTGGGAGATACTTCACCTCGAATGCTTCTCGCACAACTTTCGCGCGCTTAAGATGGTCTGCTCCTGACCGCAATGACCTTGCCCCTGATTATCTGATTCAGAGTAGTACTCTTGCCTGCGCCGTATTCACCGAATCTCAACCTGATTGCCCCAGAATAACTGACTTCGAAAAGCTGACCTGACTGGGGATCACAATAAAGCTTGCCCCTGCTCTCGGAACATTCGGGCGCTCCACATTCTATCTTGACCATACTTTCCATTGTAGGAAGCTTTTCTGCTGTCAAGCGCTTACTCGCAAGTAAAACAAGTTGTTCTGCATAAAAGATGTATTAACGCAACACATATGACAGCTTTGACATCCAATCTGTTCACTGGGAAAAAGGAAAAACAGTTTATGGCATATGATGCACAAAACATTTATCAACATCAGTATCAACATGGTAAGAGGAACCTTTTTAGGAGTCAGAATCGACACGACCTTTACCGGAGTATGCTTTCGAAACACCCTGCTTCAATTAGGACTTTTGAAGGTTGTAACGTGGTCAGGTTCATGGTTTTGAAAGAAAGGATAAAGGCTCAAAGTTTGCTTTAACCCACCCATTCTCCTTGATGCTCTCCCATCCTACGTTCAGCTAATTTGACCTTAGCGCTCACCTCTCGGAGGTTGAAAGATAGGAGTGATAGTTCGAGAAACTTTTGGATTTTGGAGTGACAGCCACTCACCTTTCGTCTTTGACACTTGTGGTCACACGACTTGTATTTTCATCGAGGATTTTTCTTTTGATCCTTTTCATTTTTTTCTTTTCATATCCCTAACTTTTGCCTGGACTGACTCCTTTTGAGTTTCTTTTGATTTTTTAGTCCAGCGGGATGCCCTCATTTTTGCCTAAGTCATTTGTTTTGAATTTTTCTTGACTTAGCGGGCTTTTGATTCTTTTTCATTCTTCTTTTTTCGAACAAGTCGTGTGACATTGGTTGTCTGACTCTTTGGGAATGATGTGGCTGTCCCACTCTTGATTGAACCATTGTGGTCTTTTAGGCACGACCTCTAGGGGTGTGATTGATCCTTGAACGGACACTCCTTTTGCAATTTGGACGCTCGGTCAAATTAGCTAACACCTACCCTGCCCCAGGTTAAGATTGAGGGTTTTTCATTCACAGAAAGAAACTCCTACTACAAGGCTCAAATGGGTTGACAAGGGATTATCTTCCTTATATCTCCGGTGTTTAGGGATTTGAAACAATGCCTGTACATCATCAACAGGTTTATTTCAAAAGCATACAATCGAAATTTGCATGTCGGTCATTTTCGTCATCCTCCCCAAATTCCTTCTTAACCAAGCAGTGGATATTTGCAAAACAGTTAGTGAACACGATTGGATTTAATCAAAACCATGCATATTTATTTCATTATCATCAATTGAAATGAAAACAACAAGTTTTACAAACAAGCTTACAAATTCAAACAGGAAAGCAACTACAAATGTAAAGCAATGACAAGCTAAAACAAAGAAAATATGCTAGCTTCTGAGAACCGGGCTTTTGCATCTGCCCTGCTGCTGAACCAGCTATCTTTATTAGAGGCAATTTGATGCTGTCCTGATCTGCTTCAACGACCCAGCCAAATTATAGAGCCCTTTCTCCTTCATTCAGATGACTTGGGGACCTCTCTGCCCGAAGCTGATTGCTGCACTGTCAAGCAAATCCTGCACTTTGTGCTTAAAAGCATGGCAACCTTCTATATCGTGACCCGGGGCTCCAGAATGAAACTCACAGTGCTTGCTTGCGTCATACCCAAACGGGGGAGTTCCCGTTATTGGTGCCAGAGTTCTTGTCTCTACCAGATTCAATCTCAACAATGTTTGCAACAAATCGGCATATGTTGAGGGAGGCTTCTCGAACACTCTTTTTTGCTTGCCACCCTGGAATCTTCGTTGAGTTTGTTGTGCCCCCTGCTGAGGCTGCTGCTGCTGGTATCGGGTTGACCCTTGAACACCCTTTGTATCAAATGCAACATTGGTTTCTTGACCTTCAATGTACTGAACACTCTCCTTATGCTTAATCATTTTCTTTCTCAGATCTGCCCCAGGAATAGGCAACAATTGTGGGCCTGGAGATTCTGACACCATGGATTCCAGGATACGCTTCTGACCCACTGCAGCTTTAGAAACATCTGTCATTTTAGCATCGATTGAGTCAGGAACAATGTGCACAGCTACGCCGCCCGGCATGAATTCAATATCGTGCGAGTCAATCAGGTCTTGAACATTGTGCTTGAAAGCATGACAACCCTCGATGTCATGTCCGAATGCCCCAGAATGAAATTCACATTGCTTACTGGCATCGTACCCTTGAGGAAACGCTTTCGTTGGTGGTGTCAACGTTCTCCTCTCAACCAGATTAAACCTCAATAAGATCTGCAAGAGCTCAGCATAGGTCATAGGCGGTGCCTCAAATATCCTCCTTGGCTTTCCTTCTTGGATCTTCCGCTGAGCCGGATGTATCTTCTGTTGCTGCTGCTCAGGTTCCACATGCACAGGTGGCACGAGCTTCTTTATTGCGGCTTCAAATAGCTGATCGTCTTCTTTTCTAAGCACATTCTTGACTACTTCCATGATCAAGCTCATTTGGGTCTTCAGCTGACTGTTCTCCTCTTTGAGAATCTTCTGCTCTGAACGCAACTCTTGCATGTCTCTCATCATCTGCCCCAGCTGGCTTTGGACTTCGCTCAATTCAAACTGATTCTGTTCCATATCTCTGAAGGAATTCCTGCAACAAACTGGATGATGAGGAAATAAGGCCCACAGTTCTGATATACCTGTTAAATGATAATGCAGTGTAGCAAACAAACACATATTCATAACGAGACAAAGAGAAACTCAAGCTATAAGCACACAGACAAACATCTCCAACACATGTACAACCAACAAAATCAGCAGGTAAGCACAAATGAGTCTGAATATAACGACCCCATCCAACAATCCTGGTGGTGATCGACAAATACTGATGCACAAAAGCTAAACGGGTTAGGCAGAGAAACAGATGCGACACCCGGCATAGAAACCTCTAGAAACTTCCCCCATATTCAACTGAACTCTCTGATTGACAATCTTCAGAGCACACACTTCCTGTGGAGTCTTCCATGATATTAACTGACGAACCCGCACAACTGGAGGACGGAAAATCATTAATCTGAACACAACCCTGAGAAGTGATGCAGATACGGCTGGAGTCTAACAGATCCTGAATCTGGCTTCTAAGCACCTTACAATCATTTGTTGAATGCCCCTGTGCCCCAACATGGTACTCACAGCGGGCGCTGGCATCAAAACCCGGAGGATACGGTGGAATCACCGGCTTAGTCTCTTTCGGTACTATCAACCCACTTCTGACCAGATCTGGCAACAACTGACCGTATGACACCGGTAGCTGAGTAAACTGCCTTTCAGGCTTCCTTGGTCTTCGTGGAGCATGCTGACGCGATCGGCGATAGGATGACCGTTGACTTGAAGTGTCTGAAAACTGATCCTGAGATGCTAGAGATTCTGAGATGGCGTCATCTCCTTCTTCCCACTCTCCTTGAGAACTGACAACTGACTCAATCTTATTAACTGGGACGTAAGGAACACCTCGAAACTTTCCACTCCTGAGTCCTCGCTCAACAATCTCTCCCAGCCTCATCAGGCCCACAAAGTTTGTGCAACTGAACAATTTGTCAAAATAATGGCCTTTCAGAGTACCCAAGAAGATGTCAACCAGTTCTCTTTCCGGAAGCGGTGGTTGAACACTAGCAGCCAATTCTTTCCATCTTCACAAATACGCCCTGAATGATTCATTCTCTGCCTGCGATAATTCTTGCAGATCTACGAGACTAGGAGTCAAATCCAAGTTGTAATCATACTGCTTTATGAAAGCTCTGGCTAAATCCACCCATGATCGAATCTGATTACTCTCTAATTGCATATACCATTTCAACGATGCCCCAGTCAGGCTATACTGAAAGCAATGGATCATCAATTTGTCATTTCGCACAAACGAAGTCATCCTCCGACAGAACATCATCAAATGCAACTTCGGACAGCTATCTCCTGTGTATTTTTCAAATTCCGGCATTTTGAACTTGTATGGCAACACGAGGTCAGGGACCAAGCACATGGCTACAGCATCCAGGTTAACGGCATCTTTCGCTTCCAAGGCTTTCATTTGCTCTTCCAACACTCGGAGTCTTCTACCATAGTCAAGAGCTCTTGGATCTACTAGCCCGGTCATTGGAATATCTCTCCGGTAATTCATCGCAGGGAAAGCAACACATTGATTGTTAACAGGAGGATAACGTTCATTTCGGGCAAGAAACTGCTCATGCTGATCTCGGTTCTCAACAGTAGGCTGCACAACTTGGTCTGCAGTAAGATTGTTCACTTGCGGGAAGTCTTCCATAGAATCATGCTGATGATTGGACGCCATAGTAAACCCTGCTTGGGTGTTAGGAGCCTGGAAATTGCCTTCAGACATAGCCACCAATTACCGGTAACTGATTACACTGCTTGATTCTGCTCAAATCTGCTTCAGCCCCTTGGTCGTCTTCAACACTCCACTCTTGCCTCAAACAATTCCCCGAGAATCACTTTCTGGTGAAAACAAAGGCTGGGTAAGTGCTCTGACCTGCTAGAGAAATGCTATGCAATATGATTTATGCAAACAGAAATACAAAAATGCTAACGTGCATGCGTGCATTGGAGATATTTTCCCTCCAATTCCAGTGTCAGTGGTAGCAAGACGAGATAAACCATAGAGACAATATTTGGAAAAACCCTCATATATTGATTAGAATAACAGTCTTGTCCAGAAGTTACATAACTATGCTCCATACAGCTGATATGGTAAGGAGGATCCCAGCCAACATGCCTGGTGGTGATCTCAACATACAGAATACAAGAGAAATCAAATACGGGTACGGTTGCGGAAGTCTTCGACCATCTTCTTTGTCTCTGCATGATCCGGTCGATAAATCAAACCTTCTATCAGTCGATCCCTCTTCCTGACTGTCCCCTGGATGTCTCTGACAAAGTCTTCCCAAGCCTTATCATTGGCACCGCCCCCAGGTTTGGGTCTCTTGGCATCTGCTCTATGCTGGAAATCTTCCAAATTCTTCAGGGCATCTGTCAACTTGCGCTCGGCTTCGTATCGGCGACAGGCTTCTTCTTCAAGCTCTTCGTTCTTCACTTTGACCTGTTCTTCTAACTGAGCAATCTGAGTCTTCAGCTCTTCTTCTCGCTCCTTGCGCTTGGTCATAGTGCGATCCCAGTGTTCTCTGAATTTGGCTAGCTTTGTGTAGGCCCTTTCCAGCTCTTGCTTCTTGGTGGCCAACACACTACTAACGGAGTCGACATCTAACTCCAGACGCTTCTTGGTTTCAGCCAATTCCAATAGCGTAGTCTTCAGATGTTTCAGAGTTTCAGCCTGTTGCTTAGAAATATATCCTGTTTCAATATTTTCATGCCGAAGCTGGGCATTCTCCTGCTCTAAAGCCTCTTTAGCCCTTGCTAGCTCTTCTTTCTCCGCCATCAGCTGCTTGTAAACCTGAATGTCCACAGTGGTAGGCTCCTCTACCGGAGGGGGATGCAATGGCTGAACTGCTGGATACGGCATAAGGAATTTCACAGCTCGCTCACGAATCCATTCTACATATGGGCTAGGACCTCGAGTATCCCCTCTGTTACCTGAAAGCTTCCCTCTCTTGTGCAAGTTTTTCCAGGCTTTCTCAAGTTTGGTCAGCATCTCTTTCCCAATTGCCCCGGTGAGATACAGAGATTCCTGTATCTCCTCGGGTTTTGGCGCTCCTTGAGGTATGTACCCAAATTGCTTGATCAATAAGGAAGGGTTATAGTTGACACAACCTTTCCTTCCTATTAACGGAACATTCGGGAATCCTTCGCCTTTGAATATGACTTCAGCTCCAAATACTTCTTTATTGGTCCATACCACGTCTTCAGCAGTTAATCCCATTAAGCGCTCGGGCCATCCTAGAGAATTGATAGACGTGACAAAAGGACCTGACTTAGGCAAATGACTGGTGAACCACCTGCATAGGAGAGGGACACAGCAAGACACATTCCTTCCTCGTCGCTTTTCATTCTGATAATGAGTTGAATGGTGGATATCTCCCAGCAAAGTAGGAACTGGGTTTCCCGCAGCCAAAATATAGAAGGCATCTGAATCAACGAAATCAGGAATATTCGGGAACAACACGATGCCATACACACATACAGCAAGAATGACGTCAAAAACATCCCATTTACCCTTCTGGGCATACTCTCGAGCCTTATCCACTAAGACATCCAACGGAAACCCCCATACGTCTCCTCTTCTGATCATCTTCCCAGACAACTCAGACTCTTTCAAACACAGGATGGCAGAAAGCTCAGCCAGCTTAGGCTCAGCGTCCGGACGATAAAAAGGCATCTGATCACGGATCGGTATATCCAGAAGTGCAGAGTACTCCTCCAGGGTAGGAGCCAAAACGAAGTCGGGAAATACAAAACACCTGAGCTCCGCGTCGTAGAACTGTAACAGAGTATAGATGCCGCTGGTCTCGTAGGCAGATGGCTGATAAACGTAGGTCAGAATCCTCCCATATCTCTTTCTGAAGTCACCCATTCCTCTCTTCTTAGCAATAGCCATCAATTCTAACAATAGACTGATATTCGGCGACGGAAACTTATAGGGCAATACTCTCTTCAGGTTTTCCATGTCTTGCTAGGAACAAACACCAGAACTGGAAGGGAAAATACGTACCTGCAATACACACACGTTAGTTGAATGCAGATGGTAATGCAATGATGCAAAATAAATAATGCAATCTGCGAACACAAGGGCTATGCTGTAGCCTGAAGAGGAATATCTCTGTGATCAAGAACAGAAAACCATCACGGTCATCAGAATCTCATGCCACTACCTATCATCTGATACTCAAAATATCAATCCCCTGGTAAGAAAACCATCTGAACCTCTGTATCTGACGAAAATACCATCTGATAATAGCCTCAACCTCAGATAAGAAACCCATCTGACCCAGACAACACCTGGAGATGAATCAAGAACACCATCTGATAAAGATACTGAATCATGGTTTCTGAAGGCCAGTTTTCCTGCAATAACCCAGTCCCTCTCACAGGTAGGATAGACCTAATCCACGGACAGAGGTACGGCATCCTATGCGGTCATCAGCGTCACAGACTTTCATGAATGACGATACGATTCCCAGAAGGAGTGGCATCATCAAGTCATGAAGAGGCCTCACTTAGCTGACTTCCAAATGATCGGTCCCCAGAGTCGACAATCCTCACGTCTGGACTCCCCTCAGATCCTCAGGACCGGAAAGGAGCACCTCTGCAAGAATCTCGTCTGAGCGCAGATTTTCGTAGGGAACTGTGCCTGCTCAGCAGACAGGTTCGTCTACTACTTCTCCGCAACTATATCTAGGTGTGTACTCAAGCCCAGGTCCGGCTTCTCACTCACAGTAACCTCCCTTCGCCCACAGCAATAATCATAATAATATAATGCTGGAAAATAAATGCGGAAAGGTAAAGGTACAGAAAAGTAAAGTGCAGAAAAGTAAAATACAATATACACAACACCCAACGAATAAACATCCAAGCGCTAGGATTGACTCGCGTAGGGGATGGGAAACGGTCCCAGCATAAGGGATGGGAAAAGTCCCTAGATGCTATAGGTCCCCAGCAGAGTCGCCAGCTGTCGCTACTGCGAAAATCGGCGCCGGCTTGACAGGAGAGTCGCCACCGTGCGTTATTTATCCCTCAGAGCGGGAAAGGAAACGCTCGAAGTAAACCTCGCAAAGACGGGAAAAGGTATGGTCATCGCAACCATAGCCTGGATTCGGGAGTCGGTTACGCAAGGGGAAGGTATTAGCACCCCTCACGTCCATCGTACTCGATGGGATCCACGCTTGGTGTTTACAGGTAAAAGGGTGTATTATCTATCTACGCTAATGGCTGGTCTGAAAAGAAAATAAAAGGACAGGACTCGACAGAACATACGGTGTTCTGGGCCTACGTATTCCCTCGTGCAATGGGAAAGTCAGAGTCAACGTAGTTCGACCTCCTACGTCTAAACGGGGGAAAGGTTGCTCGCCAGGACATCGCGTCCTGTGCCTACGTACTTTCATCTGGAATGAAAGATCAGAGCAAACGTAGTTCGGCTAACTACGGGTAAACAGGGGCTCTCACACAGCAGCGAGAAAACAAACTGGTCTCTAAGGCTCGGGAACCTACAACTACGATCTGGTCTCAAATGCGCTCGGGCAAGAGAAAGGGATAACAATTAGTAGTTAGCGGGAAGGTCTCGATCGCACAGCCGCGAGAGAACAAAGGTTAGTTGTTAGTGTGCTCGCTAGGATATCGCATCCTATGCCTACATATCTTCGTCTGGAACGAAGAATCAGAGCAGCTGTAGTTCAGCTAACTACGGGTCAAGCTACTCAAACGCTCCTACAGAAAGGAAAGGGAAACCCTAGAACTATAGCTGGAAAGGGGAATCTACCTACTGCTATCACACCTGGCTGACCATCCTAATGTCTATCATAACAACTCCACAACGGAGAAGTCAGAGCTCCTAAGGGATCATGGCAACAGGACTAAACTACGAACAAGAAACTGCAACGTAAAGGAATACTGAAAACATGCATGAATGCAACAACTAGACAAACAAGGCACAGAGGCCACAAACCACAAAGGCAAGGGAGCTCAGCTCTACCGAATACCAACAAGCAAAGCCACGCAATAACAAACAAGCAGAAGGAGGACCACCTCAACTTCTCATGCACACAAAGTCTACTTCTAAGATGCACCTACTCAGAACTATCTGGATGAACACCTAAGTCTAATGCAACATAACATCACACAAGTCAAACAATACAAAGAGACTAACCCTGAGCAGGGCCTCAAACAAACCTGAAACAATCTCCTAATCTACCTCTAAACAGAACTCTATACAACCTAAGCAAAGATCTAAGCAACAACTCCAATCAAAACCCTAAGCAAGGATCTAAACAAACTCCTAGGCAAGAGGAATCAATCCCATTCTCCAAGCTTCAGAACAAGCTTACCAGAGAAAGGAAGCTAAGCAGACAAACTCATAGTATCTTCCTCAGGAAAGTACCAGGAGGTTACTACTCAGGAGTCATATCCTATGCGGCTCGACAACTGTGATCAGTTTACATTCCTCCTCAGGAGAAATTAAACTCACATGAAGGCTCCGGCGTCACGGGATACTTAAGAAATACCTATATGCACTAGGGGAACTAAGTGAGCAGGCTCATAGGACCTTCCTCAGGAAAGTACTAGGAGGCCGACACTTAGGAATCGTATCCTACGTGGCTCAACAACTGTGATCAGTTTACATTCCTCCTCGGGAGAAATTAAACTCACAAGTTGGCTCCAACCTCACTGGATACTTACGAAATCCTAGACAAACTACTGGAACTAAGTGAATAGACCCATAGGACCTTCCTCAGGAAAGTGCTAAGGGGCTTCCACTTAGGAATCGTATCCCATGTGGCTCAACAACATGTGATCAGTTTACATCCCTCCTCAGGAGGAATTAAACTCACAAGTCGGCTCCGACATCATTGGATACTTACGAAAGAGGTGAGAAGGAAGGATGAAAGTCATTCACAGTGCCTTCCTCAGGAAAGTACCATAAACTCCCTTCAAACTTCAGGATCTCGAACCTCACACACAGACAACAAGCTCCTAGACTAAGCCTCAATCCACTGCATCTCTGCAAGCTCCAACAGGACCTCCATCAGCTCCCACCTTCAAAAAGAACCCACAGGCCAAGAAACCACAGGAGACTATCTCTGAAGTTCAACCACAGTTGAACTTCAAAGTCAGAAGTCATCAAGACTTCCCCTATCTTCAGGCTCAGACAAATCCTATCAGAATAGCCTACAAAAATCTAATAAAAATCTAATGGGAAACCTACATGGCTCTAGGACAGCATACTAAAAAATCAGAACAAAATCCAACACCCGATGAAAGAAATAAAATCAGCAACACACACATATCCACAGACCAATTATTCAACATCAATAACAGTGAAAAAATGCAATTAAAATGAAAATGCATGACTAAGCTAATATTTCTGCACTATAAAATTCTACACTGAATCACGAGTCTACAGAAAAAGAACGGAATTATTTGACTAAACCTACCATTTTTTATGAATTTCTAATGATATGCATGCATTAAAATATAAAAAGTAATCAATTAAAATGGAAAATATGTAAAAAATAACAAACAAAAATAAAATGACAATTTTATTTTTATTTGATTTTTCTTAATATTCTCATGAAATGGTTGAAAAAAGAATTATTAAAAAAACAATTATTCAATTCATTAGGAATTATTTAACATGAAAATATAAAAGGAAAATCAAAATAAAAGAACATGCAATGGAGGGTGTAAACAGCAAGATATCCTAATTATTATTCACAATTGGGCCCTGATGGGGGGTGCCAGAAGCAAAGGGCGCAGGGCCCAAGCTGCCAAAAACAACTAACAAACATTGAAACTGAAAAAAACCTGGGGGGGGGGCAGCGTTAGTAATTCCTCAGTTGATAATCCATGGGCTTGGATAAGAGGGGTGTAGAAAGGAAATAGGGCCTAAGGCCCATATCCAAACCACTCTGCCTCACACGCTAAGGGGGGTGGGGAAGTAAATTGGGAGGTAGCATCAGCAGAACACGCTTTTGGGCCTAAGCCCAGGGTCCAAACCCTAACCCAATACCCAGAAAAACAAAACCTAAATCACTACCAACCCTAACTACTGTTCATCATCCCTTGACCTTGCGCCGTTCACTCTCTCGTCTTCGTCCTCTATTCACTCTCTTCTTCTCTGCAACTTAATCAAACAAACTCTAAACGAACAAATCCTCACCCAAACATCTCAATCCCTCACACGAAACACGGCCTAACTTCACAAGTATTGTCAAATGGAAGCTCTTAAACTAAAAGCCCTCAAGATCTTAAGCCTACAAACTCTAACACGCACATGCAAATAGAGGAGTTTAAGGAAGAAAGCTGTAAAAACCTGGAACGACGGATGTTAGTTGAGGTTTTTTGAAGAGGTGGATCGTTCGCTGAAGATCTTCGCGCGGAGGTGATTTCTGATGATGGATCCGTCGCTTGCTGAAGAATTTGACGAGGTTCTAAGAATCCTGAGTGGAGGAGTGTGCCTCTGGATATTGTTGAAGATCTTGAACGGACTTTGAAGGTTTGAACGCTTTCTGAAGAAATCTGGAGGTATTGCTTGAAGATTGTTGAATGTCTGAGCGTGCTGGAAAAAATTGATGGAGGATTGATATTATTCTGGAAAAATCTTGATGGACGATGAAGATCTGAGATGATTTCTGGAAAAAATTTGTATGAAGGTTTGAAGGTTTAGTGATTTCTGGAGAACTGTGGGATGAAGGTGATGAAGGTGGAGGGGTTTCTGGTGATTTTGGTTTTCCGGCGAAGGGCTGATGACGGTGACGGGGGAGATCTGGGAAGAAGATGAAGAAAGGAGGTGTTTGGATTCGCCGGCGACGGTTAGCGGCGGCCGGAGTACATGCACGGCGGCCGGCGGGAATCTTCCGATGATGGTTACGGTGTGGACACGTGGGGCTATGGTGGAGGGACTCTCTGCATGTGTGACACGCGTTCCTCGCGTGGCTGAGAGAGAGAGAGGGTGAAGTGTGGCGTGGCAGTGCGTGATGCAGAGATGTGGGGCCCCTGCATGGCCAACACGTGGCTGCTTTTATACCCTGGAAACGCGTGGCACCTTCTAGAATATTCTAGTGTGCGCTGGAAGTTTGGACTGATTGCTTTGGATTATTTCTCTGGACTTTTTGCTGAGATATGGGCCTTACCAAAAAAAAAAAAAAACACCCCCCTGGGCCCAATACGAAAAATGAATGAAAAACTGAAAAACAATTAACTAACCTAATTATATCTAATCAATTATTAAAAGCCTAATTAATTCTAAATCAATCTAATTAAATCTAAAACATGATTAACCTAATTAAACTCTAAAAAGTCATTAAAACCTAATTAATTCTGTATTATACTAGTTAACCCTAAAAAATCAATTAACCTCTAATTAATTCTAAAAATTCAGTTAATCCTAATTAAACTCTAAAAAATGATTAAAAGTCTAATTACCCTAATTTTCTATTAAAAATCTAATTATCATTTAATATCCATTAGGAAAAGAAAAACTATATTAATTTTCTATATTATCTAAAAAAAACACTTAAACCTATTTAAAAATCCATAGAAAATTCTAAAAAATGATTTAAAAAGCAATTAAACCTATTTAAAATCTTATTTATATTCTAAAAATCTATTTAAAAAATCTATAAAATCCTAAAAAAAGAGAATTAAGCTATTAAAATATTCTATAAACCTATTTAAATTCCAGAAAAATTCTATAAAGCCTGTTAAAATTCACAAAAGCCTATTAAACCCTAAAAATGCAGATGAATGCAAAAATGACCACCGTAAAAGAGCGCACGAGACCAGATTGAATCGAACGGAGATCCCCGGGCATCAGAATATCCTCAAAATCACTGAAAAATCACCGAGGAGCGCACAATTTCTTGAAAATAAAACCCTGGCAATCTGGACTGGGTCTGCCATATCTGATAGACAAAAATCAAGCTGTAAACTCTGATATCCCCCGCTTGTGCACAAAAATCATACATCTGAGCTGTGAATATGAAATTAAACCATGAGTCAGATAGGAGAACCGTTTGGTCAAATTTTAGGGTGCAACACAAGGTACCTGACTTTGAAAAGTATAAGGGCACCACTTGCCCTCGCGTCCACCTGAGATCGTATTACAGGAAAATGTTGGCTCATTCTGATGACGAGAAGTTGCTGATGCACTTCTTTCAAGACAGTCTGTCCGGACCCTCCCTCGAATGGTACATGAGTCTAGAGCCTACCAGTGTGCGCACGTGGAAGGACCTTGCTGAAGCATTCGTGTACCACTACCAATACAATAGCGACTTGGCTCCGAACCGAGTCCAGCTGCAGAATCTGTTGCAAAGGAACAACAAAGGGTTTAAGGAATACGCCCAGCGGTGGCGTGCATTGGCAACCAGGGTTCAGCCGCCGATGGTTGAACGTGAGCTTGTGCAGATGTTCATAGCCACCCTCCCAGGGTTTTACTATGAGGAGTTGGTCAGCGGTATGTCTGGAACGTTTTCAGATCTCATTATCACGGGTGAGCACATCGAAAATGGGATCAAACTCGGGAAAATTCAAGGTGAGGCGTCCTCAGCTGGAGGAGGCGGAAAGAAACCTTATAGTGGCAATAGACGAGAAGGAGAAATGAGCGTTGTGACCAACGCTCGAAGGAAGGGTAAAGGCCCTCACCAACAGGTGGCCAGCATAACTATCCCGGCAGTTCAACAGCCACAACAGCAGCAGCAGCAACCGAATCAACAAGGGTACAGAAAGTATCAGAATCGGGCACCTCTGCCGAGCCGTCACCTCGAGACACCGCCCATGTCGTACGCGCAACTGTTACAGACTTTGCTTCAGCTATAGTTGATCCAGAAGAGAACCTTGGCTCCCTTGACAGGGGCACCTCCGCCAGGTTATGACGCGAATGCAACTTGTGAGTTTCACTCAGGGGCACCAGGCCACACAATAGAGAACTGCAAAGCCTTCGAGCATAAGGTGCAGGACATGGTGGATGCCAAGATCATCAATTTCTCTGATAATGTGCCAAATGTCACGAAGAACCCTATGCCGAATCATAGGGGAGGTGGAGTAAACGCCATTATCGAAGACGAGAGTTTGGATTTGTTGACTGACGTCAGAGATCTGAAGACACCGCTTAGCTTCGTTAAAGCTAAGCTAATGAAGAGAGGTTTCTTTCCAGGATGCGGAGAGCAGTGTATGGACTGTGCCACTAGTCCTGATGGATGCAAACAGTTGGTAGAAGGAATTCAAAGTCTGATGACTGAAGGGATTTTACGGTTTAGCCGGAGGGCCGAATGTGGATCAGGAGAGGTAGTGCTGAAGCAAGAGGATGAGGTCGCCACCATCACCATCCCTCGCCAGACGATAACTATTTCTGCACCCAGGCCGCCCACGATTACTATCACCAAAGCTAGGCCAATACCGTTCAAAGCACTAATGCTGTCCCATGGCATTATGGGGCTGAAGTCTACTGCAACGGCCAGAAGTTGGAGCTAGAACCGTTTAGGTCGTCTGTGGAGAACCTTGCGGGAATCAGTGGTATTACTCGCAGCGGAAGGGTGTTTGCACCACCAGAGGTCGTGGCGGACAAAACGGACAGAGCTGATGCAGCCGATAAAGGTAAAAGTAAAGTCGTTGAAGAGATCCCGCATGGGGCAGAAAAAGACTTACTTGATAAAGACGCCGAGGAGTTTATGCGGTTGATTAAAAAGAGTGACTACAAGATTATGGATCATCTCCATCAGACACCCTCGAAGATTTCCATCCTGAATCTGTTGCTGTGTTCCGAAGCACACCGCAACGCGCTGCTGAAGGTGTTAAATGCCGCATATGTACCGCAGGAAATATCGGTAAACCAGCTAGAAGAGGTCGTCGCCCACGTGAATGCTGGAAATGGGTTAGGGTTCACTGACCTAGAGCTGGCGCCGAAAGGGAGGAATCATAATAGTGCCATGCACATCTCGATAGAGTGTAGGGGAACGATTATGTCGCACGTGTTGGTGGACACGGGTTCGTCACTTAATGTTCTTCCGAAGAAGGCATTAATGAAGTTGGATACTCGTGGAGTGATTTGCACACCCAGTGATCTGGTTGTGAAGGCGTTCGATGGAACTAAACGCCACGTTTTCGGGGAGGTGACCCTGCCAATCCAAGTCGGGCCGGAAACGTTCGATGCAATCTTTTACATTATGGACATCATGCCTGCCTACAGCTGTCTCTTGGGCCGGCCGTGGATCCATGCTGCTGGAGCCGTGACCTCCACGTTGCACTAGAAACTCAAGTATGTTGTCGGAGGTAGCATCGTGACCGTTTGTGGCGAGGAAGACATAATGGTGAGCCATTTGTCGTCCTTCAAGTATGTTGAGATGGACGGGGAAATCCACGAGACTCTATGCCAAGCGTTCGAAGCTGTCAAAGTGAAGGACGTAGCTCCTGTAGTCACCAAAAAGCCAGAGATGACTCTCTCCTCATTCAAGGAAGCTCGGGCCGTTGTCCAAGCCGGATCTACCCCGGGCTGGGGGCGAATTTTGGAGATACCTAACAAGCAAGACAAGTTTGGGTTGGGATATTCTTCTAGAGCTGAAGCTTCTTCTTCTTCTAGCAGTGCGTCGCGAGGTAAAGGGCCGATCCAGTTTACCAGTGGCGGAGTGATATTTGAAAGCATCAACACGGTGTCTGAAGACAGCGGAGATAGCGACTGTGACCTCGACTCTTGGATCCAGCCAAGCAAGCCAGGCGAGGGCCTCAACAATTGGTCCGTCAAGGATATCATCCAGATGACAAGGGAAGAGTAATGATTTACTTTTTCCAATCATTGTACAACCCTATGTCCTACCCGGGGCATAGTGGTTTTATTGTCAGGGCTTTGTTGGATTATGTACATGCATTTTGTTAATAAATCAAAGGCGTTTTCTTCGTACTCAAATATTGTGATCTCTGTTATTCCTGTTTTATATTTGTTTTGAAAAACAATAAAATGGAAATGGGGTTTGTGCTAACTTGCATATCCTTGTTTTAAGCTTAACCCTTGTTATTGCAGGATCCACATAACAGATGACATCGACTCTGGACCTTCTACGGCTCACTGCGACTTTGATTGCCCGATCTATCAAGCCGAAGAAGAGATTGATGAAGACGAAGACCTTCCTGAAGAGTTGGCCCACTTGTTGAAACAAGAGGAGAAAGTTATTCTGCCTCATGAAGAGGCGATCGAGATTGTGAATCTGGGTTCTGAAGAACTCGTCAGAAACGTCAGGATAGGGGCTGCATTGCAGAGCGATGTCAAGCAGAGATTGGTCGAGATGCTGAGAGAGTATAGTGACGTCTTTGCTTGGTCATACGAAGATATGCCCGGACTTGACGCTGACATCGTGGTCCACCACTTGCCGCTGCGAGAAGATTGTCCTCCCGTTAAGCAGAAGCTTAGGAGGACACGACCAGATATGGCCGTTAAGATCAAAGAAGAAGTGCAGAAACAACTTGATGCTGGCTTCTTAGCGGTCACTACTTACCCTCTGTGGGTCGCCAACATAGTGCCTGTACCGAAGAAGGACGGTAAGGTACGAATGTGCGTCGATTATCGGGATTTGAATAGGGTGAGCCCTAAATACGATTTCCCGCTGCCTCATATTGATGTGTTGGTCGACAATACAGCTCAGTTCTCCGTGTTTTCGTTCATGGATGGCTTCTCCGGTTAGAACCAGATCAAGATGGCGCCGGAGGACATGGAGAAAACTACGTTTATCACTCCTTGGGGAACATTCTGCTACAAGGTAATGCCTTTCGGTCTGAAGAACGCAGGGGCCACTTACCAACGAGCAATGGTTACTTTGTTTCATGACATGATTCATCATGAGATTGAAGTCTATGTTGATGACATGATTGCGAAGTCCCAAACGGAGGAGGGACATCTGGTCAACTTGCTGAAGCTTTTTGAGAGACTTAGGAAATTCAGGTTGAGGTTGAATCCTAACAAGTGTACTTTTGGAGTACGGTCCGGAAAGTTACTGGGGTTTATCGTGAGCGAAAGAGGCATCGAGGTTGATCCTGCGAAGATTAAAGCAATACAAGAAATGCCAATGCCAAAAACGGAAAAAGAAGTTTGTGGTTTCCTGGGCAGAATAAACTACATTGCAAGGTTTATTTCTCAGCTCACGGCCACGTGTGAACCGATGTTCAAGCTTTTAAAGAAAGATCAGGTGATTATCTGGAACGAGGATTGCCAGAAGGCATTCGACAAGATAAAACAGTATCTGCAGGAACCTCCAATCTTGATACCCCCAGTGGCTGGACGGCCATTAATCATGTACTTGACAGTTCTTGAGAATAGTATGGGGTGTGTTCTCGGTCAGCATAACGAGACGGGCAGAAAGGAGCATGCCATTTACTACTTGAGTAAAAAGTTCACAGACTGTGAATCTCGTTATTCGATGCTGGAGAAAACGTGTTGTGCACTAGCTTGGGCTGCCAAACGTTTACGACAGTACATGCTCAATCACACCACCATGCTAATTTCGAAGATGGATCCGATCAAGTACGTCTTCGAGAAGCAAGCGCTTTCAGGCAGGATTGCCAGATGGCAAATGGTGTTGACGGAATATGACATTCAGTACGTTTCCCAGAAGGCCATCAAGGGAAGCGTATTGTTTGATTACCTTGCCGAACAGCCGATCGAGGATTACCAGCCGATGAAATTTGAATTCCCTGATGAGGATATCATGTTTCTTAAAGCGAAGGATTGCAATGAGCCGTTGCCCAATGAGGGGCCAGATAGGAAATCCCAGTGGAAATTGATATTTGACAGGGCGGTTAATTCTTATGGAAGTGGCATTGGGGCGATCATCACGACTCCCCATGGATCCCATATCCCGTTCACTGCGAGACTGACGTTTCCAGTCACCAATAACGAAGCGGAGTATGAAGCATGCATCATGGGTCTAGAAGAGGCAATTGATTTGAGAATCAAGAACCTAGATGTATATGGTGACTCGGCGCTTGTGATCAACCAGATTAAAGGGGAGTGGGAGACTCGTCAATCGAATTTGGTGCCGTACATGAATTATGCCAGAAGGCTACTTCCGTTCTTTGATCGAGTGGAACTCCATCATGTGCCCAGAGCAGAAAATCAGATGGCTGATGCCTTAGCCATGTTGGCTTCGATGTATAAAGTCAATTTTTGGAACAAAGCTCCAAGGATTGTCCTTTCTCGTCTTGATAGACCTGCATTCGTCTTTGCGATCGAGGAAGCCGCCGATGACAAACCATGGTTCCATGACATCCAGACCTTCCTTATGACTAAGGAGTATCCTGCGGGTGCGTCCACCCAGGATAAGAAGACTCTGAGGAGGCTATCTGGAAATTTTTATCTCAATCCTGATGGAGTTTTGTATAAGAGAAACCACGATCTCGTGCTACTCAGATGTGTATATGAGAAAGAAGCGAGTATGCTCATGGAAGAAGTCCATGAAGGCACATTTGGTACGCACGCCGGCGGGCATGCTATGACGAGGAAGATCCTGAGAGCAGGATACTACTGGCTGACGATGGAATCGGATTGCTTTAAATTCGCGAAGAGATGTCATAAATGCCAGATTTATGCTGATAAAGTTCATGTGCCGCCGTGCCCGTTGAATGTCATGTCCTCCCCGTGGCCGTTCTCCATTTGGGGCATCGACATGATAGGAAAGATCGAGCCCACTGCATCTAACGGTCATCGCTTCATTCTGGTAGCTATCAACTACTTCACCAAGTGGGTGGAGGCAGCCTCATATGCTAATGTGACCAAGCAGGTGGTGGCTAAATTCATAAAGAGGGATATCATCTGTCGTTAAGGAATTCCCGAGTGGATCATTACTGATAATGGTTCGAATCTGAATAACAAGATGATGAAGGAGTTGTGCCAGAGTTTCAAGATTGAACATCACAACTCATCTCCTTATTGGCCGAAGATGAATGCGCTGTTGAAGCGGCCAATAAGAACATCAAGAAGATCGTTCAGAAGATGGTTGTGACCTACAAGGATTGGCACGAGATGCTGCCATTTGCACTGCATGGTTATCGTACAACGGTACGTACATCAACCGGGGCAACTCCTTTCTCCCTAGTGTACGGTATGGAAGCTGTCTTACCGTTAGAAGTGGAGATCCCTTCTTTGCGAGTTTTGGTTGATGTGAAACTCGACGAGGCAGAATGGATCAAGAACCGACTGAACCAACTCAGCCTGATGGACGAGAAGAGGTTAGCATCGATTGCGTATGGTCGTCTGTACCAAAGCCGAATGAAGAATGCTTATGATAAGAAGGTGCGTCCTAGAAGCTTTCAGACGGGTGATCTCGTCCTAAAGAAGATTCTTCCTCCACACTCCGATCACCGGGGCAAGTGGACTCCTAATTACGAAGGTCCGTATGTCGTCAGCAAGGTCTTCTCGGGAGGAGCTTTGTTGTTATCCACGATGGATGGTGAAGATTTTGCATCCCCGGTGAACGCGGACGCAGTTAAAAAATACTTTGCTTAAAAATGACCCGCTGGAAAGAAAAAGAGTATCCAGGCAAAAATGGGGCATCCCGGCGAACCATAAAAAAGGAAAGAGGTTCGGGCAAAAATTAGGGATATAAATAAGAAAAGAACGTACGCCCGCAAAGTCGAAAACCCGGATGGGTGACTTTGGCAAAAAAGGGTATCCCGGTGAACTGAAAACCCGCAAAGGGCGGTTCACGCAAAAGTTAGGGATTTGAAAAAGCAAACGATTGCGTTCCGCGTGTGGACTTTCATTGTTTAGTGGTTCGGAAGACCTGAGGGCCGTTTATCTGAATCAATCTCTTCTGAAGCTGAAGCGTCGGAGAAGTATCGAAGTCGAGTGGGTCATAGAGGGATCAACTCATGGTGTTCGTCTACGCCTCGTTGCCGACATTTGTATATATACTGATGTATATTTATGTTTTATTTTTGCGCGGCTTCCTCATTCTAGGAGCTTGCATCTGTTGTAAAACATTTTTACCCATTCAGGGGTTCGTTATCAATAAAATGTATACTATTCAACATTTCTGTTTGTCTGTTTAGCATTTCTCTGTTTTGTTTGCGAAAAAGAACGCCGATGTTTTTGATAAAATGCGCATGCATAAACTTACTGGCCTAGGCCACTGATTATTGAAACAATGAATTACTTAAACATTGCCACAGGATGATAACCTTGATAGGTCCTTTTGAGAAGGGTATCTTGTCTGTTTGCTTGTGTTGTTACAGGTGTAGCATATTCCAGACAGTACGCAGTGCGCGTCTCCATGCAGGATGATTCCTCCTCCTCCAGCAAAGTTCAGCAGCCTCTCCCCGTAGAGTCTGAACATGAGATCGTGAGCATTGATATGTTTCCCCAGGCAGAGAAGATTCTCTCCCCAGTCAGATGTATCTTGAAGGAACGTCATCTCCCCAGCTGAGTCTTATACTGAAGTATGCAGCAATTGATAGTTCCAGACTGAAGTCCCCAGCGGAATCGAGATTCCCCGCAAAGTCGTATTCTCCTCTGTAAGCAGGATGATTTCTTCTTCCCCAACCGAGTTTGCAGATCCTCAAGAGAGTCGATTTCTTGGGAGCAGTTCGGGCCATGATTGGCTTTCCCCAGTAGAATGTTGAATAGCTGATGCCGTATTTCCCCGCCAGAGTCGTTATCTCCAGGAAAGTTTTAGCCGCGAAGGCTGTGTAGTTTATTTCTGCGATTGACATTGTTTTCCTCAGCAGTTTGTGGTTCGTATACCTAGCTGAGCAGGTCCAGGTTCTCGTAGAGCTCCGTTCCCCGGCAGCAGTCAACTGAAGTTCATTTCCCCATGCAGAGTCCGATTGAGATCGGTGTGACCTTTTCTCCCCGGCAGGATGATTCCTCCTCTCCACCAGAGTGTTTATTTCTCCTTGACAGGAGGATTCTCCCTTCAGCATTTATTTTGCTGACGGGATCGCAACATTTTGCAAGATTGCATAGCATTTATCATAAACGCATAGTATTTCCACCGTGTGGAGCATTGCGTCGTTGTCAAAGCATATGCATACTAAACATGAGCTAGGTCGTTACCGTTCTTGTTTTGCAGGTGTTCCCCAGCAAAGTCTTCGGCCCAAGATGATTCTTGAATTCTCCAGCGAAGGTGCTTGTTTAAGATGATTCTTAAAATCCCATGTGAAGTCGCCAGAGTTGGTTGCTCAAGTTGATACTTAGAGTCCCCGGCGGAGCGTTTGCTCAGGATGATTCCTGAAATCTCCCGCGGAGTTATTGGTTCAGGATGATTCTTGAAGTCCCCGCGGAGTTATTTGTCCAAGATGATTCTTGAAGGCCTCAGCAGAGTTGACTCACCCAGAATGATTTCTGGATCCCCGAAGCAAAGTTACTTGATAGCTCTCCAGAATTCCCGGCGGAGATGTGTCATCCCCAGCAGGTTTCTAAACAGCGAAGTTGAAACTTCCCTTGAAGACTTGATGATTGAAGTCCAACCGTATTGACGAAGCAGTTCTCTTAGCTGATGCGGAGTGCCCGATGGCAAGAGTTGGATATCCCCAATTAGTTCATGATTGACCGAGGATGCTATTCCCGACTTACTGATGAAGTCCGGCTGATGCCCGAAAATTTCTTTGAGTGCCCGATGGCATGACTAACTTGATTGTTGGCCTGATGAGTCCCGAGGAATCTTGATACCTGACGGCATGATCGACCATGTATCACCGGTTACCATGTGACCAATTCCCCAGCTAGTTGTTACGCAGCTAATATTTCAGTTTTCGAAGATCCAGAGTACCGTGTACTTGTGCAGTTGGCAAATTTCCGGGTTTGTCGGTATTCAACCGCCTCGCACCTTGATTGGTTGAGAGCCGTTCGCTTCTCACCCAGTCAGATTCAAGCCGTTTGAATAGGGGCAGCTGTTGCACCCCAAAATTTAACCAACATTTCTTTACCTAGCTTATGTTTCATTTCATTCACCTTAGCATTATCATTTGCATTTCATTGATATGTATGCAGGAGATCAAGAGGTATGACTACCAATCAAGAGCTACACAAGACTATAAAGCTAGCCAAGAAGGTTATTCAAGTGTTCAAGGGTAGATATCTTTGTCAGAGAAGTCAGAAGATCCTCAGAGAGAGTGGTTGAAACCAAGGTGGTATGCCCCCTAACTTGAGAGTTGGGGGAGCTCCTCAGATGATTCTGAAGCCAAGAATGTGGACTTGAAGCCTTGAGAGAGCTTATGAGATGTCTTGAAAGCCATCATGAAGCCTAGACAGGTCATTGTGCAAGGTTAAGAAGCCTCAGCCATGAGTGGTGTAATTAGGGTTTGACTGGGTCAACCCTAGGTCAACTGATGATTTGGAGAGGGTTGAGACCTAATCCAAGAGCCATGTGATCATGGATTGATGAATTGAGATTCTATAAGGATGATTCCAAGGTCAACTCATCATGATTGAAGACTTTGAGAAGTTTCAAGCTAGGGTTTCTAAGGCTTGACAGTGTAAAATTCCCTAGTTTGACCCCTATCTTCAAGGCAGTTTAGCTCAAGATGTGATTGTCATTTCATCTTACCCCCAACATGAATGTTGTAGAGCTTGCTCTTAGATTTAATTTGAGTACTAGAAGTCCTTGATAGGATTTGTAGATCTCAAGTTATGACTTTGACAAGTTACAGGTCATCTGAGGTATGTGAATCTGGGGCCTTGAAAGTAACCCAACTTGCATCCAACGTTTGCCCAAGAAGGATGATTCCTATGAACTTTTGGTCAACATGAATGTTGTTCCTTATCTTCTTATATTTCTAGAGAGTACCAGAAGTCCTTGATATGATTTGTAGAACTCAAGTTATGGCTTTGACAAGTCAAGGGCATTTTGGTCATTTGGAGATTACAGGTCATTTCAAGCATAAGGCCATAACTCCTATTTCCAAGCTTCAAATGGAAAAATCTTCAACATCAAACTTGCTTAAAATGATGTTTTAAGGCTAGTAAGGAGGTCATGAGATGTTGAAAAGACTTGTAGCTCAAAGTTGTAAAAATGACCTAAAATAAGGGCATAAGTTAAATAAACCAAAGTTGGAAATTGATATTTCAACCTACACATCCAAACCATGGCATGTAATATATCATTTTGACTCTAGAAAACATTTTAGAGACAATGGTTTAGCCACATTTTTGATTTGAGGTCTAAATTGCGGACTTGCTTTGAAAAGCACTTGCTTGCATATTAAGTAACATGTGCATAACTTAAAATTAAGGCATGGGCAAGGAACTTGGCAAGCTAAACCCTTCCAAAATGTCACTAGGGGAGAAATTGAAAGAGATTGAGATGAATTTCAAGCTGCAAACAAAATTGAGAATGGCATGATAAGTGATTCAAAATCTCATGACATGAGATGTGTAAAATCTCATTGGAAGGATCTAGAGGGTTCTAGATCATCCAAACTTCATCTATATATTGAGTAGAATGGATCCATGGCAGGGGTTGGTGATCATTGAAGGATTTAGCATAGTTTGAGATTGAGTTTTCATAGATTTCCATTGAAATCGGTTTCATCAAATTCCTCAACTTTCGTTCATTTTCTTGGTTGATACTCCTTCCATGAGTGTCAAGGAGTGATTTCAGATCATTTTCAAGAAGAATTGGTGGCTAGATCGTGTGGGAGCAAGTGGTTTCAGCACCTGCAACTCAGCGTCGTGTTTCAAGATTGAAGCACTTTCCATTGAATCTTTTGCATACAGAAGCAAGGAGGAGGTTCAGTGATCGCGTCCAGAAGATTTGAGAGCTTGAAGTGAGGATTTGGTGCATCTGTTATTCAAGAATTTCCAGGTTGGTAATCTTCTTCCTATAGCTTGATTTAGGTAGAATTAGGTTGAATTAAGGTGCTAGATTAGTTGTAGAATGGCCTAGGATGGATTCCAGATGGTTAATTGATGAATTATAGACAAAATAGGAAGATCACAAATTTCGGTTGAGATTGGGAGATGATGATTCTTGGGGTTTCAGAGGAAACTAATGGTATGGTTGAATTCGTGGCAAGATTTGGAATGAGTTTCATGTTTTGACCTCTTGGATTGGAGGCCTCTAGGAAGAACTAGGGTTGAAGGGGATGGCCGAAGTTCCACCGGTGGTGGCCGGAGCTGGGCGCGAAGCTCAGAGGTTTGAAAGGTAGGAGATGAAGTTTACACCATTGGATGAGGGATTGACCTTTGACTGGGAGCTGATCCAACGGATGCGTTTTAAAACTGAGTTGTGAAGGATTTCTGAAGGAAACGCTACGTTTCATTTATTTGATGTTTTGGGCTTAGTGATCTGAGTGCTATTCACACCCCCCAGCGAGCCCAACCCAGATTTTGAACTAAGTTTGATTGCTAGTTGCACCGTGTACTTGGTTATTTTAATTGTATTTTCATTTAATTTCCATTTAATTCATGATTCTTGTAAAAATCATAACTAATTGAATATTAATCCAATCACACCCATTCTTTTTGCATATTAATCATGATTGAGTCTATTATTTTTTAGAGAAAAAATATTTTCATTTCATGTAATTTCTGATTTAATTGGAATTTTGCATTTTAATTGATATTAAAATATTCATGTTTGATGCATATTTTTGTGGAATTTTGTTTGATCTCATGGTGATGATTTTGAGCCTAGTTTTTTGTGTGTGATTAGGTTAGACATGTATGATTCCATAGAATCTTTCTCACATTTTTGTGATGAAAATAGGTGTGCTTTCTAGATTGATGTTTAATGCTCCTCTTTAGGGTTTTAGGTTTGATACCTTAGAATGTAGAATTTAGTTCTAGGTCCAATTTGATGGTTTGATCTTTGAAACTAATGTGGTAGAGTCATGATTGACCTAGGTTCCCATAATAATTTTTGTAAGATTTTACAATTGATTTTAGTATTTTAGTTAGGACTAACTTTAGTACTAGGTTTTAGGTGACCCTAATTTACTAATTCAACTAGTTTAACTCATTTAGTTCCCTTAGATTAGGGTTTGTGCTTGGTTTGCCTTTGATTGATATTGAAGACAAGTTGAACACAAGAGGAGGATGCTTGAGGTGGCTTGAAGTTGCTGGGAGCTTTGGTTTTGTTGGTGCCTGAAGGTGTCTGATGAAGATTAGAAGATAGGACATAGGGAGAGCCTTCTAGTTAGAATGATCTCTTTCACAAACATGGAAAGCATCTTGTGCTTCCATTCCTCCCAATGACTAAAAGTCCTTTTCAGATATTCACATCCCTCCTTTGGAAGGATGAGAGGCTTTATCTGGGAAGTAGAACTTTGAGGGAACCAGTCTCTCATAATGATGAACTCTTACAGGCTTCCTTTGGTTGTCAGTAAGCTGTTTACCATTTCCACTCATCATGTTCAATCAATTGTCTTCTGGGCTGAGTATCTTGAAAGATGTTGGGCTTGAGTTTGAAGATGAAGACTTCATTGAAGAGTATGGAAGAGGATGATTCCTTGAGCATTGCCATTGCAGCTGAAGCTTGAAGAGCAAGAAGAGCAAGTTGATACTTGAAGACCCAATGGAGATTGAATGAAGAGCTAAGGCTTGAGAAAGAATTGAAGGATGAAGTTGACACTCCCAAATGATTGAAGATTACTCTGAGAAGCTGAAGCTTGTAGGAGAAGAAGGCCAAGTTGAGACTGGTGAAGCAAAGAGAGCTGAAGCTTGAAGACCAAGTTGATACTTATGAGAAGGATTCAATTGAGAATGAGGGTAAAGCTGAAGCTGAGGAATAAAAGACAAGTTGATACTTGAGACTTGAGAGCCTGAGGGAATCAAGTTGATACTTGTGGTTAGGAGCATAGCCTGAGGGCGGAGTTGACTGGAAGATGAAGCTTGAAGAAGAAGATTAAGTTGAAACTTATGTTTGATAGGTTGAAACCTGGGGAAGCAAGTTGATACTTGCCATGAAAGATGGTAGCCTTGAAGGGTGGTTAAAGTCTGAAGACTGAGTTGCTGTCAGAAGAGCTGAAGCTTGGGGATGGAAGAGAAGGATTGTTGATCTGCTTTCTTGTCTGTTTTCTTTTCTGTATTGATGTGTCTTGTTTGACTTGCTTGATGCATTAGAATAAGTCCATGACTAGACTAACTTTAATCTAAGAGCATGATTGCACTAGAGGTTGAGTTGCTCCCTCTGCTTGTATTGTTACTGTATGGCTTTGCTTGCGGGTATTCGGTAGAGCCCAGCTCCCTTGCCCATGTGGTTTATTTTGCTTGACAACATTTTATTTTCTGCTGTATGATTACAGTCTCTTATATCCTGCTTGATAGCATGTGTTTATTTTCCCGTATGATTACTGTTATTCATATCTGGCTTGAGGTTGAGATGAGCTTGTGGAGGCTGCTGCCCCACACACATTTCCTCCCTCACTTGCATTGCATGCATTTTACAGTCGTTTACTGTTTACTATTTACTGTTTAAGCTGATGCTTTATCTGTTTCTGTTTATCATTGACATGATCCCTTAGGAATCTCACTTCCTTTGATAAGGAAGTGATGATTAGAACTTTAGGTTGAAACCTATGCATGACAACATCTAGGAGTTCCCTGTGTCAAACCTCAACTATAGGATGAATCCTTGGCATGACAACAGTAGGACTTGATAGTCTCCCCGTAGGTGAGCCTGTTCTCTTCTCATCTCAAAACAACTTAAGATACAGTGATCATGAATGATTTCTTTCGTACGTTACGAGCCTTAAGATATCTGAGAAAGGATTGTTGGAGAGGTTCTTTTCAGCAGTCTGGATGTTTAGTATGGCACCCTTTGTGTGACATGCGACGCATTCATTCTCAGGTCATAGTCTTTAGTGCGATTGAAATTGCAAACAACCATAAAAAACAGTTCTTTCGTAAAAGACAGAAAACAAACTTCAAACCTTTTTGCCCCGTGGGCCCGTAATTCAAAAGAAGCTTTTCTGAAGAAAAGAGTGTCGTTAAACTTCAGCGCCAACGCAAACAGGATATGTCCCTAACTGCTGGAACTGCTGTTTAACCCTACTCGATAAAACAGATGAATCTGAATCCCTGTAATCTGTATTATCCCGAACTACGTAAGCTCTGATGTCTCATATCTGTTGAGAGTACGTAGGCACAATACTGACGTATTGGCGAGCCACCTTCCCCTTACGTAACCGACTCCCGAACCCAGACAATGGTTGCGATGACCTTGTCTTATACCTTTTTTGTCAGGTTTTTCCGATCGTTTCCTTTCCCGCTCCGAGGGATAAATAACGAAAGGTGGCGACTCTTCTGTTTTGCCGGCACCTTATTTTCGCGGAAGCAACACCCCTCTAGAAGACCAGTGAGGTACAGAGATTCCTGCACCTCTTCATCCTTCGGCGGAGCTCTCAAAGCATAAGCAAACTGTCGGACCAGCACAGACGGATTATAGTTTATACAACCCTTCCTGCCTATCAAAGGCACGTTCGGAAACCCGCTGCAGCTAAAAATAATCTTAGTGCCCAACCTATCTCTGTCAAACCAGGCAACATCCTCCGCTGAAAGACTCATCTAACGCTCAAACCACTCAGCTGTGGCTGCAGACGAGGCAAAGGGACCCCTCTTGGGTAGATGACTATCAAGCCATTTATAAAGCAAGGGCACACAGCACGAGACATTCTTACCCCTTCTGTTCTCGTTTTTGTAGTGGATGGAACGGTAGACATCTCCTATCAAGGTAGGGACTGGATTCCCTGAAGCAAAGATGCGGAAGGCGTCGAAGTCCACAAAGTCGGGCATATTGGGGAACAGAATGATGCCATATATGCACAGAGCGAGGATGGCGTTGAACACGACCCAACATCCGTCTTTGGCGCACTGCTGAGCTTTTCCCACCAAGAACTGCAAGGAGAAACTGGGAACCTTGTTCCAACTAGACAATACCAACTCGGAGGCATCCAGAAGGAGTGAGGGAGCTAGACTAGCCAAATTAGGCTCAGCATCCATATGAACAAAGGGCATCTGACTCTTGATACGCACACCTAACAAATCAACATACTCCTCTAGCGTAGGTGCGAGAACGAAGTCCTGGAAAGTAAAGCATCTCAACGGAGGATCGTAGAACTGCAACAGGGCGTGCAACCCATTCAACTCAAACGCAGAAGGTTTACGAACCAAACTGAGCAATTTGCCGTAAGACTTTCTGAACTCATCTCTCACAGAATTATTTGCTAAAGCAATCAAACCAGTCAGCTAAACCACATCAGGAGCAGGGAGATTGTAAGCCACGGTCTTCCTCAGAGAACCCATAATAACACAACAGGAGGCAAGAAAACCTGAATCGGGGGAAACGGTACCTGCAACACAGACACACGTTAATGAAATGCAAATGGGTATGCAAAGCAATGTAAAATGCAATCATGCAGCAGGAGATCAAGACGACTGTGCTGCGGAGATTCTGTATCAACAAAACCATAATCCTGCTCTATCGAGAACAACCACTATCTCTGATAATAAGAAAACCCTGGTATTGGACCACAAATCTGCTCTGTCAAGAACACACATCTGATAATAAGGACCTCTGATACAGGACCAAAACTCTGCTCTGTCAAGAACAACCATACATCTGCTGATGAGATCCTCGGATCCCAATCATAAACCTGCTCTATCAAGAACAACTACACATCTGCTGATGAGATCCTCGGATCCCAATCATAAACCTGCTCTATCAAGAACAACTACACATCTGCTGATGAGATCCTCTTATCCCAACAAAACCTGCTATGTCAAGAACAAATACACATCTCTGAAGATAAGGTCCTCTGATACAGGACCAAAACTCTGCTCTGTCAAGAACAATCATATATCTGATGATGAGAACCTCTGGTACCAACAAAACTGATTCACTATCAAGAAAACCAGGTAGTCTAAAGGTTAAGGTTTCCTGCAACAAACCCAACCCTGCTCATAGGTATGGACCTAAACTGACACAAGTTCGGCATCCTATATGGTCATCAGCGTCACAGACATTCAAGAGGGGTGATACGATACCTAGAAGGTGTGGCATCACCAGCTCATGAAGCGGCCTCACTCGGCTGAATCCCAAATGATCGGTCCCCAGAGTCGACAATCCTCCAAACCAACAACCCCCTCAACCCAAAGGGTTGAAAAAGAAGTCAACCGGGAGAACCTCGTCTGAGCGTGGATTTCATGAGACACTAGTGCCTGCCAAGCAAGCACGCGCCCACTAATTTCCACAACTAATGCTATGTTCACTCAAGCCTGGGTCTGACTTCTCACTCATCAGAATGCCCCTCCCACAACAACACAGATAATCATATCATACTGGAAATAAAGTGCGATAAATAAACACAACCCAACAAGTAATCATACAAGCGCTAGGATTGACTCTCGCAGGGGACGTCGGATCCCCAAACTGACTCGCATTCGGGACGTTGGATCCCAGGAAACTATGAAATCCCCAGCAGAGTCGCCAGCTGACGCTTCCGCGAAAATAAGGTGCCGGAAAAAAAGAAGAGTCGCCACCTTTCGTTATTTATCCCTCGGAACGGGAAAGGAAACGATCGGAAAAACCTGACGAAAAGGTATAAGACAAGGTCATCGCAACCATTGTCTAGGCTCGGGAGTCGGTTACGCAAGGGGAAGGTATTAGCACCCCTCACGTCCATCGTACTCGACGGGATCCATGCTTGTTTGTGTTTACTGGACGAGTTGGTTCATCTATCTACCTATCAAGGCTGGCTTAAACAGAAAAGAAAAATGAGTCGGCAAAGCGTCGCACTTTATGCCTACGTATTCTCATCAGAGAATGAGAAATCAGAGTCAACGTAGTTCGACCTACGACGGGTTATGGGGAAGGTGGCTCGCCAATACATCAGTATTGTGCCTACGTACTCTCAACAGGCTTGAGAGATCAGAGCTTACGTAGTTCGGAATAATACAGATTACGGGGGTTCAGATTCATCTGTTTTATCGAGTAGGGCTAAACAGCAGTTCCGGCAGTTAGGGACAAAGCCTGTTTGCGGTGGCGCTGAAGTTTAACGACACTCTTTTCTTCAGAAAAGCTTCCTTTGAATTATGGGCCCACAGGGTAAAAAGGTTTGAAGTTTGTTTTCTGTCTTTTACGGAAGAAGTGTTTTTTATTGTGTTTGCAATTTCAATCGCACTAGAGACTATGACCTGAGAGTGAATGCGTCGCATGTCACCCAAAGGGTGTCATACTAAACATCCAGACTGTTGAAAAGAAGCTCTCCAACAATCCTTTCTCAGATAGCTTAAGGCTCGTAACGTATGAAAGAAATCATTCATGATTACTGTATCTTAAGTTGTTTGAGATGAGAAGAGAGAACAGGCTCGACTAAGGGGGAGACTATCAAGTCCTGATGTTGTCATGCCAAGGATTCATCCTATGGTTGAAATTTGAAACAGGGAACTCCTAGAAGTTATCATGCATAGGTTTCGACTTAAATTTCTATCATCACTTCCTTATCAAAGGAAGTGAGATTCCTAAGGGATCATGTCATTGGTAAACAGAAATAGATAAAGCATCAGCTTAAACAGTAAACAGTAAACGACTGTAAAATGCATGCAATGCAAGTGAGGGAGGAAATGTGTGTGGGGCAGCAGCCTCCACAAGCTCATCTCAACCTCAAGGAAGATATGAATAACTATAATCCTACAGAAGAAATAACATGCTATCAAGCAAAATAATAACTGCAATCATACAAAAGAAATAAAATGCTATCAAGCAAAATGGAATAAACTGCAATCATACAGAAGAAATAAAATGCTATCAAGCAAAATAATAAACTGCAATCATACAGAAGAAATAAAATGCTATCAAGCAAAATAAACCACCTGGGCAAGGGAGCAGGGCTCTACCGAATACCCGCAAGCAAAGCCATATAGTAACAATACAAGCAGAGGGAGCAACTCAACCTCTAGTGCAATCATGCTCCTAGGTTAAAGTCAGTCTAAGCATTAACTTATTCTAATGCATCAAGCAAATCAAACAAGGCACATCAACACAGAAAAGCAAACAGAAAAGGGAACAGATCAACAGCTCCTACAACTCCAAGCCTCAGCTCTTCTGACAGCAATCCAGTCTTCAGACTTCAACCACCCTTCAAGGCTATCATCTTCAATAGCAAGTACCAACTTGCTTCTCCAAGGTTCCAAACCATCAAACATAAGTATCAACTTATTCTCTCTTCTCCAAGCTTCAGCTCCTCAGTCAATTCCACCCTCAGGCTTCACTCTTAACTACAAGTGTCAACTTGATTCCTTCAGGCTCTCAATGCATCAATGCAAGTGTCAACTTCATCCTTCATTCCTCAAGCTTCAGCTCTTCACTCAATCTCAATTGGATCTTCAAGTATCAACTTGGTCTTCAAGCTTCAGCTCTCTTTGCTTTACCAGTATCAACTTGGTCTTCTTCTCCTACAAGCTTCAGCTTCTCAGAGTAATCTTCAATCACATGGAAGTGTCAACTTCATCCTTCAATTATTTAAGCCTCAGCTCTTTATTCAATCTCCATTGAATCTTCAAATATTAACTTGTTCTTCTTGCTCTTCAAGCTTCAGCTGCAATGGCAATGCTCAAGGAATCATCCTCTTCCACACTCTTCAATGAAGTCCTCATCTTCAAACTTAAGTCCAACATCTTTCAAGATACTCAAACCAGAAGACAATTGATTTAACAGAATGAGTGGAAATGATAAACAGCTTATTGACAACCAAAGGAAGCCTGTAAGGGTTCATCATTATGAGAGACTGGTTCCCTCAAAGTTCTACTTCCCAGATAAAGCCACTCATCCCTCCAAAGGAGGGATGTGAACATCTTAGAAGGACTTTTAGTCATTGGTAGGAATGGAAGCACAAGATGCTTTCCATATTTGTGAAAGAAGTCATTCTAATTATAAGGCTCTCCCTATGTCTCCTACCTCCTAAATCTTCATCAGACACCTTCAGGCACAAGCACCTCCAAGCTCCAAGCAACTTCAAGCATCCTCACCTTGTCTTCAACTTGTCTTCAATCTCAACCAAAGGCAAACAAAGCAAAACCCTAATCTAAGGGGACTAAAGAAGTTAATCTATTTGAGTTAGCAAGTTAGGATCACCTAAAACCTAGTACTAAAGTTAATCCTAACTAAAATACTAAAACCAATTGTAAAATCCTACAAAAATAACTATGGGAACCTAGGTCAATCATGACTCTACCATATTAATTCTAGAGGTCAAATAATCAAATAAGACCTAGAAATAAATTCTACACTACAAGGTACTAAACCTAAACCCTAAAAGGAAGCACCTAAAGCTCAATCTAGAAAACACACCTACTTTCATCACAAAAATGTGATAAAAAAGCTATGGGAGCATACATGTCTAAACTGATCACACACAAAAAATCAGGATCAAAATCATCACCACATGATCACACAAAATTCCACAAAATCAAGGATCAAACATAAATATTTTAATATCAATTAAAATATGAAAATTCCCATAAAATCAGAAAATGCATGAAATAAAAATATTTTTTTCTAAAAAATACTAGACTCAATCATGAATATAATGCAAAAAGAATGGGATTAATTGGATCATTTTTCAATTTATTATGAATTAATCAATAACCATGTATAAAATGAAAAATTAAAGAAAATCAAACAAAAATAACCAAGCGCGCGGTGCAACTAGCAATGAAAATCAGTCCAAATAATGGATTGGGCCTTCAGGGGGGTGCAAGTATCAACCAATTCACTAAGCGCATCATCAACACTCAAATGAAACGATGCGTTTCATTAACTCAGATCCTTCACAAACTGAAATTAAAACGTGGCCGTTGGATCACTCCTCTAGTCAAAGTCCAACCTAAATCCAAGGGCTCTAGAGTCATCTTCAACCTTTTGAACTTCTGAACCTCGCGCGCAGCTCCGGCCACCACCGGTGGTACTCCGGTCATCGTCCCCAACCCTAACTCTCTCTAGGATCCTCCATTGCAAGTGGTCTGTACATGAATCTTACCCCAAATTTCCTCACGAATTCATTCATGCCCTTTATTCTCTCCGAAACCTCAAGATTCGCCATAACCAATTCTCAACCGAAAATGGTAACATCCCTAGTTGGTCACTAATTCTCAAATTAATGGTCTGAAATCATTCCTACACCGTTCTACAATGCATCTAACACCCTATTTCGTATTGATTCTACCTAATTCATGCTGGAGATAGAAAGTTACTAACCTGAAAATTCTTGATGAACAGATGCACTAAACCTTCAAAACAAGCTCTCCAACCTTCCAGACACGATCAATGGATCACTTCCTTGCTTCTGTATGCACAAGAACCGGTTGAAAACTCCTGAAACTTGAAACCCAATGGTGAGTTGCAGGTGGAAAAATCTGAACTCAAGAACACCAATCAGCCACGAATTCCCTTGGATTATGACCTGGAATCAATCCCTAGCATCCATGGAAGAAGTTGCAATCAAGAAAATGGATGGAAAGTGAAGAAATTGGTGAAACCGAATTCAGATGCAAGCAATGAAATCTCAATCTCAATCTATGCTCTCTCCTTCAATCATCACCAACCTTTCATCTGAACCTCTTCTACTCAATATATAGAACATGTGTGGGTGATCTAGAACCCTCTAGATCCTTCTAATGAGAGTTTCAATCTCTCATGTCACGAGAATTTCAATCATATGCCATGGTATGCATAGTTCTGTTTGCAGCTTGAAACCAATCTCATTCTCTTCCAATTTCTCCCCTAGTGACATTTTGAAAGTGTTTGGATTGCAAGGGGTCTTGCTCATGCCTTGAATTTGAGTTTTGCAAATGTTACTTATGATGTAAGTAACTACTTTTCAAAGCAAGTCCACAAATTAAACCTCAACTCAAAAATGTGGATAAAACAATGTTCTTAAAATGTTTTCTAGAGTCAAAATGATATATTACATGCCTTGGTTTGGATGTGTAGGTCAAAAATATCAATTCCCAACTTTGGTTTATTTAACTTATACCCTTATTTTAGGTCATTTTTGCAACTTTGAGCTACAAGCATTTCCAACATCTCATGACATCTTTACTAGCCTTAAAACATCATTTTGAACAAGTTTTATGTTGAACATTTTCCCATTTGAAGCTTGGAAATAATAGTTATGGCCTTATCCTTGAAATGACCTGTAATCTCCAAATGACCAAAATACCCTTGACTTGTCAAAGCCATAACTTGAGTTCTACAAATCCTATCAAGGACTTCTAGTACTCTCTAGAAAGCTAAGAGGATAAGGAACAACATTAATGTTGACCAAAAGTTCATAGGAATCATCCTTATATGGCAAAAGTTTGATGCAAGTTGGGTAACTTTCAAGCCCCCAAATTCACATACCTCAGATGACCTGTAACTTGTCAAAGTCATAACTTGAGTTCTACAAATCCTATCAAGGACTTCTAGTACTCAAATTAAAGCTAAGAGCCTGATATACAACATTCATGTTGGGGGAAAGATGAGATGACAATCACATCTTGAGCTAAACTGCCTTGAAGATAGGGGTCAAACTAGGGGATTTTACACTGTCAAGCCTTAGAAAGCCTAGCTAGAAACTTCTCAAACTCTTCAATCATGATGAGTTGACCTTGGAATCATCCTTATATCATCTCAATGTATCAATCCATGATCACATGGCTCTTGGACTAGGTCTCAACTTCCTCCAAGTCATCAGTTGACCTAGGGTTGACCTAGTTAAACCCTAGTTGCACCAATCATGGCTGAGGCTTCTTAATCTTGCACAATGACCTATCTAGGCCTCATGATGGCTTCCAAGGAATCTCATAAGCTCTCTCAAGGCTTCAAGTCCATCTTCCTGGCTTCAGAATCATCTGAGGAGCTCCCACAACTCTCAAGTTAGGAGACACACCCTCTTGGTTTCAACCACTCTCTCTGAGGATCTTTTAACTTCTCTGACAAGGATATCAACCCTGGAACATCTGAATAAGCCTCCCTAGCTAGCTTCAAACTCTTGTGTAGCCCTTAATTGGTAATCATACCTCTTGATCTCCTGCACACATGTCAATGAAATGCAAATGATAATGCTAATGTGAATGCAATGAAACATAAGCTAGGCAAAGAAAAGTTGGGCAAATTTTGGGGTGCAACACTAATCCAAGGGACCACAGGCTGCCGGTGCATTAATGATGCGCAGCGTTTTGGCTGGTCAAAATTCAATTCTGAGGACTAATCACGAGCGTAGGATTGGAGGACCGAGTCAAGCGGCCAAACTGATCCAAGGGTAGGGAGATTGTCTTCTTCGTTTCAAACTCAGATGGAGGGAAAACAGGTCAGGCGAACCAGACGGTGGCTCCGGTGGCTGAGCCACCGTCTTCTCCGGTGAGCCAAAATTACAGGTCAAGGAACCTTAACAAATTTTACACAGTTCCACTCCATTTTTCACGTAGATCTCAAATATCACCTCCATTTCTCCTAATTCCTCACGAATTTTAAAACACGATAGCAAACAGAAAATGCACCAAATTCTGAAATCTCATCAATCCTTCAATTGAAACCACATATCTTATCTTTATACTTCATAGATCATCATAAGCTAATCCATTCATGCTAAAGCCTTAAGATCAAACAGTTATAGGTCTCAATAGAAAATTTCTCACACCTAGAATTGTCTCTAAACTCCACGATTTTGATCCAAAATCCATCTATAATCTCTCCTAAACCTTAGCCTCATGCTATAACATGCTAGATCATCATGAATCTACAGTAATTTTGAAAGTTGCATACCTGAGTTGAAACTTCAAATTGGAGCAGTTAGGACACGATCCTTGGCTTCAAACTGTGCAGATACACTCTATGATTGATGTTGGAGATGATTCAATCCTCAATTTGCCTTGAATTCCTCTAGAATTGAAAACACGATTTCACACTTGAAGCTTGAAATTCACTCTGCAATCTCTGGCTCTGGCACGAAACAATCACCAACCTTGAGCAAAACCACTTTATGAACTTATATAGAATGAGTTTGGGTGATTTATAGGCCCAATCAATGAGATCCAATTTTCATTTTTCCTTGAAAATTCCAACTATGGTGTACACGGTTCTGAGCTATTTCCTTCCTCAAGAAGCTTCTCATGGACTATTTGTGGACTGGTGAGAATGTAGGGACAGGATTGAATGCTTGTTTGTATCCTATGGCCAAGATTGGAAATGTTTCTTCACCATGAAGCAACAAGCTAAAACACCAAGAAATATGCCCCAAATGAACTTTCTAATATTGCCAATGTATTCAAAATGATGTTTCTGATTAAAATGAGCACACATTTGGTCTTGTTTGAGCACACATGAGTTAATTTGAGTTTTTTTTTCTTTCCAAAAATGCCTTTTAATTCCCCTTTTGTCAATTTCTTTCAAACCAAGTCTCACCCTAAGCCAAATCAATGCATCATGAGTACATGGTTGACCTAAAAACATCATTTTGAGCAAGTTTCATGTTGAGCAAAACTTCATTTGAAGCTTGCAAGATAGTGAAAATGACCTATAATGCCAAATGACCTATAATCTCACTTTCCCAAAATACCCCTAACTTGTAAACCTCATAACTTGAGTTCTACAAATCATATGGAAGACTTCTAGTACAATTTGGAAAGCTAATATCAAGAACTACAACTTTCCTGTTAGCCAAAAGTTTAGGAGAAACACCCGTCTAGGTCAAAAGTTCCATGGAAGTTGGTTGACTTTTGCAGACAAATTTCACATTCATCTGATGACCTGTAACTTGTCTAGACCATAACTTGAGTTTTATATATCCAATGGAGGACTTTTAGTACTCACATTAAAGCTAAGAGCATGCTCTACAAGTTTCATGTTGGCCAAAAGTGGAGATGAAACTTGTATCTTGAGATAAGTGGTCTTGAAGTTAGGCACTAAATAGGGGATTTTACCCTGAGAACCCTAATTTAGCAACTCCTCACACTTTGAACTTTTCTTGAATTAATCCTGGAATATCACCTCATGTATCTCACCAAAACTCTCCATGATCACAAAGACTTAGAATTGGGCTTTGATCCTCTTCAATTGCACAGTTGACTCAAGGTTACTCAGATGAAAACCCTAATTGCAACATCCTCAAGTGTGGCTCTTCACACTTGGCATAATGACTTGACTGAGCTCCACCATGACCCTCAAGGCACTCCATGAGCTCTATCCACACTCTATCCATGATCAAGACCTCACAATCCACTGATGGTCTTCAATTGGCTCCCAAGTTAGGAGATGAACCACATACAAGCAACCAATCTTCTCAAGAACACAACCCTCTTCCTGATGACTTTGGTGACTTCTCAAGCTTGAATGAGACCTCCAGATAGGCTCCTCTTAATATAAACCACACTTGATCCCCTGCTAAATGAATAATGCTATTCTATGCAAATGCTAGAACAATGCAATGCTAATGCAATGAAACATAAACAAAGTAAGAAAAGGTTAGGCAAATTTTGGGGTGCAACAAGGGGGGGGGGGGGAGAATCGGGTCGAATTCGGTAGTTGCATGAATTCTAGGTAGAAGGGGATTTCCCTAACCCCATAAGTTCTGATGATTATGTTTAATCGTGTTGTTGAATTTCTGATTTGTGAGAGCATGATGAGCTGGTTGCATGTGATGTAGAGTGATTGTTTGGTGATTTGGGGATTTCGGGTAATTGCTATGTTTATGCCGAAATTGATTTAATTGAGTAGAACTAAATTTGTATCGGGTAAATCATGAATATATTTTGTAGCTGAGCCGTATAATATTGGTCTGATATTGTGAGAGTTGGTTTGCGCGTAATCGGTTGAGTTTGGAGAGTTTTGCCGACTCTGAGCAGTCGAATTTTTCTGAAACCGCAGGCGCTCGCCAGCACCTTCGCTGAGCGAACTGGGGGCGAACCTTCGCCAGGGATTAGCCAGGCGAACTGGGCAGTGAGTGCTTCCAGTAGCCACTGTCTGCATTCGCTAGAGAGTTCGTTGGGAGAGCTAGTAGTGAGTCTTCGCTGGGGGATTCGCAGAGCGAACGGGTAGCGAGCATTTGCTGCGGGGCCTCCCCAGGCGAAAGAGCCAGCGAGCACGACAGTAGTTTGTGTTTCTGGTGCTGTTCTATTCTGTTTTCTAGTTTTGTTGGGCCCTTGTTGGTCGTGATCGAATATGAGAATGATGTTGATCTGTGGAGGGTGTGTGTATGGGGTTGGAATATGATTTCCTTGATTATTCATGCAATTATAATATTTGCATTGAGGTGTATTATGTATGTATGATGTATGAATGTGGTGATGTGTGAGATAAACATATGATGAAATGATAAAATGTGATCAGGAGGATCGTGTGCACCGGGTGAGATGTGTTTGCTGTATGCATTGGTGTCTTGCATAGAATAGTGGTAGGGATAGATCATTGCTTGAATGGAGTGTATGTGATCTATCATGAGTTTGATTTTATGGGCTCAGGAGGAGCATGGTAGGGATAAATCATTGCTCGGATGGAGTGTATGTGATCTATCCTGAGTTTGATTGATTATGCTCAGGAGGAGCGTGGTAGGGATAGATCATTGCTCGGATGGAGCGTATGTGATCTATCCTGAGTTTGGTTGACGAACCAGTGAGTCGGTACTGCATATCATGGTGTTGTGTTGCATATTTTTGCATTGTTATGTGTGTTGTGTTAGTGTGGAACAATAGGTCCGGATTGATGTATGTGAAATGATATTTGTATGATTTACTGCCTTTTACTCATGTATATTATTATCGTTATATTTTGTTCATGATTTCTCACCCCTTACTGTTGTTGTGGTATGTGCTTCCTCGGAAGTACAGATAATCCAGGTGCGTAGCTAGCTTGGATTATGGTGAGTCGACTTGTAGGGATGCTCTGATACGTAACACGGGGCTTTGGGGAGTCATTTGTTTTCTGCTGATTATGTGTGCCCCTGTGGCGTATCATGTTTTGTTGAATCTTTTTGGTGAATATGTCTTGTGTATTTTGGGCAGTTGGCCGCATACGATGTACATGATCTTTATATGTAGATATATATTTGATGACATTTCCGCTGTATATTTTGACAAGCATCTAATGAGTGACATGTTAAGTTTCTTCCGTGGCATCCCGTTGTGTTGGTGTGGTGACTCTGATATTTGTTTTGGTTTAAATTACATTTATTTTATATTTGGGAAACAGGGTGTTAGACCTGACACGGGTGCCCGTGTCCCATGACACTGCCCGTGTCAGGACCCCTGAAGATGAAGAGCGTGACCCAAGCGTCAGCAACCTGACACGGTCACCCGTGTCCCATGACACGTCCCGTGTCAGGGCTACTGAAAGTGAAATGTTTTTATTTCGTTTTGTGCTGATTGTTGCTATCTCAATGCGCAGTTTAGGCATCTCGTAGTGTAATTTGAATTCTGATTTATTAGATGCTTCATGGCTTAAAGCCAGGGAGTTTTTTTGTTTTTTTGGTTTTTGTTTTACGCTTTGGAGGAGATTTCCGGAGAACGAAGATCGATCAAAAGCGGAAGCGATTGATGATACAAGAACCTCAATCCTTATTGTAATGACTTTCTTCCTATCATTTTTCTGTGTTTTTGTTTTACGCTTTGGAGGAGATTTCCGGAGAATGAGGATCGAACAAAAGTGGAAGCGATTGATGATCCAAGAACCCTTATTGTAATGACGGTCTTCCTTTCATTTTTCTGAGTTTTTGTTTTGATTAAGAACATGATTGTCTAAACCCCCCATTGATAGGGGGTGGTCCTAAATTGTAATGTATTGATCTGTGTTTGAATTATTTTATGAGATCTATGTTTTTTCCCTTTTATCTTTTATTTTGCAATGATCTTAAGGCGGATTCGTATTGGAAAATGGAATTCGATTGATAGTTAGGTTTAGGTCTGAAAAAACAATCTAATGCTTTCGCAAAATAATATTATGGTAGATATTGCTTAGGAATGGTGATACCCCGTAGTAACGTGTTTATTATGTCAGAACTATTGCTTGATGATTTTCGTGGGTAACTAAGGAATTAGTGTGTAGGAAAAATTATCAAAGGGTTTTTCATTAAGGAATTAAGGAAAACTAAATTGGGAATTTGACATATACCAAGGTTGGAGGCATGTCTCTTAGAATAATTTTTTTCCGATCTTCACAGAGCAATTTATCCACTTGCCTAGCATTATTCTTATTATTACTATAAACCTTTGTTTTCCTGTTTTATTTTCTTTAGTAATTTTATTAGTTTATATAACTTTTAAAAATAACCCCAAGGTATTTTTGTTCCTTTGAATCATTAAAAACACTGTTGGTTCCTACGCAGTCTTCGAGATCGATACTCGGGAACTTTTCCCTTATTACTACATCGGTAAAAATAGCACACTTGCTATTTTTTCGATCAAGTTTTTGGCGTCGTTATCGGGGATTGCCAAATTAACTTTGTTTTTAGGATTCAAAAGAAATTTTGTTGCTCTGCGACTAAAATTTTTATTTTTTTTTTGCTTTATTATCTTTTTGTTTAAAATATCTAACTTCTGTCTAACTGTGTATGCGAGGTCAGGCCTCAGCTAAATTTTCTTTTGATACAGAACCAGAGCGAGCAATGCACGAAAGACTAAGAAAAGCTAGAGTTGAAAGAGAAGAAGAGGTATTTATGAATAGTGAGCACAATAATTCAGAAGCAGAGAGGGAGACAACACCAGAAACTATTCAAATGGCTGGGAATCAACCTCATCATGAAAGACTTTTGGGAGACTATGGAGGGGCCAATGCTCAACCAAACCGGATGACCATCATAAATCAACTGGTGAATGTGGCACACTTTCAGCTACATCCTTCCACCATTCGCCAGTTGGAGAGGAAGCCTTTCTCTGGAAGAATCAATGAAGATGCAAACAAGAATCTATAGAGATTCCTAACGACTACTACATCTTTGAAGATAGAAGGACATTTCGAAGAGGCCAAGAGACTTGTTATGTTTCCGTTCACACTGACTAATGAATGGTTCTACTCACTTCCAGCTGGGAGTATCACCATATGGCAAGAGATGGAAATTGCATTCCATAACGAGTATTTCCCTGCTTCAGTGTTTATTCAAAAAAAGATACGACATTGTCAATTTCAAACAAAAAGAAGGGGAATCTCTAGGAGATGCATGTAAGAGGTTTAAGAGGTGTCTGACGGCATGTCCTACTCATAACATGGATTCCACTGAGCAGATGCAGAACTTTGTGAATGGTTTATGACTCAAGAAAAAACAGCTTATAAACACTGCTGCCGGTGGCTCAACTAATTTCTCAACAGCCACTGGTATCAAGAGCATCTTGAGTTGTATGATCGCACTGTGAACCAACCAGAGGGTAAGATTGATTTGAAGCTGGCGGAGGTAGAGAAAAGGTTAAAGAAGATGAATATTGGAACTCAGACAGTGGTACAAGTTGAACCAGTTCAAGTGGTACTTTGTGAAATATGTGGTGGACTGCACTTTGCTATGCATTGTGTGGCAACTCAGGAGTAGGTTGAATAAATTAATATGTTGAGGCAGAACAATCCTTATGCCAACACATATAATCCAGGTTGGAAAAATCACCCCAATTTCTCATGGAAATATCCGCAAGGAAATGTGCAGAAACCGGTTCAAGGCCAACAACCGTACCCACCACAGCAGCAACAATATCAGCAGCCACCATACCAACCTCAATATCAACAAGCTCCTAGAAAAGCTGATTGGGAGGTCACCATTGAAAAGATGGTTGCCCAAAGTTCACAATTTCAAGAAGAGACAAGGAGCAACTTAAGGAATATTGGTGCATCAATTAAAAATATTGAAGTTCAGATGAGTCAGATTTCTCAACAACTTGCGAGTTCTGAAGCGTCGGGTACACTTCCAAGTGCTACAGTGCCAAATCCAAAAGATCACCACCAAGTTAAGGCTGTAATAACAAGGAGTGGTAAATCTAAGGAAGTGGAAGAAAAAGAATCTGAGTTGAATGATCATATGATTGAAGTGGAAATGGAAATAAAAGAGAACGATGTAGTTGAAGAAGAAGTGGTAACACCAGCCCCGGTAACTAAAGAAAAAGTAGTAGAACCGAAACCGGTGATCAAGCTCCCTTATCCCTCAAGGAATCAAAAGAAAGGACAATAGGAGAAAAATTTCAAGAACTTCCTTGAGTTGTTCAAAAAGCTAGAGCTGAACATTCCGTTAGTGGAGGCACTTGAGTAAATTCCCACCTATGCTAAATTCATGAAGGATATCATCGCCAAGAAGCGAACCATTGAGTCTGAACCTGTTATTCTAACCGAAACTTGTAGTGCTATTTTGCAGGGTTTGAAGATTCCGGTGAAGAAGAAAGACAGCAGAGCTGTTACTATTCCATGCACTATTGGTGATAGGTCATTCAAGAGAGCTTTAATCGATTTGGGGGCAAGTATTAGTCTCATGCCTTTGTCCATCTACAAAAAATTAGGTATTGGTGCAGTTCAAGATACTCGGATGACTCTTCAATTTGTGGATCATTCGGTTAAGCGACCTTATGGAGTAGTCCAAGATGTTCCTGCGAAAGTGGATAAGTTTGTGTTTCCAGTTGATTTTATGATCCTTGAAATGTCGGAAGATGAATAAATTCCTTTAATTTTGGGCCGACCATTCTTGGAAACCGGGAGAGTCATGATAGACATGGAGGGTGGTACCCTTACCTTGAAGGTTTATGACGAGGAGTTAAAAATTGATGTTAGGAATACCATGAAGCATAAAGAGGGTTTTGGCACAAGTAGCAACATACAAGTGTTAGAACAAGTGGTAGAAAGTGAACATTTGGAGAGTGTGTCCCAATTGCCTCTCGAGAGAGTGTTGAGCATGTCGATTTTTAAGGAAGATAAAGAAGTTGATGGTAGTGATATGGAAGTGGTAGCAATGTTGGAGACTCAACCTGTTCAAAAAGGATCCTGACCACATAGATGGGAAGACCTAAGGCAACCTATAATGTTGGAAGGTAATGAAGAAAAGCCGAAAAGTGCATAGTTGAAACAACTTCCTGAGAATCTCAAATATGTTTTCCTCGACACTGAAGAAAAATGTCCCACTATCATTAGCTCTAGTTTGAAAAGTGTCTAAGAGGTATAAGTCCTACAGTTTGCATGCACAAAATTCTTATGGAAAAAGATCACAAACCGGTTGTGCAGCCCCAAAGGAGACTGAACCCCGTTATGAAGGAGGTAGTGAGAAAGGAAGTCGTGAAGTTGTTGGATGCAGGACTTATCTATCCTATATCAGACAATTCATGGGTAAGTCCTGTTCATGTGGTGCCAAATGTGGTAACCAATGAAAAGAATGAGTTGATTCCTACTAGAACGGTCACTGGTTGGAGGGTGTGCATTGACTACAGGAGGCTAAATTTAGCCACAAGAAAAGAACACTTTCCGTTGCCATTCACTGACCATATGTTAGAGAGATTGGCTGGGCATGACTACTATTGTTTTCTATATGGGTACTCCGGGTACAACCAAATTGCGGTTGCACCGGAGGATCAAGAGAAGTAGCATTTACATGCTCGTACAATGTCTTTGCTTATAGAAGGATGCCATTCGGGTTGTGTAATGCCCCAACGACATTTCAAAGATGCATGACTTCCATTTTTGCTGATATGCTCGAGAAGCATATGGAAGTCTTCATGGATGACTTCTCTGTTTTTGGTTCTTCGTTTGATAACTGTTTAACTAACCTTTCACTTGTTTTGCAGCGATGTCAGGAAAGTAACTTGATCCTAAACTGGGAAAAGTGCCATTTTATGGTACGAGAGGGCATTGTCCTTGGTCACATGATCTCACACAAAGGGATCAAAGTCGATTAAGCCAAAGTGGAGGTGATCTCTAAGTTACCACCACCGGTGAATGAGAAAGGTATTCGAAGTTTCTTAGGCCATGCGGGTTTCTACGGTAGGTTCATAAGAGATTTTTCCAAGATAGCTAAACCGTTAACTTCCTTGTTGGTAAAGGATAAAGCTTTCGTATTCGATGAGGAGTGTGCTGATGCGTTTAAAAAAATTGAAAAATAAATTAGTGTCAGCACCAATTATGATTGCCCCCGATTGGTTTCTACCTTTTGAGATCATGTGTGATGCTAGCGACATTGTCGTTGGGGCTGTGTTGGGACAACGGAGAGATAAGTTGTTGCATGTTATTTACTATGCTAGTGATGTTTTGAACCCAGCACAGATGAATTACGCAACTACCAAGAAGGAGTTGTTAGATGTGGTGTATGCCTTTGATAAATTCAGGCAATATTTGTTGGGTTCGAAAGTGATTGTTTATACTTACCATGTTGCTTTAAAACATCTTTTCGCTAAGCAGGAATCAAAGCCCAGGCTCCTGAGATGGAACTTACTTCTCCAGGAATTCGATGTGGAGATTCGTGATAAGAGAGGGTATGAAAACACCGTAGCTGATCACCTCTCGCGAATGTCACCTATTGAAGAGAATGAAGACAAGCGTCCTATAAAGGATGAGTTTGCTGATGAACACATCCTAGCTATTACTGGTGTTCCGTGGTTTGCAGATTATGCAAATTACTTGGTCAGTGGTGTAATACCCCAAATTTTACCCTTTCTTTTTTATTTTTATGTTAAATTCTGATTAACTTAATAAATTAACCTTTTTTTTAATCTTGTTTTTTTAACTAATAATAATTTAATTAAATTTTTTTATAACTTTACTAATGTTTTTTATTAACTTTTTTTTTCTATTTAGTTTATTTATTTAAATCATTTTAAACTCTTCTTACTAACTTTTAGGATTTGGATTAAAATTTAACTTTTTTTTTTCTTTTCTTTAAGAGTAAATTTTTTTTATAACCTTTTTTAAATTAATTTCTAACACATTTTTTTAATCAAATTCTAATACCTTTTTTAAAATAAAAATCTAACTTCTTTTTAAAATTAAATCTTTTTTCTAACTCCTTTTTAAAGTTAAATCTTTTTTCTAACTTTTATAAAGTTAAATCTTTTTTTCTCTAACTTCTTTTTAAAGTTAAATCTTTTTTTTCTCTAACTTCTTTTTAAAATTAAATCTTTTTTTTCTCTAACTTCTTTTTAAAATTAAATCTTTTTTTCTAACTATTTTAAAAATTAAATCTAACCTTTTTTTTTTAAATTAAATCTATCCTTCTTTTTAAAATTAAATCTAAATCTTTTTGACACCATCCTTTTTCAAATTAAAATTCTAAATTCCTTTTAAAATTAAATTCTAATGCCATTTTATTTTCTTTTTTAAAATTAAGATCTAAATTCCTTTTAAAATTAAATTCCAACCGTTTTTTAAAATAATTCTAACACTTTTTTTAAATCAACATTCAAATGTTTTTTATTTTAAAATTCTAACTCATTTTTTTTAAACTTAAAACTCTAATTTTTATTTAACTTGAAACTCTAACTTTCTTTGCTAACATTTTTAAATTTAAATCCCAACACTTTTGTTTTTATCAAATCCAATCACAATAAATCACAGATGGAGCAAAATCAAATCAATCAGATCATATCATCATCATAAGAAAATCAGATCTAAATATCAACATCACCATCATTGAATCAAATCTGAAATCATCATAAAAATTCATTCAAATCAAATCAGAGATTGAAAAAGATTGAGATATTCAAATCAAATCTGAGATTTAAAAAGATTTAAAAAAAATCAAGTATAAAAGGACCCTCAGGAGCAACAAAACGGGGGATCGGCAAGCATCAAAGACTCTTGCAGTCTTCATCAAAAGTAACTAACTCTTCTTTTCTTAAAAAATTTTCTAATCTTATTTTTGTTTTTTTCAAGAGTATTAACTTTTTTTATTAAAATTCTAACCTTTTCTTTTTTATTTTCTAACCCTTTTTTTAAAAACCAAATTTCGAAGTTCTAATTTTTTTGCTAACTTTTAATTCTAACTTTTAATCTATTTTCTTTTTCTTAATCACATTAAAAACTCTAACTTTTCTATATTTCACCCAAAAAAAATACCTAATTCCATTCTAACTCTTTTCTAATTACCTAAATTCTCACCGTCTCAAAACATTCATCACTTAACTTCTAATTATTGTCAATTCCAATTTTCATCCTTCATTCCTAACAGTATCCTTGATTATCCATGAACCTGTTCACTAATATTTATTTATTTATTTTTGTATTTATTTTTATATTTGTACATAATCTAACATCATCGTTGCTATTTCATATTCCATTATCACTTGTATATTATCATCATCTTCATTGCGTATCAATTTTCATTGTTTATTAATTTTTCGCTACCATCCTCCCTTTTAAGATCCAAATTTCTAACTTTTCTCTTGTTTCGTTAAAATTATAATTTTCTACTTAAATTCCTAACATTCCTGTCTAATTTTTCGTCTAACCCCGTATAATAACAGTCTCTGTTTGTTTTGGTTTTTTGCAGCTGACTAAGTTCAATTGATTTTATTTTCAGTATTAAATATTCAATTATCATATTTGTAACTGCTTATGGGATGTAATTTTGCGAGACAATTGTCGCATTTATCTTTTCGCACTTTATTTTTTGCCGTCGTATGTATATTTAATTTCATCGCATCTTTATAATTAATTTCACTCCTCCGAAGGAATCAGGTCTAGCCGTTTGACCGTCGTGTCAATAGTCCTCAACCTCAATTTCAAACCCTCAAAACTACAAACTACAAACTCTAATTTTCACAAATGCCTCGCCGCAGGCAAAATTACCATGTTACCCCTAGCATTAGGTCAAAGAGCCGTCGCGCTCATTTTAGGGTTTCCCGCCGTGGAATCCCTAATTTAACCCTAATTACAACTTAACAATTAATAACGTAGAGATCGGAGTTTAAGACTCCATGTAAGCGCGTCCTTAAGATGCGTTTATTCCCCTTGAGACCTTGACCACAGTCAAGAAGTCTCTAACCTCCCTTTTGAGGGGAACTACGATTACTCTGATTCCATTCCCGTAAGGATACGTAGGCACAAGATGCGACGTCTTGCCGAGTAAACTTAGAATTAACCCCTTAGGTCTCCTTTCTCACTTTTAATCCTTTGTACATATACCTTAAGCAAATAAATAAAGCAAATAGTAAACATCTGAACAAAAGGTTCCTGTAGAGTACTACAGAAGTTTAGGGTGCTAATACCTTCCCTAAATTTAACCAACCCCCGAACCCTAGATCTTTCCCCGCATTGTGTTTACGATGCAAAATAGGTTTTTCCCTCTTTTGACCTTTTCCTTCGGATAAATCAAAGAGCGGTTGTGAATTGAATTGCGATTCAAACTCATTAATAGTTTGTGATCCTATTTCCACCGCAATAGAAAATGGCGACTTCACTGGGGAGTTTCTAAACTTTTGAGGGTTATCCCTAATTTGTTCATATTTATTACTATTTGTTTTACTATTCATTTGCATGTATATAATATACTTTGATTTTGGGACTGTTCCTTGTGTTGTGAGATAAGTCCTACGCCCGGACTAGTGACATTATTATAGGATGGGGATATATTCGATGAGGCTTATAGGGAGTTGAATCCCGACCAAGCTGATTCGAGAATCACCGCTTAGTTGAGACCCTTTTGAAAATGGTTCGGTTGAACGAGTTTAGTCGTGAAAACTTTTACTATTCTCAATTGGAGTCTGTGATACTAAGGACCGTAGTACCTTTACACCACCTCGGCCTTATTTAGGGCGTAGTGCGGGAACTATGTGGGAGTAGTCCTACAATGGTTGCTACGCGATACTACACTCAAAAGAGGTTCTCTTGAGAATATTATTAACCCCGAGTCAGTCGGAAAGTTGATAATATCCGAAAGATGGGCTGATGACTTTGGGCACTTTTTAGAACCTTGTTCTGCAGGTACAACTAACCTATAGTACACTCCTTTTCGGGGATGGGTAGACCTTAACTCCGCTCACGTTCTTTTAACCTAGGACTTTATGTGTTTTCATGCATTGCATCCATAAAGCATCATATTACATTAAGACTTCATGGAATTCAAACTCTATTTATGAACATTGCAGGATATCATGGATCACTCTAGAAGGCATACTTTGAAATTTACTTTTAAGGGTTTTAATTTGGAAGTCCTAGAGAAGCTAAGGGATTTGGTTCAAGATCAAGAAAAGTTCCAAAACAGATATGGAAGGCTATTGTCTTTGTTGAAGGTTCAAGTAAACGAAGGACTTCTTGTGACTTTGCTACAGTTTTATGATCCAGATTATCACTGCTTCACCTTTCCAGATTATCAGCTTTTACCTACCTTAGAAGAGTACTCTCAGTTGGTGGGATTACTTATCTTGGATAAGTCTCCATTCCCTTTCTTGGAGGAAGACCCTAAAGAACGAAATATTGCTAAAGCCATTTGTCTAAGGATATCCGAGGTCAAAAACAATATGATCACCAAAGGGGGGATCTCCGGTTTTCCCAGGGACTTCCTAATTAAGAAAGCCCAATTTTATGTCGATCATAAAGACATGTTTGCCTTCGAGACAATTTTTGCTTTGCTTATTTATGGGTTGCTGCTTTTTCCTAGTTTTGAGGGGTTTGTGGACCTTAATGCAATCAAGACCTTCATGAGGAGAAATCCAGTTCCAAAGCTATTGGGTAATACTTATCATTCAGTACATCTCCGAAACTTTCATGGTGGAGGAATGATTACATGTTGTGTGCCATTGCTATACAAGTGGTTTATTTCTCACTTACCCAAGTCCGGTCCGTTCTGGAGACCTAATCAAGAACGTTGGTCGCAAAAAGTCATGGCTTTAACTCACTCTGATATTGATTGGTATAATCGCATGTACGATGGGATATCGATCATTGATAGTTGTGGAAACTTCAACAATGTGCCTTTGCTCAGTTTCAATGGAGGAATTAGCTACAATCCAGTCTTAGCTCGCCGACAGTTGGGATACCCCTTGAAGGAACCGCCTAAAGGTATTCATGTGGAGAAAATCTTTTTCAAAGACGACAAAAAGCTTCAAGATCAGATTCTATCTTCTTGGAATCATTTGCATAGGAAAGGCAAGGAAAGTTTGGGAAGGCCTAATTGTGTGTCCATGGAACCATACCTTCAATGGGTCCGAGGAAGAGCTATTGAGTTGGAGATGCCCTACTCTCGTCAAGATCCTTTACCTCAAAGAGAAGAACCTGTCCAGTATTTCATGACTGAAGCTGAGACTTTGAAGATCACTTTGAAGAGATCACAACGCGAAACCGAATCATGGAAGAACAAATACCATGTGATGGTCAGCGAGTAAGAAGAACTTCAAAAGAAGATTCAGTTGAAGAATGATGAGATACAATCCTACAAGAAGAGAAGGCTCTACGAATATTTATTTTCCTCCGGATCTCCGTCTACTCACTGAAGTTATGGAAGATGCTTCTCTAGGATTTTCTAGGCTTTTATTTAGCTATTTTGGTTGCAAGAATATTATTTGTAATTTGTCTTCAATAAATTGATAAAAGTTTCCTTGGTATTCCGCAATATTCGTAAATATTTGAATTCCATGAAATCTTCATTTGCATTCACATTTTAGCATCATACTTTTGCACTGCACGTGTCCCTCGGTTTCTCATACGCGGTTTTCTCACCTTCCAGTTTTGTCACCCTAAGTTCTCTGCATCAATACGACCCTTCAAAAGGATGGGAGATCAAAACCAAGAGATCAACCGTGTCAGCCATGAACTCGAAGATTTTCGAGGAAGTGTAGGGCAGATTTTGGAGATGCTACGAGCTCTTAGTGTGAAGGTGGACGCTCAGTCTACTGTTGTTTCTGAGACTACTAATACCGTTATGGAATCTCAACCAGTTGTTACTGTCGAGAATGTACCTCCTCACAGTCTTCAATCCGGTTTGGTGCCTCCTAGTGCTCAACCAGTTCGACGAGCTACCCCTCCAAAGTGCAAAACCCCTAACTCCGACCATGGTAAAGGACCTACACGTTCGAGGAACCGCAAAATGGCTACTCCTCAACCTTGGCAACATCAGCAGAGTTATGTTCAAGGTTATCCGTTTCCATATGTCCAACAACCCTATGTAGCTACTGTTGCACCTCCTTTCGATCAGCAGTTTTCTACATACCAGCCTGTGCAGTCAGCTCCGGTATATCAAGCACCGATTTATCAACAACCTTCCGGTTATCCGCCCATGCAAGTTCCTGTCAACAGTCAACGAGTTCCCGACGCTCCTGTTCACCAACAATCACAGAATCAGGTTCCTTATCCCCGTAAGAGGCAGTATAAGCCTTGTCCTCCAATTCCGATAACTTTCACTGAGTTATACCCCCATTTAGTACAACAAGGTCTGATTACCACCCGTGCTTTGGGTCCTCCGCCTAATCCGTTACCTGCAGGTTATAACACTACTGCTCATTGTTTATTTCATGAGGGTGCGCCCGGCCATGATCTAGAGAATTGTTATGCTCTTAAGAACTTTGTCAGAAATTTGCTAGAAACAAAGAAGTTGTCTTTTAACGATGCTCAGCCGAAGATCGAGACACCTCTCGGGGTTCCCCGCTTGTCAAGCTTAAATTCTGCAAAGTGTGTTGTCCCCTCAGCAAATCAGTCGAATCCAGTAATTATTCAAAGGCCTAGCTCGCTTCATTTCAGTAACCCTCAAGATGATATGACCGGGATCAACAAAGAATCTGGGAAATTTATTTTGAAGCAACGACTGAAAACTGTTGAAGATGTGACCAGCGTAACTGGGGCAAGCCATGACGACTCACAGTGATCGTAAACCCGACGTCCCTTCCATTGAGGCTCCGCCAAAGGAAACTGTTACTCTTGAATGCAATATTTCATAAACATTTAGAAGGATTTTTCCGACAGTTCATTTGTTTATTTATATGTATTTCTCTTTGATTAAGCATATTTAGCATGCACGAACTTGTTTATCTTTGATTAATTAATGCAACGCATATGTTTGTCTTGAATAAATCCATTCGTTTCACTCATTCAAAAAAAAACGTTTTCATAAATCATAATGCCAACTTTACCCGATCTCTTGTTCTGATGGAGAATTGGGGGGAGGATGACGAACCCAAAACGTCTGATTTCTTGTCGTATGCTTTCAATTAAAACCTGCTAATGATGTAAGGCATTGTTTCCAATCCCAAACACTGGAGATATAAGGATGATAATCCCTAGTCAACCCTTTGAACCTTGAAGTAGGAGTTTTTCTTTCTTTTAAGAACCTTCATCCTAACCTGGGGCAGGGTAGGTTTCAGTTAAACCGATCGAGCGCTTAGATCCTCAAAAAGGAAGAGCAAACCTTCGAGAATTTATCCTTAGCATCTTAAGAAGTCCAATACAATGGCTATCCCTCGGTTACCTAAGGAGTGGGGCAGTCACGAGCCTTTCAAAAGATTTACACGACTTGTGCATAAAAGAATATTCAAAAAAATAAGAGCCCGCTAAGTCAAAACCTATGAAGGAGACTTAAGCAAAACTGGTGCATCCCGCTGGACTCCAAAGTCAGATCAAAAGACGTTGTCCAGGAAAAAGTTAGGGAATAAGAGCAATAAACCAGTAGTTTTTTTTAGAATCCCTATAAAGAACAAAGTTGTGTGATCGAAACGCCATTAGAAATAGGTGAGTGACTGCCATGTCCAAAACCTTGAGAAGTTCTCGACCATAGCAAATCCGCTTGAGATATGAGCGTTCGTATCCGATTAACTGAATTAAGATTGGAGAACATCACGAAGAAGGGGTGGGTACAAATATAACTTTGAGCCTTTATCCTTTGTTTCTTAAACCGTGAACTTAGCCACGATACAACCTTTAAAAGACCTAATTGAAGTAGGACTTCGGTTGAAAGCATACTCGACAAGATCACGTTTCCTGACTCCTACGAGCTATGCTCAAGAAAAATTCATGTTGGCATTATAATTAAAACTTATATCCTGACTAGTGATTTCGGTCACAAGTTATTGCGATATCTTTTTCAAAACAAAAATTCAAGACAAATATATGTGTGCATTGACAAGCTCAGGATAGGCATTTCAGGCATGACGACTTTGCTTGATATCTTAGAGATTTATATATGGACATAACCCATGGAACTTGAAGATCCTGCTAAACAGGGGCAGGCGGTTTCCCAGTTCGCTTACCAACGCGAGGCTGACGTTCTTAAGAGCTATTTCTCAAAGACTTCATCGTAACACGATTAAGTTGTGCCAGTTATGTCGAGACCTGACGCATCTCTCAAAGAGTTTGAAAACAGTGGGGCAACCAGACTCCGTGTTCTCTATAAAATCCTCTTGAGATGACCATACCTCACAACGCAAATATCCTGGGGCACCGTGTTTTTTTTTTAAAAAGGGGAAACAAATGGCGACTACTACAAGGTCCTTCGAGATCAAAACTATGTGGTTTCACAACTTTTCTTCATGCACCCGATGGATTTTACTCACGGCGGCCTTCATTCCCCAGTAAATCTCAGTGTTGCAACAGGCTCCTAAACTATTGCCTCATCGCAGTCCCCAGCGAGACTATAAGCTGACAACTTTTTCTGGGGTAACTCGAAAGTGTCCCTCAGGTTTTCTTCTCCCCATGTGAAAGACATGATACTGTGCACCCAAGCAGATTGCCTTCTCCCCAGAGAAGTCAGAATTCTGAAACCAGATTTGGTTCTACCATCGATCCTTCTCACCCATGATTGACGTATTGGTTGCAGAGAACGCAGGGTATCTCCGTCGAGATGTTTATTTCATCTCTCGTCCCGTCTCTAGTCTGTTTCGTCAGCATACGCAGGGGCATAAGCATCACATGCCTATTTCGTACACATACTCATTACATACTCATTTCATAACATCCTGCATATTTAACTACATAGACATTGACATACATTCACATTAACATACGCAGTAACATATGCATTAGCGTTCACAGGTTCATTGTGTTTCACCATCATTGGTTGTTACCGCCGAGTAACTGGGTTGGTCCATTCTCTCCAAATAGATCGTCAGCCCTAAGCATAAAATACATATGTGTTTCCAGTTTCCCCACAGAGCTCGACCCTCGTGGATGACGGTTATTTCAGCTATCTTTCCTCGCCGGGATAAGATATTTACCCTTCGAGTTCATTCCCTCGATGGAGTCTTGATTGCTAGTTTTCTTTCTAGCTCGATCCTAGATTGAATCTCAGTCTTGTCGGTCACTGAGCCCAACCGGACGTGCATTTATTTTGCACCGTCTAAAAATTTTCACCCTACCTTGACAGATACGCGACTGTTATCGCCTGAGAAGCTTATCATTGTACCCGGACGTGCATTTATTTTGCACTATCTTTCAAGAAAACCTATCACAATCCTTTACAGATTCACGCCAGTTCACGCCTGGAAATCCATCAGTACATCTTATAGCATCGGAATGCAACTGTTCTCGCCTGAGAAGCCTATCGGTACAACACTTTACAATCCTACAGCATCGGTATGCAACTGTTCTCGCCTGAGAAGCCTATCGATATAACAACCTTACACAACAAGATCAGCAACTGTTCTCACCAGAGAAGCTTATCACAACCATACACAACGGGATATGCAACAGTTCTCGCCAAGAGAAGCTTATCACAACATTCTACAATCGATCAGCAACAGTTCTCACAAGAGAAGCTTATCACAATCGATCAGCAACAGTTCTCGGTTAAGAAGCTTATCGTAACATTCTTCAGCAACGGTATGCAACAGTTCTCCGCCGAGAAGCTTATCATCATTATTACTTGTTATCACCTCTACAAGCAGTTCTTACCTGAGAAGCTTATTATTGCCACTCGTGCAGAAAAGCGACATTTCTCGCCTGAGAAGCTGATCCTATCTTCGTTATGACTCGCAGCAAATGGCCATCTCCATCGAGCAGTTGGGCTTCCATTTTCCTTGTCGTCTTGAAGTATGGGGAGGTTTGAACCGAATCATATTCAAGAGAGCATGAATCTTGAAGTATGAGGAAGTTCATTTACCCTTTAGTAAAATAAGGAGCAGAATCATATTCAGGAGAGCATGAATCTTGAAGTATGAGGAAGTTCAGTTTACCCTTTAGTAAAAGAAGAAGCGAAATCATGCCCGACGCGCTGTCCTCGGAACTATGAAGAAGTTTATTTTACCCTTTAGTAAAAGAAGAATCTGAAACATATTCCGGGCACCAACCTTAAATATGAGAAGATTTATATATCAGATAAGCAGCAGCCTCTTTATTTGAGTGCTTATCCGTTTTGGCATGAAGTCCCTTCCAACGATAAGTGACAGTTCTCCCTCGAGAAGCTTATCAGGGCATTTCCCATCAAAGCCCATTTATTTTGGGCATACAACTGGTTTTTACCCGCTATATTTTTTTCTACGGATTCCTAAATTCCGTTTGATCCTATCACGAAGGATAGTTTATAGAAGCTTGGATGTTATTCTTTGCTCAATGCTCCAGCTTTCTGTAATCGATCTGGCAGTCGTGTAGATCCAGTCTTATTGTTAGACATTCCCAAGTGGAAGCCGTCTCATAGGTGCCCTCTCCACTTAGGATCATGTTCTAACCACTTTAAGTCCATTTATTTTGGCATACAGTCGGTTTCTTACCCTGTATATTTGCTACGGAGTTCCGAAAGGCCCGATTGATCCTGTCACGAGAGATAGTTTACAGAAGCTTGGATGTTATTCTTTGCTCAATGCTCCAGCATTCTGTGATCGATCTTGCATTCGTACATGATCCAGTTTTACTTTTAGATTCCCCAGTGGAGGCCGTCTCATAGGTGCCATCTCCATTTGAGAATCTCGTTCCCGTTCTAAAAATGACAATTGGTCGTGTTCGCACCAGTTGACCATCATTTTTGGAATTCCCCAGTGTTGTGCTGTCATCCCAGTGCGTCGTATTCCCCAGTGTTTGGTCGTCATGTCCGTCCCATGTGTCGTCATGTCGTCTGTATCCTTGCATTTATCACTTGCATCGTACGCATCATACCATATTCACAGTGTGTCAGCATTACATTTCGTGTTGTCCATAGCATTTGCATATCACTGCATCTAAGGGCAAAATTTTCGGTTATCTATATTTAAATCCCTCCACCACGATTTCTCGAGTCTCCGCTGCTCAAATCATCCGGTGTAGCTATTTAAATAGGGGCAACTGTAATACCCCAAATTTTACCCTTTCTTTTTTATTTTTATGTTAAATTCTGATTAACTTAATAAATTAACCTTTTTTTTTAATCTTGTTTTTTTAACTAATAATAATTTAATTAAATTTTTTTATAACTTTACTAATGTTTTTTATTAACTTTTTTTTTCCTATTTAGTTTATTTATTTAAATCATTTTAAACTCTTCTTACTAACTTTTAGGATTTGGATTAAAATTTAACTTTTTTTTTTCTTTTCTTTAAGAGTAAATTTTTTTATAACCTTTTTTAAATTAATTTCTAACACATCTTTTTAATCAAATTCTAATACCTTTTTTAAAATAAAAATCTAACTTCTTTTTAAAATTAAATCTTTTTTCTAACTCCTTAAATCTTTTTTCTAACTTTTATAAAGTTAAATCTTTTTTTTCTCTAACTTCTTTTTAAAGTTAAATCTTTTTTTTCTCTAACTTCTTTTTAAAATTAAATCTTTTTTTTCTCTAACTTCTTTTTAAAATTAAATCTTTTTTCTAACTATTTTAAAAATTAAATCTAACCTTTTTTTTATAAATTAAATCTATCCTTCTTTTTAAAATTAAATCTAAATCTTTTTGACACCATCCTTTTTCAAATTAAAATTCTAAATTCCTTTTAAAATTAAATTCTAATGCCATTTTATTTTCTTTTTTAAAATTAAGATCTAAATTCCTTTTAAAATTAAATTCCAACCGTTTTTAAAATAATTCTAACACTTTTTTTAAATCAACATTCAAATGTTTTTTATTTTAAAATTCTAACTCATTTTTTTTAAACTTAAAACTCTAATTTTTATTTAACTTGAAACTCTAACTTTCTTTGCTAACATTTTTAAATTTAAATCCCAACACTTTTTTTTATCAAATCCAATCACAATAAATCACAGATGGAGCAAAATCAAATCAATCAGATCATATCATCATCATAAGAAAATCAGATCTAAATATCAACATCACCATCATTGAATCAAATCTGAAATCATCATAAAAATTCATTCAAATCAAATCAGAGATTGAAAAAGATTGAGATATTCAAATCAAATATGAGATTGAAAAAGATTTAAAAAAAATCAAGTATAAAAGGACCCTCAGGAGCAACAAAACGGGGGATTGGCAAGCATCAAAGACTCTTGCAGTCTTCATCAAAAGTAACTAACTCTTCTTTTCTTAAAAAAATTTTTAATCTTATTTTTGTTTTTTTCAAGAGTATTAACTTTTTTTATTAAAATTCTAACCTTTTCTTTTTTATTTTCTAACCCTTTTTTTAAAAACCAAATTTCGAAGTTCTAATTTTTTTGCTAACTTTTAATTCTAACTTTTAATCTATTTTCTTTTTCTTAATCACATTAAAAACTCTAACTTTTCTAAATTTCACCCAAAAAAAAACCTAATTCCATTCTAACTCTTTTCTAATTACCTAAATTCTCACCGTCTCAAAACATTCATCACTTAACTTCTAATTATTGTCAATTCCAATTTTCATCCTTCATTCCTAACAGTATCCTTGATTATCCATGAACCTGTTCACTAATATTTATTTATTTATTTTTGTATTTATTTTTATATTTGTACATAATCTAACATCATCGTTGCTATTTCATATTCCATCATCACTTGTATATTATCATCATCTTCATTGCGTATCAATTTTCATTGTTTATTAATTTTTCGCTACCATCCTCCCTTTTAAGATCCAAATTTCTACTTAAATTCCTAACATTCCTGTCTAATTTTTCGTCTAACCCCGTATAATAACAGTCTCTGTTTGTTTTGGTTTTTTGCAGCTGACTAAGTTCAATTGATTTTATTTTCAGTATTAAATATTCAATTATCATATTTGTAACTGCTTATGGGATGTAATTTTGCGAGACAATTGTCGCATTTATCTTTTCGCACTTTATTTTCTGTCGTCGTATGTATATTTAATTTCATCGCATCTTTATAATTAATTTCACTCCTCCGAAGGAATTAGGTCTAGCCGTTTGACCGTCGTGTCAATAGTCCTCAACCTCAATTTCAAACCCTCAAAACTACAAACTACAAACCCTAATTTTCACAAATGCCTCGCCGTAGGCAAAATTACCATGTTACCCCTGGCATTAGGTCAAAGAGCCGCCGCGCTCATTTTAGGGTTTCCCGCCGTGGAATCCCTAATTTAACCCTAATTACAACTTAACAATTCATAACGTAGAGATCGGAGTTTAAGACTCCATGTAAGCGCGTCCTTAAGATGCGTTTATTCCCCTTGAGACCTTGACCACAGTCAAGAAGTCTCTAACCTCCCTTTTGAGGAGAACTACGATTACTCTGATTCCATTCCCGTAAGGATACGTAGGCACAAGATGCGACGTCTTGCCGAGTAAACTTAGAATTAACCCCTTAGGTCTCCTTTCTCACTTTTAATCCTTTGTACATATACCTTAAGCAAATAAATAAAGCAAATAGTAAACATCTGAACAAAAGGTTCCTGTAGAGTACTACAGAAGTTTAGGGTGCTAATACCTTCCCTAAATTTAACCAACCCCCGAACCCTAGATCTTTCCCCGCATTGTGTTTACGATGCAAAATAGGTTTTTCCCTCTTTTGACCTTTTCCTTCGGATAAATCAAAGAGCGGTTGTGAATTGAATTGTGATTCAAACTCATTAATAGTTTGTGATCCTATTTCCACCGCAACAAGTGGTATCATACCTGACGATTTTGATTCTAATAGAAGAAAAAAGTTTATTCATAATTGCAGGTTTTATTTATGGGATGATCTGTTTCTCTACAAAAGAGGAGTGGATGGATTGGTCGGAAGATGTGTACTAGAGGAAGAACAGAGAGATGTGTTGAAAGCATGTCATGATTCAGAGTACGGAGGACATTTCAGTGGGGACAGAACCACAGCCAAAGTCCTCCAATCGGGTTTGTACTGGCCCTCTGTGTTTAAAGGTGCTCAAGAGTTGGTGAATGAATGCGACAAGCGCCAGAGAACTGGGAATATTTCAAAAAGGAATCAAATGCCCCAAAATTTTATGCTTGAGGTTGAATTGTTTGATATTTGGGGCATAGACTTTATGGGGCCGTTTCCACCATCCTCTGGAAAGAACTACATTTTGGTTACAGTGGACTATGTCTCAAAATGGGTTGAAGTTGTGGCTTTGCCTACTAATGATGCAAAGGTTGTGGTAAAGTTTTTGAGAGAAAACATTTTTGCAAGGTTTGGAGTTCCGAGAGTGTTCATAAGTGATGAAGGAACTCACTTCCTAAATCACTTTATGGAGAGACTCCTGCAGAAGTACAATGTGAAGCATCGGGTAGCCACTCCGTATCATCCTCAAAGAAGTGGTCAGGTAGAGATATCAAATCGACAACTCAAGCAGATTTTAGAGAAAACTGTAAGTTCATCACGGAAAGATTGGTCAACGAAGTTAGATGATGCATTATGGGCCTACCGAACAACTTTCAAAACGCCCATCGGTATGTCATCGTACCAACTTGTCTATGGAAAAGTATGCCATCTACCTTTAGAGCTAGAACATAAGGCATTTTGCGCAACCAAATTCTTGAACATGGATTTATCCCTAGCCGGAAGTTATAGAATTCTTCAACTGCACGAGTTGGAAGAGTTTCGGAATCACGCTTATGAAAATGCCAAACTTTACAAGGAACAAACAAAGAAATGGCATGATAAGAGGATACGGAGAAAAGAGTTTTGGGAAGGACAACTTATCCTCCTATATAATTCCCGAATGAAGCTATTCCCAGGAAAGTTACGGTCCAAATGGTTGGGACCATTTGTGGTTCACAAGGTTTTTCCACATGGAGCTATTGAGTTGAAAAATCAATCCAATGGAGATACCTTTAAAGTAAATGGGCAGAGGCTGAAGCCTTACTACCAAGGAGACTCAACCGGCCAAGTGGATGTCATTTGTCTTACCATGTAGGATGAACGATCGTCGAGCCATGCGACGTTAAACACAACGCTTTATGGGAAGCAACCCACATTTTTCTTTTCTAATTGTAGTTTTTTTTTATTTTGCAGATGTCTAAGTCATGTTAGTTCCCGAGTCGATGTGAGGAAGCAAAATCCCAGAGGAAGCGGAGTAAGATGACCATTCAATCAGAGCATTTCAGACATATCAGGTCCCTGACACGGGTTGCCGTGTTACATGACACGGTCCGTGTCAGGAGATGGAGGAACTACAGGGAAATTTGAGGCTGAAGGTCAGTGGTGTGACACGGGTGCCCGTGTCCCATGACACGGCCCGTGTCATAGATATCAGTGTGTTGTACAGGGATATATTATGCCTCCTCGAAGAGATACCAAAAAAGTTGTGGCTGAAACTTCTCGCCCTCGAAAAAGGGTGCACCGCATGGAAAATGGTCACAACATCTTGTTTGAGGAGACGACCCATCAAAAGAAGTATTCGTCATTGGTCAAGCGTAAGCTATTACCTACTAGGTACATCTATAACGACACTCTTGATAATTTAGGGCTAAGAATTGAAGTGTATAGAATGTTTCATACCCTTGGAATGCTTGAGTATATGCAGTTTGAAGCACCGACCTTTGAGCGCATAATGTTTGAGTTTCTGAGCACTTTGGACTTTCAGCTTAAGCACATGTGGATAGGTGCTGATGAAGAATATTTCGGTACTTTGAGATTCCGTCTTTTTGATAATGATCACACCCTGATCGTGGCTGAATTGGGATGCGTTCTGAAGCTCCCCAGTCTTGGACCTGAAGCACCCCCGAGTAATTTTAGTGCGGGAGAGTTTTGGAGAGCCATCACAGGTAAATTTGATTATGTCGCGAAGGCGGCAAAGGCCTCTGGCATTCATAACCCATGTTTTTGGTATGCTCAAAAAGGACTGGTGTACACACTATTTGGCAGAGGTGACAGTACTGGGGTGGCGACACAGAAGGAGTTGTACTTGTTATATGGCATGCGCAACAAGGAGCTCATCAATGTAGTTGCCTTTGCAGCTGATCATTTGAAGCATGTTGCGAATGCAGCTTCAGGAGAAATATATGTGGGAGGGATGATAGCCCAAATTACGGACCACTTTGGGTATGGTCCTCTTCTGATGGAGGAACTTACGGTTCCAGGTAAAACTAAGATCGACTTAGATACTCTCACCAACCAAGGTATGATAGAAGTTTTTAATAATTACTACTCTTTGGTAATCCGTAATAGACACTAGCTAGCTTTACCGGCTCCTGATTTGATTAGCATTGAAAACGAGACTAATTGGTTATATGAGAACCTTATGCAGGACGAGGAAGAGCCATTTGATGAATTTGCAGGTACCGATGATGAAGAAGGAGATCGTACTGAAGAAATCCATGTACCGACTCCTAGAAACTCACCCCACCAGGAGTTCGGCTCTTGGAACTTGACAAAAAAGAGTGGGATTGGATGGCGAAGGAAGTATGTTATCTCCGGAGCGAGCAGATGCGGCAAGGGAATGAGCAGATCCGCCAAGGGAAGTTGATTGGGGAGATGCACGAGTGGATGCGGCAGATGAAACTACGAGACAAACCTCCTCAGCAATACGCTTTGTGAGTCCCCTCCTATACTAGCGCTTCAACAGTGGGGATGTAACACCCCACTTCCCGTATTAAATAAAATATAAATATTATAATAATAATCAGAGTTTTCACCAAAAAGTGGGATATCACATCTCCAAATTTTATAAAAATACTTTATTCATTCTTTTCAAAATAATACAGCGGAATTTGTTTCATAAAGTAAAATACATCAAAACATGATACGTCACAGGATTTCAACACGTTTGACATAAAACAATTACAACACCCATATCCCGTGTTACGTATCAGAGCATCCTAGACTTGACGGTCACACCAATATCCAAGCTAGCTAAACACCTGGATTATCTGTACTTCCGAAGAAGCACAGACCACAACAACAACAAAGGGGTGAGAAATAATGATCAGAATATAATGGTATTGTAATACATGTAAATAAGGTAGTAAAACACACCAACACACCAATATTCACCCCCGACAACTCCATATGCCGAACCTACTGTTCAAATTACAATATAACATATTATAATGCAAAATGCAACTCAACACCATGCATGCGGTACCGACTCATTGGTTCATTCAATCGAACCCACCATTCTCCACAAAGGAGTACGGGTGAATCACTTACGCTCCATCCGAGACATGATTCAACCCCACCATTCTCCACAAAGGAGTACGGGTGAATCACTTACGCTCCATCCGAGACATGATTCAACCCCACCATTCTCCACAAAGGAGTACGGACATATCACTTACGCTCCATCCGAGACATGATCCATCCCACCAAGACACCATGATATGCACACACCAATGCATAACTATTATATTCAGGCACACTAAGTGCACACGATCCTCCTGATCATATCATCATACATCACATATATATGCATAGATATATTATACACCAACACCATATAAATCAATTCACACAGTGAGCAATCTCACATTCTAACACCAAGTATAAACACATCCCAACACTCGGGGAATACACGATCCTACTGATCACTGCACCATAATCATATACATGATACACCCATCATTCATTTTAATTAAATTAGATATTAAACGAGTTCACACTCTAACACCATATATAAACACATCTCAACACTCGGGGAATACACGATCCCACTGATCACTACCCACATATATATCAACTAATTGCCCACCAGTCATTATTACGGGAAACATGTACTGTCACCAAGTACACAAGTTAGTTCCCACACTCATCATCCTTACAGTGCATCAAGGCCAAACTGTACCTATCATCTCAACTCGGATCCTCAGTCTATTCTAGTACCAATCTTGCACATTACCGTAACCAATAAGTTTCTAATTCCTATTCCCAAAATCATCACCTACACACTTTACCGATACCTCAAAAGCCATACGGAATTTTCCCTAAAAACTGTAAAACACCCTATATGCCCTATATGCCAAATCATCCCAAAACACCAATTCATTAACATTGACTTATACTCCATCACTATCAATTACTAGTTATCATCAAACACAAACACACCAATAAACATTATACTTACCAATTATCCTATACTTCCTACTCTAGAACCAACATTACGGTACATTACCGACACTTCAGAGTCACTCTCAATCTCACCAAGGTCCTAACCATAGTCACTAACAACATCACAGGGAACAACTCATAATTTTCCTAAAGCTATAATCCTGGTCATTACCAACACTATAGTAACAACACCAAATCTCACGAAACTCTATTTATGTTTACTATCAACACTGCAGTAACAACATATAATTTTCCCCAAAGCTATAATCATGGTCATTACCCACACTACAGTAACAACACAGAATCTCACCAAAACTCTATTTATATTTACTATCAACACTGCAGTAACAACATATAATTTTCCCCAAAGCTATAATCATGGTCGTTACCCACACTACAGTAACAACACATAATCTCACCAAAACTCTATTTATATTTACTATCAACACTGCAGTAACAACATATAATTTCACTAACATCACCATAATATATATACACCAAATTCACCAATACCAATCAACAATTCATCAATGTCAAGCATCAATTTATCATTAGCAACAATAATAACAAGCATGCCAATATAAAACTTCATAGATCGGAATTTTCCTACGGGGTTAAGGAATCCCCTCTACCCTATACATGTATATACCATCCCAAATCAAGTTTCTCCCCCCTTACCTTGTTAATCGGTTGATCGATGAAAGAATCCTCCAAGGTTTGGCCAATTCTGATTTTCCCTTGTATCCTTCGTTCTTTGTCCCTTTTCCGTTCCCTTTCCCGTTCTCTCCTTTCTATCGTTCTTTTTCCACTTTCTCTAACTTCTCACAATGTATCGTAAAACTGCTAACCCCTCTCCTTCTCTATTTTAATTTTCTAATCCCAATAATAATAATAACTTAATAATAATAAAAAAAATAATAATAATAGTAATAATAATCCTATTATTATCTCACCAAAATAATAATAATGTTAATAACTTAATAAAATAATAATAATAATAATAATAGTAATAATAATCCTATTATTATCTCACCAAAATAATAATAATGTTGATAACAATAGTAACTATAATAAATATAATAATAATAATAATATTCACACCAATATCAATATTATACACTATATTATTATATTCACTAAAACACCACCAATAATCCTCCCATATCAGGGACACCCACCAATAATAATATTCATACCGATGATAATAGTAATAATAATAATAATGATAATAATAATAATAATAATAATAATAATAATAATAATAATAATAATAATAATAATAATAATAATACCACCAATATTACTATTAACTATTATATTATTATCTCCACACCACCAATGATCCTTATATATCAAGGATACTCACCAATCACATACCAACACACCCCACCTAAGGGCACACCAACATAAAATAATTAAATTAACACCAAAATGACTAAATAAATAAAATGGGTGTTACAACTCTCCCCCACTTTAAGTATTTTCGTCCTCGAAAATTACCTGATGGAACACTTCCGGATACACTTCCCGCATCCTTCATTCCAACTAACAGGTCACACTGCCTTCTGCAGCACCTCCCCAAGTTACTTTCACCAAAGATATCTCCTCCCTTCGGAGTTGTTTCTCGCTCGTCCAAACGAAATAGCAATGCCTCAACAATCAAATTATTTTCACTTGTACATCATCCACCTGGTTCAATGTACTTTCTCAACTAAGACACATGAAACATATCATGCCAATTCATAGCGACAGCGGGAAAAACGGTCTAACATGTTACTCCTCCCATGCCTCTGCTGCGCCACTCTGATACAAACCACAGAACACGGTGCGAACTTCTGAGACTTCGAAGCTCGACCAACATCAGTCACCGGCGTGACTCTTCAAACACATCTTTCCTTGGATCCTCTTGATCTTTTCAGCCATCTCAACATAATTTTCAGGTCTGAGCACAACACTCTCACTCGACCCATTCCAACACAGTAGAGTCATACACTCCCTATTTCACCAAGCCACATATAGTGTCATTCTGACACTAGGATGGCAACCGTTATTATAGGTAACTCAATCAACGATAATTAATCATTCCACAATCCACCTTGATCCAACACCCAAGCTCTCACCAATTCTCTACAGACTTAATAGTCCTCTCTGACTGACCATCAGTTTGCGGATGGTAAGTCGAACTCAACTTCAACTTAGTACCCGAAGCTTCCTGTAAGCCCTTCCAAAATCTCAATATAAACCTCAAATTTCCATCTGACACAATATTCGTCAGTATCTCATCCAACTTCACCACTTTCTCAATATGCATCTCATATATTCTCAACACGGAATAGTTAATCCACTCCTAACAATTCAAATTAAAATTATGTCTTTACAAATTCTTTGGAAATCTCGACACCAATTTCGTGAAAATACTACCTGATTTCCACTCCGGAATATTTAACGACTGCATCAGACTCAACAGTCTCTGATGTTCATTCTTCGAATTCCTACAATTCTAACCAGAATATTCCACCTCAACTACTCCTCCCCTTATCCATGGTCTCCAAAACAATCTACTCAAATTCGGTTACTTCTTCATAGCACTGGGATGGATACTCCATCTACCCCAATGTATTTCTTCACGAGTACTTCTACTCCCCTCAACAACATCTGGTACACATACTCTATCATAACACCCCGTGGTATTATTTCCACAAACCCGACAATCCACTCTTCGACTCTAATTTATCAATTTCAACTAATTCACTACTCAACCCAGATTTCTGACTTTCTCGATTCTTCTCAAGGATATCACTAGTCAGATCTTAATAATAAAAGCTTAACTCCATAAGAAGTATCCTTACTCACAAAGCGCATATGATGAAATGTCTCAATCAGTTCTACCTCTTTTCACCATCATCTTCGGTATGCACAAACATTTCCAACTCACCGCATCATCTACCACATCCACTTTACCCAAAGGGTAATTCAACTCAAAGTCGTAATCCTTCAGAAATCCTAATTATTTCCTCTGCCTCATTTTCAACTTTTTCAAATCAAACAAACACCTTAAACTCTTAAGATCACCAAACATCTCCGATCTCAGTCTGAACTTTCGAAGCCTCCGACTCCGGTACAACCACAATAGCAACCAACTCTAAATCACTGGTCGGATGGTTTCTCTTACACACTTCGAGTTGCCTTTTGCATAACTGAAACTCTCTGAAGTTGTCTTTAGCAAATCCCCTAATTATATCAACAAGCATCACAAACACAACAGTTAGTTCTATCGGATTCGGCAGAACTTTCCTTACGGAAGTATATCACCGCTCTTTTTCTAACACTGATAACTCCAGTTCCTTATGCTCAACATAATCCTCTATACTCTTCGAATACCTTAAAATATCATTTATCAACACAACCATTGCCTTATATAAATAATTAAAGAAGATCCCATGCCAAGTGGACAAACAAGTTGTGAGTTATAGCGGGAACACATACCGTACCGCCCGTCCTTACCACAACATTCAAACACACTTCATCAATAAATAGATTAAATCTATGTCAATACTTCACCATCTCATAGATAATTTCAATAGCTTTCCAACGCTTTGAACCGGGCGTCATTCCGAGTTACGGTTCTCCCGTTACGACAAAAATACCACAACAACATTTTTCTGCTCAGGGCACTTCGCCAGGCGAATCTCGGCGAACATGACAGTCCCGAAATTCTATTTTCGACCGTTACCTGACTTCCGCGTGTCCGATTTCGATTCCGTAAAAAGCTGCGATCTCGGAATTCAACTTATAACCACAATTTCATACTTAGGAGGCCGTCCAACACACTTTCAATCTTTAAATATTTTAAAACCTGATTACTTCCAATCTCAACAGCAGATCGTGGAGCCTCCTATTACGATACCACTTCGACCTTCGACACCACAACACAATAATTCTACTCGCGATCTCACGAACACGGAAACTCACGTCCTTCAATCAATTGATCCATCAAATCATTAACTCTTGGAAGCGAACACTTATCCTTGACAGTCACCTTGTTCACTTATCTATAGTTCACCCAAAGCTTCACAAAACCTTTTATCTGTCTAACCAACAAAATTGGTGCACCTTACGGTAACACACTCAAACAAAAGGACCTCTCCCCCAGCGGATCTTCAAGTTGACTCTTCAACTTCTCCAATCCCAACGTAAACATACAATATGGAGTCATCAATATCAGACTCGTCCCAAAAACAAAATAAACGTGTAAGCTTTACTTCACACTCCGATAGTAAATCGCTTACTTCCTCAGGGAACCTCCGGCAATTTCAACAAATTGACAAATCCCAATTTCCTCACTTTCCTTCTCATTCGAAGGTTCCGTCAAAATAAGCGTCTCAACACCGTATTACGCCAACTCCTCAAAATAATCCCTTAAGCACTTAGCTTAACTCAGGACAATTCATTGCTCACGCCACACAAGCTTGCAATACACGTCTATCCCATCCAACACAATCCCATCTACTATTAACAAGAGATTAAGGGTGATCAGTTCCTCAATTTGTTAATAGACAGCCGGAATCATGATGGGGTACAAACCATCTTTACCAAACTATGATAGCATTCCTCAACACACTAAGCCACCACACCGTAGCATCCCGGAGAAATACAAACTTCTCCCCCACTGGACTCATTCCTCTCCTGCCAACGAAGTTAGTCAACAACATGTACCGACAGTGTTTTCACACACATGCCGCATACTAGGGATTTAAACCACAACACCAGGTTAAACAACACACAGTCTCCATCCCAAAGGACAGACTCAACTCAACTCAACAACACTGGCCAGACGGACCGACCTGCTCTGATACCAATTGTAACACCCCACTTCCCGTATTAAATAAAATATAAATATTATAATAATAATCAGAGTTTTCACCAAAAAGTGGGATATCACATCTCCAAATTTTATAAAAATACTTTATTCATTCTTTTCAAAATAATACAGCGGAATTTGTTTCATAAAGTAAAATACATCAAAACATGATACGTCACAGGATTTCAACACGTTTGACATAAAACAATTACAACACCCATATCCCGTGTTACGTATCAGAGCATCCTAGACTCGACGGTCACACCAATATCCAAGCTAGCTAAACACCTGGATTATCTGTACTTCCGAAGAAGCACAGACCACAACAACAACAAAGGGGTGAGAAAAAATGATCAAAATATAATGGTATTGTAATACATGTAAATAAGGTAGTAAAACACACCAACACACCAATATTCACCCCCGACAACTCCATATGCCGAACCTACTGTTCAAATTACAATATAACATATTATAATGCAAAATGCAACTCAACACCATGCATGCGGTACTGACTCATTGGTTCATTCAATCGAACCCACCATTCTCCACAAAGGAGTACGGGTGAATCACTTACGCTCCATCCGATACATGATTCAACCCCACCATTCTCCACAAAGGAGTACGGGTGAATCACTTACGCTCCATCCGAGACATGATTCAACCCCACCATTCTCCACAAAGGAGTACGGACATATCACTTACGCTCCATCCGAGACATGATCCATCCCACCAAGACACCATGATATGCACACACCAATGCATAACTATTATATTCAGGCACACTAAGTGCACACGATCCTCCTGATCATATCATCATACATCACATATATATGCATAGATATATTATACACCAACACCATATAAATCAATTCACACAGTGAGCAATCTCACATTCTAACACCAAGTATAAACACATCCCAACACTCGGGGAATACACGATCCTACTGATCACTGCACCATAATCATATACATGATACACCCATCATTCATTTTAATTAAATTAGATATTAAACGAGTTCACACTCTAACACCATATATAAACACATCTCAACACTCGGGGAATACACGATCCCACTGATCACTACCCACATATATATCAACTAATTGCCCACCAGTCATTATTACGGGAAACATGTACTGTCACCAAGTACACAAGTTAGTTCCCACACTCATCATCCTTACAGTGCATCAAGGCCAAACTGTACCTATCATCTCAACTCGGATCCTCAGTCTATTCTAGTACCAATCTTGCACATTACCGTAACCAATAGGTTTCTAATTCCTATTCCCAAAATCATCACCTACACACTTTACCGATACCTCAAAAGCCATACGGAATTTTCCCTAAAAACTGTAAAACACCCTATATGCCCTATATGCCAAATCATCCCAAAACACCAATTCATTAACATTGACTTATACTCCATCACTATCAATTACTAGTTATCATCAAACACAAACACACCAATAAACATTATACTTACCAATTATCCTATACTTCCTACTCTAGAACCAACATTACGGTACATTACCGACACTTCAGAGTCACTCTCAATCTCACCAAGGTCCTAACCATAGTCACTAACAACATCACAGGGAACAACTCATAATTTTCCTAAAGCTATAATCCTAGTCATTACCAACACTATAGTAACAACACCAAATCTCACCAAAACTCTATTTATGTTTACTATCAACACTGCAGTAACAACATATAATTTTCCCCAAAGCTATAATCATGGTCATTATCCATACTACAGTAACAACACAGAATCTCACCAAAACTCTATTTATATTTACTATCAACACTGCAGTAACAACATATAATTTTCCCCAAAGCTATAATCATGGTCGTTACCCACACTATAGTAACAACACAGAATCTCACCAAAACTCTATTTATATTTTTATATCAACACTGCAGTAACAACATATAATTTCACTAACATCACCATAATATATATACACCAAATTCACCAATACCAATCAACAATTCATCAATGTCAAGCATCAATTTATCATTAGAAATAATAATAACAAGCATGCCAATATAAAACTTCATAGATCGGAATTTTCCTACGGGGTTAAGGAATCCCCTCTACCCTATACATGTATATACCATCCCAAATCAAGTTTCTCCCCCCTTACCTTGTTAATCGGTTGATCGATGAAAGAATCCTCCAAGATTTGGCCAATTCTGATTTTCCCTTGTATCCTTCGTTCTTTGTCCCTTTTCCGTTCCCTTTCCCGTTCTCTCCTTTCTATCGTTCTTTTTCCACTTTCTCTAACTTCTCACAATGTATCGTAAAACTGCTAACCCCTCTCCTTCTCTATTTTAATTTTCTAATCCCAATAATAATAATAACTTAATAATAATAATAAAAATAATAATATTAATAATAATAGTAATAATAATCCTATTATTATCTCACCAAAATAATAATAATGTTAATAACTTAATAAAATAATAATAATAATAATAGTAATAATAATCCTATTATTATCTCACCAAAATAATAATAATGTTGATAACAATAGTAACTATAATAAATATAATAATAATAATAATATTCCCACCAATATCAATATTATACACTATATTATTATATTCACCAAAACACCACCAATAATCCTCCCATATCAGGGACACCCACCAATAATAATATTCATACCGATGATAATAGTAATAATAATAATAATGATAATAATAATAATAATAATAATAATAATAATAATAATACCACCAATATTACTATTAACTATTATATTATTAACTCCACACCACCAATGATCCTTATATATCAAGGATGCTCACCAATCACATACCAACACACCCCACCTAAGGGCACACCAACATAAAATAATTAAATTAACACCAAAATGACTAAATAAATAAAATAGGTGTTACAGGGGACACTATTGAGTTCAAGTCTGGGGGTATTTATTTATGTGTTGTTTGTTTTTTTATATTATGTCATTTGATTTGAGTATTTTATCGTGTGTTGGTTGTCAGTTTGAAATCATGTTTGAAGATCTGTAGTGAAAATGCCCTGAATTTGAGCTGAGAAAAATAATTCTGATAACAATGTGGTTGAGCTGTTATGTGAGTGAGTGATGAGAAGGTATATAGAGTGTTCAGTGAAAAGAACTTTGAGGAGGAAATTGGAAAAATCCTGAGATTTAGGTAGAGTGAAAACACCCTGAGTTTCCCGAGTAAGGAACGAGTCCGACGTGTGGATTTGTACCATAGTACTTTGATCTGAGAAGTACTCCCTTAGTAGTTTTTCTAGATAGTTGGGATTAATCTATAAGAATTGTATGTGCAAGGTTGGTTTTAAAAAAAATCAAAAAGTGAGAATAAAGGCAATTAGACGACCGGTCCTTCTAAGTTGGGTAACCCTCACCCGGTTATTCAGCCCAACAGCGGTCAAATCTGAAAGTCGTCCCTAAGTGGACAAAGAAAATAACAGTGCCAAAGAAAAAATTGATCAATCTTGTGCATACAAGGAAAAATCATAAAAGCCTTAAAGTGATTGTCCGAATGAAAAGGGTTGAAAATCGAAAAATAAGACTTAAGTCCAAAGCATAGTCGGAGAGGTTATCGAAAGGGAGATTGAGGTCCGTGGTTTCGCTGCGGTTTAGTGTTTGTGTGATACCTCTATTGATGGAGTAGTACCGAGACTAATCTTCGAGGGGCTTGGAACGAGAAACTCACGTATGAGTATCAGCACTGTAACTCGCAGTTCTTGAGACGGTTTATTTTTGTTGTAAATTGTTTTGCGAGCTTTTTGCTTGAGGTCAAGCAAAAGTTCAAGTTCGGGGGAGTTTGATTAGTGGGTTTCAGCCGTTTATTTCAAACTGTTTGTGTCGTTTGTTTTTAATGTTTTCGTCCGCTTTCGAGTCTTTTGATTATGTTTTCATCATTATTTTCATATGTCATTGAACAAGTCATGTTTTGATTTTTTTTTATCATTTTATGTCACTGGTGCGTTTAATTTGGTTGTTTGTAGTGTGTTTTCAGTATAGCAAGAAGTTGGTGATCTGACATCCGTGTGAAGCCGTTCCGGGTACAAAGACTGCCGAGAAAATGGAAGTCTTTGAAGAGAAATCTAGGCATGTCTATAGCCTGACACGGGTGCCCGTGTCCTATGACATGGCCTGTGTCAGGACTCCTGAAGATGAAGAGCGTGACCCAAGAGTCAACAACCTGACACGGTCACCCGTGTCCTATGACACGGTCCGTGTCAGGGCTACCGAAAGTGAAATGTTTTTATTTCGTTTTATGCTGACTGTTGCTATCTCTGAGGGCAGTTTAGGCATCTCGCTGTGTAATTTGAGTTCTGATATATTAGACGCATCGTGATGCAAGCGATTAATGATACAAGAACCCCAATCCTTATTGTAATGACTCTATTCCTTTCATTTTTCTGTGTTTTTGTTTTACGCTTTGGAGGAGATTTCCGGAGAACGAGGATCGATCAAAAGCGGAAGCGATTAATGATCCAAGAACCCCAATACTTATTGTAATGACGGTCTTCCTTTCATTTCTGTGTTTTTGTTTTGATTAAGAACATGATTGGCTAAACCCCCCATTGCTAGGGGGTGGTCCTAAATTGCAATGTATTGATCTGTGTTTGAATTATTTTATGAGATCTATGTTTTTCCCCTTTTATCTTTTATTTTGCAACGATCTTAAGGCGGATTCGTATTGGAAAATGGAATTCGTGTGACGGTTAGGTTTAGGTCTGAAAAACCAATCGAATGCTTTTGCAAAATAATATTACGGTAGATATTGCCTAGGAATGGGGATACCCCGTAGTAACATGTTTATTATGTCAGAACTATTGCTTGATGATTTTCGTGGGCAACTAAGGAATTAGTGTGTAGGAAAAATTATGAAAGGGTTTTTCATTAAGGAATTAAGGAAAACTAATTTGGGAATTTGACATATACCAAGGTTGGAGTCTTGTCTCTTAGAATAACTTTTTTCCGGTCTTCACAGAGCAATTTATCCACTTCCCTAGCATTGTTCTTATTATTACTATAAACCTTTGTTTTCCTGTTTTATTTTCTTTAGTAATCTTATTAGTTTATATAACTTTTAAAAATAACCCCAAGGTATTTTTGTTCTTTTGAATCATTAAAAATACTGTTGGTTCCTACGCAGTCCTCGAGATCGATACTCGAGAATGTTTCCCTTATTACTACATCGGTAAAAATTGTACACTTGCTATTTTTTCGATCAAGAGGGATGATAAGAAGGGTGAAGGTAATGGGTTTAAGTAAGGATTGAATAGATATGTTGGGTGGTTAGAAGTTAATGTGGGATAATGAGGAGTTTGTGGGGTGATTAATGTTGTCTTGGTAACATGGAAGGGTGAGAAGAGTGGAAAAATGAAGAGGAAAAACGTTTTTTTAAAATTTAAAACAGTTCTGCCCCCAGGACCAAACCGGGAGCATCGTTAGGCTTATGGCGACCACCATTTGCCTCAAGCACAAGTTTTTGGTTCTGGCTTGGCAGAATGTTGTTCTGCCAGCACATTTTTTATGTTTTTCTTGTTTTCTCTTACACACAATGAAATACTACACTAAAAGAATTATAAAAGGCTTTAGAAAACTAAAAACAAAATTACTTAAAGGAAACTTGCATTAAACGAAACTGAAGTATATTACAACTACGCGTCGGCATTCTGACGGTATACAGCGGAGTGAAAATTAGCAGTACAGATAATACAGGAATGGGAAACACTATACAGAGAAGTAAACTATCCTAAGAAAAATAGGGAAAAATATGCGTCTGGTAGTCATCTATGGTGCTGTGCAGTGGAAAAGGCCATCTGGAACAAATGGTCCAACTCCTCATGGACAACATCCATAAGTCCAATGAAATCGATTCTGAGGGACGAAATCTCGTTCCAAACAAAATCTAATTTGGACTGGATGCAGTTAATAGCGACAGCTACATTGATATTTGGATCAGCGGGATTAATCTCAGAACTTTGAGTGGCAGAGGCAGACATAATAATATCACAGTTCTCGTAAGCTTAAGGAGAGTCAGGTGGAGTCAGAAACTCATCGGAGACCTCCCAGTCATAGAGCCAGTTATTCTAGTTGTGCACACTTGTTTTCTCATGGTTGGGCAGGGTAAAAGTATGAACTACAACATTATCAATAAGCAGCTCAAATTCAACAAGACCAAGATTTGCAATCATTTGCCGATTGAAACAAAAGTTAATGTCCATCAAACGAACGCCACCGAAAGCAAAGGAACGATCCAGATGATACCTTATTCCAATTGCATCAGCAATCATCATTACTAACCCGCCTATTAAGATCGGCTCAAAAGAATTACAAGCAAGACGGCTAAAATTTGCAAGCAGGAACGGGCCAGAATTGACAGGTTTTCCTTGGGATGCACAAAGCATGATATACAGCTCATCCCTAGACACATAGATGATGTTCTCTTCCTTGCCAAAGAAAGTGTGAGCAATAATCTTATGAAAATATCACCATCCTGGGTTATGTATGCTCTCAGAGAACATAGCATCGGGTTCAGCATTACGATTGCCAGATAAGGTACCCCAGAATTGTCGAAGATCAAAACTAGTAAAGGCATCAACATGAGGTTTCTTTACAGCATCGGGCTCATTAGGAAAGCCCAACAAGTCATCAAATTCATGATGTATGAACCTATAATTGTTTCTGAATAACCTGAAAGTAGCCATTCCATGGCCAAAACCGAAACCACGGTTGGGGTTGAAGTAAAGAGAGCTGAGGAACTCCAAATTCAAGTTACGGTAGATGTTGAATTTCTTTCTAAGGAAAAGTGGGTCCAACCTATTTGGCTCATAAGGTAAACAATGTTGTCCTGGATACTAAGGGTTTGCATATCAGAGTTTTCAGGGTAGATGGACAACCAAAATCTCTTTGAGACAAAGCCTCAAATCAACGTCTCTGGACATCATTCTTGAATATGACGGTATGGTTCTCAAATGTCTGCATGGTCTCAGTACAAAGGTATCCTAGAGAGGGTTATCCTAGAGATCAAAAGAAAATAATACACTATTAGGGAAATAATATTACTATGCATTAGTACAATTAATATATAGATATTAATGGTAAAATAATAATAGCGACAACATTGGAATGCATAAGAGATAAATTCTATACTAATCATGCATACAATGTCCTAAAACTTACAAAATAAATAGCAAGAACTAAAGATCGTGGTTTAGCTCCCACGGAGCGCTCTGTTTAATGTCGGAAGCTCGACATTAGATCTGAAAAAGGCATCATTAGCCAGGAAGAGCGGGAGGCTCTTTCAACTTGTAGTATGTGCTGAATTCATTGTTTCCTACTGAGTGTTAATGCTTGTGTCTTTGGCCGTTCACGATGAATGTCTCATTCGACTTTCCTTTAATTTCAACTGCTCCACTCTGTAGGACTTTTGTAACTTCAAAAGGACCGGACCACCTAGAACGCAATTTTCTAGGAAATTTTTTAAGTCTAGAGTTAAATAGAAGAACTATATCTCCTTCATTAAACTACTTCTTTGTTATCCTTTTATCATGTCATTTCTTGGCTCTTTCTTTGTATATTCGGGCATTTTCTTATGTGTCTAGTCTTAGTTCCTCTAGTTCATGGATATCCAGAATCCTTTTCTCGCCGGCTCCCCTATAATTCATATTCATGGTCTTAATGGCCTAATAAGCTTTGTGCTCAACTTCCACGGGTAGATGGCATGATTTTCCATAAACCAGTTTGTATGGTGTGGTTCCTATAGGGGTCTTGTCAGCTGTTCTATAAGCCCACAGAGCTTCATGAATTTTAGCAGACCAATCTTTCCTAGAGATTGCAACTGTTTTTTCTAAAATTTTCTTGATCTCCCTATTTGACACCTCAACTTGTCCGCTTGTTTCAGGATGGTAAGGTGTCGCTACTCGGTGTCTTACTCCGTATTTAAGCAATAGTTTCCCGAAGAAATTTGAAATGAAATGGGAACCGCCATCACGAATGACAATTCTTGGTACACCGAATCTGGGAAAGATTATGTTTTTGAAAAGTTTGACCACCACTCGTGCATCATTTGTAGGAGAGGCTATCACCTCGATCCAGTTTGATACATAATCGAATGCTGCAAGTATGTATTTGTTTCTAAAGGAAGATGGAAAAGGTCCCATGAAATCAATTCCCCATACATCAAAGACTTCAACTTCTAAGATTCCCTTTTGCGGCATCTCATCGCGCCTAGAAATGTTCACAGTGCGTTGACACCGGTCGCAGTTCATAATAGCGATGTGGGCGTCCTTCCCGAGGTTTGGCCAAAAGAGGCCAGATTGTAATATCTTTGCGCATGTTTTTGACGTATTGGCATGTCCTCCATATGTTGTGGCATGGCAGTGGGATATGACATCCGCTACTTCCGATTCAGGGACACATCGACAAAATATTTCATCGACGCCTCTTTTAAATAGCAGGGGTTCATCCTAATAGTATTGTTTGAGGTCATGGAAGAACTTCTTCCTTTGTTGGTATGTTAGATCTTGTGGAATCACTTTGACTGCTAGGTAGTTAACAAAGTCAGCATACCATGACAATGTGGTTTTAGTACAGATTGCTTCCACTGTTTCATATGTTTCTGCATCGTTAAATAACAAGGAATGTTCTATTGTGTCGCCTTCGCTTTCCAATTGGGCTACTAGTCTATCGTAAGGGAATGCATCATCTATAGGCATTTCTTCGGGTTCCAGACCCTCAATCCTAGAGAGATGATCTGCTAGCACATTCTCTGTGCCCTTCTTATCCTTAATTTCTAAATCGAATTCTTGCAAAAGCAAGATTCATCTCAAGAGTCTTAGTTTGGCATCCTTCTTAGTCAACAGGTACCTAATTGTGCCATGATCGGTATAGATAATGATTTTTGCTCCTACTAGATAGGAACGAAATTTATCTAGGGTGAAAACAACAGCTAGGAGTTCCTTTTATGTGGTTGCGTAGTTCATCTGTGTGTTGTCCAGGGTTCTACTTGTGTAGTAAATAGCATGAAGCTTTTTTTTTTCCTTTCTTTGTTCTAAGACAGCGCCGACAACATAATCGCTAGCATCGCACATTATTTTAAACGGTAGACTCCAATCAGGTGGTTGCATGATGGGTGCAGTAATAAGAGCACTATTAAGATGTTCAAATGCTCCCAAGAATTCTTCACCAAATATGAATTTGGCTTCTCTCATTAGTAGTTCAGTCAGAGGCTTTGTGATCTTAGAGAAGTCTTTAATAAATCATCGATAAAAACCTGCATGTCCTAAAAAGCTTCGTACTTCTCGAATTGTATTGGGAGGTCGAAGATTTTCTATGACTTCTATCTTTGCTTTGTCTACTTCAATACCTCTATCGGATACTACGTGTCCAAGAACTATGCCCTGTCGTACCATGAAATGACATTTCTCTCAGTTCAACATAAGGTTTACCTTAACGCATCGTTCAAGTACCATTTCAAGGTTCGACAGACAGTGTTCGAAAATTTCCCCACACACAGAGAAATCGTCCATGAATACTTCCATTATGTCATCTATGAAATCTGCAAAGATCGACATCATACATCTTTGAAATGTTGCGGGAGCATTACACAGTCCGAACGGCATTCGCCGATATGCATATGTGCCATAGGGGCAAGTAAATGTAGTCTTTTGTTGGTCATCAGGATGGATATCTATTTGAAAGAATCATGAGTATCCGTCTAAGTAATAGAAATGTGAATGTTTGGCTAGTTGTTCAAGCATCTGGTCTATGAAGGGTAAAGTAAATGATCTTTTCTAGTAGCCTTATTCAGCTTTCTATAACTATACACATTCTCCATCCAGTTTGAGTTTTTTTTGCTACGGAGTCGCCCTTTTCGTTAGTCACAATTGTAACACCACCCTTCTTTGGTACGACATGTACTGGGCTTACCCAGTTACTGTCAGATACCGGGTATATGATTCCTACTTCCAATAGCTTTTGCACTTCTTTCTTGACTACATCGCCTAAGTTAGGGTTCAACTGTCTTTGATGTTCTCTATACATCTTACAATCTTCCTCCATCATAATGCAGTGCATACATATAGAGGGACTTATCCCTTTTAGATCGAAGATGTTGTATCCAAAATCTGAGGGATATTTCCTTAAGACTTCCAATAGTCTCTCTGTTTCTAATTGTCCCAAATTTGCATTAACTATCACAGGTCTTTCAAGTTCAATATCTAGGAATTCATATCTCAACTCCTTGGGTAATGTTTTAAGTTCCACGAATGGTTTCTTAGGGCATGGCATTAGATCGGGTGTGAGTGTTAGGCATTCTCTTAGACTATCATCTTCATATGGCTCACGCCGGGTATCGTCCTTGAATATTGGAGGGGATGGAATCTTCAGTACTTCTATGTACCTTGTCGGTTCCTTCTCCATTTCTTTCACGCATTCGTCGATAATGTCTAGAGAGCAGCATGCATCGTCTAAAACAGGGGTTTTCAGGAATTGGGCTAACATGAACTCAATTTTTTTCTTCCCTTACCTCGAAGGTTAATTTTCCTTTCTTCACATCTATTATGGCTCCAGCTGTTGCTAAGAACGGTCTACCTAAGATGAATGGTATATTAGAATCTTTCCTAATGTCCATTATCACGAAATCTGTCAGTATATAGAACTAACCTATGCGAACTGGCACATTTTCTAGCATACCTACTGGATACTTAATCGAGCTGTAGAGACATTTTCGTCGGCCTAAGTTCTTCCAAATCTAGTGTCTTACATGTGGATAAGAGCATTAGACTAACACTGGCTCCTAGATCACATAACGATTTATCTATGACAGGCTTTTTGATTATGCAAGGTATGGAAAAGCTACCTGGATCTTTTAGCTTATGAGGCATGTTATTTTGAAGTATAGCACTACACTCGACAGTGAGCATAATAGTTTCGTTGTCTTCTAGCGTTTTCTTTTTCGACGGGATCTCTTTGAGAAATTTAGCATATGAGGGCATTTGCGTAATAGCTTCTGTGAACGGTATAGTTGCATTTAATTGCTTTAGAAGCTCTACAAATTTCTTGAATTGTCCTTCGTTTTTGGATTTAGCTACTCTTTGAGGATAAGGTATAACTGGTTTGTATGGCGGCGGAGGCACATAAGGTGTTTCTTTCTCTACGACCTCTCCTCTTTCATCTTTCTTCTCCATATTTGGTTCTTCTCCCTTCTCGGTTTCCTTTCGCACATTCCAGTGCACAGCTGAATTTTGGATTCTCTGATCGACGGGTCCATCGTATTCTGTTCCGCTTCGCAAAGTAATAGCTTTAGCATGACCTTTTGGATTTGGTTGCAGTTGGCCAGAAAATGCTCCAGCGGGGGCTGCTATATCTGGTTGTTGTTGGGCTACTTGTGTGATTTGAGTTTCCAACATTTTGTTATGAGTAGCCACAACATCAAGCTTGCTTGACAGTTGTTTCACCAGCTCACTTGTGTAAGCGTTTTTATTTGCAAAATCCCTGTTTTGCTGGGCTTGAGAATTCATAAAGTTCTCCATCAGAATTTCCATATTTGACTTCCTAGGTGGCTGTGGTAGAGCAGATTGCGCTCCTTTCTGAAATCCGTGTGGAACAGCAGATGCTGGGTTTGGTAGATGTAAAGCATTGTTATTCTTATTCGAAATGTTTGGGTGATTTCTCCAGCCAGGATTGTAGGTGTTTGAATATGGGTTTCCTTGAGCTTAATTCACTTGGTCGGTTGGAGTACCTACCAACACTTGACATTCAATGCTTGTATGCCTAGGGTTTCCATAAATTTCATAATTCGGAGTCACCACAGCTACGGTAGCTACTGGTGGTGTTGTTGCTAAACTTTCGATCTTTTGAGCAAGGGCGTCCACTTTAGCATTGACTTGGTCTATACCGTTGACTTCGTGCGTTCCCCCTTTTGGAGTTGGTCTCTCTACACCAGCGTGTTCACCTCCCCATTGGAAATGGTTTTGGGCCATAGTCTATATGAGTTCATAAGCTTCTGCATACGATTTATCCATTAGAGCACCTCCTGCACCTACACATAGGTTCATTTTGGTGTTGTACAACAACCCACCATAAAAGTTATGTATTATCATCCATTCTTCAAGTCCATGGTGTGGGCATATCCTCAACATGTCCTTGTATCTCTCCCAAGCATCGAATAAGGATTCATTGTCGTTTTGCTTAAATTTGTTGATTTAAGCTCTCAACATAGTTGTCTTGCTTGGTGGGAAATATCTGGCCAAGAAGACTTTCTCCAACTCGTCCCATGTCGTCACTGAATGGGATGGTAGGGACTGGAGCCAAGCTCTATCCCTCAATGAGAACAGAAAAAGTCTTAGTTTTATTGCTTCTTGACTGACTCCATTGGCTTTTACAGTGTCAGCGTATTGCATAAATATTAATAAATGAAGGTTCGGGTCATCCGTAGCATTACCTGAGAATTGGTTTTGTTGAACTGCTGAAATTAGCGAAGGTTTCAGCTTGAAATCGTTACGGTTAATAGCTGAGGTAACAATGCTGTTGTGTGGCTTTTCCTGTGATGGAACATCGTAATACTTTAGAGGACAGTCTCTCGGTCCTTCATCCATGTTTCGTTCTGGTTCTGATTCGGAAATATTATTCGGTTTCCGAATCTGAATAAGGATTAATAGGTTTCGAGACGTTATGCCTATACAGGAAATCATTAATTCGGCATCTCAGGAGTATGTAATGTTCGATTTTGTTGATTTGTTGTTCCAACTCTTCGCCTTGCAAGCAAGTGTCTGGTATAAAATCGACTAATCAAAATGAAAAATAAAATAAAGAGTTGCCTTAGTCTATATTATGCAACTGAATTATCACAATATTGACTAAATTAGTCCCCGACAATGGCGCCAAAAACTTGATCGCGACTTTGTGTATTGGTCGGATTACTACTGCAAGTATACACATAATTTTAAAATATTGTCGAGGGGATTTTGGATCTGAGGATTGTCGACTCTAGGGACCTATCATTTGGGATTCATCTAAGTGAGGCCGCTTCAAGAGATGATGATGCCACACCTTCTTGGGTATCGTATCCTCGTTTCTTAAAAGTCTGTGACGCTGATGACCGCATAGGATGCCGAACCTTTTCCGTGATTAGATCCATACTTGTGAGCAGGATCGGGTTATTGCAGGAAACCTTAACCTCCAGACAACCTGGTTTTCTTGACAGTGAATCAGTATTGTGGGTATCAGAGGGTTCTTATCATCAGAGATATGTTTGTTCTTGACAGAGCAGAGTTTTGGTCCTTCTCCTCAACAACACAGTCATCTTGATCTCCTGCTGCATGATTGCATTTTGCATTGTTTGCATCCTCATTTGCATATCATTAATGTGTGTCTATGTTGCAGGTGCATATTTCTCCCCTGGTTCTAGTGATCTTGATCCTCATGGCTAATATGGCATCTCTGAAGAAGACTGTGGCATACAAGCTACCAACGCCTAACATCCGAGAGTTACGGGCTTTGATTTCATTGGCTGATAAGACAGTGATGGAGAATTTCAGAAAGAGTTATGGGAGACTTCTGGGTATTGTGTGTAAGCTTTCTACGTACGAGTTGAATGGCCTCTACGCTCTTCTGCAGTTTTACGACCCGCAGCTCAGATGCTTCGTTTTTCCAGACTATGTCCTAGTTCCGACCTTGGAAGAGTATTCTGACTTGTTGGGGGTACCTTTGTTGAATCAGATGCCTTATTACCGTGTTGATGGTGAACCTGACTTGGATAAGTTGACTGCCACTCTTTATGTAGATGATTTAGAGTTGAAGGGGATGGTGTTCAGAAAGATTGGAGTTCAGGGTTTCTCTTTACCTTTCCTGATGGAAAAGGCCCGGAAGTTTGCCAAGAAGGGTCGCTTGGATGTATTCAATGCCTTCTTAGCCCTTTGCATTTATGGGATCGTGCTATTCCCAAGTCATCCGGACTTCATAAGCATGGATGCCGGCCATATATTCGCTTCCGGGAATCCAGTGCCCACTCTCCTCGGAGACGTCTACCATTCAGTTCACAGCAAGAATGAAAACAGAAAGGGGAAGAACGTGGCATGTTCTGCTCCTTTACTGTATAAGTGGTTTGCTAGCCATCTTCCTAAGACGGGTCCATTCATTGATTCTGCTGAGTCTTCACCTTGGTCTGCTCGTTTGATGGGTTTGTCTGCTGACAATATTATCTGGTTTGATAGAGATCTGCTGGGCAAAGATATTGTGTATAGCTGCAGTGGCTTTCCTAACGTCCCCTTGGTCGGAAGGAATGGATGTATCAATTACAATCCCTCTCTGCTAATATGACAATTTGGGTATGCACTACGAGGACCTCCTGAAGAGGAAGAGATAGAGGAATCTCTGTATCTCACAGGGTTGCTTGAAGGTGACACTTTGGTTAAGGTACAGAATGCTTGGAGAAAAATCCACCGAAAGGGAAAAGTCTTGCTAGGAAAAAGCAACGACAAGGCCTTTGATCCATATTTGGCTTGGGTCTGAGAAAGAGCCGCCAAGTTTCTAATGCCGTTTCCTGCAGTGGAACCATTGTATCCTCCCGTGTACAAAGAGCCTACCACAGTTGATATTCAGAAGTTCAACCAGGTACTCCGAGAGAAAGAAGAGCTACGAAAATCCAACGAAGAGTTGGAGAAGGAGATCGCCCAACTCCGAAGAGAAAAGAACGAAGTTGTATACAACTGCAAGAGGCAAATAGAGATGATCAACCACTTGGGCGCTAATTTGACCAAAGAGACTGATTCTAGAGAACGTCTTGGGTTAGACCTGAAGGCAGTGCACGGCGTGTTGACCACCAAAAAGCAGGAACTAGATAGGGTGTACCGGAAGTTATCCAAGTACAAGACGTTATGGAGCAACACCCTAGCCAAGTACAAAGAGCAAGAGGAAAAGCTGAAGCAGCGAGTAGCCGAGCTAGAAGTCCAGATTGAAGTCAAGGACAAGAAGATAGAGGTTGAAGCCTCACTTTGACACACCACTCAGTATAGATTGGTTGAGACCAAGGCGAATCTGCAAGATTGTCAACTCCAAGCTGATGCTAAGAGGAGTAGAGTGGAGAACCATTCTGAAGAAGGTGTTTATGGGGGTGTTGCCGACAACCTCCCAGATATCATCAGGCAGAGGGATCTACTAATCTAGGGTCTGCTCGCTCAGCCTGATCATCCCGCTCCAAAGAAATTATTAGAAGATTTTCGTGCCCGTGGCCGCACTTCATCTCTTTGTATTTTCTTTGTACCTTTTATGCATTGATATGCTGATCACCACCAGGCCTGTTGGTTGGGGTCATACCTTGCTGCTTCAGTTGTATGTGACTACAGTTGTACGCTACCCGCGCGGGTTTTTCAGATAAATATATGAGGATTTCTTTTCCATGATTGGATGCTAGACTTTATTTGTCTCGAAAACTAGGATCGGGGGGGAATCTCCCCAAGGCACAGACACACATTTACATTTGCATGAATCATTTGCATAACAGGTACCTTGAGCTGTTTTTCTAACCCTTTGTTGATCTAGGTTGTTTCAGGATTGTCTCAGGTTGCTCCGAGCAATGGAACAGGTTCAAGCGGAGCTGAGAGACGTCTGAGGCCAGATGGGGCAGTACATGAGAGACATGCAGATGCTCAAAGAAGAGAACAACCAGCTGAAGAATCAGGTGGACCTGATGGCAGAAGTGCTAAAGAACATACTCAGGAGAGAATGTGAGCAAAAGCCCGAGGCTGCAGCCGGCATATTTGCTCCACGTGTATCTGAAGAACCTGCACCAAGGCATGATAGGCCTAGAAGGCCCTCTACTTAGCTCGAAGCTCAAAACGTTTCCCGTCAACGGCCACGTCCGGTTCCGCAAGACAACCCCAGAAGACAGGGTCAAAAGAGGAGACTATCTGACAGAATCCTCGATCCAATCCCTGTGGATTATGACCAGTTATTGCAACTCCTGCTACAACTACAGTTGGTTAAACCTCGAACGTTGGCTCCCATGATTGGACAGCCACCACCCGACTGGGATGTGAATGCCCATTGTGAATTCCACTCTAGAGCATCGGGGCACGATGTAACGAACTGTAGAGCTCTTAAGCATAAGGTTCAAGACATGATTGAGTCGAGAGCAATTGAATTCGTGTCCGGCATCATAAAATCATCAGGCATATTCATCCCTTATCACGCAAAAGAGATGGATGTTCCTATGATCTCATCTGAAGTTGAGAAAGATTAGAAGTATATCCCGCGGTCTTTGAGGTCTGAATCACCTTGCCCGCAACTTTTCCATGTTCCTGGGTCGAGCTTAAGGATGAAAGCCCTGAACAGAGAGGATCCTCACTAGGTCAAACCTTGTCTCCGGATTGTTTCTGCCATGCAGACTCGGCAACCTCTCGCTCCGTGGGAGAAAAACTATCAGAGTCGACCACGCAGTAGTCGTTCTTCTGATTGAGTCTGAAGACTTCAATGGGTCGCTCCCCTCAGCAGTAAATAAGTGTGAAAGCCCAGTTCTGCGAAAGCTGGCAATCTGCATTTTGTCATGTCATTTCTTTACATTTGTAGTTTCTTTCCTGTAAAATTGCAAATTCTGTTTGTAAAGCATGATTGTTTTTCAATTCATATTGATAATGAAATAAATATGCATGTTTTGAACTAATCCATTCGTGTTCACTCTATTGCTTTCTTTTATTTCAAACGCTTGTTTAAGTGGAATCCGGGGAGGATGACGAAATCCAATGATGTGTAAGCTTCCGATGCTATGCTTTTGAATAAAAACCTGTTGATGATGTACAGGCATTTTTCTCAATTCCCAAACACAGGAGATATAAGGATGATAATCCCTTGTTCACCCCTTTGAGCCTAGTTGTAGGAGTTTCTTTCTGAAGATAGACAAACCCTCAATCTTAACCCGGGGCAGGGTAGGTGTCCGTTAATTTGACCAAGCGTTCGAAATTACAAAACGAGTGTTCGTTTGAGGATCTATCACACTGCTATAGGTCGTACCTAAAAAACCATGATGGTTAAACCTGGCCGATCAGGAGTGAAACAGTCACAATCTCTTTAACAAGTCATACGAGTCAACGCCATACGATTTGTTCAAAAAAAAAGAAGAAAAAAGAAGAAAAGAATCAAAAGGAAAAAGCCCGCTAAATCGAATCTTGAAAGCAAGCGACTTAGGCAAAAAATTAGGGTACCCCGCTGGACTTCAAAATTGAAGAAACTCAAAAGAGTTAGTCCAGGCAAAAGTTAGGGGAAAACGAAAAAACGAAAAAACAAAAAACGAAAAGCGAAAAGGATTACAAAAAAAGTCCTTGAAAGAGAACGAAATCGTGTGGCTCCGGAAGCCAAAGACAAAAAGCGAGTGACTGTCACTCCGAAAAATTGTGGTTTCCTGAATCGTCACTCCTGTCATCCAACCTTTGAAAGGTGAATGTTAAGGTCGACTTAGCTGAACGTAGGATTGGAGAACATCAAGGAGAATGGGTGGGTTAAAATGAATTTTGAGCCTTTATCTTTTCCTCCTTAAACCGTGAACCTGACCATGTTACAACCTCTAAAAGTCCTAATTGTAATAGGCTTGTTTCGAAAGCATACTTCGGTAAAGATCACATCAGAACTGACTCCTAGATAGGATTCCCATTACAGCGTTGTATTAATATTGACAATATTAATGAATGATTTCATACATTTTATGTCATAAATTTTTTTCAGTGAACAGGAATGGATTTTGAAAACTTCCATATGCATTGCATTTGATATGTCTTTTATGCAGAACAACTTGTTTTACTAGCGAGTAAGCCCTTGACAGCGGGAAAGTTTCCACGATGGAAAGATTGAATCAGGACAGAAGGCCAAATGCCAGAATATTCCGGTGAACCGGGGCGAGCTATGTCAAATGATTGCAGCATGAGAGTCAGCCATCCATAAATCGTTAATTCGGGGCAATCAGGTCGAGATTTGATGAATCTCTCGTAGCCAAGGGTATTGTTCCCCACAGGTCAGCCCTTGAGGGGCAAAGTCATGACAAGACTGGGGCATGCCACCCCGAGAGCGCCGAAGCCATCCTTAGCCTGAAGGCGATTAACTTGAAGCACCTTTGTAGAGGTTCAAAGGGCTGAAGCCCTTCGTATCAAACCACCAGAGGCTAGATATCTCAGGTTTCTTTTCGAGAGGATGTTACGAAGATCCCATAGGCTGGGGCAAGAGTTGAAAGCGAAAGGAGTCGTTCCTCCCCGTGTTGGCATAGATTGTCAGAGTTTGTCAGAAGATTCTGGGGCAAGCCATCTCGAGTTTGTTTCATGGCAGGTTTTTCCAAGCAGGATGATTCCTTCTTCCCAAACGAGTTCAGCAGTGTTTCCCCATAGAGTCTGAACATGGGGCTGTGAGCATTGACATGTCTCCCCAAGCAGAGATAGATTCTCCCCAATCAGATGTATCTTAGGCAGGATCGTCATCTCCCCAACTGAGTCATATTCAGAAGTGTATACTCGTTCCCAGCAGTGGGTCAACAGGAAGTTTTCTGGTAGAAGACTATCCGCAAGTGTCCAGCTCTAGGTAGCTGAGACTGATGTCTCCAGCGGAATTGAAATTCCCCACAGAGTTGTATTCTCCCCAGGAGGTAGGAGTGATTCCAGCGTCTGGTGGCCTATCCTCAGCCGAGTTTGAAGTTCCCTAAGAGAGTCGAGTCCTTGGAAGCCATTCAGGCCATGATTGGTTTTCCCCAGTAGAGAATGTTGAATAGCTGATGCTACACTTCTCCATCAGAGTCCGTATCTCCAGGAAGATTCTATCGGCGAAGGCTGCGCAGTTTATTTCTGCGATTGACATCGTTTCCTCACCAGTTGTGGTTCGTATACCTGGTTGAGCGAGTGCAGGTTCTCGTAGAACTTTACTCCCCTGCAGCAGTCGTCTGGAGTTCGTTTCCCCAGGTTAAGTCCAATTGAGATTGGCGTGACTTCTTCTCCTCGGAAGGATGATTCCTTCTCCCTACCAGAGTTGTTCTTTCTTCTTGACAGGAGGATCTTTCCTTCAGCATTTATTTTGCTGATGGGGTCGTAGCATTTTGCATGATTGCATAGCATCTACACTAAATGCATGGCATTTCCACCGTGTGGAGCATTACGCCATTTTCAATCATATGCATATGGAAACATGAGCTAGGTCCTTACCGTTCTTGTCCTGCAGGTGTTCCTCCGCAGAGTGTTTGCTCAAGATGATTCTTGAATTCCCCAGCAAAGTTGTTTGCTTAAGATGATTCTTAAAATCCCCGGTGAAGTAGCCAGAGTGTTTGCTCAAGATGATTCTTGAGTCCCTCAGAAGAGTTGTTTGCTCAGGATGATTCTTGAGTTCCTCAGAAGAGTTATTAGGTCAAGATGATTCTTGAATCCCCCTACGAAGTGTTTGTTTAGGATGATTCTTCAAGCCCCTAGCGAAGTATTGGGTCAGGATGATTCTTGAAGTCCCAAGCGAAGTTGTTTATTCAGGATGATTCTTGAATTCCTCAGCAAAGTTTATTCATCCGGGATGATTCCTGAATCCCCGAAGCAGAGTTACTTGATAGTCCTCCAGAATCCCCAGCGGATACGTGTCATCCCCAGCAGGTTTTGAACAGAGAAGTTGAAATTTCCCTTGAAGACTTGAGGATTGAAGTCTGGCAGTAGCACCAAGCCCCCTGACTTACTGATGAAGTCCAACTGCGATGGCGAAGCAGTTATCTCAGCTGACGCGGAGTGCCTAATGGAGAAAGATTGTATACCCTTATTTGGTCCGTGATTGGTTAAGGATTCCATTTTAAGACTTAATGACGAAGTCCAACTACGATGGCGAAGCAGTTATCTCAACTGACGCGGAGTGCCTGATGGCAAAAGCTTAGATATCCCTATTGGTTCATGATTGACTAAGGATCCAATTTCCGACATACTGACGAAGTCCAGCTGACGCCTGAGAATTTATTTGAATGCCTGACGGCATAATTAACTTGATTGTCAAAAGTTCCTAATGACCTGACGAGTCCCGAGGAATCCTTCTGCTCCCGAGCCGCGGAATGCCTGACGACAACATCAGCTATGTATCACTAGTTACCGTGTAACCAGTGAGCCCTTGATGACTTGAAAAAAAAAGCTGCAATGAAATCTGATGATCATCCTAACGGAGATTGGGAATCAGTCGCTCACCAACCAGTTACCGAGTAAACGGAGATCCCTTATTGACTTACTGATGAAGTCCGACAAAGATATTGTCGACGTTCCTAGCGACATGATGAGTCCATAGGCGACGATAAGGAATTCTTCTACAGTGGCGCAGAATGCCCGACGGAAAAAATCATCCATGCTTCACCAGTTACCGAGTAACCGGTGATCCCTTATTGACTTACTGATGAAGTCTAACAAAGATATTTTCGACGTTCCTAGTGACATGATGAGTCCATAGGCGACGATAAGGAATTCTGCTGCTGTGGCGCAGAATGCCCGACGGCATAATCAGCCATCCTTCACCAGTTACCGAGTAACCGGTGATCCCTTATTGACTTACTGATGAAGTCCGACAAAGATACTGTCGACGTTCCTAGCGACATGATGAGTCCATAGGCGACGATAAGGAATTCTTCTGCAGTGGCGCAAAATGCCCCACGGCAAAAATCAGCCATGCTTCACCAGTTACCGAGTAACCGGTGATCCCTTATTGACTTACTGATGAAGTCCGACAAAGATATTGTCGACGTTCTTAGCAACATGATGAGTCCATAGGCGACGATAAGGAATTCTTCTGCAGTGGTGCAAAATGCCCGACAGCAAAAATCAGCCATGCTTCGCCAGTTACCGAGTAACCGGTGATCCCTTATTAACTTACTGATGAAGTCCGACAAAGATATTGTCGACGTTCCTAGCGACATGATGAGTCCATAGGCGGCGATAAGGAATTCTTCTGCTGTGGCGCAGAATGCCCGATGGCAAAATCGACCATCCTTCACCATTACCGTGTAACTGGTGATCCCTTGATGACTTGAGGACGAAGATCTACAACAAAATCAGATGATCATCCTGACGGAGATCTGAGATTAAACCCTTCACCAGTTACCGTTTGACCGGTGATCCCTCGATGATTTGAGGATGCAGTGATATCAGAAACATCAGATCAGTAATTCTCCAGCTACTTGTCATGCAATTATCATTTCAGTTTCCGAAGATTTGTCCCCATCAGAGTACCGTGTACTTGTTCAGTTGGCAAATTTCCGGGTTTATCCGTATTCAACCGTCTTTTACCTTAATTGTTTGAGAGCCATTCGCTTCTCACCCAGTCAGGTCCAAGCCGTTTGAATAGGGGCAGGTGTTGCTCCCCAAAATTTTCCCAACATTTCTTTACCAAGCTTATGTTTCATTGCATTCATATTATCATTATCATCTGCATTTCATTGACATGTGTGCAGGAGATCAAGAGGTATGACTACCAATCAAGGGTTACACAAGACTATGAAGCTAGTTAAGAGGGTTGCTCAAGTGTTCAAGGGTTGACATCCTCACCAGAGAAGCCCAATATCCTCATAGGAAGTGGTTGAAGCCAAGTATGTATACCTCCTGTTGCACCCCAAAATTTGCCCAACTTTTCTTTACCTAGCTTATGTTTCATTTCATTCACATTAGCATTATCATTTGCAATTCATTGACATGTATGCAGGAGATCAAGGGGTATGATCACAAATTAAGAGCTACACAAGACTATGAAGCTAGCTAAGAAGGTTATTCAAGTGTTCAAGGGTTGATATCCTTGTCAGAGAAATTAAAAGATCCCCAGAGAGACTGGTTGAAACCAAGAGGGTGTGTCTCCTAACTTGAGAGTTGTGGGAAGCCATCAGATGATTCTGAGTTCATGGAGATGGACTTGAGGTCTTAAGAGAACCCATGAGAAGTGTTGAAGAGCACTTTGAGGCCTAGACAGGTCATTGTGCAAGATTAAGAAGGCTCAGCCATGAGTGGTGCAATTAGGGTTTGACTGGGTCAACCCTAAGTCAACTGATGATTTGAAGAAGGTTGATACCTAATCCAAGAGCCATGTGATCATGGATTTATGCATTGAGATTCTACAAGGATGATTCCAAGGTTAACTCATCATGATTGAAGAGTTTGAGGAGTTTCAAGCTAGGGTTTCTAAGGCTTGACAGTGTAAAATCCCCTAGTTTGACCCCTATCTTCAAGGCAGTTTAGCTCAAGATGTGATTGTCATCTCATCTTACCCCCAACATGAATGTTGTAGAGCATAAGCTTAGCTTTAATTTGAGTGCTAGAAGTCCTTGATAGGATTTTTAGAACTCAAGTTATGACTTTGACAAGTTACAGGTCATCTGAGGTATGTGAATTTTGGGGCTTGAAAGTTGTCCAACTTGCATGAGACTTTTGCCCTAGAAGGATGATTCCTATGAACTTTTGGTCAACATGAATGTTTTTCCTTATCCTCTTAGATTTCTAGAGAGTACTAGAAGTCCTTGATAGGATTTGTAGAACTCAAGTTATGGCTTTGACAAGTCAAGGGCATTTTGGTCATTTGGAGATTAAAGGTCATTTCAACCATAAGGCCATAACTCCTATTTCCAAGCTTCAAATGGGAAAATGTTCAACATAAAACTTGTTCAAAATGATGTTTTAAGGCTAGTCAAGAGGTCATGGGATATTGGAAGTGCTTGTAGATCAAAGTTGCAAAAATGACCTAAAATAAGGGTATAAGTTAAATGAACCAAAGTTGGAAATTGATATTTTTGATCTACATGCCCAAACCAAGGCATGTAATATATCATTTTGACTCTAAAACACATTTGGAGAACATTGGTTTAGCCACATTTTTGAATTGAAGTGCAATTTGTGGACTTGCTTTGAAAAGTAGTTACTTACATCTTAAGTAACATTTGCAAAACCTAGAATCAAGGCATAACCAAGGCCCCTTGCAAGCCAAACACTTCCAAAATGTCATGAGGGGAGAAATTGGAAGGAATTGGGATTGATTTCAAGCTGTTAGCAGAATGGAGCACACCATGGCATGTGATTGAAATTCTCATGACATGAGAGATTGAACTTCTCATTAGAAGGATCTAGAGGTTTCTAGATCATCCACACATGGTCTATATATTGAATAGATATGATCCAAGGCCAAGGTTGGTGATGATTGAAGGAGAGAGCAGAGATTGACTTTGGAAAATTCTTGCTTGCAACTGAATTCGGTTACATCATTTCACTCACTTTCCATCGATTTTCTTGATTGCAATCTCTTCCAGGGATGCTAGGGATTGATTCCAGATCATAATCAAGGGAAATTCGTGGCTGATTGGTGTTCTTGAGCTCAGATTTTTCCACCTGCAACTCAAATTCGAATCCAAGAATTGAAGCCATTTCAATCAATTCTATTGCATACAGAAGCTTGGAAGTGATTCACTGAAGGAGTCTGGAGCATTTGAGGGCTTGATTTGAGGTCTTGCTACTTCTGTGCACACAAATTTTTCAGGTTGGTAACCTTCAATCTCTAGCTTGTTTTAGTTAGAATTAAGAGGAATTAGGATGCTAGATGCATTGTAGAACGGTGTAGGAAGGTTTTCAGATCGTTAATTTGAGAATTAGTGACCAATTAGGGATGTTACCATTTTCGGTTGAGAGTTGGTTCTTGTGAATCTTGAGGTTTCAGAGAGAATTAAGGGCATGAATGAATTCATGAGGAAATTTGGGACATGTTTCATTAAGGGATCGTGGCAAATGGTGGACTCTATGGAAAACTAGGGTTGTGAGAAGATGAACGGAGAAAGTCACCGGCGGTGGTTTTGGGCGCGCAGGTGACCTGAGTTGCAGAGATTTGAAACAAGGAAGATGACTTGATAGCCATCAGATCAAGGTTGGACTTTGACTGGGAACATCATCCAACAGCCACACGTGCGTCTCATTTTGTGAAGAGGTCTGAACTAATTGAAACGGTGCGTTTCATTAATCAGTGGTTGTTGGGCTTAAGGATCCAAGTGCTACTCACACCCCCCTGATGGCCCAATTGCTTTAATGAACTGATTTTCATTACTATCTGCACCGTGTGTTTATCATTTTAAATTGATTTTCTTTATTTTTTTCATTTTTATTCATGGTTTTGATAAAATCATAAAAAATGGAAAAATGATTCAATTGATCCCATTCTTTTTGCATTGGATTCATGATTGAATCTAGTATTTTTTAGATAAAAAATATTTTTATTTCATTCAATTTCTTATTTTATGGGAATTTTCACATTTTAATTGATATTAAAATAGTCATGCTTGATGCTTGATGTTGTGGAATTTTATGTGATTAGTTGGTGATGATTCTTGCCTTGATTTTTTGTATGTGGCTAGCATAGATATGCATGATCCCCATAGAGTTTTCTCACATTTTTGTGATGAGCATAAGTGGTAGTTTAGGTTGAAACCTTTAGAAGCTCCATTTTTAGGGTTTATGGTTGATACCTTTGGATTTAGGACTTAATTTTAGGACTTAATAGATGATTTAGCCCCTGGTTTTTGTATGAGGCATTCTTGATTGAATTAGGGTCCCTTAGGAAGTTTTGTAGAAATTTATAAGATAGTTTACTATTTTTGATTGATTTTAGTTTAGGTGCTAGTTTTAGATGATTCTAATGCACTAATTCCACTAGATTAACTTCTTTAGTTCCCTTAGATTAGGGTTTTGTTTTGCTTGCTCTTGGATGATGATGAAGGCAAGTTGAAGATGCATTGGATTGCTTGAAGAGGCTTGGATGTGAAGATCTTCCCTTCTTGTGGTGTAGTTTTGATTAGGTTAAGATTAGGGTTTTGTAGGCAGAGCTTCTAGATAGATTCTCTTCCTTCATAAACATGGATGATGTTGATCACTTCCATTCTTCCCTATGATGAAAGGTCCCTTTGTAAAGGCCTCATCCCTCCTTTGGTAGGATGTGTGGCTCTTTGCAAATTGGTAGAACCTTTGAGGGTCCCTTTCTCTGATGACAGGATGCTCAGTGGTGACCTTTGGTCTTCACTCTGCTACCAATCATCCAAACTTTGCTCTTGATGGATGAATCTGTCTCCCTTGTTAGAGGATGGAGTTCCTTGCTTGAAGAAGATTGGAGGATTAGGTTGATACTTCTTTGTGTTTGAAGATTACTCTGAGAAGCTAAAGCTTGTAGATGAAGAAAGACAAGTAGGTACTTGTAAGAAGGAGAGGACTGAAGCATGAAGGTCAAGAAGAGCAAGTTGACATTTGTGAAGAAGATCCAATTGAGATTGAGTGAAGGGCTAAGGCTTGAAGATTAAAGGATAAGTTGACACTTATGTTGATACATTGAGAGCCTGAAGGAGCCAAGTTGATACTTGATATTAGGGTTGAAGCCTGAAGGTGGAATTGACTGAAGAGCTGAGGCTTGAGGAAGAGAGAACAAGTGGATACTTATATTTGATGCATTGAAACCTTGGAGAAGCAAGTTGACACTTGCTATTGAAGATGATAGCCCTGAAGAGCTGTTGAGGACTGATGACTGGACTGCTGTCAAAAGTTTGTTTAGTTGTAGGAGCTGTTGATCTGTTTTCTTTTCTGTATTGATGTGCCTTGTTTGACTTGCTTGATGCATTAGAATAAGTTCATATTTAGATTGATTTAAGCTAGGAGCATGATTGCACTAGAGGTTGAGTTGCTCCCTCTGCTTGTATTTTTACTGTATGGATTTGCTTGCGGGTATTCGGTAGAGCCCAGCTCCCTTGCCTATGTGGTTTGTGTTTGCTTGATAGCATGTTATTTCTTCTGTATGATTGCAGTTATTATATCTTGCTTGATAGCATGTTATTTCTTCTGTATGATTGCAGTTATTATATCTTGCTTGATAGCATGTTATTTCTTCTGTATGATTGCAATTATTCATATCTGGCTTGAGGTTGAGATGAGCTTGTGGAGGCTGGTGCCCCACACACATTTCCTCCCTCACTTGCATTGCATGTATTTTAAAGTCGTTTACTGTATAACTGTTTACTGTTTAAGCTGATGCTTTATCTGTTTCTGTTTACCCTGACATGATCCCCTAGGAATCTAACTTCCTTTGATAAGGAAGTGATGATTAGAACTTTAGGTTGAAACCTATGCATGATAACTTCTAGGAGTTCCCTGTTTCAAACTTCAACCATAGGATGAATCCTTGGCATGACAACATTAGGACTTGATAGTCTCCCTTTAGTTGAATCTGTTCGTTCTCTCTTCTCATCTCAAAACAAATTAAAATGCAGTAATAAAGGTTAACTGACGTCGTACGTTACGAGCCTTAAGCTATCTGAGAAAGGATTGTTGGAGAGTTTCTTTTCAACAGTCTGGATGTTTAGTATGGCACCCTTTGGGTGACATGCGACACATTCACTCTCAGGTCATAGTCTCTAGTGCGATATTGGTTGCAAACATACATAAAAGACAGTTCTTCCGTAAAAGACAGAAAAAAAACTTCAAACCGTTTTGCCCCGTGGCCCCATAATTCAAAGGAAGCTTTTTTGAAGAAAAGAGTGTCGTTAACTCCCAGTTCTACCGCAAACGGTAACGCCTAAGTCTCCAAGGGTTGAGCTGCGTACATCCAACTGCTGGAACTGTTTGTTAACCCTACTCGATAAAACAGATGAATCTGAATTCCCGTAATCCGTATTATCCCGAACTACGTAAGCTCTGATCTCTCAAGCCTGTTGAGAGTACGTAGGCACAATACTGACGTATTGGCGAGCCACCTTCCCCGTAACCCGTAGTTAGGCGAACTACGTTGACTCTGATTTCTCATTCTCTGATGAGAATACGTAGGCATAAAGTGCGACGCTTTGCCGAGTCATTTTCTTTTCTTTTTAGACCAGCCTTGATAGGTAGATAGATACAACCAACTCGTCCAGTAAACACAACAAGCGTGGATCCTGTCGAGTACGACGGACGTGAGGGGTGCTAATACCTTCCCCTTGCGTAACCGACTCCCGAACCCAGACAATGGTTGCGATGACCTTGTCTTAGACCTTTTCGTCAGGTTTTTCCGATCGTTTCCTTTCCCGTTCTGAGGGATAAATAACGAAAGGTGGCGAATCTTCTGTTTTGCCGGCACCTTATTTTCGCGGTAGCGACAGCTGGCGACTCTGCTGGGGAGTTCATAGTTTCCTAGGGATCTAACGTCCCGTATGCGAGTCAGTTTGGGGATCCAACGTCCCCTGGGAGAGTCAATCCTAGCGCTTGTATGATTACTTGTTGGGTTGTGTTATTTTATCGCACTTTATTTCCCGCATTTTATTTTCAGTATGATATGATTATCTGTGATGTTGTGGGAGGGGCATTCTGATGAGTGAGAAGCGAGACCCAGGCTTGAGTGTACTTAGCATTAGTTGTGGAAATTAGTGGGCGCGTGCTTGCTTTGCAGGTACTAGTGTCTCATGAAATCCACGCTCAGACGAGGTTCTCCCGGTTGACTTCTTTTTCAACCCTTTGGGTTGAGGGGGTTGTTGGTTTGGAGGATTGTCGACTCTAGGGACCGATCATTTGGGATTCAGCTGAGTGAGGCCGCTTCAGGAGCTGGTGATGCCACACCTTCTGGGTATCGTATCACCCCTCTTGAATGTCTGTGACGCTGATGACCGCATAGGATGCCAAACTTGAGTCAGTTTAGGTCCCTACCTGTGAGCAGGGTCGGGTTTGTTGCAGGAAACCTTAACCTTCAGACTACCTGGTTTTCTTGATAGTGAATCAGTTTTGTGTGTACCGGAGGTTCTCATCATCAGATGTTTGTTCTTGACAGGGCAGAGTTTTGGTCCTGTATCAGAGGATCTCGTCTTCAGAGATGTATTTGTTCTTGACAGAGCAGGTTTATGGTTGGGATCAGAGGATCTCATCAGCAGATGTGTATTTGTTCTTGACAGAGCAGATTTATGAGATATATGTGTTCTTGACAGAGCAGATTTACGGTCCGATATCTGGGTTTCTTCTTATCAGAGATAGTGGTTGTTCTTGATAGAGCAGGATTATGGTTTTGTTGATACAGAATCTCCACAACACAGTTGCCTTGATCTCCTGCTGCATGATTGCATTTTACATTGCTTTGCATACCCATTTGCATTTCATTAACGTGTGTCTGTGTTGCAGGTACCGTTTCCCCCGATTCAGGATTTCTTGCCTTCTGTCGTGCTATTATGAGTTCCCTGAGGAAGACTGTGGCTTACAAACTCCCCACTCCTGATGTTGTTCAGCTGACTGGTTTGATTGCTTTAGCAGATGATTCTGTGAAGGACCAATTCAGAAAGTCGTACGACAAATTGCTCAGTTTGGTTCGTAAACCCTCTGTGTTTGAGTTGAATGGGTTGCACGCCCTGCTGCAGTTCTACGACCCTCCGTTGAGATGCTTTACTTTCCAGGATTTTGTTCTCGCACCCACACTAGAGGAGTATGTTGATTTGTTAGGTGTGCCTATCAAGAGTCAGATGCCCTTTGTTCATATGGATGTCGAGCCTGACCTGGCTAGTCTAGCTCCCTCACTTCATCTGGATGCCTCCGAGTTGGTTTTGTCTAGTTGGAACAGGGTTCCCGGCTTCTCCTTCCAGTTCTTGGTGGGAAAAGCTCAGCAGTGCGCCAAAGACGGATGTTGGGTCGTGTTCAACGCCATCCTCGCTCTGTGCATATATGGCATCATTCTGTTCCCCAATATGCCCGACTTTGTGGACTTTGACGCATTTCGCATCTTTGCATCAGGGAATCCAGTCCCTACCTTGATAGGAGATGTCTACCATTCCGTCCACTACAAAAACGAGAACAGAAGGGGTAAGAATGTCTCGTGCTGTGTACCCCTGCTCTATAGATGGCTTGATAGTCACTTACCCAAGAGGGGTCCCTTTGCTTCGTCTGCAGCCACAGCTGAGTGGTCCGAGCGTTTGATGAGTTTGTCAGTGGAGGATATTTCCTGGTTTGATAGAGATAGGTTGGGTACCGAGATTATCTTCAGCTGCAGCGGATTTCCGAATGTGCCTTTGATGGGAAGGATGGGCTGTATAAACTATAATCTGTCTCTGCTGGTCCGACAGTTTGCTTATGCTTTGAGAGCTCCGCCGAAGGATGAGGAGGTGCAGGAATCTCTGTACCTCACTGGTCTTCTAGAGGGGGATATGTTGTCCAACCTTCAGCGCTCTTGGAATGATATCAGTAAGCGAGGAAAACCATCGTTGGGGAAAAGCAATAGCCAAGCCTACGCTCCATATGTGACTTGGATCAGAGCCAGAGCAGATGCTGTAGGGATGTCGTTTCCTCCTGCCAAGCCAGAAAGCCCTCCAGTGATTGAAGAGCCTACCACCGTGCCTATTCAGCAGCATAATCATGTGTTAGTTGAGAGAGATGAGCTGAAGAAGGCAAATGAAGAATTGGAGAAAGAATTGGCTCAGCTCAGAAGCGAGAGAAGCGAAGCCGTCCATTCCTTCAAAAGGCAGACAGAGCTGGTGAACCAGTTAGGGACAGATTTGACTAAGCAGATAGCTGAGCGTGAGCGCATGGATCGAGACTTCAAAGTTGTCAACGACGTACTGGCCACTAAGAAGCGGCACTTGGATGAAGCGTACCGGAGAATATCCAAGTTTAACCAACATTGGAAGGCCTCCCTAGCCAACAGGAAAGAGTGGGAGGATAAGCTGATGCAGCAGATCTCCAAGCTGAAAGCCCAGGTGAAGGCTAGTGAGAAGAGGTTTGATGAAGAAACCGCTCGCAGATATGCCGCCGAAGGCCAGCTCAACAAAGCTCTCGCTAACCTGAAGGAGCGCAAACTGACGTTTGAGTCCAAGAAGCGAAAGCTAGAAGATTGTTTCGGCGAAGGAGCATGGGAAGACTCAGTTAAAGGTCTTCAGTACACCATTATGCAGAGGGAGTTACTCGTCGAAGGGTTGCTCAATCGGCCTGATCATCCAGAAACGAAGGGGTTATTAGGAGAGTTTCACGCCCGTGGCCGTGCTTGACTATTTGTATTCCTTCTGTTTTGATCATTATTGTATGCTGACCATCACCAGGCTTGTTGGTCGAGGTCACACTATTGATTCTGCTTGTACTCAGTGACATTGTGTACCGCCTTGATGGGCTTTCTTTATATATGAGACGTTATTTCCATGACTGGACTCGGACTTCTTATTATCAGCACTGGCACTCAGGCACTAGGATCGGGGGATACCTCCCTAACACACAGACACACGTTTGCATTTTCATGAAGCATTTGCATAACAAGCACTTTGTCGTTTTTCCTAACCCTTTTGTGTTTTCAGGTTGTTTCAGGTTGTTCCAGGATTGATCAGAGACCTATTCACCGCTATCCGACCAGAGCAAATCAAACCAGAATCATGGAGCAAGTGCAAACTGATGTTCAAGAACTCCGCGAAAGAATGGACCGCTTCATGGAGCTCATGCAAGCGGTCGCCAATGGCCAGGATCAGCTCAGAACCTTGATTCAGCCTCTGATTTCAAGGGTTGATAGCAATGGCGTACTCCATGGCGGGACCGTGCCTACCCCTCCACCAGTTGTAACTCCTCAGAATGGCGTCCCCGTGACCGGGGGGAATGGCAGTGCCAACGACAATGTGATAGCTAATATGGGACTCAACGGTAATACGACGGGCATCGGTAATGGGAATTTTGAAGCTAACGTCAATGTTGGGCTGGGCAACGGCAATGCGGGTGTTGGAAATCTGTTCGAGCCTCAGCCGTCGTTAGAAGACCGTCAAGACGATGTGTTCTCTCAGAGAGGTGCTGAAGGGGAGCTAACTGCTGAAACACGACTTAGGTTCAAGGCACTCGAGGACAAGATGAGGAACATCGAGAACCAGAACACCCTGGGTGTTGACATGTCCAAGTTGGGACTGATTGCTGATTTCAAGGTGCCTCCCAAGTTCAAGGTACCTGACTTTGAAAAGTACAAGGGCACCACTTACCCTCGCGTCCATTTGAGATCATATTACAGAAAGATGTCCGCTTATTCTGAGGACGAGAAGTTGCTGATGCACTTTTTTCAGGACAGTCTGTCCGGGCCCTCTCTCGAATGGTACATGAGCCTGGAACCTACCAGTGTGTGCACGTGGAAGGAACTTGCTGAAGCATTCGTGCACCACTACCAATATAACAGCGACTTGGCTCCGAACCGAGTCCAACTGCAGAATCTGTCACAGAGGAACAACGAAGGGTTCAAGGAATACGCCCAGCGGTGGCGTGAATTGGCAGCCAGGGTTCAGCCGCCGATGGTTGAACGTGAGCTTGTGGAAATGTTCGTAGCCACCCTCCCAGGGGTTTATTTTGAGAAATTAGTCAGCAGTATGTATGGAACCTTCTCAGATCTCATTATCACGGGTGAGCACATTGAAAATGGGATCAAACTGGGGAAAATTCAAGGTGATTCATCCTCAGCTGGAGTAGGCAAGAAACCTTATGGTGGCAAAAGACGGGAAGGAGAAACGAGCGCCGTGACCAACGCTCGAAGGAATGGTAAAGGCCCTCACCAACAGGTGGCTAGCATAACTATCCCGGCAGTCCAACAGCCACAGCAGCAGCCGAATCAACAAGGGTACAGAAAGTATCAAAACAGGGCACCTCTGTCGAGTCGTCACCTCGAGACACCGCCTATGCCGTATGCGCAGCTGTTACAGACTCTGCTCCAGTTACAGCTGATCCAGAAGAGAACCTTGGCTCCCTAGACAGGGGCACCTCCTCCAGGTTATGATGCGAATGCAACTTGCGAATTTCACTCAGGGGCACCAGGCCACACGATAGAGAATTACAAAGCCTTCAAGCACGAGGTGCAGGACATGGTGGACACTAAGATCATCAACTTCGCAGATAATGTGCCAAATGTCACGAAGAACCCTATGCCGAATCATAGGGGAGGTGGGGTAAACGCCATTATGGAAGACGAGAGCTTGGATTTGTTGACTGACGTCGGAGATCTGAAGACACCGCTTAGCTTCGTTAAAGCTAAGCTGATGAAAAGGGGTTTCTTTCCAGGTTGTGGAGAACTATGTATGGGTTGCGCGACTAGTCCTGATGGATGTGAACAACTGATAGAGGGGATTCAAAGTCTGATGACCGAAGGAATCCTGCAGTTCAGCCGAAGGGCCGAAAGCGGATCGGGAGAGGTAATGCTGAAGCAAAGTGATGAGGTTGCCACCATCACCATTCCTCGTCGGACGATAACTATTTCTGCACCCAGGCCGCCCACAATTACCATCACCAAAGCTGGACCGATACCGTTCGAAAGCACTAATGCTGTCCCATGGCACTATGGGGCAGAAGTCTACTGCAACGGACAGAAGTTGGAACTAGAACCGTTTGGGTCGTCTATGGAGAACCTAGTGGGCATTAGCGGAATTACTCGCAGCGGAAGAGTATTTGCACCACCTGAGGTCGTGGCGGACAAAGTGGACAGAGCTGATGCAACTGATAAAGGGAAGAGTAAAGTCGTTGAAGAGACCCCTCGTGGGGTAGAAAAAGACTTACTCGTTAAATACGCCGAAGAGTTTATGCGGTTGATTAAAAAGAGTGACTACAAGATCGTGGATCATCTCCATCAAACACCCTCGAAAATTTCCATCCTGAATCTGTTGCTGTGTTCTGAGGCGCACCGCAACGTGCTGCTGAAGGTGTTGAACGTCGCGTATGTACCGCAGGAAATATCGGTAAACCAGTTGGAAGGGGTCGTAGCCCACGTGAATGCTGGAAATGGGTTAGGGTTCACTGACCTAGAGCTGACGCCGAAGGGAAGGAACCACAATAGCGCCCTGCACATCTCGATAGAGTGTAGGGGAACGATTATGTCTCACGTGTTGGTGGACACAGGGTCGTCACTCAATGTTCTTCCGAAGAAAGCATTGATGAAGTTAGATACTCGCGGAGTGATTTGCACACCCAGTGTTCTGGTTGTGAAAGCGTTCGATGGAACCAAACGCCATGTCTTCGGGGAGGTGACCCTGCCAATCCAAGTCGGGCCGGAAACATTCGATGCGATCTTCTACATTATGGACATCATGCCTGCCTACAACTGTCTCTTGGGCCGGCCGTGGATCCATTCTGCTGGAACCGTGACCTCCACGTTGCACCAGAAGCTCAAGTACGCTGTCGGAGGTAGCATCGTGACGGTATGTGGCGAGGAAGATATAATGGTGAGCCATTTGTCATCCTTCAAATATGTTGAGATGGATGGGGAAATCCACGAAACCCTATGTCAAGCGTTCGAAGCTGTTAAAGTCAAGAGCGTAGCTCCTGCAATCACTGAGAAGCCAGAGATGACTCTCTCCTCCTTCAAGGAAGCCCGGGCCGTTGTCCAGGCCGGATCTACCCCAGGCTGGGGGCAAATTTTGGAGATACCTAACAAGCAAGACAAGTTTGGGTTGGGATACTCTTCTGGAGCTGAAGCCTCCTCTTCCAGCAGTGCATCGCGAGGTAAAGGGCCGATCCAGTTTACCAGTGGCGGGGTGATATTTGAAAGCATCAACATGGTGTCTGAAGACAGCGGAGACAGCGACTGTGACCTAGACTCTTGGATCCAGCCAAGCAAGCCAGGCGAGAGCCTCAACAACTGGTCTGTCAGGGATATCATCCAGATGACAAGCAAAGAGTAATGATTTACTTTTTTCCAATCATTGTACAACCCTATGTCCTACCCGGGGCATAGTGGTTTTATTGTCAGGGCCTCGTTTGATTATGTACAGGCATTTTATCAATAAATCAAAAGGCGTTTCTCTTCGTATTCAAATATTGCGATCTTTGTTATTCCTTTTTTATATTTGTTTTGAAAAACAATAAAATGGCGATGGGGTTTGTGCTAACCTGCATATCCTTGTTTTAAGCTTAACCCTTGTTATTGCAGGATCCACATAGCAGATGACATCGACTCTGGACCTTCTACGACTCACTTCGACTTCGATTGCCCGATCTATCAAGCCGAAGAAGAGATTGATGAAGATGAAGACCTTTCCAAAGAGTTGGCCCGCTTGTTGAAACAAGAAGAGAAAGTTATTCTGCCTCACGAAGAAGAGATTGAGATTGTGAATCTGGGTTCTGAAGAACTTGTCGGGAACGTCAGGATAGGGGCTGCATTGCAGAGCGATGTCAAGCAGAGATTGGTCGAGATGCTGAGAGAGTATAGTGACGTCTTTGCTTGGTCATATGAAGATATGCCCGAGCTTGATACTGACATCGTGGTCCATCACTTGCCGCTGCGAGAAGATTGTCCTCCTGTTAAGCAGAAGCTTAGGAGGACGCGACCAGATATGGCCGTTAAGATCAAAGAAGAAGTGCAGAAACAGCTTGATGCTGGCTTCTTAGCGGTCACTACTTACCCTCCGTGGGTCGCCAACATAGTACCTGTACCGAAGAAGGACGGTAAGGTACGAATGTGCGTCGACTATCGGGATTTGAATAGGGCGAGCCCTAAAGATGATTTACCGTTGCCTCATATTGATGTATTGGTCGACAATACAACTCAGTTCTCCGTATTTTCGTTCATGGATGGCTTCTCCGGTTACAATCAGATCAAGATGGCGCCGGAGGACATGGAGAAAACTACGTTTATTACACCTTGGGGAACGTTTTGCTACAAGGTAATGCCTTTCGGTCTGAAGAACGCAGGGGCCACTTACTAACGAGCAATGGTTACTTTGTTTCATGATATGATTCATCATGAGATTGAAGTCTATGTTGATGACATGATTGCGAAGTCCCAAACGGAGGAGGGACATCTGGTTAATTTGCTGAAGCTTTTTGAGAGGCTTAGAAAGTTCAGGTTGAGGCTGAATCCTAACAAGTGTACTTTCAGAGTACGGTCTGGAAAACTACTGGGGTTTATCGTGAGTGAAAGAGGCATCGAGGTTGATTCTGCGAAGATTAAAGCAATACAAGAAATGCCAGCGCCAAAAATAGAAAAAGAAGTTCGTGGTTTCCTGGGCAGAATAAACTACATTGCAAGGTTTATTTCTCAGCTCACGGTCACGTGTGAACCGATGTTCAAACTACTGAAGAAAAATCAGGCGATTATCTGGAACGAGGATTGCCAGAAGGCATTTGATAAGATAAAGCAGTATCTGCAGGAACCTCCAATCTTGATACCCCCAGTAGCCGGAAGACCCTTAATCATGTACTTGACAGTTCTTGAGAATAGTATGGGGTGTGTTCTCGGTCAGCACAACGAGACGGGCAGAAAGGAGCTTGCCATTTACTACTTGAGTAAAAAGTTCACAGACTGTGAATCTCGTTACTCGATGCGGGAGAAAACGTGTTACGCACTAGCCTGGGCTGCCAAACGTTTACGACAGTACATGCTCAATCACACAACCATGCTAATTTCGAAGATGGATCCGATCAAGTACGTCTTCGAGAAGCAAGCGCTTTCGGGCAGGATTTCCAGATGGAAAATGGTGTTGACGGAATATGATATTCAGTACGTTTCCCAGAAGGCCATCAAGGGAAGCGTATTGTCTGAATACCTTGCCGAACAGCCGATCGAAGATTACCAGCCGATGAAATTTGAAATCCCTGATGAGGATATCATGTTTCTCAAAGTGAAGGATTGCGATGAACCGTTGCCCGATGAGGGGCCAGATAGGAAATCCCAATGGAAATTGATATTTTACGGGGCGGTTAATTCCTATGGAAGTGGCATTGGAGCGATCATCACGACTCCCCACAGATCCCACATCTCGTTCACCGCGAGACTGACGTTTCCTGTCACCAATAATGAAGCGGAGTACGAAGCATGCATCATGGGTCTAGAAGAGGCAATTGATTTGAGAATCAAGAAACTAGACGTATATGGTGACTCGGCACTGGTGATTAACCAGATTAAAGGGGAGTGGGAGACTCGTCAATCAAATTTGGTGCCGTACATGAATTATGCCATAAGACTGCTTCCGTTCTTTGATCGAGTGGAACTCCATCATGTGCCCAGGGCTGAAAATCAGATGGCTGATGCCTTAGACATGTTGGCTTCGATGTATAAAGTCAATTTTTGGAATGAAGCTCCAAGAATTGTCCTTTCTCGTCTTGATAGACCTGCATTCGTCTTTGCGATTAAGGAAGCCTTCGATGGCAAACCATGGTTCCATGATATCCAAACCTTCCTTATGACTAAGGAGTATCCCGCAGGAGCGTCAACCCAGGATAAGAAGACTCTGAGGAGGCTGTCTGGAAATTTTTATCTCAATCCTGATGGAGTGTTGTATAAAAGAAACCACGATCTCATGCTACTCAGATGTGTAAATGAGAAAGAGGCGAGTATGCTCATGGAAGAAGTCCATGAAGGCACATTTGGTACGTACGCCGGCGGGCATGCTATGACAAGAAAGATCCTGAGAGCAGGATACTACTGGCTGACGATGGAATCGAATTGCTTTAAATTCACGAAGAAATTTCATAAATGCCAGATTTATGCTGATAAAGTTCATGTGCCGCCGTGCCCGTTAAATGTCATGTCCTCCCCGTGGCCGTTCTCTATGTGGGGCATCGACATGATAGGCAAGATCGAGCCCACTGCATCTAATGGTCATCGCTTCATTCTAGTAGCTATCGACTACTTCACCAAGTGGGTGGAGGCAGCCTCATATGCTAATGTGACCAAGCAGGTGGTGGCTAAATTCATAAAGAGGGACATCATCTGTTGTTACGGAATTCCCGAGCGGATCATTACCGACAATGGTTCGAATCTGAATAACAAGATGATGAAGGAGCTGTGCCAGAGTTTCAAGATTGAACATCACAACTCATCTCCTTACCGGCCGAAGATGAATGGCGCCGTTGAAGCGGCCAATAAGAATATTAAGAAGATTGTACAGAAGATGGTTGTGACCTACAAGGATTGGCAGGAGATGTTGCCATTTGCACTACACGGTTATCGTACAACGGTATGTACATCAACCGGGGCAACTCCTTTCTCCTTAGTGTACGGTATGGAAGATGTCCTACCGTTAGGAGTGGAGATCCCTTCTTTACGAGTTTTGGTTGACGTGAAACTCGACAAGGCAGAATGGATTAAGAACCGACTAAACCAACTCAGCCTGATGGACGAGAAGAGGTTAGCATCGATTGCGTTTGGTCGTCTGTACCAAAGTCGAATGAAGAAAGCTTATGATAAGAAGGTGTGTCCTAGAAGCTTTCAGACGGGTGATCTCGTCCTGAAGAAGATTCTTCCTCCACACTCCGATCACCGGGGCAAGAGGACTCCCAATTACGAAGGTCCGTACGTCGTCAGCAAGGTCTTCTCGGGAGGAGCTTTGTTGTTATCTACGATGGATGGCGAAGATTTTGCATCCCCGGTGAACGTGGACGCAGTTAAAAAATACTTTGCTTAAAAAACGACCCGCTAGAAAGAAGAAGAATATCCAGACAAAAATGGGGCATCCCGGCGAACCATAAAAAAGGGAAAAAGGTTCAGGCAAAAATTAGGGATATAAAGAAAAGAATGTACACCCGCAAAGTCGAAAACCCGGAAGGGCGACTTTGGCAAAAAAGGGTATCCCGGTGAATCGAAAACCCGGAAGGGCGATTCAGGCAAAAATTAGGGATTTGAAAAAGCAAATGACTGCGTTCCGCGTATGGACTCTCATTGTTTAGTGGTTTGGAAGACATGAGGGCCGTTTATCTGAATCAATCTCTTCTGAAGCTGAAGCGTCGGAGAGGAATCGAAGTCGAGTGGGTCATAGAGGGATCAACTCATGGTGTTCGTCTACGCCTCATTGCCGACATTTGTGTATATACTGATGTATATTTATGTTTTATATTTGCGTAGCTTCCTCATTCCAGGAGCTTGCATCTGTTGTAAAACATTTGTACCCATTCAAGGGGTTCGTTATCAATGAAATGTATACTATTCAGCAATTCTGTTTGCCTGTTTAACATCTATCTGTTTTATTTGCGAAAAAGAACGCCAATGTTTTTGATAAAATGCGCATACATAAACTTACTGGCCTAGGCCACTGATTGTTGAAACAATGAATTACTTGAACATTGTCACAAGATGATAACCTTTATAGGTCCCTTTTGAGAAGGGTATCTTGTCTGTTTGTTTGTGTTGTTGCAGGTATAGCCTATTCCGGGCAGTATGCCGTATGCGTTCCCAAGCAGGATGATTCCTTCCTCTCCAGCAAGTTCAGCAGCCTCTCCCCACAGAGTCTGAACGTGAGACCGAAAGCGTTGATATGTCTCCCCGAGCAGAGAAGATTCTCTCCCCAATCAGAGGTACCTTGAAGGATCACCATCTCCCCAGCTGAGGCATATACTGAAGTGTGCAGCAATTGATAGTTCAGACTGAAGTCTTCATCGGAATTGAAATTCCTCACAGAGTCTTACTCTCCCCAGCAAGCAGGATGATTCCTTCTTCCCCAGCCGAGTATGCAGATCCCGGAGAGAGTCGAGTCCTTGGAAGCCGTTGAGGCCATTATTGGTTTTCCCCAGTAGAGTTTTGAATAGCTGATGATGTATTTCCCCACCGGAGTCGTTATCGCCAGGAGAGATTAGTCGCGAATGTCGTGCTGTTTATTTCTGCGATTGACATCGTTTTCCTCAGCAGTTGTGGTTTTGAATACCCAGTTGAGCGGGTTCAGGTTCTCGTAGATTTTTATTCCCCTGCGGCAGTTGACTGAAGTTCGTTTCCCCAGGCGGACTCCGATTGAGATCGGCGTGACTTCTTCTCCTCGGCAGGATGATTCCTTCCCCCACTAGAGTGGTTCTTTCTCCTTGACAGGAGGATTCTCCCTTCAGCATTTATTTTGCTGATGGGGTCGTAGCATTTTGCATGATTGCATAACATTTATCCTAAACGCGTAGCATTTCCACCATGTGGAGCATTGCGCCATTGTTGAACCATATGCATATGAAGCATGAGCTAGGTCGTTGTCGTTCTTGTTTTACAGGTGTTCCCCGGCAGGGTGTCTGCTCAGGATGATTCCTGAAATCTCGGAAGAGTTGTGTGGCCCAAGATGATTCTTGAACTCCCTAGCAAAGTCGTTTGCCCAAGATGATTCTTGAATTCCACAGCGAAGTGGTTTTCTTAAGATGATTCTTAAAATCCCCAGTGAAGTCGCCAGAGAGGGTTGCTCAAGTTGATGCTTAGAGTCCCTGACAGAGTGTTTGCTCAGGATGATTCCTGAAACCGCCAGCAGAGTTATCGGTTCAGCATGATTCTTGAAATCCCCAGCGGAATTATTTGTCCAGGATGATTCTTAAGGTCCTCAGCAGAGTTGACTCATCCAGAATGATTTCTGAAGCCCCGAAGCAGAGTTACTTGATAGTTCTCCAGAATCCCCAGCGGAGATGCGTCATCCCCAGCAGGTTGTTGAACGGAGAAGTTGAAACTTCCCTTGAAAGACTTGATGATTGAAGTCCAGCCGTATTAACGAAGCAGTTCTCTCAGCCGATGCAAAGTGCCTGATGGCAGAAGTTTGGATATCCCCAATTAGCTCATGATTGACTGAGAATTCTATTCCCGACTTGGTAATGAAGTCCGGCTGATGCCCAAAAATTTCTTTGAATGCCCGATGGCATGATTAACGTGATTGTTGACCTGACGAGTCCCGAGGAGTCTTGATGCCTGAAGGCATGATCGACCATGTATCACCGGTTACCGTGTGACCAATTCCCCAGCTAGTTGCCGTGCAGCTAATATTTCAGTTTTCGAAGATTTGTCCCCATCAGAGTACTGTATACTTGTGCAGTTGGAAAATTTCCGAGTTTGTTGGTATTCAACCGCCTTTTACCTTGATTGTTTGAGAGACGTTCGCTCCTCACCCAGTCAGGTTCAAGCCGTTTGAATAGGGGCAGCTGTTGCACCCCAAAATTTGCCCAACTTTTCTTTACCTAGCTTATGTTTCATTTCATTCACATTAGCATTATCATTTGCAATTCATTGACATGTATGCAGGAGATCAAGGGGTATGATCACCAATTAAGAGCTACACAAGACTATGAAGCTAGCTAAGAAGGTTATTCAAGTGTTCAAGGGTTGATATCCTTGTCAGAGAAATTAAAAGATCCCCAGAGAGACTGGTTGAAACCAAGAGGGTGTGTCTCCTAACTTGAGATTTGTGGGAAGCCATCAGATGATTCTGAGTTCATGGAGATAGACTTGAGGTCTTAAGAGAGCCCATGAGAAGTGTTGAAGAGCACTTTGAGGCCTAGACAGGTCATTGTGCAAGATTAAGAAGGCTCAGCCATGAGTGGTGCAATTAGGGTTTGACTGGGTCAACCCTAAGTCAACTGATGATTTGAAGAAGGTTGAGACCTAATCCAAGAGCCATGTGATCATGGATTTATACATTGAGATGCTACAAGGATTATTCCAAGGTTAACTCATCATGATTGAAGAGTTTGAGGAGTTTCAAGCTAGGGTTTCTAAGGCTTGACAGTGTAAAATCCCCTAGTTTGACCCCTATATTCAAGGCAGTTTAGCTCAAGATGTGATTGTCATCTCATCTTACCCCCAACATGAATGTTGTAGAGCATAAGCGTAGCTTTAATTTGAGTGCTACAAGTCCTTGATAGGATTTGTAGAACTCAAGTTATGACTTTGACAAGTTACAGGTCATCTGAGGTATGTGAATTTTGGGGCTTGAAAGTTGTCCAACTTGCATGAAAATTTTTCCCTAGAAGGATGATTCCTATGAACTTTTGGTCAACATTAATGTTGTTCCTTATCCTCTTAGCTTTCTATAGAGTACTAGAAGTCCTTTATAGGATTTGTAGAACTCAAGTTATGGCTTTGACAAGTCAAGGGCATTTTGGTCATTTGGAGATTAGAGGCCATTTCAACCATAAGGCCATAACTCCTATTTCCAAGCTTCAAATGGGAAAATGTTCAACATAAAACTTGTTCAAAATGATGTTTTAAGGCTATTCAAGAGGTCATGGGATGTTGGAAGTGCTTGTAGCTCAAAGTTGCAAAAATGACCTAAAATAAGGGTATAAGTTAAATGAACCAAAGTTGGAAATTGATATTTTTGATCTACATGCCCAAACCAAGGCATGTAATATATCATTTTGACTCTAAAACACATTTTGAGAACATTGGTTTAGCCACATTTTTGAATTGAAGTGCAATTTGTGGTCTTGCTTTGAAAAGTAGTTACTTACATCTTAAGTAACATTTGCAAAACCTAGAATCAAGGCATAACCAAGGCCCCTTGCAAGCCAAACACTTCCAAAATGTCATGAGGGGAGAAATTGGAAGGATTTGGGATTGATTTCAAGCTGTTAGCAGAATGGAGCACACCATGGCATGTGATTGAAATTCTCATGACATGAGAGATTGAACTTCTCATTAGAAGGATCTAGAGGTTTCTAGATCATCCACACATGGTCTATATATTGAATAGAGATGATCCAAGGCCAAGGTTGGTGATGATTGAAGGAGAGAGCAGAGATTGAGTTTGGAAAATTCTTGCTTGCAACTGAATTCGGTTACATCATTTCACTCACTTTCCATCGATTTTCTTGATTGCAATCTCTTCCATGGATGCTAGGGATTGATTCCAGATCATAATCAAGGGAAATTCGTGGCTGATTGGTGTTCTTGAGCTCAGATTTTTCCACCTGCAACTCAGATTCAAATCCAAGAATTGAAGCCATTTCAATCAATTCTATTGCATACAGAAGCTTGGAAGTGATTCACTGAAGGAGTCTGGAGCATTTGAGGGCTTGATTTGAGGTCTTGCTACTTCTGTGCACACGAATTTTTCAGGTTGGTAACCTTCAATCTCTAGCTTGTTTTAGTTAGAATTAAGAGGAATTAGGATGCTAGATGCATTGTAGAACAGTGTAGGAAGGTTTTCAGATCGTTAATTTGAGAATTAGTGACCAATTAGGGATGTTGCCATTTTCGGTTGAGAGTTGGTTCTTGTGAATCTTGAGGTTTCAGAGAGAATTAAGGGCATGAATGAATTCGTGAGGAAATTTGGGACATGTTTCATTAAGGGATCGTGGCCAATGGTGGACTCTATGGCAAACTAGGGTTGTGAGAAGATGACCGGAGAAAGTCACCGGCGGTGGTTTTGGGCGCGCAGGTGACCTGAGTTGCAGAGATTTGAAACAAGGAAGATGACTTGATAGCCATCAGATCAAGGTTGGACTTTGACTGGGAACATCATCCAACGGCCACACGTGCGTCTCATTTTGTGAAGAGGTCTGAACTAATTGAAACGGTGCGTTTCATTAATCAGTGGTTGTTGGGCTTAAGGATCCAAGTGCTACTCACACCCCCCTGATGGCCCAATTGCTTTAATGAACTGATTTTCATTACTATCTGCACCGTGTGTTTATCATTTTAAATTGATTTTCTTTATTTTTTTCATTTTTATTCATGGTTTTGATAAAATCATAAAAAATGGAAAAATGATTCAATTGATCCCATTCTTTTTGCATTGGATTCATGATTGAATCTAGTATTTTTTAGATAAAAAATATTTTTATTTCATTCAATTTCTGATTTTATGGGAATTTTCACATTTTAATTGATATTAAAATAGTCATGCTTGATGCTTGATGTTGTGGAATTTTATGTGATTAGTTGGTGATGATTCTTGCCTTTATTTTTTGTATGTGGCTAGCATAGATATGCATGATCCCCATAGATTTTTCTCACATTTTTGTGATGAGCATAAGTGGTAGTTTAGGTTGAAACCTTTAGAAGCTCCATTTTTAGGGTTTATGGTTGATACCTTTGGATTTAGGACTTAATTTTAGGACTTAATAGATGATTTAGCCCCTGGTTTTTGTATGAGGCATTCTTGATTGAATTAGGGTCCCTTAGGAATTTTTGTAGAAATTTATAAGATAGTTTACTATTTTTGATTGATTTTAGTTTAGGTGCTAGTTTTAGATGATTCTAATGCACTAATTCCACTAGATTAACTTCTTTAGTTCCCTTAGATTAGGGTTTTGTTTTGCTTTCTCTTGGATGATGATGAAGGCAAGTTGAAGATGCATTGGATTGCTTGAAGAGGCTTGGATGTGAAGATCTTCCCTTCTTGTGGTGTAGTTTTGATTAGGTTAAGATTAGGGTTTTGTAGGCAGAGCTTCTAGATAGATTCTCTTCCTTCATAAACATGGATGATGTTGATCACTTCCATTCTTCCCTATGATGAAAGGTCCCTTTGTAAAGGCCTCATCCCTCCTTTGGTAGGATGTGTGGCTCTTTGCAAATTGGTAGAACCTTTGAGGGTTCCTTTCTCTGATGACAGGATGCTCAGTGGTGACCTTTGGTCTTCACTCTGCTACCAATCATCCAAACTTTGCTCTTGATAGATGAATCTGTCTCCCTTGTTAGAGGATGGAGTTCCTTGCTTGAAGAAGATTGGAGGATTAGGTTGATACTTCTTTGTGTTTGAAGATTACTCTAGGAAGCTAAAGCTTGTAGATGAAGAAAGACAAGTAGGTACTTGTAAGAAGGAGAGGACTGAAGCCTGAAGGTCAAGAAGAGCAAGTTGACATTTGTGAAGAAGATCCAATTGAGATTGAGTGAAGGGTTGAGGCTTGAAGAATAAAGGATAAGTTGACACTTATGTTGATACATTGAGAGCCTGAAGGAGCCAAGTTGATACTTGATATTAGGGTTGAAGCCTGAAGGTGGAATTGACTGAAGAGCTGAGGCTTGGGGAAGAGAGAACAAGTGGATACTTATATTTGATGCATTGAAACCTTGGAGAAGCAAGTTGACACTTGCTATTGAAGATGATAGCCCTGAAGAGCTGTTGAGGACTGATGACTGGACTGCTGTCTAAAGTTGGTTTAGTTGCAGGAGCTGTTGATTTGTTTTCTTTTCTGTATTGATGTGCCTTGTTTGACTTGCTTGATGCATTAGAATAAGTTCATATTTAGATTGATTTAAGCTAGGAGCATGATTGCACTAGAGGTTGAGTTGCTCCCTCTGCTTGTATTTTTACTGTATGGCTTTGCTTGCGGGTATTCGGTAGAGCCCAGCTCCCTTGCCTATGTGGTTTGTGTTTGCTTGATAGCATGTTATTTCTTCTGTATGATTGCAGTTATTATATCTTGCTTGATAGCATGTTATTTCTTCTGTATGATTGCAGTTATTATATCTTTCTTGATAGCATGTTATTTCTTCTGTATGATTGCAATTATTCATATCTGGGTTGAGGTTGAGATGAGCTTGTAAAGGCTGGTGCCCTACACACATTTCCTCCCTCACTTGCATTGCATGCATTTTACAGCCGTTTACTGTATAACTGTTTACTGTTTAAGCTGATGCTTTATCTGTTTCTGTTTACCCTGACATGATCCCCTAGGAATCTCACTTCCTTTGATAAGGAAGTGATGATTAGAACTTTAGGTTGAAACCTATGCATGATAACTTCTAGGAGTTCCCTGTTTCAAACTTCAACCATAGGATGAATCCTTGGCATGACAACATTAGGACTTGATAGTTTCCCTTTAGTTGAACCTGTTCGTTCTCTCTTCTCATCTCAAAACAAATTAAAATGCAGTAATAAAGGTTAACTGACGTCGTACGTTACGAGCCTTAAGCTATCTGAGAAAGGATTGTTGGAGAGTTTCTTTTCAACAGTATGGATGTTTAGTATGGCACCCTTTGGGTGACATTCGACACATTCACTCTCAGGTCATAGTCTCTAGTGCGATATTGGTTGCAAACATACATAAAAGACAGTTCTTCCGTAAAAGACAGAAAACAAACTTCAAACCTTTTTGCCCCGTGGGCCCATAATTCAAAGGAATCTTTTTTGAAGAAAAGAGTGTCGTTAACTCCTAGTTCTACCGCAAACGGTAACGCCTAAGTCTCCAAGGGTCGAGCTGCGTACATCCAACTGTTGGAACTGTTTGTTAACCCTACTCGATAAAACAGATGAATCTGAATTCCCGTAATCCGTATTAGCCCGAACTACGTAAGCTCTGATCTCTCAAGCCTGTTGAGAGTACGTAGGCACAATACTGACGTATTGGCGAGCCACCTTCCCCGTAACCCGTAGTTAGGCGAACTACCTTGACTCTGATTTCTCATTCTCTGATGAGAATACGTAGGCATAAAGTGCGACGCTTTGCCGAGTCATTTTCTTTTCTTTTTAGACTAGCCTTGATAGGTAGATAGATAAAACCAACCCGTCCAGTAAACACAACAAGCGTGGATCCCGTCGAGTACGACGGACGTGAGGGGTGCTAATACCTTCCCCTTGCGTAACCGACTCCCGAACCCAGGCAATGGTTGCGATGACCTTTTCTTATACCTTTTCGACAGGTTTTTCCGATCGTTTCCTTTCCCGTTCTGAGGGATAAATAACGAAAGGTGACGACTCTTCTGTTTTTCCGACACCTTATTTTCGCGGTAGCGACACCTCCTAACTTGAGAGTTGTGGGAAGTCATCTAATGATATTGAAGCTATAGAGTTGGACTTGAGACCTTGGGAGGGCTCTTAAGAAGTGTTGAGGTTCATTTTGAAGCCTAGACAGGTCATTATGTGAAAGGATATGAAGATATAACCAAGATTGATACAACTAGGGTTTCATCTGGTCAACCCTAAGTCAAATGATGATTTGAAGAGGGTTGAGACCTAATTCAAGAGACATGTGATCATGGATTGATGTGTTGAGATACCTAATAGATGATTCCAAGGTCAACTTATCATGAATCAAGAGTGTGAGGAGTTGAATTAGGGTTTGGTGAAGTGTCAGCGTGTGAGTCACAAGATCTGAATACTTTTATGTTGGATGGATAGGATTAGGCTGCACCATAGGGATTAGTCAACTGAAGCACACATTGCCATACACCAAAACGCAGTAGTTTCATTAATGAGGTGCCACGCGCGCGTTCGTTAGATCCCTTGACTAGTATTTAGATCTTGTGGCTCTAATATTTTCTGGTTTCTTTTAATTCTTTAATTGATTTTTGGATTTTCTTTAATTGGTTTTATCTTTTAAAATCCATATTAAATTGATTAATGTTCAGAAAAATATAACAAAAATATGTGTATGCTCCTGATTTAATTTCTGATTTTTTGATGCCTTGCGATTTTATTTTGATGCCATTTTCAATTTAATGCCCATTTTTCTATTTTTAATAAATGATTAAAAATGCATAATATGACTAGTTTGATTGCTGATTTTATTTCTAGCTCATGACTTAGAATTCGATGTTGAAACTTTGCAAGCTTGTTATAGACCCCTTGATAGGTTTGGTTGATTTTTGTTGTGTTTTTTAGATGATTCTAAATAGGGTTTTGAGATAGATGTTTAGGAGCCTTCCATGATGGACCCCCTTTAGTACACTCTTTGGATTTAGATTTTATTTAAACATTTAGGATTAGGTTTGGCCCCTAGTTTTTGTACCATAGTCCCTAAAACATGTAGGATAATGTAGGATTTTCCTTGAGATTTGTAGAATTGATTTTCTATTAGTTCCCCATTTTACAAGTTAGCTTTAGTTTAGGTGACCCTAGCTTAGATAACTTCATAGATTAACCTTGTAAATGACAATTAGATGATTCTAAGTTTCATATCCTTTCTTGATATAATAGTGATTAGGTAGATACCTCATTAGAACCTTGTTGAAGCCTTGATAGAGCTTTTGATTCCCCTGGCTTAGGTGATCCTTGTGGCTAGTTTGTAGGGTTTCTTAGAAGTGATGTGTTGCCTTCTGTCCCCTATGTGATTTCTTCCTTGGGCTTTGCCCTACCCTCTTTCTCCAAGTCTTGAAGAGGATCCCTCCTGGGAGAGCCTAATCCTTCCTTTGGTTGGATTATGTGCATTCCTCAGGAGGTTGAGCCTTGAATTGACATTCCCCAGTATAGTACATTCATTTGGTTTGTACTATCTTTCTCCTCCAAGTCTTGATGAGGAGCCCTCCTGGGAGATCCTAATCCTTCCTTTGGTTGGATTCTATGCATTCCTCAGGAGGTTGAGCCTTGGATTGACATTCTTGGCATGGTATATTCCCTTGGTTTATATACTGTCATCCATCTCAAAGTCCTTTTCTTAGGATCCCTCTTGGGAGAGCGTAATCCTTCCCTTGGTTGGATTATGTGCATTCCTCAATAGGTTGAGCCTGAGATGGACATTCTATGTTGATACACTATAGTCAGTTACCCTTAGATTGATATCTAGGACCAATACCCAGTCTTTTCTGTCCTATTGACATAGGATCCCTCTTGGGAGAGCCTAATCCTTCCTTTGGTTGTATTATGTGCATTCCTCAAGAAGTTGAGCCCATGATGGACTCTGGTGTTGATACACCTCCAACCTAATGTAGCCTGGGATGACTCCCCTGTTGCTCATTTTGGTTTCTCTCCCTTGTTTGAATTGCTTGATGCATTAGAATAAGTTCATATTTAGATTATTTTAAGCTAGGAGCATGGTTGCTTGATGCATTAGAATAAGTTCATATTTACTAAATACAAGATTGTTGCAAGAAGTAATGTTACCGATAATGTTATCAAACTACTCCATGGTCATTTCTTGTTCAACATATGCTTGCTCTAACACCTTCTGGAGCGCTTCTCTATGGGCTTCAGAACTCATGAGTAACTGTAACACATAAATCTTAGATGGAGTTTGTAGCAGCTGATCTGCAACCTTGTGTTCACTTCTCTTGATTATCTTCAGAAATTCGTATGGCTTGGACGAGTCAGATTCACCATGTTACTCTACACTTGTATCCTTTGAAATTGGTTGTTCAAATTAGATCCCTTTATCTTTCGAGAGCACCGAAGGATAAACTCGACCGCTCCTTGTCACTCGGCTAACGTCCGCGATATTAACAACTGAAGGCAAGGTAGGCAAAAGCACCTCCGTTCTGTTTTCCATCATCGTGGTGTTATATCTGTAAGGGACCGCCTTACTAGAAGTGTCCAGGCGCATTGATCACCAAAAGAGTAATAGTTGGTCTTCTACTGTCATAAGTTATTTCAATACGCTCCACTTCTTTAAAGTGAGGTACTATAACAAACACTTCCTCAGTATTCTCACTTGAAAACTTCTGATCATTTCCTTCCAAATAACCTTGGATCATGTTCACGGAGGACGAGCCGTGTTGGGGTAACGGATTATCTTGCATGTTAGGATTGGAATCTTTGAAGGATAGAATTTCGCACTTGATTAGACTCTGAACATCAGCCTTCAAACCAAAACAGCTCTCGATATCATGACTTGGAGCCCCTTGATGATAAGGGCAAAACCTGTCAGCTCTATACGAAGGGGGAGGATTCTTGGGAACCTCAGGGGGAGCCTTTGTCTGAATATGTCCTTTGTGGATCAAAACCGGGAATAACTCTGGGATCAAAGCTTATTTTACTGTACACACGGCCTTGATTGTTGAATTGTGGCCGGTTCAGCTGAGGAGATTGTTGATTTTATTGATGTTGCGGCTATGGAGCCCTGAGGGATTGCTGATGCTGATACGGCTGAGCGTACTGTGGTTGGTAAGCTGGAGCATTAAACACCGGTGTTACCGCGGCAACTTGTTGTGATGGTGAATACCTTCTTCTGAATCTTCCCTGTTGTACAACACTTACGTCCTGTTCTTTCTTCTTTACGAAACTACTCCCATACTTTTTAGCATTGCTTGGGTTACTTACTTCTTTGGCTAACCTTCCTTCACGGACCCCCTCCTCCAAACTCATACCCATGTTTACCATTTTAGTGAAATCATTAGGCGCACTTGCTACCATCTTCTCATAAAAGAATGAGCCAAGAGTATTCAGAAAGGTCTTAGTCATTTCATTTTCATCTAATGGCGGTGTGACTTGGGCTGCTAATTCGCGCCAATGCTGAGCATACTCTTTGAAATTCTCCTTATCCTTCTGAGTCATGGCCCTCAACTGATCACAGTCAGGAGCCATGTCCACATTATACTTGTATTATTTGACGAAAGCTTCACCCAGATCATTAAAAGTTCAAATCTTTGCATTGTCTAACCCTATATACCACTTGAGTGTTGCACCTGTTAGACTGTCTTGGAAGTAATGAATAAGCAACTGATCATTGTTGGTCTGCACGAACATTTTTCGAGCATACATAATAAAATGACTTTGTGGACAAGTACTTCCCTTGTATTTCTCAAAATCCGGGACCTTAAACTTTGGAGGAACCTTAACGTTCAGAACCAAGCACAAATCAGAAGCACTCTTACCAAACAATTCTTTCCCATAGAGAGATCTCAATTCCTTCTGAATTTCACAGAACTTTTCTTGAAACCCATCCATTCTCTCTTTGAACCCAACAGTTTCAGTTGGTGGCTCATGGAATAATGGCTCATCTAGAACATACAGAGTAGCATTCACCTACGGAGGTGGCACAGTCATCACAACAGTAGTGGCAGGAATGGTATTAATAGTGGTCACAACAGGAACTTCAGAAACGGGTGGACGATAATCGGCTGGAGTGAAGTAAGGAGGCATCCCCCATGGGAAACCAACCCGTCAGATAAACACAACAAGCGTGGATCCCATCGAGTACGATGGACGTGAGGGGTGCTAATACCTTCCCCTTGCGTAACCGACTCCCGAACCCAGACATGGTTGTGATAACCTTGTCTTATACCTTTTCGTCATATTTTTCCGATCGTTTCCTTTCCCTTTCCGTGGGATAAATAACGAAAGGTGGCGACTCTTCTGTTTTTCCGACACCTTATTTTCGCGGTAGCGACACCATCCTATTCTCATCATGAGGGATATGGTGAAAGTCAACTCTATCAAAGAAAGGTAACAGTCTTCTTGCATAATCTTTGTAGGGAATCAAATTATCTTGGCGAGTCACCCACTCTCCTGTGATTTGGTAGATTACTACAGCAGAATCACCAAATACATCTAAATTCTTGATCTTTAAATCCACTGCCTCTTCCAGGCCCATGATACATGCTTCATATTTGGCTTCATTATTGGTCCACTTGAACGTTAGTTTGGAAGTAAACGGGATATGAGATTCGTGAGGAGTCACAATAATTGCACATATTCCTTTTCCATGAGTGTTGACAGCTCCATCAAAAATTAAACCCCATTGAAAACCAGGCTCGGATCCTTCGTCTGGTAAAGGTTCTTCACAGTCATTCATTTTCAAATACATAACATCTTCGTCAGGGAAATCATCATTAGGGGATTGATGGTCATCAATAGGTTGATGCGCCAAGTGATCGGCCAAAACACTCCCTTTAATAGCTTTCTAGGTGTGGTATTCAATATCATACTCTGATAACAACATTTGTCGTCTGGCAATTCTTCCAGTCAAAGCAGGCTTCCAAAAATATACTTGATAGGATCCATCTTGGAAATAAACCAAGTAGTATGACTCAACATATATTGTCGCAGACGTCTGGCAGCCCATGCTAAAGCACAACAAGTCTTCTCAAGCATAGTGTATCTGGACTCACAGTCGGTGAACTTCTTGCTCAAATAATAAGTAACATGCTCTTGTTTCCCTGTTTCATCTCGCTTATCCGAGTACACAGCCCATTGAATCTTCTAAAACAGTCAAATACATGATTAGAGGTCGTCCCTCAAATGGAGGAACTAGAATAGAAGGTTCAAGCAAATACTCTTTGATACTATCCAAAGCATTTTGACAATCTTCATTCCACACATAACCTTGTTCTTTCCTCAAAAGCTTGAAGATAGGTTTACACGTAGCAATCATATTAGATATAAACCGGGTGATGTAATTCAAGCGTCCCAAAAAGCCTCTGACCTGTTTCTCTCTAGTAGGAGCTGGCATTTCTTGAATAGCCTTTACTTTATTAGGATCCACTTCAATACCTTTTTGGCTAACAATGAAACCCAAGAGTTTCCCTGATCGCACACCAAACATGCACTTGTTAAGGTTCAAACGAAGATTGTATTCTCGCAGTCGACCAAACAACTTTAGCAAATTTTTAACATGATCATCCTCGGTCTTAGATTTGGTTATCATATCATCTACATACACTTCGATTTCCTTATGCATCATATCATGGAACAAAGTAGTCATAGCCCTCTAATACGTTGCATCGGTGTTCTTCAGTCCAAACGGCATAACTCTATAACAGAAAGTGCCCCAGGGTGTGATGAACGACATTTTTTCTCTATCTTCGGGAGCCATCCTGATCTGATTGTATCCTGAAAATCCATCCATAAAAGAGAAAATATCATACCTTGCGGTACTGTCTACCAATATGTCAATGTGAGGTAGTGGGAAATTGTCCTTCAGACTGGCCTTGTTCAAATCTTTGTAGTCCACGCACATACGAACCTTTCCATCCTTCTTTGGAACAGGAACAATATTGGCTAACCAAAGAGGATACTTGGCAGTGACAAGAAAACCTACATCGATCTGTTTTTGTACCTCTTCCTTGATCTTCAAAGCTATATCAGGTCGAGTCCTTCTGAGCTTCTATTTAACCGGCGCAAATTCTGGTTTCAAAGGCAGGTGGTGTTCAACTATAATAGTGTTGAGACCAGGAATATCTTGATATGACCAAGAAAACACGTCGACAAACTCTTTAAGCAACTCAATCAACTGTTCTTTCACGTCAGACATGAGCAAAGCTCCAATTTTCACTTCCTTACGGATTTCTTCTGTACCCAGATTGATCACTTCTACGGGCTCTTTGTGAGGTTGAATAGCTTTATCTTTATTCTCGAGCAGTCTAGAGATTTCTTCTGGAATATCATCTTTTTCGTCTTCGGCCTCAAACACAGGAAATTCGAAGTTCGGCGAAGGAAGCGGGTCATTATTCCCGAGATGTGGTTTGTGCAGCAATTTACGCATGTGATATGGTTTTATTTTGTTTTTATAAAGTGGAAAGTGTGTGCACGCAAGATGTTATTTATTATTATTTTCCAACATAATAATAAATAAAAGATAAAAGAACAGAAAATGGAATAAAACGACATTTTATTGATGATAGAAAAATTTGAACAACATGCCCCACAAGATCACCTTTGCCTTGGGCAGAGCAAAGGGAATTATTAAAAAATCTAAGCCCTCACAACAAATTTTCACCTTGGACAGAGCAAAAACTTAAAAACAGATGTTTTACTTTGATACATGAACGACATCAGGGACTTCAACCACACTTCAATTCTTGACCACAACTCCTGGAGTCACGAAGTCAGGAACATCTTCATCGAATCTTCTTCGGTGAAGGCATAGACTCCAAAAATGTAATCAAAGTCGTCTGAGACATATCTTGGATCTTCCATGTAGGGATCATAATCTTCAAATGGAACGGAAAGGCTTGTAGAACCATCTAATATGTAGCCTTCAAACTCATCTTCAGACACTGCATTGATGTGAGGAGGATGGATGATCCCTCCGCTGCGGGATACCTCTTTGATTGGTGGAAACTCTTGATTTCTGATGACCTATTGAGCAGACTTCAACATCTTGCCCTAACCTGCTTGAGAGCCACTGTTCACAACCTGTTGCGCATCCTTGAAGGATGACATAGGTATTCTAGATTTCGGAGCACCCTTGTCCATAATAGATAAAGCTTAAACTGTGTACCAACTTCTTCTTCAGGTTCAACATACGAAAATGAAGATAAATGGCTCACCACTAAAGCATGTTCTCCACAAACTGTAACTGTCTTGCCTTTAAAAGTATACTTCAACTTTTGATGTAGAGTAGAAGCAACTTCCCCAGCCTCATGTATCCACGGCCTCCCTAACAAACAGCTATAGGCGACGCAAATATCCATGACTTGAAACGTGATCATAAAGACTTGCAAACCAATGGTCATTGGTAGATCCACTTCACCAATTACCGTCTTTCTAGATCCGTCGAAAGCTTTGACAATGACATGACTTGGGCTCATTGGCGGTCCCTGATACGACAACTTTGATAGAGTAGTCCTGGGCATCACATTCAAAGAGGACCTAGTGTCAACCAACACACTAGACAAGGAGCCATTTCCATAATTCACCGAGATATGCAAAGCCATGTTATGATTTCTTCCCTCTTCCGGAAGATCTTCCTCACTAAATACAAGATTGTTGCAAGAAGTAATGTTACCGATAATGTTATCAAACTACTCCATGGTCATTTCTTGTTCAACATATGCTTGCTCTAACACCTTCTGGAGCGCTTCTCTATGGGCTTCAGAACTCATGAGTAACTGTAACACATAAATCTTAGATGGAGTTTGTAGCAGCTGATCTGCAACCTTGTGTTCACTTCTCTTGATTATCTTCAGAAATTCGTATGGCTTGGACGAGTCAAATTCACCATGTGACTATACACTTGTATCCTTTGAAATTGGTTGTTCAAATTAGATCCCTTTATCTTTCGAGAGTACCGAAGGATAAACTCGACCGCTCCTTGTCACTCGGCTAACGTCCGCGATATTAACAACTGAAGGCAAGGTAGGCAAAAGCACCTCCGTTCTGTTTTCCATCATCGTGGTGTTATATCTGTAAGGGACCGCCTTACTAGAAGTGTCCAGGCGCATTGATCACCAAAAGAGTAATAGTTGGTCTTCTACTGTCATAAGTTATTTCAATACGCTCCACTTCTTTAAAGTGAGGTACTATAACAAACACTTCCTCAGTATTCTCACTTGAAAACTTCTGATCATTTCCTTCCAAATAACCTTGGATCATGTTCACGGAGGACGAGCCGTGTTGGGGTAACGGATTATCTTGCATGTTAGGATTGGAATCTTTGAAGGATAGAATTCCGCACTTGATTAGACTCTGAACATCAGCCTTCAAACCAAAACAACTCTCGATATCATGACTTGGAGCCCCTTGATGATAAGGGCAAAACCTGTCAGCTCTATACGAAGGGGGAGGATTCTTGGGAACCTCAGGGGGAGCCTTTGTCTGAATATGTCCTTTGTGGATCAAAACCGGGAATAACTCTGGGATCAAAGCTTATTTTACTGTACACACGGCCTTGATTGTTGAATTGTGGCCGGTTCAGCTGAGGAGATTGTTGATTTTATTGATGTTGCGGCTATGGAGCCCTGAGGGATTGCTGATGCTGATACGGCTGAGCGTACTGTGGTTGGTAAGCTGGAGCATTAAACACCGGTGTTACCGCGGCAACTTGTTGTGATGGTGAATACCTTCTTCTGAATCTTCCCTGTTGTACAACACTTACGTCCTGTTCTTTCTTCTTTACGAAACTACTCCCATACTTTTTAGCATTGCTTGGGTTACTTACTTCTTTGGCTAACCTTCCTTCACGGACCCCCTCCTCCAAACTCATACCCATGTTTACCATTTTAGTGAAATCATTAGGCGCACTTGCTACCATCTTCTCATAAAAGAATGAGCCAAGAGTCTTCAGAAAGGTCTTAGTCATTTCCTTTTCATCTAATGGCGGTGTGACTTGGGCTGCTAATTCGCGCCAATGCTGAGCATACTCTTTGAAATTCTCCTTATCCTTCTGAGTCATGGCCCTCAACTGATCACAGTCAGGCGCCATGTCCACATTATACTTGTATTATTTGACGAAAGCTTCACCCAGATCATTAAAAGTTCAAATCTTTGCATTGTCTAACCCTATATACCACTTGAGTGTTGCACCTGTTAGACTGTCTTGGAAGTAATGAATAAGCAACTGATCATTGTTGGTCTGCACGAACATTTTTCGAGCATACATAATAAAATGACTTTGTGGATAAGTACTTCCCTTGTATTTCTCAAAATCCGGGACCTTAAACTTTGGAGGAACCTTAACATTCGGAACCAATCACAAATCAGAAGCACTCTTACCAAACAATTCTTTCCCATAGAGAGATCTCAATTCCTTCTGAATTTCACAGAACTTTTCTTGAAACCCATCCATTCTCTCTTTGAACCCAACAGTTTCAGTTGGTGGCTCATGGAATAATGACTCATCTAGAACATACAGAGTAGCATTCACCTACGGAGGTGGCACAGTCATCACAACAGTAGTGGTAGGAATGGTACTAATAGTGGTCACAACAGGAACTTCAGAAACGGGTGGACGATAATCGGCTGGAGTGAAGTAAGGAGGCATCCCCCATGGGAAACCAACCCGTCAGATAAACACAACAAGCGTGGATCCCATCGAGTACGATGGACGTGAGGGGTGCTAATACCTTCCCCTTGCGTAACCGACTCCCGAACCCAGACATGGTTGTGATAACCTTGTCTTATACCTTTTCGTCATATTTTTCCGATCGTTTCCTTTCCCTTTCCGTGGGATAAATAACGAAAGGTGGCGACTCTTCTGTTTTTCCGACACCTTATTTTCGCGGTAGCGACACCATCCTATTCTCATCATGAGGGATATGGTGAAAGTCAACTCTATCAAAGAAAGGTAACAGTCTTCTTGCATAATCTTTGTAGGGAATCAAATTATCTTGGCGAGTCACCCACTCTCCTGTGATTTGGTAGATTACTACAGCAGAATCACCAAATACATCTAAATTCTTGATCTTTAAATCCACTGCCTCTTCCAGGCCCATGATACATGCTTCATATTTGGCTTCATTATTGGTCCACTTGAACGTTAGTTTAGAAGTAAACGGGATATGAGATTCGTGAGGAGTCACAATAATTGCACATATTCCTTTTCCATGAGTGTTGACAGCTCCATCAAAAATTAAACCCCATTGAAAACCAGGCTCGGGTCCTTCGTCTGGTAAAGGTTCTTCACAGTCATTCATTTTCAAATACATAACATCTTCGTCAGGGAAATCATCATTAGGGGATTGATGGTCATCAATAGGTTGATGCGCCAAGTGATCGGCCAAAACACTCCCTTTAATAGCTTTCTAGGTGTGGTATTCAATATCATACTCTGATAACAACATTTGTCGTCTGGCAATTCTTCCAGTCAAAGCAGGCTTCCAAAAATATACTTGATAGGATCCATCTTGGAAATAAACCAAGTAGTATGACTCAACATATATTGTCGCAGACGTCTGGCAGCCCATGCTAAAGCACAACAAGTCTTCTCAAGCATAGTGTATCTGGACTCACAGTCGGTGAACTTCTTGCTCAAATAATAAGTAACATGCTCTTGTTTCCCTGTTTCATCTCGCTTATCCGAGTACACAGCCCATTGAATCTTCTAAAACAGTCAAATACATGATTAGAGGTCGTCCCTCAAATGGACGAACTAGAATAGAAGGTTCAAGCAAATACTCTTTGATACTATCCAAAGCCTTTTGACAATCTTCATTCCACACATAACCTTGTTCTTTCCTCAAAAGCTTGAAGATAGGTTTACACGTAGCAATCATATTAGATATAAACCGGGTGATGTAATTCAAGCGTCCCAAAAAGCCTCTGACCTGTTTCTCTCTAGTAGGAGCTGGCATTTCTTGAATAGCCTTTACTTTATTAGGATCCACTTCAATACCTTTTTGGCTAACAATGAAACCCAAGAGTTTCCCTGATCGCACACCAAACATGCACTTGTTAAGGTTCAAACGAAGATTGTATTCTCGCAGTCGACCAAACAACTTCAGCAAATTTTTAACATGATCATCCTCGGTCTTAGATTTGGTTATCATATCATCTACATACACTTCGATTTCCTTATGCATCATATCATGGAACAAAGTAGTCATAGCCCTCTAATACGTTGCATCGGTGTTCTTCAGTCCAAACGGCATAACTCTATAACAGAAAGTGCCCCAGGGTGTGATGAACGACATTTTTTCTCTATCTTCGGGAGCCATCCTGATCTGATTGTATCCTGAAAATCCATCCATAAAAGAGAAAATATCATACCTTGCGGTACTGTCTACCAATATGTCAATGTGAGGCAGTGGGAAATTGTCCTTCAGACTGGCCTTGTTCAAATCTTTGTAGTCCACGCACATACGAACCTTTCCATCCTTCTTTGGAACAGGAACAATATTGGCTAACCAAAGAGGATACTTGGCAGTGACAAGAAAACCTACATCGATCTGTTTTTGTACCTCTTCCTTGATCTTCAAAGCCATATCAGGTCGAGTCCTTCTGAGCTTCTATTTAACCGGCGCAAATTCTGGTTTCAAAGGCAGGTGGTGTTCAACTATAATAGTGTTGAGACCAGGAATATCTTGATATGACCAAGAAAACACGTTGACAAACTCTTTAAGCAACTCAATCAACTGTTCTTTCACGTCAGACATGAGCAAAGCTCCAATTTTCACTTCCTTACGGATTTCTTCTGTACCCAGATTGATCACTTCTACGGGCTCTTTGTGAGGTTGAATAGCTTTATCTTCATTCTCGAGCAGTCTAGAGATTTCTTCTGGAATATCATCTTTTTCGTCTTCGGCCTCAAACACAGGAAATTCGAAGTTCGGCGAAGGAAGCGGGTCATTATTCCCGAGATGTGGTTTGTGCAGCAATTTGCGCATGTGATATGGTTTTATTTTGTTTTTATAAAGTGGAAAGTGTGTGCACGCAAGATGTTATTTATTATTATTTTCCAACATAATAATAAATAAAAGATAAAAGAACAGAAAATGGAATAAAACGACATTTTATTGATGATAGAAAAATTTGAACAACATGCCCCACAAGATCACCTTTGCCTTGGGCAGAGCAAAGGGAATTATTAAAAAATCTAAGCCCTCACAACAAATTTTCACCTTGGACAGAGCAAAAACTTAAAAACAGATGTTTTACTTTGATACATGAACGACATCAGGGACTTCAACCACACTTCAATTCTTGACCACAACTCCTGGAGTCATGAAGTCAGGAACATCTTCATCGAATCTTCTTCGGTGAAGGCATAGACTCCAAAAATGTAATCAAAGTCGTCTGAGACGTATCTTGGATCTTCCATGTAGGGATCATAATCTTCAAATGGAACGGAAAGGCTTGTAGAACCATCTAATATGTAGCCTTCAGACTCATCTTCAGACACTGCATTGATGTGAGGAGGATGGATGATCCCTCCGCTGCGGAATACCTCTTTGATTGGTGGAAACTCTTTATTTCTGATGACCTATTGAGCAGACTTCAACATCTTGCCCTAACCTGCTTGAGAGCCACTGTTCACAACCTGTTGCGCATCCTTGAAGGATGACATAGGTATTCTAGATTTCGGAGCACCCTTGTCCATAATAGATAAAGCTTAAACTGTGTACCAACTTCTTCTTCAGGTTCAACATACGAAAATGAAGATAAATGGATCACCACTAAAGCATGTTCTCCACAAACTGTAACTGTCTTGCCTTTAAAAGTATACTTCAACTTTTGATGTAGAGTAGAAGTAACTTCCCCAGCCTCATGTATCCACGGCCTCCCTAACAAACAACTATAGGCGACACAAATATCCATGACTTGAAACGTGATCATAAAGACTTGCAAACCAATGGTCATTGGTAGATCCACTTCACCAATTACCGTCTTTCTAGATCCGTCGAAAGCTTTGACAATGACATGACTTGGGCTCATTGGCGGTCCCTGATACGACAACTTTGATAGAGTAGTCCTGGTCATCACATTCAAAGAGGACCTAGTGTCAACCAACACACTAGACAAGGAGCCATTTCCATAATTCACCGAGATATGCAAAGCCATGTTATGATTTCTTCCCTCTTCCGGAAGATCTTCCTCACTAAATACAAGATTGTTGCAAGAAGTAATGTTACCGATAATGTTATCAAACTACTCCATGGTCATTTCTTGTTCAACATATGCTTGCTCTAACACCTTCTGGAGCGCTTCTCTATGGGCTTCAGAACTCATGAGTAACTGTAACACATAAATCTTAGATGGAGTTTGTAGCAGCTGATCTGCAACCTTGTGTTCACTTCTCTTGATTATCTTCAGAAATTCGTATGGCTTGGACGAGTCAGATTCACCATGTTACTCTACACTTGTATCCTTTGAAATTGGTTGTTCAAATTAGATCCCTTTATCTTTCGAGAGCACCGAAGGATAAACTCGACCGCTCCTTGTCACTCGGCTAACGTCCGCGATATTAACAACTGAAGGCAAGGTAGGCAAAAGCACCTCCGTTATGTTTTCCATCATCGTGGTGTTATATCTGTAAGGGACCGCCTTACTAGAAGTGTCCAGGCGCATTGATCACCAAAAGAGTAATAGTTGGTCTTCTACTGTCATAAGTTATTTCAATACGCTCCACTTCTATAAAGTGAGGTACTATAACAAACACTTCCTCAGTATTCTCACTTGAAAACTTCTGATCATTTCCTTCCAAATAACCTTGGATCATGTTCACGGAGGACGAGCCGTGTTGGGGTAACGGATTATCTTGCATGTTAGGATTGGAATCTTTGAAGGATAGAATTCCGCACTTGATTAGACTCTGAACATCAGCCTTCAAACCAAAACAGCTCTCGATATCATGACTTGGAGCCCCTTGATGATAAGGGCAAAACCTGTCATCTCTATACGAAGGGGGAGGATTCTTGGGAACCTCAGGGGGAGCCTTTGTCTGAATATGTCCTTTGTGGATCAAAACCGGGAATAACTCTGGGATCAAAGCTTATTTTACTGTACACACGGCCTTGATTGTTGAATTGTGGCCGGTTCAGCTGAGGAGATTGTTGATTTTATTGATGTTGCGGCTATGGAGCCCTGAGGGATTGCTGATGCTGATACGGCTGAGCGTACTGTGGTTGGTAAGCTGGAGCATTAAACACCGGTGTTTCCACGGCAACTTGTTGTGACGGTGAATACCTTCTTCTGAATCTTCCCTGTTGTACAACACTTACGTCCTGTTCTTTCTTCTTTACGAAACTACTCCCATACTTTTTAGCATTGCTTGGGTTACTTACTTCTTTGGCTAACCTTCCTTCACGGACCCCCTCCTCCAAACTCATACCCATGTTTACCATTTTAGTGAAATCATTAGGCGCACTTGCTACCATCTTCTCATAAAAGAATGAGCCAAGAGTCTTCAGAAAGGTCTTAGTCATTTCCTTTTCATCTAATGGCGGTGTGACTTGGGCTGCTAATTCGCGCCAATGTTGAGCATACTCTTTGAAATTCTCCTTATCCTTCTGAGTCATGGCCCTCAACTGATCACAGTCAGGAGCCATGTCCATATTATACTTGTATTATTTGACGAAAGCTTCACCCAGATCATTAAAAGTTCAAATCTTTGCATTGTCTAACCCTATATACCACTTGAGTGTTGCACCTGTTAGACTGTCTTGGAAGTAATGAATAAGCAACTGATCATTGTTGGTCTGCACGAACATTTTTCGAGCATACATAATAAAATGACTTTGTGGACAAGTACTTCCCTTGTATTTCTCAAAATCCGGGACCTTAAACTTTGGAGGAACCTTAACGTTCGGAACCAAGCACAAATCAGAAGCACTCTTACCAAACAATTCTTTCCCATAGAGAGATCTCAATTCCTTCTGAATTTCACAAAACGTTTCTTGAAACCCATCCATTCTCTCTTTGAACCCAACAATTTCAGTTGGTGGCTCATGGAATAATGGCTCATCTAGAACATACAGAGTAGCATTCACCTACGGAGGTGGCACAGTCATCACAACAGTAGTGGCAGGAATGGTATTAATAGTGGTCACAACAGGAACTTCAGAAACGGGTGGACGATAATCGGCTGGAGTGAAGTAAGGAGGCATCCCCCATGGGAAACCAACCCGTCAGATAAACACAACAAGCGTGGATCCCATCGAGTACGATGGACGTGAGGGGTGCTAATACCTTCCCCTTGCGTAACCGACTCCCGAACCCAGACATGGTTGTGATAACCTTGTCTTATACCTTTTCGTCATATTTTTCCGATCGTTTCCTTTCCCTTTCCGTGGGATAAATAACGAAAGGTGGCGACTCTTCTGTTTTCCCGACACCTTATTTTCGCGGTAGCGACACCATCCTATTCTCATCATGAGGGATATGGTGAAAGTCAACTCTATCAAAGAAAGGTAACAGTCTTCTTGCATAATCTTTGTAGGGAATCAAATTATCTTGGCGAGTCACCCACTCTCCTGTGATTTGGTAGATTACTACAGCAGAATCACCAAATACATCTAAATTCTTGATCTTTAAATCCACTGCCTCTTCCAGGCCCATGATACATGCTTCATATTTGGCTTCATTATTGGTCCACTTGAACGTTAGTTTGGAAGTAAACGGGATATGAGATTCGTGAGGAGTCACAATAATTGCACATATTCCTTTTCCATGAGTGTTGACAGCTCCATCAAAAATTAAACCCCATTGAAAACCAGGCTCGGATCCTTCGTCTGGTAAAGGTTCTTCACAGTCATTCATTTTCAAATACATAACATCTTCGTCAGGGAAATCATCATTAGGGGATTGATGGTCATCAATAGGTTGATGCGCCAAGTGATCGGCCAAAACACTCCCTTTAATAGCTTTCTAGGTGTGGTATTCAATATCATACTCTGATAACAACATTTGTCGTCTGGCAATTCTTCCAGTCAAAGCAGGCTTCCAAAAATATACTTGATAGGATCCATCTTGGAAATAAACCAAGTAGTATGACTCAACATATATTGTCGCAGACGTCTGGCAGCCCATGCTAAAGCACAACAAGTCTTCTCAAGCATAGTGTATCTGGACTCACAGTCGGTGAACTTCTTGCTCAAATAATAAGTAACATGCTCTTGTTTCCCTGTTTCATCTCGCTTATCCGAGTACACAGCCCATTGAATCTTCTAAAACAGTCAAATACATGATTAGAGGTCGTCCCTCAAATGGACGAACTAGAATAGAAGGTTCAAGCAAATACTCTTTGATACTATCCAAAGCCTTTTGACAATCTTCATTCCACACATAACCTTGTTCTTTCCTCAAAAGCTTGAAGATAGGTTTACACGTAGCAATCATATTAGATATAAACCGGGTGATGTAATTCAAGCGTCCCAAAAAGCCTCTGACCTGTTTCTCTCTAGTAGGAGCTGGCATTTCTTGAATAGCCTTTACTTTATTAGGATCCACTTCAATACCTTTTTGGCTAACAATGAAACCCAAGAGTTTCCCTGATCGCACACCAAACATGCACTTGTTAGGGTTCAAACGAAGATTGTATTCTCGCAGTCGACCAAACAACTTCAGCAAATTTTTAACATGATCATCCTCGGTCTTAGATTTGGTTATCATATCATCTACATACACTTCGATTTCCTTATGCATCATATCATGGAACAAAGTAGTCATAGCCTTCTAATACGTTGCACCGGTGTTCTTCAGTCCAAACGGCATAACTCTATAACAGAAAGTGCCCCAGGGTGTGATGAACGACATTTTTTCTCTATCTTCGGGAGCCATCCTGATTTGATTGTATCCTGAAAATCCATCCATAAAAGATAAAATATCATACCTTGCAGTACTGTCTACCAATATGTCAATGTGAGGCAGTGGGAAATTGTCCTTCAGACTGGCCTTGTTCAAATCTTTGTAGTCCACGCACATACGAACCTTTTCATCCTTCTTTGGAACAGGAACAATATTGGCTAACCAAAGAGGATACTTGGCAGTGACAAGAAAACCTACATCGATCTGTTTTTGTACCTCTTCCTTGATCTTCAAAGCCATATCAGGTCGAGTCCTTCTGAGCTTTTATTTAACCGGCGCAAATTCTGGTTTCAAAGGCAGGTGGTGTTCAACTATAATAGTGTTGAGACCAGGAATATCTTGATATGACCAAGAAAACACGTCGACAAACTCTTTAAGCAACTCAATCAACTGTTCTTTCACGTCAGACATGAGCAAAGCTCCAATTTTCACTTCCTTACGGATTTCTTCTGTACCCAGATTGATCACTTCTACGGGCTCTTTGTGAGGTTGAATAGCTTTATCTTCATTCTCGAGCAGTCTACAGATTTCTTCTAGAATATCATCTTTTTCGTCTTCGGCCTCAAACACAGGAAATTCGAAGTTCGGCAAAGGAAGCGGGTCATTATTCCCGAGATGTGGTTTGTGCAGCAATTTGCGCATGTGATATGGTTTTATTTAGTTTTTATAAAGTGGAAAGTGTGTGCACGCAAGATGTTATTTATTATTATTTTCCAACATAATAATAAATAAAAGATAAAAGAACAGAAAATGGAATAAAACGACATTTTATTGATGATAGAAAAATTTGAACAACATGCCCCACAAGATCACCTTTGCCTTGGGCAGAGCAAAGGGAATTATTAAAAAATCTAAGCCCTCACAACAAATTTTCACCTTGGACAGAGCAAAAACTTGAAAACAGATGTTTTACTTTGATACATGAACGACATCAGGGACTTCAACCACACTTCAATTCTTGACCACAACTCCTGGAGTCACGAAGTCAGGAACATCTTCATCAAATCTTCTTCGGTGAAGGCATAGACTCCAAAAATGTAATCAAAGTCGTCTGAGACGTATCTTGGATCTTCCATGTAGGGATCATAATCTTCAAATGGAACGGAAAGGCTTGTAGAACCATCTAATATGTAGCCTTCAGACTCATCTTCAGACACTGCATTGATGTGAGGAGGATGGATGATCCCTCCTCTACGGAATACCTCTTTGATTGGTGGAAACTCTTGATTTCTGATGACCTATTGAGCAGACTTCAACATCTTGCCCTAACCTGCTTGAGAGCCACTGTTCACAACCTGTTGCGCATCCTTGAAGGATGACATAGGTATTCTAGATTTCGGAGCACCCTTGTCCATAATAGATAAAGCTTAAACTGTGTACCAACTTCTTCTTCAGGTTCACCATACGAAAATGAAGATAAATGGCTCACCACTAAAGCATGTTCTCCACAAACTGTAACTGTCTTGCCTTTAAAAGTATACTTCAACTTTTGATGTAGAGTAGAAGTAACTTCCCCAGCCTCATGTATCCACGGCCTCCCTAACAAACAGCTATAGGCGACGCAAATATCCATGACTTGAAACGTGATCATAAAGACTTGCAAACCAATGGTCATTGGTAGATACACTTCACCAATTACCGTCTTTCTAGATCCGTCGAAAGCTTTGACAATGACATGACTTGGGCTCATTGGCGGTCCCTGATACGACAACTTTGATAGAGTAGTCCTAGGCATCACATTCAAAGAGGACCTAGTGTCAACCAACACACTAGACAAGGAGCCATTTCCATAATTCACCGAGATATGCAAAGCCATGTTATGATTTCTTCCCTCTTCCGGAAGATCTTCCTCACTAAATACAAGATTGTTGCAAGAAGTAATGTTACCGATAATGTTATCAAACTACTCCATGGTCATTTCTTGTTCAACATATGCTTGCTCTAACACCTTCTGGAGCGCTTCTCTATGGGCTTCAGAACTCATGAGTAACTGTAACACATAAATCTTAGATGGAGTTTGTAGCAGCTGATCTGCAACCTTGTGTTCACTTCTCTTAATTATCTTCAGAAATTCGTATGGATTGGACGAGTCAGATTCACCATGTTACTATACACTTGTATCCTTTGAAATTGGTTGTTCAAATTAGATCCCTTTATCTTTCGAGAGCACCGAAGGATAAACTCGACCGCTCCTTGTCACTCGGCTAACGTCCGCGATATTAACAACTGAAGGCAAGGTAGGCAAAAGCACCTCCGTTCTGTTTTCCATCATCGTGGTGTTATATCTGTAAGGGACCGCCTTACTAGAAGTGTCCAGGCGCATTGATCACCAAAAGAGTAATAGTTGGTCTTCTACTGTCATAAGTTATTTCAATACGCTCCACTTCTTTAAAGTGAGGTACTATAACAAACACTTCCTCAGTATTCTCACTTGAAAACTTCTGATCATTTCCTTCCAAATAACCTTGGATCATGTTCACGGAGGACGAGCCGTGTTGGGGTAACGGATTATCTTGCATGTTAGGATTGGAATCTTTGAAGGATAGAATTCCGCACTTGATTAGACTCTGAACATCAGCCTTCAAACCAAAACAGCTCTCGATATCATGACTTGGAGCCCCTTGATGATAAGGGCAAAACCTGTCAGCTCTATACGAAGGGGGAGGATTCTTGGGAACCTCAGGGGGAGCCTTTGTCTGAATATGTCCTTTGTGGATCAAAACCGGGAATAACTCTGGGATCAAAGCTTATTTTACTGTACACACGGCCTTGATTGTTGAATTGTGGCCGGTTCAGCTGAGGAGATTGTTGATTTTATTGATGTTGTGGCTATGGAGCCCTGAGGGATTGCTGATGCTGATACGGCTGAGCGTACTGTGGTTGGTAAGCTGGAGCATTAAACACCGGTGTTACCGCGGCAACTTGTTGTGATGGTGAATACCTTCTTCTGAATCTTCCCTGTTGTACAACACTTACGTCCTGTTCTTTCTTCTTTACGAAACTACTCCCATACTTTTTAGCATTGCTTGGGTTACTTACTTCTTTGGCTAACCTTCCTTCACGGACCCCCTCCTCCAAACTCATACCCATGTTTACCATTTTAGTGAAATCATTAGGCGCACTTGCTACCATCTTCTCATAAAAGAATGAGCCAAGAGTATTCAGAAAGGTCTTAGTCATTTCCTTTTCATCTAATGGCGGTGTGACTTGGGCTGCTAATTCGCGCCAATGCTGAGCATACTCTTTGAAATTCTCCTTATCCTTCTGAGTCATGGCCCTCAACTGATCACAGTCAGGAGCCATGTCCACATTATACTTGTATTATTTGACGAAAGCTTCACCCAGATCATTAAAAGTTCAAATCTTTGCATTGTCTAACCCTATATACCACTTGAGTGTTGCACCTGTTAGACTGTCTTGGAAGTAATGAATAAGCAACTGATCATTGTTGGTCTGCACGAACATTTTTCGAGCATACATAATAAAATGACTTTGTGGACAAGTACTTCCCTTGTATTTCTCAAAATCCGGGACCTTAAACTTTGGAGGAACCTTAACGTTCGGAACCAAGCACAAATCAGAAGCACTCTTACCAAACAATTCTTTCCCATAGAGAGATCTCAATTCCTTCTGAATTTCACAGAACTTTTCTTGAAACCCATCCATTCTCTCTTTGAACCCAACAGTTTCAGTTGGTGGCTCATGGAATAATGGCTCATCTAGAACATACAGAGTAGCATTCACCTACGGAGGTGGCACAGTCATCACAACAGTAGTGGCAGGAATGGTATTAATAGTGGTCACAACAGGAACTTCAGAAACGGGTGGACGATAATCGGCTGGAGTGAAGTAAGGAGGCATCCCCCATGGGAAACCTGGTGGCATGTAGTAAGTAGGCTCAGCAGTAGTGGGCACCACTGGGATCGGTGCTGATACAACTTCAAAAATATCAGTCCTTTGAATGTTGTCTTGATTATTGAGTGCAGACTGAGTAAACAGGGCTTCAACAAACCCATTCAATCTTTCCAAACTTTCTTTCAGAGTGGTAACTTTGTCACGGAGCATTTTGTTTTCCTGTTCCAGTTGATCCATTCTTCGGTGTTGGTTGGCTCGAGTGTTGTACTGGTGATTCAGCTTGTCTGTGAAGATGGAGCAAGAGTGAGACCCTGGAATGCAAATGATGCTATGCCGATGCAAAATGCAGATGCAAATATGAGACTTCAAGAAACTCAAAATGTTTTTACCAATATTATAACATAGGATAACTGAATTGTTTATTTAATTATTGAAATTTGAGAAACATTACAAAACAAAGTACTCCTTCAAGAGTTTTATTACATCGAAACAAAAGCAAAAGAAGCTTAGAAGTCTACTCCAAAGATCATTTCTTCGCATGAAGCTCTTCCCAAAGTTGATTGATACACTCCTACAATTTTGTTTTTTCCTTGATGAGCTGGTCCACATATTGCTTCCAGGATATAGTAGTCGGAGGGAGGTCAGCACTGGTGATAGGACTTGATGAGGTGTGAGGGGAAAATAATTCCTCTTGCGCCTTTCTCTTTTTTGCAGATTCTCCTTCTTTGAGCGGTAGCTTATGAGATTTATCCTTTTCCAACTTAAGGATGAAGTATTTATTCTTCCAAGCATTCTTCAATTTCTCGGCTTCGTCCAAGGCAGTCTTCAATGTCCCTATTTCACTTGTATCGAGCCAAGCAGGATCCCGAAAGGTTAGCACCATGGGTTCGTGAAAGGGAAAAGGCATCTTGAGTTCGAGAGCCCTTTCTCGCACCTAGTGTAGGTAGTCTTCTGAAACAGTACAGTCGGGGTATCAAAGCACAGTCATTCCTTTCATGTTTATGTGATCCCAAGCTTGTAGTATTCTAACTTTCAGGTCTAGGTTCTCTCCTTCTTTGAGAAAGATTTCTTCTAGCAGAGTTTGGTCTGGTACCTCATTCATAGGGTGTCCCAATTGTCGGCGGGCCATGACAGGGTTATAACTGATACATCCCTTAGTCCCAATGAGAGATACATTTGGGAAGTCTCTGCAGTTGTTGATCATTCTAATACCTCCGTATGCAGGATCATACCATAAGATGTCAGAATGGGTAAGAGCCATAATTATTTTTGGCCAACAAAGTGCCTCCTTCAATTCCCAGATAGTTGGATACCATGTCAGGCGAGAAATGAACCATGAATAAAGCAGAGCAGTACAACAGACTATATGCTCTCTTCCTTCAGTATTTCGCAAGTGGATTGAATGATAAGTATCAACTAGCAAGGTAGGAACAGGGTTCTTGAGAATGAAAAGTTTGATTGAATCCATGTCCATAAAATGGTTGATCTTTGGGAATAGGAAAATCCCATAGGCTAGTAAGGCATAAGTAGCTTTGAGTATCGGGACCTCTTTCCTTTCAGCATGGTAACGGATCTTCTCTATCAAGAAATCGGCTGGAAATCCAAGGACTCCTTCCTTGGTGGTTAGGTGGGCTTGAACATCAGCAAAACTGAGGCGTGTAGCATTTGCAATCTCTTGGTCACTGGGCGTGTCTTCTAATCCAGAAAGCAGAGTTCGGGTAGTTACATTCATCCTTATAAATTGAGAATATTCCTCCAAGGTCGGCATCAGCTGATAATCAGAAAAGTGAAACAATGGTAGAGGGGATCATAGAATTGAACAAGTGTATCCAACAACCCATCTATCATATTGAGTTTGAGGAGCGAGAAGATTCCCCTATATTCATCCGAGAAAGTGCGGCGGTTGTCAATTAGACCTGCTAATTCTCTTAAGCTTTCGATGTTGGGACTCTGGAAGGTGTATTTCAGTGTTTCCCTTCTAAAATCCATTGTTACAATACTTGTAAAACCAAATTGAGTTTCTTGAAGTGATAGAGAAAAACAATGGAATGCATAGATGCGAAGACTTCATGGGATTCCAATATTTATGAACATTGTGGTGAAAAGAAAATATTTATTATTTTAATAAAGAATTACAAATAAATATCCTTTAAAGAGTCTCAAATAAATAGCTAAATAAAAGCTAATAAAGTCTTAAGGAAGCTTCATATTCTGCAGCTTGATCTGCTCTTCCAGCTAGGTATTCTCGAGGATGAGCTTGTCCGCAATCAACTTCCAAGGGGTAGATTAAGGGTTGGAGGAAAATAAATCCTCCTGGGCTTTTCTCTTCTTGTAAGAGAGTGATTCTTCATTCTTCAACTGAAGTTGCTTCTGAAGTTCAACATTCTCCTTGACAACCACCTGATACTTTTTCTTCCATGCTTCTGACTCATGTTGTGTTTTTCTCAAAGCGATCTTCAACTCTTCAGCTTCAGACATAAAAACCAAAACAGGTTCTCTTCTTGGAGGTATAGGATTTTGACGAGGATAGGGCATCTTCAGCTTGATCGCTCTTTCTCTGACCCAATGAAGATATGGTTCCAAAGACACACAATTAGGTTTTCCCAGACTTTCCTTCCCTTTCCTATGCAAATGGCGCCATGCAGCCACAATCTTCTCTTGAAGTTCTTTTTCATCTTTGAAGAAAATATTCTCCACATGAACACTCTTGGGTGGTTCCTTCAACGGATATCCTAACTGCCGGCGAGCTAGAACAAGATTGTAACTGATTCCTCCATTAAAGCCGAGTAAGGGTACATTGGCGAAGTCTCTATAGCTATCAATATTTGTATTCCATCATACACACGGTTATACCAATCAATGTCCAGGTGTGTTAGCGTCATAACCCTTAGTGACCAAAATCCTTTGTCAAGGCTCAAAAAAGAAGTAGATTTGGGAAAGTGCGAAATAAACCACTTGTATAATAAAGGCACATAACAAGTAATCAACCCTCCACCGTGAAAGTTTTGGAGATGCACGGAATGGTAAGCGTTGGCCAATAAAGTTGGTACCTGATTATTCTTCATGAAGATTTTGATGGCGTTAAGGTCGATGAAACCTTCAAAATATGGGAAGAGTAACACTCCATAAATAAGTAAAGCGAGAATAGCCTCAAACGTATTCATGCTCATATGATCAACATAGTATTGGGCTTTCTTGATTAAGAAGTTCGTAGGCAACTCAAAAGTCCCACCTTTGGCAATTATATTATCCTTGATGTCGGATAACTTCATATAGATGGCTCTAGCAATGTCTTGCTCTTTAGGGTTCTCCTCTAAGAAAGGGAAAAGGAGATTCTTCCAGAATAGGTAAACCAACCAGATGAAGTATTCTTCTAAAGTCGGCAAGAGTTAATAGTCTGGGAAGGTAAAGCAGTGATAATCTGGATCATAGAACTGTAACAGAGTAGAATGGAGTCCCTCGTCCACTTGGAGTCTCAACAAAGATAACAACTTTCCATACTTGCTTCTGAATCCCTCTTGGTCTTCAACCAAAGCTCCTAACTTCCTTAGGTGACTCAACTTAAGACTCTTAAAAGAATATTTCAAAGTATTTCTCCTGTTGTAATCCATAGTGTCCTACAATGTTCATAAACAAAGGTTAATTCCACGAAGTCCAATGCAATATGATGCTTTATGAATGCACAAACACAGATAAGCACAAAGAGACACAAAGATAAAACAAATAGGAAAACCCTAGGCTTGCAACGAGCATGAGCAAAGGGTATACCCATCCCTAAAAGGTGTGGACTAAAGGTTAATTGTACCTGCAGAACAAGGTTCTAAGAGGGTGCCCAAAATCATTAGTCCATCTTTCGGATATTATCAATTTCCCGACTACTAGGTGGTTAATAGTATTCTTAAGAGAACCTCTTTTGAGTGTAGCATCACGTATCAACTATCTTGGGATTACTCCCTCATAGTCATCGCACCACGTCCTAAGAAAGGACAAAGTGGGGTTAAAGGTAACTACAGTCCCCAGTATCACAGGCTCCAAGATCGAAAATAGTGAATGTTTTCACGATTTACTCGTTCAACAGTACCGTTTTCGGGAAGGCCTCAACTGAGCGGTGATTCTCAAGTCAGCTTGGTCGGGATTCAACTCCCTATAAGCCTCGTCAAATATATCACCTTCCTATAATAAGTTCACTTAAGTCCGGGTGTAAGACTTATCTCACCATACAAAGGTCACCAACCTAAAAGCAATTATACAAATAAGCAGATATAAGCAAAAATGTAACAACAAACAAGTACAATAAAACAAGTTAGGGAAACCCACAACTAGTCCCCAGTGAAGTCGCCATCTTTGTTGCGGTGAGAATTGGATGTCAAATTATTAATTAATTTGAATCTTAATTCATTAGTTCACCACCGGTCTTTTATTTGTCCAAAGGAAGGGAAAAAGATCGAATTACCTAAGATGCAATGCAAATGCAAAGCTAGAGAGTTTAGGTTCGGGGGTTGGTTAAACTTAGGGAAGGTGCTAGCATCCTAAGTTTCTGAAGTACTCTACAGGAACCTCTTGTTTTATTGTGTTTATTGCTAAGGTTATCTGCTTAAGGATGAAATACCTAGTGGTTTAATTCTAAGTATACTCGCTAAGAAATCGCATCTTGTGCCTACATATCCTGACGGGAGTGAAATTAGAGTATTTGTAGTTCCCCTAAAAGGGTTTGAGGAACCATTGATTGTTGGTCAAAGTTACAAAGGGATACGTTTGGATGATTGATTTATTCTAGGAGAAAAGACGAGTCGTCGTCTCGAGGAAGAACACTCGACTTAACCACCACAACTTGTAGGAGATGGTCTTTGCATCGTCTTGAGAGAAGGGCTCAAACACTCGGAATTCGTCGAAGAGTATGCCACTATCTCCCTCAAGCGGAAAATATCTTATACCTCGATTGTATTGTTATGGGGCAGAAGATTTATATATCGACGGTCAAGATGACTAACTTCTTATTCTCTTGTATGGAGAAAAGTTTGATTGAGTTGAATCAGGTTTATCTATGTTGTAAAAGATAAAAGAAAAAGGTTCTCCTTATGGGGTAGGATCTGTTGCACCCCAAAATTTGACCAACATTTATTTACCCATCAAGTGTTTGAAGGTGGATACCTTTGTCAGAAAGTTCAAGAGATCCTCAGAGGAATTGGTTGAAACCAGTGTTGTGTGTCTCATAATTGGAGAGTTGTGGGTGCTCCTCAGATGATTCTGAGACTTTGAGAATAGACTTGAAGCTTTAGGAAAGCCTATGAGATGTCTTGAAATCCATCATGAAGACCAGAGAGATCATTATGCAAGAATTCAGAAGATTCAACCATGAATGGTGGAATTAGGGTTTGACTGGGTCAACCCTAGGTCAACTGAAGATTTGGAGAAGGTTAAGACCTAATCCAAGAGCCATGTGATCATGTAATGATGTATTGAAGTGTTAAAGGATGATTCCTAGACTAACTCATCATTATTGAGGAGTTTGAGAAGTTTTAAGCTAGGGTTTCTAAGGATTGACAGTGTAAAATCCCCTAGTTTGATCCCTATCTTCCAAGCAGTTTTAGCTCAAGATGTGATTGTCATCTCATCTTCCCCACAACATTAATGTTGTATAGCTTGTTCTTAGCTTTAATTTGAGTGGTAGAAGGCCTTGATAGGATTTGCAGAGCTCAAGTTATGGTTTTGACAAATTACAGGTCATCTGAGGTATGTGAATTTGGGTCCTTGAAAGTCACCCAACTTGCAGACAACTTTTGCCCTAGTAGGATGATTCCTATGGTCTCTTGGTCAACATGAATGTTGAAGAGCATCTTCTTAGCTTTCTATAGAGTACTAGAAGTCCTTTATAGGATTTGTAGAACTCAACTTATGGCTTTGACAAGCCAAGGGCATTTTGGTCATTTAGAAGTTATACGTCATTTCAAGCATATGGCCATATCTCCTACTTCCAAGCTTCAAATGAAAAAATCTTCAACATAAACGTTGCTTAGAATGATGTTTTAAGGCTAGTAAGGAGGTCATGTGATGTTGAAAAGGCTCATATCAAAAAGTGATAAAAATGGCCTAAAAATGAGGCATAAGTTAATTCAAGTGAAATGAAAAATCATAAATCCCAAGTTATAAACCCTAACCATGTGATATGATAGGTCATTTTGACTCCAAAGGACATTTTAAGAACAATGGTTCAGCCACAATTTTGATTTGAGGCTTTCATCATGGGGTTGCTTTGTAATTTGGTTGCTTGCATAATGGGGTACCAAACCAAAACAAGGAAAAAGTCCATAAACAAGGTGTTTGTGCATTGTATCTTATCACATATCTCATGTAAGGAGATATTCAAGGCAGAATGGTAAGGTTGCAAGGGTTTTGTCATGATATATCATGTGGTGAGAATTGAAATGCAAAATACCATATCATAGAAAATTCAAGTTCTTTCTAGATGATTCTAAGAGGTTCTAGAATCTTCTAAACCTCTCTATATATTGCCTACAACTTCCATTGGTAAAAGAACATAGTTTCTAGATGATTCAAGTTCTTTACATAGTTTCTAGTGCCACTTTATTTTGAATGAATAAAATGACACAATTGGCAAGAGACCGTGTGTAAGGAGTTGTGAGTGTGAGAGGTCGAGAGTTCAAATCTCACCTTCTTCACTTTTTGTTTTTCTTTTATTTTTGTTCTAACTTTTCTATTTTTCATAAAAAAAAATAACAAAAATAGTTTTTTTAATTATTTAATTATTATTTTCGTATTTTATTTAAATTATTTTTTTAAAAATATTATTTTTCACTTTTTCCCATATTATTCATAAAAAAACATCAAAAAATCAAAAAATTAAAAATATTAGAAAATATTTTATTATATTTAGTAAATAAATAGAGTTTTAAGTTGTTTTAAGTTTGTTTTAATTTAGTTTTGACTAATTCTTTGAGTTGGGCTTTAAAGTGGGAATTAGGTTAGAGCTAACCCTAATTTGTTACCTATATAAACATAAGTGATGGGAGGAAACTTCATTCACATCAGAAAATCAAGAACAGGTCATCAGAAAAGGAGACAAAAAGAAAAACGGCGGTCGTCAAGATCCGGAGGTTCAGAAGAGTTTCGAAGCTCATCATCATCACCTCCATTTGAGAAAGAGGAAAAGAGATCCAAAGAAGTTCGTCGAGAACCATTGCCGCCGGCGAAGAACAAGCGAAAGCATCACCAACCGGCAACTGAAATGTAAGCTTTTATGTTATCCCAATTAAAACCTCTTCCAAATAATTAAACTCTCATTTTTTAAACCTTTTCTTTTTTTCTAACTAAAAACCCTTTTTGTGAATTATAACTAAAACCAGTTTTTGATTATAATTACAGTAAGTAAAAAACTTAAAACTTTTTCTTAATTAAAACACTAACCACTAATAATTTTTTTTAATAAATAAACAGTGTTTAAAACACTTTTATAGTTAAGTGAAAACATTTTTACTAACTTAAAATTAACCCAGTCCTAAAATTAAAACTTTTTTTTAAGTATTAAAATTAACATTTTTTTTAAGTTTTAAAGATTAAGAATTAAAACATGTTAGAAAGGGTTAAAACTTTTTTCTAAAACTTTCTTTAAAATTTTAAAACTAACATTCTCTTAAAGTAAGACTAACGAACCTTTTTTTTTATGTAAACTTCTTCTTTTAAAAAAAAACTTATGATTAGAGTTTTTTTTTAATTTAAGACTTTCTCTTTTAAAAATTAAAATTAAAATTAAAACTTTCTAAAGATAAAAAGTTAAAACTAAAGTTTTTTTTATTTAAAAATTAAAACCTTTTAAAATTAAGACTAAAATTTTAATAAAAAAAAATATAAAAATTAACAAAACAATAATAAAAATTCCAAATTGCATTTTCGTGTTTCTTTTAATATAAAATATGTTTGCCATATTTTCGTCTAACTTTTCACTAACGTTCTCTGTTTCTCTCCTCAGATTATACATAGATTATGATTCATATTTATTTTAATTTATTTTGTTCCATGGATGTAATTTACGCGAGGCCATGGTCGCGATTTATTTTGTTTTTGTTTTTTTTGGGATTTGTAATTTACGCGAGTGATCGTCGCAACGCTTTCTTTACTTTCCGCACTTTAATTTTGCCGTATAATATTTTGTCATGTTTGCATGTTTTACCGTTAGAATTCCCTCCGAAGGAATTAGGTCTAGTTGTTTGACCGCCGAGTCAATAACCCTAGTTTTAGCCGTCTCAAACCCTAATTAACCTAGGCGTCCCGCCGTGGACAAAAATACCCTTTACCCTAGTTTTAGGTCAAAGAGTCGCCGTACTTTGTTTTAGGGTTTCCCGCCGTGGAATCCCTAATTTCAACCCTAAATTTTTAATTAACAAATTCAACGTAGAAATAGGAGTTTCAAAGACTCCACATAAGCGTGTCCTTAAGATACGTTTATTCCCCATTGAAACCTTGACCACAGTCAAGACGTTTCTAACCTCCCTTTCGAGGGGAACTACGATTACTCTGATTCCATTCCCTATCCAGGATACGTAGGCACAAGACGCGACGTCTTGCCGAGTAAACTTAGGACTAACCCTTAGGTCTTTAGGTCACTCTATCCCTTAGCAATATATTTCAAACAAATAATAAAATAAAAAAGCATACAATAAACAAAAGGTTCCTGTAGAGTACTACAGAAGTTTAGGGTGCTAGTACCTTCCCTAAGCTTAACCAACCCCTTACCTAGATCTCTTCCTGCATTGTCTTTACGATGCAAAATTAGGTTTTCCTCTTTTGACCTTTTCCTTCGGATAAATCAAAGAGCGGTTGTGAACTAAAGATGCGATTCAAATTAATTAATAATTTGAAATCATATTCTAACCGCAACAGAAAATGGCGACTTCACTGGGGACCCTCCTAATTTTTAAGGGTTATCCCTATTTTGTTTATTGTATGATATTTTATTAATTATTTTTATATATCATTGTACCTTGTGGGGATACCTGTTATTGTGAGATAAGTCCTAACCCGGACTTGAGTGACCTTATTATAGGAAGGTGAGATATTCGACGAGGCTTGCCGGGAGTGAGTCCCGACCAAGTCGAATCGAGAATCACCGCTCAGTTGAGACCCTTTCGAAAATGGTTCGGTTGATCGAGTGCAGTCGTGAAAACTTTTACTATTTTCAATTGGAGTCTGTGATACTGGGGACCGTAGTACCTTAACACCACCTTGGCCTTATATAGGACGTAGTGCGGGAACTATGTGGGAGTAGTCCTACAATAGTTGCTACGCGATACTACACTCAAATGAGGTTCTCTTGAGAATATTATCGACCCCCGAGTCAGTCGGAAAGTTGATAATATCCGAAAGATGGATTGATGACTTTGGGCACCGCTTTAGAACCTTGTTCTGCAGGTACAATTAACCTATAGTACTTACCTTTTGGGAAGGGTAGACCTTAACTCCATTCGTTGTCCTCTAACCTAGGACCTTTGTGTGTGTATTTGTGCTTTGCATCCATAAAGCATCATATCATTTCTAGTTTCAAGGAATTCAACAGTCCTTTGCAAATTCAAAAAGGTCCTACATTTTAGAGTCAAAAAAATTTTTCTTTCCAACTTTCCTAAAAGGGAATATTTGCAATCGACCGTTGAAATTCTTGGAACCATTATATGGCATTAGCATCACATTTTTGCATTGTATTTTTCCCCCGGTTTCTCATTCTCGGTTCTCTCATCTTCCAGTGTACCTTTGAGTCGTCAAGTTGATTCCTCGACACAGATATCAGACCAGGGCTAACTATAGACATAAGATGTCAGAGCAAGAGACATACAATGCATAGATCTGAATGGAAATCGATGAGTTGAAGTCAGACATAACTAAGCTCACTGAAATGCTTCAAATACTGATTGCCAGAGGACAGCCAGCTCAGACTCCTCAACACCCAGTTATCAGACAAAACCAGAAATGGAACAGAAGCCACTTTGATCCTATTCCCATGACTTACACCGAGCTATATCTTGACTTGGTTCGACGAGGACTGATCACCATAAAGGCTTCGCCACCTCCTCCTAATCCCCCTCCGGTTGGGTTCAGGACCGATCTCCATTGTGCTTTTCATGAGGTTGCCCCAGGCCACGACTTGGAACATTGTTTTGCGCTGAAGGCTAGAGTGCGTGAATTGGTTAGAACCAGAATACTTGATTTTACAGACGGTTATCCGAATGTTCAGAAGGATCCCTTGCCAGTGCATCAGAAATGAAGTTTTATCACTAGGCCTTTTATTCCTTGTTGTTTGCATTTTCCTTATTTCGTATTAGTTGTTTGCTTTCAAATTATGTTTGTACTTTTACATTAATGAAATGAGCATTGCGACTTTTGATTCAATTCACTTTGCCTACTATTTGCATCTTTATGCTTTATTTTCAAATATTTACTTTTTGTCCAAATTTTTGATATGCTAAGATTGGAGGGAGGATGATGATAATGTTATACCCATACTTGCTGTCAGTATGCTTTCAATCAAACCTTGTTGACGATGTAAGGCATTATTTCAATTCCCAAACACTGGAGAAATAAGGAAGTTAATCCCTTGTCAACCCCTTCGAGCCTAGAAGTTGGAGTTCCTTTCTTTACAAAAAAAAAACCCGCAATTTTAACCTGGGGATGGGTAGTTCTCAGTTAACTCGGTTATGTGTTCATGCAATATACCTTTCATATAAAGGTCGCACTTACAATTTTCCTTCACACACAACAAACAAGTGTCGAGGATTTTTTTAAGCCAAAAAAACTGATGATGGTTCACCGTAATCATTAAACCAGGCAGTCATGTTTCAAAAAAAAAATCAAAAAAAAAATCCCGCTAAGTCAAAACCTATGAAGGAGACTTAGGCAAAACTGGGGCATCCCGCTGACTGTAAAACAGTTCAGGAAAAATTTAGGGATAATACAAAGAGGAGTTTTAAATCTTTACCCTGAAAATCCTCAATGTCAAAATGACCAAATATCATAAGGAAGTAGTGGCTGCTTTTCATAGGTCCATTGACTTCTGAACCATCATTGCTACCATCAGTGCAATTCCTAACCTATAGGAACCTAAATGCATAATAGGAGTTAACTGAGCATAGGACTGGAGATCATCATGTAGATGGGGTGGGAACAAACAAATTTTGAGCCTTTATCCTTTGTTTCATAAACCGTGAACCAGGCCACATTACAACCCTCAAAAGACCTAATTGAAGCAAGGTTATTTTGAAAGTATACTACAGCAAGGTTGCGTAACCTGAATCCTAAAGATCTTTGGGAATCATTTATTTTGGCAGTACACCTTTGTTTTAAACTTTGAGCGTCTTGAACCACCGTGTTCTGACTAACGACTCATGTATTTTCCATCTTTCAAAAATAATTTTGATTTCAAAAGTCGCATGAACTTTGCATTACCATGTTTGTATGAATATTTTTGTTTGCAAACTGGCTTTCCTCTAAGGAATTTTCAAACAATGAGAAACTTGGTCAAGTGATCTTATCAGGGGCAAGTTCCTTTTACATCCTGTCAAAGAATCAGTTCAAGATTTGTTCAAGGCAATATCTTCTCAGATTTGGTTTATCCAGAGAATTGTTCAAGACTCAGACTGGGGCAAGCCCTCCGAGGATACAACAAAACAGTCGATTCCACGAATCAGACAGCTGAAGCAATTATCAATTCATTTGACCTGGGGCAGTTTACTTGCATAATCCCCAAGCAGTTATTCATCATTCCTACAGTGACTATCAACTTGATACAGTTTAACAGAATGACAGTGATCTCCGTGTTGAGGAATCAGTCCTCCAGTTTTGTCATCTCACAGAAAGAGTCGAGTCTTGTCGTCGACGTCTGCATTTGCATTTGATCATATGCCATAGCATAATTCCTATACATGTGCACATCTTGGGTGCTTTACTCCCCATTTACATTTCTATCTTGGGTGCTTTACTCCCCATTTACATTTTTATCTTGGGTGCTTTACTCCCCATTTACATTTTTATCTTGGGTGCTTTACTCCCCATTTACATTTTTATCTTGGGTGCTTTACTCCCCATTTACATTTCTATCCTGGGTGCTTTACTCCCCATTTACATGTCTATCTTGGGTGCTTTACTCCCCACTTACCTTCTATCCTTGGGTGTTTTATCCCCCATGTACCTTTATCCCGGGTGTTTTATTCCCCGTTTACCAGATATTCCTGGGTTTACCTAACATCATGGTGTTTTACCCCCATTTACTTTTTTTTTCCCTGAGGTCGTGTTTTACTCGCGTCTTACCTTGTGGGCAAAATTTATTTACTTGGCATCATGGGTGCTTTATCCCCATTTGCATTTTTCTCCCCGAGGTCGTGTTTTACCCGCGTATTACCTCGTGGACGAATTTATTTACTTGGCATCATGGGTGCTTTGTCCCCATTTGCATTTTTCTCCCCGAGGTCGTGTTTTATCCGCGTCTTACCTTGTGGACGAATTTAGTTACTTGGCAGCATGGGTGTTTTATCCCCATTCGCATTTTTCTCCCCGAGGTCGTGTTTTATCCGCGTCTTACCTTGTGGACAAAGTCCAGTTTACTTGGCACCCATCGACTATTTCGTGTCATGTCTATCTGACGTTCTTCCAGATACGACGTGTCTCCTTTTCGATGTTCTTCCGAAATGTTCTGATGTTGTCTCTCCCTATATGTTTTCTGGTGAGTCCTGAAGATCCCGCTCGATCTCTTCAAGGAATGTCCCGAAAACTCTAGCGTCTGTCGTTTACCTGGTCCTGCCTCCGTGTGGATCATATGTTACCTTGTCACCACCGCGTGTCTTCTTCCCCAGTGCATTTCCTCGTTGCGCCGTCCCCTGTGACGTTGTTTCGTCTGCATCCGTGCATTTTTTTCATTTTCATCATACGCATCATATTAGATTCATGGCATTGTCAGCATTATAGTTCGTGTTATTTTGTCCATATCATTGCATATCACTGCATCTAGAGGCCAAATTTTCGGTTATCTGTATTTAAATCCCTTTCACCGCGATTTCTCGAGTCTCCGCTGCTCAAATCATCCGGTGAAGCTATTTAAATAGGGGCATCTGTTGCACCCCAAATTTGTCCTACCTTTACATAGTTTCTAGTGCCACTTTATTTTGAATGAATAAAATGACACAATTGGCAAGAGACCGTGTGTAAGGAGTTGTGAGTGTGAGAGGTCGAGAGTTCAAATCCCACCTTCTTCACTTTTTGTTTTTCTTTTATTTTTGTTCTAACTTTTCTATTTTTCATAAAAAAAAATAACAAAAATAGTTTTTTTAATTATTTAATTATTATTTTCGTATTTTATTTAAATTATTTTTTTAAAAATATTATTTTTCACTTTTTCCCATATTATTCATAAAAAAACATCAAAAAATCAAAAAATTAAAAATATTAGAAAATATTTTATTATATTTAGTAAATAAATAGAGTTTTAAGTTGTTTTAAGTTTGTTTTAATTTAGTTTTGACTAATTCTTTAAGTTGGGCTTTAAAGTGGGAATTAGGTTAGAGCTAACCCTAATTTGTTACCTATATAAACATAAGTGATGGGAGGAAACTTCATTCACATCAGAAAATCAAGAACAGGTCATCAGAAAAGGAGACAAAAAGAAAAACGGCGGTCGTCAAGATCCGGAGGTTCAGAAGAGTTTCGAAGCTCATCATCATCACCTCCATTTGAGAAAGAGGAAAAGAGATCCAAAGAAGTTCGTCGAGAACCATTGCCGCCGGCGAAGAACAAGCGAAAGCATCACCAACCGGCAACTGAAATGTAAGCTTTTATGTTATCCCAATTAAAACCTCTTCCAAATAATTAAACTCTCATTTTTTAAACCTTTTCTTTTTTTCTAACTAAAAACCCTTTTTGTGAATTATAACTAAAACCAGTTTTTGATTATAATTACAGTAAGTAAAAAACTTAAAACTTTTTCTTAATTAAAACACTAACCACTAATAATTTTTTTTAATAAATAAACAGTGTTTAAAACACTTTTATAGTTAAGTGAAAACATTTTTACTAACTTAAAATTAACCCAGTCCTAAAATTAAAACTTTTTTTTAAGTATTAAAATTAACATTTTTTTTAAGTTTTAAAGATTAAGAATTAAAACATGTTAGAAAGGGTTAAAACTTTTTTCTAAAACTTTCTTTAAAATTTTAAAACTAACATTCTCTTAAAGTAAGACTAACGAACCTTTTTTTTTATGTAAACTTCTTCTTTTAAAAAAAAACTTATGATTAGAGTTTTTTTTTAATTTAAGACTTTCTCTTTTAAAAATTAAAATTAAAATTAAAACTTTCTAAAGATAAAAAGTTAAAACTAAAGTTTTGTTTATTTAAAAATTAAAACCTTTTAAAATTAAGACTAAAATTTTAATAAAAAAAAATATAAAAATTAACAAAACAATAATAAAAATTCCAAATTGCATTTTCGTGTTTCTTTTAATATAAAATATGTTTGCCATATTTTCGTCTAACTTTTCACTAACGTTCTCTGTTTCTCTCCTCAGATTATACATAGATTATGATTCATATTTATTTTAATTTATTTTGTTCCATGGATGTAATTTACGCGAGGCCATGGTCGCGATTTATTTTGTTTTTGTTTTTTTTGGGATTTGTAATTTACGCGAGTGATCGTCGCGACGCTTTCTTTACTTTCCGCACTTTAATTTTGCCGTATAATATTTTGTCATGTTTGCATGTTTTACCGTTAGAATTCCCTCCGAAGGAATTAGGTCTAGTTGTTTGACCGACGAGTCAATAACCCTAGTTTTAGCCGTCTCAAACCCTAATTAACCTAGGCGTCCCGCCGTGGACAAAAATACCCTTTACCCTAGTTTTAGGTCAAAGAGTCGCCGTACTTTGTTTTAGGGTTTCCCGCCGTGGAATCCCTAATTTCAACCCTAAATTTTTAATTAACAAATTCAACGTAGAAATAGGAGTTTCAAAGACTCCACATAAGCGTGTCCTTAAGATACGTTTATTCCCCATTGAAACCTTGACCACAGTCAAGACGTTTCTAACCTCCCTTTCGAGGGGAACTACGATTACTCTGATTCCATTCCCTATCCAGGATACGTAGGCACAAGACGCGACGTCTTGCCGAGTAAACTTAGGACTAACCCTTAGGTCTTTAGGTCACTCTATCCCTTAGCAATATATTTCAAACAAATAATAAAATAAAAAAGCATACAATAAACAAAAGGTTCCTGTAGAGTACTACAGAAGTTTAGGGTGCTAGTACCTTCCCTAAGCTTAACCAACCCCTTACCTAGATCTCTTCCTGCATTGTCTTTACGATGCAAAATTAGGTTTTCCTCTTTTGACCTTTTCCTTCGGATAAATCAAAGAGCGGTTGTGAACTAAAGATGCGATTCAAATTAATTAATAATTTGAAATCATATTCTAACCGCAACAGTGAGGATCCATTGATGAAGAATTGAAAGCTTTCCCATTGAATTTGCAAGAAGGCAAAAGGCATTGGATCTTGAGATACAAGCCATTTCCATCAAATCTTGTGCAAGTAGAGGAGTATTCATCACCTAAGGACTGTTCTTGAGGAGCTACAAGGCTTGGATTGAAGCTTTTCACCACCTACCATTGCAAGAAACATGGTATGCAAAACCACTTCTACACCCTAATTTAGGCATGGCTAGGATGATTTCTTATTGTAAAACCATTAGAGACAATTAGGTGGTTCATTTTAATGAGTTTGGGACTGATTGGAGAAGATTCATCAATGGTGGTCAATTCTTGATGGAGTTAGAACATGCTGTTTAAGGGATGATAATGCACGATTTCTGGCTAGTTTTAATCAGTATAGCATGGGGATTATTTTTGTATAAAGAATGTTGAGTTTGGTGAAGGTCAAAAGTTGATGACATTTTGAGTTTGGTTTGGTTGTGCATTCGGTTTGCATGATTTAGAGGGTATCATTGAAATCCATTGCCACAGTTGTGTTCTACGTGAAAAATAGGCCAAGATTGCTTTTTATATCACGTAATTTGGTGGAGAAATGAGGGCGTACGAAGAAGAGGAAGTTCCATGCATGAGGTGTTCTAATGGTGGTTCTGAAACCCTAATTGTCCAAAGGTTGAAGATGGTTTTTCTTCCGTTAGATTCACGCGTGACTTGTTGACTGGAGCATCGATCCAATGGCTGGGATTTAAACGCGAAATGGAGGGAGTTCTGGGCGCACATGAAACGCCGCGTTTCATTTAAACGCTGGCTGGGCTTTGAGTCATTCATTGCTATTTCCAGCCCCTGTCCAAGCCCAATCATGATTTGTACTATAATTGTTCGCTATTCGCACCGTCACTTTATTCATTTTCCTTTATTTTAATTTGTTTTCTGAGTTTAAAACTGGGCCTAACGCGCTTGCTTCTTACACCCCTCATATCTGAGCCCAAATGAAAACTAACTGGATTTTATTTCTTTGTGCACCCCCTGCTTCATTTCTCTTATTAATATTACTCCAAATTTTTCCAATCTTTAAAAATCCATATTAAAATGAAAAATGAATATTTTCTCATGGGATTTTTTTCTCTACTTTCCATTTTCTGTCAAGAAAAATATAAAATCATAAAATTTCCATTTTATTTCATTTTCATATTTTTTGTATATTTTTACTTTTAATTGCTCTTTTAATTCTTTTAGTTGATATGTGAACTTGCAGAATTTATTTTAGATAGCTCCCTTTAGATTTTTAATTCAATCTTTTGAGGATAATTAGATGTATGTTTTAGGTTCCCCTGAATTAATGCCATATTTTTGTGATAATTTTTAGGATAGTTTTAATTAGGTAATTCTAGGTAGTGTAGAATTAGTTTAAAACTTCAACATAGGTCAATAACAATTTTGGATTTTGGGTTTTTAGGGCAGTTTAGTCTATGGGGAATATATGGGCATTAAGGGTAGTTAAGTAGGACCCCTAGCATTTATATTAGGATTTAATATGATAGTATGCTATTTTTGGTTGATTTTTGAATTGAATGATTGTTTGGTTGATTTAATAGGATTAGGAAGAGCTTAGATGTAGATGATTTCTTTCTCAAACATGGATGGTATCATTCACATCCATTCCTCCCTATGATTCAAAGTCCTTCCAGGGTATACACCTCACTCCTTTGGAGGGATAAGTGTTATACCCAGGAGGTAGAACTTTTGAGGGAACCCTTCATTTGATGTTGAACCCTTAAAGGTCACCTTTGGTGATCAAATAAGTAGTTCAATATCCCCCAGCTTATCCAGTAAGTGATTTTCTCTGGTTTGATTGTCTTGAGAGATGTCAGAGCTTGAGCATTCCAGATGAAGACTTCATTGAAGAGTATTGAAGAGGATGAATCCTTGAAGATTGCCATTCCAGCTGAAGCTTGAAGAGCATGAAGATCAAGTTGATACTTGAAGATCCCTGAAGATGGTGAAGCCTGAAGGTGGAGCTGATCAAGAAGCTGGAGCTTAGGGGAGAAGATGAGTTGAAACTCATGTTGTAGGGTTGATACCTGGAAAGCAATTGATTGAAGTCTGAAGACTGAGTTGCTGCTGGAGGAGCTGAGGCTTTCTTCTGTTTTTTCTTTCCTGTATTGTGTGTTTTGCTTGATTTGTCTGTTGCATTATAATAAGTTCATCTAGAATAAGTAGAATCTAGGGGCATGATTGCATTATAGGTTGAGTTGTTCCCTCTGCTTGTATTGTTATTGCGTGGCTTTGCTTGCGGGTATTCGGTAGAGCCCAGCTCCCTTGCCCATGTGGTTTGTTTGCCTGATGGCCTTTCATTTCATTTTTCTTCTGTATGATTGCAGTTTACTGTTTATTGCTTGATAGAATGTTGTTTATATTTCAGTATGATTACTGTTATTTCATGACTGGCTTGAGGTTGAGATGAGCTTGTGGAGGCTGAAGCCCCACACACATTTCCTCCCTCACTTGCATTGCATGCATTTTACTGTTAAGATGATGCTTTGTCTGTTTTGGTGTATCATTGACATGATCCCTTAGGACTCTCATTTCCTTGGATAAGGATTTGATGATAGACTTTTAGGTTGAAACCTATGCATGACAACTTCTAGGAGTTCCCTGTTCAAACCTCAACCATAGGATGAATCCATGGCATGATAACAGTAGGACTTGATAGTCTCCCTCCTAGTTGGGCCTGCTCTCTTCTCATCTCAAAACAGTTTAAGATACAGTAATCATGAATGATTTCTTTCGTACGTTACGAGCCTTAAGCTATCTGAGAAAGGGTTGTGGGAGAGTTTCTTTTACACAGTCTGGATGTTTAGTGTGGTACCCTTTGGGTGACATGCGACGCATTCACTCTCAGGTCATAGTCTCTAGTGCGGTTGAAATTGCAAACACAATAAAAAACACTTCTTTCGTAAAAAACAGGAAATAAACCGTAGTTTCCCGAACTACGTGAGCTCTGATCTCTCATGCCTGTTGAGAGTACGTAGGCACAAGATGGCGATGTCTAGGCGAGCTACCTTCCCCCATAATCCTTCGTAGGCCGAACTACGTTGACTCTGATTTCTCATTCTCTGATGAGAATACGTAGGCATAAAGTGCGACGCTTTGCCGAGTCATTTTTCTTTTTCAGCCAGCCTTGATAGGTAGATAGAATAAAACCAACCCGTCCAAGTAAACAAACAAGCGAGGATCCCGTCGAGTACGACGGACGTGAGGGGTGCTAATACCTTCCCCTTGCGTAACCGACTCCCGAATCCAGAAAATGGTTGCGATGACCTTGTCTTACCCTTTTTCGTCAGGTTTTTCCGATCGTTTCCTTTCCCGCTCTGAGGGATAAATAACGAAAGGTGGCGACTCTTCTGTTATGCCGGCACCTTATTTTCGCGCAAGCGACAGCTGGCGACTCTGCTGGGGACTCCAACGGTTCCCTGCGAGAGTCAATCCTACCGCTTGTATGTTTACTTGTTGGGTTGCGTTTATTTATCGCATTTTACTTCTCGCACTTTATTTCCCGCATTTTATTTTCAGTATAATATGATTATTTGTGCTGTTGTGGGATGGGAGTTCTGATGAGTGAGAAGCCAGACCCAGGCTTGAGTGCACCATAGACTTAGAGTGGAAATTAGTGGGCGCGTGCTTGCTTTGCAGGCACTAGTGTCTCATGAAATCCACGCTCAGACGAGGTTCATCCGGTTGGCTTCACTTTCAACCCTTTGGGTTGAGACGGTTGCTGGTTTGGTGGATTGTCGACTCTGGGGACCGATCATTTGTGATTCAGCTAAGTGATGCCTCTTCATGAGCTGGTGATGCCACACCTTCTGGGTATCGTATCACCCCTCTTGAAAGTCTGTGACGCTGATGAACGCATAGGATGACGTACCTTGAGTCAGTTTAGGTCCATACCTGTGAGTGGGATTGGGTTTATTGCAGGAAACCTTGACCTCCAGACTACCTGGTTTTCTTGACAGTGAATCAGTTGTGTTGATACCAGGGTTTCTCAGTTGCAGATTTGTCTGCTCTTGATAGAGCAGGTTTTGATCAGAGGATCTTATCATCAGGTGTATGTCTGTTCTTGATAGAGCAGGTTTTGATCAGAGTATTGTCATCAGTGGTTTGTTCTTGATAGAGCATATTTTTGGGGTCTGAAGATCTCATTAGCAGATGTTGTTTGTTCTTGATAGAGCAGATTTTGAGTGGGGTCTGAAGATCTTATCAGCGGCTGGATGTTCGTTCTTGATAGGGCAGATTTTTGATTTGGGGTCTGAAGACTTCATCAGCAGATATTTCTTGATCATACATCCGAGGTCCTTATTATCAGATATTTGTTCTCGACAGAGCAGAATTTTGATCCTGTGTATATGGTCCTATCAGATGGTCGTTCTTGGCAGATCAGATCTATGGTCTTACTCCGGGGTTTTCTTCTCATCAGTGATTGTTGATACAGAATCTCCACAGCACCAGTTACCTGGATATATTATGGCATGATTGCATTTTGCATTAGTTTGCATTTTCATTTGCATTCCATTAACGTGTGTCTATGTTGCAGGTGCCGTTTTCCCCGATCCAGGTTTTCTTGCCTCCTATTGTATTGTTATGGCCTCTCTCAGCAAGACTGTTGCGTACAAGTTTCCGACCCCTGATGTGTCGAAGTTGACTGGTTTGATAGCTCTAGCAGGTGATTCTGTGAAGGACGAGTTCAGAAAGTCTTATGGCAGGTTGCTCAGTATGGTTTGCAATCCTTCCACGTTCGAGTTGAATGGGTTGCATGCTTTGTTGCAGTTCTATGACCCTCCGCTGAGATGTTTCACTTTTCAGGACTTCGTTCTCGCGCCGACGCTGGAAGAGTATGCTGATTTGCTGGGTGTGCCGATCAAGAGGCAGATGCCTTTTGTCCACATGGATGCTGAGCCTGATATGGCTGGTTTAGCTTCCTCACTTCATTTGGACGCCTCTGAGTTAGTCCTGACTAGTTGGAATAAGGTTCCTGGGTTCTCCTTGCAGTTTCTGGTAGCTAAGGCTCAGCAGTGTGCTAAGGATGTATGTTGGGACGCATTCAATGCCATCCTCGCTTTATGCATATATGGCATTATATTGTTCCCCAACATGCCCGATTTCGTAGACTTTGATGCGTTTCACATCTTTGCTTCAGGGAATGCAGTCCCTACCATGATCGGAGATGTCTATCACTCAGTCCATTACAAGAATGAAAACCGGAGAGGGAAGAATGTCTCATGCTGCGTACCTTTGCTGTATAAATGGCTTGCTAGCCATCTGCCCAAGATGGGTCCTTTTGTCTTGTCTGCAGCCACAGCTGAGTGGCCTGAACGTCTGATGAGTTTATCTGTAGAAGATATTGATTGGTTCGACAGAGAAAGGTTGGGTACTGAGGTGATCTTAAGTTGCAGCGGGTTTCCTAATGTTCCTCTGATAGGTAGGAAGGGCTGCATAAACTACAATCCGTTGTTGCTGGTTCGACAATTCGCATATGCTTTGAGGACTCCGCCGAAGGAGGAAGAGGTACAGGAATCTCTGTACCTCACGGGTACTTTAGAGGGGGATTTGTTGTCCAAGCTTCAGCATGCGTGGAACAATATCAGTAAGAGAGGAAAGCCTTTGTTGGGAAAAAGCAACAGTCAAGCCTACCCTCCATATTCAGCATGGATCAGAGCCAGGGCCAATGCTATAGGGATGTCATTCCCTCATGTCAAGCCAGAAAGCTCTCTAGCAATCGAAGAGCCTACTACTGTGCCCATTCATCAGCATAACCAGGTATTAGCTGAGCGGGATGAATTGAAGCGGGCGAACACATAACTGGAGAAGGAGTTAGCTCAACTTCGAAGTGAAAGGAACGAGGTCGTCCATTCTTTCAAAAAGCAAACAGAGTTGGTGAACCAACTGGGTACAGACCTAGAAAAGCAGATAGCCGATCGTGAGCGCATGGGTCAAGACTTCAGGGTTGTTAATGACGTACTAGCTACGAAGAAGCAGCATTTGGACGAGGCATATCGGAGGATATCCAAGTTCGACCAGCACTGGAAAGCTTCCCTGGCCACCAGGAAGGAGCGGGAGGACAAGCTGATGCTACGGATCTCCAAGCTGGAAGCCGAGGCAAAGGACAGTGAGCGGAGGTTTGATGAAGAAACCGCCCGCAGATACGCCGTCGAAGGCCAACTCAACAAAGCCCTTGCCAACCTGAAGGAGTGCAAGCTGAAGTTTGAGTCTAAAAAGCGGAAACTGGAAGATTGCTTCGGCGAGGGAGCATGGGAAAGTTCAGTTCATGGACTTCAGTATACCATTGTGCAGAGGGAACGACTCGTCGAAGGGTTGCTCACTTTGCCAGATCATCCAGAGACGAAGGAGTTATTAGCAGAGTATCGCGCCCGTGGTCGTACTTGACTAGTTGTATTCCTTTTGTTTTGATCTTTGTTGTATGCTGACCATCACCAGACTTGTTGGCTGAGGTCACGCTGTTGATTTGTCTTGTACTCGCTGATGCTATGTACTGCCTTGATAGGCCTTTCCTTACATATATGAGATTGATGTTTCCATGATTGGGCTCGGACTTCTTCTTATTATTATTATCAGCACTGGCACTAAGGCACTAGGATCGGGGGAAATCTCCCAAGCACACAGACACACACATGCATCTGCATGAAGCATTTGTATGGCGTACATTTTGTTGTTTTTCCTAACCTTTAGTGTTTGAAGGTTTTTTCAGGTTTACAAGTCTCAAGCTGTTTCCGGTGATTCCAGGATTGATCAGAGACTCATTCACCGTTATCCAACTCGAGCTAATCAGACAAGGATCATGGATCAGGTGCAGTCAGATGTTCAGGAGCTCCGTGAACGGATGGATCGTTTTATGGAACTGATGCAGGTGGTCGCCAATGGTCAGGACCAGCTCCGAACTTTGGTTTAACCTTTGATATCCAGGGTTGATAGTAATGGCATACTTCACGGCGGGGCTGTGCCTACTCCTCCACCAGTGGATACTCCGCAGAATGTTGTTCCTGTTGCCGGGGGAAACGGCAGTGCTAATGGAAATGTGATGGCCAATATCGGACTCAACGCGACAGGCGTCGGCAATGGTAGTCTGGGAGCTAATGTCAACATCGGGCCGGTCAACGGTAATGCTGGCGTCGGGAATCTGTTGGTGCCTCAACCGTGGCTTGAGGATCATCAGGATGATGTGTTTTCTCAAAGAGGTGCGGAAGCGGAGTTGAATGCCGAAGCGCGGCTCAGATTCAAAGCACTGGAAGATAAAATGAGAGATATTGAGAATCAGAATACTTTGGGCGTTGATATGTCCAAGCTGGGGTTAATTACTGATTTCAAGGTACCTCCTAAGTTCAAGGTGCCTGTCTTTGAGAAGTATAAGGGTACTACTTGCCCTCGTGTCCACCTTCGATCGTACTATAGAAAGATGTCTGCCTATTCCGACGATGAGAAGTTGCTGATGCACTTCTTCCAAGATAGTCTTTCTGGACCATCCCTCGAGTGGTACATGGGCTTGGAGCCCACTACCGTGTGCACCTGGAAGGATCTCGCTGAAGCGTTTGTCCTCCACTATCAGTACAATAGCGACTTGGCCCCGAACCGAGTCCAGCTCCAGAACCTTTCGCAGCGGAATAATGAAGGATTTAAGTAGTACGCCCAGCGGTGGCGTGAGTTGGCTGCTCGGGTTCAACTGCCGATGGTTGAGCGCGAGCTCGTGCAGATGTTTATGGCTACCCTCCCGGGAATCTACTATGAAAAGTTAGTCAGTGGTATGTCTGGGACGTTCTCAGCTCTCATTACCATGGGCGAGCATGTCGAGAATGGTATAAAGATCGGAAAAATTCAAGGTGAATCATCCTCAGCTGGAGGAGGTGGAAAGAAACCTTATGCTGGTAAACGACGAGAAGGCGATGCGAGCGCTATGACCAACGCTCGGAGAAAGGGCAAGGGCCCCTAGCAGCAGATAGCCAGTATAAATATCCCAGCAGCTCCGCAGCAGCAGCAGCAGCAACAACAGAATCAACAGGGATATAGAAAATATCAGAATCGGGCACCTTTGACAAACCGTCACTTCGAGGCGCCGCCTATGTCGTACGCGCAACTCTTGCAGACTTTGCTTCAGCTTCAATTGGTTCAGAAGAGGACGATGGCTCCCTTGACAGGGGCACCGCCACCAGGGTACGACGCAAATGCCACTTACGACTTCCATACAGGGGCACCAGGCCATACAATCGAGAACTGCAAAGCCTTTAAGCACAAGGTGCAGGACCTGGTAGATGCCAAGATTATAAATTTCTCCGATAATGTGCCCAATGTCACCAAAAACCCTATGCCGAATCATAGGGGAGGCGGAGTGAACGCCATTATCGAAGAAGAGAGCGCAGATCTGTTGACTGATGTCAAAGACCTAAAGACGCCGCTTAGTTTCGTCAAAGCTAAGTTGTTGAAGAAGGGGTTCTTTCCAGGATGCGGAGAGTTATGCAGGGACTGTGCTACACATTCTGATGGGTGTGAGCAGCTGGTAGAAGGAATCCAAAGTCTGATGACTGAGGGTATTTTGCAGTTCAGTCGGAGGGCTGAAAGTGTATCAGGAGAGGTCGTGTTGAAGCAGGCCGATGAAGTCGCCACCATCACCATTCCTCGTCGACCAATTACTATTTCTGCGCCCCGACCGCCTACAATCACCATTACCAGAGCTGGGTCGATCCCATTCGAGAGCACTAACGCCGTTCCGTGGCATTATGGCGCCGAAGTCTATTGCAATGGTCAGAGGTTAGAGCTGGAGCCGTATGGGTCGACTGTGGAGAATCTCGCAGGAATCAGTGGTATTACTCGAAGCGGTAGAGTATTTGCGCCAAAAGAGGTTGTGGCAGAGAAAGCGGTCAGAGCTGATGTGGCTGATAAGGGTAAAAGCAAAGTCGTCGAAGAGGTCTCGTGCGGGGCAGAAAAAGATTTGCTTGTCAAAGATGCTGAGGAGTTTATGCGGTTAATCAAGAAGAGCGACTACAAGATTGTAGACCATCTTCACCAGACGCCGTCAAAGATTTCTATTCTCAACCTGTTGCTGTGTTCTGAAGCGCACCGCAACGCGTTACTGAAGGTATTGAACGCTGCCTATGTACCGCAAGAGATATCCGTGAATCAGCTAGAAAAGGTGGTAGCCCATGTTAATGCTGGCAATGGGCTAGGTTTCACAGATTTAGAGCTGACTCCTAAAGGGAGAGATCACAACAGCGCCTTGCACATCTCGATAGAGTGCAGAGGCACAATCATGTCGCATGTCCTGGTGGACACGGGTTCGTCGCTTAATGTGCTTCCGAAGAAGGCATTAATGAAGTTGGACACTCGCGGGTTGCTTTGCACACCCAGTGATCTGGTGGTGAAAGCATTTGACGGAACTAAGCGCCACGTTTTCAGAGAGTTAACACTGCCGATTCAAGTTGGTCCGGAGACGTTCGACACAGTCTTTTATATCATGGACATCATGCCTGCCTACAGTTGCCTCTTAGGTCGGCCATGGATCCATGTTGCTGGTGCCGTGACGTCCACGTTGCATCAAAAGCTCAAATATGCTGTCGGGGGAAGCATAGTAACCGTGTGCGGTGAGGAGGACATTATGGTAAGCCATTTTTCATCCTTTAAGTATGTTGAAATGGATGGCGAAATCCATGAAACTCTCTGCCAAGCATTTGAAGCCGTCAAGGTGAAAGAGGTAGCTCCTGTCGTCACAGAGAAGCCAGAGATGAATCTCTCCTCGTTCAAAGAAGCTCGGGCCGTCGTCGAAGCGGGTTCCACCCCAGGCTGGGGGCATGTTTTGGAGATACCGATCAAGCAGGATAAGTTTGGATTGGGGTATTCTCCTGAAGCTGAAGCTTCTTCTTCGTCGTCTAGCAGTGCGTCTCGTGGTAAGAGGCCGATCCTATTTACCAGTGGCGGAGTGATCTTCGAAAGCATCAATGCGGCGTCTGAGGATAGCGGGGATAGCGATTGTGATCTCGACGCTTGGATTCATCCAAGCAAGCTAGGCGAGCGCCTCAACAATTGGACCATCAAGGAAATTATCCAGCTGACAAGTGAAGAGTAATGATTTACTTTTTACAATCATTGTACAACCGTATGTCCTACCCGGGGCATAGCGGTTTTATTGTCAGGGCCTTGTTGGATTATGTACATGCATTTTGTTAATAAATCAAAGGCGTTTTCTTCGTATTCAAATATTGTGTTCTCTGTTATTCCTGTTTTATATTTGTTTTAAAAAACAGTAAAATGGCAACGGGGTTTGTGCTAACCTGCATATTCTTGTTTTAAACTTAACCCTTGTTATTGCAGGATCCACATAACAGATGACATCAACTCTGGACCTTCTACGGCTCACTACGACTTCGATTGCCCGATCTATCGAGCCGAGGATGAGATTGATGAAGACGAAGACCTTCCGGAAGAGTTGGCCCGCTTGTTGAAACAAGAGGAAAAGGTTATTCTGCCTCACGAGGAGGATATTGAGATCGTAAATCTGGGTTCTGAAGAGCTCGTCAGAAATGTCAGAGTAGGGGCTGCGCTGCAGAATGATGTCAAGCACAGACTGGTCGAGATGCTTCGAAAGTATAGAGACGTCTTTGCTTGGTCATACAAAGATATGCCCGGACTTGACACGGACATTGTGGTCCACCACTTGCCGCTACGAGAAGATTGCCCTCCAGTCAAGCAGAAGCTTAGGAGGACGAGACCAGACATGGCTGTAAAAATCAAAGAAGAAGTCCAGAAGCAGTTGAACGCAGGATTTTTAGCCGTTACCACTTACCCTCCATGGGTCGCCAACATAGTGCCTGTACCGAAGAAGGACGGTAAGGTACGCATGTGCGTCGATTATCGGGATTTGAATAGGGCGAGCCCTAAAGAAGATTTCCCGTTGCCTCATATCGATGTGTTGGTCGACAACACAACCCAGTTCTCCGTGTTTTCGTTCATGGATGGCTTCTCCGGTTACAATCAGATCAAGATGGCGCCGGAGGACATGGAGAAAACGACGTTTATCACCCCCTGGGGAACATTTTGCTATAAGGTAATGCCCTTCGGTCTGAAGAACGCAGGGGCCACTTACCAACGAGCAATGGTAACTTTGTTTCATGATATGATTCATCATGAGATCGAGGTCTATGTTGATGACATAATTGCAAAGTCCCAAACGGAGGAAGAGCATCTGGTCAACTTATTGAAGCTTTTTGAGAGGCTTAGGAAGTTCAGGTTGAGGCTGAATCCTAACAAATGCACTTTTGGAGTGCGGTCCGGAAAGTTGTTTGGGTTTATCGTTAGCGAACGAGGTATCGAGGTTGATCCTGTGAAAATAAAAGCCATTCAAGAAATGCCAGCGCCAAAAACAGAAAAAGAAGTTCGTGGTTTCTTGGGCCGAATAAACTACATTGCAAGGTTTATCTCTCAGCTCACGGCCACTTGTGAACCTTTGTTCAAGCTTTTAAAGAAAGATCAGGCAATTACTTGGAATGAGGATTTCCAGAAGGAATTCGATAAGATAAAGCAGTATCTTCAAGAACCTCCAATCTTGATACCCCCAGTGGCTGGACGGCCATTAATCATGTACCTGACGGTTCTGGAGAATAGTATGGGGTGTGTTCTCGGTCAGCACGACGAGACGGGCAGAAAGGAGCATGCCATTTACTACTTGAGTAAAAAGTTCACTGAGTGTGAATCTCGATACTCGATGCTGGAGAAGACGTGTTGTGCACTAGCTTGGGCTGCCAAGCGCCTATGACAGTACATGCTCAATCACACCACTATGCTAATTTCGAAGATGGATCCGATCAAGTACGTCTTCGAGAAGCAGGCTCTTTCGGGCAGGATTGCCAGGTGGCAAATGGTGTTAACGGAATATGATATTCAATACGTCTCCCAGAAGGCCATCAAGGGAAGCGTATTGTCTGATTACCTTGCCGAACAGCCGATCGAAGACTACCAGCCGATGAAGTTCGAATTCCCTGACGAGGATATTATGTTTCTCAAAGCGAAGGATTGCGATGAGCCGTTGCCCGACGAGGGGCCAGATAGGAAATCCCAGTGGAAATTGATATTTGATGGGGCGGTTAATTCCTATGGAAGTGGCATCGGGGCTATCATCACGACTCCCCACGGATCCCACATCCCGTTTACTGCGAGACTGACGTTTCCAGTCACCAACAATGAGGTGGAGTACGAAGCATGCATCATGGGTCTAGAAGAGGCAATTTATTTGAGAATCAAGAATCTAGACGTGTATGGTGACTCAGCGCTCGTGATCAACCAAATTAAAGGGGAGTGGGAGACTCGTCAAGCGAATTTTGTGTCGTACATGAATTATGCCAGGAGGCTACTACCGTTCTTCGATCGAGTGGAACTTCATCATGTACCCAGAGCTGAAAATCAGATGGCTGATGCCTTAGCCACGTTGGCTTCAATGTATAAAGTCAATTTTTGGAATGAGGCTCCAAGAATTGTACTTTCGCGTCTTGATAGACCGGCATTTGTCTTTGCAAGCGAGGATGCCGCCGACGGCAAGCCATGGTTTCACGACATCCAGACTTTCCTTATGACTAAGGAGTATCCTGCGGGTGCGTCAACCCAGGATAAGAAGATTCTGAGGAGGCTGTCTGGAAACTTTTATCTCAATCCTGATGGAGTGTTGTATAAGAGAAACCACGATCTCGTGCTACTCAGATGTGTAGATGAGAAAAAGGCGAGTATGCTCATGGAAGAAGTCCATGAAGGCACATTTGGTACGCACGCCGGCGGGCATGCTATGACGAGGAAGATCTTGAGAGCAGGATACTACTGGCCGACGATGGAGTCGGATTGTTTCAGATTCGCGAAGAGATGTCATAAATGCCAGATTTATGCTGATAAAGTTCATGTGCCGCCGTGCCCGTTGAATGTCATGTCCTCCCCGTGGCCGTTCTCCATGTGGGGCATCGACATGATAGGCAAGATCGAGCCCACTGCACCCAACGGTCATCGTTTCATTCTGGTAGCTATCGACTACTTCACCAAGTGGGTGGAGGCAGCCTCGTACGCTAATGTGACCAAGCAGGTAGTGGCTAAGTTCATAAAGAGGGACATCATCTGTCGTTATGGAATTCCCGAGCGGATCATTACTGATAATGGTTCGAATTTGAATAATAAGATGATGAAGGAGCTGTGCCAGAGCTTCAAGATTGAACACCACAACTCATCTCCTTACCGGCCGAAGATGAATGGCGTCGTCGAAGCCGCCAACAAGAACATAAAAAAGATTGTTCAGAAGATGGTTGTGACGTACAAAGATTGGCACGAGATGCTGCCGTTTGCATTGCACGGTTATCGTACGACGGTCCGTACGTCGACCGGGGCAACTCCTTTCTCCTTGGTGTATGGTATGGAAGTTGTCCTACCGTTAGAAGTGGAAATCCCTTCTTTGCGAGTTTTGGTTGATGTGAAACTCGACGAGGCAGAATGGATTACGAATCGCTTGAACCAACTCAGCCTGATGGACGAGAAGAGGTTAGCATCGATTGCATTTGGTCGTCTGTACCAAAGCCGAATGAAGAAAGCTTACGATAAGAAGGTGCGTCCTAGAAGCTTTCAGACGGGTGATCTCGTCCTGAAGAAGATTCTTCCTCCACACTCCGATCACCGGGGCAAGTGGACTCTGAATTACGAAGGTCCGTATGTTGTCAGCAAGGTCTTCTCGGGAGGAGCTTTGTTGTTATCCACGATGGATGGTGAAGATTTTGCATCCCCGGTGAACGCGGACGCAGTTAAAAAATACATTGCTTGAAAGCGACCCGCTGGACAAAAAAGAAAGAGTCCAGGCAAAAAAGGGGCATCCCGGCGAACCAAAAACAGAATAAAAGGTTCGGGAAAAAATTAGGGATATATCGAAAAAATGTACACCCGCGAAGTCGAAAACCTACACTGGGCGGCTTCGGCAAAAAAGGGTATCCCGGTGAACCGAAAACCCGTAAAGGACGGTTCACGCAAAAGTTAGGGATTTGAATAAGCAAATGACTGCGTTCCGCGTGTGGACTTTCATTGTTTAGTGGTTTGGAGGACCTGAGGGCCGTTTATCTGAATCAATCTCTTCCGAAGCTGAAGCGTCGGAGAAGTATCGAAGTCGAGTGGGTCTTAGAGGGATCAACTCATGGTGTTCGTCTACGCCTCGTTGCCGACATTTGTCTATACTAACGTATATTTATGTTTTATTTTTGTGTGGTTTCCTCATTCCAGGAGCCTGCCTCCGTTGTAAAACATTTTTACCCATTCAGGGGTTCATTATCAATAAAATGCCCTATTCAGCAATTCTGTTTTCCTGTTTAGCATTTATCTGTTTTGTTTGCGAACGAGAACGCCAATGTTTTTGATAAAATGCGCATACATAAACTTACTGGCCTAGGCCACTGATTGTTGAAACAATTAAATACTTGGATATTGTCACGAGATAATAACCTTGATAGGTCCCTTTGAGAAGGGTATCTTGTCTGTCTGTTTGTGTTGTTACAGGTGTAGCATATTCCAGACAGTGCGCCGTGCGCATCCCCGAAGCAGGACGATTCCTCCTTCTCCAGCAGAGTTCAGTGGCTTCTCCTCGCAGAGTCTGAACGCAAGATCGTGAGCATTGATATGTCTCTCCAGGCAGAGATGATTCTCTTCCCCAAGCAGACGCGTCCTGGAGGAACGTCACCTCATCAGCTGAGTCACGCGCCGAAGCATGATTTCATTCCCCCGCACCGGGTCACAAGTGCAGATTTCATAGAAACGTTCGGGTGCCGAAGCTCGTGTTTTCCCCAGTAAAGTCGCCGAAGCTCGTATTCTCCCCCCACACCGGGTCACAAGTGCAGGTTTCGTAGGAAACTATTCGTACGCCGAAGTATGCAGTAACTGATGGTGCCAGACTGAAGTCTCCAGCGGAATTGAGATTCCCCACCAGAGTCGTATTCTCTCCCGAAGTCGGATGATTCCCTCTTCCCCAGTAGAGTGTTGGAACAGCTGATGTTGTATCCCTCTGCAGAGTTGTACTCTCCCCCGAAGTCGGATGATTCCTTCTTCCCCAGCGGAATTGAAGTTCCTCATTAGAGTCGTACTCTCCAGTGAAGTAGAATGATTTCTCTCTCCCCGGCTGAGTCTGCAGACCCCTAAGAGAGTCGAATCCTTGGTAGCAGTTGGGACCATGAGTGGATTTTCCCTAGCAGAGTGTTGAACAGCTGATGCTATACTTTCCGCAGAGTCGTACTCTCTCCAGTGAAGCAGAATGATTTCTCCTTCCTCAACCGAGTTTGCAGATATCCAAGAGAGCCGAATCCTTGGAAGTTGATCAGACCATGATTGGTTTTCCCCAGTGGAGTGTTGATCAACTGAGGTTGCTTCCCCACAGAGTTTATCCCCAGAAGGGTAGCCATGGCGGCTCCGCAGTTTATTCTCGCGATCGAGATCGCTTTCTCTCAGCAGGTCCAGGTTCTCATAGAGCTTCGTCCCCCTGCAGCAGTCAACGGAAGATCATTTCCCCAGACGGAGTCCAATGGATATTGGCGTGTCCACGTTCTACTCAGCAGGATGATTCCTCTATCTGAGTAGTTCTTTCTCCTTGACAGGAGGATTCCCCCCTCAGCATTTATTTTGCTGATGGGATCGCATCATTGTGCATGATTGCATAGCATGTATCATAAACGCATAGCATTTCCACCGTGTGGAACATGGCGTCGAAGCATATGCATAATAAACATGATCTAGGTTGCTACCGTTCTTGTTTTACAGGTGTTCCGCCAAAGGATCAGGCTCAGGATGATTCCTGACATTCTCCCCAACGAAGTCGTTTGCCCAAGAGGATTTTTGAGATCCCCAGCGAAGCCTTCAGTTCAAGATGATTCTTGAATTCCTCAGCAGGGCCGTTTGCTTAAGATGATTCTTAAGACCCCAGTGCAGTCTCCAGAGTTGGTTGCTCAAGTTGATACTAAGAGTCCCCAGCTAAGATCGCCCAGGATGATTCCTGAAGCTCCAAGACAGTCGAATCCTCTGAAGCTGCTCAAGCCATGATTGGTATGTCCCCGGCAAGAGTTGCCCAGGAAGATTCCTGGAGTCCCCAACAGAACGTTTGCTCCAGAATGGTTATCGGTTCAAGATGATTCTTGAAGGTCCCTGACGGAGTTATTTGTCCAAGATGATTCTTGAAATCCTCAGCAGATTTGATTCCTCCAGAATGATTTCTGGACCCCTGGAGCGGAGTTACTTGATAGTTCTCTAGATTCCTCAGCGGCGAAGCGTCATCCCCAGCAGGTTTTCCAACGGCGAAGTTGAGATCTCCTTTGAAGACTCCATGATTGAAGTCTGCCCGTGTTAATGAAGCAGTTATCTCAGTAATGCGGAATGCCTGATGGCATGATTGACTATGTATTACCGGTTACCGTGTGACCCATTCCCCAATGAAGTTTCTTCATCCTGACGGCGATGTCAGCTCCTTTTTAGTTTCCGGCGGCGATGTTGGATGTTTGTTTTGACGGCGAGGTCAGATTATGTTTATTTCCGGCGGCGATGTTGGATGTTTGTTTTGACGGCGAGGTCAGATTATGTTGGTTTCCGGCGGCGATGTTGGATGTTTGTTTTGACGGCAAGGTCAGATTATGTTTATTTCCGGCGGCGATGTTGGATGTTTGTTTTGACGGCGAGGTCAGATTATGTTTGTTTCCGGCGGCGATGTTGGATGTTTGTTTCTGGCGGCGATGTCAGGAGATTATGCTTGATGGCGATGTCAGACTCTTTAACTCCCCAACAGAGATTATGTTGAGTACTCGACGACGATGTCGGGCGTTTCCCAGATTATGCTAGTTTTCCAGCGGCGATGTTGGATGTTGGTTCGACGGCGATGTCGAATGTCTCTCAGAGTTATGACGGCGATGTCAGATTCAATTTTCCAGCGGCGATGTTGGGTATTGTCAGCTTTAGTTCTCCGGCGGCGATGTTGGATATTTTGGTTGATCGACGGCGACGTCAGATCCTCTATTTCTCCAGCGGCGATATTGGGTGTTTCGGTTGTTTGACGGCGATGTCAGATCTCTAGTCTTCCAGCGGCGATGTTGGGTATTTGTCAGATTCTTCAGTTCTCCAGCGGCGATGTTGGATATTTGTTTGTTTCTGGCGGCGATGTCAGTTGATTTAGTTTTCCAGCGGCGATGTTGGGTGATTCTCAAGAATATGTTTGGTTCCTGACGGCGATGTCAGGTGATTTAGTCTCCCAGCGGCGATGTTGGGTATTTTGTTTGTCTCCGACGGCGATGTCAGGTGCTTTAGCTCTCCAGCGGCGATGTTGGATATTTGTTTGTTTCTGGTGGCAATGTCAGATAGTTTGTTTCCAGCGGCGATGTTGGGTGTTTTGATTGTGCGACGGCAATGTCGAGTGATTCAGTTTTCCAGCGGCGATGTTGGGTGTTCTTGTTTCTGGCGGCGATGCCATATTCCCTAGTTCTCCAGCGGCGATGTTGGGCGTTTTGGTTGTCTGATGACAACACCAAAGGAATGCAATGTGGATAACTGACGACGATGTCAGATCAGTATTTCTCCAGCTAGTTGTCGTGCAGCTACTATTCCAGTTTTTGAAGATTTGTTCCCCGCAGAGTATCGTGTGCTCGTGCAGTTGGAAAATTTCCGGGTTTACCGGTATTCAACCGTCTCGCACCTTGATTGGCTGAGAGTCGTTCGCTCCTCACCCAGTCAGGTTCAAGCCATTTGAATAGGGGCAGCTGTTGCACCCCAAAATTTGACCAACATTTATTTACCCATCAAGTGTTTGAAGGTGGATACCTTTGTCAGAAAGTTCAAGAGATCCTCAGAGGAATTGGTTGAAACCAGTGTTGTGTGTCTCATAACTGGAGAGTTGTGGGTGCTCCTCAGATGATTCTGAGACTTTGAGAATAGACTTGAAGCTTTAGGAAATCCTATGAGATGTCTTGAAAGCCATCATGAAGACCATAGAGATCATTATGCAAGAATTCAGAAGATTCAACCATGAATGGTGGAATTAGGGTTTGACTGGGTCAACCCTAAGTCAACTGAAGATTTGGAGAAGGTTAAGACCTAATCCAAGAGCCATGTGATAATGGAATGATGTATTGAAGTGTTAAAGGATGATTCCTAGACTAACTCATCATGATTGAGGAGTTTGAGAAGTTTTAAGCTAGGGTTTCTAAGGATTGACAGTGTAAAATCCCCTAGTTTGATCCTTATCTTCCAGGCAGTTTTAGCTCAAGATGTGATTGTCATCTCATCTTCCCCATAACATGAATGTTGTAGAGCTTGTTCTTAGATTTAATTTGAGTGGTAGAAGGCCTTTATAGGATTTGCAGAGCTCAAGTTATGGTTTTGACAAATTACAGGTCATCTGAGGTATGTGAATCTGGGTCCTTGAAAGTCACCCAACTTGCAGACAACTTTTGCCCTAGTAGGATGCTTCCTATGATCTCTTGGTCAACCTGAATGTTGAACAGAATCTTCTTAGATTTCTAGAGAGTACTAGAAGTCCTTGATAGGATTTGTAGAACTCAACTTATGGCTTTGACAAGCCAAGGGCATTTTGGTCATTTAGAAGTTATAGGTCATTTCAAGCATATGGCCATATCTCCTACTTCCAAGCTTCAAATGAAAAAATCTTCAACATCAAAGTTGCTTAGAATGATGTTTTAAGGCTAGTAGGGAGGTCATGAGATGTTGAAAAGGCTCATATCAAAAAGTGGTAAAAATGGCCTAAAAATGAGGCATAAGTTAATTCAAGTGAAATGGAAATTTATAAATCCCAAGTTATAAACCCTAACCATGTCATATGATAGGTCATTTTGACTCCAAAGGACATTTTAAGAACAATGGTTCAGCCACAATTTTGATTTGAGGCTTGCATCATGGGGTTGCTTTGTAATTTGGTTGCTTGCATAATGGGGTACCAAACCAAAACAAGGAAAAAGTCCATAAACAAGGTGTTTGTGCATTGTATCTTATCACATATCTCATGTAAGGAGATATTCAAGGCAGAATGGTAAGGTTGCAAGGGTTTTGTCATGATATATCATGTGGTGAGAATTGAAATGCAAAATACCATATCATAGAAAATTTAAGTTCTTTCTAGATGATTCTAAGAGGTTCTAGACTCTTCTAAACCTCTCTATATATTGCCTACAACTTCCATTGGTAAAAGAGTGAGGATCCATTGATGAAGAATTGAAAGCTTTCTCATTGAATTTGCAAGAAGGCAAAAGGCACTGGATCTTGAGATACAAGCCATTTCCATCAAATCTTGTGCAAGCAGAGGAGTATTCATCACCTAAGGACTGTTCTTGAGGAGCTACAAGGCTTGGATTGAAGCTTTTCACCACCTACCATTGCAAGAAACAAGGTATGCAAAACCACTTCTACACCCTAATTTAGGCATGGCTAGGATGATTTCTTATTGTAAAACCATTAGAGACAATTAGGTGGTTCATTTTAATGAGTTTGGGACTGATTGGAGAAGATTCACCAATGGTGGTCAATTCTTGATGGAGTTAGAACATGCTGTTTAAGGGATGATAATGCACGATTTTTGGCTAGTTTTAATCAGTATAGCATGAGGATTATTTTTGTATAAAGAATGTTGAGTTTGGTGAAGGTCAAAAGTTGATGACATTTTGAGTTTGGTTTGGTTGTGCATTCGGTTTGCATGATTTAGAGGGTATCATTGAAATCCATTGCCACAGTTGTGTTCTACGTGAAAAATAGGCCAAGATTGCTTTTTATATCACGTAATTTGGTGGAGAAATGAGGGCGTACGAAGAAGAGGAAGTTCCATGCATGAGGTGTTCTAATGGTGGTTCTGAAACCCTAATTGTCCAAAGGTTGAAGATGGCTTTTCTGCCGTTAGATGCACGCGTGACTTGTTGACTGGAGCATCGATCCAATGGCTGGGATTTAAACGCGAAATGGAGGGAGTTCTGGGCGCACATGAAACGCCGCGTTTCATTTAAACGCTGGCTGGGCTTTGAGTCATTCATTGCTATTTCCACCCCCTGTCCAAGCCCAATCATGATTTGTACTATAATTGTTTTCTATTCGTACCGTCACTTTATTCTTTTTCCTTTATTTTAATTTGTTTTCTGAGTTTAAAACTGGGCCTAGCGCGCTTGCTTCTTACACCCCTCATATCTGAGCCCAAATGAAAACTAACTGTATTTTATTTCTTTGTGCACCCCCTGCTTCATTTCTCTTATTAATATTACTCCAAATTTTTCCAATCTTTAAAAATCCATATTAAAATGAAAAATGAATATTTTCTCATGGGATTTTTTTCTATACTTTCCATTTTCTGTCAAGAAAAATATAAAATCATAAAATTTCCATTTTATTTCATTTTCATATTTTTTGTATATTTTTACTTTTAATTGTTTTTTTAATTCTTTTAGTTGATATGTGAACTTGCAGAATTTATTTTAGATAGCTCCCTTTAGATTTTTAATTCAATATTTTTAGGATAATTAGATGTATGTTTTAGGTTCCCCCTGAATTAATGCCATATTTTTGTGATAATTTTTAGGATAGTTTTAATTAGGTAATTCTAGGTAGTGTAGAATTAGTTTAAAACTTCAACATAGGTCAATAACAATTTTGGATTTTGGGTTTTTAGGGAAATTTAGTCTATGGGGAATATATGGGCATTAAGGGTAGTTATGTAGGACCCCTAGCATTTATATTAGGATTTAATATGATAGTATGCTATTTTTGGTTGATTTTTGAATTGAATGATTGTTTGTGTTGCCTTTAGGGCATGTTTGTGTAGTTTGCCTTGCTTTGGAGTTTTCCTTTGGTTTGAGGAGCTTGGTATCTCATTGTGGAGCATGGTTGAAGACTTGAAGATGCATGGAGAAGCTTGAGAGCTTGTTCTTCTTTTCTTTTTGTTGTTTTAGGGTTAGGATTAGGAAGAGCTTAGATGTAGATGATTTCTTTCTCAAACATGGATGGTATCATTCACATCCATTCCTCCCTATGATTCAAAGTCCTTCCAGGGTATACACCTCTCTCCTTTGGAGGGATAAGTGTTATACCCAGGAGGTAGAACTTTTGAGGGAACCCTTCATTTGATGTTGAACCCTTAAAGGTCACCTTTGGTGATCAAATAAGCAGTTCAATATCCCCCAGCTTATCCAGTAAGTGATTTTCTCTGGTTTGATTGTCTTGAGAGATGTCAGAGCTTGAGCATTCCAGATGAAGACTTCATTGAAGAGTATTGAAGAGGATGAATCCTTGAAGATTGCCATTCCAGCTGAAGCTTGAAGAGCATGAAGATCAAGTTGATACTTGAAGATCCCTGAAGATGGTGAAGCTTGGAGGTGGAGCTGATCAAGAAGCTGGAGCTTAGGGGAGAAGATGAGTTGAAACTCATGTTGTAGGGTTGATACCTGGAAAGCAATTGATTGAAGTCTGAAGACTGAGTTGCTGCTGGAGGAGCTGAGGCTTTCTTCTGTTTTTTCTTTCCTGTATTGTGTGTTTTGCTTGATTTGTCTGTTGCATTAGAATAAGTTCATCTAGAATAAGTAGAATCTAGGAGCATGATTGCATTAGAGGTTGAGTTGTTCCCTCTGCTTGTATTGTTACTGCGTGGCTTTGCTAGCGGGTATTCGGTAGAGCCCAGCTCCCTTGCCCATGTGGTTTGTTTTCCTAATGGCCTTTCATTTCATTTTTCTTCTGTATGATTGCAGTTTACTGTTTATTGCTTGATAGCATGTTGTTTATATTTCAGTATGATTACTGTTATTTCATGACTGGCTTGAGGTTGAGATGAGCTTGTGGAGGCTGAAGCCCCACACACATTTCCTCCCTCACTTGCATTGCATCCATTTTACTGTTAAGCTGATGCTTTGTCTGTTTTGGTGTATCATTGACATGATCCCTTAGGACTCTCATTTCCTTGGATAAGGATTTGATGATAGACTTTTAGGTTGAAACCTATGCATGACAACTTCTAGGAGTTCCCTGTTCAAACCTCAACCATAGGATGAATCCATGGCATGATAACAGTAGGACTTGATAGTCTCCCTCCTAGTTGGGCCTGCTCTCTTCTCATCTCAAAACAGTTTAAGATACAGTAATCATGAATGATTTCTTTTGTACATTACGAGCCTTAAGCTATCTGAGAAAGGGTTGTGGGAGAGTTTCTTTTCCACAGTCTGGATGTTTAGTATGGTACCCTTTGGGTGACATGCGACGCATTCACTCTCAGGTCATAGTCTCTAGTGCGGTTGAAATCGCAAACACAATAAAAAACACTTCTTTCGTAAAAGACAGGAAATAAACCGTAGTTTCCCGAACTACGTGAGCTCTGATCTCTCATGCCTGTTGAGAGTACGTAGGCACAAGATGGCGATGTCTTGGCGAGCTACCTTCCCCCATAATCCTTCGTAGGCCGAACTACGTGCGACGCTTTGCCGAGTCATTTTTCTTTTTCAACCAGCCTTGATAGGTAGATAGAATAAAACCAACCCGTCCAAGTAAACAAACAAGCGAGGATCCCGTCGAGTACGACGGACGTGAGGGGTGCTAATACCTTCCCCTTGCGTAACCAACTCCCGAATCCAGACAATGGTTGCGATGACCTTGTCTTACCCTTTTTCGTCAGGTTTTTCCGATCGTTTCCTTTCCCGCTCTGAGGGATAAATAACGAAAGGTGGCGACTCTTCTGTTATGTCGGCACCTTATTTTCGCGCGAGCGACAGGATCTACACGTAAAATAATCGAATTGAAAAGGGATCAAGGATCAAGCATAGATTAATGATGCATATGAGGTGCAATACGCACGAATTGTTTAGTCATGCGCAGGTTCTTCCTTTGGACATTATGTGATGCTATAAAATAAATGACGATAAAATAAGAAGCAACAGATAAATAAGTCCACACAACAGATAAAAATACTAGAAATTAAAGACAAGCACTAAGGTGCGAATATGAATCGAGATCGGGGTCCGAAGGATAGAAGGAGAGCTTCGCATTGAGTTTTATGCGAGATTTGATTTTAAGAAAAGGGTAAATTAATTTATTAGTTTTAATAAAAGTTTTAATTAAGGTTACGAATTAATTAGGTTGCCAAGTAGAAATAAATTTTTAAATAAGTGATTTATTAAATAAATAAAAGGTTTTCTTATTAAATAAAAACTAAGTTTTTGTTATTATTAACTTTTTTTATTAAGGAGATAGCTATTAAATAAATGAGTAAATGTTGATAAAATAAACAAATAAAAAAAGTTAACTAATTGATTAAATAAATCAAAAAAAGGATAAGTTTTTACAAAAAGAGATATTGGATTAGTTAAATAAATAAATAAATCAGTTAGTTAGAAAAAGATTTGATTAAACAAAATAGTTATTAATAAGTTATTAATTGAATTAAAGATTAATTAGGAAAAAAAAGATAATGAAAAGATTAATAAAATAAAATCAGCAAATAAAAAAAGAAAGGAGCCAGTTAATTAAATTAAAATAAGTTTAAAAAAAGGGTTAATTAGATTAATTCTTAGGTTAGTCCAATATTAATATTAAGTGAGATTAATTAGGTTAGTTAATTGGGCATATTAAGGGTCAAGTGGGGCGGATGGTTTGGTGGTGCGCAGGTCTGGGGCTTAACGTGGGTGTTCGAGGTGGATCATATGATGATGATCAGATGTGCGATGAATGGCTATGATGAGGGTGCACGGTATGAACCGTGTGGGTGCGTGTACAGAAATATTACACAATATAAAACTAAAAAAGATACAGAAACCCTAAAAGCATAATCCCTCTTTCTCTCTTCTCTCAAAGCGCCGTCGACGCTTTCTCCTCCTCTCCATCCTTGATTTTCCTCTTTCTCTCGACATCTTCGCCTCCTCTTTTCTGCGTGTTACGATTTCACTTTCTTCTTCCCTCCGAAACCTCAAAAAACATAGATAGAACCAAAAGAAAAAGTTAATGGTGGCCGCTTACGATCTTGGTTGTCCGGCGATGAAGAACTCTTGTTCTGAGTCGGTTCGTTCGGTTGATTCGTGAACGCGTGGGCTTCGCGGTCGGGATTACGGTGTCATTTGGACGTGATTTTTGTGGTTGACGGTTTCTGGGTTTGAAGCTATTTGTGGTTTTTTGCGAATTTGAATGATTTTCGTTCTCTTAGCGACGATGGTTAAAAGTGGAGCTTTTTGGGCAATGATGGTTTTTTCTTAATCTGAGCTTTTGCTATGATGGGTTTTTTCATCAAAAACTCTGAGCTTTACTGTGACTCTTCTTCTCATTCTCATAGCCAGTTTTGAGAACAGGCAACAAAGTTTTTCTTAAAAACTTCCCCTTTCTGATGATGATGTCGGCTGTTGTTTTGGAAGGTTTTCATGGATTTTAACTCTTTTCCATCTTGATTCACGATTTATTTTGACGATTTGGATTTGGAAACTTTCATTATTTCTTTAAAAATTACTTTTCTCGATTATGGGTCTGCTGTTTTGTTGAAACGGATTTGGAAAGAAAAATATTTTGATGGACCTTAAACCTTTTCCTTCCTGTTCCGCGGTTTTCTTGGGTAGATCCTGGGTTTGTTTGATTTGGAAATTTCAATATTTGATGTTGTTTTGTTAATGGTAATGATGGCCGAAAATTCCGATATTGAAGTTGGACTTTCGTTATTCTTTGTTGTTGTTGAGGACTCGTTTACCATGATGGTGCCACCGTGGACTCGCTGTTGGATTTGTCCATTTTTGTCAATATTCCAATTGGATTTTCGTTGACTTGATGGTGATTGACTGAATTGGAAAGTCAAACTTCGACTGCACTATTTTAATTCTTCTAACTGCAAAAAACTTTACATTATTGAGAACCGATTCTGCCTTGATGCTGCTGAACCGTAAAAAACTATTGTCCCTTCTCTTTCGGAAGATGGTAGCGACTCCGGTTGTTGCCCCTCCGTCTCGGCCCAATGGTGACACTTTTCTGAGGGCTGAGAAAAAACAAATAAAAAACCTTTTCTCCTTAAAAAAATTGTATTAATCGTTCTATTTTCATTGTGCAGGTTTAGAAGGTGACAAAGACGGAGGATATTCCTGAAGACACCTTGGGCTTTTGGATAGTTTTATGAAATAGTCTTAGGACTTTGATTTAACCAAACAAGTCTAAAAATAATGACTTGTAGCTTGTAATTCACGTCTTGTAATAATAAAATGCAAACCACCTTTGATTATCGAATAAAATGCTTTGTGTTCAAAACATCTCGAATACGAACTTGATACCAAATGCGCATCGTCGGACCAAGAAAACTTAAGCACTCAACATCTAAAACTTCACTTCACGTCTTAAGAGATTTAATAAAAACGAAACCGTCCGACCAAATCTGGAGAAACTTAATAATACGCCTAAAGCATCATAATTCCACTGTGATCTTGATTTGTAAATTAAAACGGCTTGAAAATGTTAACCGGAACGTTTCAAACAAAAGGACCTCCAATCATTTTGCCGTACGCACCAAAAAAATATCCCTGCAATGTCCTAGGAGATCATGAAATCCAAAGTATAGTCAATTCGGCTCTTTTTAGAAACAAAGCTCTGAGACCTGGTGGAACTCTTGATAAAGACACTGTGCCCAGAGATAGCTTGAGGTGCTTAAGCTGGGAGAAACAATATTACTAATCTTGATGTACCTGCACGAACTGGTTAGTCGCAATAAACATGAATATGGAATATAAATTCAAATAACGCAAGAAACGCACAAAGGAGGTGGGATCTTAAACTCAAAAATTAAAGTGTGAAAGAGTTATGATGTTTATTCCATGAGTTTTTGATGATTATATAATGAAATGATTATTATGATGATTTTGATGAATGATCATGCACCTAATGAGTTTATTATGAGGACTGAAATTCTGGTATGCAGATCTCAAATGTCCCAAGAGATTCTAAGAACATTGATCTCTGCTAAAACAAAACAAGGATAGAACGTGACCATTAAAATTCTTTCAGAAATACCAATGTCATGACCAATGTCATGACCTCTGTTGTAACATCTGCACACTGACAGAACTATTATCTAACCATTTAAAGTGTGCAGACTTATAAATGCTGAAAGATAAATACCACAACGAATTGTTAACCCAGTTCGGTGTAACATCACCTACATCTGGGGGCTACCAAGCCAGGAAGGAAATCCACTATTAGCATAATTAATTCAGAGCTAAACTCCCCGTTTAAAATCCCACACTTAATCTCTACCCAGTGCAATTTTTGCCTAGAACCCGCTAGACAAGAGACACCTCTCACTCCCCTTTAATCATAGCAGTGATAAATAGTTCAATACAAAATAAGACTTTAGAAGACACTCTTCAAAGTCATAATACTTGATTTTGCTTAACAGCTTCAATCAAGAATAATACACTCTTGTTTAAAAGCTTTGAGTGAACAATTGACATTGTATAAATAACAGTCTAAACATGTCTACCACGATTCATCCAAAGATAAAAAGGGTGACTTACAAGGTCACACACAAAAGACTCTCAAAGCCCTAAACCCTTATTTTACACTCAAGTTTTTCTTGTTGTGAGTGCTTAATTTCCCTTGCTTCTTCTCCTCCTTAAATAGTAATGCAGACTGGGCTTGGATTGGTCATAAATTAGGTTTAATAAAGTTAAACCACTTTCCAAAATTCAAGGTGCTATCAATTAGGTCATAGGCATTTCATGATAAGCGCAACACTGACTAGAATCTCGCCTGAGATTACTAAGGAGCCATAATAGGTTCCCTAAAATCCAGCCTGAGCTAACTCACGCATTATAACAGAAAACTAACATGCGTCCTTGCTGTCAGCTACCTGGTGTCATGACATTCAGTATGACATCCAATTCACTTTGTGCTAGCTAACTAAACTTACCCTCCAGGGAACTTCTGCAGAATCTTCTTCATAACAGTAGAAACAAATGTTTTATAGTTTCATAAAAAGTCTCAAAGATCCTTTTTATGAACAGCAATTAAATCTTCACTTTCATGTTATGAATATTTTCAACCAACTACCCTTCTACACAAGAGTAATTAGTTCCAGGTTCACTGCTTGAAATCACATTAGAGACCAACCAAATGCCACTATTTGGTTAACTCAGCTTCTTTCAGAACTCTAGAAAGTCTAAGTAAACTTGATCTTCCTATCCTACAATGATGTGCCACAACATCAATTAAGGCCCTGAAGTTTGCTTGATGTCACAACATCAGATAAGACATCCTGCTGGTGAATTCAGTCCTTCATTATGCCATTTAGAAGAACCTCATCAAGAGTTCCATATTCATATAGACTTGATTACTGATAGCAAGTTTGAGTAGACAACCTGTATTCTGCTTTCTTGTACCACAACAAATCCCTTTGAAGTGCATTTGCTTCATAAAACTCCTCTTTAGAGAAACCAAACATGCCAAAGCTTGATTCTTTAGAGAAGATTAGTCACAAGAGATCTTTACAGAAGGAATCCCTTTTTCCTTAAGTAGAGACTTCTTCAGAAGGTCAGAGAAAACTGCCACTTATCCCTGTCCTCCAAGTTGAGAAAGGTCACATGCTCCTATGTACTTAGATCAGAAATAAACTGATCCAAGTAGTGTTATCACCAGCACCATATTCTAGACAAGTCTCTTGCTAGGAAACGTTTTAGATAAATATCAGATGCTTCTAGTAGTAACTAGAACACACCTGCTGCACTCCAATAAACTGCTCCACATGGGCACACGAGGTTTCCGCAGATCCTACGCGGGATCAATCAACACAAGAATGCATATCATGATGCTTCACATGCAAAATGACTCATGACATTCTTGATTTGCATACATATTCGCAAATATATTTTTCATGCATTCTTCACATATTAACACATACAATCATCATACACTCGCCATGTATATTGTATTCATCATTCATCATGCATTTTTGATCAATTTTAAACAATGCATATAAATTGCCCAACAGCCACAATTCACAATCGATTCATAATCTAGGATTCACGCCATACGACTACCCACAACACAACAATTGACAACACACAAGTTACTCATGCAAGAAGAGGTCAATCGCAACCGAACGCTCTAGCTAATTAAGCTTCACTCACTTAAAATCATTATTTTCAATTAATCAGTAAGATCGGCTAAAAGCTGGCTAAAAATAATATTTCTTTTCACCAAGTTATAGAACATATTATTAGCTTCAGTTTCATATAAAGAACGATAAAATCCGATAAACGGTGAAAAAGTTATGAATTTTCAAAGTTTTGAAAAAAAGTATTTTTCCTCACACTTACAGTGTTAACCGGTTAACCATATACGTTAACCGGTTAACGCGTGCAGATTTTCACTTCCCAGGCGTATTAACCCTACGTTAACTGGTTAACCCATACTGTTAACCGGTTAACACCTGCAAATTTTTGAAAGTTAGCTACGGTTTGGGCTAAAAATCCTCAAAAACCCAGTCGATTAAATTGTTTTCACCCGATTAAATGCATATTCACCATTACCAATCATATAGGAACAAATTAGGATCATAAAACACGAATTTTACGACTTTCGATTTTCATCCAAAATCTTAACTTCAAATTATCCAAAAATGGTAAAACTCACAATATCGCTCGATTTTCACCAAACTAGTTTCAATAGTCTTAGTCTAACATCCCCCGACTAAACTACGTAAGTTATTCCCGATTCTAACCGTTCAAACATCGGTTTCTATCGATTTTTCCTAATTCGACCTAAATGGAAAAAGATGTGAAAACAACCAAACAAAACCAAACACATACATACATGATTCATACACAATGATAAGATGATAGAATTTCACACCCTTACCCGATTATCCGATTCCTAGCAAGAGTTGTTGATGATTTCCCTAATTTTCCTCTTTTTCTTCTCTTCCTCCTTATTTCTCTTCTCTTTCCCTCTATTTCTCTTTTCTTTCTTTTTCTTTCCTCTCTTATTTCCTCTTATAACTTTTTCCTTCTATTTCTATTTCTATTATACTAGTTTCCTTACTATTAAATGTTAAATGACCAAAATACCCTTCAATCTAATTTTACCCGAAACTCTCTGAAACGGTAAAATATCAAAACACACTATATTAACACATCAATTCACAATTAAAACAATTATTACTAAAATCAAACAAAACACTCAATAAAATGCAATAATCAAAATCGGGGCGTTACAGTTTTCACTTCTGTTTTGAAGTGCAATCGATTGCTCACTGAATGTTTTTGAAAATTCATTCTGAAAAATTGCATCTCTTCATTCAAATGTTTGTTAAATGTTTCCTTTGAAACATAACAGTTGTTCATCAATTTTTCTGAAGATTTGCATGATTTCATCAAGAGATATTTATGCAATATAAATACCCAACTTTTCAAATTCGAAAACAACCAACTTTTACATCAATTCCTTACAATCTCTTTCAATAAAAATTTCTTGAACTTTTTCTTTAAACAATTTGCACAAAGAATTTTCTGCATCAATTTCATATCTTTTGAAAAGAAAATTCTTGAGAAATAAGTCTTAGATACTTGTGGAAGTTCCATTGAAAGAGAAGATTCAATCTCAGCATTGATTATCAATTATACACTGTTACAAATCTTACAAAACTCAGAATTGTATTTTAGTTTCCCCTTGTTGTTCAGGATTGTTGAAAGCAAGTGTGTGCATTAGAGAGGATTGTTCTCATTGCACTTAGTGTTTAGATCTTAAAGGTGTTTTAAGAACCTTTGATCTCCTATAGGTTAGAACAAATTGTACATTGATCCTAACTATAGTGAAATCTCTTTCGTGTTGAAAGGGGAGTGGACTACCCTCGAGGTGTGAGGGGAACCACTATAACTCTCTGTGTCTCTTTTACTTTCTACCTTTATAAGCTTTCAAATCATCACTTCATTAAAAAGGAAGTAACATAGTCCTCTTAAAACCAGAAAATTTCAAAGAACCTAATTCACCCCCCTCTTAGGCGCATTACTACTCACAATTTGCATCAGAGCAGGTTTGGGTAACCTGTTCCTATTCGATCCAGTATGGCTTCCGCAAATAACAAAGGTGTATTCAAAGATGGTGGTAGCAGCAACAAGCCTCTGTTATTTTGTGGTGAATACTTTGACTTCTGGAAAATCCGTATGAAGGCTCACTTAGAAGCACAAGGAGACGAAATATGGGATGCTGTTCAAAATGGTCCTTTCACTCCTACAACGGTCGTTAACAGTGTAGGATCAGCAAAGCCCAAAGCCTCATGGGATGACGATGATAAGAAAAGGGATCTCTATGACAAGAAGGCAATCAATCTTCTACAAAGTGCATTGAGCATGGACGAATTCTTTTGCATCTCAATATGTACAACAGCAAAGGAAATCTGGGATACTTTAGTGGAAACATATGAAGGAACCATCGAAGTTAAAAGATCAAGGTTGAACACGTTGAGTCAGGAATACGAGATGTTCATAATGCAGCCAGGAGAATCAATTCTTGACTTGCAGAAGATATTCGTGCACTTGACAAATCATCTTATAGCACTCGGTAAGACACTAACTAACGATGGATTAAATCTTAAAGTGATTAGATCCTTGTCTAGAGAATGGCAGCCCAAGGTGACAGCAATTTTTGAAAAGAAGAGCCTAGCCACGATGACATCCGCCACCCTAGTCGGCAAACTTCAAGAATATGAAACAGAACTCGGGCGATTGGAGAAACATGAGAATCAAGAGAAGAAATCTAAAAACATCACGTTAAAGGCTGATTCCAAAGAAGTAGAGAAAGCAGACGATCCAGTTGGGGACGAAAACTTCATGCTTCTTGTAAAGAGGTTAGGGAAATACTTTGGTTCTAAAATATTGGAAATTCTGACTACATAAAAAGGAAGAAGTTTTCAAAAAGCAAAGAGAAAGAGGCGTCAACATCCACACAAGATGTCAAATGTTATGAATGTGGAAAATTAGGACACATAAAACCAAACTGTCCTAAACTCTCCAAGAACGAGGTTTCTAAGAGCAAAAAGGGATTCAAGAAAAATAAAGCATATGTGGCATGGGAAGACAACGAGATAAGTTCCTCATCAGAATCAGATAGTGATCAAAGCGCAAATCTGGCACTAATGGCCTCACACCATTCTGATGATGAAGATGACAAGGTTAGTAATAATTTTCTAATTTATGATGATGATGCTCAAGGGGCCATTGATGAACTTCTGAGTGAATGTAAAATTCTGTACAAAACTACTTCCTCACAGAAAAATCAAATTTCAATTCTAGAAGAAAAAATTGAAACAATGGAAAAGAATTTCAAAAATGAAAAACAGAATTTTGCATGCACAAAGTGTGAGTCACTTTCTTTTCAAATTGTCCAATTGAAAAGAGTTCTTGAAAGATATGAAAAAGGAAAAATTGGATTAGAGGTTGTTCTTAGCCAATAAAGATTTTCAAATGATAAAAGTGGACTCGGTTATTCAAAATTCTCAAAACCAAGTCCCAACAAAACCATCTTTGTTAAAGCTAGTGAACAACCTCCAAAAGAGAAAGTGGTAAAACCTAAAGTGGTTCATCAATATCCCAAGAAGAAGAAGGTTGTTAATAAGAAAAAACCTTATCCTTCTAGATATAAGAGTAATTTTGAGCCCACTTTCTTTTATTGTGGTATCAAAGGCCATACACCTAATGCCTGTTATATGAGAAACTTTAGTGTTGCAAAGGGGCATTATGTGTGGGTCAAGAAAGGCACTAACTATGAAGGACCCAAAGCAAGTTGGGTACCTAATGAAACTTAATTCTGTTTTGTAGGTATGCTTGAAGACCTCCTCATATCAGTGGTATCTTGATAGTGGGTGTTCAAGGCATATGACGGGTGACATTACCAAATTTTCACATCTAACGCTTAAGGCCAAAGGATTTGTAACCTATGGTGATAACAACAAAGGGAATATCCTTGGTATAGGCAGAATTGGTGCACCATCTTTTACAACCATAGAGGATGTCCTTTATGTGAAGCCCTAAAGCATAACCTACTTAGCATTAGTCAGCTTTGTGACAAAGGTTTCAGAATCAACTTCACTAAAGATGAATGCTTGATAGAAAACGAAGTCACTTCTGAGGTAATGTTAAAAGGTAATAGAATTAACAACATTTACATGATTTCCCTTGATAACTTATCTTTGAAGGTTAAATGTCTTATGGCGAACAACAATGAATCTTGGTTATGGCACAAAAGATTTGCTCACATTCATATGGAGCATTTGAACAAATTGATCAAACATGACTTAGTTGTTGGTCTGCCAAAGATCAAATTCATCAAAGATAGATTGTGTGGCGCATGCCAAAAGGGAAAACATGCCAAATCAACTTTCACATCCAAGAATGTGGTGTCCACAACTAGGCCACCGCAGTTGCTACACATGGATCTCTTCGGACCATCAAGAACGAAAACTTTTTGAGGTAATGTTTATGCATTATTAGTTGTTGATGACTTCTCTATATACACATGGACGTTCTTCTTAGTGTAGAAAAGTGAAGCTTTCAAAGCATTCAAGAAGTACGCAAAACAAATTCAGAATGAGAAGTCACTTTCAATTGTCTCCATTAGAAGTGACCATGGTGGAGAATTCCAGAACGCTCTATTTGAAGAATTCTGCGAGGAAAATGGAATCTCTCACAATTTCTCTGCACCAAGAACTCCACTACAAAATGGTGTCATAGAAAGAAAGAATCGGTCGTTGGTAGAACTTACAAGAATAATGCTTAGTGATTCAAACCTTCCTAAATATTTTTGGGCAGATGCAGTAAGCACAACATGTTTTGTAAGTAATCGTATGAATATCAGACCAATTCTCAAGAAAACCCCTTATGAATTGTTCAAAGGAAGAAAACCAAACATATCCTTCTTCCACATATTCGGGTGTAAATGCTTTGTCTTGAACAATGACAAAGACAATCTCGGTAAGTTTGACGAGAAATCCGACGAAGGTATTTTTCTCGGCTATTCTCTCTCTAGTAAGGCTTTCAGAATTTTTAACAAAAGAACTTTAACTATTGAAGAATCTATGCATGTTTCTTTTGATGAATCTAACCCCTCCAAGGAAGATGATATTATTGTTGATGATGATGATGTAGTAGAAACCTCTCAAGAAAACACTCTCAAAGATATTGCAAGTGATCAACCAAATCAGCAGTAAGAGGATTCACAATAAAACAAATTACACAATGATCTACCGAAAGAATGGAGAACTCATAGAGATCACCGGATTCATAAAGTCATCGGTGATATCAGTCAAGGTGTTTCAACAAGATTAAATCTCAAGGATGCTTGTCTTAACATGGCATTTGTCTCGCAAATTGAACCAGCCAAAATCGACGAAGCCTTAGGCGATGACTAATGGATTATATCTATGCAAGAAGAACTGAACCAGTTTGAAAGAAATCAAGTTTGGAATCTTGTCCCTAGGCCTAATAACAAGCATATCATTGGAACAAGATGGGTCTTCAAGAACAAACTCGATGAAAATGGTATTATAGTTTGGAACAAAGCAAGATTGGTCGCCCAAGGATACAACCAAGAAGAAGGAATCGACTTTGACGAAAATTTTGCTCCAGTTGCAAGACTAGAAGTAATTAGATTATTATTGGCTTATGCATGTTCCATGAATTTTCAGCTTTTCCAAATGGACGTGAAGAGCGAATTCTTGAATGGATTCATAAATGAAGAAGTGTATGTCAAGCAACCCCCTGGTTTTGAAGATTACAAATATCCATCTCATGTCTTCAAACTAAAGAAAGCTCTCTATGGATTGAAACAAGCACCAAAAGCATGGTACGATCGACTCAGCAATTTCTTATGTGACAAAGGCTTTGTAAAGGGAAAGGTAGACAAAACTTTGTTCATCAAGAAAATAAAAGAAGATACTCTCTTGGTACAAGTGTACGTTGACGACATAATCTTCGGTTCAACCAACACCAAGCTATGCGAAGAGTTCTCATCTATGATGCAAGGAGAATTCGAAATGTCTATGATGGGAAAAATGAACTAATTTCTTGGACTTCAGATCAAGCAACTTGAGAATGGGATCTTTATCAATCAATTGAAGTATTGCAAAGAATTATTGAAGAAGTTTGATATGGACAATTGCAAGACTTTATCTACACCTATGGGATCTGGTACATGTGTAGATCAAGATGAATCTGGTATATCAGTTGATATCACAAAATATAGAGGTATGATTGGTTCACTACTATACTTGACAGCAAGCCGCCCTGACATTATGTTTAGCATCTGTCTTTGCGCTCGCTTTCAAGCAAATCCAAAGGAGTCCCACCTGATGGCAGTCAAGAGGATCATGAAGTATCTCAAAGGAACAATAAATGTCGGCTTATGGTATCCTAAAGGTAGTATATGCAATTTAATTAGATATTCTAACGCGGATTATGCAGGCTGTAAAACTGATAGAAAGAGCACAAGTGGAACTTGTCACATCTTGGGAAATGCACTAGTCTCATGGGCATCCAAGAAACAAGCATGTGTAGCACTTAGTACGGCTGAAGCTGAGTACATAGCAGCAGGAAGTTGCTGTGAGCAGATACTTTGGCTCGAGCAAAAACTTTGTGACTACGGACTCGACCTGGGCAGCATTCCTCTTCGCTATGACAACACCAGTGCAATCAACATAACGAAAAATCCATTCATGCACTCAAGGACCAAGCACATTGACATACGAAATCACTTTCTACGAGATTATGTACTTCAATGAGATGTCGAGATAACATTCGTAGATACTCATAATCAGCTTGCCGATATCTTCACAAAACCTTTGGCGAAGGAGTCTTTCTACAAAATACAAAGGGAACTTGGAATATTGGATGAGACTGATGTAGAAACATAAAAGAACTTCATCTGCTGTGTTTTCTCAAAATTTCACTGCAAGCAATCGATTGCACCCCTGCAGCAATCGATTGCTCACTGTAAGTTTTACATTTCTTTTAATTTTTAAAGCAAGCAATCGATTTCACTCCTGCAGCAATTGATTGCACTCTGTAGCTTTTGCCAAAATTCGTTTATGTTTGGTGGAGCAATCGATTGCACCTCTGTGTCAATCGATTGCACCTACTGAAAAACTGTTTTTTTTGTTTCTATTTAATAGATCCATGAATCCTAGAACCTTCCAACTACCCTCATTAAACTTTTTGACGTACCTATGATTAGCCATTACTTCTTAGCCCTAGTATCAAGATTTGACCATAAAATCTCATATTCCCAAAATCTTAAATGCCTTCAACCACTCATATCCCACATTTAATCCTATTTCTTCTTTCAACCATTATAAATATCATCTCTCATAACCTACTTCTACCATCTCTCTCAATTACCAAAACTCCCCACAAAACTCTCTCATAAACCCTAGCTCTCATTCTCCCATCTTTTTCAATGGCTTCACGAACAAAGAGGAAGATTTCTGCACAAGACAAAGGCAAAGGTCCAGCCTCCGCATCTTCCAAAACTCCACTTGTTCTTCAACATTTGGATAATGTACAACGGGACAAATTCATCAAGTATTTCCAAAAGAAGGTTGTGCAGACCCCCAAGTACGGTATCCTTTCATCCTTTCCAAAAGAATGCTTCTCCTTCCAAGAAACCCTGATTGCATGTGGGTTGGAACCAGTAATTTCCTCATCCGGACCATATTATCTAGATTTGGTAAGACTGTTCTACTGCAACCTACAAAAAGAAGACTGTTCTACTGCAACTTACTTCACATGCGCGGAATAAATGAAAAATCCAAGTTTCTGCCATATGCTTGTTTCATTAAAAAGATCCTGGAACATTATCAAGTAGATTTTGAAGGATTTGATAAGTATCTCATGGATTCCAATATCAACAAGATTTCAATCAAGAATGTGGATACTCGAATGGGTGTCAAATACAACCCAGATACCAAGACAATCACTTACATTGGCGAAGGTGTGGCTGATATTGATGAACAAGAGGATGAAGATTTTCCTGTTCCGTCCGGAAATGGTCCGAGCAATCAACAGTTAATGGACTACATGACTCAACAATTTGGGAATCTAAACAATTCCATCAATGCTCAATAAACTGCTATTCAAGAGTCAACCAATGGTAGGATCAACAACTTTCAAGAGAACGTGAACCAACAATTCTCCTACCTGTACTCTCACCTTTACATCCCGCCGTACAATCCTTCCAACCGGGTTGTTCCTCCTACTCGTCCAACACCTCTCCAGACAAATTTTTCCAACCAACCAAGCTTTGACCCAAACATGGATCTATCTTAGAAATGACTGTTTTTCTGTCTTTATTGTTGTCATTTATTTCTGTTATTTTTTGAATGCTGAACTTTCCAGCTTTATTATACTTTTTTAATTTATTTTATGATCAAGCTTGTCCGTTATTTTCATATATTATTGCCTTAATCCATCTTTCCCTTCTTTTTGATAATGTCAAAAGGGGGAGAAGGATGTTACTCTCTTTTCTTGTTTATTATCTTTCCTTAAAGGTACAAAGTTTCAAAATTCAAGACTATCTCGAACCTCAATACAAACTCAGAAACTCTCAACAAGTCATACATTGAGGGGGAGAAATGTAATACCCCCTTTCTATACCCCCAATTAAAACAAATAATCATTCAGGAATAATTCAAAATTTCATCAGAGTACATTTATATCATGGCATAAAAGGGGCATATCACATTATACCAAAGATGATAAGTACAAATCATAGAGGCCAACTCGCTACTCTATGCAAATGTAATATGATACCGACTTAATCGTCCATCAGATTCTCCTAAGAATCAATTCACTTACGCCCCTCACGGGTACAGTATAACTCATCGGATTCTCCGAGGAATCACATCGTTCAACAGATTCTCCGAGGAATCACATCGTTCATCAGATTCTCCGAGGAATCACATTATTCATCAGATTCTCCGAGGAATCACATTATTCATCAGATTCTTCGAGGAATCACATTATTCATTAAATTCTCCAAGGAATCACATCGCTCATCAGATTCTCCAAGGAATCACATCGTTCATCGGACTCTCCTAGGAATCCTATCACTCATAGACTCTCCTAGGAATCACATTACTCATCGGACTCTCCTAGGAATCCTATCGCACATCAGACTCTCCTAGGAATCAACAGCACAAAAATGTACTTCATGATGCTTCACATGCAAAATGACTCCATACACTTCTTGAAATGCATACATGTTTACAAACATACTCATGCACTCTTCAAATTCATCGCATATATTCATTATGCATTCACAATATATATATATATATATATATATATATATATATATATATATATATATATATATATATATATATATATATATATATATATATATATATATATATATATATATATATATATATATATATATATATATATATATATATATATATATATATATATATATATATATATATATATATATATATATATACATATTCATCATTCATTCACACCAATTCATACCTGGTTTATATTCATCATTCGATCTCAACATGCATTTCTATTCAATTCAAGTAAATGCTCCAAATTGCCAAACGGCCACATCCCACACTTCACAAATCATAAACTAGGATTCACGCCATACGGCTACCCACAACACACGTAACAACATATAATTAGTCATCTCAGACAAGGAATGATCGCAACCAATCCACGAATGGAAAACACAAGAAAAGGAAATATGATGTTGTGTTCGCTAACCTTCGCCTGGCGAAGCCCCCAGCGAATGCTCGCTGCCATTCGCCTGGTGAACTTGCCAGCGAAGACCACTGGGAGTTATTCTGGAATTACTCGCTAGCACTCGCCAACACACTCGCCTGGCGAACCTTCGCCACACTCATTCGCCTGGCAAACTTGCCAGCGAAGACAGGGTGTTTGCTACTGACTTGGTTCGCTGTTGCTCGCTGGGCTTCGCCTGGCGAACCTGCGAACTCAGAACTCCCATGACTGTCCAAAAGCCCAAACCTCATAAACCGACCGATTTAATCCAAATCAATTCCATTAGCACAACCCACTCATCACCCGACTATACTACACCGTCTATTCCAAATTCTAACCGATAAAACTCAGTTTCTATCGATTAAATCAACTTCTGACCTAGAAATGGAAACATAGAAAACAATCCAATACATCCAAACTAGCACATACATGATTACATACATTATCAAGATGATAAAACTTCTCACCCTTACCTGATTAACCGCAAGCTAGGGTTTGATCTTGATGTTTTCCAAAGTTTCCTCTTCTTTCTCTCCTCTTTCTCTTCTCCTTCTTTCTTTCTCTTTTCTTTCCTTCCTTTCTTTCTATCTTTATTTCTCTTCTATTTCCTCTTTAATATCTTCCTATTATTTTTCCCAAAACATCTACTAACTCAATATCTCATAAAATATCCAACTTATCATTAAATAGGAAATGTCCAAAATACCCTCCAACTATTTTCTCCGAAAACTCCCAAAATCGGGTAGAATAGAACAATATGTAAACATAACATATTTCCGCGAAAATTCCACATCAAAATAATATTCGCCCAATTAAAATCAAAAAGGACTTAACGAAAAAGGGATAATCGAAATCAGGGAGTTACAAGAAAAGCGTACCGGAAAGAAAACATCACAACAAAAGAAGAATGCTTTGTCATCATCAAAAAGGGGGAGAATGTGAAATCAAGATCCTCAGAGATAAACATTTGTTTTGATGAAGACAAATCACTCAAGAAGGCAAAGATGATCAACCATCAAGCATCAGGACAAAGATACAACTTTGAAGATGTTCTCATCTGAAGGTATAATGAGAATACACATTAAGCATTTAAGTCCTAATTGCTCAAAGCTTTTAAAACAATTTTCATAACTTGTTGCACTCTCACAAGCTTTTGAAAACAGAATTTTTCTAAGTTTTTCAAAGTGCAATCGATTGCACTCTTGGAGCAATCGATTGCATGATCAAATTTTTAACTATTTTTTTATTCTGTTTTGAAGAGCAATCGATTGCTGCCTTAGTGCAATCGATTGCATGCTTAAAAAATTCTCAGTTATTGTAACACCCCCTTTCTATACCCCCAAATAATACAAATAATCATTTAGGCACATAATATAAATTCCATCAGAGTATAATTGCATCATGGCATAAAAGAGGTATGTCACATTATTCATGAAATAAAAACATAACATACAACACCTGCTCGACATATGATATGCAACCGTGGGGTAACTTTAAAAACATAGGAACTTAGTCCTCACACCCACATCTCAATATTTAGAATAAAAGCGGAAAATTTAAACATTGAATCACAACCGGCATGTATTTACATATATACATATTCACATCATCCACTGTAATTCATCAACAACATTCATGTTTACATAAATATGCATCACCAAAAATACATATACAAATATATTCATCAAAAAGAGCCAAAGGCTTCCTAGCTACCCGGTGTTACATATCAGAGCCATCTGACCAAAACAATGAAGACACGCTTCACAAAAAGGGATCACCAGCATACCTAATCTGCAATGCCTCATAGAGCATCATAAAACATCAGAAGGGTGAGAAATACTATCATAATTATCAATGCATATATATATATATATATATATATATATATATATATATATATATATATATATATATATATATATATATATATATATATATATATATATATATATATAGACACACAAACATAGAATACGCATATTCCTCATTTCTCACCACAATTCATCATCCCTCATCATATACACCGCAAAGTATAAATAAACAAATAATGGATAGTCATCAAACATATTTATCATGCACATATCCATAATTCCAATCAATCTATATAAACATGCACAATATGTTCATTTCATCACCAATTCACATAAACATACACAATATGTTCATTTCATCACCAATTCACATAAACATCTACATTCATGTTTATTTCACCAATGCATCATATAAAGATGATAAATGAAACTCATAGAGACTGACTCCCGACTCTATGCAGATGCAAATGCGGTACAGACTCATTCAGCAGGTTCAATTGAAGAACCAAAATGGAACCATCGCTCGTTACCGAAGTAATTCCCCGTCGGGCCTACGATGTTCACCCATCGCTCACACCCCACATGGGCACACGATGTTTCAGCATTGCTCACACCCCACACGGGCACACAATCTAATTGTCCACACCCCACATGGACACACAATCGTTCTGCAGATTCTACGCGGAATCAATTATAAACCATTGTTCACACTCCACATGGGCACACGAGGTTTCTGCAAATCCTACGCGGGATCAATCAACACAAGAATGCATATCATGATGCTTCACATGCAAAATGACTCATGACATTCTTGAAATGCATACATATTCGCAAATATATTTTTTATGCATTCTTCACATATTAACACATACAATCATCATACATTCACCATGTATATTGTATTCATCATTCATCACATTCATCATGCATTTTTAATCAATTTTAAACAATGCATATAAATTGCCCAACAACCACAATTCACAATCGATTCATAATCTAGGATTCACGCCATACGGCTACCCACAACACAACAATCGACAATACACAAGTTACTCATGCAAGAAGAGGTACATCGCAACCGAACACCCTAGCAAATTAAGCTTCACTCACTTAAAATCATTATTTTCAATTAATCGGTAAGATCGGCTAAAAGTCGACTAAGAATAATAGTTCTTTTCACCAAGTTATAGAACATATTATTAGCTTCAGTTTGATATAAATAACGACAAAATCCGATAAACAGTGAAAAAGTTATGAATTTTCAAAGTTTTGAAAAAAAGTATTTTTCCTCACACTTATAGTGTTAACCAGATAACCATATACGTTAACCGGTTAACGCGCGAAAATTTTCACTTCCCAGACGTATTAACCCTGCTTTAACCGGTTAACACCTGCAAATTTTTGAAAGTTAGCTACGGGTTTGTGCTAAAAATCCTTAAAAACCCGACCGATTAAATTGTTTTCACCTGATTAAATGCCTATTCACCATTACCAACCATATAGGAACAAATTAGGATCATAAAACACGAATTTTACGACTTCTGATTTTCATCCAAAATCTTAACTTCAAATTATCCAAAAATGGTAAAACTAACAATATCGCTCGATTTTCACCAAACTAGTTTCAATAGTCTTAGTCTAACATCCCCCGACTAAACTACATAAGTTATTCTCGATTCTAACCGTTCAAACAACGGTTTCTATCGATTTTTCCTAATTCAACCTAAATGGAAAAAGATGTGAAAACAACCAAACAAAACCAAACACATACATACATGATTCATACACAATGATAAGATGATAGAATTTCACGCCCTTACCCGATTATCCGATTCCTAGCAAGCGTTCTTGATGATTTCCCAAATTTTCCTCTTTTTCTTCTCTTCCTCCTTCTTTCTCTTCTCTTTCCCTCTATTTCTCTTTTCTTTCTTTTTCTTTCCTCTCTTATTTCCTCTTATAACTTTTTCCTTCTATTTCTATTTCTATTATACTACTTTCCTTACTATTAAATGTTAAATGACCAAAATACCCTCCAATCTAATTTTACCCAAAACTCTCTGAAACCGTAAAATATCAAAACACACTATATTAACACATCAATTCACAATTAAAACAATTATTACTCAAATCAAACAAAACATTCAATAAAATTCAATAATCAAAATCGGGGCGTTACAATTTTCACTTCTGTTTTGAAGTGCAATCAATTGCTGCCTTGGTGCAATCGATTGCTCACTGAACGTTTTTGAAAATCATTCTGAAAAATTGCATCTCTTCATTCAAATGTCTGTTAAATGTTTCCTTTGAAACATAACAGCTGTTCATCAATTTTTCTGAAGATTTGCATGATTTCATCAAGAGATATTTATGTAATATAAATACCCAACTTTTCAAATTCAAAAACAACCAACTTTTACATCAATTCTTTACAATCTCTTTCAATAAAAATTTCTTGAACTTTTTCTTTAAACAATTTTCACAAAGAATTTTTGCATCAATTTCATATCTTTTGAAAAGAAAATTCTTGAGCAATAAGTCTTAGATACTTGTGGAAATTCCATTAAAAGAGAAGATTCAATCTCAGCATTGATTATCAATTATACATTGTTACAAATCTTACAAAACTCAGAATTGTATTTTAGTTTCCCCTTGCTGTTCAGGATTGTTGAAAGCAAGTGTGTGCATTAGAGAGGATTGTTCTCATTGCACTTAGTGTTTAGATCTTAAAGGTGTTTTAAGAACCTTTAATCTCCTATAGGTTAGAAACAATTGTACATTGATCCTAACTATAGTGAAATCTCTTTCGTGTTGAAAGGGGAGTGGACTACCCTCGAGGTGTGAGGGGAACCACTATAACTCTCTGTGTCTCTTTTACTTTCTGCCTTTACAAGCTTTCAAATCATCACTTCATTAAAAAGAAAGTAGCATAGTCCTCTTAAAACCAGAAAATTTCAAAGAACCTAATTCAGCCCCCTTCTTAGGCGCATTACTACTCATAGAAACATCAGGGCTGGCATCCTTGACTCAACCTCCCTATGACTTCTTCTGCTGATAGAATCCCTACAAGTCACGAGTGGTGAAAATAAATCACTTCCCACTATCTTTTCTAAAACAGCCTTCAACAACTTGTAAAACACAACAGAACAGCCCAGGCACACAACCAAACCTAGCTACAAACACTATCTTCCAACCATCTACACAACTGCCACAACCATGCATCAAACTGTATATAGGCCAATCTTCTCCCAGGGCTACCAGAGTTCTTTCATCAGAAACATATGCAGCGGAACCACCAAAATAACATCATCAACATGCCATAAACAAGATGTCAGAACATCTTATAGGTCATCATACAGAATTAGCCACTCCTCCATTGGCAACACATTCACCAGGTCATAGAAGCTCTTATATAAGAGGGCACAACAGCAGATACATAGAATCCTTCACAAACTCCTCATTTGGCAAAATCAGCAAATCAGCTGCAACTTCTCCTTGTTTAAACCACCAGAAAGTATCTCCCAAGATCTCATCTAGAACAGACAGGATGCCTGCTCTAATACCAATTGAAATTCTGGTATGCAGATCTCAGATGTCCCAAGAGATTCTAAGAACATTGATCTGTGCTAAAACAGAACAAGGACAGAACATGACCATTTTAAAATTCTTTCAGAAATACCAATGTCATGACCTTTGTTGTAACATCTGCAGACTGACAGAACTATTTATCTAACCATTTAAAGTGTGCATAATTAAAAATGCTGAAAGATAAATACCACAACGAATTGTTAACCCAGTTCGGTGCAACATCACCTACATCTGGGGGCTACCAATCCAGGAAGGAAACCCATTATTAGCATAATTAATTCAGAGCTAAACTCCCCCATTTACAACCTTTCACTTAATTTCTACTGTTGCACCCCAAAATTTGCCCAACCTTTTTCTTTACCTAGCTTATGCTTCATTGCATTCATTGTAGCATTAGCATATGCATTGCATTGTCATTTATGTAGGGGATCAAGAGATGTGTCTATTATGGAGAGACTACCAAAGGTTATAGGGCTAATAAAGAAGCTATAGTCAAGTTATCATCCCCATCAAGCCTTCATGAAGAAGTCAAAGCTCCTTGGGAAAAGGGATGGATACAAGTTTGCCTACCTTCTATCTGAGGGGTTAATGAAAGTCATCAAGAGTTTAGAAGTCCATGGATATGGGTAGAAGTCCTTGAGAGAGCTCTTGAGATGTCTTGAGAGGCATGGAGGAGCTTGTGCAAGTCATTATGCAAAGTGCAAGAAGCCACAGCCAAAGGTGGTGCAGTTAGGGTTCTCACCTGGTCAACCCTAAGTCAACAATTGAATTAAAGGAGATCATGACTCAATTACAAGTCTTTGTGATCATGGGATGTTGTGTTGAGACACCTAAGAGATTATTCCAAGATCAATTCATCAATATTCAAGAGTGTGAGAAGTTTCTAAGCTAGGGTTTCTAAGCTTGACAGTGTAAAATCCCCTGTTTAGTGCCCAACTTTTAGACCACATAAATCAAGATACAAGTTTCATCTCATCTTGACTCCAACATAATACTTATATAGCATGTTCTTAGCTTTCTTTTGAGTACTAAAAGTCTTCCATTGGATTTCTAGAACTCAAGATATGAAGCAGACAAGTTATAGGTCATCAAATGAATGTGATTTTGGTCCTTGAAAGTCAACCAACTTCTAAGACATTTTTGACCTAGAAGGATGTCTCTCCTCATCTTGACCCAAACATGAAAGTTCTCCCTTTTGATCTTATATTTCTAAAAAGTACTAGAAGTCCTCAAGCTGATTTGTGAAGCTCAAGATATGAAGCTTGCAAGGCAGGGGTATTTTGGGAAACTAAGATTATATGCCACTTTTCATTATAGGTCAATTTCACCACTTTGCACATCTCAAATGGAAATACTTCCCACTTCAAACTTGCTCCAAATGGGGTCATTTACATAATCAAACATCAAGGTGTCATAGAATTGACTTGTATGCAAGGATTGATAAAGAAATTTCCATGGAAAAGGCATTAAAAGTAAAAAAAAAAAATCAAATTAATTCATATAGAACCAATTTCATTCAAGTTTGTGCATATTTTGAGTGCCAAATACATTATAAACACAATGGCATCTTCAGAATTGCAAGTTGGGATCCAAAACTATGGCATGTCACATGTAACTTCAAGCTTAAGTTACATAATCAAATTCAACCATAGGATTAAAGCAAGGAAGTAATCTGCACCATTGGATCACTCATAGCATAAGCAACATGAATGAACATAGCTTGAGGCATTCCTAGCTCTGTTTTGGCATGGTTCATGAAGTTTCAAAGCAAGGAAAATTGGATTTCAGTTGGGCTTATTCAGGCTGCAGTTGGGCTCAAAATCCATCCATATCCAAAGTATAAATTGCTAGGATCATTCATAATCAACAACAACGGAATTTGGAGCTATTTTCAGTTAGAAGTCAGTTGGAAAAAGGGAGAGAAGAGTTGAAATCGCATTTTCAGTTTCTTGAAGTTTCAAGCCAAATTGATCATTTTAATAGCTCTAGGAAGGATCATTGATCATTTCTGGATCAAATTCATCAAGAATTCACCACATTTGAAGGCTCAGTGGAAGCACTCCACTAGGTAACCTATCTTTCAACTTTCCTCTCTGTGTAGGCAGACTTAGCATGCCATTTTCATGTGATTGTGATCCTGGAACTTAGTAGATTGATTATGGATAATTTTTACGCATGATTGTGACAATTCTTGGACTGACATGAAAACTTTAGAGATTCGGTTAGGGCTTATCTTAGAAGAAAAATGAAAAAGAACTATGGCATTGTGTTGTGTGAAGCAAGGCGAGTTAATTGATGTCAAGAATTTTGAATTTCGTGAACTTATGTGAGTTGCTACAGTGGTTGCCTCAAGGTTGAAGAAGACCGGAGTTCCTCCGGCCACCGTCTGCAAATCTCCCCCCCCCCCTAAATCCTTATTTAAATGCTGGTTGATATGTGGCCTGATGTTATCCCTTAGATCTAGGCTAAACACTTGACTTGGACCCCCATCCTACGACCATGATTCAATTCTATTTTGTACTGAGCTTCTGATGGATACGTGGGAATATCTTAACCATGAGATTACTTGACTTCAGCTAGAACCAATGGCCAAGATTATTTGGACTTTCCTTTAATGAAACGTTGCGTTTCAGCAGCTCATGTTTCAACCATTAGATCCCATGATTGGTCTTTAGGTCGTGAGGCTAAGATTTGTTTTTATTTTATAGTATAGTGTTGATGCATACGTGTCTTGGTTGTAGCCACTAGATGCTTGACTGGTATTTGACACGTAGGGCTATGATTGAGTTTTGGTTGTAGTTGACTGAAGTCAATGGATTAGGCTTTATCACTCTTTGCACCCTCCCCCTAAGTATGAGCCCAGCAATTGCACGTTGTTGGATTACTTTTTGCACCAACTATTTTCCAATTTTTTAATTTTATTTTCTTTATTTGCATTTTATTTTCTGTTTTCATTTTAATTCATTCAAAAATGTTAAATAATCCCAAAAATCATGATAAAATATATTTAGATACTTTGGCATGTGTTTTAATTTTCCATATTTTTTAATTGAATTTTTCATTTATTTTTCAATTTAATATTGTATTTTATTTTTAATGTGTCCATTATTGTTGAAAATTGCGCATACTCACTTCTTGATTTTTCTTTCCTAATCAAAACACCAAATAAATTCATGGAACTTTTTGTGCTTATTTTTGATACCTTTATTGGAATTGTAGTATATTTCTCATTAATTTTAGATACCTTTTGATTAGGTTTTAGATTGCTCATTTAGCACCCTTCCCTCTTGCGTTGTTCTTAGGGTACCTCATGACTTTGCCTTCTGTTGGCATACCTAGACTTGGATTTTTCTCTCAAATTTTGAACCATGGTTCCTAATACCAGATGGGTCCCCTAGGAATTCTCTTATAATTTTTAGGTGCATTTTACTATTTTTTAGGCATTTTCCATTCTGGCCTATCCTTGTGTGTTTCCAACTCTACATCTTGCCTAGTTTGCATTTTGTGTGATCTTTTTGCAATACTTGTGCATCCAACTCTTGCATATTCATGTTTTAGACATCTTAAGCCACTTGTGTGATGAATTTTAAGTCTTAATCCTTTTCATACCTTGCTCCTAACTTAGGCTTCCTTTAGGACCTTTCCTTTAGCCTTTCCTTGTGAGTATCCTTGAATGACTTCCATCCTTTTGCCACTCCTTTGTTTTTTATCTTGCTACATCTTCTTCTTCTAATTCCACTTGTCCAACAATCAAAGGATACTCCTTGTGAGAGCTTGGTTCTTCCTTAGGAAGAACTGAAGGCATTCCATAAGACGTTGAACCTTTGAGAACTCTTGTGTTGATACACATTGAATGTGATGAGTTTGGTTGAACATAATGAGTTCCTTTGGTCCTCAATATGCTTCCCCTCATCTTATTCCCCATTCCATTCCTCTTATCCAACAATCAAAGGATCCTCCTTGTAACACCCCCTTTCTATACCCCCAAATAAACAATTAAATCATTTAGGCACTTAATAAAAATTCCATCAGAGTATAATTATAACATGGTATAAAAGAGGCGCGTCACATTATCCATGAAACGAAACATAAATAATACCTGCTCATAAAGATATGTAACAAAAGGGGTAAATCTCAACTAAAAACAAAGCATAGCGCTTAAAACCCACATATCAACATTTAGAATAAAGCGAAAATATCTAAACATTGAAATCACTTCATTAACATAAGCATCATATACAACATTCAGATTAATTCAATTCATGAGTTGAGTTTACAAAACATTCAGCAGCAGATACATACACAGATGTATCACAAAAGAATCAAAATAATTCCTAACTAGCCAGTGTTACATATCAGAGCCCTCTGACCAAAAAGAAATGAAGACTCGCTTCACAAAAGACCTCCAGCGTCCTACTCTACAATGCCTCATAGAGCGTTATAAAACGGCAGAAGGGTGAGAAACATTATCATAACAAACAATGCATAAAATTATATATATATCATAAAACACAATTATAATATACACGCAATTCACATTTCTCACCACAACTTGTCACAATACATCACAATGTACACGCACATAATCAAGCACATTCACCAATTCATGCTTCACAATTCATATCATTTCACATAAACATTTACAATTATGTTCATTTCACCAAATCATCATATAAAGATGATAATGCAACTCATAGAGACCGACTCACGACTCTATGCAGATGCAAATGCGGTACTGACTCGTTCAGCAGGTTCAATTGAAGAACCAAAATGGAACCATCACTCGTTACCGAAGTAACTCCCCGTCGGGCCTACGATGTTCACCCATCGCTCACACCACACATGGGAACATGATGTTTCAGGATTGCTCACACCCCACACGGGCACACAATCCGGTTGCTCACACCCCACAAGGGCACACAATTGTTCTGCAGATTCTCCACGGAATCAAAATAAGCCATCGCTCACACCCCACAAGGGCACACGATCGTTTCTGCAGATCCTCCTAGGGATCAAAGTAACTAAACCATCGCTCACACCCCACAAGGGTACACGAGATTTCTGTAGATCCTACGCGGGATCAGACACACAAGAATGCAATCATGATGCTACACATGCAACACGACTCAATACACTCTTAAAATGCACACATGTTTACAAATATATTCATGCATTCTTCATATCATACAAGTACATACAATTATGCACATTCACATCAATATCACCATGCAATTCCATTTAATTCGAACAATTGCACAAAATTGCCAAACGGCCACATTACACATTCCACAATTCACAATCTAGGATTCACTCCATACGGCTACCCACAGCACAAAGTAACTCGGCATGATCGATGCCTCGAGAAAGGAAATAATCAAAGTTAAGTCGGAAATCCAACCTCGGATGGAAACATTAAAGAAAACACAACCTGCCACGTTCGCTACATTGCTCGCTTAGCGAGCTCCTAGCGAGTGTTCGCTACTTGTTGGCTTAGCGAACAAGCTCGCGAAGGCAAACAGAAGCCTCTGACTTCGTTTGCTACCTCGCTCACTCAGCGAACCCCTAGCGAACCTTCGCTACCCCTATTCGCTACCAGCGAACACCACAACATGCATTCTGTTCAAGTCTGGGACTGTTCGCTACCTATTCGGTACTGCTCGCTTAGCGAACTTTCGCGACCAGCTCGCCTAGCGAACGTGCTAGCGAGTGTCTGCGAACTCATAATTTCTCCACTGTTCTTCCACTCCAAAACTCTTGGATTCACCCTATTAAAACCCAAATCATTCCAGTAACTTATCCTAACATCACCCGACATAAATGCTACTACTTAATCTCAGTTTCACCAACGAAAACTCGGGTTCTATCGATTAAATTCGTATTATGCCCTAGAATGAAAAATGAGTAAAACTCTCCCTAATCCAAAACAAATCCAACAAGAACACACATAATCATACACATTGCAAGAATAATAAAGTTTCACACCCTTACCCGATCAATCGAAAGCTTAGAAGTTGATTCTTGATGATTCTAGGTTTTTCTCCTCTTCCTCCTCTTTTCTCTTCTCATCCTTTCTTTCTCTTCTTTTTCTTTCCTTTTGGTTTCTACTCTCTCTATTCTATCTCTTTTCCACTTATACTCTTTTTATTCTATTTCTCTCAAAATAACTACTAATCAAGGATTATCTAAAACACCCTCTAATTAATTCTCAAAACTCTCCAAATAATAAAATACCACAACATACATACATAACATATTATCATATAATTCCACAATAAAATAACAATTAACCAAATAAATTAAAAGACTCAACAAAATAATGGAAAATTCAGAATCGGGGAGTTACAACTCTCCCCCACTTTAGAAATTTTCGTCCTCGGAAATATTACCTGATCCAAACAACCTTGGATGCGACTCTCGCATCTTAGTTTCCAATTCCCAAGTCATATCGCCCTCTGCAGCACCTCCCCATGCTACTTTCACAACCGCAATATCCTTGCCTCTTAACTTCTTAATCTCACGGTCCAAAATTCTAATCGGCAAAGCTTCCACTGTAAGGTTATCTCTTACTTCAACCTCGTCCATAGGGATAACATGTGACGGATCCGTAACATACTTCCGAAGTTGCGAAACATGAAACACATCATGCAAATTCGAAAGATTCGGCGGCAACGCCACACGATAAGCCACAGCACCAACTCGTGCAATAATCTGATACGGACCGATGAAACGAGACGTTAACTTTCTCAACTTCAAAGCACGACCCACACCCGTAACCGGCGTAACTCTCAAAAATACATGGTCGCCCTCTTGAAATTCAAGATCCTTCCTTCTCTTATCATGATAACTTTTCTGCCTACTTTGAGAAGCTCTCAACTTTTCTCAAATCAACCTCACCTTCTCTGTTGTTTGCTGTACTAACTCCGGCCCAACCACTAACCTCTCACCAGTCTCATGCCAACACAAAGGTGTTCGACATTTTCGACCATACAAAGCTTCAAATGGAGCCATACAAATACTCGAATGAAAACTATTATTATAGGTGAATTCAATCAACGCTAAATAACTACCCCACGCACCACCTTGCTCTAGCACACAAGCTCGTAACAAATCCTCCAACGATTGAATTGTCCTTTCGGTTTGACCATCTGTTTGCGGATGATAAGCCGAACTCAATCTCAACTGCGAACCCAAAGCCTTTTTCAAACTTTCCCAAAACCTTGAAGTAAACCTTGGATCTCTATCTGATACAATGCTATTGGGAATTCCATGCAACTTCACAATCACCCCAACATAGATCTCAGCTAACTTCTCCAAAGGATAACTAATATCAATCGGAATAAAGTGAGCAGATTTAGTAAGTCTATCAACAATCACCCAAATTGCATTGTGACCTCTCTGCGTATTCGGAAACCCCGTAACAAAATCCATCGAGATACCATCCCATTTCCACTCTGGGATATCCAACGGTTGCATTAATCCAATAGGTTTCTGATGTTCCACTTTAGACTTCTGACAAGTCAAACATGAATACACAAACTGAGCCACATCTCTCTTCAATCCAGACCACCAAAAGATCTTCTTCAAGTCTTGGTACATCTTATTTGCTCCCAGATGAATACTCAAATTACTACGGTGTCCTTCCTCCAATATCATTCCTTTCAACTCCGCATCATCAGGAATACAAATACGACCATGAAACCTCAAAACTCCAAAATCATCAACCTTGAAATCTTCATTCTCTTTTTTCATCAAGTCAACAAACTTCAAATCCAACTTTTGCCTTTCGCAAACGGTTGCAAGAAAATCATTCGTGATATGAAGCATACCAAGTCTCACGCTTCTCGGCGTCATATCACAAACCAAACTCAAATCTCTGAAATTCTCCAATAATTCCCATTCCTTTACCATCATTGCAGACACATGCAAAGACTTCCAACTTAAGACATCGGCCACCACATTTGCCTTACCCGGATGATAATTTAATCCAAAATCATAGTCCTTCAAAAGCTCTAGCCATCTTCTTTGCCTCATATTGAATTCCTTCTGATCAAATAAATACTTCAAACTCTTGTGATCACTAAAAACTTCAAACCTTGCACCATAAAGATAATGCCTCTAAATTTTTAGCACAAATACCACGGCCGCTAATTCCAAATCATGAGTTGGGTAATTCTTTTCGTGCACTCTTAACTGCCTAGAAGCATAAGCCACAACCTTCCCATCTTGCATCAAAACACCACCCAAACCAGTCAAAGAAGCATCACAATATACCACAAAAGGTTTCGTAGGATTCGGCAAAATAAAGATCGGCGTTGTTGTCAATCTTCTCCTTAATTCCATAAAACTCTTCTCACAATCAACATCCCAAATAAAAGCCTTTCCCTTACAAGTTAATTGCGTTAACAGAAGTGCCAACTTCGAAAACCCTTCAATAAACCTCTGGTAATAACCTGCCAAGCCCAAGAAGCTTTAAATTTCCGTAACTGTTCTAGGAGTCTCCCATTGCATTACCGCATCAATCTTAGATGGATCAACACTAATACCATTACCTGAAATAACATGCCCAAGAAAACTCACTTCCAACAACCAAAACTCACACTTTGACAACTTGGCATACAATTGCTTCTCCCTCAAAATCTGTAACACAATTCTTAAATGTTCTTCATGCTCTTCTTGAGACTTAGAATAGATTAGAATGTCGTCAATAAACACAACCACAAAACGATTCAACTGCTCATGAAAAATACGATTCATGTACTCCATAAACACACCTGGCGCATTAGAAACTCCGAATGGCATCACTAAATATTCATAATGTCCATACCGTGTCCTAAAAGCCGTCTTTTGAATATCTCCTTCCTTCACACAAATCTGGTGATAACCTGATCTTAAATCAATCTTGCTAAAAACTCGTGCTCCAACCAATTGGTCCATCAAATCATCAATTCTAGGAAGCAGATACTTATTCTTAATTGTCACTTTGTTCAACTGTCGATAATCAATACATAACCACATACTTCCATCCTTTTTCTTTACTAACAACACTGGTGCACCCCAAGGAGAAACACTTGGTCTAACAAACCTCTTTTCTAACAAATCATTCAACTCTACCAATTCTGATGCTGACATACGATACGGTGCCATCGAAATTGGTCGAGTACCCGGAATTAGATCAATAGAAAATTCAACTTCCCTTTCCGGCGATACATCTGTAACATCCTCCGGAAACACTTCTAGAAATTCACACACTACCGGAAACACATCAATTTCAACCTTGTCCTCTACCGACAACGATGCAAACAAACCAAACAACTGAGCTTCATCCGCCAAAAGTTTCTTCAACTCTTTAGTGGATAGAAAACTCTCACTTTCATCACCTTCCAAAGAAGGAAATCTTACCAACTTATGATAGAAATCTAAATGAACTCTATTAAATTGCAACCAATTCATACCCAAAATCACATCCAAACCTTCCAACGGTAAACACACTAAATCCATAAGAAATTCTTTACCATACATGGTCAAGGGACAACTTACACACACCAAAGAAGTAGTTACCGACCCTGAAGCAGGAGTCTCAATAACCATGCCACCACTCAAAGAAACCATGCGCAAACCCAAACGCTTAGCACATTCAAGAGAAACGAACGAATGAGTCGCTCCAGTATCAATAATAGCAACTAAAGGCATATTATTAATAAAGCACGTACCTTTAATCAAGCGATCCGTATTAGTAGTGTCTGAACCGGCTAATGCAAATACTTTTCCACCCGACTGAGCTTGCTTTGGTTTGGTACACTTGGTGCTAATATGACCATCTTCTCCATAGTTAAAACACTTTACCACATTCCTCCTACACTCAGAAGTGATATGTCCAAAACTTCCACAATTAGCACACTTCTCCGTAGACTTCCCATACTCAAAAGATTTGTGACCCATCACGCCACACTTGTAACATTTGACTGCACCCGAACTTCCACCTCCAAATTTCCTATCGAAGTTTCCCTTATACTTGCTCTTATCAACAGGCGTCACATAAGGTCCACTCTTCACTTGTTGCTTGCCTTTCTTCTCACTCAAACTCTTGTAGTGAGTAGAACGAGCTCTACTATCCTCTTCAAAAATCCTACAACATTCGGTCAAGTCCGAAAATATTCGTATCCTCTGGTAACCCACCGCTTGCTTTATCTCCGGACGCAAACCATTCTCATACTTAATGCACTTAGAGAACTCCACCGTAACAGCTGCATAATGAGGATGAAACTGCACTAGTTCCACAAACTTAGCCGTGCAATCTACCATAGACATGTTGCCTTGCTTCAACTCAAGGAATTCCATTTCCTTTTTACCCTTCACACTCTCAGGATAGTACTTCCTCAAAAATTCAGTGCGGAACAAATCCCAAGTTATTTCTTCGTCATCCACCTCAAGAACTTGCCTCATACTGACCCACCAGTCATCAGCCTCTTCCCTCAACATATGAGTCCCAAGTCTCACCTTGTTTCCTTCAGCACAGTTCATAACTCTAAAGATTCTCTCAACCTCCTTCAACCAGATCTGAGCACCGTCAGGATCAAACCTTCCTTTGAAAACAGGCGGTTGATTCTTTCTAAACTCATCATTCGCATTCACATTCGGCGCACCTTGCACCGCCCTTGCCATAGCCTCCAATGCCGCAGCCATAGCAGTGTCATTACGACCAGCCATATTCTGAGGACTCCCAAAAATAACAACAAAGGTCAAACAACCGTTTAACCAACACAACAAGAAGACAGACACAACTGACTCAACACTGGCTCTGATACCACTTAATGTAACACCCCCGTTCTATACCCCCAAATAAACAATTAAATCATTTAGGCACTTAATAAAAATTCCATCAGAGTATAATTATAATATGGTATAAAAGAGGAGCGTCACATTATCCATGAAACGAAACATAAATAATACCTGCTCATAAAGATATGTAACAAAAGGGGTAAATCTCAACTAAAAACAAAGCATAGCGCTTAAAACCCACATATCAACATTTAGAATAATGCGGAAACATCTAAACATTGAAATCACTTCATTAACATAAGCATCATATACAACATTCAGATTAATTCAATTCATGAGTTTACAAAACATTCAACAGCAGATACATACACAGATGTATAACAAAAGAATCAAAACAATTCCTAACTACCCAGTGCTACATATCAGAGCCCTCTGACCAAAAAGAAATGAAGACTCGCTTCACAAAAGACCTCCAGCATCCTACTCTGCAATGCCTCATAGAGCATTATAGAACGGCAGAAGCGTGAGAAACATTATCATAACAAACAATGCATAAAATTATATATATCATAAAACACAATTATAATATACACGCAATTCAAATTTCTCACCACAACTTGTCACAATACATCATAATGTACACACACATAATCAAGCACATTCACCAATTCAAGCTTCACAATTCATAGCATTTCACATAAACATTTACAATTATGTTCATTTCACCAAAACATCATATAAAGATGATAATGCAACTCATAGAGACCGACTCACGACTCTATGCAGATGCAAATGCGGTACCGACTCGTTCAGCAGGTTCAATTGAAGAACCAAAATGGAACCATCACTCGTTACCGAAGTAACTCCCCGTCGGGCCTACGATGTTCACCCATCGCTCACACCCCACATGGGCACAAAATGTTTCAGGATTGCTCACACCCCACACGGGCACACAATCCGGTTGCTCACACCCCACAAGGGCACACAACTGTTTTGCAGATTCTCCACGGAATCAAAATAAACCATCGCTCACACCCCACAAGGTCACACGATCGTTTCTGCAGATCCTCCTAGGGATCAAAGTAACTAAACCATCGCTCACACCCCATAAGGGCACACGAGGTTTCTGCAGATCCTACGTGGGATCAGACACACAAGAATGCAATCATGATGATACACATGCAACACGACTCAATACACTCTTAAAATGCATACATGTTTACAAACATATTCATGCATTCTTCATATCATACAAGTACATACAATTATGCATATTCACATCAATATCACCATGCAATTCCATTTAATTCGAACAATTGCACAAAATTGCCAAACGACCACATTACACATTCAACAATTCACAATCTAGGATTCATGTCATACGGCTACCCACAACACAAAGTAACTCGACATGATCGATGCCTCGAGCAAGGAAATAATCAAAGTTAAGTCGGAAATCTGACCTCGGATGGAAACATTAAAGAAAACACAACCTGCCATGTTCGCTACACTGCTCGCTTAGCGAGCTCCTAGTGAGTGTTCGCTACTTGTTGGCCTAGCGAACAAGCTCGCGAAGGCAAACAGAAGCCTCTGACTTCGTTTGCTACCTCGCTCACTCAGCGAACCCCTAGCGAACCTTCGCTACCCCTATTCGCTACCAGTGAACACCATAACATGCATTATGTTCAAGTCTGGGGCCGTTCGCCACCTATTCGCTACTGCTCGCTTAGCGAACGTTCGCGACCAGCTCGCCTAGCGAACGTGCTAGCGAGTGTCTGCGAACTCAGAGTTTCCCCACTGTTCTTCCACTCCAAAACTCTTGGACTCACCCGATTAAAACCCAAATCATTCCAGTAACTTAGCCTAACATCACCCGACATAAATGCTACAACTTAATCTCAGTTTCACCAACGAAAACTCGGGTTCTATCGATTAAATCCGTATTATGCCCTAGAATGAAAAATGAGTAAAACTCTCCCCAATCCAAAACAAATCCAACAAGAACACACATAATCATACACATTGCAAGAATAATAAAGTTTCACACCGTTACCCGATTAATATGATTCTAGGTTTTTCTCCTCTTCCTCCTCTTTTCTCTTGTCTTCCTTTCTTTCTCTTCTTTTTCTTTCCTTTTGGTTTCTACTCTCTCTATTCTATCTCTTTTCCACTTATACTCTTTCTATTCTATTTCTCTCAAAATAACTACTAATCAAGGATTATCTAAAACACTCTCTAATTAATTCCCAAAACTCTCCAAATAATAAAATACCACAACATACACACATAACATATTATCATATAATTCCACAATAAAATAACAATTAACCAAATAAATTAAAAGACTCAACAAAATAATGGGAAATTCAGAATCGGGGCATTACACTCCTTGTGAGAGCTTGGTTCTTCCTTAGGAAGAACTGAAGGCATTCCATAAGAAGTTGAACCTTTGAGGACTCTTATATGGATACACATTGAATGTGATGAGTTTGGTTGAATATAATGAGTTCCTTTGGTCCTCATTGTTGCTTTCCCTCCTCATCATTCTCTCTATGCCTTCCATTGTCCTATAATCTTAGGATCCTTCTTGTGAGAGCCTAGTTCCTCCTGTGGAGGAACCAAGTGCATTCCATAAGAAGTTGAGCCTTTGATGGACTCTTGTGTTGATACACATTGAGTGTCATAGTAAGTTCATGTGGTTCTTACTTTGCTTCCCATCATCATTCTCTTCATTCATTCCTCTTTGTCCTACAATCTTAGGATCCTTCTTGTGAGAGTCTAGTTCCTCCTGTGGAGGAACCAAGTGCATTCCATAAGAATTTGAGCCTTTGATGGACTCTTGTGTTTGTACACATATTCTTCCTCTTTGTCCTACAATCTTAGGATCCTTTTTGTGAGAGCCCAGTTTTTCCTTTGGTAGAACTAAGGGCATTCCATAAAGAAGTTGAACCTTTTTGGACTCTTGTGTTGATACATATTGAAATTGATGAGTTTAGTTCTCCTTTTACTTTCCCATTGTCGCTACCGCGAAACTAAGGTGCCGGAAAAACAGAAGAGTCGCCATCTTTCGTTATTTATCCCACAGAAAGGGAAAGGAAACGATCGGAAAAACCTGACGAAAAGGTATAAGACAAGGTCATCGCAACCATGTCTGGGTTCGGGAGTCGGTTATGCAAGGGGAAGGTATTAGCACCCCTCACGTCCATCGTACTCGATGGGATCCATGCTTGTTGTGTTTATCTGACAGGTTGTTTTAACTATCTACCTATCAAGGTTAGCTCAAAAGAAAAAAATGACTCGGCAAAGCATCGTGCTTCGTGCCTACGTATTCTCGTCGGAGAACGAGAAATCAAAGTCAACGTAGTTCGGCTAACTACGGTTAAAAGGATAGGGGAAGGTGGCTCGCCAATACGTCAGTATTGTGCCTACGTACTCTCAACAGATATGAGAGATCAGAGCTTACGTAGTTCGGGATACTACGGATTACGGGTTTAGATTCATCTGTTTTTCCGAGTAGGGTTAACAAATAGTTCCAGCAGTTTGGTGTATGCATCTCGCTCGTCGGAGACTCGTGCATTACCGTTTGCGATAGAACTAAGAGTTAACGACACTTTTTTTCTAAAAATGTTTTCCTGAGTTACGGGCCCACGGGGCAAAAAGGTTTGATATTTGTCTTCTGTCTTTTACGGAAGAAGTGTTTTTTATGGTTGTTTGTAGTTCGCACAACTCTAGAGACTATGACTTGGGAACGAATGTGTCGCATATCGTCCAAAGGACGTATACTAAACACTCTAGATGATTGAGAGGAGACCGCTCAATTATCATTACCCAAGTGGATTAAGGCTCGTAACGCGCTTGTACCAACTTGCCTTTATTACGTTTTTTACTGTTGTTTTAGAGAGAGAAGAGAACGAACTCTACAGGGAAACTATCAAGCCCTAATGTTTTCATGCCAAGGATTCATCCTATGGTTGAGTTTGAAACAGGGAACTCCTAGATGTTATCATGCAAAGGTTTCAACCTAAAGTTCTATCATCACTTCCTTATCGAAGGAAGTGAGAGTCCTAGGGGATCATGTCAATGGGAGATAGAAAATAACTGCAAAAATCATCAAAGCTGATAAACAGAAAAGTAAACAGTAAAAATGCCAATGCAATGCAGCAATATAAGCAGAGGGAGACTCACTCAACCTCTAAGCAATCAAGCAAAGAAAACAATCAAAACAGACAAGCAAAGGGAGCTCAGCTCAACCTTTCAATCCAAACACATCAGATAAAAAGAAAAACAACACACAAGCAAGGAGAGGATCACCTCAACCCTTAATGCAAACAAGTAGAGGGAGACCCACTCAACCTCTCAATGCAGTCATGCACCTAGCCTAAAATATTCTATACATGAACCTACTTTAATGCATCAGGCAATGTCAAACAAGGAAGAGAAATGAAACCAAAATGAGCAACAGGGAAGTCATCCCAGGCTACATCAGGTTGGAGGTGTGTCAACACCAGAGTCCATCAACCTCCTGAGGAATGCACAGAATCCAACCAAAGGAAAGATTAGGCTCTCCCAAGACGGCTCCTCATCAAGACTTGAAAGAGAGAGATAGTGCAGACCAAAGGAATGTACTATACTGATGAATGTCAATTCAAGGCTCAACCTCCTGAGGAATGCACAGAATCCAACTAAAGGAAGGATTAGGCTCTCCTAGGAGGGCTCCTCTTCAAGACTTGGAGAAAGAGGGTAGGGCAAATCCCAGGGAAGAAAACACATAGGGGAAAAAAGGCACCACAACAACTTCTAAGAAACCCTAATAACTAGCTACAAGGATCACCTAAACTAGGGGAACTCAAAAGCTCTATCAAGTCCTAAACAATGCTCTAAAGAGGTATCTACCTAAGTTCTACTCAATCAAGGAGGAATTAGAATCCTAGAGTTAGTCTAAAGCTCACTTAAAAGACTAATCCATGAAGTTATCCTAGTTAGAGTCACCTAAACCATAATCAACTTGTAAAATGGGGGAATAATAGAAGATCAATTATAAAGATCCTAAGAAAAATCCTAGATGATCCTAAATGGGTTAGGGAATCATAGGAGAAAATTCAGGATCAAAAACTAAATCTAAGGGGTCTAAACAATTCCTACATCTCAATGTGTACTAAAAGGAATCCATAAAGGGGAAGTCCTAAAACCTATCTCGAATTCAAACTTAGAATCATCTAAAAAATACACTAAAAATCACACAAACCTATCAAGGAGTCTATACCAAGCATGCAAAATTTCAGCACCAAATTCCAACCCAAGAAATAGTACTAAAATCAGAAAGTAAACTACTCATTTTTTACATTTTTTAATCAACTATTAAAAATAGAAAATGCCAAATAAATGAAAAATTATCCAAAAATGAAAACAAATGCCATACAAAAATCAGAAACAAGGTAGGAATCATCCATAATTTTTCTTTTATTTTTCTGATCAATAAAACTATTTTTTATGCATTTTATATGATAAAATGAATAAAAGAAATAAAGAAAAACAATTAAACAAAATCAGAAAATAGAAAAAAGCTACAGCCACAAGATCTAATGACTGGTCCACTGATCAAAAGGGGGGAACGCGCGCCACGTAGCCTTCAGGCTACTTAAATGAAACGGTTCGTTTTGATGTGTACAGCATGCTACGCGCTTGACTTGGATACACGGTAGTCCCTAATCCTGGTTGTTCACTCCAAAAGTATGATAATCCAACCTTCATCATGATGACACCTCAGCAGTCAAAGTCACAAATTCCTCAGAACGCATCTCACGCGTTAGATCTTCAGACCTAGTCAATTATCTCAAGCCAATCGCACGGTCTCAGTTCATCTTCTTCGTTTTCGGAGAAGACTTCGGTCGTCTTCTCCGGTGGGCTCACGGTGGCCAAACCATCAGGTAACACCAAACTCCACCAAAAACTCCAGATCCACTCGTTTTCTCTCAAGGAATAACGTGACACTCTCCATTTTTTCAACTTCTCAAAGAATAACTCTATACGATCTTGAACAAAAAATACGCGTCTTGGAAAATCATCACCAAAGCTTTGAGAGAGCTTATAAGATGTCTTGAAAGCCATAATGAGGCCTATAGAGGTCATTGTACAAGATTCAGAAGACTCAGCCATGAGTGGTGTAATTAGGGTTTGACTGGGTCAACCCTAGGTCAACTGATGATTTGGAGAGGGTTGAGACCTAATCCAAGAGCCATGTGATCATGGATTGATGCATTGAGATGCTATAAGGATGATTCCTAGACCAACTCATCATGATTTAGGAGTTTGAGAAGTTTTAAGCTAGGGTTTCTAAGGCTTGACAGTGTAAAATCCCCTAGTTTGATCCCTATCTTCAAGGCTGTTTAGCTCAAGATGTGATTGTCATCTCATCTTACCCCCAACATTAATGTTGTATAGCTTGCTCTTAGCTTTAATTTGAGTACTAGAAGTACTTGATAGGATTTGTAGAGCTCAAGTTATGACTTTGACAAGTTACAGGTCATCTGAGGTATGTGAATCTGGGGCCTTGAAAGTCACCCAACTTGCATCCAACGTTTGCCCAAGAAGTATGATTCCTATGAACTTTTGGTCAACACGAATGTTGTTCCTTATCTTCTTAGCTTTCTATAGAGTACTAGAAGTCCTTGATAGGATTTGTAGAACTCAACTTATGGCTTTGACAAGTCAAGGGCATTTTGGTCATTTGGAGATTATAGGTCATTTCTAGCATAAGGCCATAACTCCTATTTCCAAGCTTCAAATGGAAAAATCTTCAACATAAAACTTGATTAAAATGATGTTTTAAGGCTAGTAGGGAGGTCATGAGGTGTTGAAAAGGCCTGTAGCAAAAAGTGATCAAAATGACCTAAAATGGAGGCATAAGTTAAATAAGTTCAAGTTGGAAATTGAAATTTCCAAGTTACACATCCAAACCATGGCATTCAATAGGTCATTTTGACTCTAAAGAAAATTTTAGAAACAATGGTTCAGCCACATTTTTGAATTGAGACCTAGATCATGGGGTTGCTTTGGAAAATGCTTGCTTGCATAATAAGGCACAAATGCAAAACTCAAGGAAAGGCAATGTACAAGCTAGTAAAGTGTTTTAACACATCCCATATCTCATCTAAGGAGAATTTCAGGTCAAGGCAAGTTGCTGCAAGAGGCTTGGCATGAGATGATGCATGAGAAGATATGAATCCATAAACTCATGGCATGAGAATCCCAATTTCTCATTGGATGATTCCAGATGGTTCTAGATGAGTCTAAACCATTCTATATATGATTTAGAACTTGCTCAAATGCAAGTTTGGTGAGAGATTGGAGAGAAGAGAGAGATAGCCATTTCACTTGCTTCCATTGCAAGTTGAAATCAAATTCCACATTCTGATCCATTTCCATTTCTTCTTTCTATCCAAACACATTCCCTTGATCACACTGAAGCTGTGCAGACCAAATTGAAGGAAAAACCATGGAGAATTGAAGAGATAGCTTTTGGATTTTGAAGGTTGCAAGTCACAATCGGTTTGGGAGATTCAAGCTTTCTTGGTCCAATCTTTTGCAAACAGTAGCAAGATCATCATTCAAGGATTGATTCTGAAGAGTTTGGGAGCTTGCAGTGAAGGTTTACCCTATCTGTTAATCAAGATTTGACAGGTTAGTAACTTTTCTTCTACACCATGATTTAGGCATGATTAGGGAGAATGGTTAGGTTAGAACGGTTAGAGACAATTAGGTGATGGATTCTGGGAAGTTTGGGATCAATTGGTGAGGTTTCAGTTGGTGACACCATTTTTGTTTGGACCAAGAACATGAGATATTGTGAGCTATAGCATGAATTTGATATCAAGAATTAACCAGTGTGAAGTGGTGATCACTCTGAGGTAATCAATTTCAAGAATGGTTAGAACTGAAGTTTGAGCATATCTTTGATCTTGGATCGGGTTTGGAGAATTAGGGCATTTCAATTGATTTCAAGGCCATGGTTAGATTCAGGGTGAAATTCTGGACAGATTAGGGTTTTGAATTTTAGTTTTTCATGGAGAATTGAGGTGATACGAATTGGTGAAGATTGAGCTTGAAGCTCTGTTTCCATGGCTTCCTCCTTTGAACCCTAGCTGGAGGAAGAAGATGAAGACGTAGCCGTTGGATGAGGCGAGACTCGTTGACTGGGTGGAGATCTCACGACTGAGATTTAATTTCATTTGGAGAGGGAAATCTGAAGATACCAAAACGCGTCGTTTCATTAAAAGGGAGATTGGGCTTCATTGATATCCCCACCCCCAATTCATGGCCCACTTGGATTTTGTACTGATTTTCCTTGCTAACTGCACCGCTTCTTTTTCCTTTTTCTTTATTATTTTCAATTGATTTTCTGATTAAATAATTGGGCCCAGCGCTTATGTTGTTTGCACCCCCATTTTGAGCCCATCTGGAAAATGAACTGAACATAGTTGCTATCTGCACCAAGGTCTTATCCATTTTAATTTCTTTTTCTCCATTTTTCATTAATCTTTGAAAAATCATAATAAATAGAAAATTAATGATTTTTGCATGGGGATTTTTTCTCCCATTTCATGTTCATGTCTAGAAAATTATAAAATCAAAATATTTGAAGTTCATGCATTTTTAATATTTTTTATGATTTTTCTCTTTTAATAGCATTTTAATTCCTTTTATGTTGATGCATAGATTTGTAGAATTTTGTTTAGCTAGTTCCCTTCATATTTTTAGGCCATTCTTTTTAGGATAGTTAGATTAGGACTTTAGCTCCCCTCTGGATTTATTCCATAATTTTGTGATTAATTTTTGATTAGTTTTGCTTAGATGATTTTAGGTTGTGTAGATTTAGGTCAATCCTTAACATAGGTCCACAAACACTAGAATTTTGGGTTTCTAGGTCAAGATAGATATTGGGACATATAGGGTATTAAGGGTAGGTATATAGGATCCCCTAGGAATTATATTAGGTTTTAATACAATAGTATACTATTTTTAAATGATTTTTGTAGTTGATTGTTGTTTGTGTTGCCCTTATGGGCCTGTATTTTGTTTTGCTTTGCTTTGTGGGCTTGGTGAGGTTGGTTTTGCTTTGAGGAGCATTGAGGAGCATAGTAGAAGACTTGAAGATTGAAGAAGGAGCTTGAGAGCTTGTAGGCTTGTTTGTTTTGTTGTTGTTTTAGGGTTAGGATTTAAGAAGAGCTTAGAATTAGTTAACTTCTTTCTTAAACATGGATGGTATCTTTAACCTCCATTCCTCCCTATGATTCAAAGTCCTTCCATGGTATTCACCTCTCTCCTTAGGAGGGATAAGTGATGGTACCTAGGAAGTAGAACTTTTTAGGGAACCATTCTCCTGATGTTAAACCCTTATATGTCACCTTTGGTGGTCAATAAGCAGTTTAATACCCTAGCTTATCCAATTAAGTGATTTCCTCTGGTTTGAGTATCTTGAGAGATGTTGAGCTTGAGTGTGAAGATGAAGACTTCATTAAAGAGTATGTAAGCAGGATGATTCCTTGAGCATTTCCATTCTAGCTGAAGCTTGAAGAGCAAGATCAAGTTGATACTTGAAGACCCAATGAAGATCCAGTAAAGACTGAATGAAGACTGAGGCTTAAAGACTGAAGGATGAAGTTGATACTTCTAAGTGATTAAAGATTACTCTGAGAAGCTGAAGCTTGCAGGAAGAGAAGACCAAGTTGAGACTGGTAAAGCAAAGAGAGCTTGAGATCTTGAAGACTAAGTTGATACCTAGGAAGAGGATTCATTTGAGATTGACTGAAGAGCTGAAGCTTGAAGAACAAAGGAAGTTGATACTTACTTTGAAGCTGGGAGATCCTGAAGGAATCAAGTTGATACTTGTGATTAAGGGTGAAGCCTGAAGTGGGAACTGATTAAAGAGCTGAAGCTTGCAGAAGAGAGAATAAAGTTGAAACTTATGTGGAAGGGTTGAAACCTGGAAAAGCAAATTGATATTTGTCAAGAGTGATGGAAGTCTGAAGACTGAGTTGCTGTTGGAAGAGCTGAAGCTTGGAGTTGAGAGAGAGGAGTTGATCTACTTTCTTGTCTGCTTTGTTGTATTGATGTGCCTTGTTTAATTTGCTTGATGCATTAGAATAAGTCCATATCTAGACTAGCTTTAATCTAGGAGCATGATTGCACTAGAGGTTGAGTTGCTCCCTCTGCTTGTATTGTTACTGTGTGGCTTTGCTTGCGGGTATTCGGTAGAGCCCAGCTCCCTTGCCCATGTGGTTTGTGTTTTGCTTGATAGCATGATTTTATTTCTTCTGTATGATTGCAGTTTACTGTATTTTGCTTGATAGCATGTTTTATCTTTCAGTATGATTACTGTTATTCATTCTGGCTTGAGGTTGAGATGAGCTTGTGGAGGCTGATGCCCCACACACATTTCCTCCCTCACTTGCATTGCATGCATTTTACAGTCGTTTACTGTTTAAGCTGATGCTTTATCTGTTTCTGTGTATCATTGACATGATCCCTTAGGACTCTCATTTCCTTTGATAAGGAATTGATGATAGAACTTTAGGTTGAAACCTATGCATGATAACTTCTAGGAGTTCCCTGTTTCAAACCTCAACCATAGGATGAATCCTTGGCATGACAACAATAGGACTTGATAGTCTCCCCGTTAGTTGAGCCTGTTCTCTTCTCATCTCAAAACAGCTTAAGATACAGTAATCATGAATGATTTCTTTCGTACGTTATGAGCCTTAAGCTATCTGAGAAAGGATTGTGGGAGAGTTTCTTTTCCACAGTCTGGATGTTTAGTATGGTACCCTTTGGGTGACATGCGACGCATTCACTCTCAGGTCATAGTCTTTAGTGCGATTGAAATTGCAAACACAATAAAAAACACTTCTTCCGTAAAAGACAGGAAATAATGCGTAGTGTCCCGAACTACGTAAGCTCTGATCTCTCATATCTGTTGAGAGTACGTAGGCACAATACTGATGTATTGGCGAGCTACCTTCCCCGTAATCCGTAGTAGGTCAAACTACGTTGACTCTGATTTCTCATTCTCTGATGAGAATACGTAGGCATAAAGTGCGACGCTTTGCCGAGTCATTTTCTTTTCTTTTTTAAGCCAGCCTTGATAGGTAGATAGATAAAACCAACCCATCCAGTAAACACAACAAGCGTGGATCCCGTCGAGTACGACGGACGTGAGGGGTGCTAATACCTTCCCCTTACGTAACCGACTCCCGAACCCAGACAATGGTTGCGATGACCTTATCTTACCCTTTTTCGTCAGGTTTTTTCCGATCGTTTCCTTTCCCGCTCCGAGGGATAAATAACGTAAGGTGGCGACTCTTCTGTTTTGCAGGCACCTTATTTTCGCGGTAGCGACAGCTGGCGACTCTGCTGGGGATCGAACCCAGAATCTCTGGTTCTCCGGTTCCCCTACGAGAGTCAATCCCAGCGCTTGTATGATTACTTGTAGGGTTGTGTTTATTTATCGCATTTTATTTCCCGCATTTTATTTTCAGGATGATATGATTATCTGTGCTGTTGTGGGAGGGGCATTCTGACGAGTGAGAAGCCAGACCCAGGCTTGAGTGAACATAGCATTAGTTGTGGAAATTAGTGGGCGCGTGCTTGTTTGGCAGGCACTAGTGTCTCATGAAATCCACGCTCAGACGAGGTTCTCCCGATTGGTTTCTCTTTCAACCCTTTGGGTTGAGACGGTTGCTGGTTTGGTGGATTGTCGACTCTGGGGACCGATCATTTGTGATTCATCCGAGTGAGGCCGCTTCATGAGCTGGTGATGCCACACCTTCTAGGTATCGTATCACCCCTCTTGAATGTCTGTGACGCTGGTGAACGCATAGGATGCCGAACTTGAGTCAGTTTAGGTCCATACATGTGAGCAGGGTTGGGTTTATTGTAGGAAACTTTGACCTTCAGACCACCTGGTTTTCTTGACAGCGAATCAGTTTTGTTGGGATCAGAGGATCTTATCATCAGATGTGTACTTGTTCTTGATAGAGCAGGTTTTGATCAGAGGATCTCGATATCAGGTGTCTGTTCTTGATAGAGCAGAGTTTTATTACCAGATGCTTGTTCTTGATAGAGCAGAGTTTGGGTCATCAGATGTTTGTTCTTGACAGAGCAGATTTATGATTGGGGTCTAAAGATCTCATCAGCAGATGTATGTTTGTTCTTGACAGAGCAGATTTATGATTGGGGTCTGAAGATCTCATCAGCAGATGTATGTTTGTTCTTGACAGAGCAGATTTATGATTGGGGTCTGAAGATCTCATCAGCAGATGTATGTTTGTTCTTGACAGAGCAGATTTATGATTGGGGTCTGAAGATCTCATCAGCAGTTGTATGTTTGTTCTTGATAGAGCAGAATTTTATTATCAGATGTTTGTTCTTGACAGAGCAGATTTATGATTGGGGTCTGAAGATCTCATCAGCAGATGTATGTTTGTTCTTGACAGAGCAGATTTATGATTGGGGTCTGAAGATCTCATTAGCAGATGTATGTTTGTTCTTGATAGAACAGAATTTTGTCACCAGATGTTTGTTCTTGATAGAGCAGAGTTTTGGTCATCAGTTGTTTGTTCTTGATAGAGCAGATTTATGATTGGGGTCTGAAGATCTCATCAGCAGATGTATGTTTGTTCTTGATAGAATAGAGTTTTATTATTGGATGTTTGTTCTTGATAGAGCAGATTTCTTGGTCCTATATCAGAGGTCTTTATTATCAGACGTTTGTTCTTGACAGAGCAGAATTATGATCCTATGTATATGGCCCTATCAGATGGTTGTTCTTGACAGAGCAGATTTGTGGTCCGATACCGGGGTTTTCTTCTTATCAGTGGTTGTTCTTGACAGAGCAGCGTTATGGTTTTGTTGATACAGAATCTCCACAGCACAGTTGCCTTGATCTCCTGCTGCATGATCGCACTTTACATTATTTTGCACACTCATGTGCATTTCATTAACGTGTGTCTGTGTTGCAGGTACCGTTTTCCCCGATCCAGGATTTCTTGCCTCCTATTGTATTGTTATGGGTTCTCTGAGGAAGACCGTGGCTTACAAGTTCCCCGCCCCTGATGTGGTTAAGCTGACTGGTTTGATAGCTTTAGCAGATGATTCTGTGAGGGATGAGTTCAGAAAATCTTACGGCAGGTTGCTCAGTTTGGTTCATAAACCTTCTGCGTTCGAGGTGAATGGGTTGCACGCTCTGCCGCAGTTCTATGACCCTCCGTTGAGATGTTTCACTTTCCAGGATTTTGTTCTCCCACCCACGCTGGAAGAGTATGCTGATTTGCTAGGTGTGCCTATCAAGAGGCAAATGCCTTTTGTTCATATGGATGTTGAGCCTGATCTGGCTGGTTTAGCTCCTTCGCTTCATTTGGATGCCTCCGAGTTGGTATTGACTAGTTGGAACAAGGTTCCTGGTTTCTCCTTGCAGTTTCTAGTGGGTAAGGCCCAGCAGTGCGCCAAGGACGGATGTTGGGTCGCATTCAACGCCATTCTCGCGCTGTGCATATATGGCATCATTTTGTTCCCCAATATGCCCGACTTCGTAGACTTCGATGCGTTTCATATCTTTGCTTCAGGGAATCCAGTCCCTACCTTGATAGGAGATGTCTACCATTCTATCCACTACAAAAACGAGAACAGGAGGGGCAAGAATGTCTCATGCTGTGTACCCTTGCTTTACAAATGGTTTGATAGCCATCTGCCCAAGAGGGGTCCTTTTGTCTCGTCTGCAGCCACGACTGAGTGGTCCGAGCGTCTGATGAGCTTATCTGTAGAGGATATTGACTGGTTTGACAGAGATAGGTTGGGTACTGAGGTGATCTTCAGCTGCAGCGGGTTTCCGAACGTGCCTTTGATAGGCAGGAAGGGCTGTATAAACCACAATCCATCGTTGTTGGTCCGACAGTTCGCGTATGCTTTGAAAGCTCCGCCGAAGGATGAAGAGGTGCAGGAATCTCTGTACCTCACTGGTCTTCTAGAGGGGGATCTGTTATCCAAGCTTCAGCGCGCCTGGAATGGTATCAGTAAGCGAGGAAAACCATTGCTGGGGAGAAGCAACAATAAAGCCTACCCTCCGTATGTGATGTGGATCAGAGCCAGAGCAGATGCTATAGGAATGCCGTTTCCTCATGCCAAGCCAGAAAGCCCCCCAATGATTGAAGAGCCTACTACTGTGCCCATTCAGCAGCATAATCAGGTGTTGGCTGAGCGAGATGAATTGAATAAGGAAAATGAGGAACTGGAGAAAGAATTGGCTCAGCTCCGAAGCGAGAGGAACGAAGCCGTTCATTCTTTCAAAAGGCAGACAGAGCTGGTGAACCGGCTGGGGACAAACCTGACTAAGCAGACAGCCGAGCGTGAGCGCATGGGTCAAGACTTCAAAGCTGTCAACGATGTACTGGCTACGAAGAAGCAGCACTTGGACGAGGCGTATCGGAGGATATCCAAGTTCAACCAGCACTGGAAGGCTTCCCTGGCCACCAGGAAAGAGCGGGAGGATAAGCTGATGCTACAGATCTCCAAGCTGGAAGCCCAGGTGAAGGATAGTGAGAAGAGGTTTGATGAAGAAACCGCTCGCAGATACGCCGTCGAAGGTCAGCTCAACAGAGCTCTCGCTAACCTGAAGGAGCGTAAACTAACGTTTGAGTCCAAGAAGCGGAAGTTAGAGGATTGCTTCGGCGAAGGAGCATGGGAAGGTTCGGTTGAAGGTCTTCAGTACACCATTGTGCAAAGGGAGTTACTTGTCGAGGGGTTACTCACTCTGCCAGATCATCCAGAAACGAAGGAGTTGTTAGAAGAGTATCGTGCTCGTGGCCGTACTTGACTATTTGTATTCCTTTTGTTTTGATCATTGTTGTATGCTGACTATCACCAGGCTTGTTGGCTGAGGTCACGCTATTGATTCATCTTGTACTCGCTGATGCTATGTACTGCCTTGATGGGCTTTCTTTATATATGAGATTGCTATTTCCATGATTGGACTTGGACTTCTCCTTATTATCAGCACTGGCACTCATGCACTAGGATCGGGGGAGATCCCTCTAACGCACAGACACACGCATGCATTTGCATGAAGCATTTGCAGGACAAGCATTTTGTTGTTTTTCCTAACCCTTTTGTGTTTCCAGGTTTTTTCAGGTTGTTTCAGGTTGTTTCAGGTGGTTCCAGGATTGATCAGAGACCTATTCACCGTTATCCGACTAGAGCTAATCAGACCAGAATCATGGAGCAAGTGCAAACTGATGTTCAGGAACTCCGCGAAAGGATGGATCGCTTCATGGAGCTCATGCAAGCGGTCGCCAATGGCCAGGATCAGCTCAGAACTTTGGTTCAGCCTTTGATTTCCAGGGTTGATAGCAATGGCGTACTCCATGGTGGGACTGTGCCTACTCCTCCACCAGTTGAAACTCCACAGAATGGTGTTCCCGTGACCGGGGGCAACGGCAGTGCTAACGGCAATGTAATGGCCAACATAGGACTCAATACGACGGGCGTCGGTAATGGGAGTCTTGGAACTAATGTCAATGTCGGGCCGGGCAACGGCAATGCAGGCGTCGGGAATCTGTTTGTGCCTTAGCCATGGCTAGAGGATCGTCAGGACGATGTGTTCTCTCAGAGAGGCGCTGAAGGGGAGCTAAATGCTGAAGCACGGCTTAGATTCAAGGCACTTGAAGATAAAATGAGAGATATCGAGAATCAGAATACTTTGGGCGTTGATATGTCCAAATTGGGATTAATTGCTGATTTCAAGGTGCCTCCTAAGTTCAAGGTACCTGATTTTGAGAAGTATAAGGGCACCACTTGCCCTCGTGTCCACCTGAGATCGTACTACAGGAAGATGTCTGCTCATTCCGAAGACGAGAAGTTGTTGATGCACTTATTCCAAGACAGCCTTTCCGGGCCATCCCTCGAATGGTACATGAGTCTGGAGCCCACTAGTGTGCGCACATGGAAGGATCTTACTGAAGCATTTATGCACCACTACCAATACAATAGCGACTTGGCCCCGAACCGAGTTCAGCTGCAGAATCTGTCGCAGAGGAACAATGAAGGATTTAAGGAGTACGCCCAGCGGTGGCGTGAGTTGGCAGCCAGGGTTCAGCTGCCGATGGTTGAACGCGAGCTCGTGCAGATGTTTGTAGCCACCCTCCCAGGGGTTTACTATGAGAAGTTAGTCAGCGGCATGTCTGGGACGTTCTCAGATCTCATTATCACGGGTGAGCACGTCGAAAACGGGATCAAGATCGGGAAAATTCAAGGTGAGTCATCCTCAGTTGGGGGAGGCGGAAAGAAACCTTATGCCGGCAAGAGACGGGAAGGAGAAGCGAGCGTTGTGACCAACGCTCGAAGGAAGGGCAAAGGCCCTCACCAGCAGGTGGCCAGTATAAATATCCCGGCAGCTCCGCAGCAGCAGCAGTAGCAGCAACAACCGAATCAACAGGGATACAGGAAGTATCAGAATCGGGCACCTTTAGGGAACCGTCACTTCGAGACACCGCCCATGTCGTACGCGCAACTGTTATAGACTTTGCTTCAGCTACAGTTGATCCAGAAGAGGACGCTGGCTCCCTTGACAGGGGCACCTCTGCCAAGGTACGACACGAATGCCACTTGTGAGTTCCACTCAGGGGCACCCGGCCACACAATCGAGAACTGCAAAGCCTTCAAGCATAAGGTGCAGGACATGGTGGATGCCAAGATCATCAACTTCTCCGATAATGTGCCCAATGTCACGAAGAATCCTATGCCGAATCATAGGGGAGGTGGTGTGAACGCCATTATCGAGGACGAGAGTTCGGATTTGTTGACTGACGTCAGAGATCTGAAGACGCCGCTTAGCTTCGTTAAAGCTAAGTTGCTGAAAAGAGGGTTCTTTCTAGGTTGCGGAGAGCTATGTATGGACTGTGCCACACGTTCTGATGGATGTGAGCAGTTAATAGAAGGAATCCAAAGTCTGATGACTGAAGGGATTTTACAGTTTAGCTGGAGGGCTGAATATGGATCAGGAGAGGTAGTGCTGAAGCAAGATGGTGAGGTTGCCACCATCACCATCCCTCGCCAGCCGATAACCATTTTTGCGCCCAGACCGCCCACAATTACTATCACCAAAGCTGGGCCGATACCCTTCGAGAGCACTAACGACGTTCCGTGGCATTATGGGGCTGAAGTCTACTGCAACGGACAGAGGTTGGAGCTGGAACCGTTTGGGTTGACTGTAGAGAACCTTGCGGGAATCAGTGGGATTACGCGCAGCGGAAGAGTGTTTTCACCACCAGAGGTCGTGGCGGATAAAGCGGTCAGAGCTGATGCGGCCGATAAAGGTAAAAGTAAAGTCGTTGAGGAGATCTCGCGTGGGGCAGAAGCAGGCTTGCTTGTTAAAGATGCCGAGGAGTTTATGCGGTTGATTAAAAAGAGTGACTACAAGATTGTAGATCATCTCCATCAGACGCCCTCGAAGATGTCCATCCTGAACTTGTTGCTGTGTTCTGAAGCACACCGCAACGCGCTGCTGAAGGTGTTGAACGCCGCATATGTACCGCAGGAAATATCGGTAAATCAGCTAGAAGAGGTCGTAGCCCACGTAAATGCTGGAAATGGGCTAGGTTTCACAGACCTGGAGCTAACGCCAAAAGGGAGGAATCACAATAGCGCCCTGCACATCTCGATAGAGTGTAGGGGCACGATTATGTCGCACGTGTTGGTGGACACGGGTTCGTCACTTAATGTTCTTCCGAAGAAGGCATTAATGAAGTTGGATACTCGTGGAGTGATCTGCACACCCAGTGATCTGGTTGTGAAGGCGTTCGATGGGACTAAACGCCACGTTTTCGGGGAGGTGACCCTGCCGATCCAAGTCGGTCCAGAAACGTTCAACGCGGTCTTTTATATTATGGACATCATGCCTGCCTACAGTTGTCTCTTGGGCCGGCCGTGGATCCATGCTGCTGGTGCTGTGACCTCCACGTTGCACCAGAAACTCAAATATGCTGTCGAAGGTAGCATCGTAACCGTGTGTGGTGAGGAAGACATAATGGTGAGCCATTTGTCGTCCTTCAAGTATGTGGAGATGGATGGCGAAATCCATGAGACTCTATGCCAAGCGTTCGAAGCCGTCAAAGTGAAGGACGTAGCTCCTGTAGTCACTGAAAACCCAGAGATGACTCTCTCCTCGTTCAAGGAAGCTCGGGCCGTTGTCCAAGCCGGATCTACCCCAGGCTGGGGGCGAAATTTGGAGATACCCAACAGGCAAGATAAGTTTGGGTTGGGATATTCTCCTGGAGCTGAAGCTTCTTCTTCTTCTAGCAGTGCGTCTCGAGGTAAAGGGTCGATCCAGTTTACCAGTGGCGGAGTAATTTTTGAAAGCATCAACGTGGTGTCTGAAGACAGCGGGGATAGCGACTGTGACCTCGACTCTTGGATCCAGCCAAGCAAGCCAGGCGAGGGCATTGGTCTGTCAAGGATATCATCCAGATGACAAGCGAAGAGTAATGATTTACTTTTCCCAATCATTGTACAACCCTATGTCCTACCCGGGGCATAGTGGTTTTATTGTCAGGGCCTTGTTGGATTATGTACATGCATTTTGTTAATAAATCAAAGGTGTTTTCTTCGTATTCAAATATTGTGATCTCTGTTATTCCTGTTTTATATTTGTTTTGAAAAACAATAAAATGGCAATGGGGTTTGTGCTAACCTGCACATCCTTGTTTTAAACTTAACCCTTGTTATTGCAGGATCCACATAACAGATGACATCGACTCTGGACCTTCTACGGCTCACTTCGACTTCGATTGCCCGATCTATCAAGCCGAAGAAGAGATTAATGAAGACGAAGACCTTCCTGAAGAGTTGGCCTGCTTGTTGAAACAAGAGGAGAAAGTTATTCTGCCTCATGAAGAGGAGATCGAGATCGTAAATCTGGGTTCTGAAGAACTTGTCAGAAACATCAGGATAGGGGCCGCATTGCAGAGTGATGTCAAGCAGAGATTAGTCGAGATGCTGAGAGAGTATAGTGACGTCTTTGCTTGGTCATACGAAGATATGCCCGGACTTGATACGGACATCGTGGTCCACCACTTGCCCCTGCGAGAAGATTGCCCTCCCGTTAAGCAGAAGCTTAGGAGGACGAGACCAGATATGGCCGTTAAGATCAAAGAAGAAGTGCAGAAACAGCTTGATGTTGGCTTCTTAGCGGTCACTACTTACCCTCCGTGGGTCGCCAACATAGTGCCTGTACCGAAGAAGGACAGTAAGGTACGCACGTGCGTCGATTATCGGGATTTGAATAGGGCGAGCCCTAAAGACGATTTCCCGCTGCCTCATATTGATGTGTTGGTCGACAACACAGCCCAGTTCTCCGTGTTTTCATTCATGGATGGCTTGTCCGGTTACAACCAGATCAAGATGGCGCCGGAGGACATGGAGAAAACGACGTTTATCACTCCCTGGGGAACATTTTGCTATAAGGTAATGCCCTTCGGTCTGAAGAACGCAGGGGCCACTTACCAACGAGCAATGGTTACTTTGTTTCATGACATGATTCATCACGAGATTGAAGTCTATGTTGATGACATGATTGCGAAGTCCCAAACGGAGGAGGGACATCTGGTCAATTTGCTAAAGCTTTTTGAGAGGCTTAGGAAGTTCAGGTTGAGGCTGAATCCTAACAAATGTACTTTCGGAGTACGGTCCGGAAAGCTACTGGGGTTTATCGTGAGTGAAAGAGGCATCGAGGTTGATCCTGCGAAAATAAAAGCCATACAAGAAATGCCAGTGCCAAAAACAGAAAAAGAAGTTCGTGGTTTCCTGGGCCGAATAAACTACATTGCAAGGTTTATCTCTCAGCTCACGACCACGTGTGAACCGATGTTCAAGATTTTAAAGAAAGATCAGGCGATTACCTGGAATGAGGATTGCCAGAAGGCATTCAACAAGATAAAGCAGTATCTTCAGGAACCTCCAATCTTGATACCCCCAGTGGTTGGACGGACATTAATCATGTACTTGACAGTTCTTGAGAATAGTATGGGGTGTGTTCTCGGTCAGCACGACGAGACAGGCAGAAAGGAGCATGCCATTTACTACTTGAGTAAAAAGTTCACTGACTGTGAATCTCGTTACTCAATGCTGGAGAAGACGTGTTGTGCACTAGCCTGGGCTGCCAAACGTTTACGACAGTACATGCTCAATCACACCACCATGCTAATTTCGAAGATGGATCCGATCAAGTACGTCTTCGAGAAGCAGGCTCTTTTGGGCAGGATTGCCAGATGGCAAATGATGTTGACGGAATATGACATTCAGTACTGTCGCTACTGCGAAAATTGGCGCCGGCTGAACAGAAGAGTCGCCACCGTGCGTTATTTATCCCACGGGAGGGAAAGGAAACGCTCAGAGTAAACCTCGCACAACACGGGAAAGGTATGGTCGTCGCAACCAAAACCTGGATTCGGGAGTCGGTTACGCAAGGGGAAGGTATTAGCACCCCTCACGTCCGTCGTACTCGACGGGATCCACGCTTGTTTTCGGGTATGGATTGTTATTCTATCTATGCTAAAGGTTAAGGGTTAAAAGAAAATAAAACGAAAATAAAATGACTCGGCAAAGTATCGCACTTTATGCCTACGTATTCTCGTCTGGAACGAGAAATCAGAGTCAACGTAGTTCGCCTACCTACGGGAAAGGAGGGGAAGGTTGCTCGCTAGGATATCGCATCCTATGCCTACGTACTTTCATACAACATGAAAGATCAGAGCAAACGTAGTTCGGGCCACGTACGACACAAGTCTGTCTTGGTTGATTTTATTCCTTCTGAAAAAGGTTCTTCTGCTTAACAGTCCCAGCGGACAAAAATGACGTCTTGATGAGTTCACGTTCTTTTACGGAAGAAGTGTCTTTTATTGTGTTTGAAATCTTTATGGTGTTTTTCTGTTTGTTTTGAGGAAGAAGAGACAGAACTCTAACCTACGGTTGCGAAGGGACTCAAACTAACCTAATGTTATCATGCATGGGTTAAGACCTAGTGTCTATCATGCTCCTCTCTTGCGCAGAGAGAAACAAAGATCCTAAGGGAATAGACGGGAACAGAAACAATATCAGATATATACAGTAAAACAGTAAAATGCATGAATGCAACAATACAAGCGAGGCAAGGGAGTCCCACTCAACCTCGAACCTGGAAAACAATGGGCAAAAGTGAACAGACTTCACTTTCAACCCAACAGGGTAAACAACAAACAATACAGTCAGGAAAACCAGTCAATACATCAGAAATGAAATACAGCAAAATAAACAGCCACAGCAGCTCTGCATCAGTATCCATCTTCAAGTCATCTCCAATCAGCTACAAGCTTCAGTCAGCAGCAGTCTCTATCTTCACAGTCTTCAAGCAAAGGCTTTGGTTGCCAATCTTCAGTCTACAATGGCTTTTCTTCAAGTCCTATCCTCCAAGCTGAGGGATCAATCACCAGAGTGGATTGGGTGTTAAGCAATTAGTTGACTACCAATGGTGGTAAACCAACTGCTATTAACACATAAGACATTTTCTCTCAAGAGTTCTATCCCTCAGACAATAGCACCAAGCCTTCCAAAGGAAGGGGGTGAGTGTCTCAGAGAGACTCTGTATCACAGAGAGGAATGGAGGCAGTCAAAACCTTCCATGTTTGAGAATCAAGCATTCTAACCTAGAGTTCTGCCTAGTTCCTAAACCCTAATCTCCTTAACAGCTGATGGCAAAAATCTCCTCTCCAACTCTGGAAGTTGGTCTTCAGTCTCTGGATCTCCAATGGCTTCATCATCTTCAGTCTTCATCTCTCCCAATCCCCAGGCAAATCCCAACACCCAAACAAGCAAGCAATCATCCCCAAAGGGCACACCACACCAGTCAGACAAATATAGACAGTAGATTAATAGCAGTAGGGGAATCCTGACTTTTTCTAAGGGGATCTAATAACTGCACATAGCCCCTATAGTCCCATAGCTAAACTATTTAATCCCTAAGTCCTAAGGGGAATGAACTAATTCACCTATGTTATCACCTAAACTCTAATTTTGGTCATGTTGTTCTCACCTAAACTAAACACCTAAAATTAATTTCTAAAAATGGGAACTAAATTGTATCTACAAGTTAAATGTCTAAACTAAACAACCTAAAAAGAATGGACAAAAAATATTAAAGCAACTAATAGAACAAAATTTATCAAAATCATGTATGAAATGAAACACCTAAAAGAGGCATTTATTTGGAAAATATGGGAAAAATATCAAATAAAAAATAAAATGCAATTTTTATTTTTTATAATTTTCTAGACTCTTTAAAGAAAAATATGCAAAAAGAACCATAAAAAAATAATGATTTTTCAATTTTATATGATTTTTATAAAATGCATGAAAAAATGAAAAGAAATTAAAAAGAAATATAAAGAGATAAGTGGAAGGGGGTGAGAATAGCAAGAGTATCAGTTGATACACGTTGGGCCCAGCAAGAGTGGGGTGTGGAAATGAAAACAAGCCCAACCGGTCACTAAATGAAACGGCAGCGTTTCATGGCTGCTGCAATTCCCTCCAAAAGCTGAAATTGAATATGGGCCTTTGATCTTGAAGTCTAGTCAACCATTTCACATTGATCCGACGGCTGACACATTTCTTCTCCAAATGAGACCCTAAAACTCATACAAACTCCATTTCATGCGTGATTCTTCTAGCAATCCTATCTCACTCGTTTCTCCATGAAAGCTTATGAAATAAAAGTCAAAAATCATCCTCTTCTCTCCCTCTATCCAACCATACTCTTAGTTTACCTTGAAACCTCTTGTACACTTCAAACCGAATGCATAAACCCTTGGTTCCACCATGAACACGTGCCATGCAACTTCATTAAACCTTGAAATTCTTGATGTTAACTTGTTCTACATGCCACCCTGAGTACACTAAGCTATAATGCACGCTTTAAAACTCCATAACCAAAGCTTCCTTGATCTTGCAAGAATTGATACCATATTTCGAAACTTCATGAAATGATCTTAAACTCCTCATGGATGATCCCTAGATTGTCTCTATTGCAAATAACTTAAGATCTAACCCTAACAATGGCTAATCATGGTGATTCGAATCAAATTGCATCCTTACCAAATGGATATGGTGATGATGGTTGTCCCTCGTTTCAACCCTTGCCACTTGTGCTAATTGATCCTTGGATGATGGTGATGATTCCGGTGAAGAGAATTGGTGCTTAAATCCCTTGAAAATGGCAATTCACACCTTCATGCAAGTTGGAGTGATGAATGGGAACCAACAATCCAGCCACGAATCCTTGAGCCTTCTTCTTGCTTTCCACTCCACAACAATGGAGGATGATGATGATAACAGAAATTGAGATGATTGATGAAGCTTCAATGGAGTTTGAAGAGAAAATGCAAATTGGAGTGAAAGATTCAAAGTAGTGTTTACAAGTTCAAAGAATCACCAACCCATGCACAAATAGCTTCATTTCCTTATATAGGAGAGGATTAACAGAATGAGAAGTTTCTAGATTGGTCCTAGAGGGATCTAGAAGCTTATGGAACTTTCATGAATTTATCATTTGATGGCATTTTGAATCATATCATATCATGCTTGCACCTTGGGTAAACTTGAGTGAAAATATTCTCTCATGAGATATTAGGAGTGTATGTATGAAAAACCAAGCTTTCCTTGCCTTGTGTTAAGCTTTACCATGTTGCCTTATGATGTAAGAAACAAATTTACAAAGGAAGTCCAATTTTTAAACCTAAACTCAAAAATGTGGCTGAACCAATGTCTTTAAAATGATGTTGGGAATCAATTTGGTATATTGGATGACCCATATTGGCTTTGTAGATCTCTCAAACCATTTTCCAACTTGAACTTTTTCAAGTTATATGCCTTTTTTAAGTCATTTTTCACCACTTTTAAAATTCCATGATCTAAGCTTTTCCAACCTTTCACCCCTTCTTTTCTAGCCTTAAAATCCCATTTTGAACAACTTTGATGTTGTGAAGTTTTTCATTTGAAGCTTCCTTGCATGAGTTTTAGGCATAGGCTATGAATGACCTGTAATCACCAAATGACCAAAATACCCTTTGCTTGCCAAGACCATAAGTAGAGTTCCACAAATCAGATGAAGGCATACCATACCTCTTTAGAAAGCTAAGACAATGAGGAACAACGCTTATGTTGACCAAAAATTCATTTGAAATATCCTTGAGGGGTATAAATTGCTTGGAAGTCAAGTAACTTTTACAGACAAAATTTCAGATACCCCAGATGACCTGTAACTTGCAAGGACCATAACTTGAGTTCTATAGATCTCCTTGATGTCTTCCACCACTCAAATTAAAGGTCTTGAGATCCTATACAAGTTTCATGTTGGCCAAGGATCCATTTGAAGCTTTCATTTTGACTTATCTTGCTTGGAAATCTGACCTAAACTAGGGGATTTTACATAGAAACCCTAATTTAGAACCTCCTCTTCTCCTTGATTTCTCTTGATTTCTTCTTATAATATCACCATATCTTTATTATCCATGTCAAATTATTAACCCCACATCTCTCCAATAGCCCTTAATGCCTTTCAATCAGTCCATTGACCTAGAGTTGACCCATGGTTGACCCAGATGAAACCCTAGTTGAATGTCTTCAACTGCAATACTTGTGATCACACCACCAACTTGTTTTCTTCTCTAAATGACTTCCTAAGTCTTCCAAGATGTCTAGATACTCCCCATGCCTTCAATTCTCAGCTCACAACTCCCTTTGTTGATCCTCAGATGCCCTCAGATAGGAGATAGACTCAAAGCTTGATCCACTGAACTCTCTGCTTTCAAATTCTTTTCTGATGACTTGAATGGGATTGAATTAGGATAATAACCTCTTGATAGGCCTCTAAAGATGACAATAATGATTGGTCCCCTGTTGACTGACTTGCTATGCTTATGCTATGCAGATGAGTAACCTATGTACATGACTCTATATGCAAATGCTAATGATATTGGAACATAAACCAAGTGAATAAGGTTGGGCAAATTTTAGGGTGCAACAGCTGCCCCTATTCAAGCGACTTGGACCCGATTGGATGAAGAGCTCGGAGCCTTCAGACATTCGTAGTACAAGACGGTTGAATATTAAGAACCCGGAAATTTGCCACCCGCAGAAATAAACTGCGCTCCTGCTTGGGGAACAACATTCATCAACTGGATCTGACTGTTACGGCAACCCACTGATCTCACGCGACCGTGCTGGGGACTATTTTCATAGTTCTGAAAAAAAATTTATCATCGCAGAGATGGAACACTGTCCATGTCAGGGCGCCTGCTTCGTTAATTCGAAAAAACTTCAACACTTTGCTGGGGATGGCTCGTCTGCCTTCTCGTCAGAAATAAATCGTCCACGTTAGGAATAAACTCTTCCACGTTAGGAATAACACCGTCCATGTTAGTAACAACATCGTCCACGTTAGGACTCACTTTCCACGTAAGGAATAACCTTTCTTTCCACGTCAGGAATCTCCATCTGTCCATGTTAGGAATTGATCTTGATCTGAATCTGTCCACGTCAGGACTAAACTTCTTCATGCCATTAATACATCGCCCACGTTAGGACTCACCTTTCCACGTAAGGAATCTCATTTTCTTTCCACGTAAGGAATACATCTTTCCACGTAAGGAACACCTCTTTTTCCGCGTTAGGAATAAGCTCTTCCACGTTAGGAATAACCGTTCCACGTTAGGAATAACACCGTCCTCGTTAGGACTCATCTTCTCCTCCACGTAAGGAAGCCCATTTTCTTTCGATTTGTCCACGTAAGGACTCCAACTTGTTCCACGCAAGGAATCACATCTTTCCACGTAAGGAATCAAACTTGTCCACGTTAGGACTGCATCGTCCACGTTAGGACCCACCGTTCCGCGTAGGGAATAACCGTTCCACGTGAGGAATCATGACTTTTCCACGTAAGGAAACCACAATCTGATTTGTCCACGCAAGGACTCCCATCTTGATATGTCCACGTAAGGACTCAATCTTTCCACGTAAGGAAACATATTTTGATTCGTCCACGTAAGGACTCACATCTTTATCTGATGAAATAATAGAACCTGTCCACGTCAGGACTCGCGCGTCTTAGACTTGCTAGGGGAAATAAACCCCGTCCACGTCAGGACACACCCTTTGCCAGTAACACGAAGAAGGATAAAATTGTCCACGTCAGGACTCTCGTATCTTGTCATCACGAAGAGCTATAAACTTGTCCACGTCAGGACGCACATCTCACCATTACAAATAGAGATATCTGCTGGAAATAAATTGTCCACGTCAGGACACCAACACGAAGAGTAACCAACTTTGTCCACGTCAGGACTCCACACTCAATCAATACCGAGAACTTGAACCTGTCCACGTTAGGATTAACACACATCGTCGACCTGAGGAAATGTCCACGTCAGGACTCCACATTCCAACAATCCTAAAAAATCGAACCTGTCCACGTTAGGACTAGCACCTCCCATCAATCCGGGGAAATAAATCTGTCCACGTTAGGACACCACTTCTCTAGCACGAAGAAACTCGTCAATAAAATTGTCCACGTTAGGACTCATCCTTCCATTGGTCCGCGAACTTCTTATCACTGACGTTACAGCAACTTCGAGGCTGACTCTACTGGGGATATTTGGAAACCACACTACCGGATGCCTGCTCTGATAACTGGCGGCAGCCTCTGAAATTCTGATTCATGAATCCTTTGATGACCAATAGCTCTGCTTGGGGATAAGGAGAAACTTATCCTGCTGACTCTGTGGGGAGTAGCGCCAAAGCTGTTTCTTTTTTTTGATTCACTTGAGCAAGGGCTCTTTCTACCTGCAAGGGAAACAATACTTGGAACAAACGGTTAGCCAACCTAGTTTATGTTTCGGAAATGCGTGCGTTCGACAATGATGCAATATTCCAATCGACATGGAAATGCTACGCTTTCATGTGGTGGATGCAAGTATGGCACTATATGCCGATGCAAACATGACACTATATGCCAATGCAAATATGACACTATATGCCAATGCAAATGCGGACTCGAACTGCTGGGTACAGAAACTGCTTCAGCAAAATAAATGTTGAAGACAATGCCGACTCCGCTGGGGATAGCCAGATGCTACAGAACTATCTCAACAAAATAAATGCTGGGAGAGTGAAGTCGACTCAGCTGGGAAGTTGGGAACTCAATACCAATCACCTCGCTGAAGTGACACCCTGCTGGGGAATATAACTCTGCTGGAGACTAACAGATGCGCCTGGTATGATCGAACTTCTGCGGGAAAATGAACGGGTATCACACGGTATTCTGACAAAATAAATGTCAGGACTCACACCAACTCCGCCGGGGAGAGTCTTAATCTTCGAGTTCCACGGGGAGGAATGAAAACACTTGCTAAGAAGAGAATTCCGCTGGGGATGGGATGATTCTCTTGGGAAAATCAACTGACTCCGCTGGGGGAGAGTAAATGACCCTGCGGGGAAAGGTAAAACTGCCTGAATACAGCTCACCAATCTGAAATATTAATCTTCTGAGGCTAAACCCACTCTGCTTGAGATGCACCGTCTGAATACAGCCTTATAATCTTGGAATCTCCAATTTCGCTAAGGATAAACGACTTTGTTGGGACATGCCTTCTGGATCGGCTACGACTAGCTGGGGAATTCGGTCCTTCTTCAGTGGGAGCCTGCACGACCTGCGTGGAGAACGCATCTTTCGTTACTGCAACCTTTTGCTCATCTTCCTCATACGGCTATGAAACCTGCAACAACACAAACGAAACAAGACAAGCCTATACAACCAAATCGATTCAGGTTAGTGACGTTATTTTCAGTTAATTCAAAGCTTTAGCAATTGTTGGCAAGGGCCAGTGATATTATACACATGCTAGTTTCAATAAACTTAGGCGTTTTATCATGCACAAAACAGTAAAGAACCAGCATCAAGTACTGAATAACATATTTTATTGATTGGGCCCCTGAATGGGCGGAATTTTTGTACACGGGATGTAACTCCTGAAAAGAGGAAGCTACGCAAAGCAGATATACAAGTATGCACAAGACGCATAAATATATTGACAAATTAGATTTGTACACATGTCGGCAACGGGATGCAGACGAACACCACGAACTGATCCTCCTATGACTCATCCGACTCTAATGCTTTCCCGGTATTCACACTTCTGTAGAGGTTGTATCAGATAACCGATCCCTCAGGCATATTCTCCCGCACTGATGCTCACTGTGACATCAAATTCGGACCGCAATCATTTGCTTTTCAAATCCCTAACTTTTGCGTGAACCGCCCTTTACGGGTTTTCAGTTCACCGGGATACCCCTTTTTGCCGAAGCCGCCCAGTGTAGGTTTTCAACTTCGCGGGTGTACATTTTTTTCAATTTTATCCCTAACTTTTGCCCGAACCTTTTATTCTGTTTTTGGTTCGCCAGGATGCCCCATTTTTGCCTGGACTCTCTTTTTTCTGTCCAGCGGGTCTATTTTAAGCAAAGTATTTTTTAACTGCGTCCGAATTCACAGGCGACGTAAAGTCTTCACCGTCCATGGTGGTCAACAACAACGCTCCTCCTGAGAAGACTTTCCTGACAACGTATGGCCCTTCGTAGTTGGGGGTCCACTTGCCCCTGTGATCTGCTTGCGGCGGGAGAATCCTCTTCAGCACAAGGTCGCCCGTCTGAAAGCTTCGCGGATGTATCTTCTTGTCGTATGCTTTCTTCATTCGGCTCTGGTACAAACGACCGTATGCTAGAGAAGCTAGCCTCTTCTCGTCCATCAAACTCAATTGGTTCAACCTGTCTTTTACCCATTCTGCCTCGTCCAGCTGAACGTCACGCAATGCCCTCAGGGAAGGGATCTCAACTTCCAATGGTAATACCGCTTCCATTCCATACACTAATGAGAACGGGGTTGCCCCGGTTGATGTGCGTACCGTCGTACGATAACCGTGCAAAGCGAAAGGTAGCATCTCGTGCCAATCCTTATAGGTCACCACCATCTTCTGCACAATCTTCTTGATATTTTTGTTGGCCGCCTCGACAGCGCCATTCATCTTGGGTCGGTAAGGGGAGGAGTTGTGATGTTCGATCTTGAAATTCTGACAGAGCTCCTTCATCATTTTGTTGTTCAGGTTCGAACCGTTGTCCGTGATTATCCGCTCGGGGATCCCATATCAGCAAATGATATCTCTTTTGATGAATCTAGCCACCACTTGCTTCGTTACATTTGCGTAAGACGCCGCTTCCACCCACTTGATGAAATAATCGATTGCTACTAAGATGAACCGATGCCCGTTAGAAGCTGTCGGCTCGATCTTTCCGATCATATCGATTCCCCACATCGAGAATGGCCATGGTGATGACATCACATTCAGAGGACTAGGAGGCACATGGATCTTGTCAGCATAGATTTGGCACTTGTGGCACTTCCTCGCAAACTTGAAACAATCAGTTTCCATCGTCAGCCAAAAGTAACCTGCCCGCAACAGCTTTCTCGTCATGGCATGCCCGCCAGCATGCGTACCAAAGGTACCTTCGTGTATTTCCTCCATGAGCAGCTTTGCCTCTCTTTCGTCTACACAATGCAACAACACCAAGTCGTGGTTTCTTCTGTATAAGACGCCATCCGGGTTCAAATAGAAATTACCCGCTAATCTCCTGAGAGTCTTCTGATCTTGACTGGATGCCCCAGCCGGATACTCTTTATTTTTCAGGAAATTGAGGATATCAAAATACCACGGTTTGTCGTCGGATGCTTCATCAATAGCAAATACGTAAGCTGGTCTGTCCAACCGAGAGATAATGATTCGGGGAGCCTCGTTCCAGAAGTTGACTTTGTACATGGAAGACAAAGTGGCGAGGGCGTCAGCCATTTGATTCTCTGCTCGCGGTACGTGATGCAATTCAACTTTGTCGAAGAAAGGCAACAATCTCCTTGCATAGTTCATGTAATGTATCAGATTGGGCTGACGTGTCTCCCATTCCCCTTTGATTTGATTCACCACCAGATCTGAGTCTCCGTATACGTCTAAATTCTTGATTCGCAAATCAATGGCTTCTTCAAGCCCCATTATACAGGCTTCGTATTCGGCCTCATTATTGGTAACGGCAAAGGTCAATCGGGCAGTGAACGGGATGTGCGACCCATGTGGCGTAGTGATGATTGCCCCTATTCCGCTACCGTAAGCATTCACAGCTCCGTCAAATATCATCTTCCATTTGGAACCCAACTCTGGTCCTTCGTCTGGCAACGACTCTTCACAATCTTTCATCTTTAGGTACATGATATCCTCGTCAGGAAAATCAAACCTCATCGATTGGTAATCTTCAATAGGCTGCTCCGCCAGATACTCAGACAACACACTCCCCTTTATAGCCTTTTGCGAGACATATTGGATGTCATATTCAGTCAAGACCATCTGCCAACGGGCAATTCTTCCTGACAACGCCTGCTTTTCAAATACATATTTGATAGGATCCATCTTCGAGATGAGCATGGTTGTATAATTCAGCATGTATTGCCTCAAACGCTTGGCGGCCCAGGCTAGTGCGCAACAAGTTTTCTCAAGCATTGAATATCGAGATTCACAATCTGTAAATTTCTTACTCAAGTAATAAATTGCATGCTCTTTTCTTCCTGTCTCGTCGTGTTGACCGAGAACACAACCCATGCTTCCCTCAAGAACCGTCAAATACATGATCAGTGGTCTCCCTGCCACTGGGGGTATCAAAATAGGAGGCTCCTGCAAATACTGCTTTATTTTATCGAACGCCTTTTGACAATTTTCGTTCCATGTTACAGCTTGATCTTTCTTCAACAGCTTGAATAATGGTTCGCACGTAGCAGTTAGGTGAGATATGAACCGAGCGATGTAGTTCAACCTCCCTAAAAACCCGCGCACCTCTTTCTCTGTTTTAGGCGTCGGCATTTCTTGGATCGCTTTTATTTTAGCAGGATCGACCTCTATTCCTCTTTCGCTTACGATAAACCCCAGCAGTTTACCCGATCTCACCCCGAAGGTGCATTTATTAGGGTTCAACCTCAACCTGAACTTCCTGAGCCTTTTAAATAACTTCAACAGATTCACCAGATGCTCTTCCTCCGTCTGGGATTTGGCAATCATATCGTCAACATAAACTTCGATCTCTTTATGCATCATGTCATGGAAAAGAGTCGTCATCGCACGCTGATATGTTGCCCCAGCATTTTTCAAACCAAAGGGCATCACTTTGTAGCAAAATGTTCCCCATGGCGTTATGAAAGTGGTCTTCTCCATATCCTCTGGCGCCATTTTAATCTGATTATAGCCTGAAAAGCCATCCATGAAGGAGAATACGGAGTATTGAGCAGTATTATCAACTAGCACGTCAATATGAGGAAGCGGAAAATCGTCTTTTGGGCTTTCTTTATTCAAATCTCTATAATCCACGCACATTTGAACCTTGCCATCTTTCTTCGGCACTGGTACGATGTTAGCAACCCATGAGGGATATTTCGTCACAGCCAGGAAACCAGCGTCCCACTGTTTTTGAACTTCCTCTTTGATCTTCACTGCCATATCTGGTCGAGTTCTGCGAAGTTTTTGTTTGACCGGCGGGCATTCTTCTTTCAGTGGCAGGCGATGCACAACCATATCTGTATCGAGCCCTGGCATATCTTCATACGACCAAGCGAATACATCACTATACTCTCGGAGCATTTCAACCAGTCTTCGCTTGATATCATTCTGCAGCGCGGCACCGATACGAATGTTCTTCTCAACCCCTTCCGACCCCAAGTTGATAATTTCGATGACCTCGTCGTGAGGCAGAATGGCTCTTTCCTCTTGCTTCACCAACCAAGACAGTTCTTCAGGAACGTCGCTATCTTCGACAACCTCTTCTTCGGCCTGAAATACCGGGTGCTCGAAATCGGGACGAGTCATAGGTGGTTCAAAGATGTCATCTGAAAATGTTATCCTGCAAAAGGAATGGTTAAGTGCTTCAAAAGGCGTATAAAGCGAATAACCACGTTGCCATTTTATTGAAAAATATAAAACAAGAAAGACAGGGACTACAGTATTTGTACATGAAAACGCCATTTATTTAATGATTAACACGCAATGTTCATAACAACACAGCCCTAAGCAAATCCTGATGCCCCGGGCAAGACATCAAATTATTCAACAATTAATAAAGCAAAGCATTACTGTTTAAGAGTCACAGGAACAAGCTCCTGAATGGACCAGTTGCACAGTCCCTGTCCTGGCGTGCTTGGCTGAATCCAGGCATCCATATCACAATCGCTGTCTCCTTCGTCAGACTCCGAAGCAGCATTGACGGTCTCATGACACACTCCACTGGCAGAGATGGTAATTGGCCCTCTGAAACGGGGTGGCCCCACAGCAGGTGTTGACGACGACGGTTGGTATCCCAGCCCGAACCGGTCCATCTTCACAGGGATATCCAACACTTTGCCCCAGCCCTTTGCTTCTCCTGCCTCTACTAGAGCTTGAGCTTCTTTATACGACGACACGGCTATCTCCGACGCTTTGCTCGGCCCGGGACCTTTGTCCTTGATACGTAACCCTTCAAATGCCTGGCAGGGTGTTTCGTGGATCTCTCCGTCGACCTCCACATATTTAAACGACGACAGATGGCTGACCAGGATGTCTTCTTCTCCGCATACGGTGACTACGCTGTCTCCGACCATATATTTCAACTTCTGATGTAGGGTAGACGTGACTGCCCCCGCCCCATGAATCCAGGGTCTTCCAAGCAAGCAGCTGTACGCAGGCTGTATATCCATGATATAAAACTCAGTTGCGAACACCTCCGGCCCCACCTGCAGAGGCAATGTGATCGATCCAAAGACTGTTCTTCGCGTGCCGTCAAACACTCTGACTACCAAGTCACTGGGCGTGCACAAGATTCCTCTGACATCCAGCTTCATCATCGCTTTCTTGGGCATCACATTCAGAGACGATCCGGTGTCGACCAATACATGCGACATTACTGATCCTCTACACTCGACAGATATGTGCAGCGCCATATTATGATCTCTCCCTTTAGGGGTCAAATCGAAGTCGGTAAAGCCCAAGCTGTGGCCTGCATTCACATGTGCCAATACTCCTTCCAGCTGATTTACAGAGACGTCTTGGGGTACGAAGGAAGTATCCAGGACTTTCAACAAAGCATTTCTGTGAGCTTCCGAACATAAGAGCAATGACAAGATGGATATTTTGGACGGCGTCTGTTGTAGGTGCTCCACAATCTTATAATCACTTTTTCGAATCAAGCGCATGAACTCTTCTATATCCTTCGATGCTGCTTCTTTTTCGCTTGCTTGCACTGGGACATTCTCAACCATCTTCCCTTTCCCCTTCGCTAGTCTTTCAGCCTCTACTTCAGGAGATATAAATATCCTACCACTTCTTGTCATACCTCCTGAACCAACAACGTTATCCACAGTCTCGGCTGGCTGCTTATTAACATCGATCTTTATTCCGTCACAATACACCTCCAACCCATATGACCATGGGACTGCTTTTGTGTTCTCATACGGGATTGGTCCGGCCATAGTTATGGTGATCGGTGGTCGCTGAGCTGGTGCTGCAATAGTGATTGTCTTCCGAGGAATCGTTACAGTGGCCACATCAATCTGATCATCTGCTGCTGCCCCTGCGGGCTCTTCAGTTGCTGCTCGGTCGAACTGCAATGTGCCCCCATCAATTAAAGCCTGAATGCCTTTCTTCAAATCATCACACCCCCCAGCTAGGGTCCAGCATTCTAAGCAATACTCGTCACACCCTGGATACATACCCCCTTGTAACAGTCTGCTTTTTATCTCGCTCAGCGGCGTCTTTAAATCGTCGACATTCGTAATTAGATTCAACCCTTCCTCGGTCAGAATGGCGTTTGCCCCATGATTAGGCATGGGTTTCTGCACTATATTCGGACCTGCCGTTCCGAAATTAATAGTCTTGTTGTCCAAAAGATCCTGCACAACGTGCTTAAAAGCATGGCAACCCTCTATATCGTGGCCCGGAGCTCCAGAATGAAACTCACAGTGCCTGCTTGCATCATAACCAAACGGGGGGGTTCCCGTTATCGGTGCCAGAGTTCTCTTCTCTACCAGGTTCAAACCCAACAATGTCTGCAACAAATCTGCATAGGTTGAGGGAGGCTTCTCAAACACTCTTCTCGGTTTACCACCCTGGAATCTTCGCTGAGCCTGCTGCGCCCCCTGCTGAGGCTGCTGCTGCTGCTGCTGTTGTTGCTGAAACGGTTGTTGTTGATGAGGTGGTTGTTGCTGATATGGAATAGTAACACTCGCCACCTACTGCGGCTGATGATATTGGTTCCGACCTCGGCCTCGGCCTCGGCCTCGGCCTCCAAATACTGCGCTTGCCTCGCCCTGACGGCGCCCACCAAAAGCCCTCTTATTACTGCCAGATGCAGTTGATTCCTCAGCCTGGAACTTCCCTTGCTTAATGTTGCGTTCAATCTTTTCTCCCATCAGAATTAGGTCCGAAAAACTGGCCAGAGATGTGTGAAACAACATGTCATGAAACAAGCCTGTGAATGTGCCGACGAACATGTCATTCATTTCCTTGTCTTCTACAGGAGGACGGACCCTGGCAGCCATATCGCGCCACCTTTGCGCGTACTCTTTAAAGCTCTCCCCCTTCTTCTGCGACAGCCCTGCCAATTGGACCCGATTGGATGCCAAGTCGCTGTTATACTTGTAGTGAGCTACGAATGCCTCCGCCAACTGCTTCCATGTCTTGATATTGGTTGGCTCCAACCCCATATACCACTCTAGGGAAGGACCCGACAGACTATCTTGAAAGAAATGCATTAGCATTCTCTCATCAGTTGAGTATGCAGACATCTTTCTGTAATAGGCTCGCACATGCACTTTCGGACATGTGTCCCCTTTATACTTATCAAACGCAGGAGCTTTGAATTTGATTGGCACCCTCAAGCCAGGTACCAGACCCATTGTTGCCATGTCCAAGCCCACAGCACTTTGGTTCAGGACCCCCCTCATCTGCTCTTCTAGCATTCTGATCTTCTGGGAGTCATCCATCGGCCCTTCGAAACCTCCGCCGGAGAAAGCGTCCTCCTGCTGATCTTCTTGCCACATACCATTCCCAGCTCCATACCCGTCATATCCATTATTACGTCCAGCCCTGATCTGATTCATCCCCGGACCTTGGCCTCTGTTGTCGTACCCTTGAACACCTCCAGCAGGCCCAAAAGCCATAAACCCAGCGCCGTTTCCATTTCCAAAACCTCCGTAACCCTGATTGGCCATACCGTAACCATCTTGCCCGAAGCCTTGAGCATTGAAACCATATTTCCCAGTGTTATCGAATCCCTGATCGTTGAATCTGAATCCAGCATTGACAAAGCCGTTGCCTCCCATATTATCACCCAAGTTGACGTCCCCAAGCCCAACGTTATGGACAGCAGTCTCATGCCCAACTCCGACGTTACCATTCACAGCAGCGGTAGCGTTGTTGACATTAGCAGCTGGTATGTTGACTACAGGTGGAGCCATTGGCGTGGGAGTGTCGTCTCCGTGAGCAGTATCGACTCGCACAGACTGATGATCCTCGTTACCATGACCAGCATTCCGAGCCACCAGAGGTTGGACCATGGCTTGCAAATTCTCCTGACCTTTTGCAATGGCCTCCATGGTCTGCATAAAGAGGGCTAGCTTCTCGCGCACATCTTGCATCTCGTTCTACATTTGATCCATGATTCTTCGACAGTTGGTGCGGGTAGAATAGCGGTGCGGGTGCTGATCTGCAATCCTGAAAAGTACCTGTAGCAGAGCAGGAAATAAGACAACCTTCAAAGATTACCTGTAATGCAATATGAATATGAATGCAATGCAATGTGTGTCTGTGCATTAGGGAAGTTCATTCCCCGATTCTAGTGTGAAGATGCCGGTGCAGTGACAGTGCTAACAATGTAAATATCGGAGCTGAATCACAGAAAGCCTCATATATTGCTGAGAAACCAATAAACCACGAATACAATGTCACTAAGAGTACAAAGAGAAGGCATGACCTCAACCAACAATCCTGGTGATGGTCAGCACTATGCAAATAAAGCGTACAAGTTACTACATGAAATGATCAAATCCTCCCATAAGTCTGGTACTCTTCTAGCAGCTTCTTGGTCTCCGGATGACTGGGTCGAGCAAGCAGCCCTTCAACAAGTTGGTTCCTCTTCTTAAGAACACGGCGCACGTCTTCAGCAGTTTCTTCCCATGCCCCATCTCCGAAGCGATCTTCTAGTTTACGCTTCTGAGACACAGCTTCATCTCTGCCTTTGATAGCCTTGTTTAGTGCATTCTGGAGACTGTACCGGGTCATCACTTCTTCTTCACACTTCTTGATGCTGGACTTCAACTGCTCTTCGAGGTCGGAGATTTGCTGCTTCAACTTATCCTCCCTCTTCTTATTGTTGGTGAGCGTGGCATTCCAGGTCTTATTGCAAGAAGAGATCTCTCGGTGAGCGATGTCAAGCGCTTTCTTCTTGGATTCGAGCATTTCATGGGAACTTCTGAACTCTTGCCCCAGACGTTCGCGCTTCTTCCTCTCCTCAGTTAGCTCAGCGCCTAGTCTGTTCATTAGCTCAATCTGCTGTTGGAAAGCATGGACGACCTTGTTTTTCTCACTGCGAATCTGGGCTAGCTCCTGCTCTAACCCTTCGTTGATCTTCAACAAGGCTTCTTTTTCTCTCACAACCTGCTCGTAGGCTTCCCTAGAAACAGTAGTGGGCTCTGCTACCGGAATAGGAACAAGAATTGGTGCATCTGGAAATGGCATCCTCAACTGACTGGCTCTCTCCTGAATCCACTCTCTGTAAGGTGCATAGGCCTGACAGTCATTCTTTCCTAACAACGGCTTCCCTCTTCGGTTAATACGCGTCCAGGCATGCTGCTACTTGGCTAATAGTTCCCCCTTCACGTCTCCGGTGAAGTACAGAGATTCCTGTACTTCTTCCTCCTTTGGCGGGTTCTTCAGCGCATATCCGAACTGACGGACGAACAGAGAAGGGTTGTAGTTGATACACCCTTTCCTCCCTATCAGCGGGACATTAGGGTACCCAGAACAACTGAATATAAGCTCGGATCCCAGCAGATCTCTATCAAACCAAACAACGTCTTCAGAAGTTAACCTCATTATATGCTCTGGCCAGTCGGGCGTGATCGCATTATCCCTGAAAGGTCCCCTCGATGGAAAATGGCTCTTGAACCACATATACAGCAAAGGTACGCAACAGGAGACATTCTTGCCTCTCCTGTTTTCATTCCTATAGTGCATCGAATGGTAAAAGTCCCTGATCAGTGTTGGTACTGGATTACCGACAGCAAATAGATGAAATGCATCCATGTCAACGAAGTTCGGGAAATTAGGGAACAACACTATCCCATAAATGCAGAGGGCCAAAATAGCGTTAAAGACCACCCAACACCCATTCTTGGCGTACTCTTGAGCCTTACCAACCAGAAACTGAAGAGAAAAACCCGGAACCCCTCGCCACGCAGTCATCAACAAGTCAGAAGCATTCATATGCAAGGCTTTGGCTAAATCCTCCAAATTGGGCTCAGCGGCGGAGTGAATAAAAGGAACTGCATTCTGAACTAGCAACTCAGTAAACTCTACATACTCCTCCATGGTGGGCCCCAAGATAAAATCCGCAAACGTGAAACATCTCAAAGCCAGGTCATAGAATTGCATTAAGGTGTACAGCCCATTCAATTCATCATCAGTAGACCTGCGCACTAAACCCAACAACCGTCCGTAACTCTGCCTGAAGCTTCTACGGACATCTTCATCTGCAAGAGAAATCAAACCCAGGAGTGGAGTAATATCGGGGACAGGTAGCTTATAGGCAACGGTCATCCTCAAACCAGCCATGATTAAATACTCAGAAGTCCAGACACTAGAACCGGAGGAATGCAAATGCACCTGCAGCACAGACACACGTTAGTGGGATGCAATGATAATAGGTATGCAAACAATGCAATGCAAATAACATGCAACAGGGACCAACTGCCATATCTGAATAGCCTGAACCATATCAAGAAGTCTCAGATAGACCCTCTAGAAGTCCTCAAACCCTGGTCTCGGATAGACCTATAGTAAAGCTCCGACAACGGTCTCTGACAGACCTCAAACCATAACTCAGACTGGTCTTTGGTAGAACTCAAATCATATCTCCAAATGGTCTCCGACAGACCTCAGAACTATCCAACTGGTCTCTGACAGACCTCAAAATACATCTCCAAATGGTCTCTGACAGACCTCATAACACATCTCCAACTGGTCTCTGACAGACCACAAAACACACCTCCAACTGGTCTCTGACAGACCTCATAACTCTCCAACTGGTCTCTGACAGACCTCAAAACACATCTCCAACTGGTCTCTGACAGACCTCATAACTCTCCATAAATACCCAGGATCTCTGATCAAGAAATAACCGGTATCTGAAGGTCTAGTTACCTGCATAACCCCAAACCCTCTCACAGGTGGATGTCCTAGTAACTGACAAAGGTATGGCATCCTATGCGGTCGTCGGCGTCACAGACTTTCAGGGTTGACGATACGATTCCCAGAAGGAGTGGCATCATCAAATCCTGAAGAGGCCTCACTCAGCCAACTTCCAAATGATCGGTCCCCAGAGTCGACAATCCAACTAACCAGCAACCCAAGCCACCCAAAGGGCAAGACAGGAGGCCAACCAGAAGAACCTCGTCTGAGCGTAGATTTCGCGGGACACTAGGACATGCAAAGCACGTGCGCGCCCACTAATCTCTACTCTAAGTCTAAGGTGCACTCAAGCCCAGGTCCGGCTTCTCACTCAATATCAGAACACCCGTCACACCCCAATATACAGCAATAATAATCAATATATATATAATGCTGAAAAATAAAGGTCAGAAATATAAATCCATACAAAATCCACGACGGGAAAACAAGCGTTAGGATTGACTCTCTTAAGGGACGTTGGATCCCAAATGCATAAGAACCATCGCAGTCCTCAGCAGCCGAGGGACGTTGAATCCCCAGCAGAGTCGCCAGCTGTCGCTACTGCGAAAATCGGCGCCGGCTGAACAGAAGAGTCGCCACCGTGCGTTATTTATCCCACGGGAGGGAAAGGAAACGCTCAGAGTAAACCTCGCACAACACGAGAAAGGTATGGTCGTCGCAACCAAAACCTGGATTCGGGAGTCGGTTACGCAAGGGGAAGGTATTAGCACCCCTCACGTCCGTCGTACTCGACGGGATCCACGCTTGTTTTCGGGTATGGATTGTTATTCTATCTATGCTAAAGGTTAAGGGTTAAAAGAAAATAAAACGAAAATAAAATGACTCGGCAAAGTATCGCACTTTATGCCTACGTATTCTCATCTGGAACGAGAAATCAGAGTCAACGTAGTTCGCCTACCTACGGGAAAGGAGGGGAAGGTTGCTCGCTAGGATATCGCATCCTATGCCTACGTACTTTCATACAGCATGAAAGATCAGAGCAAACGTAGTTCGGGCCACGTACGACACAAGTCTGTCTTGGTTGATTTTATTCCTTCTGAAAAAGGTTCTTCTGCTTAACAGTCCCGGCGGACAAAAATGACGTCTTGATGAGTTCACGTTCTTTTACGGAAGAAGTGTCTTTTATTGTGTTTGAAATCTTTATGGTGTTTTTCTGTTTGTTTTGAGGAAGAAGAGACAGAACTCTAACCTACGGTTGCGAAGGGACTCAAACTAACCTAATGTTATCATGCATGGGTTAAGACCTAGTGTCTATCATGCTCCTCTCTTGCGCAGAGAGAAACAGAGATCCTAAGGGAATAGACGGGAACAGAAACAATATCAGATATATACAGTAAAACAGTAAAATGCATGAATGCAACAATACAAGCGAGGCAAGGGAGTCCCACTCAACCTCGAACCTGGAAAACAATGGGCAAAAGTGAACAGACTTCACTTTCAACCCAACAGGGTAAACAGCAAACAATACAGTCAGGAAAACCAGTCAATACATCAGAAATGAAATACAGCAAAATAAACAGCCACAGCAGCTCTGCATCAGTATCCATCTTCAAGTCATCTCCAATCAGCTACAAGCTTCAGTCAGCAGCAGTCTCTATCTTCACAGTCTTTAAGCAAAGGATTTGGTTGCCAATCTTCAGTCTACAATGGCTTTTCTTCAAGTCCTATCCTCCAAGCTGAGGGATCAATCACCAGAGTGGATTGGGTGTTAAGCATTTAGTTGACTACCAATGGTGGTAAACCAACTGCTATTAACACATAAGACATTTTCTCTCAAGAGTTCTATCCCTCAGACAATAGCACCAAGCCTTCCAAAGGAAGGGGGTGAGTGTCTCAGAGAGACTCTGTATCACAGAGAGGAATGGAGGCAGTCAAAACCTTCCATGTTTGAGAATCAAGCTTTCTAACCTAGAGCTCTGCCTAGTTCCTAAACCCTAATCTCCTTAACATCTGATGGCAAAAATCTCCTCTCCAACTCTGGAAGTTGGTCTTCAGTCTCTGGATCTCCAATGGCTTCATCATCTTCAGTCTTCATCTCTCTCAATCCCCAGGCAAATCCCAACACCCAAACAAGCAAGCAATCATCCCCAAAGGGCACACCACACCAGTCAGACAAATATAGACAGTAGATTAATAGCAGTAGGGGAATCCTGACTTTTTCTAAGGGGATATAATAACTGCCCATAGCCCCTATAGTCCCATAGCTAAACTATTTAATCCCTAAGTCCTAAGGGGAATGAACTAATTCACCTATGTTATCACCTAAACTCTAATTTTGGTCATGTTGTTCTCACCTAAACTAAACACCTAAAATTAATTTCTAAAAATGGGAACTAAATTGTATCTACAATTTAAATGTCTAAACTAAACAACCTAAAAAGAATGGACAAAAAATATTAAAGCAACTAATAGAATAAAATTTATCAAAATCATGTATGAAATGAAACACCTAAAAGAGGCATTTATTTGGAAAATATGGGAAAAATATCAAATAAAAAATAAAATGCAATTTTTATTTTTTATAATTTTCTAGACTCTTTAAAGAAAAATATGCAAAAAGAACCATCAAAAAATAATGATTTTTCAATTTTATATGATTTTTATAAAATGCATAAAAAAATGAAAAGAAATTAAAAAGAAATATAAAGAGATAAGTGGAAGGGGGTGAGAATAGCAAGAGTATCAGTTGATACACGTTGGGCCCAGCAAGAGTGGGGTGTGGAAATGAAAACAAGCCCAACCGGTCACTAAATGAAACGGCAGCATTTCATGGCTGCTGCAATTCCCTCCAAAAGCTGAAATTGAATATGGGCCTTTGATCTTGAAGTCTAGTCAACCATTTCACATTGATCCGACGGCTGACACATTTCTTCTCCAAATGAGACCCTAAAACTCATACAAACTCCATTTCATGCGTGATTCTTCTAGCAATCCTATCTCACTCGTTTCTCCATGAAAGCTTATGAAATAAAAGTCAAAAATCATCCTCTTCTCGCCCTCTATCCAACCATACTCTTAGTTTACCTTGAAACCTCTTGTACACTTCAAACCGAATGCATAAACCCTTGGTTCCACCATGAACACGTGCCATGCAACTTCATTAAACCTTGAAATTCTTGATGTTAACTTGTTCTACATGCCACCCTGAGTACACTAAGCTATAATGCACGCTTTAAAACTCCATAACCAAAGCTTCCTTGATCTTGCAAGAATTGATACCATATTTCGAAACTTCATGAAATGATCTTAAACTCCTCATGGATAATCCCTAGATTGTCTCTATTGCAAATAACTTAAGATCTAACCCTAACAATGGCTAATCATGGTGATTCGAATCAAATTGCATCCTTACCAAATGGATATGGTGATGATGGTTGTCCCTCGTTTCAACCCTTGCCACTTGTGCTAATTGATCCTTGGATGATGGTGATGATTCCAGTGAAGAGAATTGGTGCTTAAATCCCTTGAAAATGGCAATTCACACCTTCATGCAAGTTGGAGTGATGAATGGGAACCAACAATCCAGCCACGAATCCTTGAGCATTCTTCTTGCTTTTCACTCCACAACAATGGAGGATGATGATGATAACAGAAGTTGAGATGATTGATGAAGCTTCAATGGAGTTTGAAGAGAAAATGCAAATTGGAGTGATAGATTCAAAGTAGTGTTTACAAGTTCAAAGAATCACCAACCCATGCACAAATAGCTTCATTTCCTTATATAGGAGAGGATTAACAGAATGAGAAGTTTCTAGATTGGTCCTAGAGGGATCTAGAAGCTTATGGAACTTTCATGAATTTATCATTTGATGGCATTTTGAATCATATCATATCATGCTTGCACCTTGGGTAAACTTGAGTGAAAATCTCCTCTCATGAGATATTAGGAGTGTATGTATGAAAAACCAAGCTTTCCTTGCCTTGTGTTAAGCTTTACCATGTTGCCTTATGATGTAAGAAAAAAATTTTACAAAGGAAGTCCAATTTTTAAACCTAAACTCAAACATGTGGCTGAACCAATGTCTTTAAAATGATGTTGGAAATCAATTTGGTATATTGGATGACCCATATTGGCTTTGTAGATCTCTCAAACCATTTTCAAACTTGAACTTTTTCAAGTTATATGCCTTTTTTAAGTCATTTTTCACCACTTTTAAAATTCCATGCTCTAAGCTTTTCCAACCTTTCACCCCTTCTTTTCTAGCCTTAAAATCCCATTTTGAAAAACTTTGATGTTGTGAAGTTTTTCATTTGAAGCTTCCTTGCATGAGTTTTAGGCATAGGCTATGAATGACCTGTAATCACCAAATGACCAAAATGCCCTTTGCTTGCCAAGACCATAAGTAGAGTTCCACAAATCCGATGAAGGCATACCATACCTCTTTATAAAGCTAAGACAATGAGGAACAACTCTTATGTTGACCAGAAATTCATTTGAAATCTCCTTGAGGGGTAAAAATTGCTTGGAAGTCAAGTCACTTTTACAGACAAAATTTCAGATACCCCAGATGACCTGTAACTTGCAAGGATCATAACTTGAGTTCTATAGATCTCCTTGATGTCTTCCACCACTCAAATTAAAGGTCTTGAGATCCTCTACAAGTTTCATGTTGGCCAAGGATCCATTTGAAGCTTGCATTTTGACTTATCTTGCTTGGAAATCTGACCTAAACTAGGGGATTTTACATAGAAACCCTAATTTAGAACCTCCTCTTCTCCTTGATTTCTCTTGATTTCTTCTTAGAATATCACCATATCTTTATTCTCCATGTCAAATGATGAACCCCACATCTCTCCAATAGCCCTTAATGCCTTTCAATCAGTCCATTGACCTAGAGTTGACCCATGGTTGACCCAGATGAAACCCTAGTTGAATGTCTTCAACTGCAATACTTGTGATCACACCACCAACTTGTTTTCTTCTCTAAATGACTTCCTAAGTCTTCCAAGATGTCTAGATACTCCCCATGCCTTCAATTCTCAGCTCACAACTCCCTTTGTTGATCCTCAGATGCCCTCAGATAGGAGATAGACTCAAAGCTTGATCCACTGAACTCTCTGCTTTCAAATTCTTTTCTGATGACTTGAATGGGATTGAATTAGGATAATAACCTCTTGATAGGCCTCTAAAGATGACAATAATGATTGGTCCCCTGTTGACTGACTTGCTATGCTTATGCTATGCAGATGAGTAACCTATGTACATGACTCTATATGCAAATGCTAATGATATTGGAACATAAACCAAGTGAATAAGGTTGGGCAAATTTTAGGGTGCAACAAGTACGTCTCCCAGAAGGCCATCAAGGGAAGCGTATTGTCTGATTACCTTGCCGAACAGCCGATCGAAGATTACCAGCCGATGAAATTTGAATTCCCTG